>JAMRXY010000290.1:0-1408898 GCA_024447195.1 Panagrolaimus sp. LJ2414 | reverse complement strand
TATTTTAGAACCTTTAAATATTTCTGCTACGGAAGATGCATCATCAGATTCTGAAATTCTTGAAATTCCAATAACGACAATACCTGCTGCTGAAATGGTAGTCACTGCCGATTCCGATATTCAAAGTGTGCCTTCTTCAATTCTTCTTTGTTAAGCCTAAGAATTGAATTAACTGAACTGATTCTATGCATCGACTGAATCTGCCATATGTGATTAATTAAAATTTTGTGCAATTGATTTTTTTAAATGGTGCTGATATAAATAATACTGCTTTAATATTTTATTTTTCAACCTTGTGACCTTTTCATATGTTTTCTTCACTTGTGCATTTTGTAATTTAAAATAAAAAAGCATTTTGATATCTTTGATTATTCTAGAAATAAAACATATTCGGTTCAAACAAGCCTTTAAATTATTTCTTTTAATAATCCATTACAATCATGATTCATGGGATTTCAGAGACATGCTTTCAATCTTTCAAAGATCTCTTTTTCAACAAATTCGTCATTGTTCAACCTCAAAAGCCTTGAATGAAGGAGAAAAAGCAATTGCAAAAAAATTGCTCGAAAGATTTCCAAATGCAAAACATATAAATGCTGAAGATATTTCTGGTAATTAATTATGCAATTTTTTTGATAATATCTATTAGATAAATTTTATGCGGATGCGGCACGATGTACAAAATTCAAGTGGAAACTCCTGAATTTTCTGGCAAATTAAAAGTTCAGCAGCACAAAATGGTCACAGATTGCCTTCAAGATGATATCAAAAAATGGCATGGACTTGTTATTGAAACTATTAATCCAAAACCATAATCATTTAATGTGTTAATTTTGAAGAATAGTATTTGTTGTTGTAGTTGTTATTGTAAAATAAAAAATTTAACATTACGATACTGTATTATCCCATAATGTATCAGTGAAGAAAAAATTTAAAAACTGTACCATGGTGTTAAAAAAAATTTGAATTCATTTTTAGAAATATATTATTTGCCTTTTCTTAAAAGAAAAAGCGTTCCAAAATTTATTTAAATTTTAATGCCACATTGCAAGATGGTATGCAAGAGCGGAATTTAATGTTTACCTCAAACTTTGGGTAATTAAACCAAAGAAAAAATGGTGTTCGCAGAAAATATTGAAATGAAAAAAGGAACAAAAAATGCGATTGGGCAGTTTGACTTTAATGTTAGACACTGTTGTTTAAAATGAAGGATCCAAAGATAGAAAGAAAGAAAAAGGGAAAACAGCCAGTCATTCTCGTTTTTGATGTGACTGCTGCATTCAACGCCGTAGTTAAAATCACTTTTAAAAAAGGTGCTGCATTTGAAGGGGGCTCTAATTTCTTTCTTTTTCGCATCTTTCCTTTCTTTGCTATTTTTATTGTGGAACACGAACGACCCAATCTCTTCTTTTGTTCTTTCTTTTAAAAATAGAAGAGCTTGTTTCACCATTTTTTCTTCGGTTTAATTACCCAAAGTTTGAGGTAAATATTAAATTCCGCTCTTGCATACCATCTTGCAATGTGGCATTAAAATTTAAATAAATTTTGGAACGCTTTTTCTGTCAAGAAAAGGCAAATATAAAATATAAAAATAAATTTAAATACATAAAATCACACACTAATTTCTGAATTGATACATCACAAGATTAACTGCTAAAGCAAAGTTTTGTTTAGGAATTCAATTTAAACATTTGTTGCAACATCTTTTATTCATCCATCTTCAGAAAAATCATCCTTGTTTTCCATCTCCATTGTTCAATTTCTAAAAAAATGCCTGGTTTCAACAAAGAAAAACTTCAAGCAAATATCATTGAACTCAGTGAATCCGATAAATGGGAGGTTGCAAAACTTGAATGGGAACTTGACTTTATTTATCGGGCCCCTTCAGCTGAAATCTGTCTTTGTGGACATTCTCCAATCATTGAATTGTGTGTTTTAATTAACACAAAAAATAATGAAAGAGCCGTCGTTGGAAATGTTTGTGTAAAGAAGTTCATGGATTTAACACAGCCGTCAAAAATCTTCAGATCCTTCAACAGCATTGAAAAAAAGATTACAAAATTTTTAAATTTGGCTTTAATGCAGATGTGATTACAATATTAAAATATTTACAGTAAATAATTTAAATCATTTTATTTTTGCAGATTTTTAAAATAACTTTAATTATTGTGAATTGTAATTTTCTTAATATTTACCATTATTCTTTCACTGTGACTAATATTGATAAATGATACAATTTTTTAAAAATGACCCGCATAGCAAAGTAAATGTTCTACAAAATAAAATATGATGCCCCCGTATTCACTTTCAT
Organism: Panagrolaimus sp. LJ2414; assembly: GCA_024447195.1. Taxonomy (NCBI): domain Eukaryota; kingdom Metazoa; phylum Nematoda; class Chromadorea; order Rhabditida; family Panagrolaimidae; genus Panagrolaimus; species Panagrolaimus sp. LJ2414. The sequence continues at coordinate 1,406,587 of JAMRXY010000290.1, read as the reverse complement.
TTATCCATTGATATTTATTAAAACCCGTTGAAAACTTTAATGTTCTTCGGAGGCTTGTATCTGATAGTAACTTTGTTTTGACTGACTTCAATAATTTACGACGCGATATTTAAAAAGTTCTGTATTCCCCTAAAACATACCAAAAATAATTGAAAACATACACGCTGAAATTGAAAAAGGACCTAAAAAATGGTCAGATTCAGTTTTCAATAAATTTGGGTATTTTTTTTGTAAATTTTGCATTTTTGACAGTTTATTGATTGTTTTAAATTTTTTAAATGAAAATGTTGAACGTTAATTACACTGAAAAAAACGATTAGGTTTTCCTGTGATTTCTCTAGGTTTACCTGATATTTTCTATCAAGAAAACGAACACTATGATTTCTCCATGATATATCAGAAACGATCAGATGGAAAAAATGATATGTTTTGGAAGTTTTTAATAAAAAAATTTTTTTTATGGTGAAATTTACAACCGGTGTAAATTTTTATAAAGGTTGCGTGGTTTTAATCTGCCAAAAAGCCCTTGGCCGCAGTCGAAATCGACAGATGAAGTGGCGCTAACCTGAAATGATTCATATTTAGAAAAAATAATTCATTTTGCTCTTTTTTACTTTGCTTAAATTTTTTAGCCCAAAACATTTTGGCACATCAAAATGACGCAATCTTTGTAAAAATAAAGATTTTTGACGGTTGTAAAATTTCAAAAAATAAAATTTGTTAATGTCTCCCAAAAAAATTTATATTTGTTTTTCTTCCTAGGGGTACGGCATTTTTTAAATATCGGCGTCTTACATATGAGAGTAAACAAGTCCCAGGTGAGATAAACGTGATCTTCAACAAATTACATACATCTTTCAAAAAAGGAAATTAAACATCTGTTTTTTTTCTTCAGAAAGCTTTTTCATTTTAAGAAGATCCTTGTTTGGTGCTCTTATAATTTTCAGCGAATTTTAAATGCATTCCTTTTGAAGATCAACTAAAAGGTTAAGCTTTCGATGCCTGCATTTTTCTATTTGTCTTTCATATTCGGTTCAAACAATCAAACAAGCCTTTAAATTATTTCTTTTAATAATCCATTACAATCATGATTCATGGGATTTCAGAGACAGGTTTGGAGAAGCGGGAGCAAGGGAATGTCCAGAAATTAAGTAATCATAGGTGAACCAAATGGTCATGAACCTTTGATGAAAAAAGGCTTTGATCTTCAAAGAAGGGAAGGGGTCTTAAAATCACAATATTTCAGTCACACAATTTCTGGACAATCCCTAAGGATAGACAAGGACCAAAATTTGGGGCCACGGGATTAGGGTTTCAAAAAACGTTTGGACCATGACCATGTTTTTAAGCTTAAAAACAAGAGTACACTACTATCCACAAACTGCAGCTCTGAATTTCAGCGCCATGAAAAGAAAACATCAACCTTCGGCAAAAGAAAAGAAATCAACTGAAGTAAATTTGTTACCATAAAAAATTAAAATAAAAAAGTACTTGTTTCAGAAGCGTTTAAAGTTGGATGAAAAACTTAAAAATTTGATAAAAGAAGTTGCTGAAATTCCATCTGTTAAGGCATTGGTAAATTTTTTTGAATGAAAATATTATTATATTTTTTTGAATATAATAATATTTTCAGCTTCTTCAAAATAAATTACAAAAACGTATTGAAAAACTTGAAAAAAAAGTCGCGAATGAAAGGCAGGAAAAAGAGAAATGGAATGAAGAATATAAAGCTCTGCATCAAAAATATTTGAAACGCATTTCATCCATTGCTAAAGCTCTCAAGCAAAGAGATGAAGCAAATGAAAAAGCTGCAAAATTCAATGCAGAACTTGATGAATCAATGAAAAAATGCCTTGAAGCTGAAACAATGCTCAAAGATGTTCAGGATGAATTGGAAAATGCATGTGGGGGAAGGACCGATCCCAATGAAGATCGCGAAAATGCAATATTTATGAAATTGTAATTGAAAGTTTTGTATTCCTTTATAATTTTACACTTCCAAACATATCATTTTGATCTTTTACTTGCATTTATAAAATTGATAAAAATGATTTTGTTGATGATGTTTTTGCAAAAAATTTATCAAATCTTTAAAATTTCTGATTTTCTGTGGATTCTTTTAAAAATTTTAAAAAGTATTTGTTTTAATTAATTTGGTAAATTCGTTATTTTTGTCATTGCTTTTTTGTATCAATAATTTTTGCATTTCAATGACTCAGGTTCGATTGAACTTGAATTGAGAGAATGAATAATTTTCGGTTAAATTAAATTAAAATAAAAAGTTTTAACAAATAATTACCGAAATTAACGAAAGGTATTTGCGAAGGCAAATTTTTTAAGTACAGTAACATACATACTCTAGCACATATAATCCTTTTGAAAAAGGTTTTTTTCAATCTAAACGAGTCAACACATTTAAAAATTATTAGCAACTTTTTTCCAAGAGCTTTTTTCTACCTTTATCTTTATTTTCCATAAAATCGCCATCTTCAACCGCTTGAAAAATATGTGTATACTTTGTTTAAAACACCCGCAATTGTTTTGGCATATTTTTTGAAAAAAGGATTATCGGTTAAATTTTGGATCATTTTCGGATGTAAGAGAGAAACAGGCATATGCCGCTTATGCAATCTATGTTTTAGGGTTGACATAAATTGCGTAAGTGGCATTTAAAATATTATTACATCCTACGAAAACTATGTCTATAGATTCCTTTTTGGCATTGAAATAATTATGAGGAAAAAACAACTTTGATGAATTCTTTGCTTCTTCACTTTTCGATAAAATGCACACTCTCTTCATATTCATTAACATGCCCGGTTTTTGGTATCTGCGATCATTTGATCGTATTTTATATTTTTCCTTAAATCAACTTTGCTTTTTTTAAAAATAGATCAAAGTTAATCTAAACTTTTCTACCGTAATTTCTGGATTTGACATTTTTGTCAACAAAAAAGAGTAAAAAATATAATAGACTTTTCTATTGTTCCAATAAAAAACACTTTTTTCTACTCGAAAATCTTTTAATGCCGCCCAGGAAAGTGTCAAACAAAGAAGTTTTGACCTTTGCAGGATCAAGAGAAAACTCTTTGTGGCACTTTAAAAAGAGAGAAAAGGTATTGTACAGATTCTAGTGTTCATTTCCCGTACCGCAACGATTTTCAACGGGAATTAACGGCCCGGGCATAATTTTTATTTATTTGACTTAAAAATCACATAAACAACGCTTCATAGGACGGACAACCGTGCGCCACCAACAGAATTTAAAAAAATTTATTTTTTACCCTGTTCCCGCAGAACGGTAAGCTAACGGGAATTGCGGGAATCCCGTTACCGCAAAACGGGAAAACCGGTTTACCGTTCTGCGGGAATGGGATTGAAAATAAATTTTTTAAAATTCTCTGGGTGGCCCATGGTAGTACATCATATAAAGCATTGTTCATGTGATTTTTAAGTCAAATAAATAAAAATTATGCCCGGGCCGTTAATTCCCGTTGAAAATCGTTGCGGTACGGGAAATGAACAGAATCACTCAAGAAAAAGTGAAAAACGCATTTCGCGAAAAATAATGACACCTTTTTGAGTCAGTTTTTTTCCTTTCAAAAATTTTTTGAACTTATTTTATAACCTTTTGAAGCTGAACTTGATCCCTGTAAATAAAACATTTTTTGTTTTTTACTGCCAATTTTCCGCTTTTAAAAAATTATTTATAAACAAAAATTTTTGTCTCCGCCCTACAGTACTATTTTAATGTAAAAGAATAGCGAAGTATTGCTTTAGGTTTTTGCTGTCATACGTAACGATACGTTTCCAAAAAATTTCCTGATATTTTAAATAAAAGTTCAGCCCTTTCTTAAGTTTTAAAACACCGTTTATTTTAAAAATAATTATTGTTAAAAAAGACCTTGCAAATCTAAATTTAGAAGATAGATCTACAGTAAAAGTAAGTGTGTTTTTTATTTCACACTTAAATCATTTTTAAAAACAAAATTCTGTTGCAATTTAAGATGCTTGAGGATTTTTTACACACTTTTTTAAATATGTTTTAACAATACAGTATCCAATTTTTTAAAGTTCCTTGTCGCGTTTTTTGTACAATTGTGTTACCCATTTTTATTGACTACGACAAAATTGTTTCGAATGATTTGTTTATTTTTTACGATTTTAACTCAAATTCTCTCTGTGCCATGAAAACTTAAATAAATTATTTCAAAGTTTTTACAATTTCAGCACCTCCTCCCTGATTTTCTAATATTTATCATTCATTTAATGAAACAAAATGTCAGGATTTAATTTCCAACAACTTAAAAGTGGAATTCTTGCAATCAGCAATTCCGATGATTGGGACAAAGCAAAAAAGGAATGGGATCTCGATTACATTTATGAATCTGGTATTTCTGAAGTTTGTCTTTGTGGACATCGTCCAATCCGGGAACTTTGTGTTTTGAAAAATTCTGAAAATGGAAACTCTACAGTTGTCGGAAATATTTGTGTCAAAAAATTCATGGACAATGCTGAACCTTCAAAGATTTTTAAATCTTTTAAACGTGTCCAAAAAGATGCAACAAAATCATTAAATCCTGCCGCAATTGAATATGCAAATCGAAAACAATGGCTTCGACCATGGGAATTTGGATTTTTGAAAGACACTCGTCGAACAAGATATTCAAAGATGACCCCAAAGCAACAATTTAAAAGGGTTGAAGTCAATTCCACTGTTGTTCGAAAAATCAAAGCTGCCATTCGCCCCAAACAAGCTTAATTGAAATCTTTTTTTAAGTCTTTTCTTCGTTTACCACTTTCTTTATCTTTTGTCGTTTCTCATTGTACAAATAACAATTGTAAAAATAAGTACATGTATTTATAAAACTGTATCTGTCTTTAAAATCTGTAACAGTTTTTTTTGTAGTATTAACTGTGTATCACCATTAATAAATATGAAAATTTCAATGAATTTGTATCAGACGAAGATATTTCTTTGGTTTGTCCATAAATTAGATGCCGAATATAATTTTGCCTAAAAGCGTACCTAAAAATTGTCAGATGCAGTTTTTTCAATGAAATTGGATCAATTTTTTCACAAATTTTACAGTTTTTCATATTTCTTTTGATTGCATTAAATTTTATTTTCTTGATTTTTACAACCGTTATTTATAAATATAGACAAAATGAACCAGATTTCCAAAAATGCCGCTTTTTCAATCTGGTCATTTCTCTTCATTTTTACAACAGTTGTAAAGCTTAAAATAAAAACGTCCAAAAAATAACATCTTTCAATCTGGTCATTTATCACGTTTGAAAATAAAGCTTTTTTGTTATTCTATCCTAAAAATGAAAAATTTTACGTTTATTTTATTTTCTGTACCCAACTTTTATAACAAATGCCAAAAAACTGTATTATGTTTTTCAAGCCTTCCTGAAATACATTTTGTGCTTATTTGCAATATTCTTTAATGATCAAAAATGTTTTATTATGCAAAAATATTTTTAAAAGCTTTTTTGTGATTTCATCCGTTTTGTTTTTGTTGAGGCTCTTGAATTCTCTTTTTTTCCAATAACTTAAAGGAGATGTTTCATTTGAATAATTTTTTGTATTTCGCAAGAAAGTTCGCGAACCGCAAATAACTGATATTCAGGGAATTTGGCTTTTTTCTATTATTTTTTATAAACGAAAATAAGTTTTTTCTTTCAAATGATTATGAAATATTTATAAAATACTTCTTTCGTTAACAAAAAACAATAGAAAAGAGCGAAAATCCCTGAATATCAGTTATTTGCGGGCGGTTCCGAAATACAAGAAATTAATCAAATGAAACATCTTCTTTAATAATACTGTTACCAAATGCTAAGAAACTTTAAAAAATAGTTACAGTAAAGGGGCAAAACATTTGAAAAAAAATTTAAAAAGTAGGAAAAATCGTTTGTTTTATTATATTTTTAATAAAGATGCAACGAAAATCTTGGATTCTTGCAAATGCATTGTAAAAGCAAAAACAAAGCCCTCATAAAACCATAATTGTTTCCCTAAAGTAATTGTTCAGATTGTTTTTTTGTTGGTAACCAATTGGGTGACCAAAACCAAAAAATTAAAAAGCAATCAATTTATATGACTAATCACTTTTTCATTATCATTCAAACTTATATTTTATTGAGAAAATTGAACTAACTTTTTTTAGAGGTTCTTAATTTAATAAAAAAAATGTCGGGAGATAATCGGCTTGATGTAATTGTAAGTTTATATTTGTCAAGATTACACATTGATCATAAACAAATTTTTAGGAGCTTTTATTTCCACAATATGATTTGGTTGGAATTGCTGCCGAACATTCTCGATTGACAAGTGAAGAATTAATTGATTGGATTTTGAGAAATGCAAAAAATGTTCCACCAAAAAAGAAATCCCTTCAACGGTCCCAAAGTTTGGCAACAATTAAAAGTGAAGCCGCAAAAACGATTTACTCAGAATTTGCCCAAAATTCTTTGAATAATAAATACTTTTTCTCCCGAGTTTTTTCACGCATTTTTCGATGGCTTTTTTCATTGTTTAAAGAGGTGTGTTTTTGTTTCACATTTTTAAAATACTGTATTTGCAATGTTTTAGGTAAATTCAAAATCAGAGTTTATTTGCGGAACATGTTTTGATGAATTGGAAGAAGGAAGTGCAATTCCGTGCACAGGAGAAACTTCAACGTCATCATCAAATACAGTACATTTCTTCTGTCACAAATGTATTCGAGAACAAGCAAAAGCTGTTACAGAATTTGCACCAATGGCAAATGGAGGTTCTGGATTTAAATGTATGGAATATAATTGTGAAAATGTTATACTTATATGTAAGTGTTCCATTATATAAGGCTTATTCATTATATTTTCTTTTAGCTGAAATTAAACAATTTATTCCTCGGGCAGTTCGAAAACGAATTGATGACAGAATTTTGGAAGAAACTTTGGGAAATTGTGGAATTAAATTGGAACGGTTTGTTTCTTTTAAATTAACTACAGTATCGCTAATACAGTATAATTACAGGTGTCGAGCTTGTAATTTTGCCATTGAAATGAATGTTTCAACAAAGGAAAACAAAGTTTTTAATTGTTTAAAATGCCATAAAAATTGGTGCCGAATTTGTGAGAATGAATGGGATGATGAACATTTTGGAATTAATTGCAAGGAATATCTCAAGAATAAAAGCGAAAATGCAAAAAAACGTATTTTGTAGGTTGAACCTCTACATATACATTTCTACAGTAATCTCTGGAATATTTTAGAGAAAAAAAGATGAATGAAGCAGTTGTAAGAAAATGTGAAAAATGTAATTTTCAATTTGTTAAAACTCAAGGCTGCAACAAGGTGGTTTGCAGATGCGGGGTTGCCTATTGTTATGTTTGTCGAGTGAAGGATATCAATTATGATCATTTTTGCAAGTATGTTTTTTAATATCTTTAAACATTTAAAATACTAATTGTGACATATATTTTTAGATGTTTTGGAGCATGTGTTTGTGGAAAATGTCGACTTCACATGGAAGCTTCTGAAATTCATGAACGAGAAATCAAAAAAGTTACTGCTAGTTTTAAACTTTAATTGTTGGGCTTTTTATTTGATGAATTATTTATTACTGTTGTTTTTGAATAAAGTGAGAAAAAAAAGATATTCTCTTTTTAAATATAAATAACACATTTTTTAAAGGGTGTTTCTGCGTTACACAAAACTGCCCAAATTTTTATATAGCTTATTTGTGCCATTTTGTAATCCGCATTGACGGTTTCTAAATTTTAAAACATAAACTCGTAAACAAGCCAATCTAATAAATTAATTTTACAGTATTTTTAAATCTTTTAATTAAATGTTTGCCAATTTTTGGATAAATGTTTCAGTTCAAATTACGAAATCAGAAATGGATACAGTGTGCTAAGCTTCAACAAAAATGTTTTTTAAATTGTGTTTTAAAAATTATTTGCCTTTAAAATTTAAATAGAAATCAACGTTTATGTACATGAGATAAAAACAGCAGTAACAAAACGAAACAAGGAATGAAAAAACACAAAAAAATTTTTGTACATTTTTTAAATTAAAACTAAACAATTAAATCATTTAAAAACACTTCTCTGATGCACTAACTGGCAATAAATAAATTATTCTTGATTTTGTCCTCACATTTTTCAAGACATTCAGCAAAAGTCTTCTTTGGAGTAATTGTAGTACCATCCAAAAATCGACAACTTGATGGATCCCATGCTTTTGCATGCCGTTGTTTAACAAGATATTCATCAAATCGGACCAACTGTAATTAGAAGTTTAATAGTTTTTTTCTAAAAAGAAAAACGTACTTTATTCTTTTTATTCAACACAAAAATTCGAATATACGGTAATCCATCAATGCAGTGATGTCCAATAAGTTTTGCTTTAACGATCTTCTTCATACAAATATTTTGAAAGCATGTTCTTGCTTGATTTGTCCATAATGATCCATTCAAAGGTTGTATATCAGCAAGACGACATTCAACAGCTTGAAAAGGTAATTCCATTACATCTTCCCTTACTGTATATCTGATTTTGTCTTGAGGAATATTTGAAAATCCACCATAATCAACAAATTTTACCAACATTTCCTTTGAGGCATCATTCATTCTTAGAGCAACTGCACGATACCATTTATCATTTAATGGTGCAACACACATCAAATTTTCTAAAAACACTACTTTTTAGAAAGAATTATCAGCGTAAAAAGACATACCATAGCAATCTGGAGTTATAATAAATTTACTTGGTTTTGGTGAATGAGTGTATAACTCTGACAAAAAGATATCAAATTTAGGCAACATTTTGAAGGATGGGTTCAAAGGTAGTTGAACAAAGAAATGATTAATATCCAACACTGATGAAATGTGAATATCAAACAAGCCTTCTTCAGGCAGAGAAAGATAACCCAAAAGTTCATCTGCAACCACCGGTAATTGTATATATTGTCGAACCACTCGTTTAAAAGTTATTTCAGGAAAACGATCAACAGGAAACTCTTCTCGAAAACATCGTATTGCTCTACCAACATTAAATTTTCTGCCTTTTATTTCAAATACTTGAAAAGCCTCGGATCTCATTGGATCATGATGTTCTCTAACATGAATTGTTACATTTGCACGTTGTGATACACTCTAAAATTACAAAAAACAATGACTTAAAGAATTTAGAGTAAAGAATAAACATACCTTTATTGTTTTACCTTTAATTCCAATTAAAAGACCCACAAGATTATTAGGAACTTCAAAATCATATGAATTTTGACGAGTTGTTTCACTTTCCTCTTCTGAATTCGACATTTTAAACAATACTGAAAAGAAGCAAGATCCTAAAAGTAACATATAGAAAGAATAAAAAGGATACAAAGTAAGTGGCAATAAATACGAAATTAAATCGAAGAAATAAAGATCGCGAAGTTGGTATCAAAAATGAAATTTTAATGCTCTTCAAATTGAAAGTGAAGAGCATTAAAATAGGTACCGGCAGGCGAAAACTAAAAATTTTTCAAAAATTTTTTTGTTGCTTGATTCTGATAGATTTGACCCTGAATAAAACGAAAATAAAAACAGAATTTGAAAAAAATTAATTTTAAGCGCCGAAAATGCCACCTGAAAATCTGAAAAAATAAAAATTTTCGTCAAAAAAAAAAAGGAACACTTTTTTGTCGTGAAAACTTTCGTGGTGCGTTCATTTTTGTCGAGAGAAAAATGTTTTTCAACTTTTTTTGCAATTTTTTTTGCGATGTTTTTCATAATTTTAGCTCTGCGTTTAATGCTAAATTTTTTCCGATGCTTTCCTGTGCTTTTCCTTTTCAATACAAATACAGTTTTTCCCGGGCTATCGAATGGTATAAGTCGCTAAGCTTACTTCGGCTTACTTTGGGGGCAAAATATTAAAAAACACCTAAAAATGCAAATTTTGGCTATTTTTTCCAGAAAAAACTTTTTCAAAAGTGCACATCAAACTGAAGAGCAAATTTTGTGGGACGTTTTGGCATTCGTTTTTTAAAATTCTCTCGACAAAAAATGTTGATTCCTCGAGGAGAAACACTTTGCCAAGCGTCCCACAAAATTTTGCTTTCTCTTTGCAAAAAATTTCATGTGAGTGGTATATTCGGAATCAGCGTAAAAAAATACGTCTTGTAGGTCAGATTATTAAAACTTCAAAAAAAGTATGCGCAAATTTGATTTTTTTGTTACGGTAACGAAAAAAATGAAAGAAAAAGAGAAAGAAAAAGTGTTCCCTGCCGGTACCTACATTAAAATTTGAAGATTTCAATTTTTAAAAATTTGATCACTTTTTTCCTTTTTTTGTTGCATGTTGCAATAAAATAATTTTTTGAAAGAAAAACTAGGAAGTGTTCTTTTTTTCTATGTCATCTCTCTTTTTTGTGTGTTCTTTCTTTCAATTTCAAAAAAAATCAACCGCGTTCTGCAATCATTTTTTGTGTTGAATATTTGGTCATTGAAAGACTTTATCGTTGGTTTTTTCAACCTTAAAAAAGGTATACATTGGATTCGTTGACCTCGTCAAAACGTGTGTTAATAATCATAAATTTTGGAACGCTTTTTCATTTGAAAAAGCAAATTTTTTTATTTATTAAAAAATTTTATTCAATAAATTACTCTTAAGGATGCAAGAGGGCCGAAATTTAAGGCGCCGGTCCGTTCTGGGCCCTGATATTTCGCCAAGGCCCTGCCCCGGGGCCTTTACACGCTGGGATAACGAATGTTTCGACACGAAAGAAAACTTTCGTGTTTTTTAAAATTTTTTGATGTTGAAGATATACAAAAATTAATACTTTTTGTGTAATAACTTTTAAACATTGAGTTTTTAATAATTAATATATTTAAAAAAAGTAATCTGCAAGCCGTGGGCATTATAATGATATATAATTATCGATGGTTATGAGTAAAACAGAGAAAAAAAATCTGATGTTTGTTTTTTTCCATGTATTGAGTGATCAACTTTAAATCGAGATCAGGAGTCCGCTGTCTATTGAATTTTAATAATTTTTTTTCGGTTGCATAAAGAAATAGCTAAACTATAATAGTACGCTCTTTTTTAAGCGAAAATCAAATATTTTTCTTCAACTTCTTCAATTTTTAGAGAGAAATGAGCGATTTGAATCAAAAATACCGTATATCTGGTAAAAAAGTAAGTTTAAACAAAAACAAAGTTTACCACTAAATTCTCCATGGTCGATTACGTATATTACATTTCAAATAATAACAAAATCTAAGAAAAAATTTTTTGCTTTTCTATAAAGTGAAAAAATTTTAGCCCACAAAAATTAAAAGATTTTAATTTCATTTTTTTTGATCTAAATGAATACAAAGAGGCCTGGAAAGGTGATCTGTAAAATATTTCGGCATAACAATGTACATTTTCCCCTTTGGAAGCAGCTGAAATACGTAATCATACTGTATGTCAAAAAGATCAATGGTAAAAATTTTTTCTTAGATTTTGTTATTATTTGAAATGTAATATACGTAATCGACCATGGAGAATTTAGTGGTAAACTTTGTTTTTGTTTAAACTTACTTTTTTACCAGATATACGGTATTTTTGACTCAAATCGCTCATTTCTCTCTAAAAATTGAAGAAGTTGAAGAAAAATATTTGATTTTCGCTTAAAAAAGAGCGTACTATTATAGTTTAGCTATTTCTTTATGCAACCGAACAAAAATTATTAAAATTCAATAGACAGCGGACTCCTGATCTCGATTTAAAGTTGATCACTCAATACATGGAAAAAAACAAACATCAGATTTTTTTTCTCTGTTTTACTCATAACCATCGATAATTATATATCATTATAATGCCCACGGCTTGCAGATTACTTTTTTTAAATATATTAATTATTAAAAACTCAATGTTTAAAAGTTATTACACAAAAAGTATTAATTTTTGTATATCTTCAACATCAAAAAATTTTAAAAAACACGAAAGTTTTCTTTCGTGTCGAAACATTCGTTATCCCAGCGTGCCTTTAAAGCTTTCTGAAAGAAATTTTTTTCCAAAATAACACAGTTCTTCTTCGCTATCATGAAAAATGTTATTAAATTCATGTTCCAGCACCAATCCGTGCCCTTTTACCGGGGCCCAGGGCATTTTTTAAGGCTCCGGGGCCCCAGGTAAATGCCCTGAGCCCTCGTCCATCCTTAATTACTCTAAAACATTAATTCAAGCACAATAGTTTATTTCTGATGTTTTTGTATAAATTTACGATATTGTTCTACTTGATCTTGATATTCATTTTTCTTTGCCTTCAACTCATTAATCTTTCGGTCATAAGCTTCAAGTTGGTGATTTTGATTATTTTGAATTTGGTCTTTTGCAGTTAAATCGTATGAGATTTGTTTTAAAATATCATCGTAGTCATTTTCAGATGAAATAATTCCATATTTTTCAAGTTGTGAAAGATTATGCGAAAGTTTATCTTTCTTTGCTCTCAGGACATCACTAAAATTTGTAATATTTAGTTTTTTATTTATGACTGTTAGATAATTTACTTATCAGTTTCAATGGATATTTCTCCATAGCCATTTATGACGTCTTCGCCATTTGTGAATAATTCTTTAATGCTTGAACCTTTACATCCGGCTTCAAGAAGTCCTAACACTATCTTTTTCGTTCTATATAAAATTACTATATATTTTATACATATTTATATGTAAACTTACTCAATTAAAAGTTGTCCTCCATCGATTTGATAATTTTCTTTTGGGAAAGGTTTCAAGAATAAAACTGCAACTTCACTACTTGGAATTTTAGATTTTTCAATCAAATCTGGAAGCTTTGAGTCCTTATCTGGGAATACGGTATCTTTACAAAGTTGAATATTTTGAAAGATATGATTAATGTATTTTGTTTCAATGTGAAGAATGGGATTTATTCCATCTGCAAACATTGGTTCCCGATTAAGGGTAAATGCAGATCCCTGACGGATTAAATGATTTGATGTTATACTTCTTAAATATTTTTATTTAAATATTTTTTAGATTGAATTGAAACTCACGTAAAAATTTCATTAATACGAATTAACGTTGAATTAAGGGATTGCATATATCCAAAGTCATCGCTGAACCCCTTTCCATCAGCCCCAAGTTCCATCATTTCAATAATTAATTGAATAATTTCTTTTTGCCGTTTTGTCAATGATGGATCAATTATCTTTTTGTTATGATTTTGTAAATAATCTTCAAAAAATGTTGAATAAAAGAATTTTGCAACAAATCGATCCGCGTCTTTTTTCTCCAAATTTTTAAAATGCCGTCGAAGTTTATTGGCACAAATTTTTAATAAATTTCGAACATTCCTTCTAAAATGTATTTTAAATGAATAAACTAAATGAAAAAATACAGCATTACGGTATATCAAGACTTTCTGCAGCTTTTTTAGTAAAAAGAAGGGTCCATTTTGAAAGGAATTTTTTAGAAGTAATTAAAACTTTTGAAACTTCCGGGTCATTTGTTGCTTCTTGAAGAGATTTGGCGTGTTTGTTATGAAATTTTTCGTACATCTGAATCGGCGAAAAATTTAGATGTTGTTCCGCAGCTTCGGCTTTTTTAAATTCTGCTAAATCAGATTTTGAAAATAATGTGGCGATTCGATTGGATGGAAGCGCTCTAAAATTTGCATAAATTACAGTATCAGCATAAATGCTTTTGGATCTTACTGTAGCATAACCTTAAATGCAATTACAACTCGATTTGCATCCCATGATTCATCCAAAAATTGATCAAAATGTGTCAAAGATCCAATATATCCAGTTAAAATTTTTGCAAAACCTCGAACAAGTAATATTTCTTCGCGTTCATCGCGTCCAAAATTAAAAATTGGAAGTGCAATTGTATTCACGAAATCCTTTGCTTCGATTTTATCCCAGCTGAAGAAATTTGCGAGATATGTCGGATCCGTTTGAAGATAATAAAAGATAATTTCCAACGGATTCAATGAAATCCGAAGCTCATTCGTCGCTTGAGGGTCTTTTTCATGCCGTCGTTCAAGATCCTCTTCCTCCATTTTAATTATTTCAATTTGCTTCAAAATTTCATCAATCTTAATTTCATTGTTTTTATAAAGCTCTAAACTTTTTTCCAAATCTTCCAAATCTGTTTTAAGCTTTTCATTAACTTCAATTAAACTGGAAACTTTTGATCGACGTTTTTCAATTACTAAAATTATAAATAAATTTATGTGTTGAAATCGATAATCTAAAATCTTACAAATTTCTTCTTCATATCTAATCTCTGAAATTATATTTATCACTTCTCGAATATCATCGATGTCCGAAAGTGCTTCTGAAATTTTTCATTTTTTATTCTAAAAATGTAATCAATTGAAGCCAAACTTTTAAGTTTTTCTTTGACATGATTTTCGGAATTTTTATTCACTTTTTGAATCACACTTTTTAGATCCTCTTTATTTTTTAAACCATTTTTTCGAATTTCTTCCATATATTCGCTACCGTAATTTGGATTAAATCCTTCAATGTTTAATTTTTCAACAAAAGTTCCAAAACCTTCAGCATTATTCATGTAAATATAATACCGTAATTTGTTGACTAAAATACATACAGTATTTGTGGTAATTGTAATCAAAATCTAAAAAAGCTTACTAAAATTAATTTCAACAATAATTTCTCGAATCTTTTGAAGCATTGTAAAAATGCAATTATCAAATTCATTAATTTTGGATTTTAAACTTTGATAATATTCTTTTTCATTTTTTTTGTAAACAACATCTTCAAGATTTAAGGAGGGATTTTTGAGCGAATCAAAAACATCCTCAACATCGCCCTCTTTTAGGCTTGTTTTTAACTGAACACAGGCATTGCATTCTACAAAAATGGTGATTACTGTAATCGAGTACGGTAATTATTAAAATATTACCATCCATAACATTTCGAAGTTGTTCAGGTTCAATTCGTCCATTTTTGCAATTAATTATTAAATATTCAAAGTAAAATGGCATTGCTGCTTCAATAACTTTATCAAAATCAAAATCCGTTAAAATATTTGAAAGTTCTTCAAAATTTTGATTTTTAGGGGAAGAATATTTTAGGTAATCTTCAAGTCGATGAAGGGCTTCTTTTTCTGTAATTAAAAATTTGCATAAATGTTACAGTTATATTTAGATTTAAACTCACCATTAACTTTATCAATAACTTTTTGAACAATTTTTGAATTAATTTTTTGTTCATCTTTATAGATTTTTTCCAGTTCATTGAAATACTTTTCAGCCAAATTCTTTTTAACGTAAAAGAATCCATTTTTGTGGTCACTTAAAATTTTCATCAAATCTTCAACAGATTTTTCGGTGATAGCTTTTGTAATTTCTTCAATTACTGTAGCCTTTACCGTAATATGTTGAACGGTTTGTCGAAAATCACAATTTGTAAAACCTTGTGCTAAAAGACGCTGTTTGGCGATTTCAATATCCTCAGGTAAAAATTCAAGATTGCCCGTTTCATTCTTTATCGGGGCTAAACCTTGAATCTGATGAAGATAAAGTGCCAAAGCATGAAGACAAAAAATTGTTCGAACATTTCTTCCTTCATAAATGTCAACGGTTTCTGGAATTCCAATCTACAAATTTACATAATTACTATTGTTATTGATAGTCAAGAGATACCTCAGGAAAACCAATTTCAAGGCAAGCTTTTCTCCATTGAATTATGTTATCCGTATGATTATAAACTAATCCACTGGATTCATATTTTTCCTAAAGTTATCAAATAAACTTATTCAAAAATTTGCATAAATTATTTATTTATTACTTCTTCAATATCATAAATTTGATCCGTTTTAATAAAATCCGGTAAAAAAGCATGTGCCAAACGAGCAAGTAAAACGCCATTTCTTAAATCTTCTTCCAATTCAATTGGAGGTGGAACAACAGCTTCAGAAAGTTGACAAACAAGCCATCTAAAAAGATACGGTAGATTTACAAAATCTCTAAAAAAACTCAAGACTAACTTTTGAACTTCATGAAGCCGACAAAGATAATCATAAGCAGCACGATTCTGTCGAACTTCATCCAATTCTTCAACAAATGATTTTCGTTCTTCTTCATCCAAATTTGGAGCTTCCATTTTTTTCAATCAATGTAAAAACACAAAAATCAAATCAAATTGAAAGAAAAAAAGATGACAAACAAGAACAATAAAACTGCAACAAAAAATGAGAAAGCTATTAAGATTGAATTAAAATTTAATGATAACTCATCCTCACCAAAAAAAAATTGCTGATAACAGTTTTTTGATGTTCTTTCTTCTTCTTTGAACAAACAAACAAGTAATTGTTTTCGAAGAAAAAACAATAAAACTTAGTTTATAAATATTTATGTTTGTAATTTTTAAAAGTATAAAACCATGTATCCTCCGAAAAAAACTAAAAAAGAAGGCTTACTTAACTTTTAACTAATATTGAAGTATTACTTGATCTTTGATTTATAATAAATGTGTTTATTGTTATAAAAATAACTTGTTTTTGGAATACATAAAAAATAATACAAATTTAAAAATTTAAAAATTTAACAATTGTGGTGCATATTCTTTTATTGCTTTTGTTTTTCATGTCTTTTATTATCATTCTCTCTTACATGCTCGACACCGGGATGAACCTTCTCTAAAAGGGGTGTTTCAAAAGTGCCATGCTTGATAACTTTTTCCCCAATATAATTCTGTTGAATAGAAACTGATTGCCATTCGGATGAAATGTGTAAACGATAATACGAATCATGGGTTACGACATTTCCAAGAATCTCTCGAAATTGTTTGTCGTCATGGACGGCATTACGAAATTCCGGGACATGAGTTGACAAGGCATCAAAAAGACAAGAATTTTTTCTATTTTGAATTGTTTGAGCTCCTAAAACAAATTTCGCGATTCTTTTGTTAGTAATATGAGGGGGGGGGGGGGGGGGTCCCCTAGGGGGTAATTACCATAATGCTCCGATTTTAAGTCAACAGAAATAGTTTTTGCAGCTTCTGCAGGTTTTCCACTAATATGCTCAAAATAATTGCCATTTTCATCTTTAATTATCATTTTAACAGGTTCATGAATGATATTTGAGATAATTGTGCCTGCGGCAGATGCACAAGTCATATCTATTTTACTGCAATTTGCAATAATATCTTTCATAACTTCTGGAGAGCGAGTTCGCTCCATTAAAGGGACTGTCGCAGTGCTGCCTGATTTAGCCAAAAGTGGTTTTAACTAGGTACCGGCAGGCGAAAACTAAAAATTTTTCAAAAATTTTTTTGTTGCTTGATTCTGATAGATTTGACCCTGAATAAAACGAAAATAAAAACAGAATTTGAAAAAAATTAATTTTAAGCGCCGAAAATGCCACCTGAAAATCTGAAAAAATAAAAATTTTCGTCAAAAAAAAAAAGGAACACTTTTTTGTCGTGAAAACTTTCGTGGTGCGTTCATTTTTGTCGAGAGAAAAATGTTTTTCAACTTTTTTTGCAATTTTTTTTGCGATGTTTTTCATAATTTTAGCTCTGCGTTTAATGCTAAATTTTTTCCGATGCTTTCCTGTGCTTTTCCTTTTCAATACAAATACAGTTTTTCCCGGGCTATCGAATGGTATAAGTCGCTAAGCTTACTTCGGCTTACTTTGGGGGCAAAATATTAAAAAACACCTAAAAATGCAAATTTTGGCTATTTTTTCCAGAAAAAACTTTTTCAAAAGTGGTATATTCGGAATCAGCGTAAAAAAATACGTCTTGTAGGTCAGATTATTAAAACTTCAAAAAAAGTATGCGCAAATTTGATTTTTTTGTTACGGTAACGAAAAAAAATGAAAGAAAAAGAGAAAGAAAAAGTGTTCCCTGCCGGTACCTAGTTTTAACACGAAAGAAAAGCAATGATAAAGAATGCATCCACAGAAAAAGAGGGTTCTCCGTAACTTCCCCTTAACTTCTCCGTAAGTCGTTCGTGTTATTCCGGAGAAGTTAAGGGGAAGTTACGGAGTGCGGTTTCGTGGTAAGACTATTTTTTTACAAATCAACCGCAAATAAAAAAAATTTAATTTTTTGATTAATTTTTTTTATCTTTCGCTGATGATTATCAACTAATTGCCAAAACTTAAATATCCAAGCCTTTTTTCAAAGCTTGAATATTGCAAATCTGCCCGGAGGCGGATTTGCAAAAAGCAATAATTCAAAATTTAATAGCGATTAGGCCGGGCCCGATCTTTTCCACACCGAAAACCGGAATCCAAAAAAACTGCTGAAAGTTTCTGCTATTTATCAACAGAGAAAGAAGAAAGCAAGAAGAGGTTGGCTTTTGTTGGCGCATGCGACAGAGATCCAAAGACACGCTCTTTTTTCTCTCTCTCTTTTTCTTTTCTTTTTGACTGTGTTTTTGTTAAAGGGGAGTTACGGAGAAGTTAGCGGTTTTCCGTAACTTTTTAAAGAATTCCGTAACTTTGGCCTTATGTGGTGCTTACGGAGAAGTTAAGGGGAAGTTACGGAGAACCCTCCTTTTCTGTGATCGTTTGTTGTCTTCGTCCGTCAAAAAAAACTGACTGCGACACTCCCTTTAAAGAATTTAATCGCTTTTCATACTGTTCCCAGGCAACTTTTTCATTCTCTTCTTTTGCTCCCCTTTCTTCTTTATACATAAAAAATTTTATCAAATTTCAAATTCAAATTTTTAACAATTAATAAAATTCAATTAAAACACATGGATATCAATATCCGGATATGAATTGATCAAAATGTTTAAAAGAAAATTTACAATGATTATCCTTGAACTTTATGAACCGAAATCTATTTTTGATACATCATTACAAAACTGAGCTTAAACATTGTTGATGCAATGAATCCGATGAACTTTTTTTACGTGAGTTTTTTTTTCAAAATTACTGTAACTCAATTCTGTATTACAGTAATTTTGAATTGAGAATCTGCTCCGAAAAATAAATGTATATCAAAAACACAGAAATATTTCTTTTGTAAAATAAAATGTCATTTGTTGATATCAACTTTTTGCATGATAAGAAAATGTTTAATGTTGAAAAGAGAACTCTATTTTAAAAGTTAAAAAACGAAGAGTCGTCTCTTTTTTAAAAGGAACAAAGTCTTCCCTCAGTTTTTTCTTTTCTTGGCAGAGTCCGTTCGTTTTTCCCTCGGATTTTTTAAAGCTTTTTTGTGTATTGCTTCTTCTTCTTCCGTCGTTTTTCCCATAAACCTTTCTCACGTCGCTTTAAAAAAATCATTATCCGTCAAATGGATTTTCTTAATCTGATTTAATAAAAAAAGAATTTTTAGCTTTTTTTCGCTCAATTTGGCCACCGTTGAGAATAATTTCTCTCTCATTCAATTGTTTTGGAAACTTGTTGAATCACTTTTGATTTTAAAAAGATTCTGAAAATCATGGAACTTTCACCTTCATCATATTATGAACGACAGTAAGGATTTATTTAATCATAATCATTAATGGATTATTAATGATGATTGTTTTAGTTTAATTTCTCCATCGAATGAAGTTGTGCCATTTGCAATTGGAAAGAATGTTGTACTTCAAATGGAACGAGAATTACATCCAAGAGATCGAGATTCATCTCGGGCAAGTTCTCGACAAATCTGTGAATATAAGTGGGAAGATAAATCAACATATACCGGACGAATCCTTTCCTGCACTGGTCGATTAGCTGCCTATCGACTCTATAATGAAAATACTGGCGAGGCTGTTCGAGTCTTGGATCGAGATACTCGAAGCCGGCATTTAATTAAAGATTTCCGTGCTCGAACTGTTGATATTCAATGGTCACCAATTAAACCATTTTTGGCTGTTGTTGATTCCGATGCATCCTTGTATGTTTATTCGGTGAAAGAAGATGGAACTTCTTGTGAAAAATATCTCAATATTATTCGACAAAAAACATCTCAATCAAAAGCACCACGAATTAGCTGGTGTCCGTTTGTTCCTGAAGGAGACCTACCTCCCGTTCATCTTTTAGCTTTAATTATTGTAAGTTTTATTATTTTATTTTATTAATAACTAAATATGTCATTTTACATATTTTAGGATAATCGTGTTGAAGTTATTAATTTGTCCGTAATTAAAGCTGAGGTTGATCAAACTGAAATCACTTTTGAAGAATTGAATGGAATTGAAGGTGCTGTTATTTCAATTGAAATGGATTCTGTATGTTACTACTATTGATCTTTTTTCTTTATTGAATATTCTTATTTTTAGACTGTCACTGCTGCAAAAATATCTCCTGATAGCAGTGCTTTGGTTGTCGGAACGACTTCTGGAAAAGCATATTTTTATATTGTTGATGATACAAGCTTAAAACTTGCTCAAGATTTTACACCTGTTCCAAATCATTTTGTTGAAGATATCGTATTCTTTGATAATCTTACAACTACTCATCAGTAAATAAATGCATTTTAATAACAATTTAATTTATTGTTGTATTTTTAGGGAATGTTATTGGAAATATGCAGCAATTAGCTCTGACAATGGACGAAGAATTTCTATTTTTGATTGTGACAATTGGGAGCTAGTTGCAAAACTTCGATTTGAATCTCAAAATGCTACAAGCAAGCTTG
This sequence comes from Panagrolaimus sp. LJ2414, assembly GCA_024447195.1. Taxonomy (NCBI): domain Eukaryota; kingdom Metazoa; phylum Nematoda; class Chromadorea; order Rhabditida; family Panagrolaimidae; genus Panagrolaimus; species Panagrolaimus sp. LJ2414. The sequence goes on along the minus strand of JAMRXY010000290.1, from coordinate 1,385,990 downwards.
AAATGATGCTGGATGCTACAGCAAGATTCTTATTTATTGCTGATTATGATGCTTCTGTATGTTAAATAAATTCGTGGTTGTTCATTTCATTCAAACAAATAAATTTTTAGAATTTATTTTGCGTTGAAATTGCATATGTTAATGAAGTTCCACATTTTGCTGCCTGTACTTTGATTGCTTTCTACAATTCCATATATATTGCTGTGCCCGTTCAAATTGAAGACAATCTTGATGCCAGTAAGTTGCTTAAATTTTCGTTAATATGGTATTGTATAATTTTAAAGAAAATTATTTTTTAGCTGATATGTCTTTGGATGATGATGAAGATGTTAATAATGGATTAGTTGCATTATTTGTTGCAATTTCACCCCGAGCATTATTGGAAATTCGTGTTGAAATTGAAAAAACTCTCAGTTTTGAACCTGCAACATCATTTGGCAATCGGCCATTGTCTGCTGCAGCCTCCGCTGATAACTCTTATGGAAATGCATTGGACATTACTTCAAATCCACCAACCAGTGCATCAACAAAAGGGTTTGTATTTTAAAAAATAATTTGATTTTTATTATTAAAATTTTGTAATTTTAGTTCATCCAAAAATTCACATCCACCTATTCCATTATTTGATGAAACAAAATTCTTAGAAGCCATGGATGAAAAATTCAAAGAAATGCACCAAAAGTTTGAAAGTGTTACTGCCGAATTGACGAAAGTTAATTGTGAATTGGAGAATGTTCGAACTCAAACTCGAAGTGATTTATCTACAGCTTTAGATCAACTTTGTAATTTTTACATTTTGTTTATGCATATTTTATCTGAGATTATTTTAGCAAATGAATTACGAGTCCGTGATGAAGTTGTCGAAAAAACTATGCAAACTTATAGTGCTATTATTCGTGAAGATGTTCGGGTTAAAGTTGATGAAGCTTTAGGCAAAAGCCAAATTCTTATGCAGGTTTGTTTATCAAACATTTTCATATTTGTAAAACAATCTTTTAAAGAAAATGTCGGATATTAATCGTGATCAAATTCTTGAAATTGTTGGATCTACAGGTATGTTTGTGAATGACATCTCAATACTGTAACACTATTTAATTATTTCCAACCACTTTTTAGTATCCCGAGTTGTTGCGCCTTCCGTTGAACATCTTTGCCGAGAAGTTTTTAAACAAGTCAATGAACAACTGCAACATGGCCTTCGAGATTTTAATGAACAACTTCGAAGAGTTCAAACAGAAATTTCAACTGCTGCTGCAGTTGCTGCCGCTGCTTCAACGAACACAACAACTCCACAAATTCCTGATTTTTATTCAACAATTGTTGAACTTCTTGCTTCTGATAAAGTTCAAAAAGCCTTTGAACTAGCTTTATCCCATCGTGATTTAAATGCTCTAATATTTATTTGTACAAAAATTAATATTGATGATTTCTTTGAATCTTCCCAGCTTTCTCCTCCATATTTATTGATTATGCTTGAACTACTTTCGCAAAAGCTTGAAAGTGAAACTGAACTAAAACTTCATTGTGCTGAATTGGCCCTGGTTGGTCTTGATTTAAGTGATCCAAATGTTAAACGTTCCGCTGCACATGTCCTTCGGAATCTTAAAGTTGCAACTGAAAGTAAGTTTTTTACAATATCTTCATTGACTTTTAATTAACTTCTTTTTTCAGATGTTAATGATCCCAAATATCGTCGAGGGGCACGTCTTGTTCTTCGTTTAACTGAAAATTATCTTAAAAACTGTTAACCTTGCCCAAAAATGATTCAACTTTTTTTGTTTTGCAATTTTTTATACTTTTTCTACAAATCTATGCGTGGTTTTTTAGAATTACTGTTTGCTGTTTTTTATATCTGTTTTTATGTTAGTATGTTTTGTATTTGTTTTATATTATCACTTTGATCGACGGAATTGAATAAAGGTTTATCACAAAAACTAGAAGTATTAAAATTTGAATGTAAAACTAAGGAAAGCAAAAAGTTAAATTGAAGATAAATTTTTATTCAAACAAACTCAAAAATAAAAAACAAACACAGAAAAACAACAAAACCATAGTTTTTATAAAACAGAAAAAACATGGATGATTTTAGCGAGCATCATAGACCATGACTAAAAGATAAAATTCAGTTAAAGATGGAATTAAATTTAAAATGAATAAAATGCTTACGTTTACGGCAGCGTTTCTTATAAAGGATTCTAAAGCCGCATTGCCGGCATCGAATTGCATCTTTTGGACGAATTTCTGTCTCGCCTCTGCACTCTATAAAATCATTGGAATTTGATAAATGTTAACTGAGAAATATAATGAAACATACCTCCACAGATATAAATCATTGGTTTAACGGCAGCTTGTTGACGAGCATCCATTTTAATTGTTTGATATAATAAATTCAGCAAATAAAATACAACGATGAAAATAATAAATTTGATCACAATTTATTGAAATACAGCTCTGGTTTTATTTAAACAAAATTGAAGGAAGCTCTTTCGCAATTCCAAAAATCTTATAACGAAAGTAGAACTTTTTTAACAAAAAAATCTGAAATTGTTGCAGTAAAATTTGTAGTAAATGTGAATCAATTCATTTGATTGTTTCTAAATATTACTGATGCATAAAAATAAAATTGATCCAATAAAAAACTAGTATACCGGCAAAAGAGTTCACGCTGTTCACGGCACTAATAATTGTTTCCATAGCTGATATGCAAAACTTGGCAACATTTTTCTTGTTAGAATGGTGTAGTGGTTAAAGGCGCTCACTTAAGAAACTTTAACATATAAAAAACTATGATGACTTTTGATTACCGCCCCAGTATGATTTATTTGATTATTGGTTTACTCTGCTGAGTTTTAACATTTTTTTATGATGATGAATATTTCAATAAAATGCATTTAATTATAATTTTTTGAACAATCCTTTTCAAAATAGGTTACCTTGACAACGTCAGCAATGCCCATAATTTTGAGGTTGTTTTTGTCAGAAAAAGCAACCCAAAATAAAGCTAGAATTTTGTCTATTCATTTTGGTCAGTTTTATTATTTCTGTTTAGAAAAATGGTGATAGATCCAAATATTTTATTATCAAAAAGAATAATTTTATGGCCAAAAGGAAATTTTACTTTGGGCTCTTATCTTCCACAAAATTGTTTATCCTCAAATTTAGAGGACAAAGATGCCGTCTCTTTAGCACTTCGATTTTCATGGTATTTTTTATTTCGGTTTAAAAATCAACGATGGATTTCTTGGAATCAATGGAAAACAGTTTCTTTCCAAAAGTTAAAATTTACAGAAGAATTTTCGTATTACTTATTTACGGTCGCAAAAGGATTTGATGAGACTTCAATGGAAAACGATAAAGTAGAATTATTACTTTTGGTTTTTGCTTTAGCATTTCAAAGTTCTCAAAATTCAGGGGAAACTTTAAGAAGTTCTTGTAATTTTGTTAAACAAAATTTAGGTAGGCTTTTTTCCAGCTTTAAAAAAGTAGAACCAATTATTACTGTTTTAGAAAAGTTATTAACATTAGCTTTAATTTTTGATCCATTTATTCAAGAGGAATTTATTTGTTGTTCGCAGTTGAAAGAACTTCCTAAAATTGATATGGTTGATGCAAAAGTATTTAAATTATGTGATCATTTCTTAGAGGGTACTGTAATTGAAAAAGATGAAACTACAAAAACCATAACTCCTTACAAATTTTCGGATATTATTTTACAGTTTTGGGCTGATGAAAATCAAGAGGTAAAAATTAATTGATAAACTGATTAAAATAAAAAACTTTAAGATATCAATTTCAAAATTATTGATAAAAACAATGAATTGCCTACAAAGTGATATGTATGCATTAGATGAATTTGAGATTAAAGCTGTAAGCTTATTTATATTAAACAATTACTATTATTTTTAAGAATATTTATAGAAAAAAATATCGCTATCAGGATCATCAACTCGAAGTATAACAACAACGATATTACCAAAACATCGAAAATTATCAGTTCGAAATTGGTCCCATATGGAAATCCTTAATAATACCGTATACCGAAATATAAATCTTCGAATAAGTGATGGAAATTATTTATCAAAAAGTTCATTCATTTTTCATTTAACAGCTTTAAAATCTACAGTAATCTCAGATTGCTCTGATATTTCTCCGATTGTTCTTGGACCTGTAACAGATTTTGTAATTCTTCGAAATTTGCATAATTGTAGGATAAGTCTTATCACCAGACGGATTCTTATCATTGATTGTGATAATTTAATGATATTTTTAAATTGTGAAACAAATCCTATAATTTGTGGACCTTCAATGAATATCTGTTTTGCGCCATATAATGTTTGGTTTAATGTTTGTTTATTTAAATTTATTTATAATATCTTTTTTTATTCAATCTTATTACTGTAGGCACTTGAAATAGAAATTGATCAAGCAAATCTTAAATTAAATTCCAACAATTACGGTAACCCAATTTATGTTGCATCAACTTATAAATTTGTAAATATTAATGATGAAATAAAAGCTGAAGACAGATTTCAAATTTTACAGGAAATTGATTTTTATCTTCAACCAACCCCACTTCCAAGTTCATTACCGTATTCAAAGGTTTTTTGAAAGGCGTTTGCGATTTTTTACTTAACTAATATTTTTCTTTCAGGTATTTGTCGAAAGTCTTGGAAATCATTTGACATCATTTTTGGATAGAAGAAAATCTGCAGAAGATTACCTAAAAAAGTTAACAATGCCCGAAATTGAATTATTGTCTCCATTGTCAACTGACGATTTACATTATTTGAAAAAGAAAATTAATTCCATACAAAAATTATGAATTCAAAATTTTTTTTATGTTGCATTTTTTAAAAAATGTAATTTTCTATTTTTCGTACTGATTTATGAAATGAAAAGAACAAAATTTTTGAAAGCCTAAAATCGGAAATTTTTATTTATAACTGCTAAAAATATAATAAAAATTACTACATTGAGGTTTGTTTAATACATGCATTAAATACAAAAGTACAAAAATAATTATTATGAAATTAGAATATTTACAGAAATTAAATTATTTTTTTCGATATTGACCATATTGAGTTGGAAGGCTTCGCTTTCTATTGTATTGGCCGTATTCAGTGGGAAGGGATCTTTCTTGGGGCTGATATTGTGGGGGATACCCATATACGCCTTGATTTCCGGGTTGTTGTTCATTGAATCCGTTGAATCCATTTTGTGAGTTTTGTCCAAATTGATTCATCCCAAGAGGTTGAACATTTCCCCCTCCGAAATTACCGCCTTGATTTAATTGTTGTTGTTGATCATCATCAAAAGGGTTAGGTTGTTGTCGCTTCTGACGAATTACATTTTCGACTTGAAGAGGTGGAATTCCACTTGGGGGTGGTCCACTTGGAGGTGGACCCGTTGAACGATTTCCAAGTGCCATCATTGGTGGATGAGGACCTGTGGGAGGGCTTCCTCGTGCAATCATTGGTGGCATTCCTGTTGGAGGTCCTCCACCTTCAACAGGAATGCCATCTTTTCGACCCATTGAAAACATCCCAGTTGGGGGAGGTCCTGTAAAAGGCGTTCCAGTCCATCCACCACCGCCTCCATTTACAGTAAAAACAAATGAACTAACAAAAATAGTAAAAATATTAAATTTCATCATTTTTAAAAACAAATAAATTTGAGTGATTTATTAAACATTAAAAAATTAATTAAAAAATAAAAAACAAAACCTTTTTGCTTATATATCAAATTTTGAGGTGTAAAGATAGGTTGTTATTATTGAATGTAGACTAAAAACAAAAACAGATTATCCCCCTTTTTTGTTGTTATTGTCAAAATTAAAAAACATGGTTATGTTTTCGTAAAAATCTTGTTTTTACAAATCTTTTTAGATTAATTTATTATACGAAAGCATAGAAAAAAATTTTTCCAAGTCAATGTTTCAAAAATTATCTAGCTTTTATTAACATTATCATTTTTTATGCTTAACAAAATGCCGATCCACTTCCGCATTATTAAAAATCAACAACGATCAACGATTTTTTTTTCTCATTATTAAAAGATTATGTTTAAAAAAAGTTGTTGTCTGTGTTTTCAAATATTTCTTTCATAAAAACATAGGATTACTTTTTAAAAAGTAATCCTATGTTTTTACATCGAATTTTTTTCCAGAAAAAACCAGAAAAACGTGAGACAAAGTTTGGCAAAATGTTAATGAACGCCATGTGTAAAAAGGGCTTTCGAAAAAAAACGAAAAGACTTTTCTTTTGTTCTTTTTAAAAACGAAAGAAAACGAAAAATCTCACATTTTTCTGCCTTCGTTTCGATGTGTTTTTCTGATGATAGAAGAAAATAAACAAGTATAAAACAAGAATTTAATTTGTATTATTTCTTTTTAAATTAAAAGATGTTAAATCATAAATTACTGTATCTATTAAAACTAATACGATACTCCAAAAAGTATCATCGAAAACAAAAATTCAAAAAATAATTTTATACATTGCACTTCTAAATTTTTTGCACGAATACAGTAATAAAAAAACAAATAAAAAAACTTAAAAAATTTTTCAACAACATTGACGTAAAGTAAGCAATTTAAAAATAAACCTCATAAAAAATACAATCATCAGTCGTGGAAAGATTTTCAAAGCGGACTTGGCATTGAATTAGTAAATTTCTTGCGATATGGTGCAGTATCATTTCTCATCGTTTTTTTGTTGTATGATAATGAATTGGAATTTCTATACATTTTTTGATTTCTTGAAGATGAAAAAGATTTTGTTTGAAATTTTGGATGATCATTTTCAGGATAAGAATAATATTGTGATGATTTTGGAATTTCATTTGTTACTGCTTCTTTTTCATTTTTTACAGTCTAAATACAAAATCACATTTTAGGTAACATAAAATAAATGAGATAAAACCTAACCTTTTCAAAAATATATCTTGTATAATTATCAAGTGGTTGATGTGAAAATCGACATTTTTTAGCTTTGCAACGTCCAAAAACAAAATCTTTGCATGGATGTTCGCCATGTAAAAGGGAACAGAAAGTTTTACGACATCTTCTATTTACATAATCTTGGCAAAGTTCGGGAGTTCGATGTGAATCTGCTGCATTATGAGAAAATGGACATGTATCACCTTTCCGACAACAATTTCCTTCTCTAAAGAATTTACAAATTTTATGGTGATGTTTTTCTTGCCGTTTCATATTTGGTTTTTCATTTACAACATTTTCATAAGATCCTAAACAAAATTATTTCTTTCATACACGGAATTTATAATCATAAAACGTACCATTATAATAACAAGTATTCATAGAATCATAGTATGGATTATTTGACAAAGATGTGACAGGAATATATTCTTTGTCACTCTTGAATTCATGTATTTCATTTTGAGCATTTGAAGGAAGTTCACCATCTTCAGACTTTTTATCCAATGAAATTTTTTTAACAGGAACCAAATTTGCATGTTCATTCAACAGAACTACATTAGCTAAAAGCAGCTCTTCTTTTGATTCATCATTTATCCAACTTAATGCAATTCCAATATCAATTTGTCCGGGTTTAGTGAATTGTAAAATTTTAGTAATTAAACGTTTTGCAATTTCATTGTCATCATTCATGACAGCACTCATTTTTCTTTTTCAATTCTTTTCAAAATTCTTCCAAATCAGCAAAGAGGTAAATATAAGAATGCACAGATTTGATTAAATGCTAAAATAATAATTTTAAGATTATTTGATAACTTTACAATTTTTTACAAGAAAGTTTCACAGATAAAATTAAGAGAATCGAATAAATCAATAATCACGAAACATGAAAAAGATTACATGACAAAAAATCTACAGCATAGTTTAGTTATTCAATAAAGAATTATGTGATAGATGACCGTAATTTTGAATTTACCACAAATTTCTAAGAAATATTTAGAATTAAATGAATATTTTAAGGATAGAGAGAAATAAAAAAAGGAACTCGAACAAAAAGTTGCAATAAAAATAAATAAAGTTTCAACGACAAAAAAAGCAGTTTTTGGCATAATGAGACTTTGCAAATGGCGCTGTTCTTTCGAGTTCGATCGAGCATTTGCAAAAAACTTTTTCCACTATAATTTTCCCCTGAAGGTCAATTTACACTTATGGCACCAAAATTCTTTATTAAAGAAAGACATTTTTTATTTCTTTAGAACAGTTTTACTAATAACAGGTCAAAAATTAATACAAAAAGAATCCTAAAAAAATTAGGTCACAAAATGAGGCAAAGAAAGTGCGGAATATCGTAGTTTGACAAACTGAAATAGTTAAATTTGGAACTAGCTTTATCCCATCGTGATTTAAATGCTCTAATATTTATTTGTACAAAAATTAATATTGATGATTTCTTTGAATCTTCCCAGCTTTCTCCTCCATATTTATTGGTTATGCTTGAACTACTTTCGCAAAAGCTTGAAAGTGAAACTGAACTAAAACTTCATTGTGCTGAATTGGATCTGGTTGGTCTTGATTTAAGTGATCCAAATGTTAAACGTTCTGCTGCACATGTCCTTCGGAATCTTAAAGTTGCAACTGAAAGTAAGTTTTTTACAATATTTTCATTGACTTTTAATCAGTGGTGTCAAAAATGCTGTTTGAAAAAAAAGCGAGCAAAAAGTAAAATTGCTGTAAAAATCAATTGAAACATTTCGAACAGAATCAAGTTTATCCGTAAAATACATGCATCGATCTTTTGCTGCCATCTAAATTTATTTTTAATAATCATTTTTAAGATGGTTAATAAACACACGCAAAAAAGTAATAAAACAATATCAATTCGAAAATTTAAAAAAAAATATTTTTAGTAAATTTGTAAATCTTTGTTTATAATAAGCAAACAACCAAAATTGATAAGTAGACGTTTCCCTGAATGACATTTCCCCGAATGACATTTCCCTGAAACCGTCATTTCCCTGAATGGACATTTCCCTGAATATTTCAAAAAATAATTTCTTTTCATCAAAACAATGGAAATGGTCGAAACGCCTCTACAGGTAAGTATAATCAAAGCTTTTCAGATTCAACATGAATATTTTCAATTTTTATATCTTTATCTTTCAAATACTTAGGTAAAGTCTGAGATAATGTCTCAGATAATGTCTAAGATAAAGCCTTAGGTCTAAGATAAGCTCATAAAGCAGCTTTATGGGGTATAAATAGAGACTGAGTGTTTGCAATTTCTTCTAATAGTAAAAAATATGCATTTAATTATTAGTAGTCCTTAAAATCATTCTTACAAACGTGAAAAAAAATCTTTTTCCATAATTAATTGAAGTTTAATATAAAAAATTCAATTTTTGAAATATTCAGGGAAATGTCCATTCAGGGAAATGACGGTTTCAGGGAAATGTCATTCGGGGAAATGTCATTCAGGGAAACGTCTTTCAGGGAAACGTCATTCAGGGAAACGTCTTTCAGGGAAATGTCATTCAGGGAAACGTCTGCATACCACCAAAATTGGTTTTTAAAAAGTGTTTAAAACTTCGCAGTTGCCAAAAGCGTCAATTGTGGTCGTTCAAATTAAAAATTTCGATTCAGCGAACGCACTCCCATATTTTTTTGCTTTAAAATCAAAATGATGCAATCTAATGACAACGAAGATGCAGTCTGGGCGTTTAAAACAAAAGTTTTGTAAATTTTTTGTCATCAATTTTTAAATCTAAAGTGTTTTTGTTTGTTGTGCCATGTTCATTTTTGTATTTATTGTTTTATTAAAACTTAAATCGAAATTTATAAGGAAATCTGTATAAAAAAGCAAATATCCACCTTTTTCTTCACAAATTCAACATTTTGTAAATTGAGACAATTTAAGAAAAATTACTCGTTTTCTATAAAAATATTTTCAACATATTTTAAACGTTTAAAAATAATTTTAGAAAAATAAAAAAAAATATAAAGGATTTTTTGTTATTATTTTTGAATTCTACTTTTCTTGAATACGTGGAAAACCTTTTCGAACATGAACTTCGTATGTGAGTTCACCTTTCATGTTTGCGATGTTGAACAAAGACATTACAGAAAAGCCTTTGTCGCAGTAAGAAATTGATTGTTCGATTACAGACAAGAAATTCATGACATTACACATTCGATCAAAAAAATGTGCCATTGTTGGAGAATTTTCACGAATTTGTTGTTTAAGAATTTCAGAATAAAATCTATGCGCATTTCTGATAATTTTTGTTCCTTCAGGGGAAAGACCAGGAACTGAAAAATTTTAACTTAAAAGTGTATAATATAATATAATTTATACAAATTTTATACCTGGAGTTAAAAATACAAGCAGCTTTAAAATTGTATATTCTTCAACAGATAAATTCATCTTTTTTGCTGGCTCAGTAAATTCGTCATAAACATAATCCCCAAAATCTTTCATTAATAATTTCATACTAAAAATGGATAAAAAGGATTTAAAATGTAACACTTGTAAGGGATTTAAAAGTAAGAGTACAAAAGAAAGTTTTTGGTACCTTGGATCAACGGATTCAGAATCATCTCGGGGTAAATATGCTCCACCCGAGAACATCATACCCTTGACATTATTTTGAAGTGCCTTATATCCAACAAGGATATCAATGCATGGCACAGCTCGATCCATCACAAGTCGAACTTGATCAGTAATTGATAGTTGATGCAATTCCGGGATATGACTTGTCCAATCAATATAAAGTGATAAAACTCGACACCAACTTCGATGAAACAGAACTGGAGTCACCAAAAAAGTGTTCGACCAATCAATCTAAAAATCAACAGAAAATTTGCATATGTAAATGTGACTTAAGCTTTCAAGGTCAAAGAACATTATGGAAGACTACAGTAATCTTTATTTAAAGATTTCATCAGGATTACAGTAATCTTTGGGATTTATGGACATGGATAAAAATTTCTTTAAAGAAGGATTACTTTTGTTCTTGCAGAAATTTTTCTTGGTTCTGCTAAAGCTGTCATGGCCGAGACGTTGGTCGAAAACAGGTGTTCCGATTCTGGCGAAAATGCATGATGGGCATATGAGTCAAAATAGTCATCACAAAGCCTCAAAATAATTTAAATATTTTTATAACAAGTCTGCAAAAACTAACTTTTCAACTCGAGTAAAATATTTTACAATTGAAGAAGTGTCAAATGTATCCAACTTCTTTACAATGTTCATTGCCCCGAGGGGATTTGTACTTGCTTGATACTGTAATATAGGTAATATAATGATAAAATTTAAGATATTTTTTACCATAGTTTTTCCAGTTGCAATAACATTCTGGCAAGATTTTTCAAGCAACAGTGCATTGTCTTCTTTTGTTAAATCGATTACTTCTAATTCGGAAACTTTAGCACCCGATGAAGAGGAGGAGGAACCATCGTGTTGGGCCATTTTTGTTTTTAAAACCGCATCGAATTTTAATTCATTTACTTTTCCTCGGTGTCCTTGCATCACTAAAAATATTTAAATAATCCAATAAAATTTATTATGTTTTTTTATTAATCTGGAACACCTGTTAGAGGTAATAAAAAAACTGCACTGTTTTATAAATTTATACATTAATAAATTTATGCTTTTATCGAAAATGAAGACAGGTGTTTTGTGTTTATAAATAAAATATTTTAAAATTTCTTATATTTATAAAAATGGCAAAATTTATATGTTTTCATAATAATAGCAAAATTCTTACTTTTAGGATCCATCCCAACTTCTAAACATTTGTTGAAGCGGCATGCCCGGCACATACTAAAGCATCCTAAAAATACATAAAAATAATTTTATGGTTTCAGTAAATTTGAATATTTACCTGCTTTTACAACACAATCATTTGAATTTGAACACTGATAAACATGTTTCAATTTTACAGTACGCCTGTAAATGGTGGTTAAATTTATAAAGAATTCTATTGAAAAAAATTTACCTAAAAAAGCATTTGCATCCGCTGAAAAAATGGAAAATAGATTAAAAAATATTTAAAAAAAAAGAATGTGCAAACCTGCAACAAAGACTTCCATAATGATTTGATGCTTTTAAATGTTGGCACACACGACAAGATTCAGAAACTTTTTCAGACATTCTAATACACTTCTAAAAAAATTACAAAAGTTGTAACGACAAAAATTACCCCTCAAGCATATTATTATTTGTTCATTAACATGAAACTTAGGCGTCATACAAAGAAAATCACGTAACACAAAAACAAAGTTTTCGATCTCATTGAATTATTAAAAACTCAAACGCTTAAAATTATTTAAAACGGAACCCTAAAAAAAAAATTCAGAAATTCTATCGATGAGGAATTTTGACTTCTAAAAAGACGAAAGAATCCATCCATTTTGAAAGTGTCAGTTTTTGGTGAATGAAAATAAAAAATCCCTACAAAAATTTTAATCTCCTTTTTTGATGCCCCGAAAATTCTGGCAGATTCTTTTTGATAAAAATAAAGTAAAAAAATAAATTATTACAAAAATTTTAAGCAAGATTTTGTTGTCCTTGACAACGACAGTGGTTTTAAGGGTATTGTAAAACTAAAAAAGTCCAATTTTTAAGTTATATATAATGGACCGTTAAAGAAAAAACTACGATAATAATAATATGCTATGTTTAAAAAAGAACTTTCTTAAGAAAGAAAAATTGAAAGGTTGTCATTACTTACTTGAATATATATTTAATGCAGATGCAAAATTTATTATTTATTTTTTATTTAATGCGTTTTTAATACCGTATTTGTAAGGTGAAATATTTTTATTTTAATGCACCTGTTAAACATTTGAACATTCTATAAATTTTGACGGAATAACAAAATTTAAAAAAATATTATTCCGTCAAAATTTATTTAACTATTAGAAAAAAGTCAAATAAGTTTGAATGAACCCAACCCATTGAAACCTGGACAATATTGATACTGATAAAAACCATACTTTCTATAATTTATCCAATCATATTTATTTAAAATTACCAAAAGTAAACAAAATTTAAAATTTACGATAAAAATGTAAAATTAACAATTAATTAAAATCCGACATAAATTATTTAAGACTGAAAGAATTCATCCAATTTCGACCAAACAAACTAAATCCATTTCCAACAATGTATAACCATTCTCGTTTTCGATTACCATCAACTTCAACAGTTACACAACATCGTCACAAGGGTTTTACGGTACTCCCAACTCCAAAAAGCTCATCAAGCCCGTAAAGTGGATAAAGACGAGGTTCCCCAATAGTTCTCCAAAGTGCTTGAGTTCCAATTGTTACAGATGCTCCCGTATCGTAAATAAGCTGAACAGATTTCCCATCGATCTTTAATGAAACCATAACTTGTGGCAAAGTTTCTGAATCAAAAAACCAAAATTTTTGACATCCTGGCAAATAAGCTTTAATAGCACGATTTTCTACAACATCGTTCAAAGAATCAAGGAATTCTTGAGTTGTTCCATCCTTTAATTGGCTTTCCATTAATTCTTCACCTTTTTCATATCCGAATATGGTATAAAGAACTTGAATGCATCCATTTTCCATTGAATCTGTTGTAGTCGATTTTGTTTCTGCATCTGAATTTTCATAAAATTCAGAAATTTTTGTTAAAATTTCAGGAGCCTTTTTTCCTTCTGCTTTTAATCGACGAATTTCTCTTTTTTGAGAATGATTTAACCATCTAAAAATTATCTTTTAACTTCATTACTTTCAATTTTAAGAACTACGTTCTTATGTATGAAAAAATAAATACGAACCTTAGATTTGAGCTAAAATGAATATCAAAAATTGATTTCATTGAATTTTGATAAGTTTGTTCGGCGAATTTCAACATTGCATTGATTTTTTTATTTTGCAAAACCAAATTTTTTGTTGAATTTAATTCCATTGCTTTTTCGTAACATTTAATTCCTTCTTCAAATCGTTCCAATAAAATTAAAGCGTCTCCTTTCTTCTCCAAAATATTTGTATTATTTGGATCGGAAGAAAGTTTTTCATTGTAAATTTCAATAGCTTTTTCAGGATTCAATGAAATTGCCATTCTATACATTCTTTTGTCCGCCATCAAGTTATCACTCTTAAAACCGACTGATAAATAACGATCAATACGTTTTTCATGAATATTAGACATAGCTAAATCAAAAACATGCATCTCTGTTCCACTTTCAATAAATGGTAAACATTCTCTTCTGAACAAAATTTTGAAGAAATTTTTTTCATTACTTGCTTCATTGTACATTTGAATCATCTGGATCTTTGGAGAATATCCTTCCGCAGAAAGGGCAATTTTATAAAAGAAGAAAATACTCGGATTTGCCATAACTTTCCATTGTTCTTCAGTTTTGTTATTTAACAAATTTTCCATTAAATTTTCACAATATTTAAGAAGATGTTTTTCAGCCATCAATCTTTTAATTCCGTTTGAAATTTTGTAAAAGTTCCAAACTTCTTTTCTTAATTGTGAAGCAGTTTTTCCAACTTCTTTTAGATCATGTAAAACCTCAATTTGTTGATTGCTGAGCCAAGATATATTCATTTTGATTTCTTTTTCCATTTCAAATCTTAAACTATTATAATTTTCAGCGTGATAATCTGGCAAAATCTGTGTATTCCCAATGATTCTAGAAAATATATATTAATATCATTAAAAAGTATGAGAAACTTCTTACTTAGTTTCACTTGAAGATACATAATTTAAAAACGAAAAAGCAGCAACAAATGCCACCCAAATTAGTTTTAGCATTTCTAGAAAAATGCAAATACCAAAAGTTTGATCTGGCTGAAAGAAAGGATTAGTTTTTTTATTAACATTTGTCCTTTTTTCTGCGATGGAGAAAAAAAGAAGCAGGGCAGGTCACTTGGCATTGGCACATTAGCATTAGCATCTCTGCATAAAATATCTAAAGGTCAATTGACATTTGACAAATGCCAAAAAAAATTTGGACTTCTGTTTTCCAGTTGTAAAAAAGCGGAAAAAAATCTTTTTGCTTTCTTTCATTTATGTTTTAAGCAAAAAATATAGAAGACTTCTTTTTGTTCCATTTAACGACACTGCAGCTGCAGTAAATTGATTATTTTTAATTGTTCAAGCTTTCCGAGATCCTTCAATGAAAAAAGAAAAATGAATTTATTTTTATTCAATGTTTTTCTGATTTTTATGTTAATTAATATTTCGTTTCAAGCAAGGTCAGAGGATTTTTGAGCTTTAAATTATCCAAAAATTTTAAAATGCGAATTTTTATTTTTTGATGAGGTTTTGAGAAGAAAAAAGTATAACTTGTAAATATTTTAGCGACCAGGATGAAAAGGTCTATAATTTGTTAAAATATGACCAAAACGAAGGATCAAATACGTTAAATTTACGCCGGAATTTATTAGAAGAGGAACTTAATCTGACTCTTACATGGTTAACCCATGATCAAATTGAAGTTTTACATGATCTCAAAGAAATTGGAAAAAATGCTTCTGAATTAGAGGAAGAAGTTTGGAGCTTCTACAGTATTTTAAACGGAGTTAAAAGAATGGTGGCTGCAAAACGTATTTTTCAATATTGGAATAGTTCGTCAGAAGAGGAATTGTCTGATATTAAACAGATGATTCGCATGGATTCAGATACGATACGTGAAATATTTCAACAGAATAATGAAACCGAATTAATTGCTGAATATTTTTTGATTCATTGCATCCCACTTTTTACTGAATTCTATAAAGAACTGGAGAATTGGAGAGCAGAAAAGAAAATCCTTTCAGCTTTAAAAGAATTGTGTAATTTGAATGAAACATGTGATACTTTTGAAAAATTATATCAAAAATCAAAATTATTGATTAAGTTGTTACAATTTGAAGATGCTATTAAAATCTATAATACCATGCTTGAATTTGAACCCAACGCAACAAATATTATTGAACAGAAGGCGGATGCCTTGGTAATTTTGGAAAAATATGATGAAGGAATTAAACTTTATGATAGAATATTAAAAATGGATCCTGAAAATTTAATGATTATTACAAAAAAGGTGAATGCTTTAATCAAACATTCTGATCAAAGTTATGAAAAAGCTGTTGAAATTATTTTTGAAAAGTACCTCCAACATCATATTAAATGGCTGGATGAAAGTCAAAAACGTCAAATTCGTCGATTAAAAGCTGAAGGAAAAAAGTCTCCAAAAATCTTTGCAAAAATTGTTAAATTCTATGAAAATTTACAAGGTAATTTTTTGACATTTAAAACAAAGTTTTCAAAAAAATAAGGCCACAATTTTTAGATAATGAACTCAAAAATGAAGCTTTACATTCAATGGAAAATGGTTGTATTCATTTTCTATACTCAGTTTTTGGAAATAAAAATGCTGAAAAACTTTTGGCAATTAAAGAAAATTCCTCTGAAATTTTTGAACAAAAATACAATGATTTCTTTGAAAATCTCATTGATGAAGGCCAAAAACGAATTGGAGCAGAATATATGTCAACGTGCCGAAAAATCCTTACTTTTAATGAAGAACAACCCCCAAGAATTATAATTTCACCAAAAATTAATGGAAAAACCCTTGAATTTATATTTGATTCAGGTGCTTTTGCAACAATGGCAGACAGAGAAGTTTGGGAGGAAATTGGTCAACCGTATCTTCATCCATTTAATAAAATTATAAATGGAATTGGTGGATTCAAAAAGGAAGTATTGGGCAGATGTCGAGTTGAAATTGAATTTGATGGCAAAAAGAAGAGGGAATGGTTAATCATCGTTGAAGATGGCTTTCGTTTATTTGGTCGAAATTGGGTTAAAACTTTAAATCTTAAAATTCTGCATTAACACTGTTTTTTAAATCATATTTTTATGAATATATTCAAATCTCTTCATTAGAAACTTCTCTCAAAAATATAACATGTTTTAATTGTATTGTTGTACCTCATAATCACGTTTAATTGTTTTTTGTCGTTGAAACTTATAAAATTTCTTGAAAAATGTCTTGATTCATATTTATTTGAGGAATTTTGAATAAAAAGATATTTTTATTTTTGGCTCATTTATGCAAACTTGTGTCAAAAACATAAAAAAGTAAAGAAAAAAATATTTATTGCAAAAATAATCAAAATAAAAATGTAATCTACGAATACGAAATATAACGTTAAAATGTTTAGGATTTTCTAGATCTGACGTCGGAATTTTTTTAGAAATGCTTAACCCCTGAGTTTGGGTTTGGTTTTTCATTTGATCTCTGCCGCTTTAAAAGTGTTGACCAGATTTTAGCTCACCCCCAGAAGGAAGGAGCGGGGTCTCCTAAATTTCTGACGTCAAATCTGTACAATTTTCAATATTTAATGTTTAATTTTAATATTGAAAGATTTAATCCAATTTCGACCAAACAAACCAAATCCATTTTCAATGATGTATAACCATTCACGCTTTCGTTTTCCATCAATTTCAACAAAGACTCGACATCGCCCCAAATTTTTTGCTTCACCTCCAACTCCCATAATAGAAGAAGAAGAATAAAGACGAGGTTCCCCAATTGTTCTCCAAAGTTCTTTAGTTCCAATTGTTACAGATGCTCCTGTATCATACATAAGCTTGACAGGCTTTCCGTTGATTTTTAGTGAAACCATAACTTGTGGCAAAGTTTCTGAATCAAAAAACCAAAATTTTTGACATCCTGACAAATAAGCTTTAATAGCACGATTTTCTACAACATCGGTCAAAGAATCAAGGAATTCTTGAGTTGTTCCATTTTTTAATTGGCTTTCCATCAATTCTTCACCTTTTTCATATCCGAATATGGTATAAAGAACTTGAATGCATCCATTTTCCATTGAATCTGTTGCAGTCGATTTTGTTTCTGCATCTGAATTTTCATAAAATTCAGAAATTTTGGCCAAAATTTCAGGAGCCTTTTTTCCTTCTGCTTTTAATCGACGGATTTCACGTTTTTGTGTTGTATTCAACCATCTGAAAATTATCATTCAAATTGTTTTTTTTTATTTTTAAACAAGACAAAAATTCTTATAAAAAAATAAAAACGAACCTTAGATTTGAGCTAAAATGAATATCAAAAATTGATTCCATTGAATTTTCAAAAGTTTGTTCTGCTAATTTCAACATTGTATTGATTTTTTTATTTTGCAAAACCAAATTTTTTGTTGAATTTAATTCCATAACTTTTTCATAACACTTAATTCCTTCTTCAAATTTTTCCAAAATAATTAAGGCATCTCCTTTCTTCTCCAAAATATTTGTATTATTTGGATCGGAAGAAAGCGCTTTATCGTAAATTTTAATTGCATTTTCAGGATTCAATGAAATTGCTAACTTTTCTGTTTTCCCCACTGATGACATCGTTGGACTATTATTCACATTAAGATACAGAATAATATTGAGTAAGACCTGCATTTTAGTTCTATTAGCAACGATTTTTACAAAAAACATTTCTGATTCCATTTCCAAAAATGGTGCACATCCATTTTCAAACAATAAGTTTGAATGATAATCTTCAGTTTCATTGACAGCTTCATTTAAAAACTCAAACACCTGAATTTTTGGTTTATAGTTTTCAAGATCTTTTATTAAAATAGCCCATTCTTTCTTCTTTTCATTCTTCAAAAGATTTCCCACTAAATTTTCACAATATTGAAGAAGATGTTTTGCAGCAACTAATCTCGAAAATCCTTTTGTGGAATTATAAAATGTCCAAACTTCTTTCTGTAATTCTGAGGCATTAAACATATCTTCCTTGAGATCATGTAAAACTTCAATTTGTTCATCGCTGAGCCAAGATATATTCATTTTGATTTCTTTTTCCATTTCAAATCTTAAACGATGCTTATCATCATGACTTGGGCGTTCTGGAACTTGAAAAATTTGTGCATTATCGAGAGTTCTAAAATTAGCCAATAAAATGCTTCCAAAAGTTTTCCGATTCCTTACTTTGTTTCAATCAAACATGCATTGTTCAAAAATAAAAATCCAACAAAAAATTTCACCAAAAATAATTTAAGCATTTCACTTCTAAAAGGAAAATAGATCGGACCCTTAAAATTTTTGATTGCTTTATCTTTGACTTTTTCCAAAAAATGTGTTAAGCGAAAATCAAAGGCTGAACCAAAAACAAATCAACAACACATGTTTGGGATAGCAGTTTTCAAATGAAAAAATCATTGTTTTTATATGCAATAAAAAAAGACCAAATGTTTTGTGCTATTTTGAATGGGTTTTTTATTTAAATAAATTTGAAAAAAGATATTTAATTGGGGATTTTGCTTGCATTAAACTGCACTGCAAATTCACAAAGAGAGATACTTTGAGTTTTGACATTTCTGTTTTTTGTTTTTCAAGCAAGTCTCAGGCAAAAAATAATTCGAAAATTAATCCTTCTTAAAAATGAATTCAACTATAATTGCTGTCTTTTTGGTGTTTCTGTTGATTAATTTTTCTGTTCAAATTAGGTAAATCTTATGCTAAAAATTTTATATTAAGAGTGCATAAATTTCATTTCAAGTTTTGTATTCTATAAAATATGGTTTAATATTTCTAATTTTAGTGAAGAAGAAAAAGTGATCAATTTGTTACAGAGTGACAAAGAACGTGAAACGAATTCGCAAAATGAATTTGAAGAAGAACTTCAAATTAATTTGTCATGGTTGAATAATGTCCAAATTGAAGTTTTAAATGATCTCAAAGAAGACCGGTATAATGCCTCAGAATTACAGAAAGAAGTTTGGGCATTTTTTAATTCCACAAAAGGATTTTCGAGATTGGTCGCTGCAAAACATCTTCTTCAATTTTGCGAAAATTTAATTACCGATGAAACACTGTTTGATGGACTTGAAAAATTTGGGACCCCTGATTTAGTCAGAATTGAAATTAGAAATCGACTCAAAAAAGAGATAAATGAAACAATGATTATTGAACTTTATATGACAGGATGTTTAAGTATTATTGAAGAATTTATTGATCACATTAATGATTGGAGCGATAAAGAAAGGATACTTTTAGAACTCGATGAACTCAATGATGTAAACTTGACTGATAATTTTAATAGTAGATACCGATTACATAAAAAAGCAGATTTATTGATTAAATTAATAAAATATGAAGAAGCCATTGAAGTTTTTGATAAACTTCTTATTTTAAAACCTAATTCAATTATTTATATTGAAGAAAAAGCGGATGCATTGGTAATTTTGGAAAAATATGAAGAAGCAATTCAATTTTACAATCAAATATTAAAGAATGATTCGGATAATCTTAAATTAATCGATAAAAAAGTGAATGCTTTAATGAAACAATCCGGACAAAGTTATGAAAAAGCTAATGAAATCATTTATAACAAATATTTTGAACATCATTTTCAATGGTTAAACAAAACCCAAAACCGTGAAATTCGAAAATTTAAAGCCGAAGGAAAAAAATCTTCAAAAGTTTTTGCAAAAGTCTTTGAATTTTTTCAAAAAATTTCAGGTAAACATTTTCATTAGAAGGCTTAAAAATATTGAAAAGTTTTTAGATGATGAAATCAAAAACGAAGCTTTACATTCAATGGAAAATGGATGTATTCACTTTTTATACTCGGTTTTGGGAAACATCAAAGCAGAAAATCTTATGGCAATTAAAGAAAATTCTTCTGAAGCTTTTGAAAAAAAGTACACCGAATTATTTGAGAATATTAAGGACGAAGAAAAAAAGCGAATTGCATCTGAATATATGTCAACGTGCAGAAATATCCTTACATTCGATGAAGAAAATCCTCCAGAAATTCTGATTTCACCTAAAATTAATGGAAAAACCATTGAATTTACATTTGATACTGGTTGTGATGCAACTGTTGCCGATAAAGAAGTTTGGGAAAAAATTGGACAACCATATCTTCATCCATGGAGTAAGATATCCTATGGAATTGGTGGATTTGTAAAAGATCAATTAGGCAGATGTCGGGTAACTGTTGAAATTGATGGAAAACGAAAAAGAGAATGGTTACATATTGTTGAAAAAGGATTTAATTTATTCGGTCGAAATTGGATTAAATCTTTTAATCTAAAAATTTAACATTAATGATTAAACATTTTATTTGTAATTTAACTATCATTTATTATTAGTTTGCAGCAAATTATTTGTTATTACTATGTCAACCGAGACAAAAAACCCTGAAGCTATAATTTAAAGAAAATTAACTGTTTGAATATTTTAACCTATTAAAAACTTACAACTTTAACGAAAAAGAATACAGTACTTTTAATAAAAAAATTTCAACCAAACCAGAAAAAAGCAAAGAAAAAATATTTATCGCAAACATAATCAAAATAAAAATGCAATCTACGAATACGAAATATACAAATCAAACAAAATATCATCCACTCAAAAAATGATGTAAAAAACAAAAAATATTCAAGTTAAAAAAAGTAAAAACAAAAACAAATAACATTTTCAGAGGGTTAGAAATATCCAAAAAAATATTCAACAAAATGAGCAAGAAAAGAAATGGATTAAAGAAAGGTGCGGGATGAAGCAAAATTTGAAGCACGGGAATTTGCAAAATTTGATGCCCGAGAATCAGCGAATTTTGGTGTAGAATCATTTTGAACGACACTTTTTTCACGTCGATGATGAATAAATTTACAACGAGCACCATGTGGGCATTCATTATTTTCATAAAAATTTCGGCATAAAACAGTTTTGTAATTCGGTTTCGCCTAAAACAAAGTCATAAATATAAGAAAAATGTAGCAAACAATATACAGTTGGAGGGGTTCGAAGTTCACCAATTCCATGTGCATATCTGCATTCATCCCCGTAAGTGCATTGTCCATTTTGTGTAAATTGATTACAAAGTGCAGTTTTATATGAATCAGATGGACGACGAATTGAACCTGCGGAACTTTTGAAAGCAGAAGAAGAATTAAAATCATTTGAAGATTTGTACAAAGGATTATTGAATTTATTTGCAGCGTTGAAAGATGAAGCAGCGAATTTACTGGAAGTACTGAAAGAAGAATTGAATCCAGTGGAAGTGCCGAAATTGGATGGACGACCAGCACCAATTGGACCAAAACGGCTTGAATTGAAATTCTAAAAATTGAAGAGAAAAATATATGAAACATGTCATCAAGAAACAAAGAAAGTAAAAACTTACAATTACAGGTGGAGTATTTGCTATTTCTGCATAACTTGCCGCTGGTCGAGGAGGTGGTACTTTGACATCAGAGCCAGAAGAAGAAGGTGGTGATGCACAAAAAACAGCATTCAATTTTTCTCGAGCTGCAAAAATACGTCGTAGATCAGTTGTTGGTACTGGTGAATTCTATAAAAAACGAAAAAGTCATTGATGTAACGGATATTTATTATAATGAAAACTTACAAAACATCCACCAAATGGTAATGAAGTAATTAAAGAATCAACAATCCGATTTGCAACTTTCTTCTTATCATATTCACCATCAAATAATTCTTCAGCAGATTCGTATTTTTCATGCATTTTTTTCTTCGAGATAGCGTTTCTTCAAATTTTTATTCAATGCCGCTCACTTTTTGATTTGATTTCTCAAAAAAACGTTGAAAAAATTTTTGCTTCTTTTTCTTCGTTGTTGGCAGCGAAGAAAAAAAAACAAATCGCGCGACGACAAAAAAAAGAACAACACGAATATTTTAAAGGCGAGAAAGAAGAAATTTGGAAACGTAAAATCCAGTTTTACAAATAAATTTGTAACAAAAAATTCTTGCAAAAAACTTTTTTTTCTTAAATCTTGAGATGCTAAAATTCAACAAAATAAAGTTTTGCATGCCGATGAAAATGTTGTTATTCAAGCTGTAATTTTTCATCATTGCACTTTTGTATAACATTTTTTAAAAATCACTGATATCTGTAAATGATTTGTTTTTATACATTTTTTTTAAATTTTACCCTAACGGATATACTACCTGCGCATAGACTGGACTATGCATTTTTGAACATGTCAAATCTTGTATAAATGTGGCAGCTTATCGTATTTAAATTACTAGACTACAGTACATTTTATATTTTTTAATGTCCCCATTTTTGTTCGTTTCTCTTATTCAAAAATTTTTTTTTCTGTTAATTATTGCCTCTGGAAATGTCAAAAACATTAAAGATAATTATCTTAAAATTTGCTGATTAACATTTTTTGGGGTGAAAATGTCAAAGAAGTAAAGTTTATTTATTTACTTTTACAATCAATTATCTAAAAATATTTTTTCTTTTCTTTTTTCGCTTAAATATTTCTGTTTCAATTTTGGGCAAAAAAAGAGAATTTCTTTTAAAAGAAAAAATTGTATTTCTTTCTTTTAGCTTTTGTATGTATATTTTCAGGACATTGAAAATCCTGTGTCATTTGCGTCATTTATGTTATTATTTTTTAATCCGTTTTTATTCTCGTTGTTTTTTCAAATTCAGTTTTTTCACACATTTTTTATGTTTTCAAAATTACGAGAAAGAAGAATGAGAAAATATTATTACTTAGAAAATTTGATGTATTTAAAGTTACAAAATGTTTAAAACATTTTTGAAAGCTACAGTAATTCTGTCACGTTTTTTGTTTATAAAATTAATAAATTAGTTTAGTCTTAAAATGCTACAGATTAAATTTTCATTAATGAATGTTTTGAACCATATTTTATAAATTAACTTTTAGCCTTTGTTTGTTTTTAAAGAACATCGAAAATACTTAAAAGCAAAAAAGACAAAGCAGGTGATAATGCTTTTGTCTCAAATCTTCTTTTCAAACACACGAAAAATCCATCCAAACAGTTTTTTTACTTTTAGATTGTCAACAGCAATAAACGTTCAAAAGCAAAACAAAAAAGATGAAGCAACAACCTATCTATTCAACATATGTAGTAGATATATAATATCCACCTACCTACCTACATACCAAGCTGGCCCCCGAGTAAAGTAAAACCCGAGCGCATAAAAACGGACGAAAGGAAAGAAGGAAGAATGATGAGGAAGCAATTTCTTTTTTCTTCTTTTTTTTATTCGTCCATCATCATCGTTTTCTTTTTTCTCCTTTTTTTTAAAAGCAAGCATTGGCGACTTTCTGTCTCATTTCCTCAAGGCTGCTGTTAGCTGACTTACTTAAAGACAGCCAGGCTAGCCACCTAAAAGTTTAAGCAAGCTTTAATATATCCCTCTTCTTCTTCTTTCTCTTTCATTTTCTCTGATCAATCGATTGATTTTTAAATATATTTTTTTATTTTAAAAATGACTTCTGACTCAAAAAGAAACCCCTTTTTCTTTTTTTTCTTTGAATGACGTTAACAGTCGTCAAAAGAATTTTTCAACAATCTTTATTTTTTTCACACAAAAATTTCATTGTCTCATTTTAGCTTTTGTATTTTTTATTATTAATTCGATAACGGTTTTTCTTTTTAAAAAAGCTGAGAAAAGGAATACAAATTTTAAAATTTTTTTGTTTGTAAAAAGCCGCTTTAAAAAATTGTTGTGTCTGTATACTAAATTATTAGTTTCATTTATTTAATTATCAATTTTTTAAATGAGAAAATTAATTCTAAGAGCTACGGGGAAAATTTCTTTAAAGTCGATAATCTTTAACCGGTCAAAAAATCCTCAAAATTGCTGTCCTTTTTAGGGCAGACATTTTCTCTCAGGAGCTCAGGGAAAATGTTATGAATATTTTCTCAAGGTTGATTTCAAATATCCATGTCCATATTCTGTTACTCATATTTTATTTGCCCCAAGAGAAAATTAAGTATGGGAAGATGACCTTTTTGACATTTGTTTTTTTGCGTTCTCAGATTAGGTTTAAATTTGCAATACGGTATCCAAACATAAATTTTATGAGAATCTTATTCACTAAAAAAATTGGATAGAATTTTTAGAAAAAAAAGTGCCAAATAAAGCTGATTTGTGAATGCTTTTTGAAAAGTGAATAAAAAGGCTAATATTTTTTGAGTAAAAAAAGAGCTCCAAAAAATGCCAACACCGGAAGGAGCAATATTAAAGAGGAAAGAAGGGGGGAAGGAAGGGCACAAACAAATAATGAGAGGGTGGGGAGGATGGGCAGATGATGAATTATGAGATGAGAGAATGCAAGTCGATTCCATTCCATTTCATTCAGTTTCTTTTCCATGCCGAACAGAAAGGGGGGAGCAGCTTTTCTGAAATTTAATGTTGTCATCATCAACTGAAAATGGGCTTCAAAACAATTGGAATGGCAAGAAGAAGAAGCAACAGACTTTTTTTCGAAGTTGCTTCTTTCATCTTTCCTTTCCCTCTGCCTTCTTCTTATGTATTTTCTTAAGTCAATGAAGTTTAAAGAAAAGCAAAAGGATGAAAGGCAAAGGCACGAGCAAAGAAAGGGGGGCAAAGAAAAGAAAAAAGTGTAATGCCACATTTGGGACATGACTTTTTTTCTTTCTTTTCTTTTCATCTTTTTTCTATTGAAATAAAAACACAAAAGAAGGACTTATTTGAAACAAAAAAAGAGAAGACTTTTTTTTCTTTTAAGAAGTCTTTCTTCTTTTCTACTTTTTCAAATGAAGCATGCTTCTTGCTGCAGTTGCTCTTCTTGCTCCAATTTTTATTTCTGAAGCCAACAAAAAAAAAAGAATTCCTATGTTTTTTTACTTACGCCTTCTTCTTCTTTTTTGGGCATTGCTTAAAACTAACTCTTTTTTTATATATATTTCTACGCCACAACCGCCTTGTTCAAGATGAAAAAAAAACTATTGATTTGCCTTCCTTTGCTTTTTTTTGTGTCGTTTCACATACTTTTTTTTGCCTTTAGGGCCCCAAAAAAGCTGCTGCTGCTTTTTTTTCTTTGAAGGAAGAAGAGTTGTTGTTTTTGACGGTGGTGGAAAAGTTAGAAAAAAAAGTAATAGTAGTAATAGCTTCGGCCTCTGTAAATGAAAAAAGAAGTTGTTGCAGTTTTAAATAAAATAAGAAAAGAATGAAATTTGAGTTGTTTTTCAGCAGTTGCAAATACTTTTTGTTTTTTCTTTTATGACTTTGATTTTACTTGTTTTTAAATTTTTTAACTTAATTTTTTTGACCTTTTCTTACTTTTTTAAAGTCTTAAATTTGATAGAAATGTATTTTTTAAATTTTCAAACATTGCTTTTTGTAAAATAATTTAACCGGTATTTTTTAATTTTTTCTAATCCGAGCTTTTTTAAACATTCGTTAATCTTTTAATTTTTGGATCTCATAAATCTCCTCTCTTTCTTTAATAAAAGATAATTTTTGCAGGGGCATTACAAAGTATTTTTTTTATTAAATTTATTATACTTAAGCCTTTATGGGCTGCTTTTTAGTATTAAAATATTGAATAATTCTGACTGGTTTAATATTTTTTATTATTCAAAAAGAAAAAAAGGAGCAGTCGGTCATTGTTGCCTTTCAGCAAAAAAAGCTTATTTAAAATTTATTACGCTTCATGTCGAAATTTCGTCGACGAGTAAGTTCTTTTTGAATACACTTAAACTGGATTTTGATAAATTACTGTAGTCCTTTTCTAAACAATCAAAAATTCAATTAAAGTTTTCCAAAAACAATGCCAATTTTTTAGGGAAGCGGTGATTCAAATTTTAGTCATCATGATAATGAATTTGATCTTGAACAAAGAAATCGAGAAACAATTCGATCAAATGCTGAAAGGCAGGCCACCCAGCAACTAGAAAATGCAAAATATAATCCGGTACTTTTTGCCGTTTGCACCAATGTTGATTATGATGGCTCAATTGATGATGATTCACCCGTTCATGGTTGTGCGGTAACCTTCAAAGCAAAAGAATTTTTACATATTAAAGAAGTTAGTAATATATAGCTTACTGTAACTTTGAGATTTTAACATATCACGTTAGAATGTTATATATTTACTGTAATATCGAATTACTATTTAAAATAATATTATTTAATTTTTGATCATTTACAATGATAATTAATCCCAATACCCTGTTTTTTTAGAAATATAATAATGATTGGTGGATTGGCAGACTTGTAAAAGAAGGACATGAACTTGGATTTATTCCATCTCCTGTAAAATTAGAAAATATTCGGCAGCAATCAACCAAAGGCAATCATAAATTGTAAGATTTCCCCTTTTTCATTTACTTTCTTTTTAATTTTTTTCGTTTTTTTCAATTAACACAAACATTTAAAAATTATTAATAATATTACTTAAATGTATTTATTGTTGATGTGGTTACTGACTGGGTGTTTATTCTTACATGGAAAAAATGGGTTTCATTTAATGTTTTTTATGTATCATTTCGTTCATCTTCTTTTTTCTTTTTAAAAAAAACATCTAATTGTTGTTTATTTTTTTGATTGCTTTTTTACTTTTAAAAGCAACATTTCTAACAAAAATTTTCTATTCTTTATTTTATTTTTTTGAATGGTTTTAATTATTACTTTTAGTTTACTGTATTTTTACTAACACACATAATTCAAAAACTTTCTGTCTTATTCGTTCGGTACAAGTTTTCTTGTTCATCGTTTTCTTTTGGTCCTTGTTCTATTTTTTGAAAAAAATGTAAATACTTTTTTCGAACTCTTTTCTGATTTCTGTTAATTTTAAAGATATTAAACTTGCAGAATTTGCAGAAAAAAAGAGTAATAAACTCTATTTTAAACTCTTCATTAAAAGTTCAAAACAATCTGTTCACAGATTCTCAATTTTTTCGACTTTTTAAAATCTTTTTTACGAAATTAAAGAAAAAATTTTATTGTTCAAATTTTAAATTATCTGTTTTGACTTAGTTTTTAAGATCACAATCAAAAATGCTTTTTTTTGATTATTTCTGAATACATTGTCCATAATCTTATTGTATCGTTCCTGTATTACTGTAGTTTTAAAAAAATTTATTTAAAAGAAACAACTTAAAACTGTCTTTAAACTTGTCTTGTTTGTTTTTGTTTAAAATGCCATTGTTTTCAAAAACAAAAAATCATAACTCTTTCTATCTGTTTTTTTTCTGTTACACAAATCTTAATTGATCACTCGAATCTTGCATTTCCATATTTTTTTTACAGTAAACACTCAGCCAGTACCACAAATTTGGGAGGTGGTTTGGATAATATGATGCAATCAACAATTTCCAGAGGTTCAACCCCTCCAACCCCAGGAGATGATTTAGATGATGAAGAAGCAGCGCAAAGAAAAATTGCAAATATGGTTACAACACCCCCTCCGGCAAAGGAAAAGAAAAAGTTAATGTTTAAAAAACAAGAGAATCAACCCCCATATGATGTTGTGCCAACAATGAGACCGGTGGTACTTGTAGGGCCATCCTTAAAGGGTTATGAAGTAACTGATATGATGCAAAAAGCTGTTTTCGATTATCTTAAACATCGATTTGAGGGAAGGTCTGTTTTTCTTCATCGTTAGAAGTGTACTGTAAGAATGAAAATTACAGAATAATAATTACACGTGTAACTGCTGATATCTCGCTAGCTAAGCGATCATTAATGAATAATCCATCAAAAAGAGCAATTCTCGAGAAAGCTGGTTCAAGATCTTCAAATTCCTTGGGTAAATTTGTCATCATTCGAAAACATACAATTAAAAAATGCTGTTTTTTAGCTGAAATTCAAGCAGAAATTGAAAGAATTTTTGAGTTAACACGTTCGATGCAATTGGTTGTATTGGATTGTGATACAATAAATCATCCCTCCCAGCTTGCAAAAACTTCATTAGCTCCTATTCATGTTTACATCAAAATTAGTTCACCAAAAGTTCTGCAACGATTAATAAAATCTCGGGGAAAATCACAAAGTCGAAATATGAATGTTCAAATGGTTGCAGCGGAAAAGCTTGCCCAATGCCCTCAGGATATGTTTGATGTTGTATTAGATGAAAATCAGTTAGAAGATGCCTGTGAACATTTAGCTGATTATTTGGAATCATATTGGAGGGCCACACATCCACCAGTTCGATCCCCACCCCGGATTAAACGTGGAGCAATGTCCAATCGGGGTCCTTCAAATTTATATACCCCTGCACAAATGATGCAGGTATTCAATATTTGACTTTTTAAAGAGTATATTATAGTAATATCTGTTACTATTGCAGGGTGGACCAATGTATTCACATCCATCAACTTCGAGTATGACAATGATGGGACAATCTTCAATGTTGCCTGGAGCTGCCCCTTCCATGCATGTTCCAACAATTGCAGTTCAACAGGTAAATTAATATTATTAAATATACAGTATCCTTCAATCACACAATTATTTAGCCAAGTCTTCCACCTGGTTCAAATCCCCCACAATTATATAATACCCCAGGGGGTTCAGTTCGGGTGAATGGGGTTAATGGTTCCCAATATTCAAATGGTCCAGGTCCATCAATGCCGCCAACAATGGCACCACCAAATTCTCAACGGAGTTTACCCTCTCGACCTGATGTTCATGGATTTGATGATTACGATGAAGAGGATTTTGGACAACGAAGTTATCATTATTAAATGCCTAAAAATAATAAAAAACTACTCAAGCTGCTTAAAAAAACTACTATTATTATTATACTTTTTTGCTCACAAAATTTTTTTCCTTTCCTTTCTTCTTTTTTTTTGGTAAAATTGTTTCAACGATAATTTAGAAAAAGAAAAACAAAATTATATTATTGTTTTTAGTCAAAAAATGGAAAAAATAATTATGTATGCATATTTTTGCCATTCAATTTTCTTCCTTCAGAGCTTTTTTCAGTTTTCTTCGAAAAAAGAAGTTTCTTTTTTTCGAATGTTTATTTTCTACTATTTTTTTTGTCTTTGACACATATCTGCGCAAATTCGGTTCAAATTCTTTGATTCAGTTTTGATTTCTTTTTAAATAAAAATATTATAAAACTAAATCTTGTGATTATACTGCGACAATTACTGTAAATTAATTTTATCACACAAAAAAATATCCATAAAACACCATATAATTTTATTAAATATCTAATACAAACACACAGAAAAAATCAGAAAATCTATTTTTTAGGTTTTCGATAAAGGAATAAATCAAGATGAACATCTTCAACGCTTTCAAAATAACGTTTTCGAATTGCATATTCAAAAAGTGCAAGATGAATGAAAAGATATTGTTCAGGTTTTTGTACAGCCATTTCCCGTTGAGTTCGAAGTCGAAGTACAGTATCCCGAACATCCACAGCTGGACATCCACGTTTAAATGTATCATCCAATTTTCGAGAACAAATATCTATTGCTGTTAATGCACCAGATCGTCCAACTCCTAAAAAAATAAAAATACGAATAATTGAAAACTGAGATATACAGTACATATCGTACAAAATGAACACATACCTGCTTTACAATGAATAATAATTGGAGATTTTGAGGTTTCTGTAAGCCAACCCTTATTTTTTGCAGTTTTCATTAAAAGACCACGATTAAAATTAATATCATCAAGAAAATGAATAATTTCAGTTGGACGAATTGGAGTTTCTTTATCTGGCCATGCAAAGAATATGATATGTAAAATTGAGCGAATTGGAGCACCATCTTTTGTAATCATTAAAAGGGTTGAATCATATGCATCCCGGATATGCCGAGTTCCCATATTCACAACCTTTATTGCTCCATATTCTTTGGATTGACCAACTCCAATTGGAAGATAAATTGGACACTTTTCACCATCCAATGCCGTCAAAGCAATTATCATTGTTGAATTTTCTTTCCAAACCATTTCCCAAAATCTTTCAATTGTTGCATCCAACGGGGCTTGAGTAAGGATATATTTCTTCTTTTCACGATATCCATCAACATAATTTGCATGTAAATAATCTTTTCCATCTGATGATCTATAAAGTACAAAAGGGGATATATCAAGTCCAATCAATAAATAGATAAAAAACATACGGTACAATAACTCTTGTAGAATCAATACATCGAATATCATTGTAACGATTTAAGGGAAGATTTTCATCTTTATAAAAAGCAGATGCAGATTGTTTAGAATCTTGTGTAATGACCCGAGTATAATCGAAAAAGATATCAAAAACATTCATGGCTCCAACATGATTTACATATTCCATCAAAGTTTTATCACCATCCCGAGAATCATGCAAAAATTCACCTTCTTTCAAGCTATAACAAATTGGTGAAGAAAAAAGTGTTGAACGGGAAGTATATTCTGATGCTTCTTCTGTTGAAGCGGATGTTTCAGATGGAACAGTTGATGTTGCAGTTTCTACTTCAGATGGTGGAATTGCTGTTGACATAGATGCTGCTGTAGATACAGATACAGTTGCAGATGATGTTGTTCCTGTTGTTGAGGTGGCGGCACCCAAAGTTGATGAAGCTGCTGTAGTAGTTTCAGTTGTACCAGAAGAAGTGGTATTTTCTGTTGAAGTTGTAGCCGAAGCAGATGGATTAACTAAAATTATTAAAATCAAATTTAAAAATAATAGACAAGGATGCCCCCTCCCTACTGCTTTTATATACTGAAATGCTGGTAATCACAATCTACACACTGATTACTACCATAAAGTTGGTTGGATAAACTCAACCATTTTTTAAAAATCATAAACTTACCGTTTTTTGATGAAGCCATTGAACAACACAAAATTGATTTAAAGCAGCTCAAGAAAGGGCGGTTGTCAAAAAACATTTCGATTTTTTACAAATGAAATGTCATCAGTTGTAATGGGACATTATGCAAATTATGTTTTGCATTTATGCAAAATCTATTTTGATGAAAATTTTGAAAACAAACTGTTTTTTAAAACAGTAAGAAATTTTTAGACAATGAAGGAAGAGTTCAAAAAAAACTATGTTAATTCTAATACCGTATAACTTGTTATTTTTTACAGTATCCATTAACGCTCCATTGCAATTGATCTTGTGTCTCACAGCATTTTTCTTTTCTGTACAACTTTTTGAAATTTAACTTTGAAATTCCAAATTCCATTTTAGTTATTTTTTATGTTTTTTTGAGGAAATACTTATATGTATGACATAAACTTTATAACCAAAAAACATTCATGAAGAATCATTGTTGTTTTTTGTTTGTTTGTTGAAAAAAAGGCTTTAAAAATAAAAATTGCAATGAAATATTATTTTTTGATGATCATTGCAAAACCATGTTCTATTTTTATTTGTTGTGCTTTTTCAAAAACAAGCAGAAAACATTCGATTCATTTTTCAAAGATGAGAAATCTATGAGGATGTTTCATTGACAAAAAAAGGAAACATAACAACAACTCTTACAAAAAAGGAAGAGAAAAGAGAAGAAAAATTGTTGTTGTTTATTCTAAACAATTTTCCTCTCCTTTTTTTGTACAGAAGATGACGAAACGAAGGAGGACGAATGAAATACAATGAGTGATAAGGTGTTTGATCGGTGATGTCTTAAAAAATAGCTTTGATCTTTATTGCTTACAAAAATGTGTATAAAAGGAACAAGGATTTTTGTTAGTTTTAATCAAAAAAGCCTTGTTAAATTTTGTTGATTAAAATCCTTGAAAATTGTTTGATATTTTTAGTTACCGTGGTCAACTATTAATTTTGTTACTAAAATTTTAAATTTTTTTAGACAAATTTTAAATTCAAATCAATCAATAATAAACCATGAATCAAACCCACGAAGTTCATGTTCATGAAGAAGTTCGAACTGTTCCAGATCATTCTCATGGAAAAAAAGAAGAAGGCGGTGTCCTTCACAACATCAAAGAAGGCATGAGTAATCTCGTTGATAAAGTAACTGGCAGCTCAGAACCATCTGCAAAAGATCATGCAAAAGAAGCCAAAAAACTTGAAAAGAAAGCCGGTGACGTTTTAGAAGACACCAGTAAAGATTTCAAGAAGGCCCAAAAAGCCCAAGAAAAAGCCGATAAAGAAGCCGAAAAAGCGAATGAAAAAACTGCAAAAGCTTTAAACAAGCAAGCAAAAGGACAGGAATATCTTGCTGAAGCCGGAAATGAAATGATTCAAGCTGGCGCAAAATTACAGAATCAAGCCGCCGCTCATGTCAATGCAGCACCATATAATGTTCATCAAAAAGGTGAAGTTCATCAAAGCACAACTACCGCCACTGCCGTTGATCATCATCATGTTGCCCCAACTGGACATACTGTTGTTCAAGAAACTCATTACGAAACTAAACATTAAAAAGTGGAAAAATATGTATATGCTTAATTAATTACAGTAATAATCTCATTTAAAATTATATTTTTATGTTTCTTAAAAATTACTTGTAAATGATGTTTTGAAATTATTTGTTTGTTTTTTATAATAAAATATACTTTTTTTAAACTCCCGAAACAAACAATAAAAAAAATAAAGTAGCAAAATTAACAAATTTCAAAACATACAAAAAAATTCCGTCCTCAACAACTCCTCTAAATTTCTATGTGTGGCAGCATCAAAGAACCACAACCAAAATTAAGTCAATTTCATGCTAGAAAGATCATTGACAAATACAATCCCAAAGAAATCTAAATTCAAAATAAATTCTCTTTCGTTACTCATCCAACAAAAAAATGTTTGAAACAATTAAAGACAGACTGAGTAAAAACTAAACAAATAGAAAATTAATAAAAAAAGAAGGTTACCATTTTTATTCCTTTGAATGCCGTATTTGAACAACTGGCAATTTTTAGTTTTCGTTTTTCTAAAATAATTTTTGAAGCTTCCTTTTGAAAGTGAATGATCAAGAACATTCAATTTTTGGGGAGGACTGCTTCCTGTTCAAAAATGCATATAAAAGGGATTTGAGGGATAAAGAAAAATAATCAAGCCGTTGATTTAAAATAAAGAAAATGGTACGGTTTATTTCTATTTTATTCCTGGTTGCTTCCACATCAGCTTTTGATATCTTTGGATATCATTTTGGAAGCGATTCTTCACCACCAACAGGTCTTCCACCCACCGGTAAGCCATCAGGTCCACCACCCCCACCACCAAGTGGATTACCGCCAAGTGGTGCACCATTTATTATTGTTCCATCCGGTGTTCCTCCAAGTGGTTTGCCACCCCTTCCACCAACAGGACGTCCATCTGGAGCTCCACCACCAAGCGGTCTTCCATCAAATCAAGAAGAAGGACCTATCATCTTTTCTCGTGTAAAACGTCAAGCTCCACCACGTCCTTCAGGTCCTCCACCATCTGGTGCTCCGCCATCCGGAATTCCAATTATTGTTATTCCAGGTAATCAACAAGGTGGATTCCCCGGACAACAGCAAGGATTCCCTAATCAAGGAGGATTTGGTAGTCAACAACAATTTTCCGGACAACAACAACAACAAGGAGGGTTCCCTGGACAATTTCCTGGACAACAGCAAGGAGCCTTCCCAAATAATAATGGCCAAGAACAAGGAGGGTTCCCCGGTCAAGGACAGCAATTTCCTGGACAATTTTCAGGACAATTTCCAGGACAACAGCAACAGGGTGGATTCCCAAACAATAATGGTCAACAAGGATCCCCCAATCAAGGACAATTTCCCGGTCAACAGCAAGGCGGGTTTGATGGACAACAACAACAGGGAGGGTTCCCCGGTCAAGGACAGCAATTTCCTGGACAATTTCCAGGACAACAGCAACAGGGCGAATTTCCAAACAATAATGGTCAACAAGGCAATGGCTTTCCCGGTCAACAGCAAGGCGGATTTGGTGGACAACAACAACAGGGAGGGTTCCCTGGTCAAGGGCAATTCCCTGGGCAACAACAACAACAACAAGGCGGATTTCCAGATCAAGGACAACAATTCCCTGGACAACAGCAAGGCGGGTTCGCCGGTCAACCACAACAAGGTGGATTTGGTAACCAAAATTCAGGAACCGGAAACGGATTCCCCCCACAAAATCCAAATGGTGCATATTTCGGTTAAATCAAACGATTACCTCTTATAATTAATTATTTTATTTTGATAATTTTCTTTATTAAATGTTAAAATAAAAAAAGAGATTTTCAACAAAATGTAATTACTGTTGTCCAATAAATGCCTGCTTAAGACGGTTAAAGTGCTTGTAATATTTTCAGCTATCAAACTTATATAACGAAATTACTGTAAAAATACTTAAAATTTAAATGTACACTTGTACGAGACTGTTACCAGAACAGAAAATTTTTTGCAATTTCTTCAATTTTTAATGCGTTTTTTACAAAACTAATGCTATTTTATTAAAATATTTATAATAGTTAAAACTATTCAGTGAAATCTGTAATGAATAAACAACAAGGTGTTTTTATATTCAAATATTTTTATTTCGTACTCTGTTAAAATATTACAAATTACATATTAATGGCAACCCGAAACTCCGTAACTACTGATATCAGTGTTAAAATAATGTAAGTGATCTTGAATTGAAAGTTTTATGATAAGGCCATCGCTGCAACTATTTGATTCATCAGAATCACATTCAACATGCTTTGATCCAATTGTCATATCATTATCGTACCAAATTTCATTTCTGTGATGATAATATGATAGCATATTCTCTGGGGGAACATGGGGGACCATATCACGGGAATGTGTTAAACGATATGATTCAGGAATCTAAAATTGAATTACTGTAACCATGATTACGGTAGTTATTATATTATTTACCAAGGCATCATGCGCTGAAGCATAGGTTTTATCACCGGTTCGGGGTTGACCAAAAGTATAAAGCTTTAGTTTTGATGTTGAAATATAACCATATTTAACGATATTTGCAGCAGCAACAGTTGCCATTGCACCTCCTTAAATTGTTGTTACAGTTTACAACCAAAGAAAGAGATTTTACGAACCTAATGAATGTCCAGTAACCCAAACATCATAACCAGGATTGGCATTTTTTAAAGCAAGAAAATCATTTTTCATTCCAGCATCCCAAAGTTTCTGATATGCATTATAAAAATATTCACTGACATCTCCGCCAATTGGAGATGCAGTCTTTTTAGAGAAAATTGAATCAATTCCTTCCGAAACAAGTTGCATAAATCCAGCAGATCCCCGGAATGAAAGAATAATTGCTTTATCGGCATTGTTGACTGCCGTAAATGCAAAACATGAATCACCTTTAAATTCATCACAATTTACTCGGTATTTTCCTTTGATCTGTGTATTGACAAATCGATTCGCCAAACAATTTTCTGGTACATCAGAATATGCCGCGGCACTCAAGGGTAAAGCCTTATTTCGAGCAAATGATTCATCAAATGCAGCTAAAGAAAATCCAATCAAGGCAAAAATCAACAAAAGTTGATTCATGCTTTTCTTTTAGAGTTTTAACAGAGCGCAAAAAATTTATATAATACATTTTGAAAGGAACAATTCCCATTATATAGGATCTGAGAAGAAATAGAATTCAAGGAACAAAAGATCCGGGAATTAGCAGCTTATGTGTAGAGGTAATCCCTCCACTTTTCTCTTCCTTTTTCCCTTATCAGCAGCAATTTTCTTATACAATTGATCTTCCGGTGTTGAAAGGAAGGAAAAAGAAAGAAAGTGAAAGGTTAAGTAAAAATGGAAACATTTTTTGAGAGGGACAAGAAATAAAAGGAACTCATGCCGACATTTTTGTGAATAATCTTCTTATCTCGGCGTCAAAAGTTAAAGAACTGTTAAATTTTAAGATATCAAAAATAATCAGGATTTAAGAAAGTGGAATGATTTAAATTTTAAGTTTTTTTTGATATCAGTTTTTTCTTTTTGGAATGTAGCTTATATAGTACAAACGTCATCATCCGATTTTGACAATTCTGACAAAAATGCTCAAAAAATCATTCGTCGTCGGTTTTTACTGCCCTTTATTTGTCTTGTATTACTGTAGCCGAATCCCTGACATTTTCAGGAGATACTATACTTTTTGATATTTTGCAAAACTTTTTTTGTAGCTTTCTTTTTTGTTTTCAGAAATCATTTTTGCCCCAAACGTCATCAATTTCTTTTTTTTCAAAAATGCAGATGTTTTTCCTTCAAAAAAATAACAATTTTAATATTTATTATTCAATGGTATCGAAGAAGAAATTCTAACAGATGTTTTCTTCGGAAAAATAGAATTCTTATTTTTATTCCAAAATCGACGAAAATTTTTAATTAAAAATTGTCGATATGGACCGATGTAAGTTAGAATAAGCAACAAATTTGCCAATTCATACGATGAAATTACGGCTAAACTAAATGATAAACCGATGGACGCGATAGAAGTTTTAAATAAAATTGTTGCAATTACATTCATAATTGGAATCATATAAAATAAAATAATGCATAATGTTTGAATTAAAATAAACTTGTATAAATTCCATTGCATTTTTCCAGTTCGTTTTGAAAATTCTGTTGTTTTTGAAAGAAAAACTTTTAAAATGTTTGAATGAATATAACCAAATATTCCAGCAAGTAATAAAGCAATTACCAAAACTGCAACAGAAAGATAAATAATATTTTCAAAGAGATAAAGTTTGAAGCAAGATGGATGAGATTGCAAAAATGATGTAATAATGCTAAGATTAAGGGTTGGATTATCTTCTAAAATCCAGGCTGGATTTGATTCAGTTGAATATTTTGAAATCATAATTATTGTTGCAATTGGAATTGTTAAAATTGTTGTTACAGTAATATATAAAGCAAAAGCTTTACCGTAATGATAAAAATATTTTCGCCATGGACTTATTTTAAGATGAACATATTGATAAAATAGGCATGCAAAGGTACTTGTAATATGGGAAAGATAAACAAAAATCATGGCACAAATCAGTGAATGAAAATGTATGGATGGAATTCTTTTCAGAAAACCTGAACTGCAAACAATCAACGAAGGAGCAGTTATAATTGGTTGAGCTAAAAACAGCAAGAAACCCCAAGTTGAAGTTGAAACAACATTAATTATTAAATAAAATTTATAGCTTTCCATTGAAGAAGGAGAATGTTTTGTTATAACATAAATTACAGGAATCAAAAGAAGAATTTTAATTGTAAAGCATACGGTAGAATATGTAAAAAACCATGGCTCAAGATTAAAAAGTAATTGCAGGTCTTCGTTACTTGACATTTCTCAATATTACCGTAATTTTTTGGGAATATTTTAATAAATAATTTGTTAAACTTTCTGTTGTTTATATAATATTTAACAGAATTACAATAACTTTTTTAAACAATTACTTTCAATTTCATAAAATTTAAAACATAGAAGCAAACATCTGAAGTGCAGGTAAAGTTAAAATAAATAAAGGTTAAAAACTTTTACATCTTTCAATGTTCAAAGTTTTGAAAACAAAATTTTTATTAAATTATAACAATTTTGCAGCTGATTTAATTTTGTTCAAAAACATATGGTTTTTTACTGACTGGTAAGCTTTCACCTGCTAAAAACTAAAACTCATTTATACTTCAGTGCTGAACTATCTGAAATTAATTATTACCAATGAACTTTTATTTTACCATTTTCAAAAATTTTTAAATTACTGTACTTTTTTGAATTACATAAATCTTTGGCAAAATGTCGCACAAATTTTATAGTGTTCAAAATATTTTGAAGTCAATTTTTCAGTTGTCAAGCACTTTTAACATTGTTAATTATTTAAATTTAATATTTAATTAGAAACTAAATATTTGCTAAATATGGATGGAGCGGAAGGACATCTTCAAGTAAAGTTTCTTGCTAAAGATTTTAGGTACGTTTATCTTAATTTTTCTTGATTTCTGTTGACATTCAATATCATTCCTAATTTTATAGCTCTGAAACTATACCTTCTGGAATAACTTCGATTCCGGCTTCTGCAACTGCGAATGAATTTAATGCTTTATTAAATGCAACTGCTGCAGAAAATAATGGTATAAAATATTTATTGTATTTTTATCGAAATTTATGCTTCCTTTTTTTCAGATGACTGGAAAGAAATTTCATTTGATTTTTTGATTGCTGGAGTATTATTTCGAGGAAATTTACAAAATTTTATTGTTGACAATAATATTCCACAAGAATCCATTATTGAAGTTGAATGTATTTTACGTCAACCTGCCCCTGAACCTGATCAAGATATTCCTCATGAAGATTGGATCTCTGGGATTAAAACAACTTCTGATTAGTATGTGTTAGTACTTTAAAGCAATTTTTAATTTATTGTTTCAGCATATTTTCTACAACATATGGCGGTGAATTGACTGCGTTTTCTCACAAGGGTATCAAATTGGGATCATTTAGTTTCGGTGAAGATCCTTTAAAATGTTTGGATGTTCTTACAGTTGCTGGAGGTAATGTTTTTCCTTTCTTATAAGTATGACGATTTTAATATCGAAGCAATTTCAGTACCTTGTGTTGTAACAGGCAGTCAAGATCAAGTTATTACTTTATCGAAAATACAAAAAACTGACAAAAAGCTTACATTTGAACCATGGCAAGTTTATCGAGGTCACGAACGAAGTGTCGAATGTGTCTCTGCAAAATCTGATGGTACAAGAATTGTCTCCGGAGGCTTTGATTCATTTCTTAAAGTTTGGAATACGGAAGATGGTTGGTTTTTTTCTTTTATCATTTATATAACATCAACCCTAACATTGCAGATGGTAAAACTGAATTTTCAAAAATTGATGCTGCAAAAAAGAAAAAGTTGAATACAATTGTAAAGACCCCGATGGTAACTTTACAATCTCATAAAGATGCCGTTGTTGGAGTTGAATGGCATCCTTTAAATCCGAAACAAGTTGTAACAGCTTCAATGGATCATAATATTATTGCATGGGATCTTGAACTTGCTGGTAAAAATATTTAAATGCTTTTCATTCAACCGCAAAATTATTTTCAGGTTTTGTTACTCGTTTGAATGGCGCTCGAGCTTTCACTTCACTATCTCTCAATCCAACCAATGGTCTTATTGTTACTGGATCAACGGATAATAAAATTCGTTTGTGGGATTTAACAAGTCAAGAAGGTGCCATGGTCAAAGATGTTTTTCATGGTCATAATGGTTGGGTTACTGATGTTCACTGGTCACCAGAAAATGTTAATCAATTTGTTTCATCAAGTTTTGATCAAACTGTTCGAATGTGGGATGTTCGATCTCCTAAAGCTCCACTCTATGATATTATTGCACATGATGATCGCGTTCTCACTGTTGATTGGTCAATTCGATCTATTATTGCTTCTGGAGCTTCTGATAACGCTTTGAAAACTTTTCGAGTTAAATAACAGTTTTTATAAAATTGTTAAATTTGTTGTTGATTTTTGTTGTTTTGTTTAATAAATATTTTAAAGGAAATTACAACTTTGAACTTTAAACTGTTGCAAAATCATTGTTTTATATTTTTTGTTATCAAAAAGAGATTACAAATGTTCTTATTCATAAATCTGATTTAAAATGACTTTTTTCAAAGTTACAGTAAACATTTCAAAGAGTTTTGAAATGTTTACTGTAACTTATTTTTTACTTTATTAGTCTCAAAACGAAATATAAAAAATAATGCGCTGCATTTTTTTTCTGAAATTTCTTAATCGCGTGGTTTTGTTTGATTATTTTTAATTTACATTTTTATTAATTTAATTCTTAACATTTTTAGCTTCTTCTGTATTCATTCTGAGAAACAGCTGCAACAATGGGGAAAGGATTCCAGAATTTTATGTCCAAAAAGGATTTCCATCCTTCAGCATGGTGGAATTTGAAAAAAGTAAGCTTCTATTTTTTTACTTTTTAACTCGTTTCTAATACAAAATTTTTCTTCAGGTATGGGAAGCAAAAGAGAAGTTAAAACTTGATGAACAAAAGCAAGAAGAACTTCGGATTCAGCAAGAAAAAGAACAAGAAATTATGAGTAATAAAGCTTTACTTGGTGATGAAAAGGCAAAACTTGGTCTTTCATTCATGTACGATGCTCCAACAGGAATGACAAAACGTGAAGAACCAAAAGAAGAACCGAAATTCGAATGGCAAAGAAAATACAATGCACCTCGAGAAGAGTGGGCCAAAGGAAACGATGCAATTCAAGATCAACCGTTCGGGATTCAAGTTAGAAATGTTCGGTGTGTTAAATGCCATACATGGGGCCATTTGAATACTGATCGAGAATGTCCACTTTATGGAATGAGTGGTAATGCTGAAAATCCAGGATATGCGAATAATCCATCGGATTTATTGAAAGAATTTCATGCTGAAAAGAATAACAAAAAAGATGAAAAGAAAAAATCAGATGATTCAAGTGATTCAGAAGAAGAATATGAAGAAGTTAAACATGAACCAATCGATCAAGTTCAGCTACTATCTGGTATGAAAGAAGATCATGGATTTAATTTTAAAAAGAATATCTTACATAATATTCGCTCTGATGATGTGCTAAAAGTAAGTTTTTTTTTCTTAAATGATGTAGATTCTAGCCAGTTTTTTATTTTAGACATTAGCTGCTCCAAAAGATGATCCAAGTGATATTGATTCATTTCTTAAAAATATTAATCCATCTAGAAGAAAAGCAATCCTTGCTCGTGTATTTGGTAAAGATTCTAAAGAATACAAAGCTCATAAAGCACAAAGAAAGGCTGATAAACAAGCAGAAAAGAAAGCAAAAGAAGCTAAAAAGCCTAAAGAAGAATCACCAGATTATGGGAAAAGTTCAAGATATGAAAAGAGCAGCCGTGATACAAAAAGGAGACGATATGATAGTGATGATGATGATAAAGAAAGAAGAAGCAGTCGTCGATATGTAAAAGAACAAAGCAGCCGACGTGACAGAAATCGTGATGAAAGCAGTCGCCGTGATAAAAAGCGCGAACGATATTATGATAAAGATGACAAACGTGACAGAAAGCGTAGACGCTCACGTTCGTAAATAATTGTTTTTTATATTGATATTTGTACGTATATTTTTGTGACACAATAAATTCTTGGATTTGATATTTTTTGTTTACACATGATGAACACAAAGGTTATTTTTCCTTATTTAATTTTTGCTTTATTATCGTATCTCTTTTTTTGATAGCACAATTTGTAGAAGATGTCTGATGAAGAAGGTCCTTCTACATCACAAACAAATGAAATTAATTTACCACCTGAAAAAGACAGTATTAAAAATGGTGAACTTCTCAAAACTAAAACTGCTTTAGAAGCTGAACAACGAGCTCTTCAATCAGTGCTTATACAACTTCGAAATCAACAACGTCAATTAATGGTTGAAAATTTTCGACTTAAACGAGTATGGCAATATCGAGAAAAGGTTAAAAATGGAGAAATTGAAGATCCTGAATTGAGAGATGTTTTGGATAGTGGTGAAAATAATAGTCGAGATTCTTGAATAATGCTTGATGGCTTTCTTGATTGATTCACCTTTTGTTTCATTTACAGTAGTCTTTTCATTGTGATTTTTAAAATTTGTTGTTTTTTCTTTTTGTCTGAAGTTGTTGTTGTTTTTGTACATTTATAAAATAAAAAGTCTTTCAACGAAACAGCCAAATAATTTTCAGCTGACCAATTTCCTGTGTTGCAAAAAACTACACTACTAAAATCGAAATTAAAAATGGACATTGAAAAAATGAATGGAAAAAGAGGAAAGAAAATAGTGTTGTTGTTCGTGAAAGAAGAAGACTTTGTTTTTAAGAGCTATTTTAAAAGTGATGACAGCTGTGTGTCAATTGTAGCAGAAGAAGTTGAAGGCAAAAATAGAAAGGATCTTTCTTCCCTTTTTGTGTTGAGTCAAAAAATATAAGTAAAATCGAAACGTTCCAATCCATTGTTTTTTTTGGCGTAAGACAACCTCATA
The DNA here is from genome assembly GCA_024447195.1 of Panagrolaimus sp. LJ2414. Classification (NCBI taxonomy): domain Eukaryota; kingdom Metazoa; phylum Nematoda; class Chromadorea; order Rhabditida; family Panagrolaimidae; genus Panagrolaimus; species Panagrolaimus sp. LJ2414. The sequence goes on along the minus strand of JAMRXY010000290.1, from coordinate 1,343,380 downwards.
TTTTTTCATTGATCGATTTTAATGTTGCAGCAAAAAAGGAAATTTCGGTTTGTTACGTATTTTTTGTATGAATAAAATTTTTTTTTATTATAAAAAAGCTGTTTAAAATTTACCGATCCACAAATTTTTTAAAAAACATTTTTTGCGTTTTTCGTGTTTATTTTTTTCACACTGTTTTTAAATCTTAAAAAACCCAATGATTCATATTTTTTTTCAGGTGTTCAAAAAGCAGCACAAAAAGAAGTAATTGATCCGATTGAGAAAAGTGTGTGTTAAAGCTGCTGTTGCTGCACTTTTTTTTGCCACCATCATTCAATAAACGATGATTCCAGCAACCCTTGGCTTGGGTGGATATACAATAGTTTTTGCAGTTGCTTTTATACTTTTGGTACTTTATTATTTTATAGTAAAATAACGATTAATTTTATATATTTTTATAGGTTTTAATTGCTGGAACAATTGTAGTGTTTCGACAAATCCAACGTGTTCGTTTGAATAGTGCTCGACGAGAAATTAATTCTTCAATTGCACCTGAAACTTCAAAGGTTTGTTATGTCATTTTTATATTTACACCAATGATCGTAAGTGTTTTTAGAAACATCGTGAAGGAATTATTTCAAAGATAAATGCAGTTGCGGCATTTCGGCAAAGTTATTTTCCAAAATTTACTGATTGCAATATGATATCTGAACGTAAGGAAAAATTATGTTAAAAAGCAGGTTGCCAATTTTTGGAGTGTTAATTTTATTGATTCATGCCTTAAGAATGATTCATATGCGTATCGCTGTTTCTGTATAACTTACAGAAACTATTTTTTCTGCTGGTATGTTAGTTAATGGCTAACATTGATTATATGGCTTCATTTTTGGATGATCATATTCATTATTTTGCGGTAACACTTGTTCGATCCCTTTATTCCTCTATCTTTGAAATCCATATTTAGCTTTTTAGACTTTTATTAAACTTACAGTATCAAAATATTTTCAGAAATTGTTGTATTATTTACATAAATTTATTTTTCGCCTTTATGTTTCAAAGATTATTAACAAAATCCCTACTGTTATAAAATTTAGTGTCAAGGATAAAATATTTGCTGACATTATACCTTTCTTTTGCTTTTGCTACCATTAATCTTCTTATAATCTGCTTACAATTTATTATTCTTTATTCATTCAATGAAGTTAGATTTATGGACTCATTTATGAAGTTAATTGCTAGCTTTTTTCTTAAATTCTTTTTTTCCCATTTCTTTCTGTATTCATTCATTGCCTTCATTTTTTCGTTAATCTTGTTTTCCCTTGTTTGAGACTTGATTTTGAAGTTTGAAGAAAAAGGAAAGGAAAAAATTGAGGGGGAAAATTGAAACTTTGAAGCGTCAAAAATGGGCATGAATCAATAATATTTTCTTCAAGAAAAAATGGCAGCTGCTTTTTATGCCAAATATTTTTTTAACACCACTTAATATTAATAATATTTTATGTTTGTTTCTTTTTTCAGATGCAACAAAAACTTATGTTCAAAGGATGATTGGCTTTGATGAAATAAATAGAAGTGTTGGTTAGTTTGTGTGTTTTCTCTATCGTTTTGTTTTAAAGCTTCTTAAAGATTTAGGATTACGGTAGCTCTTTTGTGCATATTCATAAGTACGGTAGTTTACAGTTTTACCTTTATTTAAACTGAGCCACCGAAATCTTAAATGCTTTATTTACTTTTTGCTTTTTCTTAGTTTTTTATAATTAAATTCTTTTATCGAAATTACAATCTTTGTTCAAAAACCCCCCTTGAATTAATCCTAAAAAAAACTAAAATCCTTTCTGTTGCTATGGACCAATCTATCCATTTTTGGCTTTTCCACCCTTCCTTTTTTGTTTTACACATTTGACACATCTTTTTCTCGTTTCTGTCTTCCCCTGGCTACTTTGTAGATCTCCCACCATTTATTTTAGTTTTTTGGTTTTGTTTTTTAATGACTCCCACGAGGCTCCTTTTTTATGTTTAAAGGTCTTTAAACAAAAGAGTTGAGACATTTTTTTTATTATACTGTACTGTACGATTTTCCTTAATTGCACTTTTATTTTTATCCTTTTGGTTCGGTGCACTTTTAGTACAAAAATTAGTTTCTAACTTTACGTTCTTTTTTAGACCGGCAATTAGAATTTATCAATCCTCACATTGTTCGTTCACCAGGGCAGTCAACATATTCCTTTTTAACAAAGCTTCGAGAAATGGCAAATTTAACAGAACTTGATGAAAATTTTATTGAACGACTTAGTTTTTTGCATGAAGCTTGCCGATTTCGAACTGTTGTTGTAAGTTTTTTCATTTGAAAGATTAAAGATTTTTTGCTTTAAGCATTAATTAAAATAATGATAAAGGAATATTTTTGAACCCTCTTCTAAAATTGCTCGGAAAATGGAAATTAATGTAAATAAAAGAATTGAATTAAATTTTAAAGAACTGCTTTCAATGTTTTGCTCTGCACAAATATATTTAAACGCTTTTATGGCTATCATAATTTGCTTCCGATTTTCACAAACTTTCGTTATCTTCTACAAATTCGACTGTAATTTCCGCTGCTTTTAATTTTTATGACTTAGTTTTATTGCAAAAAAAGTTCTCTTAAGATATGCTTTTTCTTTTGTAAAAAACGTTTTCTTTGCGATCGATCTAAAAACATTCCCGTTTTTTTGTTTGCATTTGTTTAATCGACCCAAAAGTTTACAGTCGATTGGTTCGATCAATTATTTTTTTTATTAATATTTGTCTTTTTCAGCCATTTGGTGAAGCAGAACTTGAAGAACTTCGTGGAATTTTAAAAGAATTTCTTAAAATGTAATTTTAAAAAATAATTGTACCATAATTAATATGCTGTTCTAATTTTTCAGATTGGGAAATAATCAAGCACATTTAAGTTCAATTTCACCTTTCACTGGGAAAGCAGCTGAAAATAATGGAAATGGTCGAAATTCCTCAGGGATAACACTTCGAAGGGGAATCCGATCTCAGAAGGGAACAAAAATGGTTGAAGAAATTCCATTACTTCATGTTGGAGGAATTGTTGACAAAGGAAAAACGTGAAAAGAAGATGCTTCTTTACTGCTTTATTCGCCTTCTTCAAAATATTGTAGTTCAAATAAGAAATTCAGGGCTTTAATTTCTTTAATCTTTTTTATTGACTGCCAAAGAGGGTAATGAACAAAAAACGGGCTATTTTTTGTATTATTTTTTGTAGCATTTTTGTTGTTTTGTATAAATAATTATGGGTATACTGTATTTTTTTGCTATATTTTAAATTCGGTTTTAATTACCGTAATCATTTTTGTTTCTTTATTGAGTTTTGAATTTTATTTTAAATTGTTTTTTAAGAGTTTTTGAGATAGTTATGGTGGAACCTTATGTTGCGCCACAACCTTCTGCAAACCTTCCAACGTTAACAAGAAGACCAACAGTATCATCATCAACAAATCAATTACCAGCAAAACAACCTCAACATCGACATCGTATTTTTCCACCTCCTGATCCAACAATCAAATATGATAGCATCGAAGCAAAATTCCAAGCTCGTCGAAAAGAAATGCGTGAACGGCAACGACATCTGGAAGCTTTATTAGCTGAAGCAGCTACAAAGGGATCAAGTGATACAAATTTAATGAATGAACATTTAATTAATTTTGCTGATGATAATAATTCAAAATCAAGTATTGATAATAATAATGATGTTAAAAAAGAACAAGAGAAACCAAATAATCAAACCGTGACAAAAGTTTCATCAACTTTTTCAACTTCTCCTGGACCCTTGCCATTACCAGCACCTACCCAGTCTACTGTAAAAGTTACAAATTCTGATGAAAATTCAAATTCTGGAAAAGATGATAGTGGAGGTTTGTTTTTGTTTCACATTTTATTGCCCAGGGTTACGGTATCATTGCAAAGGTTGCATTTTTAAGAGTTTGATACTTTTTAATATTTACATTTTTTCTTACACTTCCTTAGTAACTCGAATAATAATATCACTAAGCAGCTTATTATAAAATCATCTCTTTTTTCGTTAACAAAGTCAATTTCTCCTTTCATCGTTACCATTATGTGGTTGTTATCCCTCATCCTACACAATCATTATTTTTTCCGTTTACTCATTTTCTCGTTTTTTCTGAAACATAGTATTTAACCATCTTTTTCTCCAATAATGAGTTGGTGCTGCAGACTAGAACTGAAATAAGCTGCAAACAAAAGGGCTAAAGCTAATTTTTAAGAATGAACTGAAAATGTTATAAGCCTGCCAGCGTGTTTTTATGCTTGAAACAAAACAAAAAAGTAGGAGGAGCGCGGGCGCGCATAATTTTACGTAAGTTGGCATTTGCTTTCTTCAAAAAGAGAAATGTTGAAGGAAAAACAAGGCAATGCACAATTCTGTCATTGTTTTCGGATAAGTTTTTTTAGATTCCATAACACAGCTAAAAAATAGGGGAAGAAAAGTGAATGACAAATTACTCTTTCCTGATGCAAAAAAAGATTGGTGATATTTGTAAAATTGTGTGACATTTATTGGATATAACCTTGAGCATAGACAAAACCATTTTGTGTTGGTTCTATCTCCAGCTGTTTTCTGCAGCTGGTGGTATTAATTATTTTAACAAATCAAAACATTTTGTTTGTATTAAAAAAAGAAGTTAAAATTGCGCGGGTTTTTTTCGATCTTATGCATGCTGGTATTACCGCCTTCTTATTATTCTTATTCCTATCGCCCAGTGACGCCTAAAATCATCATTTCTAGAAATGGCGCTTCGAATGGTTAGTTAGTTCTATAAAATTTAAAAAACAAATGTTTTTCGTTTGCTTTGAATTTCAAAAAAGAGCTCCCTGGATAACTGTATTTTGAGCTTCAGTTGTGTGTTCTGTTAATTACCGTATTCTGTCACTTTAAAATTTTTGGTTATTGTAATTATATAATTTTGTTTTTTGTAGAATTTGGTGAAATTGTATCAGCAGTATGGGGAAAAGTTAAAGGGATGATTGGTTTTACGCCTGATTGTTTAAATGGCGGAACAAAACGTCTAGGAGGAAAATGTTTTTGCCCTGAATATTTTCTTGGTGAACATTGTGAAAAGAAGCAATGCTTGAATAATGGAACTCTTCAAAGAATTTCGACAATTCCACCTGAAGAAATTTGTAAATGTATTAATCCTCTCTATATTACTGGTAAACATTGTGAAACAATTCAGTATGTTTTTACTGTTTTTTAAAAAGATATCATTAATATTTTTAATTGTAGTTGCCAAAATGGTGGAAGGCCATTGATGAATGGTACCTGCAAATGTATTGATAATTGGTATACAGGAGATTTCTGTCAACATTATGCTGCCTCATGGTTCGCGGTCCTTGGAATTCCACTTATTTGTATAGCTGTTATTGCACTTTGTTGTGTAATTTGTCGGTTAGATTTTTGTCCAAAACGAACCCCAACAACAGTTCATCGTGAAAGTATGTTTAAAGAAGCTTAATTTATTGATTACAGTAATATTCTGTCTTTAGATCGTCGCAGAAATCGTGGTCCACAAGAACTTCGGCGGCATCATCACCATCATCGTCATGCATATGGGCATGATGATCCACAAACTCTAATGATTCATGAAAATCTTTTGAATGAATGTCATCATCAATTTCGTCGTCCTCCAACTGTTTCACATTCATCTGGTCAAATTGTTCGATTGGAAAATATTCCAGTTTATAATCCAACAATTCCACATTTGCCAACAGATGAATATAAACCACTTGAGCCTCCACCAAGTTACGGTATGTCTTGTCTTCTTTAATTTTTTGTAAATTGTAATCACTTTCAGAACAAGCAGTATCAAATTGTCCAGCCATTTCAACGCCAATTCTTTCTACTCGAGCTCAGCCACCACCGATTTATTCTCCACCACGACCTGATGACAATGATCCTTTACAACCTATTACAACATTTGGGAATTCTCGACCTCCAGAAGAAGACGCCCGTCCAAGATAAATTTTGCCATGTTTTCTGTTTCTATTCTTTCTGTTTTATTATTCTTAATTAATTACGAGTTACTAATTTTCACAAGATATCATTCCCTCAGGAAAGCTTGAAACTTATCGATCTTGTTTTTCTTTGCCTTTTTTGTTGCCGTCCGCTTCAAACCAAGGCTCTTTCATTTATTTTTATCATCACAATAATCAAGAACCCTGCTTTAACTTGTTTTTCTTTCTCTTTCTCTATTATATCTAGTTTGTTTTATTTTTTTGTTGTTCAGTTTTATGTTAAAAAATGTCTGTTACTTAATACTACCATTTCTTGCCTTTCTATTGTTGTTAGTAAAAATACAAATAGAGTGCTTTTTTCTCTTTAAAATTTTGTTTGAAATGATAGATATATATGTTTATGTTTTATCAATGTGAGATAAAGTTTTTAAAAAATACATTTCTTTGGTTACTGTATCCACCTAACTTTATTATATCCTTATGTACATTGGAAAACAAATATTATGAAAAAGGTACGTACATACATACATGAATAAAATGATTATTCTTTCTTAAAATTTTCTAGCATTTGTTTTCCATATGGATAAATAACAGTAAAAGCACCAATTTTAGGAATTTGTGATGCAAGAGTCATTGCAGCTTCTTGAGTATATGGATTTTTGATGACAAATGTTTCGATAATTCTTTTCTTCAATAATTCACCATTTGGTCCAAAATGTTTCTTTGTTTCATTAACAATAAATTGCCGAGTATTTCCATAAGTAATTGCAGGAGCTTTTTTAATTGAAGAATAAATATCTGCTCCGAGATAACCAGTAAAGGCATCAATCACCGGAAAAATATAAGCATTAAACATTTTTTCATTTGTTGGATCTGCGATTGCATCTTCAAAAGCTTTCTTTGATCTAACAGAACTGAAATTTGCAACATATTAATACAAGAGATTAAATAAATAAATGACTTACGTCCCATGATATTCACTTGCAGCAAAATCATAGCCTGCACCAGCTAATGCACCACCAGCGATAGCTCCAACAGGACCACCAACAGAAAAACCTAAAACAATATTCAAATATATAAATAACATACATAATTATTATATTTTACCTGTTATTCCACCAGATACCACAGCTGTAGTTCTTGTTGCTTCATCAACAGATTTTAAAGCTCTTTCTTTTTGATCCGTAAAATAATGATACATTCCTAAAAAATGTAACTTATTAAACTTTTACATAATAGAATATTATACCTTTTACATGTCCAATTATTGGGGTTGAATCTGAAAGAGTATCAACTGCTTCAATGATTGCGGGCATTTTTTCATGAATTTTTGCATCTTAAAATATCAGTTAATATTTGTTATCCAATTTTAAAAAAGTTACCTTGAAATTTCGAAGAAGAAGATACCAATGTTGAAGTATGTTTAATTAATTCTGCAAAATATTCCATATTCCTATTTTTCTTTCGTTAAATATTCTTAAAAAAAAGTTTAATAAAAAATTTCGTAGCAGCACTGCAGTTGAAGAAAGAAAGAAAAAAACGTCTCTAAAAAAATGTTGAAAAAATCAATTGACGAAACAGAGCAACCAGCAGTTGCTGTTGTTGGATAGGCATGGACGCAGGAGTTGAAGTCCCGCTTAGTCCCGTCCCGGGACGGGATCCCGGGGGGATGGGACAGAGTTTCAACGGGACGGGACAGGACGGGACTTGAAAAAATTTCCCGGGATCCCGTGATTTTCATTATTTTTAGGGAATTCGGTGTTAAATTAAATTTATTTTTAATTTCCATTTTGTATTGTTACTATTAATAATAATAATAATAAATTTATTCATGCCCAAACGCATGATGCATTAATAATAAACAAACAGAAATAAAATTACGAACACAAGATAAATAAAACAAGATAAATTAAATAAATGAAACTCAAACTAAAACTAACAATTTACAAAAGGAAAAAAGAAAAAACAACAAAAATGTGAGTGAAAGTAAATTAAATTAAGTTACAATATACAAGTTTTAAGTGATAGTAGTAGCTTTCTTTTAAGTATTATTAGAGTTTTAATGCCAGGAGATTTTTCTTAAAGGATTTCGAACAGGTATACTGTAGGTTTCTGGGAAGTTTTATATATTTTGAAATAGCCCGGTAGGAAAAGAAATTTCTCTTGATTGATTTTAGGGCCTTTGGAAGGACAAGTTTTTGTTGTGACCCACGCGTTTTAGACGATCTAAGAGTAATGTTAAGTTTAAAGTTAACATTACCGTTTAAAAAGTCATTTAAAAAGTCATTTAAAAACTATTGCTAAAAACTATGTTAAAAAAACTGTTGCATTAACTAAATTGCACATATACACCTATAAAATGTAACTTTTTTACAGTATGTTTGGAAAAATCAACATTTTATAATACTTGAAAATTTTTAACAAATCCCGATCCCGTCCTGGTCCCGTCCCGGGACCAGGCGGGACTTGTCTTGACGGGACCGGGACGGGATCGGGACTAAAGAATGATCCCGAGTTCATGCCTATTGTTGGACACAAATAACAAAAAAGAACTTTTTAGTTATTTCAAAAATGATTTTTGTTGTTTGTTTCAACATAGTAAAAAGCAAACGCTGACAAAATTACAGTACCATCATATGCAAGTACAGGGTGATTCAAGAAAAAGTCCGATTGTAAAATCCTTATAACTTTTTAAATTTTTAAGTTAAGAAAAAATTGATAGTACCATTGGACTCAGTTTCGGTTACCATTTTTAATTATCTAAAAAAATTTAAAAAATAAAAACTTTTTTTTTCGAATTTCACGTACTTCCCCCCTGTGGAAAAAAATCATTTTTTGGTCTGTTTCACCTTTTTTCACTTTTTTTTCATTCAGTGTGTTTTAACAATAGGAAATTTTGCATATTCTTTGTTTTTGAAGAAAGTGAATGAAAAAAAAGTGAAAAAAGGTGAAACAGACCAAAAAATGATTTTTTTCCACAGGGGGGAGTACGTGAAATTCGAGAAAAAAAGTTTTTATTTTTTAAATTTTTTTAGATAATTAAAAATGGTAACCGAAACTGAGTCCAATGGTACTATCAATTTTTTCTTAACTTAAAAATTTAAAAAGTTATAAGGATTTTACAATCGGACTTTTTCTTGAATCACCCTGTATTTTACAGTGTTATTAAAAGTACCGCAACTGTAAAAGAAGAAATGTATTTCAATTACTATATCTTTGCATACCGTAGACCAATATGATGGAATAACTTTTGCTTCAACGTAAAAAAACTTTGAAAGTTCTCTGTGTTGTCGATAAAATTAACACTCAAAATAAAATGTAAAAAGGCTTGGATACTTTCAAAAAAACGTATTTATTGAAAAATTTCGTTATTTACTTTTGATACAAATTTACATCGCCCGGTACCGGGCCCGGTGTCATTCAGCATCAATGATTTTGAAATCATGGTCACACTTTTACATTCAAATCCAATTCTATGTAAACAAGGAGAAATAAAAAGAATGAAATGGCTTTTTGATGTGTAGGGCATGCTTGTTTGTAAAACATTACTTTTTGTAAAATGTTAAAAATTTAATTTTTGTGTGATATGATATTTTTTAACTCGTTAACTAAAAAAAATAAAACAATAAAATCAATGGTTTTTAAAAAATGTTATCATTCACATTTAAACTTCCGCCATGTCGCGGCAGGGATTTCGTTGCAGGACGTTTGTAACTTTTTTTTTAACTTTGCTGTGTTTTTGTACGTCCAACATTATTTATTGCAGATATTTTTTAAAATTAATTTGTGTTATAGATTTATAACTTAATGTTTTATTTTTTAGGCTAGAAAAATGTCGCTTCTGCTTTCAACAGATTTCAAGATTCTTGATGTTTATAATGCTGAAACCAAAACTCTTAAAAATTATACTTTAAATTCTCGGCCTTCTCGTTTTGCTGTCAATTCTGCTTCAGAAGTTTTCAACTTTATAACCAAAAAAATTGATGTGTCGTATATTTCTGTGGTCGTATTTGTTGAACCTTTGAATGTTGCTGAAAGTTTTGCGGTTTTTGAAGAAGCTGAAAAGCATGGATTAGCTCATAAAACTGCAATTTGTAATGCTGATTCTTCTGCTTGTTCGTCATTTATATATGAACTTCGTCCAAAGTTAACTAACAATTCTCGTGAAAATGAAGTTTTTTGCTTTCTTTACAGTCGAAATAGGCTTCATTATGGTTGTTTGATTCAAAGAAATGAAGGAAGATTTATTTATCTCAGCAGTGCATGCGTTGCTGAGAAAGAAGATTTCATCCATTTGTTGGATAAAAAGAAGAATATTGGATTATTGCAGGGAACGGTATTTGCTGAAAAGGTTCAAGAAATTCTTCTCTCTGATACTATTACCATGCTTGACACTGCTGAATTATTTAATGTTCGAGATAGTCAAATGAAAACCGAAGAATTTCATTTCAAAGAACACGTTCGATATGGATTATCTTTGAGAGCAAATGGGATGGTTGGTGATCAAGAAGTTCGTGAATGTGAAATTGCAACTCCATGTAGCTATTATTTCAAGGTTAACATTGGAGAACAAGAAGAAACTGCAAACACTTATTTACTTCCATTGCCATTGGATGTTGATTTTCATTTTGATCTTGTTGGGGATGAACCTAATATTACGGTAGGAAATATATATGATTTGTTATAATCTTTAAATTATGTTTTTAGGTCACTGCTTTTCGTGATTCTGATTACATTTTCCCTCGTATTGATATTCCCGAAGGCGCAAAGCGTGTAATTCTTAATATTCATGTCAATGAACGTAACTTTGTTAGTCTTTCTCCAAAGTGGTTGCTAAACGAAGAAGATATGGAAGATGAAATTCAAAGCTTAGTGTCAAATCTTGAAAAAGTGGTTTAAGTTTAGACGTTACTATTATTTGTTGCTTTTCCAAATGCGTTTTGTTAAGTTTTATTTTTGTTGTTTCACAGATATAAAAATAATAACAAATTTTTCTGATATATAACTATAGTACACAAATAACAAGAGATTTACATGACAACTTTAGGTTCTAATACATTCTCAGATATTGTTTTATTATGGCACACTCGAGCGCCATTTAAATATATTTCATCTTTTACCACAACCTCATCTCCAATGACTGAAGTATTTTCAATTCTTGCCCATTGTCCAATTGTACATTTTCTTCCAATTATGCTTGTATTAATGAAGCAATGTTGTTTAAGGATCGTGTTTGGAAGAATCGTAGAATTCTTTATTCGAACCCCTTCTTCAAGGATAACATTTTCGGCGATAACAACATGAGGGCCGATAACAGCTTTGGATGGAATTTTTACGCTTTCATGAATCAAAACAGGATGAATGAGATTTGATGTTGAAGAGGTTGTTGATTTTTGATTATCGAGATATAGTTGTGTTCCTTTTAGAAAATCAATAGGTTGCCCAACATCCATCCAATAACCTGACAGAACAAAAGCATACAAATTTGATGTTTTACACATTTCTGGAAATACCTAAAATTGAATCAAATATGTTAAAAACTATTTTTTTTTTAAATTAACCTCTTTCTCCATTGAAGTTGGCTTTACTTCAATCCTATCCAATACGGAGGGATTAAGAATATACATTCCAGCATTAATTTTATTTCCAACATATTCTTGTGGCTTTTCAACAAATTTTTCAATTTCTCCATTTTCTTTTTTATACACAACAACACCGTATTTACTTGGTTCATTGACTTGTGTAACCCCAATTGTACCCTCTTTTCCATGAGATTTATGAAATTCCATCATTGCTTGAAAATTAAAATCACAAATAACATCTGAATTTAAAACAAAGAATGGTTCCCCATCAGAAAGGTACGCTCGAGCTAATGCCAACGGACCTGCAGTATCAAGTGGAGTCTCTTCAACACTAAATACAATCTAAAATATTACTGTAAAATATAGTTTTATACAATTCATTAGTCATAAAAAAGCAACATACTTTAACACCAAGTTTATCAGTATGTTTGATAATTTCATTTTCAAGTTGTTCTCTTTTATATGAAACAGCTAAAATTACAGTATCCACGCCAACAGATGATAGTGCTTCAATTTGGTGGAGAATCATTGGTTTATTTGCAAATTCAACAAGAGGTTTTGGTTGAGTTAATGTAAGCGGTCGAAGTCTTGTACCATATCCTCCGGCAAGGATTAAAGCTCTCATTCTTTTCGTAATTGAATATTGTTCAAGGGAATATAACTGTTAATTAATATTTCAATTAATACAGATGAAATATAGCGTAAATAATTAAAGGTGGTTAAATTTATTTTTGAATTAAAGAACTTTTTCTCGTCTTCTTTCTTTACTAATTATTAGTAAGAAAAAGGTTCACGCAAGAATAAACAAAAATGGCAAAGAATCAACATTTAGCCAAAGACTAACAGTCATGAAGAATACGGTAGTTAGTTAGTTTTTAAAAAACTTGTGGGTGGTGATAATTAAACTTTAATAACTTTATTAAAAATATGTATTTTTTCACAAGTTTATGGTTTATAACAGCTACTATTTTACAGTAATATTGCATCTTTGAAGTTCAAGTTGATCGATTCAAAGGAAAAATGCCTCTTTTTGAAATTCATAAAAAGATCAAACACTACTTTTATACTGTAGCAATAGTTTGACTTTTTATTTATATTTTTGTAAAAAAATATGACTGTAAAAAACTGTTTTCAAATAATAAAAACCAATGTAAATAAATTATTGTGCTTTTTTTCTTGTGCGTCAAAAACATTTTTTTATATTTTGGAGTAAAAAAAACTTTAGATTGTTGTAAATCACAAAAAGAAATATTTATTTTATTTTCACATAAAACAATACAAAATTTATTTTATTTTTTTTCAACACAAGCACAAAAAATACAAAAAAAATAGGGAAGGTTATTAGTTATACGGTATATGGTTTTTTGGATTTTAATTTGAAAGAAAAAAATGTTGAAATTCGTATTATCCTAAAACTTTCAAACTAGTTTCCCATGGAAATTCTTTTGAACAATTTTTGTACCTGACAATTTTATATAAATATTGTAAAAGGGTGAAAGTAAAATGACGATAGGCTTTAATGAAATACAAAACACAAATAGAATCTAATACCGTATGAAAGGTGATAAGAATCAGAAGGATTTCATATCCGTAATGGGGGAATGAGAATGCATTTATTGCGGTGAGAGCGGCAATTGAGCATGGAAGAATCAGGAAAGCAATGAAAGAAGCCATTTGAATTGAAAAAACTGTAAAAACGAGTTTTTGGCCTCGGTATGTTTCTTCCAAATATCGGGTGAATGTTTCATTCAAAGCTTTATGGACATTGAAATGAAAGATTCCAAAAAATGAGAATAAAACAAAGATGGAAGTTGAAGTCCAAGCAAGAAAAACGTAAAAGAAGAAATTCAATTTTCCAGAATATAAGATAATTATTGGTTGGGTAAGATGTCCATCATATGATTGATAATCATCAATTATCGTTGAAGTTGTTAACAAAGCTTCCTTCAAAACTTCTTTTTCAATTAATTCTCGATCAACTCGGGAAAATCGAAGTAACAAAAAAATTGGAACAAGAAAAATCACAAAAATCACGGCCGAAACTTTTTTTAAAGTTTTAATTCCATTAAACCAATATTCAATTGATGGAGGAAGCATTTGTTGATATCGATAAAAAATTGATAAAAAAATTGAAAATCCCGTGAACAAAAGTGCCAAAGCTGATATTTCCAAATAGCAATATGTTGATTCAAAGGTTGATGCAAAAGTAGCTCCAATTCCCGTTGCTTGAATTAACATCCCAGAATCAATGGAACAAAAAATTGGTTTAAATATAAAAATTGTTAAATTACAAATATTTGATAGAATTAAATTACACAACAACAAATATTTATATCCACCCAAAGTGATTGGAGATTGTTTACAAATAAGAAAAAGTAAATAACAAAATAATACTACCGAAACTGTAAATACTATATTTATGCAAATATTTGTCGCACTTGAATATTCTTCCATCCTTTTTTGATCCCTTTCTTCTTCAACAAATTATTGGGTGTTTATTTAAAAAAACACACACTTTTTTCTTCCTTTTCTTCTTACAAATATTAAAAAGAAAAAAACACACACACTTAATAAAACTATTAATTTTAAATAAAATTACCAGTTTTTTAAATATTTAAATACACACGAGAAAGAACTCAAAAATCCCTTTTTTGACGCCTACTTTTTAACCTCTTTTCTTTTAATTTTTTACGGCTTACTTAATTCTTTCCTTTCTTTAAGACCTTTTTATAATTGTTTTGTTAAATTTTGTCCCCTTTCTTTAAACTCTCTCTCTTCTTTCTCTATAGGGCATTTTACCCTTTTTTCAACAGCAAAAAAAACTCAAAAAGTAAACTTTGAAAACGAACGAACTTTCCATGACAACCAAAATCAAAAAAAAATGTAAGCTTTACCTTAAAATTGAAAAAAATCTCTCTTTCATTTCTTTTGAAAAAAATATTTATATCTATATTATTTACGTGTATTTTAATTTTCCCAGCAAAATATATTTTCTTATATATTTTTGGATTTATCTCTCTCTCTCTATCAAGGATTACTGTAGCTTTTGTTGTTGTAAAAATTTTTATTGTCCTTTTGAAAGAGAAAAAAATTGGATTTTAATTAACAAGATTTTTCAAAAGGGGAGTACCGCCTTCAAAAAATTAGTGTCTGCTGTTGTCAAGAAAAAATTATTTAAATTTATGAGCTTTTTAACGCTTTAAAGATTTTAATATTTTTTGAATTCTCCCTTTTTTACAATGCCCTTATAAATTAGCAATCAAGGGTTAACAAAAAGGGGATACGGTAATTTTTTTGTGTGTTCATTTTAGTGGAAAAAAATAATTGTATTTTTTAAATAAAAAAAAGAAAAATCTTTTCAAAAAAATTGTGGGAAAATGAAATTTGAAAAAAGATTTGAAAATAAAGTTCAAAATTTGCAAAAATTTCATATAATTGAATAATACCTTTTTTTAGAAAATTTTGATGAGGTAAGTAAAAAATTGCAGAAAAAAATGATTATTGTAATATCATTGTAAAAATTTTATGATTCACAGATGGCATGATTTTTAAGAAGTAATTTGCATCATTTGTTTTAAAGCATTTTCATTATCAAACATAAACAACAGTTTGTAACATCAGAATTCTATCTTAAATTTAAAAAGAAATTTTGTAAACTTGAACTTCTGCGATCATTTTAGATTTTCAAAAATGAACTAAAAAGACTCTAGTTTTAAAAAAGGTCATATGGAAATGCAATTAATTCTATTCAAATACTATTTTCTTCTTTTTCTTTTGATCAAAAGGTTCAACATTGATAACTGTATTATATTTTTCGAACACTCTTAATTTTCACAAAAATGATAAATATCAGTTATATACTATGTGAGTTTGGGGTGTGTGTTCTTTAGATTTTGTACTTTGTAGAATCATTTGTTGTTATTAAAAATTATGGAAGAAAGTATATAAAAGATGGTTCCATTCTTTTTTTTCAAAAACGCCGACCAATCTCGATCGAAGAAAAAGAAGAAGAAGGTCAACCACGGAGTTTCATTGATTCATTTATTTCTTTGTCACGAACAAACAACAACCTTGATTTCAATTATTCCTTTTTATTTTTGCATTTTTTTTGTATAAAAATAAAAAAAGCTATGACTGTTGATATAAATCCAAAAGCTGAAACGACCCATATTGATTCATATTCTGCCAATTTAGATTTAGATATTTTGATTGTTGGAGCTGGATTCAGTGGAATTTATTTTTTGTATCAACTTCGAAAAAAAGGTTATAATGTTAAAATTTTTGAACTTGCAAATGGGCTTGGTGGAACATGGAAGGTTAATCATTACCCTGGGGCAAGGGTAGATTCATCCATTCCAATTTATGAATTTTCGCTGCCTGAAGTTTGGAAAGACTGGAATTGGAAGCAACGATATCCAGATTGGAAAGAATTACAAGAATATTTTGAATATTGTGATAGAATTTTGGATATTAAAAAGGATGTCTCATTTAATACAAAAGTTATTGAAGCCCATTTTGACAAGGATGAAGGAAAATGGATAATAAAAAGTGATGATGGAAGAATTACAAAAGCAAAATATTTTCTTCCTTGCATTGGTTTCGCCGTAAAAGAATATGTGCCAGATTTTCCCGGGCTTGAAACTTTTAAAGGCGAAATTCATCATTCTTCAAATTGGCCAGAATCTGAAGTTGACGTCAGCGGGAAGAGATGTGCCGTAATTGGCACTGGATCAACAGGAGTTCAAATTATTCAAGAATGGGCAAAAGATGCCAAATCATTGGTTGTCTTTCAACGAACCCCAAATCTTTGTATTCCAATGGGACAACGAAAGCTGACACCTGAAGATCAAAAGAAAGATCAATATCCAGAGATTTTTCATGCCCGTTTGGTTGGCGTTGGAGGGATGACCTTCCAACATACTCCAAGGAATACTTTTGATGACTCGGAAGAAGAAAGAGAAAAAGTTTTTGAAGAACTTTGGAAAAAAGGAGATTTTTCATTTTGGGTTGGCGGATACAAAGATGTTTTTACAAATTGGAAGGCCAACAAAGAAGCATATGATTTTTGGGCCAAGAAAATTCGAGCCCTGATTACTGATCCAAAGAAGCGGGATATCCTTGCTCCACTTGAACCCCCACATCCATTTGGTGTAAAAAGGCCTTCACTTTTTGTGGATTATTATGAACAGTTGAATAAGCCAAGTGTAGAAGTTGTATCAGTCAAAAATAATCCGATCGTGGAAGTTAAGCCTGAGGGGATTGTAACAGCTGATGGAAAACTTTATGAAATTGATATTTTGGCACTTGCCACAGGTTTTGATGCCATTACAGGTGGATTTAAAAAGCTTGGTCTTAGCGATGTCAATGGTGAAAAACTGACAAAACAATGGGAAAATGGAACCCAAACATTCCTTGGTCTTTCAATTTCTGGATACCCAAATATGTTCTTTACATATGGTCCACAAGCCCCTACGGCATTCTCAAATGGTCCAACCCTGATTGAAATTCAAGCCGAATGGGTTATAAAAGTTATTGATTTTTGTGAATCCAATAACATCAAATACATTGACGCAAAACAGGAATCACAAAAAGAATGGGCAAAAGAAATTACAGTAACCGCAAATGCCACCCTTTTTCCGTTAGCCGATTCATGGTACATGGGCGCAAATATTCCCGGAAAACCAAAAGAAATGTTGAATTTCCTCGGAGGGGTTCCAAAATACTCTGAAATTCTTCAATATGTTTTGGAAAATAATTTTGAAGGTTTTAATCTTGTTAAATAATTTGCATAGAGTTATATTGTAGCTCTTTCAAAAAATTCTTTTTATTGTAAATATCAAATAAAATCCTATTATTTTTACAATTGCATACTGTAACACTGAAAATTTTAAACAAAAAGGTTAATTTCGAATGTTATAATGTTACTGTATCGAAAACTGAAAATTACCAAAAGAAATTTCTAAAGTTAAAAAACTTATTTTACATTTTTAATTAATAATTTTTCTCACAATATTGTTATCAAGCCAGACAGACATTAAAACAAAATTTTTATAATTATTTTTCAGCCAAAATGACCTTTTTAAATTTTTTTAATTACGACATTAATTAATTCTCATAATTACAGATTACGTGCAAAAACTACAGTACAATTGTTGACATTAGATTATATGTCTAGAAAATTGATTGCTGAAAAAAAGAAAGAAATCAAAATTTTAAAAAAATAGAAGGAAACAGTCCAGACACAGTTTGTTTGTTCAAACTTTTTAAAAAATCTCAAAAAGCATCTCTATCTAAACTTTTACACCGATTTTTCTCGAAACGCAAAGAAAATTTAGCGGTCGAAGAATTTATTCAAAAAAATATAAAATTCAACGTCAGATAATTCACTTTAAAAAAGTTTTACATACTCTCTTTTTCTGCGATTTTATTTACTCTATTTGTTTGTGTTGTATACGATAGGAATGGCTTCTACGGTTAATGATGATTTTCTTGGTAATTAAATATTAAAGCAAATTGGCAATTTTAACAATGCATTGCTTTTTTAGATGCTACTAATCAACTGGATAAATTTGATGAAGATGAGTGGTCCGATGATGGTAATGAACCTCAAAAACCGAATGCAACCAGTGATGATGAAGGTATTACAAAAAGTGAAAATGAAGAGAATCATCCACCTCCAAATACTTATAAAAAAATAAATGTTCCATCAACAATTCCTGAGGAATCTCGCTCAAATTATTCTTCATATCGTCAATCACTTTGTTCGTGTTTACCATATTTTACCATAATTAAAAACTAATAAAATGATTTTTTCAGATTCTCAACAAAGCTCTAAAAAAGATTCGGTGAAAAGTTCTCATCATCCTGAGACATATATGTCGACATACCATGCTGCTTCAGTTGTTGTTCCAGAAACACGAAAAGATTCAATTAGTTTTGATAGAAAATCATTTGGAAGACGCGGTACGTACTCTTTTTTACAAATTTATAAGTATCTTTGTCAAATTTAGATGAATTTGAAAGAACACTTAAACGGAAGGAAGAAGAAGAACGTCGTGAAAGAACTTCATTGCATTCTCGTCAATATATTACTCATGATTCAAATAATCCAGCAACTTCTGCTTCTGCTGCATATCTATATTCAACACCTCCAAGCTCTAAATTTGTCCGTGAACCTTTAAGACCACGTTGTCTTTTTCCAAATGATTCTACAACTGAATCAAAGAAATCAACTTCAGTTCTACCTGATTCCTCTACAAATTGTACAAATACAACCTTGAAAACTATTCCATATAAACCTTCTAAACCTCTTACATCAACCCCAAAATGTAAGTTATAGTTTTGTAAAATTATTATACATTTTTATCGTCTTTAGCTGCTGAACGTAATTTGAACCGTTTTGATGCTGGTATTTCTGAAATCCATGAAAAGTCCAAAAATGTTTCCAATTCATCCCTTTCAACTTCAAAGCTTAGATCATTAATTAATGAAGTAGGCATCTGAATATTTGAATATTATTAATGGTTGCTTATATTTAGATCGATTTAAATCAATCTTCATTCAGAAATGCACAGAATTATGTTCGTCGGATTCCTAAAACTTCACAAATTCTAGAGGATCTTAAAAGGAAACGTGCAATGAATGATAGTTCAAATAATTCAAAGTTGAATGGCACAAATGTTAAACCGCAACACCAACATCGACAAACTTCAATTCTTCCTGTTCCAGCCCTTCCACCCGTTCATGAACATCATTCTTTTCCAAATCGACCATCAACTTCTTCTTCTTCAGATGCTGTCGAAATTGCAATTAAACCGGAACCACTTTCCCATTGGGGTTTTGTTGCCATTGGGGAAGAAGTTGAATCAAAGATTTATGTTCGAAATGAATTATCCCATATCATAGAAATTATTCCAAATTTAAGAAATCGTAGTTTAACCAGTTCATTTAAAGTATGCCTCCTTTTATCCACAAATTAATGCATGTTTATATTCAAATTGAATTTTAGCTTGCAACAACTAATGCTGTTCAAATTCATCCACATTGTTCTCATGAACTTAGTGTTGTTTTTGCTCCAACTAAATGTGCTAAATTTCATGATTATGTTCAGTTTTATGTTGCAAGTTCTGGAAAAACTTACAATCATAAAATGTTTGGATACGGTGGAACTTGTGATGTAAAGATCACTGAAAAACGATTCCTTTCATATTTTCCTTTATCTGGTCTTTATCGATTTGCTCCACCCTATTTGTCAACATTTGAATTTCAAGTTGAAAATACCGGGGAACGAACTGCCTTCGTTCATGTCGCTGCATTTGATGTAAATGGATTTGAAGCTCGAAGTATTACTTTATCGCCACAATCGTTTTGTATAGAATCAAAAAATCTTGAAACTTCGTCTAAAGAAGTAGGTGTTTTTTTAATATTAGTCTATTACTATTGAAATGATTTTTAGATTATTACTGTTAAAATTCCTGAGAATTATATTCATGAATTGCGTCGAATGAGTATGGAATCGTTGGCATCGGCATCATCGGTTAAAAAGAATCATGTTTTCACTTTGAGAGTTATCTTTGGGGATGAAAGACTTCGACAACGTGCTAAAGTGTATGTTTTTTTGCTTTTTTAAAGACGGTCTGATATTATTATGTTTTAGATATTGTGATGACGCAAATCGACATGAAGTTTTTCAAGGTTTATTTCTCACGCAAATTCCCTTTCATTTAAATGGTGTTGCAGCAAGAACTGTTGATTGTGAAGGAACTTCAATTCAAGATTTGGAAATGCTAAAATGCCAAACCCGTGCTTTAACTGTTCTTGTTGGGGATGATCGAACTTCAAAGCCTTCAACTAAATCTTTATCATCTCGTCCGCCATCATCTTTATCACATCGTGGTATTCTCGACAATGGTTTCTATGTTCCTGAATGTAACAAAGAATGTGATTCAACATTTTTGAGTGTTGCAGATTCAGATCGAACTTTTATGAGATAAATATGTGATTAATTCTGATTGTATATTTTTTTGGTTTTGGTTCTTTTAAATTTTCTTCCCGTTTCTTTTTTTGTCAAAACGTGCGTGAAACGAATTTGTAGTTTTTTGAATAAATTTTTTCCGCAAGTCTGGATTTGATTTTTGTAAAGCTTCTCGGTTTTATCTATACCGTTTTATTTCTTTAATTTTTTATCCAGCTTTAATTATGTCTGCGGATTTAGATCTTGAAAAAATGATTAACACAGTTATTGCTGGAATTTTTGGTGTTTCATTATTATTCTACTTATACAGAGTTATAAGGTTGTTTGTTTCTTCATCGTTAGATTTATGTTTTGTAATTGTTGCATCTTTAGGCCAATGTTTAAAATTCGTGTAAATTGTTGGTTTTGTAATTCCAATCAATGGGTTCTTTATGATCAACGAAATTCATTTACCTGCAAAAAATGTGATCAATATAATGGCTTTGATAAGAATGGTGATTATAATAAGTTTATTGCTGCTCAACGTGTTGAAACTTTGAATTCTCGTAATCCAACAGCAAAAAAGATACAATTTACAACTTTTCCAAGTACAAATGGACTCTGTCAATTATGTAATCAGAAGCAAGCTGTTATTATTGAACGATTGAACAAATTTGAAGCTGTTGATGAAGTTTGTTTCTTTTAAAATTCTGTATTTATGATTTATTTTTGTTTTTTTCAGAGACGATACTTTGAAGAATACGAAAGTTATAAAATAAGCTTGAATCAACAATATCCTTTATGTCAACGATGTCAAGAATTCACTGATCAAAAGTTAGCCTCTGTTAATGAAAGATATCTTCCAAAATCTCCTGTCAAAAAAGCTGCATCTGTATTTTCTCAACCCAGTGTTCCTCGATTTCGACCACAACAATGCCGTCCTGTTTTGAATGAAGAAAATGATGATGCATCTGTCAGTGAAAGATATATCCCAAAATCTCCTGTCAAAAAAGCTGCATCAGTATTTTCTCAATCAAGTGTAACCTCCCGCCGATCACATCAATATCCTCCGATCTTGAATGAAGAAAATGAAGATGAAGAAATGGATTACTCAGTTCAAAAACCAAAACATAATCATGAAAATAAACGTCGAAAATTGTATTTTGCATCTGGAAAGATTACTGTCTTAAGCCATATTATTACTTTTATGATCTCCTTCATTCTCTTCATATCTTTATATGATTCAAGTCAAATTAGTTCCGGTGTTCGATTTTTGGCTTTAGAAAAATATTTTCCTATGGATACTGTAACTGCTTTACATCAATTTGCAAATAATGGAGCACTCGTTTCTTTGTTTGCTTTTGGATTCTTCTGTTATGGCTTGAATAAATCAGACGTAGGTTTCTTAACTTATTTTATTTATTACTATGGTTTTAATTTCTTTTTAGACTCGAGTAAATTTTGTTGATCTTTTGGCTGTAGTTTCTTGGCCTTTATTCTCAATTTTTTGTATTTTTGATGTTCAACGAAATCCTGATTTTAATCTTATCAAAATGATCTTCTCCGGATATCTTTTTCTTCTTTCAACAATGATTCTGTTGATTCCGAAAAAACGAAAACATCTTAAACGTCCAAATGTAAGTTGTTAAATTTTATCACCTTAATATCAATTTCATTTTCAGAACTTTTATTCCGCTTTTTCTGTTGCAAGTACTCGTGCCTCACAATGTTCATCTCGTTTAACTGCAAGCCGAATTCACAATTTAACCAATCGTTCAAATCTTTCACAAACTTCCAAAAATGATTCCGTTCCCGACCTTGTAGAAGAATGGGTTAGTAAAACTGTTCCTGGAATTGCCGAAAAGAAAACTCTTACTAATAAACTTCATGATCTTCGAATTTAAATTTTTTATTCATTATTTCATCTTTCGGTGTATTATTTGTTTATCCTTCGGTGTTAATCTTCTTTTTTATTTGATCTCTCGTTTATTGTTTTGTTAACCATTGTTTGCATGTATTTTCTATATTTCCAGAATGAATAAAGTTTTTGAAATCCATACATTCATTAATTTTTGTTTGTTTCATCGACTAATTTTAAGTTACCGTCATTAAGAATTTTATAGGGTTTTTTCCGAAGTATGATAGTAGCAGTCGGTGCAGATATAAAAATTATATGGTCATAAATAAAATGGTTCCGGATGACAACACCATTAGTAAAAGAAATATTAAAAATGATGATTACTACCAAAACTAATATTCATGGCAGGTAATTAGCATCACAAGTTTGACCATAAAGTTGATTTATTTGCTTTTTCAAACGAAAAAGCGTTCCAAAATTTAAATGATTTTTGACACAAGTTTTCACAAGGTCAATGAATCCTATGTATACCTTTTATAAGGTTTTTTAAACCAACGGTAGAGTGTTTCAGCGACCAAATATTCAAAGATAAATATGTTTGCAGAACGCGGTCCACTTTTTTGTTCTTTGAAAGAAAGAACAGAAGAAAAAGAGAGACGACAGAGAAAAAAAGAAACCATCACTTTTTTTTTAAAACAACACAGACTATCATAATTTTGCCGTATTTATTTACGATACAAAATTTTTCCCAAATGATATATTATTTATTGAAGACACTGTATTATTGCATAAACATTGACAAAGCTACATTAATTAAAAAATATACAGAAAAAGTCAAGCATTTTAAGGAATTCACGATCAAGAGATGGAATAATTAAATGTGCAAATTTTACAGATTCTTTTTTTACAGATTCTTCATTTTTCCCTTGCTTTATTTTACATCTGTGATTCTTCTTCCTTCGTTTTTCTCTTTTATTTCTGACGCCAACCCTTCTTCCGACGACGGCCCTTTTTTCTTCTTTTAAACGGCGTTTTTCTTGCATCTTTAAAGAAAGAAAAACGGATGCTTCGTATTTTCCTAAAATTTGTCATTCTTCAAAAAGTTTTACTTTCGTCGTCTCCAAAAATTATTCAAGAATGCTGTGGTTATAAAAAAGAATGGAAAGAACTTTAAATTTTTATTAATATTCTTTATTTACTCTATTTTTTATTGTTGCTATAAAATCTTTATAAATTTTGATAAAAAAAATGTTGCATTTTCTCATTTAAGTATTAATCAAATTCTTCCTAAAAAACCAAAAAAAGCATATCCATTTTTTTCAAAAAGGGCAGAAGAAAAATGTCAAAGTTTATAAAAATACTTTTATGTATTTTAAAATTTATACATTTTTTGAATGGTTATGTAACAGATTTTTGTGCCAATGACACGGATATTATTGATCATATATTATTTGAAACTTCAATGAATTATAATCGGCATCGGCTTCCCGCAAGTCCTGTACAATTAAAAGTTGAATTATGGATTCAGGAAGTGACTTCCGTTTCAGAGTTGACACAAGATTTTGAAATTGGTAAGAAAGAAAAACTTTATCTTTTTTAAATATTTAATGTTGACATAAAAGGAGGATTCAAAATTGCTTACTTTTTTTCTTTTTGAAATTTTACAATTTTTTTTGGGTAAAAAATTGTATGTGAGGAAAAACAGAGGGGAAGAAAAAACTACGAATGTTTTCCGGCTTTGATTGGCTTCAAGACGGCTTAGGACTTTTTAGCTCAACAACAACGATAAAAGAAGGAGAAAAAAACTGCGACAAAATCGCATAAAAATGCTTCTTCTTCAACAACAAAAAAGGCAAAGAAGAAGAAAGAAAGAAAAATGAATTTTTTAAAAATAATTTAATTTTTGAAAATCGCAAATCTGTTTTTAAAGCTTACGTAAGAGAAATTTTAAATGCTAAAAAATAAAGGTCTAAAGTTTCAAGGTTTTGGAAGTTTTAATTTTACAATTTTTTAAGGACAGATTTTTTTGGAATTTAAAATTATGCAAAAATGTCATAAATTTAAAGTATCCGGAAATTCAAAAGAATATTTACTTTTTTAAGATATAAAATTCACAAGGGAACAATAGCATTTCCATTTTTGGTGACACTTTTTCTTTGAAACATGCCATCAAAGAAGTGTCTTTTTATGCAACATTCAAATGCATAACAAAAATCAATCCATTTTTATAGTGTTCTTCTTGGAGGGTATTTTTAAGATTGTTAAAAAAATATAAAAAAAATTTGTCATTTTTTCTTTAAACTTTAAACGAACCTTTTAATGTCATTTAAGAAAATAAAATTATCACAAAATTAAAAGATAAACTTTCAAAATCCTTTTATTTGAATATAATTTTTAACACCATATAGCCATATTTATGCAAATTAAATTATTACAGATTTATATATCAATGAATTTTGGCAAGATGCCATGCTTACATATGATTATATGAGGCCGTGCAAAGGAAATTTATCATTTGATTACAAGCTACAATCAATAATTTGGTTACCTGTAAGCATCAATCTTTATCTTAGACTAATTTAATTTTAACCGATTCAGAATTTATGTTTTATTAATTCAAAATCTGCTCAAATTCATTCATCCCCATTTCGAAATGTATTTTTAATGGTTTTTCCGAATGGCACATTATGGAGTTGTCTTCGAATCAAAAGTACCGGCCCATGTACCCTTGATCTTCGAAGTTTTCCAATGGATAGTATTCATTGTTATCTCACTTTAACCTCATACAATTACAATCACAATGAAGTCAATACAATTTGGAGTGAACCATCTCCGGTTCTTTTATTCAAAGATATTGAATTACCTGATTTTTCAATGGTAAATTTTACAGTATCCGCGTATCCAAAATTATATGCCGCAGGGGAATGGAATGAATTATCTGTTAGTTTTACATTTAAACGAAGATATGGATGGTATATTTTTCAAGGTATAATTTATATTTTGATAAAATATGCAAAAAATTAGAAAATTTTAGGTTATATTCCACAGTATACTACAGTATTCATATCATGGATTCCATTTTATTTGGGTCCAAAAGCAATACCCGCAAGAACCATGATTGGTGTAAATGCAGTTTTGGCAATTTCATTCCAATTTGGTAATATTGGAAAAAATTTGCCTCGAGTTAGTTATATGAAAGCCATCGATGTATTTATTCTCTCGTGAGTTTTATTTTCTTAAATGTTCTTTGGTACTTCAATAACAAATCTAACAAGATATCTTTCAAATAATTTGCATGTTTTTTTATCTATTCTTATAAATTTATCTTCCAAATCATACTGTAGCACCTGTTGAAAGAAATAAATTTCCTTTTTTTCAGTGGAATGGGATTTGTATTTGCATCTTTGATGGAATTGGCAACTGTTGGGTTTATAATGAGAAATGACGGAAAAACAACCCTAAAAATTAAAGATTTGCATCGAAAAAAACGTAAAAAAATGAATCCATTGGTTTTGTGCGAAAAATTAGATACTTATGCCCGTGTTCTATTTCCATGTAAGTTTTTGTCCATTTACGTAAATTTAAATTTATATCATTTTTAGTGGCATATTTTACATTTAATGCAATTTATTGGGGATTTTATATATCAACTCGAAGTTAAATATTTACACATTTTTCATTTTTTCCTGCCTATTTTGTGCCTTTTAATGTTTCAAAAATAAAAAAAATATGCAAATATAAAAATTAGAATAATAACATTAATCATCTTTTGATGAAATTCCTATTGTTGATAGTACTTTTTAGGTACACTTGTTCTCAAATTCTGAAGGACCAAAAATAATGACGTTAAAAAATTAAAAACAACGGTGCCGAAATTTTTTCTACAAAAAAAAACTTTCAAAAACATATTACTTTTTTTTGCTTAAAAATAAAACAGAAAAAATTGTTTTGAAAAAATGTACTCAAATAAAACATAGGTTTTTAGTCACTGAAACACAAAGAACCGATCAGACTTGGAAAAAAAACTATAAAAATATTTTTCTTTTGAAAACAAAAGAAATTAACAAACATATTTTTCAATATCGAAATTTTGCAATCATAACAAAAAACACATTCAAAAACGAAGAAAGAAATTTTGACCATAGAGTACAACCGCGGTTGCAACCAACCCTCTTCAAGAGCATCACCTCAAACTATTGATGCTGCTGCAGTCATTAAAATGGTGGCCGAAGAAAAAAACAGAGGCGATTGCAAAAAAATAGCGCACAAAAAATATGTCTGTTGTTTTTTGACGTTTTCAAAAAAGTGTTCTTTAATTTGTTTCTTATATTTTGAACAAAAGGAAAAACAAAACATCAGCTTCCTTCCCCTTTTTAGATCTTATTTAAACAAATTAAAAAAGACAAAATCAATTCAAAGCACTCAAAGAATCTTGAGTATTTTGTTTAATCTTTTGCTTAATACCTTAATTTCAACTTCAACTTCTTCAATAAAAATGGTTCTCATTCAATCAGCAGGATTAATTGAATCCAATCCAATTCCAAATGAATTGTGCATGGAATCCGGAAAGAATATTTCCTTCATTGCTCCAGTTCCATTAAGCAGTAATAATAATAATTCTGTAAACATAAATAATGAACATCAAAAAGTTGTTTTATTGGCACAAGAGAAGCGGCTTCTTTTTGGGGATTTGAATGAAGAAATGGATAAATGGTCTGGGGCTTCAGAATTCTGTTCTGCAATTGATAGCATTGTTGAAATTGAATCTGAAACTGATTTCTTCAAGGACAAAAATATCCTTGAAGTTGGATTCTCAACTGCTCTTCCAACAATTTATGCCTTGGAGCATGGTGCAAAATCTGCAACTTTAGTTTATCCTGTAAGTTTTTATTTAATTGAAATAACTGTAATTACAGTATATTTTTATAGAGTGAAGAATCATATGAAACATATATAAAACCAACGATGGAACAGAATAAATCCGTCAAAGGAAAGATTGAATGCGTGATCGGGGATGTCGATAATTTGAAGGATAAAATGAATGACCAAAAATTTGATATTATTCTTGCTCCAGAATTGGTCCTCACAAATTCTGAATACTTTGAAAGAATTCATGCCCTTCTTGATTCTGCTTTAGCTGATAATGGAATTATGTAAGTGATAACCTTTGGTTGATTCAATGATAACAATAATAATTATTCCTTCTTTTAGAATTATCTCTGGCCGAACACATTACCATAATTGCACGGGAAATATGTCTTTGATGCTTGAAATGATTAAAGCTAAAAATTCTTTTGTTATCATTGATCGAACTCCCCTCTCTTTGAAACATGACACGGCTCCCAGAAAAATTATTCAATTAATGCGAATGTTTTAAATTTTCTAAATCCATAGATCTCATGTATATATTTTCGGGTTATTCAATTCTCTATTGTTCTAGAACTAACTGTAAGCTCATAAATTTAAGCTATTTGTTAACTTGTTTAAATTTGTAAAAAAGTATTTGTTAAATTAATAAACGAATGTTTAAACAATTTTCTAAAAGTTTCAAATTACAAAATTGTTTTGTATTTAAGAAATTGTAGTCGACAGAATATTCTCCAGAATTTGGTGGGGTTTTTTTTTTTTTTTTCAAAATAATTTCAAAATTACAGTAATAATATAAAATGTGAATTGTAATACATAAAACGAAATACAAACAGTTAATATAGATTTTTTTTAACCCCCATTTTTTAAAATTTTTTTTGCTAAACAATAGACAATTAAAACAGAGTAAAATAAAAAATGAACAAATGTTAAAGAAAATGAAAACATTTAAAAATAGACCAACAAATAATAATATATGTATTTAAAAAAGAAAATTTCAATCATCCCAATCCAATCCAGCATCAACATTGTTATCAGGGATAATTACTTGTCTATCAGAAGTTGAAGAAGCATTACGGTAATATTCTTGTTGATGAGAAATCTTTTTTTCTGCACCACCATATTTAAAATCATCTTCTTGAACACCAAATCGGAGAAATTCTGGAGATACTTGGCCTGCATCATAAAGAATTTTTTGGATAATTGGAGCCATTTCACGATCATCTTCTTCATAATAAAAACTCATGGCTGTTCCATTTTTTGTTCGACCAGTTCGACCACAACGTTGAAGAAAAACTGAACGAGTGGAATGAATGTCAAAATTAATGACCTAAAAAAGATGGGATTGATAATTATTTTTGGTTTTCCAAGTAAAATCATAAACTTACATAATCCATATGTTTAATATCAACACCACGTTCAAAGACATTTGTTGCAACAAGAATGCTCGCTTTATCCTTTCGAAAATAATCCAATGCTTCTTCTCGAAGATTTTGAGTTCGATCAGCATGAATTGTTGTTGCAACAAATCCATTACTGGTCAATTCAATTGCAACTCTATCAACATCAATCTAAAATTTATATAAATAAAAATTTAAATATTACAAGCTAAAGACAAACCTTTCGATTAAGAAAAACCACAACCTTTGGACAAATTCCATTATTTTCAGCAGAGATTTCTTTCAAATAATTGAGCAAATATCGATATTTCGCAGGAATACTTGGAACTGCCATAATCTTGTAAGTGATGCGAGAATTGGATTGATTTTTTGACATAATTTCAACCATTTTTGGACCAGAAACATATTCATCAATAAATTCTTCAACAACAGGGTCTTTGAGTGTTGCACTGAATAAGCAGGTAAGCCGATGATTTTTCTAAAAATTAATATTTTATTACGGTATTCAACTTCAAAATACAATTGTGTGCCTACAGTATTGCAAAATTATGACTTTAAAAAAACAAAATTTACAAAAGCATAACCAAAAAAGGAGAGATACTGTAGGCACATTTTAAATATAAATAAAACTTACTGAAGGAAATGAAGGAAAATTTAATAAATTTAAAAGGCCATATGTATCATATCTATCATCCATAAGTTTATCAACTTCATCAATGACCAAATATCGGACATTCTTCAAAGAAATATGTTTTCGAACAGCAAAATCCATTAAACGTCCCAAACAAGCGCATAAAATATTACAGCCTTTTCGGATATCTGCTAAATTTTGAGCTGGGCTGTATTGACCATAGCAGCAAGCAACAGAAATGGAAGTTCCTAAAAAATTTACATATTCAAAAAGAAATTTTTAATGACAAAGAATTTTGATTGTACCGTAATTTTCTTTACAAAAAAACTTTTACTTTGCTGTTAAGAAAATAAAAAACAAAAAGATTTAATTCAAAAAGAAACTTACTGTAACAGAATTTTTTTGCTTGTTCATAAATTTGATGAGTGAGTTCACGAGATGGAGAAATAATTAAAGCAAATGGGCCATCATCAAAAGCAGGGAAATTTGAATCTTGCTTATCTTTGATCAAATTATCAACAATTGGAACAAGGTAAGCAGCAGTTTTACCAGAACCAGTTTCACTTTGGCAAATTACATTAAAATCTGAAAATGATAAAACAAATTAATACTTTTAACTAAAATTTAAAAAAAGTTTACCATTTTGAATGTATGGAATTGCAAATTGTTGAATTTTTCGAGGTTGTGAATAAGTTGTTGCTTGAATATTTTGAAGTAATTGTCCATCAAGATTCATTTGATTCCAGCTTCTAAAATAAAGTATCTGTAAAAGTGGCGTTGAAAATATTAAAAGTGACTTACTGAACAGGTTGAAGAATTTCATTTCCATTAACTTCAATTTCAGCATCACCATTAAGACCATTTTGAAGAACATTGTTTGAATCTTCTGCAAAAATTTCTTCCAATTCGCGCTCTTTTGGAACATAATTTTTGATATAAATTCGAGAATATGAATTATTTGGGTCTGAAAATGAAACATCAAAATTTTGGATACTGTAGAATCTTTCAAAGAAATTAAAAATTTGCTTACGAAAATGGCTATCGGCAATGACTTATCAAAAATCAAAAAAAAACTTACATTGATCAAATTTTTGGTGATCCAGAGTTGGAATCAAAGGACGACGATCTTGATAACGGTAACTTTTTGGATGAGAATTAACTTTGCCTTGATCACGATTTCCTCCAACAACACCAGCAGCAGCATCATTCAACTGATCCAAATTTAAATTAAAACCAAGAGATGGTCGCGGAACTGGAACATTTTCATTTTGAGTTGTAAGATTGTTGTAAGCAGAAGTGGGTTTTGAAGAACGGGAAGAATTCTTTGTTGCAGGAGCATCATTAGTTTCGAAGTACTTGTGAAAGGCTGGTCGATTTTGTGTTTCTGGGACAGGGACTTCCAATGGAACATTTTCGGCTGGTCGATTCAAAGCAGCATTTGATGACGATATTGGTGGCATAAATGATGAAGGGTTACGGTAATTTTTATCAACATGTGGATGTTGAAGTTCATGAGAATCATATGGAACAGTTGGAGCCGCTTCAAATAATGCTTGTTGTGGATGTTGACCAGAGTAATGTTGTTGTCTATGCGGTAAAGCAGGTTGTTGGGCATAATTTGGTTGTTGATGATGATGATGAACCGAAGCATTAGAGGGTTGACTTGTAATTGAGTGTTGAATGGGATTGCGAGGAGGAAATGAACCAAAAAAGGCCGAATGGGTGAGTGGTCCATTACCAGTTTGTTGTGGGGAACGATTTAAAAGCGAATCCCAATCACTCCTTGAAACTCCACCAGAAAAGCCATTTCTACCAGCAGCAGAAGAAGAAGAAGAAGCTTAAAGAAGGAATGTTTAAAACGGGTGAAATTAAAAAAATCCAGACTTACAATTCTTGATTTCAGGAGGACGATCCGACATAGCTACAGATTTGTTTTTGATTTCTTTAATCAAATAACACTGGAAATTATATTTTTATTCTTTTTAAATATCGGCTAATTATAAGTAAGATTCTTTTTAGAGAAAACAAGCACGGAATTTCTAAGTCAATGCCATGGAATTGAGTGAGAAAGTGGAGGGTTTTGAGACTCTATTTTAAAGAGTGCCTTCACAGAGACGAACAAAAAGACAAGGAATAAAATGGATTTTTAAAATTTAGAACAAATAATGGATATCGTAACGTTTTACTATTTAAAAATCAAAAAAACCTTCAATGATTTGATTTTTGTTTAAAAGCCTTCTAAAAACGAAAACGGGGAAGTAAGTTACTATATAAAAACTAAAATGTATGACAAAAAAATCAAAAAACCTTCATTGATTTTATTTTTCAATTTTTGTTTAAAAGCCTTCTAAAAATGGAGGAAAGTTACAGTATAAAAACTAAAATGCATGGCAAAAAGGTGACAAGAATTGGAATGCAAATGTGCCATACATAAAGTATGAATTTTTAAATAAAAATAAATTTTACGTTGGATCCTTTTTTGATAAATTCAAGTTTTTTTTCTCATGATCTTTAAATTTTATGATGTCTTTTTTTTTTAAACTTAAATGAGGTCCCCTTATTGCAACGACGTTAATAAAATAGAAACAATCACATTATCGAAAAAATATTTTACAGTAATTTTTACATGATCATGTTTAAACATAATTGAAAAAAATTAAAACTTTTATTTTATGTTTTATTGAATGTATAACTCTTGACAGGGCTACTGTAGAACACTTTTAAAAATTTAAATCAAAGAAAGAGTACTAATTTTTTTAAATAACAAAAAAGATGAAAAAATTTGTCAAAAAATAGGGGGCAATAAAAAATCATCATAAACAAATCTGAGCTTATTAAGTAATACGGTTAAGCAATAATAAACTTTTTTTTCAAAAATTGTAGCTACTGATTTTTATCGCGGGTGAAACATAAACAAAAATGAAGGAGTTATTACTACTTCAAGTTTTTAAAAAAATGATGAAATCAACTAGGGTTGTGCATTTCCCTCTCTCAGGAGATTTCCCGATTTTCTGCGGGAATATTACAGTAATATTTTACATTTTTACATTAAACATGAAAAAATGGGTTAAATATGCAATAAAAACACTATAAATAGTAAATATGTCTGAATTTCATATTTAACAGTCCTTTTGGTTGGTCATAAGGCTAATTTTGGTAAAATATTACTGTAGCTTGAATTACAGTAATATTTTACCTTTACCTTCGGGAAAAGGCGGGAAATTTCCCGCCTTTTTCCATTTCCCTAGAAATGAACAACCCTAGTTACAACTCTTTAACAGTTTTAATCTGATGAAACTTTTTCTTACTCGAAAAAAATGTTAGAAAAAAGGTTTGTTTTGAAAAATGATTTTTTTAAATAAATAACCTTTGTTTCTTCCAATGGGGAAAGAAGAAAAAGAAGGCCTTCTAAAAGGATGATGAAAAAGAAACATTGCAGAAGAAGCAAGAAGTTTTTATGATTCAACTGTTTTAAGGAAAGAAAAAAGGAAAGAAAGTTCCCGTTCAAAGGATCCTCCTCCTCCTCCTCCTTTTTCTTTTCCTTTCAAAAAAACTTTATGCAAATGAAAATTTTTTAGTTCATCTGATTTTGGTGTTTTGCCCTTCTTCTTCTCAAAAACAGCAATAATATTAATATCCTGTTAAGCAAAGAAAACAAAGAAAATTCGTTTCTGTAATAAAAAAAGCCACACAAAAAAAATTTGAGCAAAACGGGTTTTGATTTATTTCCTTTTAAAAAACAGTCACCGCCATGGCGCGCCAGATGTTCACAAAAAAAACAAACAAAGAAAGAAACCGCTTAAAAAATTAAAGAAACGGCAATCCGCTTTTTTCTTTCTTTTGACCAACACATTCTTCAAATACTTAAAGAATATAAGACACTTTTATTACATAAAGGTCAGAAAAAAGGTATGTATAAAAATTCATTGGCGCCAAAACAAAGAAAGAAAAAAATTTGATGCACTTCAAATTCAAATGTGTTAAATGCTACAATTGAATTGCATTCATTGTTTTTATGAATGAAAAACGAAACATTTGTGCAAAAGAAAAAAAACAGTGATCTGTTATTGAGTGAAAATTGAACAAATGCTATAAGTTAATTTCATGCAAAATAAATGGCATGCCAATTATCGGCTGCTCACGACGCACTCTTTCATTAAACATTATCTATGTAATGTGTGTTATTCAGAATGAATAAGTGGGAGGGAATAAAAAAGTTGAGAAGAAAACAGTTGTCGAATTTGCGTTGTTGAGTTAAAAGCAGGATAATTCAAGTTAACAAGGAGTATTTAACATTTTGCTGACAAAGCTGTAGGGAGAAAATTATTTTCGGAGTCAGTATTTTCCTTTTAGATAACAGTTTTTCATTTGTTGGGCCGAGGGCATCGATCACGGATGGCGCCATCTCCTCCGTCGTTTTATTCGTTGGTAATTTATATTATGTATTTCGTGGAAATAAGAATGTGTGTGCTTTTTGATGTTACTTTTGAGTTCCGAAAAAACACAAGAAGGACATCTTTTTTTAAATTGTGAAAAAGAACGAAAAAAAATATTTTAACATTGCAAACAAAACACAAAAGACATCTAAGGTACCAAAAAATAAAATCAGTTACAGTAATACCTATCAAGCAACCAAATGCATAACAAAAACTCAAAAATAATGAAATTGCTACTTC
This sequence comes from Panagrolaimus sp. LJ2414, assembly GCA_024447195.1. Lineage (NCBI taxonomy): Eukaryota > Metazoa > Nematoda > Chromadorea > Rhabditida > Panagrolaimidae > Panagrolaimus > Panagrolaimus sp. LJ2414. The sequence goes on along the minus strand of JAMRXY010000290.1, from coordinate 1,309,414 downwards.
AAATCCTTTGCTTCCAACTCGACGTGTTATTACTGAAATTACTCTGCAGATTTACAAAAATATCAACAAGAATTTATGGCTGGAAATACTGCAATAATCCGATTCCTTGCTTTATGTTCAAATAAAATCAAATTTTAAAAATTTTTTTATTTTCATTTTTTTGTATGTATAACTATTTTATTTTTTTGTATAAAGTTATTTTTTTGTCCGCTTATTTTATTATCCGTTATTTTTTATTTTTATATTTTTGTCCGTTATTATTTTGACCTTTATTTTTTTGTCCTAGTACCTTCAAAATGCATCATTAGCTTTTTGAAAGACACAAAAAATGAAACAAATATGGAAGAACAAAAGTGTTAAAAAGAAGAAAAAATGTGAAAGAGAGAAAATCCAGATGTGCCAATCAACGATAACCGTTTGGCGGAAAAACAAAAAAATTGAATAGCGCAAAAAACGAATAATGAAAGAAATACAATTTTCAAAGATTAATAAATTACAAAATATAGTTTTTTAAGTATACCGAAAGGAAAAGAAAAAAAGCTAATAACAGTTAATTCAAAGCAAGAAATAAATAATGGAAAAAGTGATAAAGACACAACTTGATAAATTTTTTTGGGTGAATAAACCTCGATGATTATTTTAATATATTATATAAAAATTGTCAGAAGAGCATTTGCATCAAAGAATTGTTTGTTTGTTAATACTGAACAGCGGTAATTTAGGGGTGCGCATAAATTTTTGACTTTTTTCCAGATCTCGGCTTACAAAGCGTTTTGTGGGACAACCAAGGTCTCAAAATATTGCATTTTTTATGCGATAACATAAAATAAAAGAAAAAATAATGAAAAAAATAAAGGAATTATCAAGAATCGCAAGATTCTGAATCGTATTTTTTCTTCAACTTTTTTTTGCTTTCCAAAAATGCGCGCATGCTGCAGCAATGTTGCGACTCGGTGAGCAGCCTTTGTTGCTGATGTTGAACAGTGCTGGCGGTTTTTCGGTTTTCGGATCGGTTTTCGGTTCGGTTTCGGTCCGGTTCGGTCCGGTTTTTCGGTTATCCGAACCGAAAACCGAAGATCTTCGGTTTCGGTCCGGTTAACCGAAACCGAAAACCGTGGAGGTCCGGTTTCGGTTGAATTCGGTTGAAGATTTTTCCCATTTTTTGCCAAATCACAACGGAAAATTTAGATATGATAATAAATTAACAACTTCAAAAATGGTGTTTTGAACTCATTTTAGGTTAAAATCAACAATCATAAGATATTAAGGGCTGATATTAACAAAGATGTACTTTTTGGTGCATTTTTAACCTGCAAATTTTTTATTTTAGTCTCACTTGCGTTCGGTTTTTTTCGGTTTTTCAGTCAACCAAAACCGAAACCGAACCGAAAACCGAAGGCATTCGGTTTCGGTCCGGTCAACCGAAACCGAAAACCGGATAGGAAACCGAAGAAATTCGGATAACCGCCAGCACTGATGTTGAAGATGAACTTTTCAGCAGCAAAAAAATAGAAAACTGTAATTTTACGTTTAAACTAATTTAATGTTGTTTTTTAAATAAATTAAGCAAATAGAAACATAAAAAATGATGTTACAAGAAGGAAAACAGTGTATTTTTAAACTTCCAGTTGTGCTTAGGTAAAAAGTTAACATTCACCTCAAAACTTTTATAACATTTTTCAGATAGCTTTAGGGAAGTTCCATCATTTATTAAATGATGTATTTTTGTATAGAGAAAAAGATGCGGTAAAAAGCTAAGCATCATATGGCATCATAAAAATACAACAATGATTTTAGATATATGCATCAAGAAGTAACGACACTCTTTTGGGTATAACTTTGTTCGGATAAGCCCGGATAACTTTATTTGACTTTTAATAGATGTATATTTATGTTAGAAATAACATATTTAAGATTCACAACTTCACATCATTTCACAAGAATACACCGTTGGATTGAACAATCCCTCAAGATCGAGTTTACTGATAAAACATCATTTTTTTATATTCACACGTGTTAAAATTAACTTCTTGCATTACCAATAGTTTCAGTATGTTGTTCTCTATCTTTAACAACATAAAAAAGAAACGATATAGATTAATGTGAGGTTAATTAAAGGATTTTGTGTATCTCATTCAATACCTTCAACATCAGTTTTCACTTTTAAAAAAAGAATACCTCTCGACACGAAAAAGTTTTCTTCTTCAACGTTTGAAAAAAAGTGAAAGACAAATAATCTCGTTTTTTTCGTTTATGCGCAACCCTACGGTAATTGAAAAGTGTAAAAAATTCATAAAAAATTGAATGCATTTCAAACGCAGCAATGTTGTAAAATAATTTTTGTAAAAAAAACGCAATTTCTTTTTTTCTCTGTGGTCTCTCTTTTTTAGACGTTCTTTCTTTCAAAGTAAAGAAACCTCAAACCGCATTTTGCAGTTAAATTTTCTGTTGAATATTTGACCAATGAAAGACTTTATCGTTGGTTTTTTCAACCTTAAAAAAAGGTATACATTGGATTCGTTGACCTCGTGAAAACGTGTGTTAAAAATCATTTAAATTTTGGAACGCTTTTTCGTTTGAAAAAGCAAATAAATCAAAAATGTTTTCAAAGAGTTTTTAGCTTTTATTTTGAAAATCCTGTTTTTTGTTTATTTTTTCTATGCAACGTTTTTCATTGTTTACCCATACATTATGTTTCGGTAAATTTACTGAAGTGTAAATTTTTCAAGTTGATATAATTAAAATATATCAACTTGAAAAAAATTTGAAATTTAAGCCATGTTCCATTTTCAGACGAATACATGAATCTCTCTATTTTAATATTGAACAATTTATCATAAGGAAACTAATATTCTTCCAAATTTTTGTTAAATAATTTTAAGATAGTCTTTGTTTTTTTAAGTTTGTCAGTGATTCATTTTTATTATTTTCTAACCAAATAAAAGTCTATAGAAATATTATTATCGAAAAAGAAAGTTTTTTTAACCTAAGGAAAATTATTAATAAATGTATAAAAAGTGAGATTATTATTGGGCTTGAAAGCTTACTGTAGTTCACAATATCATCAATCTTCTTCATGAATCCGCAGTTTTTTTTTCCGGTGTTCGCATTTCTTTTTGCTCTCATTCAACTGCAACTTTAGTTCTATTCGGATGTTATTTTGTTGCATCACATTCATTTTTGGAATCCCTTGCAACTTTGTATTTTGTTATTTTGACCATATTAAAAAGATTTCAAAGATCTTTTAACTCATTTCTATCCACATTTTAAGACTACACCTCTTTCATGTCTTATTTCTTGATGCCCTTCTAAATAATAAATAATTTAAAAATAATTTATGGCCAGAAGGTTCGGGATGAATAAACTTTTTTTAATCATTAAAAAACCATGCTTGACTCCCACCGTTAAATTTGCCCTTTGAACACCAAAGCATCACTTATGCTATCAAATAAAACTTTTTCTTTTTCTTTATCAGAGATCAAATTTTGTGTTACGAGTATGTTAAGGTTTATTTGGAAACACAAAAAAATGTCTCCCAAAAACTTAAAAACATCAAAATATTTTTCTATGTTCGATATTGAAATACATTTTCAATTCCAAAAAACCTTTTATTGGGGGGAAAAGATGACTTGAAATTGACCGGAAAGATCATTCACCGCTAAAAAATCAAACTTTGTCTGCAAATATTTTGCTTGAAAAAGAGCCAAGAAAGAACCCCCAAAAATAAAAAGACAAACACGCGATCGCAAAACAGCAGCCGCCAACGATACGAAAAAAACATGTTTGATTTTTAACGTTTTTTTCAAAAAAAAGAAAAGAGTTCTTTGATTTGTTTCTTATTTTTCTTCAAAGAAAGAAAAAACTTTCCTCCCATTTTTTGTGACTATTTAATACGACCAAAATTGCACTAGAAAATTCAGTTCAAAGCACTCAAAGAATCTTGAGTATTTTGTTTAATCTTCTGCTTAATCCCTTAATTTCAACTTCAACTTTTCATTCAAAAATGGTTTTAATTCAATCAGCAGGATTAATTGAATCCAATCCAATTCCAAATGAATTGTGCATGGAATCAGGTAAAAATATTTCCTTCATTGCTCCAGTTCCATTAAGCAGTAATAATAATAATTCTGTAAACATAAATAATGAACATCAAAAAGTTGTTTTATTGGCACAAGAGAAGCGGCTTCTTTTTGGAGATTTAAATGAAGAAATGGATAAATGGTCTGGGGCTTCAGAATTCTGTTCTGCAATTGATAGCATTGTTGAAATTGAATCTGAAACTGATTTCTTCAAGGACAAAAACATCCTTGAAGTTGGATTCTCAACTGCTCTTCCAACAATTTATGCCTTGGAGCATGGTGCAACATCTGCAACTTTAGTTTATCCTGTAAGTTTTTACTTAAAGGATTACTGTGTTATTACAGTATATTTTTACAGAGTGAAGAATCATATGAAACATATATAAAACCAACGATGGAACAGAATAAATCCGTCAAAGGAAAGATTGAATGCGTGATTGGGGATGTCGATAATTTGAAGGATAAAATGAATGACCAAAAATTTGATATTATTCTTGCTCCAGAATTGGTCCTCACAAATTCTGAATACTTTGAAAGAATTCATGCCCTTCTTGATTCTGCTTTAGCTGATAATGGAATTATAATGCTTTCTGGTCGAACTCATTATCATACTTGCTCCGGAAATATGGCTTACATGCTTGAATTAATCAAAACCAAGAATCGTTTCATTATTATTGATCGTACTCCAATGTGTCAGAAACATGATACAGCTCCAAGAAAAATTATTCAACTTGTTCGAAAATTTTGATATATCTCTTTTTAGATGTAATATAATGATCTCATGTAAATAGTTATCTTAATTGGTTTTCATATTTTTTTATATTTTACGGGTACTGTATTTTTGTATTAAATTCCCATTTTTATTTTTTTTACGTTTTACTTGACTTTAAAAAATAAATATTGTAAAAAAATGATAATGCGAATCATTGAAGCAATGTGATACAAAAATCAAGTGATTAAGTACATTTAAATTTAAAAAAAAAGTAAAAACTTTTTAGACGAACGTTTTTTGTTTGATCTTTCATCGGACGTGTGATTCTAAAATAAACGAATTTTTTTAATGTTATCTCTTTCTCTTTTTTGTCTCGAAGAAAACGTGATTATTTTATTTCTTTTCCAAAGAACACAGAACCACGTGGGACAAAAATTTTATTCAAGGTTTTCCTTTTTTTTTGCTTGCTCGATTGTGTTTGTTCTTAATTTTAATGTTTCTTGTGGAATTCACTTCCTTAAAAAAAGAGTAGCCTTTTTTATATCTTTTAATTTCCGTTTTGTTTTTTTCTTTCACAAACATTACACTTTTTTTTTTTAATTTAAAGTTTTAAGTGTTAAAAGAAATTTTAATGTTACAATTTTTACGATTTCGTTGAATAAATTTTCTAAAAGTTTATACATTTCAATTATTGGATAATTTTATACATACAAATATACAGTATACAAAATATTAATTAGTAATTAGTAACTATTGAGCAGTATGACAAGTTAAACCAAGACAAGATTTTGTTTCATTCGTTTCAGCGGCACCTCTTTCATGTCTCATTTCTTGATGTCCTTCAATTTGTGCAATGTGATCTTGATTTTGTAAAGCTGCCGTCGCATCTATGACATGAAATGTTTATAAAATCATTACAAATTTAAAAAAATTACCATTTGCTGGAAGATATTCATCTCCATGGGGATCGGCATTTCCTGTGACGGCATCCGTAATGGTTTTAACATTTTCTTTAATTGTATTGATTAAACCGCCGCCTTTTTTAGCTTCATGTGGAAGGGATTCATTGCCTCCGGCAGGTGCGGCATATCCATGCTCATAAATTTCAGCACCTTTTGGATTCATTTCTGTCATAATTTCTTAATTAAAATTTCTCTAAAAATTTGAACAAATATTAATGCCCAAAAAATATTGAATTAAAGGTTAAAAATTGTGTTCCATTAAAGTTTTATTAATAAAACAAAAATGAACCGCGGAAAACAGTTTCGCAAAAAAGCAGTATCAATGAAAAACAAAGAAAAGCATGGGTCTCCCAATTTTTTTATGTTTCACAATTTCTATTTCAGCTGCAGCAACGAAAAAAGAAAAGAAGAAGTAAAGCATCAAAGCCCAAAATGTGTTTTCCCTTTCTTCTTTTTTTAAAAAACAACAAAATATTGATTGTTATTTTTTGCTTTTTTAAAAAGTAGGCTATAAAACTGTGAATCAATAAAATGGGTTTAATTTGGATACCTTAAGGTACAAGAAATGTTTTTAAAAGATAAAGATTTATTCATTGATAAACATCAGTTACAATAATAAGAAATGAGAAGAACAAATTTATACAAAAATAATATAATGAATCACTTGTAGCATTGAATCATAATTTTAGGCACCATTTATTGTTTTTTTTGTTGATTATGTCAAACATTAAAATAATAATAAAAACCAAGAAAATCAATGAAGTGGATAAGTTTGAACATTTCTTTCTGCATCAGGAACAATTTTATCAGCAATTGTGTCAAGAGCTTGTTTAACTTTATCTGTTAAACTTTCAGTTTTATTTTCTTGTCCTTCTGCAACTTCAATCATGGCTTTCTTTGAATCCATTTTAATTTAATTAAATACGATAGAAAAACTGAAACTTTAAAACAATTAAAAATTGATAAAAAAAGTTCTTGAAAAAATTACGATCAAAAAGAAACGAAGAAGAGCAAAATAAAAAAAGAAAAAAAAAAGAATGATTTGTTTTTGTCTCATTTTTATAGACATAAATCGAAGAAAAACAACAAAAAACACCCCCTTCTTTTAAAAACAAACTGCGTTTGTTATTAATTTATATAAAAAAAAAGTTTAGGAATTTAAGCTCAAAATTATTTTTGATGCATTTTTTAACCGTTGAAACTGTTTACGATTTTTTTCAAAAGGGAGTAAACAAAATAAAGAAAAAGAAAGAGAGAAAAATGTGTTTACAATTTACCCAAAAAACAAAGTAAAAACTTTTTCGGTGCTTTTTTCATCATCACTTTTTTTAACTACATTGACTGAAGAAAAAGAAGAGGTTAGTTTTGTTGATGAAAGATAAACAGAAATTTTGATCATTGAAAAATAAAATATAAAAACACAGTCAAAAAAATAAGTGATAAAAGAATGTCTAGCTTAAACTTGAAGAACCAAGACATTGGATTTTTGCTAAAAAATATTTGCCAAGACGCTTGCTTTTTCTTGGTCACTGAAATTTGTTTTCTTCAAGCCTTGAGGGCAAGTGGATATATTGAAAACAAAACATTGAGTGTAAAGTTTTTCTTTCGTTCTTGTTTTTTTGTTGTTTGAACTTGTTTTTATTCTTTTTTTGTTTTTCTAAAATATAATTAATATTACAGTTTTTAGTTTGATTGATTGTTTCAGTGTCGTCCCTCCCAAAAAAAACAATGCAATCAAGTATGCAAAGTGCCAAAATTATTGAATCCAATTCCGAGAAGCAGCCCGGAACAGGGGACGGCCCACTTCACCCTGAAACTGAACCAAAGAAGGGCATCTTGGATGGCATTGCCGATGGCGTAAATAAAATTGTTGAAAAAGTTAGTGATGCCAAAAATACTAAGTAATATTTGAAAATATTAAAATATTTTATATTTATACTGAAAATATGGTTTTAATAAAAATGATACAGTAATCTTTTGGTATTTTTTGATATGCGTTAATTTATTTACAGGAAAAAAGAAAGAATCCAACTAAAAATATACAAAACATATTTTTACAATAATAATAATTTATTAAAAGACATTGAATTTATTTTCCATATCCGTAACCAGGATTTCCACTGTTGGAAGAGGATGATGCTTGGGCACTTGATTGTGAGTTGCTGTTTGTTGGATATCCCATTCCATATCCTGGATATCCATATCCGGGTAATCCATATGGTGGCATATATCCGCCATATCCGGGCATTGGCAAGACATTTCCATATCCGGGATTGATGGCACCATATCCTGGGGGATAATAGCTGCCAGGGAAAGCACCACTTCCAAATCCAGGATAAAAACTACCGTAACCAGGATTTAAAGTTGGTGGATAAAATCCGCCTCCAACAGGGATGGATCCAATGCCACCAGGGATGACACCAGTTGTTGGTGGATAAACGGGATAATTTTGTGCAAAAATGTATGCAGCAAAAGCAGAAAGAACAATTAAAACATTGAAGAAAGCCATCGTTTTTTTGAGAATTTTGTGATTTGATGAATGAATTGAATGAAGGAATCAGATGATGAAAAAGCTGATATCTGTTGTTACAAAAATGCTTCATCCTTTTTATACCCACTTTTTTGACTTTATATTTACTTTTTGTAATAAACAAATTTTCCATTTAAGGAATTGTTTTTTAATTATTTGGATTAATTGTTCATTTGTCCTTTGATCTAATTGCTTCCTCATTTTTTGTAATATTTTTCATTCGAAATTTGTTTAAACAGCTTTCAAAAAATTTTATGCATGAAAAATTAAACCAAAACAACATGATTTTTTGTACATAAATAATTATTGTTGAATGAGATACAAAATTAACGCACTTTTATTTAATCAAAACAATGTTCAAAAAAGCATTTTATCCAAAAACATCCACACACAAATCCCGAAAAAGGATGACATTTAAATTCAATGTATTTTATGCTTACTTTTTTGACATCTATCTGTTACTTGTATTAAGATAGCTTCAGCCTTGAATTATGCACAATACTGATTTTTCTACTAAATTTTATGTACCAAGAACGTTATTTGTGAATGGAACTTTAAAATATTTTAGGTATAGTTTTAAAATAGTGTCTTTTAGTAAAATTTTCTCGCATAACAATGTTACAAATTTTATAAAGTATTGGTCGTTGTTAAACTCATTCACTTATCCATTTATTTTAAAACTTCAATGCAATCTTTGTTAATTTTTATCATTATTTCAATATAATCAAAAAAGTTTAATATTTTTTCAAATATTCAAAAAACTGCAAAACCTGTAGGATCAAACGTTGGGGTTTATATAGGGGACTCGGGTTTCGGGACTTTGCCAGAATTGAAAATCAAAGTAATAGGGAATATATTAAATATAATAAAATAAAATATACACAAAGTAATAATATACAAATAAAATAAATACAATAACAAACAACAAATAATAAACAGAAATGGACTATGCCTATTCTCCGCACTTCTCTTCTTCACTGCTTCATTCCAGTGTCCAGTGCTATCCAAATCTCTACGCTGTGAAATCACAGAGATTCTCTCACTGAAAAAATGACTAGAGAAAAAACAGTGATAGAGAAAAATCTCTATTTTGCAAAACATTGATAAATCTCTATCACTGTTTTCTTCACAGTGACGTCACAGAGATTTTCATTGTTTTTTAAATGCGGGACATTCAAAACTTCATTTTTTTGCACAAAAAATGTGAAAAAGATAACAAAATGTTGGAATTTGCATGACACAAACACAGAAAAACAATAAACAAAGTAATCATTTACTACTTTTTGAATGTCCCGCATTTAAAAAACAGTGAAAATCTCTGTGACGTCACTGTGAAGAAAACAGTGATAGAGATTCATCACTGTTTTACAAAATAGAGATTTTTCTCTTCACATTTTTTTCTCTATCAATGCTTTTAAAGATCACTTCACAGAGATTTGGACAGCACTGCATATAAAGCGTGAAAAACTAAAAGTATTTAAAACTTGTTGAAAAAATGCCAAACAAGGCATTTTTTGTAAATTTTTTTTTACAAAAACAACCTTTCCTATGCTTTAAGGGCACTTTTGTAAATTTTTGAGATTGTAAAGCCAAACAAGGCAAAAAATGTAAATTTCATTTACATAAACAGGCTTTCTTTAAAGAGAAGCTAAAAAGTGTAAAAAATATTTACAAAAACAAGCATTCCGTCGAAGTATGCCAAAAAATGTAAAAAAAATTTACAAAAAGAAGGATGGTAGAGAACAAAGGTGTTTTGTGTAACTGCATTTACAAAAAAGCATCATGCATTTTTGTAAATGATGATTTACAAAAACGCATCATGCATTTTTGTAAATGACGATTTACAAAAACGCATGATGCTTTTTTGTAAATGAAGATTTACAAAAATGTATGATGCTTTTTTGTAAATTTGGCAAAGTGCGTAAAAAAGCCGCGGAAAATAAATTTTAACTACGATTTGCGCTTATCATGATTAAAAGTAAGTTATTCCCGGTAATAAGGCTGGTAAAATTTTACAGTAATATTTGTGTAAAATATTACTTCAAAAAAGTGATCAACAACAAAAATTTGCAGCAAAAAAGGACAGCAATGCTTAGAAAACAGCAGAAAAAAACGATGCGCGTCTAACAAGCGGGGGGAAACGCGTTATCAGCAAAATATGAAATCAGTAATTTTTATAAAGATAGTAATAGAAAGTAAGTAATATAAAAGCACGAGTAATAAAGAGTAAATGAGGAAAGCATCTGTATTTTTTTCAACAAGAGTGAATGTTACTACTTTGCTACAGAACACGTTATGCCAAAGCATGTAAAATAAGGAAAATCAGCAAACTGTTTCCCTCATTTACTCTTTATTACTCGTGCTTTTATATTACTTACTTTCTATTACTATCTTTATAAAAATTACTGATTTCATATTTTGCTGATAACGCGTTTCCCCCCGCTTGTTAGACGCGCATCGTTTTTTTCTGCTGTTTTCTAAGCATTGCTGTCCTTTTTTGCTGCAAATTTTTGTTGTTGATCACTTTTTTGAAGTAATATTTTACACAAATATTACTGTAAAATTTTACCAGCCTTATTACCGGGAATAACTTACTTTTATTCATGATAAGCGCAAATCGTAGTTAAAATTTATTTTCCGCGGCTTTTTTACGCACTTTGCCAAATTTACAAAAAAGCATCATACATTTTTGTAAATCTTCATTTACAAAAAAGCATCATGCGTTTTTGTAAATCGTCATTTACAAAAATGCATGATGCGTTTTTGTAAATCATCATTTACAAAAATGCATGATGCGTTTTTGTAAATCATCATTTACAAAAATGCATGATGCTTTTTTGTAAATGCAGTTACATAAAATGATATGATTTGATTGTAACCCTATTTTTGTAAATTTTTTTTACAAAACAAGGGTTTGTAGCGGTTTAACCCAGTTCTTGTAAATTTTATTTACAAATAGAAGGTTTATGTGGTTTTTGGCTTGTTTTTGTAAATTTCATTTACAAAAATGCCCTTTACTGACGTTGCCCTGAAATATTGTAAATTTTTTGGATGGTTACAGGTTTGGCATTCAAATTTACAAAAAATGCCTTATCTGGAAATTTTTTTTCAAGTTTCAAATACTTTTAGTTTTTCACGCTTTATATGTCCCTAAGGGACTTGATTTCCACATAAGTTTGTCTGATTGCTATAATATGCAAATTTTTTAGGCACTTCGGTTTTAGATAAAGGAAATTGTTGAGGATGAAATATTGTATTTCTTTTGAGTAGTAAGGATGAACATGTGGATGCACGATTTTTTAACACTTTCATTTTTGTATAACCCCCTTTTGAAATTTTATAGCAATATTCCGAACTTTTGTTTTCTTAAGATGCATAATTTTACTTTGGAACTCCAAAAAATTTTGATCTTCTAATTAGCAAACAAATACCGTAAAAACTGTAAACAAGCAACGCAACGATTCTTTTCTTCTTTACAATCATATTACGTTACAGTTTTTGAACTTTTGGTATCGGAATCTTCGAGAGAAAAAAGTAATTAGTCAATCTTTAAAAAACTCTTTTGTTGTGCTCTATTTTTGAAATGATTGATTACATTTTCATTGAAACTATTTTTGTGCTGTAATATTTCATACCGGAATCTTTAATCACAAAAAGACCGAATCTTTAAAAACCATCTTTATTCTATTTTTAATTTCTCATCAATCACCAAAAATAGTATAAACTCACTTCAAAAGAAAGAAAGATTATTTTTAGAAATAATACAATTTTTTGTAGCCTCTTTCTTTTCCGATTCCAAGGTTTCCGATTTACCGAAAAACCCTTCTTCTGAAACTTTAAATCACAAAAATTAAAAAATGTGTTTTTTTGATCACATGAATTTTAAAAAACATATTTTATTTTTGTGTTTCAAAAAATAGTAAAAACGCCGAAAAAAACACGGTCGTTACTTTTTTTAACTGATAAAAATTGGGTTGTCTTTTGCTGCTGCTATTTTTGTGCAAAAAAATAGACGACGATCATCATCATTAAAATTGCTGGCAAACACACTTTCCTTTCCTCGAGGAAGAAAACACCCTTCGTCTTTTTTTGCAGGAAAAAAGAAGGACAAACACACGATCGCCATCTTTTTGGCTGGCGGCAATCGGCTGGCTACAAACAACAGCACCCACGAAAAACGAAGAAAGATTCTTTTTTCTTTGAAAAACATAAAATAAGAAACAAATCAAAGAACAGAAAAAAATTTTAAACGCCAAAAATCAAGCCAGCGAAGACGGAAAAACAAAAATGAAATGGGCTGGACTTTCTTTTTCTTCCTTTCTGACCCGATATAAAACAGCTCAAATTTTAATCAAAGTAAATCAGTTCAAAGCACTCAAAGAATCTTGAGTATTTTGTTTAATCTTTTGCTTAATCCCTTAATTTCAACTTCAACTTTTCATTCAAAAATGGTTTTAATTCAATCAGCAGGATTAATTGAATCCAATCCAATTCCAAATGAATTGTGCATGGAATCAGGTAAAAATATTTCCTTCATTGCTCCAGTTCCATTAAGCAGTAATAATAATAATTCTGTAAACATAAATAATGAACATCAAAAAGTTGTTTTATTGGCACAAGAGAAGCGGCTTCTTTTTGGAGATTTAAATGAAGAAATGGATAAATGGTCTGGGGCTTCAGAATTCTGTTCTGCAATTGATAGCATTGTTGAAATTGAATCTGAAACTGATTTCTTCAAGGACAAAAACATCCTTGAAGTTGGATTCTCAACTGCTCTTCCAACAATTTATGCCTTGGAGCATGGTGCAACATCTGCAACTTTAGTTTATCCTGTAAGTTTTTACTTAAAGGATTACTGTGTTATTACAGTATATTTTTACAGAGTGAAGAATCATATGAAACATATATAAAACCAACAATGGAACAGAATAAATCCGTCAAAGGCAAGATTGAATGCGTGATCGGGGATGTTGATAATTTGAAGGATAAAATGAATGACCAAAAATTTGATATTATTCTTGCTCCAGAATTGGTCCTCACAAATTCTGAATACTTTGAAAGAATTCATGCCCTTCTTGATTCTGCTTTAGCTGATAATGGAATTATGTAAGTGACAATCTTTGGTTGATTCAATGATAACAATAATAATTATTCCTTCTTTTAGAATTATCTCTGGTCGAACACATTACCATAATTGCACGGGAAATATGTCTTTGATGCTTGAAATGATTAAAGCTAAAAATTCTTTTGTTATCATTGATCGAACTCCCCTCTGTTTGAAACATGACACGGCTCCCCGAAAAATTATTCAATTAATGCGAATGTTTTAAATTTTTTAAATCCATAGATCTCATGTATATATTTTCGGGTTATTAATATTTGTTACTTTATTTGACAATATTTGTGATTTTTTTTTGAATGAATGATATTTGTTTAAATAAATGCTTTCGTATAAAATAGTTTGTCATGGTTTTGGAATTAATGGAAGTGGCGATAATTTTTTCATTCGCTTTGTAGTATATAAATAAATTAAGAAACTTTTATAAAAGTGATAGACAAGCGGAAGTTCACATGTTGAAAACATGTTTTCATGTGAACTTCATTCACTTTTTTCCTGTTTTGAAAATCTTTTGAAATTCAAAAAAAAGTGTTTAATTAAGTTTTTTTAATGATTGCTTTGAGCTTTGAAATGTTTTTCAGTTTTTTTAAACTTTCTTGATCTTACTTTTTTTTGTTTTGAAAGAATGCAAAGAATATTTTTTTATTTATTGTAAAAAAAACAACTGCCTTCGTTATCAAATGTACACATTTATATTTTTTACTTCAATCAAATTTTCAAACATTTGATCTCTTGATCGGTCAAATAAATTTAATCTATTTAATTTTTTAAGGGTTTCCGGAGCACATTTGTTCTTTCATTTCTTCACGTGCCTTTTCTTTTGCTAATTGATAATCTGCTTCAAATTGTGAATTTGCGAAGGCTTCAGCTAAAAAATTAAAAAAAGGGTTTTAAAAAAGATTGATGTTTTTGTTATTTTTAAACTGCTTACCATTTGCCAATTTATCTGGTTCATTATGTTCTCCATTAATATCACCCCCAGAGGCAGTGGCTATTTTTAGACTTTTGTTTGTTTCTTCCAAAATCTTATCTTTTCCATTTTTAGAATTCTCTGAAATTGGATGATGATGATTTTCACGTGCAGCTTCCGGTGCAGCAGCAAAAGCATTTTCACCCAGATTCATTTTTTCTATTTTTTCAAAAACTTGTTTATGTCTAAAAGTGACGATTTATTTTTATTATTATTGTTTTTAAGAATGTTAGCGACGGAAAAAAATAAATAAAGTAAACCAAAGATATAAAAAATTTTGTCTTCCTTTTTTTCCGTAAAAAATTTGTTGATAATTGTTAAAGAGAAATTTTGAATCAAAATATTAGTTAGTTTAAATGCCTAAAAATAGAACAGATTCATCCAAAATAAAAACAATTTTTACCAACGAATATTTTTTAGTTCAAAAAAAATTGGATTAAGGATCAGCAAAACAAAAAAATATTTTTTAAAACTTTTTGCTTTTCTTTGTTCGAGAGAGAGGGTAAGAAAGAGTCTGCACAAAGGAAAAACAATAAAGATTAAAAACAACAGCTTTTTAAATCTTTGTTGTGTTCAAAAAATTTGCAAAAAAGGCTTCAAATTTTGAATTGAAAAAATGCTGAAAAATTAATTTTGAAAAGGGTTTCAATAGAAAATTATTTATTGCTCGTTAAAAAATGCACAAAAGAAAGATCATACACTGGATGTACAAAACAGAGGTAACTTTTTTTAGTTAGAAGATGATGAAGCTTGTGCAGATGAACCGCTTTGTTGGGGCATCATTTGACCATAACCCTGTTGGGGCATCATACCGTATCCTTGTTGGGGCATCATTTGACCGTATCCTTGTTGGGGCATCATTTGACCATATCCTTGTTGAGGGATCATGCTACCGTATCCTGGATATCCACCAGCTAATTGTTGTTGTTGTGGCATACCATAAAGTCCTTGTTGTTGTGGCATCATCATGTTACCGTATCCTCCTAATTGTTGTTGGGGCATACCGTATCCAGACATCATAGCAGGGTTCATGCCATTCATTCCCATCAAAGCAGGATTCATACCAGCTAATTGTTGTTGTTGTCCATAAAGTCCTTGTTGTTGTGGCATCATCATATTATTACCGTATCCAGACATCATGCCAGGGTTCATTCCATATCCGCTATTTAAGCCATTCATTCCCATGCTATTAGTTCCGTATGGACTTCCATAGCCAGACATACCACCAAGATTGCTACCGTATCCGGCACCACCAAGCATACCAGCATATCCAACTCCAGGGGATGAGAAGGGAAGGGTAGATCCACCCATTGCAAGGGGATAACTTTGAGAATAAACGGATGTGGCGAATGCCAATGCAAGAATTGTTGAAGTGATGAAAGAAGAAGTCATATTTGTAATTAATATTATTGTTGGGGATTTATAAATGAGAGAGTATCAGAAAATTGATGATATTTTGTTTTTTCCTTCATTTGCTTATATACTATTTAAAATTTGCAAATTTTCACTGTTTTGTAAAACACATAAAAAATATCTTTTGTTATTAAAAATTTTGAAAAACCAAACATCCAAGTCACTTTTTTGGAAAATGTGTAAAGAAACATTTCTCTTATTTGTACAGCCTAAAAAAGTGAAAGCTTAAACTCAAAATGTCAGAAAAATATTATTAGAAACAATTGATTTTTTATGTGTCATTGTTAAAGATTCAATTATGTTATCGTAATTATTGTTGAAATTAAAAATTTGTTTTTTAATGTTTTAACATTTGTAAATACCGTAATTGAAACATGGATTCTTTTATGGGGAAGAATGGATTGCTAAATTTCAGAATTTAATAAATTTACAAAAGAAAATCAGTTGTGAATAAATCAGTTTCTAGCTCAAATAAAGAATTAACAATGTTTATTCAAATATTTTCATTTGTATAAGTTTTTGTTATGGCAACAACATTTGAAACATTGAGAATACATTATTGTTTCTTAAAATATCACATAAGATAATGTTGCATTGTAACTTAATTAATTTTACCCATAATTTATTGAATTTGAACTTCTATTTAGACGAAAATTTAATGTTATTTTTCTAATACAAGTAATTAAATTTATTTAAAACTAAAAATCTACAGTAATTCAAACAAAAAAAGAAACAAAACAAAAACAAAAATTTCTTTATTCTTGAGAATTCTTAAAAATTTTGAAAAGAAAATTTGAAATAGCAACAGATTTTTCCGTTTGACGGGGAAATTGAAGTCGAACGGGTTGATATTTAAAAAGTCCATTTTCTAATAATTTATCAAGATATTCTTGAAGCATTTTTGAATATTCGTGTGGAATTAAATCATCAAAATCAAGAAAATAATCGATCGTAGGATTTGCCTAAAATATAAAAGTCTTGAAAATACGGTACATTAAAGAGTAGAACTTACATGCATAAACTTCGCAAATGTCATAAAGTCGAATGATCCAGGAATATTCCTCATATTAAAGGATGAAATTGTTGAAGGATTGATAGCATTGGCCAGGTTTTGCGCAGTTTCAGGAGCAAAAGTTGAAGCTGTTTTGGGATCAAGCAACCTGGAATTTTAATGTTTCATAACATCTAATCTTATTATAGTGATTCCATACAAATTCCACACCATTATTCTAACAAAAATTACTTACAATCCAAAATTTTTTACCATTGGAAGCAATTCAATAATTTTTTCAACTGGAACAACTTCACGATTTTCATCTTCAACATGAGAACAACAAAGTACAACATGCTTAATTTTTTGAGAAGAAATTAAAATCTTGAATTCATTCAAAGTAAGAATTTGATCATCAAGTAGTAAATAAACAATATCACAAACAGCAATCTTTGGTAAAAATCGAGAAAAATGCTTTGAATCTTTTGAACAAAAATTGATTGATTGCGTAATCCATAAAGGTTTTGTAAACTTATCCAAATCAAAAACAAGATTATCCAAAATGAATTTGAATCCATTTTTTCCATTACAGAACCATTCATTTTGATCGAATTTTAAGTCTTTGACAACAAAAAATGGAAATTCTCTAAAACAAAAATATTTGCATAAATTTGAGTAATAATTTTGGATTGGCATTTTTCTTTAAATAAAATAGCAAAGATTCTGGGAATCCAAGTTGTTCGTGAATAAATTCTTCAATTTCATTTTCAAATGAGGGAGACATAATTTTATCATCAAAATCAGTCATATTAATTCAATTCTTCTAAATTCAGTAATTTGAAAAACTTTGAAAATAATAAAGCAGAGAAAGTTTGAAAGAGAAAAAATGAAAGTGATAACTCCAATAAATTTTTCATTAAAAATTACTGCGCATTCATATGCCCTTAAAGAATAAAAGCACTTTCAATCTTTAAAAAAATTTTTTTGGCTGGAAAGTGTCAATTCCAAATCCTAATGAAAAAAGGCATTTTTTAAAAAAATCTAATTTGTTGCAAATTTTATTTTTTATGTGCTTATCTTTTGCAGAAACATGTTCTTAAAATTAATATTAGCATAATAAAATAAAAGATTTTTACATGTATTTGTAAAATGAAACATACTTTCCACGAATCAATTGATAAAAATCTGATAAAAAGGGGCTTCAATTTCATGAGTTTCATTATGATTGTAGAGAAAAAAGACATCCACTGGAGTTGTATTTTAGTATTTGAACAGCTTTTAAAATGGCAGCTTACACTTAAAATGTCAAATATTCGAAAGAATTGATTTTTTGAATATCTAAATTTTTGTTTCTTTACAAATTGTTGGAGTCTGACTTAAATTTTTTTTATTACGAGATATAAGTTTTGGAAGATAAAGTAAACTAAAAATTAAAGTTTCTTAATATTTTAAGTCAATCGATAATGTTCTTTAGTTGATTAACAGGGATATTTGAATTTTTAAAAAACACAGTTAATTTCAACTTTTTTCATTGCTATTTTATATCAGATTGAATTTTAAGAGATTATCCTTTCACTTCAAATTTTAAACTACAAAACAGTGTTTTAATTTTTTTGTAGCGGAAACACTGAAAATTGTTCAACTGATAACGAATAAATCATTTGACCCAAATATTTGATATAGAATTGTGAGGTAAAAAATAATTGATTCTGAAAGAATAAATGAATTTATTGATTGATTATTAAGCTTTAAAAGCAGTTTTTATTCGAATTTTTTAAAAATGCGTAAGTTTTAATTTTGAAAAGACTTAATCCTTTGCTCTTTTTTCCTTTATTCATTCATGTCTCTAACATTATTTTTAGCACGGTTCTCCAATTTTAGTATTTGTGTTTCCCTACTTTTTATTTTAACTGTTTTTTGGAATAACTTAAAACCGGCGACAAAAGAAGAAAATGAAGAAGAACTGACAAATATTGAATGGCCAGAACATTGGCAGGCAATTTTAAAGCATTCCGAAGCCTTGGAATTGGTATTACTTGATTCAACTGCTTTAAAATGCATCCGTAAAAGTGAGAAAGAAAGGAGGAAAGCCTGCAACAGTTTATACAGTAATCCAGAAGCAAGATTCGGAACAACATTACCTGATTTTAATCAAGCATATAAATTAATCAATGATACTGTAATTATGGTAAAAAAATATTAGCATCACTGTTTGTTCATCAAGACATTTTTCTATAATTTCAGCCATCAAATGGTCAAATTACAGTATACGATATTTTACCAAGTACAAATCCTGATACGATAGTATTACTGTATATATATTATGCAAATATTGAAAAATTTATTTTTATTACTTTTCGAAACCCAAATTTATCTCATAAAAATTATCATCTTTTACGTGGAAGTGATATCGTTGCAGATATTGCAATTCGAAAATTTTCAACAACTTTAACAGTAATAAGCGGATATGAAATTGTAATACCAAAAAATATAAAATGGTATTTAACATATGCAGAAACGCAGAAATTCGTTGAATGTAATTTAGAATCCGCTGCAAAGGTAAATTTAACTGCCCCAAGGCTTGTCCCACATAGAGCCGTTGAAATGGTCACAAAATTTGTTGATATTTTTATTGAAAATGGACAAATCCCTTTTTTATCTTTTGGAACTTTACTTGGTAAAATTTTATTCTTAAAATGGATTACTGTAACACAAAGATTTATATAGGATGGTATCGAGATTGCGGAATTATTTCCCATACTCATGATATTGATTTTAATGTTTTTGCAACAGAATATGATCCATCAATTGAAAATATATTTATAAATAATTCTGAATTTACACTCAAACATCGAATCGGAAAGAGAGAACATTCCGTTGAATATACTTTCACCCTTCATCATCATGTTTCTGGATATAATGCCACTCCGGTGGATGTCTTTTATCTCTATAATCATAATGAAACCCATGAATGGAGCCCATTTTTATCTGATTTTTATCAACTGATTCGTGGAAAGTATGTTTCATTTTAACTGTACAAACTACTATATACAAACTTAATTTAGATCATTTACTCCAAAAGTTAAAGGTCTTTGTACCGGTGATCTTTATGGATTTCTCTTTTTTATTCCATGTAATTATATTGAAATTTTAAAATCAAATTATGGAACATATTGGATGGTCTCAGACCCATATGCAGGTTATTTTGATGAAGGATCAACAAACATTGAAGATGGATATTGGAATTTAACAAAAAGTCAAGTGGTTTATCTGTTTTAATAGTGTACTGTAACAGTAAATAATAGTTGTTAACAATTAAATTTTATTTTAAAATATCGAATTGCAGAATGCCAAAATATAAGAATTAAAACAATGTACTGTAACATTAAAATATTTATAACATCAAGAAATATGAATTCAACTTAAGTTTATAAAGTTACTCTACATACAAAAATAATGTCACAGTAATTTGATAAACTTTGAAAAGCAAAATGAAGCCTTTTTTTTATCTATTATAAAGATTCTAATTTTTTGCTTCATAATTTTTCACAAAATTTTTTTTCTTTTAAAATTTGCGGTTTTTTCTGGCTTTATGTGTCATACCGCCAACAGCAACATCTATTTTTTCCCAACTTTTTTTTGTTGAAATTTTATATTTTCCCTATTTTTAACATTAAAAATATTAAATATTAATTTTTAGTTCTTTCATTACTACAATAAAATGAATCGTCGAAAGCGCTTGTTGGGAAAAGCTGGAGGAAAAGTTGAAAAGCCAAATGCTCCACTTGATATTCAAATGCAAGATGCAAAATTGGCAAAAGTCAAACGTCTTGAAATTCATGAAGCTAATCCTGTTGAAGAGAATGAAGATGGGGATGTAAGTTTTTACTCATTATTAATATTCATGTAAAGGTGTGGCGGTTTAGAAGTCCGTAAAAGCTGATCGTTTAACAAAAATTCTTCGAGTTGCACAAAGACAAGCTGAAACTGCTGGTTCTGATACTGAAAGTGAAGATGAACCTGCATTAAAGAAAGGAAAAGCTATTAGCTTATCGAATGTTAATGAAGAAGAATCAGAACCTGAAGAAGATGATGAAGAAGTCGTATTTGATCCAAATGATGTTGTTGTCGACAAAGATGTTGAAAGAGATTTAGAAAAGTTTTTGGAACCTGGTGATGGTGGAACCATTTATGACCTTATTCGTCAAAAGATCATTGAAAAGAATAATCCTAATCTTATTCCTCTTGGAGCTGTAAGCTTTTTCTTTATTTTTCTTGTTACATTTAATTTTTTTCAGCCACAAGACAGTAATATTCCGCCAGAAGCAGTTAGACTCTACAATGAAGTTGGGTCTATTCTTTCTCGATATCGTACTGGAAAGATTCCAATTGCTTTTAAAAATCTTGGAACTTTGAATAACTGGGAACAGCTTATTGAATATACACATCCTGAATCTTGGACTGCTGCCTCAATGCTTTATGCAACAAAAATGTTTGTATCAAATCAAAAGCCTCATCGCTGTCAACGATTTTTGAATACAATTTTATTGCCTCGTTTACGTGATGAAATTGCTGCTCATAAAAAATTGAGTCCACATTTGTATGAATGTGTTTTTAAGTCTTGCTTCAGACCATCTGCATTTTACAAAGGCATTGTGTTGCCACTTGCTGAGGTTAGTTTTGTTTTAATTTTCTAACCCTTTATAAAATAACAGTTTTAGTCCGGAAGTTGTACATTAACAGAATCTGTCGTTATTGGTTCAGTTATTCTCAAGCGTCATATTCCTGCAATTCATTCATGTGCTGCTATTTATCGTCTTGCATGTATGAAAACTAATAATTTTGCATCTGGACTTTATTTTATGCAAGTTCTATTGAGAAAAAAATATGCACTTCCATTCCAAGTTGTTGATAAACTTGTTGAATTCTTTACACAGTAAGTTTATTTTCGTTATATAACATGTAATACCTCAAACGTTTCAGAACTGCTTCAACAAACGATGAACTTCCAATTCTTTGGCATAAAACTTTCCAACTTTTTGTTGAAAGCTATGCAAATGATTTATCTGGTGGTCAAATTGAACTTCTACAACTTGTTATCAAAGAAAAGCAACGACATTATGCAATTTCTCCATTAATTATTGCTCGATTGAAAGAAGTTCAAGACAAATTAGAAAAAGATGATGATGCAAGAATGGAAGCTGATGATGCTTGAAGACGGTAATAATAATTGTTAAAGTTGTTAATCTTTTTGTATTTTTATACAAAAAAATTATTTGTTGAGTTTTTGAATGTGGAAAGTTTAAATAAAATATATTTTGAAAATCTGATCCAAAAAAATTAGTGTGACAAAATCAAAGTTTGTCATAATTTATTAACAAAAAAGGTTAAAACAATAAGAAATTAAAGTTAAAAGAACTTTTTCCGGGTTGCAGAAATATAGGTATGATTGCCATCTGTAATACTGAAATCTTTTTTGTTATGATACGGTTCACTTTCATCATCTTCTGAGTAATATTCGTCATCTTCATATTCCGATTGAATGCCTCGATATTTCAATTCAGCAATCAAGTAATCATTAGCAGCAATCCAATTATTTCGTTTAACAGTAACAACTCCATCTTTTTCCAAACATAAGCACCATGAAAATCTTTGTTGAACTACTACATTACTTGGAGTTGATGGAATACCACACTTTAATTTGAAGAATCGTTGTTTACCTCCATTTCGATGAAGAATTTTTGTTAATCCATGTTTCCATTGTTGAACACGATCATAGATATTAAAAACATCTTTGAAAGTACCAGTAAGAACTTTGCGATTATTTGTGATTTTGACTAAAAGATGCAAATAAGAGGATGAATTTTAAAAATAACATCTTACCTGTAATTTTATAAACATCCTTAACATCTTTGGAAGACAAAATTCTTTTTGCAACTAAAAATAAAATATTTACAATATTACAATACTGAAAAACTTACCAACAAATTCGGTTATAAATTTTGGAGTCATTTGATAGAATTTAAAAGAAGAAAGAATAGGTCTCAGTTCCTTTTTAATTGCTTCTGCAAGATCAAAAATTTCTTCAGCTTCATTTTCAGTTGATGCATTTTTCTTTTCCAATGCTTCTTCTTCTGCGATTGCGTATGCCTTAAAATTAATTAACTATGAGTAAGTACTCCCGATTAAAAAAAAGCTTTCACTTACAGCTTTAAAGAATTCTTCTTCTTCAGTTGGAAGTCGTCGACAATTATAAAGAATTTGAAACAATTTGAAAGAGCCCAGAAGGAATCGTTTGCTAACTAAAAAAATTAAAAATTTTAATTCCTTTCATTGCTATTCATGTGTTAACTGTGACGTCTCTCACATTATTTGACAACATATATGGACGTTACTGTGCCTACATGATAGCTTTAAAATTGACTACAAAACATACCAAGAAATTCAATAACAAATTCAAGCTTCATTGAATAAAAATTAACATCTGGAATAATTTCAGATAATTCTGATTTAATAGCTTGCTGGATATCAAAATCTCCATCATCATCAGAATCCATTTGTTTTTCGGTTGCTTCTTTTTCAGCAAGTTTATAAACCTGTAATTCAATCAAATGAGTGAAAAGACTGTAAAATACATAAATAAACTTACTGCTTTGAAGAATTTTTCTTCTTGATTATCTCTATAAGATTTGACCAAGATTTCATACAGTTCAGCAGTGGTGGAAAAGAGAAAAGTTTTATCAGAAACTAAAACAATACAGTGCTCCACAAAAATATAGGACCACCTAAAATATGCTGATTCTGAAAATTCCAGAAGCCGAATCGTTCCGATTGTTTCAGATTCGGATTCAGCATGTTCGAAAACCTATAAATACAGGAAATTGTGCCAAACTTTGAAAGGGTGCCAATTTTTTCCATAAAATGCCAAAAACTGCTTCCACAAAAATATAGGACACCCCTTGGGAAATTTGCATACGATAAGTTTCGAGGAAACCAACTATCAGACGTTATTTAGCATGCTTATGTTAGCTCATTTGTGAAAAAAATAACAGAAAATATTCATTGGCACCGATTTGCCGCCAACTTGAAAATACGGCATTTAGTGTATTTTGGCGATTTTTACATGTCTGTAAAATGGGTAACAGTTAGTTTTAGAAGATACCACATGTGCCATTTTGTAGCCCTTATCAAACATAAGATGTCCCCACGGTTTCATAGCTCAATCTTTAACACGTGTCTCAAACTAAAATTTCAAAAATCCGAAAAAATGCAAGATTTTGAATTTTTTCAGAAAAATGTTGAAAAAATACGAAAAATCTGATTTTTGAAATTCAGATTTGAAGTGTGTTTTTAAGATGGAACTATGAAACTTTATGGACATGTTAAGTTTGATAAGGGCTACAAAATGGCACATGTGGTATCTTCTAAAACTAACTGTTACCCATTTTACAGACATGTAAAAATCGCCAAAATACACTAAATGCCGTATTTTCAAGTTGGCGGCAAATCGGTGCCAATGAATATTTTCTGTTATTTTTTTCACAAATGAGCTAACATAAGCATGCTAAATAACGTCTGATAGTTGGTTTCCTCGAAACTTATCGTATGCAAATTTCCCAAGGGGTGTCCTATATTTTTGTGGAAGCAGTTTTTGGCATTTTATGGAAAAAATTGGCACCCTTTCAAAGTTTGGCACAATTTCCTGTATTTATAGGTTTTCGAACATGCTGAATCCGAATCTGAAACAATCGGAACGATTCGGCTTCTGGAATTTTCAGAATCAGCATATTTTAGGTGGTCCTATATTTTTGTGGAGCACTGTATAATCAATCTTTTAACATAAGAAAAACTAATGAATGTATACCAATGAAATCACCAATAAATTCAGCACTCATATTAGAGAATTTAATATTGGGAAGAATATCAGCTAATTCATCTTTAATAGCGTCATCAAAATTAAGATCTTCATCAAGCGATTTTGCATGCTTGATCGTAACTTGATTTTCAGCCCATTTATATACCTAAAATTTTACAATTATTCAAACACAAAAGCAAAATTTAAAACGTACATCTTCAAAGAATGATTCTTCAGCTTTACAACCCCATCGGTTAGAAAGTGAAACGAGTTTAATGAAAAACTTCTTGCAATGTAAGATATTGATACCATGAAAAACATATGGAAATTGTGAAGAAATGAAATGACGAAGAGATTCGGTAAAATGAGTCAATGAATATCTATCAGCAAGATTTGCCATTTCTTCAACATTTTCAACTGTTAAATAATTTTGAATTTGTGACAAGAAAACATCACAATAATTTTTCAAGACAGAAACACCATAGAATTCGGCCATGTCAATCATAGGAATAATATTTTGTTCAGTCAATTCGCATTCACCAGAATAAATGAAGCAAAGGAATTGAAAAAAGTCATCAAATGAATAATTTTCAATCTTGATAGGTTCATCTTTGTTTTGATTCCATCGATCTGATATCATTGCTTTCATGGTTTCAGAAGCTGCAACCAAGAAGAATTTATGAACATAAAGTTTCTGAAAAAATAATCATTTTTTAACGGTTACCAAAAATAAATAAGCAAGCATACCTTTTCATCAATTTCGATAACACCATCAAATTCTCCATTTTCTGGTTCTTGAGCTTTAAAGATTTCGTATCTGTCAAGTTGTAAGGCCACAATATTTGCTTTTGCAATATCTGTTTTATCAGAAACAGTTGCGGTATCCATAGTTTTGATAGCAAGCCTAAAGACACAGATTTAAAATTGTTTTTAAAAATTTTAAACCAAAAATACAGAAAAATAACGGTTAAAATTAGGGATCAAAGCGTTTAACTTAAAATCAAGCTTGGAAATAAACTGAAATCAATAAAGTGTTTTTGAAATTTTTTGATTTAAAGAAGCGCTAAATTTCGTTTCAAGAACACTTGCCTTATTACCGTTTTGTGGCGCGAATTCAAAAAGAACACAATTGTTCTACTTTTATATAAAAGCTTTTAACGACCAATTTTTAAAAATCAGACAAAATAATTAAATCAAAAAATCAAAAAGATTCTTAACAAATTTTGAGCTGTACAGGAATGTTTTCTAGCTATGGACGCAAAAAATGTGATAAACAAAAAATTTGCATGTTGTATATTCAAACACATTTTAAACAAAGTGTCTATCATTTTTTTAATTTATTCTTCAACAACTTTTTTCTTCAATCCATTATTTATTTTACGCATTTGAATGTGAAGAAGGAAAGATGTCGAGTCGTCGAAGGAGTAATCAACCACAAGGACCAACAAAAACAGCTTCATTAAAGCATGGAAAATCAATTACTTCATCCCGAACTTCACGAACTGGTACCCGAAGAACAACAAAAACAATTAGTTCTGCTGAAAATGGACTCGAGTTTCCAGATATTCCCAAAAAATTCTTTTTTGAAAATGAAATTCCTCAAGCTTTTTCACAACATTTGGCATATGTTGGTTTTGTTCCTTTGTAAGTTTTTCTTTGGTTACTGTAGTTATTATATGATTGGCATTTTAGGGATCAACTTCCAAGAGCTTTATCAAAATCTGATAATGCTTCTGGAAGATATGTGTTAAGATGTGTGGATCATTTTGGAAAATATCTTTTAATTATTACTGTATATGGTGATCATTGTGAAATTGTAAGTCATTCACAGTAGTTTGGATATTGTATTTTATGAATACCTTTTAAGCATTATCGAATTGGAAGATATCGTGGAAAGAAAACTGGTGGAATTTGTTATGCGATTGAAGGACATCGAAAAAGTTTTAAATCAATTGGATTACTTTTAAAATATTACACAAATGAGTAATCGTTTTTTCTTTATCTTTTTACCATACTTTTGATATAATGATTTTTAGATCCGCAAGTTTAACAAATCGATTACGATGTGGATATTCATTGAAGAAGCCAATGGATCGATTATCAATATATTATCCGACGAGATTGATCAAACAAATTGGAATGATTGGTGAAGGGAATTTTTGTCAAGTTCAAAAAGTTGAACAAATTGGTCCAGATGGTGATGAGCGGCTTGCTGCAATGAAAGCCTGTCATGTCAGTAATGAACTCAAAGGAACACAAGCAGGTCGAAGTGCATGCATCGAAATTCTTCATGAAGCAAGAATTCTCTCTGGGTTCTCAAATTATACTTTTATTACAATGTTTTATGGAATTTGCTTTGATGAACCTATCCCAAAGGTTTGTTTATACCTTTGTTACATTATTATATGAAAATGACATGAAAATTTTGCAGTTAATAATGGAATTATGCCCATATGGTTCCGTTGAATCATATGTTACAAATAAAGAAGTAACAATAACAACAGCAGAAAAAATTTTGATGGCTCATGATATCTCTTCTGGAATGCAACATTTGGAAGAATGCTTTTGTGTTCATCGAGATTTGGTATGTCCTTTTTAAGAATAATATACTTATATTTTTCATATATATTTTAGGCAGCAAGAAATTGTTTAATATCAGCAAAAGGGATTGTAAAAGTTGCAGATTTTGGATTATCTCGGCAAGCAAGAGAATTAGAAAGTGAAAAGTTACGCTTCAATGAATTCAAAGCACCTGTAAGATGGATGGCACCCGAATGTCTCACTCGACATCCAAATTTTTCTAATAAATCTGATGTTTGGAGTTTTGGTAAATTTAGTAGTAATAGTTACAGTAACATAAACAATATTTAGGTATGACATTATATGAAATATTTTCTGAAGGCTGTCGACCATATGAAGAAGAAACGGATATGAGAAAAGTAGCCTGAAAAATTCGTTCATATCAACATCCAATAATTCCATCTACAATTCTTGCTGCTCGTGTTATACCACCTGATTTGTTGGGGTTAATGAAGAGTTGCTGGTCAAAAGAAACTTTGGCAAGACCACCATTTGCATTTTTGGCATTCCGTTTAAAGTATATCGGAAAGGGATATGCCACTTTAATTCCAAATGAACGCTGCTTTAAACCTGATCGAGAACAAGCAAAATTAATTGAACCTCGAGATCATTGCGAATTGAAAGAAGAAATTCAAGCGAATCCAGATTTATGGTTTATTGGTGAAAAACGTGAAATTCCGCCATCTGATGAACTTCAGCCATCTGATTCAAATGCTGCTGTTGGAAGCAAAGGAAAAACTCGAATTGCCAAAACTATTGTCACTGCTGAACAAGTTTTTATCCATCCTGATTTACCTGATTCATATTCCCTTCCATCAAATGCTTCAAGATCAAAATCAAAAGACTCAAAATCAAAGGATTCCCATCGATCTTGGAGAAATCACAACAATAATCCAAACAATAATAAAGACAATACTCTCAACAGCACAAAAAATAATACTGATTCAATTTCTGAATCTTTTCAAAAGAAGAAACAAAAGAAAGAAGCTCCACGAAGTCGATCTCGTCGAAATAGTAGTAATAACAATGCTACCAAAAAGAATGTCAAAAGAGCTACTCAAAATTAGGATAATATTGTTTCATATTGTTGTATTATCCATAACAAATAATGTGTATACAAAATGAATAAAATTTCTATGATTTATGTTTTTTTGCCTATTGTTAAAAGGTTTTTGCTGAATTTTAATGAAGCATTTAATTGATTTGAAGGACATAAAAAAATGTTTCCTGGGAAAATATTTTAGTGTTTCTCACAAATTTTTTTAACAATTTTGTTGTAAGCATTGATTTTTTTCAATTTTACGTTTTTGTCGTTGTTAAAAGTGGTCAAAAATGTTATCTCCATCGAATTCTCTTGAAAGATTTGAAGAATCTAAAATTTCCTTGAGTAAAACCTTGGAAATTCTAGATGATTTTCAACTCAGCAATTTGATTACTGTAGTTGCAGAAGATTTTCGATTGAAATGTGAAATGAAAGCTCAGTTACGGTAAGACTTGGCCATGACAGATATTTATGCAAATTTTAAAAATTTCAGTCAAAAAGAACTTGCCCTTTCGGAATATGGTAATAATCATCGAGGACGAAATGATGGATGTGCATTTTGTTGCCAAAATTTTCACATGTTTCATCGTTCAATTTCTTGTCAAAGATGTTCTCGAAGTATCTGCAAAAATTGTTGTAAAGAAGATAAAATTTGTAACTTTTGTCATGATTTACAAATTTTAAATTATCGTAAACGTGAATGGTCCGTGCTTTGTCCATTTTTACCGAATACTTTTGGATACGGTAAAATGGTTGCAAATGATTCTGAAACTTCTCATTTCATTGAATGGACAATCAAAGCAAAACTGGAACTTCATTTGGTTCATTTACTTGCAGATGACCTGGATTCTGCGATGGTCAGCTTTACAGTATCTGATAGTGGATTGGAACTTATTCGTCGACAATTAATGATGGCTTTGGTAAATTATTCAAATGCATCACATTTTGCTTTTATTGATGACTCAATTTTAGAGGCAAAGGTTTGCAATTTTTTTTTCTTTTTGAGACAAAAATGACATCATGTACCGTAATACATTTTAGGAGAACTTTTTACAAAAATGCATTACTTTCAATTTATTTTTTAGAAAATAATTCAAAAACGCTCAAATTGCATTCAAGAAGCCAAAACTCCAGTGGAATCATTTTCATACTTCCATCTTCTTTCAAACGCTGTAATTTCGATTTTGATAAATGCAGCTTTGCCCTCAAAAAAATTTGCATATCTTTCGAGATTCCATGAAATCCGACCCCTTTTCCCTCCAATCAATGATGAAGATTTGTTGAACATTGATTACTCGGGGATAACTCCATACGCATTAAATTCAAATTGGTTTTTAAAGCCAAAATTTTTATCGCCTCGGGGTTCAATGCGTTCACAGATGTCCTCCCATCTTGTTAATTCTATCGTAACCCCAGATTTCTTTAAATACGGAACTTCAACAGAAGAAAAATTCATGGAGAATCCGGAAGATGACTTATTAAATGTTTCTTGGATACTTGATAATGAATCAGGATACGGAACTTGGAAAAGGTCATCCAATTTTTCAAGGGAATTTTCGCCCCTCTCAATTCAAATGCACCAACAAAAGATTGAAGTAATTGCGGGGCAGTTTGTTAAAATTAAGGCAAAAATAATTGGTGAAAATTTGGAGAATGTTGAAATACTTTGGTATAATCAAAGTCGGCAAATCCGAAATTGTGGAAGATATCGGATAAAACGGGATCGAGAAGAAAGTTGCCTTGAAATATTTGATTGTAATCGAGCTGAAGATTGCGGGGAAATTGTTGTTGTTGCAATTAATGATTCTGATATCGTCACAGATGCAACACTTCTTCTCATTCATGGTAAAGCTGTTATAGTTGGATATCCTACATATCCAACATCGGATATATCAAATCCATTTTTTATGTATAACATTTTTTAGAAGAAGATGTCGCAGGTGAAGAACCATTTTTTGTTGAACCTTTGACACTTCTTTGCCATAAAGGAAGTTATATTTCTGAAGGGGCAACAATAATTCTGAAATGCCGAGTTATTGGATACCCGCAACCATATGTAAATTTTTATCGTGATAATCGATTAATCAATGATAAATCTGAAGATGTTGAAATTGGTAACATATTTTTATTGTTCAATTTAATAAAATTAAAAAGAATTTTAGAACATTTTGATGATTCATGGATTTTGAGAATTGGAAATTGTAATGCAGCCGATGCTGGAATGTATTCTGCTGTAAGACTGTTCTTTTTGGGGTTTCGTAAACCTATTAATTTTTTATTTTTTTAGCTTGCTGTAAATCGAATCAATAAAACGACATCTCGTTTCAAAGTGGTTGTGAAAACGATTTTCGACACATTCGAAGAAGGTGGAAATTTGCATAAGACAACGATCCTTGCAGATGTTTAAACTCTTGTTCGATTTTGTTAAAGAACTTTTTAAAATTTTACTCAAATTTCAAAAACCTAGTATTCTTTATTTTTTATTGAACTTTAAAAACCTTAAAATAAATACATAATTTAAAAAAGGGATTAATGGGATGTCGAGGTCAACCAAATATCGCATTCATATGCCCTTAAAGAATAAAAGCACTTTCAATCTTTAAAAAAATTTTTTTGGCTGGAAAGTGTCAATTCCAAATCCTAATGAAAAAAGGCATTTTTTAAAAAAATCTAATTTGTTGCAAATTTTATTTTTTATGTGCTTATCTTTTGCAGAAACATGTTCTTAAAATTAATATTAGCATAATAAAATAAAAGATTTTTACATGTATTTGTAAAATGAAACATACTTTCCACGAATCAATTGATAAAAATCTGATAAAAAGGGGCTTCAATTTCATGAGTTTCATTATGATTGTAGAGAAAAAAGACATCCACTGGAGTTGTATTTTAGTATTTGAACAGCTTTTAAAATGGCAGCTTACACTTAAAATGTCAAATATTCGAAAGAATTGATTTTTTGAATATCTAAATTTTTGTTTCTTTACAAATTGTTGGAGTCTGACTTAAATTTTTTTTATTACGAGATATAAGTTTTGGAAGATAAAGTAAACTAAAAATTAAAGTTTCTTAATATTTTAAGTCAATCGATAATGTTCTTTAGTTGATTAACAGGGATATTTGAATTTTTAAAAAACACAGTTAATTTCAACTTTTTTCATTGCTATTTTATATCAGATTGAATTTTAAGAGATTATCCTTTCACTTCAAATTTTAAACTACAAAACAGTGTTTTAATTTTTTTGTAGCGGAAACACTGAAAATTGTTCAACTGATAACGAATAAATCATTTGACCCAAATATTTGATATAGAATTGTGAGGTAAAAAATAATTGATTCTGAAAGAATAAATGAATTTATTGATTGATTATTAAGCTTTAAAAGCAGTTTTTATTCGAATTTTTTAAAAATGCGTAAGTTTTAATTTTGAAAAGACTTAATCCTTTGCTCTTTTTTCCTTTATTCATTCATGTCTCTAACATTATTTTTAGCACGGTTCTCCAATTTTAGTATTTGTGTTTCCCTACTTTTTATTTTAACTGTTTTTTGGAATAACTTAAAACCGGCGACAAAAGAAGAAAATGAAGAAGAACTGACAAATATTGAATGGCCAGAACATTGGCAGGCAATTTTAAAGCATTCCGAAGCCTTGGAATTGGTATTACTTGATTCAACTGCTTTAAAATGCATCCGTAAAAGTGAGAAAGAAAGGAGGAAAGCCTGCAACAGTTTATACAGTAATCCAGAAGCAAGATTCGGAACAACATTACCTGATTTTAATCAAGCATATAAATTAATCAATGATACTGTAATTATGGTAAAAAAATATTAGCATCACTGTTTGTTCATCAAGACATTTTTCTATAATTTCAGCCATCAAATGGTCAAATTACAGTATACGATATTTTACCAAGTACAAATCCTGATACGATAGTATTACTGTATATATATTATGCAAATATTGAAAAATTTATTTTTATTACTTTTCGAAACCCAAATTTATCTCATAAAAATTATCATCTTTTACGTGGAAGTGATATCGTTGCAGATATTGCAATTCGAAAATTTTCAACAACTTTAACAGTAATAAGCGGATATGAAATTGTAATACCAAAAAATATAAAATGGTATTTAACATATGCAGAAACGCAGAAATTCGTTGAATGTAATTTAGAATCCGCTGCAAAGGTAAATTTAACTGCCCCAAGGCTTGTCCCACATAGAGCCGTTGAAATGGTCACAAAATTTGTTGATATTTTTATTGAAAATGGACAAATCCCTTTTTTATCTTTTGGAACTTTACTTGGTAAAATTTTATTCTTAAAATGGATTACTGTAACACAAAGATTTATATAGGATGGTATCGAGATTGCGGAATTATTTCCCATACTCATGATATTGATTTTAATGTTTTTGCAACAGAATATGATCCATCAATTGAAAATATATTTATAAATAATTCTGAATTTACACTCAAACATCGAATCGGAAAGAGAGAACATTCCGTTGAATATACTTTCACCCTTCATCATCATGTTTCTGGATATAATGCCACTCCGGTGGATGTCTTTTATCTCTATAATCATAATGAAACCCATGAATGGAGCCCATTTTTATCTGATTTTTATCAACTGATTCGTGGAAAGTATGTTTCATTTTAACTGTACAAACTACTATATACAAACTTAATTTAGATCATTTACTCCAAAAGTTAAAGGTCTTTGTACCGGTGATCTTTATGGATTTCTCTTTTTTATTCCATGTAATTATATTGAAATTTTAAAATCAAATTATGGAACATATTGGATGGTCTCAGACCCATATGCAGGTTATTTTGATGAAGGATCAACAAACATTGAAGATGGATATTGGAATTTAACAAAAAGTCAAGTGGTTTATCTGTTTTAATAGTGTACTGTAACAGTAAATAATAGTTGTTAACAATTAAATTTTATTTTAAAATATCGAATTGCAGAATGCCAAAATATAAGAATTAAAACAATGTACTGTAACATTAAAATATTTATAACATCAAGAAATATGAATTCAACTTAAGTTTATAAAGTTACTCTACATACAAAAATAATGTCACAGTAATTTGATAAACTTTGAAAAGCAAAATGAAGCCTTTTTTTTATCTATTATAAAGATTCTAATTTTTTGCTTCATAATTTTTCACAAAATTTTTTTTCTTTTAAAATTTGCGGTTTTTTCTGGCTTTATGTGTCATACCGCCAACAGCAACATCTATTTTTTCCCAACTTTTTTTTGTTGAAATTTTATATTTTCCCTATTTTTAACATTAAAAATATTAAATATTAATTTTTAGTTCTTTCATTACTACAATAAAATGAATCGTCGAAAGCGCTTGTTGGGAAAAGCTGGAGGAAAAGTTGAAAAGCCAAATGCTCCACTTGATATTCAAATGCAAGATGCAAAATTGGCAAAAGTCAAACGTCTTGAAATTCATGAAGCTAATCCTGTTGAAGAGAATGAAGATGGGGATGTAAGTTTTTACTCATTATTAATATTCATGTAAAGGTGTGGCGGTTTAGAAGTCCGTAAAAGCTGATCGTTTAACAAAAATTCTTCGAGTTGCACAAAGACAAGCTGAAACTGCTGGTTCTGATACTGAAAGTGAAGATGAACCTGCATTAAAGAAAGGAAAAGCTATTAGCTTATCGAATGTTAATGAAGAAGAATCAGAACCTGAAGAAGATGATGAAGAAGTCGTATTTGATCCAAATGATGTTGTTGTCGACAAAGATGTTGAAAGAGATTTAGAAAAGTTTTTGGAACCTGGTGATGGTGGAACCATTTATGACCTTATTCGTCAAAAGATCATTGAAAAGAATAATCCTAATCTTATTCCTCTTGGAGCTGTAAGCTTTTTCTTTATTTTTCTTGTTACATTTAATTTTTTTCAGCCACAAGACAGTAATATTCCGCCAGAAGCAGTTAGACTCTACAATGAAGTTGGGTCTATTCTTTCTCGATATCGTACTGGAAAGATTCCAATTGCTTTTAAAAATCTTGGAACTTTGAATAACTGGGAACAGCTTATTGAATATACACATCCTGAATCTTGGACTGCTGCCTCAATGCTTTATGCAACAAAAATGTTTGTATCAAATCAAAAGCCTCATCGCTGTCAACGATTTTTGAATACAATTTTATTGCCTCGTTTACGTGATGAAATTGCTGCTCATAAAAAATTGAGTCCACATTTGTATGAATGTGTTTTTAAGTCTTGCTTCAGACCATCTGCATTTTACAAAGGCATTGTGTTGCCACTTGCTGAGGTTAGTTTTGTTTTAATTTTCTAACCCTTTATAAAATAACAGTTTTAGTCCGGAAGTTGTACATTAACAGAATCTGTCGTTATTGGTTCAGTTATTCTCAAGCGTCATATTCCTGCAATTCATTCATGTGCTGCTATTTATCGTCTTGCATGTATGAAAACTAATAATTTTGCATCTGGACTTTATTTTATGCAAGTTCTATTGAGAAAAAAATATGCACTTCCATTCCAAGTTGTTGATAAACTTGTTGAATTCTTTACACAGTAAGTTTATTTTCGTTATATAACATGTAATACCTCAAACGTTTCAGAACTGCTTCAACAAACGATGAACTTCCAATTCTTTGGCATAAAACTTTCCAACTTTTTGTTGAAAGCTATGCAAATGATTTATCTGGTGGTCAAATTGAACTTCTACAACTTGTTATCAAAGAAAAGCAACGACATTATGCAATTTCTCCATTAATTATTGCTCGATTGAAAGAAGTTCAAGACAAATTAGAAAAAGATGATGATGCAAGAATGGAAGCTGATGATGCTTGAAGACGGTAATAATAATTGTTAAAGTTGTTAATCTTTTTGTATTTTTATACAAAAAAATTATTTGTTGAGTTTTTGAATGTGGAAAGTTTAAATAAAATATATTTTGAAAATCTGATCCAAAAAAATTAGTGTGACAAAATCAAAGTTTGTCATAATTTATTAACAAAAAAGGTTAAAACAATAAGAAATTAAAGTTAAAAGAACTTTTTCCGGGTTGCAGAAATATAGGTATGATTGCCATCTGTAATACTGAAATCTTTTTTGTTATGATACGGTTCACTTTCATCATCTTCTGAGTAATATTCGTCATCTTCATATTCCGATTGAATGCCTCGATATTTCAATTCAGCAATCAAGTAATCATTAGCAGCAATCCAATTATTTCGTTTAACAGTAACAACTCCATCTTTTTCCAAACATAAGCACCATGAAAATCTTTGTTGAACTACTACATTACTTGGAGTTGATGGAATACCACACTTTAATTTGAAGAATCGTTGTTTACCTCCATTTCGATGAAGAATTTTTGTTAATCCATGTTTCCATTGTTGAACACGATCATAGATATTAAAAACATCTTTGAAAGTACCAGTAAGAACTTTGCGATTATTTGTGATTTTGACTAAAAGATGCAAATAAGAGGATGAATTTTAAAAATAACATCTTACCTGTAATTTTATAAACATCCTTAACATCTTTGGAAGACAAAATTCTTTTTGCAACTAAAAATAAAATATTTACAATATTACAATACTGAAAAACTTACCAACAAATTCGGTTATAAATTTTGGAGTCATTTGATAGAATTTAAAAGAAGAAAGAATAGGTCTCAGTTCCTTTTTAATTGCTTCTGCAAGATCAAAAATTTCTTCAGCTTCATTTTCAGTTGATGCATTTTTCTTTTCCAATGCTTCTTCTTCTGCGATTGCGTATGCCTTAAAATTAATTAACTATGAGTAAGTACTCCCGATTAAAAAAAAGCTTTCACTTACAGCTTTAAAGAATTCTTCTTCTTCAGTTGGAAGTCGTCGACAATTATAAAGAATTTGAAACAATTTGAAAGAGCCCAGAAGGAATCGTTTGCTAACTAAAAAAATTAAAAATTTTAATTCCTTTCATTGCTATTCATGTGTTAACTGTGACGTCTCTCACATTATTTGACAACATATATGGACGTTACTGTGCCTACATGATAGCTTTAAAATTGACTACAAAACATACCAAGAAATTCAATAACAAATTCAAGCTTCATTGAATAAAAATTAACATCTGGAATAATTTCAGATAATTCTGATTTAATAGCTTGCTGGATATCAAAATCTCCATCATCATCAGAATCCATTTGTTTTTCGGTTGCTTCTTTTTCAGCAAGTTTATAAACCTGTAATTCAATCAAATGAGTGAAAAGACTGTAAAATACATAAATAAACTTACTGCTTTGAAGAATTTTTCTTCTTGATTATCTCTATAAGATTTGACCAAGATTTCATACAGTTCAGCAGTGGTGGAAAAGAGAAAAGTTTTATCAGAAACTAAAACAATATAATCAATCTTTTAACATAAGAAAAACTAATGAATGTATACCAATGAAATCACCAATAAATTCAGCACTCATATTAGAGAATTTAATATTGGGAAGAATATCAGCTAATTCATCTTTAATAGCGTCATCAAAATTAAGATCTTCATCAAGCGATTTTGCATGCTTGATCGTAACTTGATTTTCAGCCCATTTATATACCTAAAATTTTACAATTATTCAAACACAAAAGCAAAATTTAAAACGTACATCTTCAAAGAATGATTCTTCAGCTTTACAACCCCATCGGTTAGAAAGTGAAACGAGTTTAATGAAAAACTTCTTGCAATGTAAGATATTGATACCATGAAAAACATATGGAAATTGTGAAGAAATGAAATGACGAAGAGATTCGGTAAAATGAGTCAATGAATATCTATCAGCAAGATTTGCCATTTCTTCAACATTTTCAACTGTTAAATAATTTTGAATTTGTGACAAGAAAACATCACAATAATTTTTCAAGACAGAAACACCATAGAATTCGGCCATGTCAATCATAGGAATAATATTTTGTTCAGTCAATTCGCATTCACCAGAATAAATGAAGCAAAGGAATTGAAAAAAGTCATCAAATGAATAATTTTCAATCTTGATAGGTTCATCTTTGTTTTGATTCCATCGATCTGATATCATTGCTTTCATGGTTTCAGAAGCTGCAACCAAGAAGAATTTATGAACATAAAGTTTCTGAAAAAATAATCATTTTTTAACGGTTACCAAAAATAAATAAGCAAGCATACCTTTTCATCAATTTCGATAACACCATCAAATTCTCCATTTTCTGGTTCTTGAGCTTTAAAGATTTCGTATCTGTCAAGTTGTAAGGCCACAATATTTGCTTTTGCAATATCTGTTTTATCAGAAACAGTTGCGGTATCCATAGTTTTGATAGCAAGCCTAAAGACACAGATTTAAAATTGTTTTTAAAAATTTTAAACCAAAAATACAGAAAAATAACGGTTAAAATTAGGGATCAAAGCGTTTAACTTAAAATCAAGCTTGGAAATAAACTGAAATCAATAAAGTGTTTTTGAAATTTTTTGATTTAAAGAAGCGCTAAATTTCGTTTCAAGAACACTTGCCTTATTACCGTTTTGTGGCGCGAATTCAAAAAGAACACAATTGTTCTACTTTTATATAAAAGCTTTTAACGACCAATTTTTAAAAATCAGACAAAATAATTAAATCAAAAAATCAAAAAGATTCTTAACAAATTTTGAGCTGTACAGGAATGTTTTCTAGCTATGGACGCAAAAAATGTGATAAACAAAAAATTTGCATGTTGTATATTCAAACACATTTTAAACAAAGTGTCTATCATTTTTTTAATTTATTCTTCAACAACTTTTTTCTTCAATCCATTATTTATTTTACGCATTTGAATGTGAAGAAGGAAAGATGTCGAGTCGTCGAAGGAGTAATCAACCACAAGGACCAACAAAAACAGCTTCATTAAAGCATGGAAAATCAATTACTTCATCCCGAACTTCACGAACTGGTACCCGAAGAACAACAAAAACAATTAGTTCTGCTGAAAATGGACTCGAGTTTCCAGATATTCCCAAAAAATTCTTTTTTGAAAATGAAATTCCTCAAGCTTTTTCACAACATTTGGCATATGTTGGTTTTGTTCCTTTGTAAGTTTTTCTTTGGTTACTGTAGTTATTATATGATTGGCATTTTAGGGATCAACTTCCAAGAGCTTTATCAAAATCTGATAATGCTTCTGGAAGATATGTGTTAAGATGTGTGGATCATTTTGGAAAATATCTTTTAATTATTACTGTATATGGTGATCATTGTGAAATTGTAAGTCATTCACAGTAGTTTGGATATTGTATTTTATGAATACCTTTTAAGCATTATCGAATTGGAAGATATCGTGGAAAGAAAACTGGTGGAATTTGTTATGCGATTGAAGGACATCGAAAAAGTTTTAAATCAATTGGATTACTTTTAAAATATTACACAAATGAGTAATCGTTTTTTCTTTATCTTTTTACCATACTTTTGATATAATGATTTTTAGATCCGCAAGTTTAACAAATCGATTACGATGTGGATATTCATTGAAGAAGCCAATGGATCGATTATCAATATATTATCCGACGAGATTGATCAAACAAATTGGAATGATTGGTGAAGGGAATTTTTGTCAAGTTCAAAAAGTTGAACAAATTGGTCCAGATGGTGATGAGCGGCTTGCTGCAATGAAAGCCTGTCATGTCAGTAATGAACTCAAAGGAACACAAGCAGGTCGAAGTGCATGCATCGAAATTCTTCATGAAGCAAGAATTCTCTCTGGGTTCTCAAATTATACTTTTATTACAATGTTTTATGGAATTTGCTTTGATGAACCTATCCCAAAGGTTTGTTTATACCTTTGTTACATTATTATATGAAAATGACATGAAAATTTTGCAGTTAATAATGGAATTATGCCCATATGGTTCCGTTGAATCATATGTTACAAATAAAGAAGTAACAATAACAACAGCAGAAAAAATTTTGATGGCTCATGATATCTCTTCTGGAATGCAACATTTGGAAGAATGCTTTTGTGTTCATCGAGATTTGGTATGTCCTTTTTAAGAATAATATACTTATATTTTTCATATATATTTTAGGCAGCAAGAAATTGTTTAATATCAGCAAAAGGGATTGTAAAAGTTGCAGATTTTGGATTATCTCGGCAAGCAAGAGAATTAGAAAGTGAAAAGTTACGCTTCAATGAATTCAAAGCACCTGTAAGATGGATGGCACCCGAATGTCTCACTCGACATCCAAATTTTTCTAATAAATCTGATGTTTGGAGTTTTGGTAAATTTAGTAGTAATAGTTACAGTAACATAAACAATATTTAGGTATGACATTATATGAAATATTTTCTGAAGGCTGTCGACCATATGAAGAAGAAACGGATATGAGAAAAGTAGCCCGAAAAATTCGTTCATATCAACATCCAATAATTCCATCTACAATTCTTGCTGCTCGTGTTATACCACCTGATTTGTTGGGGTTAATGAAGAGTTGCTGGTCAAAAGAAACTTTGGCAAGACCACCATTTGCATTTTTGGCATTCCGTTTAAAGTATATCGGAAAGGGATATGCCACTTTAATTCCAAATGAACGCTGCTTTAAACCTGATCGAGAACAAGCAAAATTAATTGAACCTCGAGATCATTGCGAATTGAAAGAAGAAATTCAAGCGAATCCAGATTTATGGTTTATTGGTGAAAAACGTGAAATTCCGCCATCTGATGAACTTCAGCCATCTGATTCAAATGCTGCTGTTGGAAGCAAAGGAAAAACTCGAATTGCCAAAACTATTGTCACTGCTGAACAAGTTTTTATCCATCCTGATTTACCTGATTCATATTCCCTTCCATCAAATGCTTCAAGATCAAAATCAAAAGACTCAAAATCAAAGGATTCCCATCGATCTTGGAGAAATCACAACAATAATCCAAACAATAATAAAGACAATACTCTCAACAGCACAAAAAATAATACTGATTCAATTTCTGAATCTTTTCAAAAGAAGAAACAAAAGAAAGAAGCTCCACGAAGTCGATCTCGTCGAAATAGTAGTAATAACAATGCTACCAAAAAGAATGTCAAAAGAGCTACTCAAAATTAGGATAATATTGTTTCATATTGTTGTATTATCCATAACAAATAATGTGTATACAAAATGAATAAAATTTCTATGATTTATGTTTTTTTGCCTATTGTTAAAAGGTTTTTGCTGAATTTTAATGAAGCATTTAATTGATTTGAAGGACATAAAAAAATGTTTCCTGGGAAAATATTTTAGTGTTTCTCACAAATTTTTTTAACAATTTTGTTGTAAGCATTGATTTTTTTCAATTTTACGTTTTTGTCGTTGTTAAAAGTGGTCAAAAATGTTATCTCCATCGAATTCTCTTGAAAGATTTGAAGAATCTAAAATTTCCTTGAGTAAAACCTTGGAAATTCTAGATGATTTTCAACTCAGCAATTTGATTACTGTAGTTGCAGAAGATTTTCGATTGAAATGTGAAATGAAAGCTCAGTTACGGTAAGACTTGGCCATGACAGATATTTATGCAAATTTTAAAAATTTCAGTCAAAAAGAACTTGCCCTTTCGGAATATGGTAATAATCATCGAGGACGAAATGATGGATGTGCATTTTGTTGCCAAAATTTTCACATGTTTCATCGTTCAATTTCTTGTCAAAGATGTTCTCGAAGTATCTGCAAAAATTGTTGTAAAGAAGATAAAATTTGTAACTTTTGTCATGATTTACAAATTTTAAATTATCGTAAACGTGAATGGTCCGTGCTTTGTCCATTTTTACCGAATACTTTTGGATACGGTAAAATGGTTGCAAATGATTCTGAAACTTCTCATTTCATTGAATGGACAATCAAAGCAAAACTGGAACTTCATTTGGTTCATTTACTTGCAGATGACCTGGATTCTGCGATGGTCAGCTTTACAGTATCTGATAGTGGATTGGAACTTATTCGTCGACAATTAATGATGGCTTTGGTAAATTATTCAAATGCATCACATTTTGCTTTTATTGATGACTCAATTTTAGAGGCAAAGGTTTGCAATTTTTTTTTCTTTTTGAGACAAAAATGACATCATGTACCGTAATACATTTTAGGAGAACTTTTTACAAAAATGCATTACTTTCAATTTATTTTTTAGAAAATAATTCAAAAACGCTCAAATTGCATTCAAGAAGCCAAAACTCCAGTGGAATCATTTTCATACTTCCATCTTCTTTCAAACGCTGTAATTTCGATTTTGATAAATGCAGCTTTGCCCTCAAAAAAATTTGCATATCTTTCGAGATTCCATGAAATCCGACCCCTTTTCCCTCCAATCAATGATGAAGATTTGTTGAACATTGATTACTCGGGGATAACTCCATACGCATTAAATTCAAATTGGTTTTTAAAGCCAAAATTTTTATCGCCTCGGGGTTCAATGCGTTCACAGATGTCCTCCCATCTTGTTAATTCTATCGTAACCCCAGATTTCTTTAAATACGGAACTTCAACAGAAGAAAAATTCATGGAGAATCCGGAAGATGACTTATTAAATGTTTCTTGGATACTTGATAATGAATCAGGATACGGAACTTGGAAAAGGTCATCCAATTTTTCAAGGGAATTTTCGCCCCTCTCAATTCAAATGCACCAACAAAAGATTGAAGTAATTGCGGGGCAGTTTGTTAAAATTAAGGCAAAAATAATTGGTGAAAATTTGGAGAATGTTGAAATACTTTGGTATAATCAAAGTCGGCAAATCCGAAATTGTGGAAGATATCGGATAAAACGGGATCGAGAAGAAAGTTGCCTTGAAATATTTGATTGTAATCGAGCTGAAGATTGCGGGGAAATTGTTGTTGTTGCAATTAATGATTCTGATATCGTCACAGATGCAACACTTCTTCTCATTCATGGTAAAGCTGTTATAGTTGGATATCCTACATATCCAACATCGGATATATCAAATCCATTTTTTATGTATAACATTTTTTAGAAGAAGATGTCGCAGGTGAAGAACCATTTTTTGTTGAACCTTTGACACTTCTTTGCCATAAAGGAAGTTATATTTCTGAAGGGGCAACAATAATTCTGAAATGCCGAGTTATTGGATACCCGCAACCATATGTAAATTTTTATCGTGATAATCGATTAATCAATGATAAATCTGAAGATGTTGAAATTGGTAACATATTTTTATTGTTCAATTTAATAAAATTAAAAAGAATTTTAGAACATTTTGATGATTCATGGATTTTGAGAATTGGAAATTGTAATGCAGCCGATGCTGGAATGTATTCTGCTGTAAGACTGTTCTTTTTGGGGTTTCGTAAACCTATTAATTTTTTATTTTTTTAGCTTGCTGTAAATCGAATCAATAAAACGACATCTCGTTTCAAAGTGGTTGTGAAAACGATTTTCGACACATTCGAAGAAGGTGGAAATTTGCATAAGACAACGATCCTTGCAGATGTTTAAACTCTTGTTCGATTTTGTTAAAGAACTTTTTAAAATTTTACTCAAATTTCAAAAACCTAGTATTCTTTATTTTTTATTGAACTTTAAAAACCTTAAAATAAATACATAATTTAAAAAAGGGATTAATGGGATGTCGAGGTCAACCAAATATTGCTGAGATGAAATGCTTTTGTATTGTTCCATAAACGCGTAATTCCATAAAATTCCAAAAATCTTTTTCGAAATCCAGAATGAACAATAAAAATGACACCCAAATTTGTAAATCGTTGAAAGACAAAGAAAAGCAGTGCAATTTTTGAAAGAAAATGATGAAATGGATCGTTGTAAGAGAGGGAAACTGCATAGGCATTTATACAGTAACAAATTATTTGAAACACAGATGAAATAATACTTTGAAGGACGAGTTTTCGTTCAAGTTTTGTTTTTGCTGATAAAATTAAAGTTGAAGAAGAGGTTTTTGAAATTCCATAAAAGACGAAAATCAAGGCTAAAATATTACAAACAATATTGACGATTGCGCCGTGGAAGTAGCAGGCGATACGGTAGGTTGTGCATTCGTCATTGAAAAGATAGAATTTACAATAGAGATTATTAAAAGTGTATCCGGTTGAGACAAATGGGAACAACAGGATTATGGCAATTATGTATTTTAAATTGTTTCGCCAAATCTGGAAAAGTGCCGGATTTCATATATCTGTCATTTATGGAATGACACTTACAAAATTATGTTTCAAAGGAAATGCCAAAGCTGTAAAACGATTAAATCCAATCACACAATTACAGAATCCATTGAAAAAAGTTGTGTACCATTCTCCGATATTTACAAATGGTTTAAAGTTTTCATTTGTGTCTTTTGATAAATGAAAAATGAACCACAAAAATGTTCCAATAAATGTAACACAGTAATCAACGTTCAATAAAGCATAAAATGATCTTTTAAATTCAGATTTTGGTTTACAATATTGACAAAAGAGATAAATAATTAACAGCACTTCAAAAATTGAACAAAAATAATACAATGATTCAACGGTCCAATAAAATGAATCTGTTTCCATACTTTAAAAAATATACTGTTTTTAAAGGTTTCAAAAAAGGTCGACCAACTTAACAGTAAAAAAGTTGAGAAAATTTAATAATTAAAAAAACTATACTTTTGTTAAGGGGAGTAAGATTAATTAAATTTTTGTTCTTTTTAACCTAAAAATGAAGAGGCTTAGCAGCCCAGACAAAAATATAAAAGCAGTTTTTAGATAAATACAGAATTTTAGAAAAATTAAAAAAAAACTTTTGCCTTCTTTACATTTTCGTAACAAACAACCAATTAATTAATTGCAGTCATTCTTTGAAAATTTATGCATGATTGGAAAATTTTGATTTTTTTTGTTAAAGCTAACATTTTAAAAGATGTTCAAAATAACTTTTAGAGATAATTAATTTTGTCTAGTACAAGCTTCTATAGAATTTTTCTAGAAGCTTTTAGATGTACATCTTATCTTTGTAGAATTGTATTCTCAATTTTATTATTGTTGTAAAACGCCCTATCATTTTTCCAACT
This sequence comes from Panagrolaimus sp. LJ2414, assembly GCA_024447195.1. Taxonomy (NCBI): domain Eukaryota; kingdom Metazoa; phylum Nematoda; class Chromadorea; order Rhabditida; family Panagrolaimidae; genus Panagrolaimus; species Panagrolaimus sp. LJ2414. Next base: position 1,265,158 of record JAMRXY010000290.1, on the reverse strand, counting down.
GTTTATTTACTTATACACTCGATTGCGCAAATTTGTTTATGAAAAACACTTTTCTTAATAACTGAAAAAATCAAAGATTTGTTTATTATTCAAATTTTGTTACTGTTGAATTATTATTTATTCAAAGATCAAAGATTTTAAAATACTATATGCAAAACCTTAAAAATAAAATCATAAATGTAAAGTATTAAAAGGTCCTTTCTAAATGACGGTTAGAAGGGGACAACATCGAAGAGATCTGATAAAAATCTTGGCACCGAAATTCTTTTTTTGTAATCTTTAACCCTGCATAATTATTTTCAAGTTTTTAAAAATTACATTATCCCCTTCGGGTTTGTGCTGTTACATATTTTTCAAAACATGCTCCCTGCAATTTATTTTATAAAATTTGTTATAAAAATGTATATCCAAAACAAATTTAATATCATAAGAAAAACAGATGATTCAGTTTTTGATTGCTTTCTCAGAAAATTTCAACCAAATTTTAAGAAAATATAAACAAATTTATGTCAAAACACATACTTTTATCCTACCTTTTTTACCTAAAACTGTTACCTTTCTTTTATTTATTTATTATTATTATTGTTTATAAAAAAGGACACACATTAACCCCCTCAAAATTCTGAAAAAAGAAAAAAACATGAATGAAAGCTATTAAAAATTTAAAAAGTTGTAACAAATTTGTATTCAGGTGAAAAAAATAGCAGCAACAGCAACAGTAAGTAATATTTATTTTTGCACTTTTTTTGACATTTGTAAATACTTAATATTTAACATGGGTTTTTCTTTTTTAAATTTTAAACTTTAAATAATATCTTTGATCACAGTTGTAGGAGCAGCATGAATGTATATTAAAATTGTAATGTAAATTATTTAGAAAGGTGCAAATTTATTAAAATAGTACTCAAAAATAAAAATACCCCGCATAGTTTCTCCTTTTTTTTCTCCTCTGCAATTTGTGGTAGAGAAAAAAGTAATGAATAATTGAATTTTTGATTAATGTATGAATTTTCGGATGTGTGTGATTAAACTTTTGACCATTTGATTTTTGTTTTATCTTTGAGTAATATTTCTAAGAAAGTTATACGACATATTAAATTAACATATTATTACATGTTTTTACAGTAGGTACATGTACATACATACATATGTTGTAGTAATAATGAGATTACTTGTACTTTTAATATTAATGTTAGGTGACCTTTGGCATTGGAAAAAGGCAATCATAAATTTTAAGTTTTATGTTCGAATACTGTGTTTTGAAAAATTTTGTACGACATTTGGAAACTGTAACAATCATAAACGAAATCTAAATTGTTTCATTCTTTTCGAGAATAACAAAGAACTAAGTACAAAAAGATTGCAGCAATAAATTAACTTTTTGGAAAGAAAATATAAAAGAAGATTATGAAATTTATTAGAAGCAAAAAATATATTAATCATAAGAAAAAAATATAAGATGTCAAAAATAAAGACAGAAAGCTACGTCGTCGTCAAAGACATTGAAGTACTTTGTGACGTTGGTTTTTTTCACGTTTAAAAGAGTGACAAAAAAGAAAAAAAAAGTATATTTGAGCTTTGCAAAGTCCAAAATAGCAGCACTTTTCCAAAAATTCTAATATTTAAATATCCAAAAAAATCTCTATAACATTTCCACGAAATAACATTTTCAACAAAAATTTGAAAAGTCTGATAAGATAAATCCTCTTTTTTTGGGGGGTTGGGACCATAAGGTCATTGAGATTGAATTCTTTAACTTTTTTTAGCCAAAGAAGTACAAAAATGTTAAAATATTAAAAACTATTGCAGTTTCGACAGACAATGAGAAATACAGTAATGCGAAAAATCAAAAAATTAAAAGAATAAAAGTCAGATCTCTGAACTTTAAAGGATTTGTGATATCACAATTTCAATTACAGTAACAAGAATTTTGGGTTTTTCGATGAGTCAAAAGTACAACAAAAATAAGCTCAGATAAAAAGCAAAAAACCACATAATTATTTTGTTAGTTAATTTCCCATATAATTAATCCATTTTAAATTTAATTCACATGATCTAAACTCATTTCCAAAAATGGCATTGAAAAAAAAGCATCCTTTGGACTCAAGGTGTTCTCACCCATCATCATTTAGATAATTTTTGTTGCTACTTTGCTCACTTCAATGATCACAGAAAATGCTTTATATCATTTTAAATGTCCTTAATAAAACTACATGAAGTTCTTTAAGAAAATTTATAAATGTTTATCCTTTTCGAAGAAAAATGAAAACAAAAAACAAATATCCTTCTTTTTCTTCCAAAATAAAATGTTATGACATTTCTGAAACAATAATTCTTTCAAGCTTCTGTAGTCCAAACAGATCACTTTTAAAAAGCTGTTTTCAGCAATGCATAAAAAGTAGAAATTGTGAAAGACGTATATGTTTTAGCTTAATTAATATATTTGTTTTTTTTCATAATATACCTATTTTGTGTATTAACATAAGTTGAATTTGAATTTCAATATGAGTTTTGTCTTTTAGTTTGTTCAATATTTTGAAATATTTGTTTAAAATCAGTGTAATAATAATTTTAATAAAGTTGTTGTAGCATTTTTTAAAAAGATTTGAAATTTCGTTAAAAGTATGAAGTTTAGTAGCTTAAGAAACCGTTTAGAAAAACATTGAAATAAATGGAAATAAATTTGTTTTAATATTTTTTATTTTAAACAACAAGAAATTTCCTTTTTTTAGCACTTCAATATATTTATTATTTCGGAACAGCAGGTTCGTGTTTTTACAAAGTGTAATGTTTTGTGCACGGTCTAGACAAAATAATCCCATTTGAAATAATTTTACCTATAATTAATCCATTATGTTCAAAAAAAGTTGTTGATTCAAAAAATGTCTGCTGTTTTTTTGATCGAACTCCATTTTTTTCTCCTTTCACTTTTTTTCCGGTCAGTAAACTCTGTTTTAATAAAAAAATTACTTTTGATTTTTTTTCTGTTTTTTTCGTAAAATTTATTTCCTTCCTCAAAAAATACCCATCAAATGGATGATGGTTTTTGCTAATTCACACACTCTAAAAATTTATAAATTTTATTTTTTCGCATAAATAAAATAATTTCATCTGTCATTTCCTTCTTTTTCTCTTTCTATTTCTATTTTATCTGTTCCATTCTATCCGTGATTTTATATATGTTCTGTTTTTTTGACCTCATTGAAAAAAAAGTATTGTTATTATTATACATTTATAGCTGTTATTTTTTCTCATTTCACTTTTTTGAACGAACAATTATCAAAGTAAAAAATTAAAGTTGGAATCAAAAATATTTCAGAAATCGTTTCTTGTTTTAAAATTTGAGTGTTTTATATTTCATGTATTAACTTTGCACCGACTTCAAACTACAGTACAATGCGGTCGTACTGTAGCTTGAATTTCGCAATTTATTTCACTATTTTTTTTCTCAAACACATATTTTCATAACAAAAATCATAAATTACAATATTTTGTCGTTCCATTCTATCACACTTCATTATCGTCATATTTTTATTATTATATTTATGATATAATTTTGTCGCTGAATAATCTCATTTTGGATTATAAATACATAATTTGTGCCAATCTTCCTCAAATTTATGTTATATATTACGCATTTAATTGAAAATATTTGGTGTTTTTTGAGATTTTTTGGAAGTAATTTATGGTTCGCTAATAGAAAAAAAGTTATAATCAGTTTAAAAAAATATATTACCGGCCTGTGTTGTAATATATTCCAAAAACATGTGGTCAATTTCTGTTTCTTTCGCTATTTTGTAAGAAAAACATTGAATTTTTATTCTTTAAAACATGTGATTTAAATTTCATATCTAAACAATGTTACCGGTGATTTTCGGTTTTCTTTTTTATTCATTTCAATACCATTGTATACGGTAGTACTTAGATTTTTTTCAAAACTGATAATCTGCTTTTTATTTTTATTATTCTTTAAATTTTTTTATGGTTTTATACGCAAATAAAAATCCCAAATTTATAAAAATAGGCAGCTTTGATAATTTTATTGTTTTTTAATTCTTTCAAAATCTACTTAATAAATGCTCCCAAAAAGCAGCTTAAACGCAAAATAAATGAATTTGCATCTTTTTTTGTTTAAAAAATATATGAAGAAAACAATACCATCTTTCTGGTTTTGCAATGTTTACAAAGTTTTTTTGCTTTGTTCACATGCGATCTCTTAATTTCTGACTTGCAACAGAAAACTTTGTTAAACTTTTTGGATTTCGTCGATTACGGATTCAATGATACTATGTTTTTTCATAGCCTAAAATTTCAGAATAAATCCCAAAAAGAGGTGGCTGCATAAAATTTATTCTGTTACAGTAGGAAATTCAAAAATGTAGCCTTTTTTGAGGAATGTCCTTTTCCTTTCTCTCTTTTTTTCTCCTCCTGTTTTCTTTCATCAAAAAAAGATTAAAGTTATTTTTGCAAATGTCAAAACTAAAATCTTTGACATTTCCGATGAATGCAAAAATAAGTAGAAAAAAATAATTTTTGTTATAAGTTTTCGCATAAAAATATTTATGCAAAAAAAGGAGTCAAAGCATTTCAGAGATGATCTGTGCTTTTTTGTGTTTTGTTTTAATTTCTTTAAAAAAGGTATACCTCAAAAACCTTTTTTATGACCAAATTTGAGAATCAGACATTTATTGAAGCAGAAAATGGTAACGAAATTCTCTCCAATGCATGCTTGATTTTCATGTTTGGTCGTAAAAAATCTTTTTGAGGTATAATTTTTGTAAGTTTTGCTTTCTAATGGAAATAAATTTTCTCGACTTTATTGATTTATTAAAATATCTTTACCTTGGTTAAGTTTTTGTTCATAATTTTTTGATAAATATTTAGTTGTCATAACATATTTGATCCTTTGGGTTCTTGTAAAGGTACAAATTACAGTAAACTTTTTTTCTCTCTCTTTTCACTTTAAGTTTGGCGTCACAAATTTGTAACTGTTTCCATGAATTCAATCCCTACAATACCTATTTGAACTCATTCATTTTAATAATAGCAATAATAATAATATTTATAATTATAGTTGTTGATAAGAAAGTACTTTGTGTGACACTGACACATCTTTTTTATTTTTTCTATTTTTGTGTAGGCTTGTTTCAATACTATTATTATTAATATTATTGTTATATTTTAAACCACAACTTGAATGTACTGTAATTTACGTAAAAATGTAGGAGGCTTAATTCTCTTTTTTTATTTGCGATTTTAAATACCAATTTTGAGGACGAAATTGGCACTTTAAAAAACTTTTTTTGTAAAATTTTAAAAATAACTTTAAAATTTGCTCTTTGAATTTAAAAAAATGAAAAAATATTACATTTTTGCAGCAATTATGCTCGCATTTTTGCGAAATTTTTTGCATTTAACAAAATCCACGGATTAAAATTATTTTAAACAACCTTTTCAAAAATCAAAAATAAGAACTTTAAAAAGTTATCAAAGAATACTGTAGAGATCCATGAAAAAAAGTGTACGGTAACGCACACCTTCATTCTTTAATGCGTTTCTTTTTAAAGATTAAAAAAACGAAGAAAGAAAGATTTTTGAAAATAGAATTTTTTTATCCGTACGCTTTTTTGGTGCTTATTAAAATTAAAGAAGAAAAAAACTCATCCGAATAATAGAAATAAGAGAGTGTAAGTAAGCTTAAGATAAAAGAAAAGAATGGAATACGGTAGTCTCTTTAAACCGATTTCTTTAGTCAAATTTTTCATAAAGTTCTTTCATTTTTTTCTAATAATTTTTGGTCATTTGAAAAAAAAAGTTTTTTTCACTGCCCTAAAAAAGTGTGTTCTCAATGGGGCGAGCTACAAACAACAAATCCAAAACAAAATAAATGTATAATAAAATTTACATTTCTTTTTTTGCAGGAATACCTTGCTTTTCTGATATAAAAAATAATATAATTTTAATCCTCCCTTTTCAATATCTCCCCCCGCCACCGCATAGACTTGACCTTTCAAATAAATTTTTTTCTTGCTAAAAATTAAAAAATGTTTTTCTTTTAAAAGTAAAATAATACAAAAAAATCCTTAAAAAATTGTAAATAATAAAAAATTTTAACATTAAACAACTATAGTAATAATAATAAAAATTAATCCCTTTTAATTGTTAATAAAATTAAATAAATTTGTATTCATTTCAAACAAGCTTTTCTTTTTTTCTTTCTTTTTTTGCAATTAATTTTAATCCTATAAAAAGTGATAGGAGAAAAAAATATTTGGGGAGGGAGGAAAAATGAGAGGGAAGAAGAATACCTGGAATGTCTTTTAAATCTGTTTTTGAAGGAAGAGTTTTATAAATCTGCATAAATATATAAAATGGAAGCTGCAATACACATTTAGTTAAGATTTATTTGAGTTTAATTAGCTGCTCTGGGATTGTTAGCTTATCAAGACGTATCATTTGATCTTGGATGAGAACCTTTTCAATGATAACTAACTATGGTTCTTATTAATTTTTACAAGCGTATTTTAAGAAGCGATTCTTTATTTTGTTTTTAATATTTTAAATATAAAAAACATAAAACTCTTAATTACTTAGGTATATGTAAAAACAATATCCGATTGTTTTGCATATACCCTTAATAATAATAGCTCCTTAATTTTGCATTTTTTACTTTTCTTAATAATTTATAAAGCTACTGCTTACTGATAAGCTCATGCGAATTTTATCACGTTTTTAAAATACTCATACTGTATTAAATTTCGCTGCAGGAATCACGCGTGTTTGAAAACTACAAAAATTTCATTAAAACTCCGCTTTTAAATCTCGTAAATAAGTTTTTTAAATCTTTTTATAAAAATTAGAGAAAATTTGTGTTCTGTAGTTTACGAAAAAAGTTTAATTCTTTTTTCCATTTCCTCAAGTTTTGATTAATCACTGTCAAAGAAAAGATAAATACTATAAGCGAACTTTTATTTTCTCATATCTATAATATATTATAGCTAATAATACCGTTTCCGTCTTTCAATATTCATTTTTAAAAAAGGAAGTTTATTTCAAAAAAAATTAAATAAATATGTAAACATTTGTTTGTTTCAAAATATTGTTTTCTTTAATCAACTAATCAAATGACAAGCTTTTAACGGATTTAATAAAAAGGGATTATTTTTGATATTTGCATAGATGACTTTTTGTTTTTAGTTACCGTAATAAAAAAAAGATTGCAAAAAAGTAGGGTAAACAATTTTAAGATCAAAATATCTGATGTCGGGGAAGCGATCATGCAAAAAAAGTGTATAGAGACAAAACTGTTTTTAATCGATTTTAGTTTTAATGTTAAATCCAACTATAAATTTAGTATTTGAAAATTTTAGAATACTAAATTTTTTAGAGCTAGCTATAATCTTAAAATGTTCAAAAATTTATATTTTGAAATTTAAACCCCCAAACCAGTACATAAATTTGGAGTAATTTCGTTAATTAAAATTTGTTCACTTTTACCATTTTTTATCTCTGATGCTTACAGAAATATCAAAGACAATTCTAAAAATTCTATAATGGATTCCTTATTTTTTTGTTACATTTTTGACCTTCATAAATTCTGTCACATTTCTTCTTCTTTTCTTTTTTTCATTAATTTATCTTATGAGTTTTGTTTTCAAAAATAATCTGTGTGACAAAGCCGATTTTCTATATTTGATGGAACAAATCTTTTCTATATTTAGTTCATTATCTCTTTCTTACAATCTTTAGAATACATCTTTATCACTATCTTTAATGAAATAATAATACATAGATAGAAGATTAGGGAATTCTAGTCCTACATATTTGGCTTTTGTAATCGGAAGTTGCTGTCATAAATGTAATGCACATGTTTGACTACTTTGACTAATAATGCATTAGCAAATAAAAAATGATGAAACTATAGTGTTACAGTATACTCATCCTTTTGATATTTTTAATACTCAAACACATTTTTTAGTCAAAATCAGAGAACTTTCAGAAAAGCAAAAGTTCAAAAAAAAGTTGTTTAAAAAAAGGCATTTCCGAAAACATTTTACCAACCTTATTACTTATTAAATACCTAAAAAACTACAAAATATATTCATTAAATTATAATCAGTTTTTTATTATTTTGAAAACACGCTGTTATTATTATTAATATTAATATGATGTAGTTCTCTGCAAATGAGAAAAAAATGGGCTTATGAGAGAGGGCAAAAGTACAGTACTCTTTTGTGAGTTAAAATTAGAAAATATTTCAAAATGAAACAGAAAAAAATACTTCCTGATAAGTTTGTTTTTGTTGAAATAAATGAAGTAGAAAAATTATAGCACGTACAACAGAAAAAAAATATACTGTAGCTGCATCGAGAATTAATAATTGCTGAAAGAAAATATATACATAATGATTTCTGAAAATAAAATTAATAAAAACAAAGATTGCGTAAATGTTGAGTTTAAGGAATATATGTATTTGCGTTTTCTTTGATGACATTTTGTAGTTTAATCATGATTTAAAAAAATAAATTATTTTGAGGTTAAAAATATGCTTTAATTGTGGGAGTAATCTTTTTTTGCATCATTCAGAGCAAATAAAAGACACGCTTCTTTTTAATAATCGCGCGGATTTCAAGATTTTAAGGTACAATAAAATGTACCGATTGCGTTAACGCAGAGAAACTTCTATAAATGAAGAAGCAGAAGAAGGTGGATAATAACAACTATAATAAAAAAAGAAATAATATCAGTTTAATGATTTTTTGGACGTAAGAAAGATTTTTAAAATTATCAAAACAGAAGAATTAACAATGCTATAAAAATATATACATTTGTGGGAGGAGGGAGGAAAGTCTAGAAAAAACTTTATTTTTTTACTCGTGATATTCCTTTTAAAAATTTGCTAAACAAAAATAATTAGTCATTTTTTGGACAATTTATTTCTCTTACTTCATCGAACAAAAATAGGTTAAAATTTAGCTGCTGTCTGTCTACCTCTTAAATTTCATACTGTAGCCCATGAAAGATATCATCACTTTTTTAGTGTGATAATTGTGTGTCATTTGTGCTTAAGCTACATAAAATATAATACATACATTTCATTAAAATATTTTCACTGATGTCACAGTATCACTTTGTTGGGAAAAATATATAGTTTTCAGTATTTTTCTGACTAATTTTTACTCCCTTTTGGATATTTTCAATACTTCCAAAATCTGTAACCTTTTACATTTTTTTGTATTTCTCCAAAATATTTCTGTTATCCCTTTGCTTATCTCAAAATTAAATATTAATATTTTGCATTTTTTGTTTATCCTTTGTAAAAAAATATCTTTTTTCTTTTTGATAAATCTTTAACATTGAACTTCGATGTCAACAAAAGATACAATTCTTTTAATTTTTTTCATTCTACCGTAATCTTAGAATTTTTTGTGCCCTTTTCTTTTTTTTATTTTTTCCCTTCCATTTATGCATGCATATATAATTTGTAATTACTTTTTTTACTTTCGCGTGAGTAATAACTAATAATAATGACTTTTATAAATGTACAAATACATACATACGTGTATGTGTGTGTGTATATCAAAAATAAAAAAGGGGGGAGGAAATTGGGTAATATGGCGTGTACCGAATTTTTGGAAGCAATTGTAATTTCCATAGAAATAATTATCTTTAATTTTTTGATTTTTCAATCTTTGCTTTTTTCTCTTTTTTCGGAGGATAGGTGTCATTCGTAGTTTTTAAAACATATTATTTAATATTAATTTTTTATGTCCTTCAAAAATAACTTTCAATTTTTTACATAAAATTTCTATTTAAAAGTACTTGAGAAAGACACTTGCAAAAAAGGTGATAATTTAAAGTAGCAAAAAATTGCATTTATTATTTCTTCCGCCGCCCTTTAATGTCAAAGTACCAACTATAAAAATATTATTTTATTTTTAAAATAAATTATCCACGAAAGGATACGGTGCTTTATTGGCGAAGGCGTTTTTGCAGAAGTTTCATTGCTTCCAAAAGTTTGATGTCACATAAATATAGAGTTACTGTAACAAAAATCGAATTTTCACTACAAAAACAATTAATGGTAAATCATTAATTGTTCTTTGGAATAAAGTTCCGTCATCATCACAAAAAGGTACATACATATGTACCTTGAACACACACATACACACATATAAATATTAATATTTAAATATATATTATCCCCTAAGGACACAATGAATAACAAGTAATAAACAAGCAAAGAACAACACAAAATTCCCTTGCTTTTAATTATGAAAAAAACGTATGATTTAATTAAAAAATATATATGTGTATTTTGCGCTTTTGCTCTTGAAAAAGAAGCAGTTAGGACAAATCAGGTGCATTAATGATAATTAATATTACGAAAAAGAAAGAAAAAATTTGTATATGTAGTAAGGTGAAATTAACTATAATTTACTTTTTTTCCTTTTCACTAATTTTTTCTTAAAATTAAAACGAAAGAAAGAAAGGATTACTGTAGGGTACACGAATAATAATTATATGACCAAAAAACTTATAATTACTTTTTCTTCTTTTTTTTAATTAAAGAAAAAAACTGTACGTATTTGCAAACAAAGATTACAAGCAAATGACACTGTAATCCTAAAAAACCTATTTCATCCATTTTTACGGTGATTGAAAAAATCCAAGGGCAAAGAAGAATAAGACAAAAGTCACAACAAAACACATCATCCATATTTCTGTGCCCTTTTTCTCCAAAAAAACCTATCTAATTTGAATCTTAAGACCGTAAAAGAATCTCAAATAAATTGTACTTATTCTTTTTTTTACTTTTTTTGTATTATGTAATTTAAAAATAAACACACATAAGGTAAAAACGTAAAATGAGCTTTTGCTCGCAAAATTCTTTCTTCCGTGCCACCAAATGGGACATAACTAATTTATTAGAATTTATTTTTCTTTTTTTAAAGCTGTGGTTAATCTTTTCTCTCTCTTTCTCCCTTTTTTGATGATTATGACTCATTCCAGCAGGTAAAAAAACACAGACATATTTGCGCATTTTTACGCAACTTTTGACTTTTATTATTTTATATTATTTTTATTATAAATTATTTCCATCGAAGAAATACATAATTACATTTTTTTCAATTCAAAGAATATATCTCTTTATTGTAATCGTTTTGACACAAGTTTGTGTATGTGAATAAATACCGTAGGCAAAAGAAAGAATTCACAGAAAATGCATAAAATTTTCCGCATTAACATAGACTACAAGTGACCAGTTGAAGATAAACACACATATACGCTTTTTCTCATCAGAAATGTTCAACAAAGCAGAAATAATAAAATTGCTTAACAACAGAAAAATTATTAAGTGAATTAAAATGAACAAAATTTTTGAGCATAGAAATTACCAGAAAAACAGCCAAAGTTTTTTAATCTTTAAAAATTTGTCTGATTCTTTTGACAAACAAAGTCTACAGTAATTTGATAAAGACGTGTAAATTAAAAAAATCTTATTTGTTTATCGAAGTTGAAATTTATTTCAAAAATCCAAAATTTTGTATAAAAATTTAATCAACTTTTGTCGGTACAAAAATACACAAATTTTGTGTTTTGCTTTATTTTTTCAATTTTATGTGGGTTTTTTAATAATGTTTAAAAATAGATTTTTTTTTGTCAAAAAATGCAAAAGCAATCAAAAGAAATATATTCTACCGTAACCAAGGACTACAAATAATAAGTACTTCTTTTTCTTTCACAATTGAGAATCGCAATATTGCAATTTTTTCATTTTCAATTAACCAAAATTAAAGAAAAACTAATAATCAATCAATAATGTATAAACAACAATTTATTTCATAAACGTAATAAAAAGAACAACAATTCAACAAAGAAAAACACATTATAGAGTTACCGTATCATTTTGTCTATATAGTGGTATACGGTACTGAATATCCATCTTCCCTCTCATCTTTGTTAAAATATCTTTGCATTTATTTTCGAAGGTATACATATCTCATATTTATCACTCCAAAATCATACACGTGAACACTGTAAATACGCACACAATAAACAACAAATTTTTAAAGACATACAAAATACAGTAATCTTTATTTCTGCGTGCATTTTGGAGTAAAGCGCCTTTTTGAATAAATAGATATGATTTATATTAAAATAAAAAATATGCTAGAAACACAAAAAAAACATGTACTTTTTTATGCAAAAAATGAAAGTACATTAAAAACAAAGTAAAAATCTCATCCTAAAATTACAAATCTATACATCCGTCTTTTTTGAACAAATAACAAAAAGCTTCTTTTTTATCATTTTCGAAATTTTTCTAGAATTATTTAAAAATATCTTTTTTTTCTGTTATTATAAAACTGTATATGTTTAGTGGATAGAAAAATTATTTTTGGACTACAAAACTTAATGTGATATAAAAATGGGTGCACTTTAAAATTAAATTTCAATAACAAAAATTTTAATTTTTTTTGATAAACAAAGCTTTTATATTTTAAAGAAAAATTTGGGTTGTAGACAGAATACATAAAAGAGCTTTGTTCAAAATATTAAAAAATTCAATTTCGAAATTTTTAAAGACATTTTTTTGTATTCACTTATATGTTTTTATAAATGCGCGAGGGTGAAGAAGGAAAACAAACACGCGACCACAAATTTTCGACTTTTGAGATCTTCAAAATTTATATCTTTGGTCGCATTTTGTAATTCCTTTCTTTAAAAAAAATCCTTCCGAAATTTGTCTGCACTATTTTTATATTACAAATGTGTAAAAAACAAAGACTAATACAAATTTTATTTAAAAAACTTTACACATTTCTTTTTCATTACAAATATAAATATTTTAAAATAAAAAAAGCACATTCTGTCTGCCTTCCTCCTTTTTTTCATGTGATTCACCCTCCATTTTCTTATTTATTTATTACAGCCTGAAAAATAAAACAATAAATGCTTCAGAAAAAAATAAATTTTATTATATAAAATTTCCTCATTTCTTTCTTTTTCAATCATTTCTGTTTTTGTATGACAAAAAAGTTGCAGTAGCAATGTTTTTTTTAAGTCATCATTTTGTATTAATTTTTTACACTTCTCCGTCACGGATATTATTTATTCATTTATTTCCATTTCTAATCCTTGTAGGATGAGACATACACATAGGTGAACCAGAAGTAGCAGATGCTTGAAGTCATTCGAACGTGATAGACATTTTTAAGAAGAAAAAATATGATGGTGATAGGAAGATGAAGAAAAGGTAAAAATCAACCTACAAAACCATTGAGTTTAATTCTTTCAAAGATTACATTTTTTCATTTAATTTTTTAAGTATGACACGGTGTGTCAATCTATATATGATATTTTCGGAAGTAAAAAATGAGTATTTTTTGTTTACGTTGAAGAAAAATATATCACCAGCTTGAAATTTTTAAGAAAATGGATAACGGTTTCTGATCGCTTACTGGTAGTATTAATCCAAACCTTTGGTTCTTTATTTTTAAGTATTAAAATTATAAATGAGTTTAACAATACTATTTTCTAAGTTTTCTGGGTTACAGACGATCACTGTCATAGAATGAATTTGAACTTTATCTTTGAAACTCAAAATAAAGTAAGTTAACTTTATTTTGAATATCAAAGAATAATAATCTATTCTATGATTATACGGTAATGGATTAACGTGGCCATTCTTTCATACTTTTTTCTGAATTTTTAAAAGAATTTATGATCTTTCACTTCAGAAAAAAATGATTTCTGAGATCCTTTTTTTTAAAAAGCACTCTATTTTAAGCCCTTAAAAAGATGAGTATAGTACCCCCAAAAATATTTGAATTAAAAAAGATGGTAAACAAAAAAATTATTATTAAATAAAGAAAAAAATAAAGAAAGAAGAAAGATAATCCAATTCAAAAACAGAAAAAAAAATTAAATATCAATTTAATCAAAACTTTTTTTAAAGGAATTAAATATTAAATACTTTTTTTTATTGCTTTTGAAATAATTATTAAAAGGGTGGATTGAAATTGAAATAAGAAAAGAAAAATGTGAAGGTATTACGATTATTATTATTATTATTTGTTTATCACACTTTTAATATAATTAAAATAGTAATATCCTGACCTTTTACGTCGAAATTAAAAAAACACGAATTTTTAAAAACTCAAATAAACACAAAATTTGAATCTTTCATCTTTCAGTTTTTGTTTTTGTTATAAAATTTGCTTAAAAAGAGTTGAAAAAGGCCTTGCGCCGTGGCATTTCATAGGTTCTGCATATACCATTAGGTTTCTCAAAATCTTCGATGTTGAATAACTTAGTGCGGGTACTATAATTATCCATAAGGATATAATGTAAAATTGGGATGAAAATAGACTTCGTTAGCTATTATTCAAATGAGTTTGTGCTGGGTCAATGCAATAAATTCAGGTTCTGTTAACTGGAATTTATCCCACATTTGCATCATAATTTTTTTCATTTAAGATCCTACGAAACGCTGTATTCTAAAACAAGGAACCCATTAGCATAAAATCAGCAACTTTTATATCCTCAATCTTATCTGTAATTAAAGTAATTAGTCGTTCATTTATTTCTTACGGTTTAATCATAATTTTTTTTTGACGACTTTATCCATTAATTACTCCAAAAATAATGCATAGTTTTTATAGTAATATTATTATTACTGTTGTATTATTACGGCTGATTATTGCGGTTACTTCTTAGAAAATAATTTCAAAGCTTTTGTTTTAGAAAAATTTGATGAAAAATCCTAAGTAGTCAATGACCTTTACATTTTTCATTTACTTTGATGACTTCAAAATAATCAAAAACCCTCCACTATTTATGGATGGGAAGAGCTTCTTTGTTGTTGTTCAGTTGGATGGTAGCAGAAGGAAGGTCTCTCATAATAAATATTGTAATATTTATCTTTTCTTCTTCTTTTTCTTATTTATCAAAAATCCGACTACAATAAACTTGTGAGAATCTTTTTAATCAGGATTGGAGGCTTTTCTTTTCTTCAATTTGACAATGGTTAAGAAAGAGAAGAAAAAGGGTCTGATTGCGTCTTACTGTAGCAAAGAAATATATAATAGAGAGTCTCTGATATTTGTGAGGTTTTGTTTTTATAGAAAATTCTGAAAAACAATAATAATTATTATGAAAGAATAATTATTCATTGTCATTTTCAAAGAAATTTTTTAATGAAACATTTCTTTTCTTTTTCTTCATTTTTCGATGATGGCGGTGATTTTTTTCAAAGTCATTCATCGGGCGCTAAACATTATTGTTTTTGTATTTTCTTTTGTTATTTTTATAAAAAGGAAACTTAATTTTCAAAATATTGTTGTATTAAAATGTAGCAACATTTTAATTTTTAAGAAAGTGCTTAAACATTAATGAACAAAAGAAATGAAAAAACTGATGCATGCATGCTTTTATTTCTAACTTTTCTTTGACAGTAGATCTTTGATCAGGAATTCCGCTTTCATTTTATTTTAGAAGTTTGTATTTCGATTTTGTTTAGGGAGTGTCCAGATCTGACATCGGGTGTTTAAGGGGAGGGAGGGGGTAAGCCAAAATCTGACATTCACCTTAAAAGCGGCAAACATCAAAGGAAAAATCTGACGGAAGGGGAAGGGGGGGGGGGGGTTTGAAAATTTCTAAAAAAACCCGACATCAGATCTAGACAATCCCTTATGCTTATCAGATCGTCAAAATTTTGTTTACCGTATATCATAAAAAAAACACGAGACCTTAAACACCATTGAATATGGAAAGATCTTTATATTGAAGCATAGATGAATTGAGGGGTAACTTTTTTTCTCCGAGGCTATAGGTCTGTAAAGACCTTTTTGGGGAAAAAAAATTTTTTGTCGGCAAAAATTTTTTTGGTTGATCTGTAACGACCTTTTTTTGCTAAAAAAAGTTTTGCAGCGGCGCGCTTCGAGAATATGTTTTTGACTCTCAATATAAATTCCATAATTTTGTCTCAAACCACTTAATACATTGAAAATAAGCCTAAACCATGTAACACTACACATGTTTTGGTGACACACCTTGGGGACAAAAGTCTATGAGATGATTAGACTTTTAAACTTGTAATTTTTTGAAACTAACTATTTCCCCCAATGACCGATCAGCCCAGAATTTTTCTAGAAATCTTTCTTTTACGTATTTTTAAAAAAAATATATTACTGTTACACTACAATTTGAAAATGAGTTTTTTTTTCAGTAAAGTAAGGCTACACCAATGAACGTGAAGTTTGACCATGGATTCTCACTTTTTTTCAGCTCAGTTTCATATTTAACACAAACTTTTTACTTTCTTTTTCTTTTTATAATCGTATTTTCACATAGTAATATGTATGTGTATTACAAATAATAACACAATTAATTTTAACCATAGTTTCTATTTTTTTGATCAAAGTATATGATACTCTTTTTTCACTACAACAGTTTGGCAAGAATAAGTTGGATTTGATAAAGATCAATTTTAAGTTCTAGAAATAAAAATTATGAATAATTTAACATTATTTGAGTGGTTCAACCTCTTCATTTTGACAGATGTTTTAAAAATATTTTATAAGCTTTTTAATTTTTCAACATATTAGTAGTTACAGTATATTTCGAAGCAGTAAAGTAATTGAAGGTAATTTTAATTATTTACTTTTGAGAATTAATTTTTCATCATTTTTGTTAAATTAATCAAACTTTCTTTCTTTAAAATTTTTGTTGTTCAATAAACAAAAGAGCACAAGCCCAAACTACTGCTGTGTACTACATATATCTCTTCATATTAGAAAATATGTCGGCACATGTGACAACATAAAATTTATACATAGTTTTTTTGCAAATTTCATTTATTGAAGAATTTTTAAGCGTCGGTAGACATTTTCTGAAACTGTTGAAGCATTTTTAGATTATTTTTTTAAATAAAAAAAGTACACTTTTATTTTGAAATCAAAAGTTACAGTATAAATGGCACAAAACTTTTGACTCATTTTTGTGCCATTCTAAACTAAAATCATATAATTATAAAAATGTTGTTATTTATGTTTATAAAGAATTTTGTAAAATCTACTTACCTATCTTAAATGTGCAACAACCCTTAATAACCACTTTTAGCCACCCATCTTCCACCCCAAAAATTGAAGCTTTTTACAAATATTTTTTTGCGAAGGCGTCTTTTTTTGATCTCTTTTTTTCATTCCGAAAAGCGATGTGTCATTTTTTTGAAAAAGAAAAATATATAATTTTAAAAATAAATAATAAATATTTTTTGTGATTTTTTGATTTCTTTTTAGAGAGATGCCTTTGAGCTTAAGGCGGTTTTGACAGAAAAAAATTATTACTAAAACTTTATCAAAAATTAAAATCTACCAAAATATGCTTTTTCGTTTTTTTTGAAAATCTTCTCCTTCAGGGGCAAAAGATTTTTTGCCCCTGAAGGAGACTGACTGGGGCCCTTCTTTCATTGGAAAGATTGAAAGCAATATTATTTCAATAAAAAATAAAATAAAATACAAAACTAAAGTTTGTTATTTTTCTTTGAAGAAAAAAATCTGTGATGGCTGGGGGTGATTGTGTCTTTAGTTTTTTGTACAAAACGAAAAAAAGAACGTCGTCTAACAAAATATGTAATTTCTTTTTTTCTCTTATTTGGCCATTTTTTTCTGATTTTTTTACGTTTTTCGTCCATTTTAAAAAATCAAATGCTGCATTCAACATCGACGGGGAATGCTGCTGTTGCTGCTGCTGTTGATGGTGATGATGAGACAGATGATGAAGGAGACTGAAAAGTTTTTCAGTTGTTGTTGTTGTTTTTTTATTCCACCTCTTCTTCTTCGTTCTCTCTCTCTTCTTTCTATTTTGCCTCTTTTGTAATTACAAAACTTTAGAGACACACACAAATATATTTATATATGTTATACAAAAAAATCACAGAAAAGGACTAATGCACTTTTGTGCTGTGTTTTTTGAAAAAATAAATTTTACAAATAAAAAAACCAATCTTTGTTGTTTTTTTCGTCAAGTTTTTTCAAAGATTTTTTTTTATTAAACGTCCCTCATTTGTCTTTAATAGTAATTTCCTCTTCTAGCTTGTTTATTATTGTACATAAAATATAAAAACTATAGACAGAAAGAGAGGTGAGCAATTAAAGCTTTAATTTCTTTTTCTTCGAAGCAGCAATAATTAATATTGCTCTCGAAATTCAGATTAAAAATGCTCTTGTCTTGTATCGAAATCAAAAACGTGTGATATTTTTTACGTAATTTTTTTCGTAGTCTTTTTTAATTAATTGTCATCAAGGTTACGGTAGGAATTAAATGTGAGGACATCATCATTCATGCTTACTTTTCTTTAATTTCATGTGGATAAAAAAAGAAAAAAAATAATTAAAAGTTATGGTATCTTTTTTGCCATTTTAAACTTTAGAGTGCAGTTTTCGTGCCGACTCGTTTTAGAGAAATGCCCCCAAAATTACCTATTAAAAAGTAAGAGTAATAATAATTGTTAAAATAAAAGTGAAGGGTACATATAATACTTACTTTTTTTTATGGCTACTTATCAATTTTAGTAATTTTTCGGGGCGGTACATTAGTACTCTTTTTTTTACTTCCAAAATGGTACTTTTTTGCTTACTTCCATCATTTAAAATATACCTATAAAAGAGGTGGATCTTGAAGAATACTGTAAAAGGGGGAGGAGAGATATTTACACGGGTATTTTAGCTTCCTTACACATAGATATATATAAATATGGGTAAATCATAAGATTATTATTATTCGTTTAATCTTCTTTTCTTTTTAAGTTAAAGAAAAAGAAGGTAGGCTTTTATTCTTTCTTTTTCAGTTAGTTTTCTTAGTCATTCCATATCTGCCTCCTGCCTTCTGATGATTGAAAAGAAGAATTTTAGGCTTATATTTTTCATTTTTTGTTAATGGACATACTAATAAGCTGTTCAATCGTCTAAAGCATGCTTATAAACTTTTAGAGCGTTGATTATGACCATGATTTGTGTTTACAGATCAGTATGAGTTTAGAAATGTGCCGAAAGCGTATTTATCTTTTTTCTATCATTACTGTAAGATTGTAATAACACAACTCGTACCTAAAATTAATGTTTTTAAGTAATTAGTCATAACAGCTCTTGTTAATTTTGATAAACAGACGAATTAAATTAGTCAATGCTTCATACTCGCTTATTAGACATTGAAATCGTTTAAAAGCATTTTTTTAGTCTTAAGAGCAATTTCACTTTCTAACTACTTTTATAAAATTTAAATGGCGCTTCGTCTCCTTCTGCTTTTCCTGCTGTCTGTGTCATGTAAATGTAGTCATTTTCAAATTTACTTACTTACTTTTCTTTTACCATAATATAACTCAATTCAATTCAATGAAGTTCAGTCACATTTTCTTTTTAATTACAGTAAGATTATAGTCACACTTTTTCAACTTTCAACAACTCTCTTCTTTTTTCTCCTAAACAAATGTCACATAATTAAATAAACCAACCTTTAAATACTTGCAGTCTCTTTTTTTTTAAATATATTTGCTAAAATTTCATTACATTTAATTATTTTTTTCTGACCTGCAAAAAGCAAATTTCAAAGTCGTTGCAAAATTGTGCCAAAATTTAACTATCAAAAAAAAGGAGAGAACCTTTCGAATTAGGCGGTAACCTTTTTTTCTGTTGTTAAACTTAATTTAATGATGAAAACCTTCTTTTTTGAGTTTCAAAAAGAGACAAAAAAAAGAGGAACAACCAAAATCAAAGTACTTCAAATGATTGAGTTTTTTTTCTGCGGTTGATTGTCAAAGTACAAACCACTTTTTTTGTTCGCTGATTTAAATTAGTTCCCCCTTTTTCAACAAAAAAAAACAAAATTTTCCTTTTTTTAGTTCAATTTTTGATTTCCATTATTTTCTTTTTTTATAAATGTTTGTGTTCCTTCTTCTTTTTTCTTTTTCCTTCCTTCAACCATCAGAAATCCAAAAAAAGACAGATATATTTTTGGTGGGTGCTTTTTTTCCAATTTTTTTTGCATGAATTATACTCTTCTTTTTTTCCCTCTTCCTTCTATCTAAACTATGTATAAACGAAAAATGAAGAGTAATGGTTAAAAAAATAAATATAAAATTTTTGGGAGAAGGAAAAAACCAAATTTTGGGGCGGAGTTTTGTTTCAAAAAAAAACAACACCGGGCGGCGGCGAAAAAAGGGGGTGTTCAAATTTTTCTCTTTTCTCTCTTTTTCTGAATCTCGAAAAAAACGCGAAATAATTTAGCGAAGTCTTTCTTCTTTTTTTGCAAGCAAAAAATCGAGAAATGAGAAAAAAACGACGCCCATTATTTTATTTTTAAAACAAAACATAATATATAATTCGTATATATAAAATTTTATTTATTCTTTTTTTAAAAAAGGGTGGAGTTTAAGAAACATAGAGCCCTCATGTTTCAACTTCTTTTTTCTCTCATTTTTTACCACCTTTTTAAAACAATAAATAATATTTTTTGAGAAATGTTTTTTTGGTAAAATTGAAATAGAAGAGATTTGTCCTTGAAGGACAGTTTCTCTCTTCTTTTTTTCATGATTCTGAATTATTATTATTAGGTATTAATTATTTATAATAATATGCACTTTTTTGTTCAAATTTAAAACAAACATTTATTAAGTTTTTGATCATTTATGTTATATAACAGAAAAAAGATTTGCACTTTTGTTTTTAATCCTCTCAACCTTTTTTTTCTCTCTCCCTCCCGTTTTTATTAAAATTCCAATTTTAAAATATTATTATTCTTTTTTTCTAGATCTTTAATGTAGCCATTTAACTCACTTGAAAATGAAGCCTCGCAGATATATATACTTTTTATAAAAATTTATTTTTAACCTTTGATTTTCTATATTTTTTCTTTTAACTATAATAATAATAATATCAGCCCCAATGATGAAAAAAATGAATGATAATAAAGACCACGTTCAGAACATTCTTACCTTTTTCTTCGGTCTTCTTAGTTCGAAGCGTCCTTCTCCTTCTTTTTCTTTTTCCTGTTGTGTCATTAAAATAAAAGTTTTTATTTTGTGCGATAACAGTAAACATAAAAAAATATAATACATATATTATGTATACATATAAGAATTGATAGTTAATGATATGCTTGTACGTGAATGAATGCATATGCATATATATGAGGTAACTTGAAGAGGATGTTAATGATTTCTTTATAATCAGGGGGGCATAGTCAGTGATGAGGTAATCAAAAAAAAGAATAGTTGATTTTAACTATGCTTTTTTGCTCACTCATTTTTGTATAAAAACGATAAATGATAGGTACTTGATACTGTACTTTTATGGTCCCTTCGTGATAGGATCATAAAAGTACAGTATCAAACTTTATTAATCTCTTGCACTTTTACTGATTTCAAGTCAATTTTCAGTCAATCAGTTTTTGAAAAAAACTTCCTAAATAACAATGTATAAGTACCAAAATAACTTTTTTTAAGTAATATTTTTGTTTCTCTGTTGTTTCCAAACACGTTTCTTTTTATAACCCTTTTTTTAGTTCTTCTTCCTTCTTCCTTCTTTCTTTCCCCTGAGTTTGCCAAAAAAAGAAAGAATTTCGACCCTCTATTTTAATTTTCATTGTTTTTTTTGTGTTTTTTCTAAAACGTGATTGGAATAATATATATATAATAATAGGTTTTTTTCCAATTTTATTGTCTATTGATCAAATCACAATAATCATCATCAGTATCACGTGTAGTCTTCCTTCCTTTCTTCTAAAACTGTTTTTTTCCAAAAAGGGAAACTCCTTTTTGACTGAAAAACTTTTTTTAATAAACATATTTGAAACAAAACTTATTTATTTAATCTTATGATTTTAAATAGATAATAAAATAATCGACTAAAATATAATTGTAACAATGATTTTTTTTCTATCTTAAATTAACTGTAAGACCATATTTTTTATGTGATTTATTATTTTTTATTTTTCCGATTTTAAAGTTGACACCCTGGAGGAACATGGTACGTAAAGGCCTGTAGTAAATATTATAGTTTTTGTTTTTTTTACCTTCCCCCATAAATGCTTTGCTGCTACATTTATTGGGCGTGGCTTTTTTCTGTGAAATATAACTATGTTTTCGTGTTTTTTTATTTAGATTTATATAGCTTAATTTTAACTTTATATTTTTTTCTTCATTTTTTTATTTTTTCAGATTATACGGTATTTTTTCTTCTCTCAAACTTGATTGCTCCCTTTTTCTTTTCCCTGTGTGTATTTTTTTAAAGAACAGATGAACGTTAGTTTATCAAGTGCCGGCAATAGCAACTGTATTTTATCTTCACCAATTGGACCTTTCACAACAACAGCAGCAAGAAGTGGTTGCACAACAGCTGAAAGTCCAATTCTAATTCAATCCCAGCATCCTTCAACTACAACCTCACCAATTTTATCTTCTTCAGCAATGACAACTGGAAGTTTGTTGCAGCAACTTTCAAATGCTTCATCATTTGTAAATCCTGCCATGGCTGCTGCTGCCGCTGCGGCAACGGTAAATCGGCTGCTACCAACTCCTGGCATTTCACCCCTTTTCACTGTTGAACAGCTTGAATTAATTCGAAGATTGCGAATGACCGGAATTTCAGCTGATGCAGTTTTAGAGGTTCGTTTTGACCTTTTTTTATTACTACCGTAAGCCATATAAAATATGAACACATACATATAAGGACAAAAAAGTATAAAAATGAAAGAAATTTGTTATTTTTAAAAATCTTTTTTAAAAGCAGGAAAAGAAAACATTACTTTAGTCATTCCTTTCTCTTCTATCTCTTTCTTCTTTCATATTCTTTTTCTTCTGAATCTTTTTTAAAAAAAATCTTAGTCATTATTAAAATAGAAAAAAAGAAACAAACAACTTTATTGGCTTTAACTTTTAATGCCTTCTTTTCTCTTCCTTATTTTCTTTATTATTTCTATTTAAAAACAAATTTCATGTTGAAACATACATGCTGAAGAACTAATAGTAATAATATTAATCCCAATGCTCAATGCCATGGCATGATTTGTTTCTTTCTTTTTTAAATAAACAGTAATCTTTGCTTTTCTTAAATGTTCTTTGCCTTAAGAGAAAATATATTTGTATCTCACTTAATTACTTTCTTTTTTTATAACAAAAAAATTAAAGAAGAAAGTGTATGTGTGTTTTCAATTAAACTTACTTTCTTTCTTTTTTATTTAATTTTTTTCTTATAAAAAATAATTTTAAAATCCGCTTTGTCATGTTTTTTCCCGTTTTTTGAGAGAAGCAAAAATAATAAAAATAATTTTATATATGCATTTCTTTCTTTTGATAGTATTTATATTTGTGGATTACTGTAAGTAACAAAGAGGGAGAGAGAATTTTCTTCTGAATTTTTTTCCGTTGATTAAAGATTAATCATGAACTTATATAAGCTTACTTAAAAATTACCTTTATTTTGTTGCTAAACTTTTGCTCTTACTCAATCATCTCCTCCCATGATGATGACAAAAAATAATAATCAGGAGGAGAAGCAAAACCACAAAAATAAATTTTTGAAAGAAGAAGAATGTAAATAATACCTTCTATTTTTGTAAAGGACGACAAAATCGATGATACCTTCGATCAGATTTTGTCCCTAATCTTCTTAAACTTCTGTTTTTGCTTTTGTTTAATTTTTTATAAAAAGTTATGTATAAATTAGAGCTTAATTTCTCTGTAATAATCTTTCTTGTCAAAAATTTCTCTTTATTTATTTTCATGATTTTACATTATTTTTAAATAATCAAATTCACAAGCTTAAAGAAAAAGATAAAGTTTCAAATCTCTTTTTTCTTCTTCTCTGAAAATAATTTTTTTTGTAGTTGGAAAAGTAGAACAAAGACTAAGGGAAGAGGAATGGGGAAGGAGGAAAAATGTACACAACATAAAAAAATTTGTTAAAATCTTATTGTTGTTGTTGAATATGAGAGAGGGAGAGGGAGACATGAGTCTAGGGGCTTCTTTGCAATCTAAAAAATTTTTTTTGCAGACTTTTATTTTCTTTGCAAAAAATAAAATTGAGAGAAGAAGAGAAACTTTTGAAAGTTAAAAGAACACCTCCGTATTTTTAAAATTCGCATAAAAAACAACATACTTTATTTACTTACAATGTACTTTGTTTTTTAATTGTTAAAAATAGTTTTTGCTGAAGAAAAAAGTGATGTTTAACAAAAAAATAATTTCAAGGGACAAATTTAAAAAGGCTAAAGTTTAAACTCTGGGAATACGGTAGCCTAGGATTCAAGAGCATTTTTTGGTTTGAAGAACTCCTTCTCAAATTTCAAGAAAAGCTTATTTCCGTTTGAGACATTAAAGAAGGTCCGAATATTAATATTTGAATATTGTTTGCATTTTTAATTGTCTGTTTTTTCTTTGTTCTTTCTTTCTTGGAGGAAAAAAGTGTTTTTAATCATTGACCAAAAATTGCATCAGCTTCTGTGTGTCAGTTTCATTCCAAAACAAGGCATCCTCAATTTTTTTGGTTGGGGACATAAATTTTTTTTGCAGCCAAGAAGGACGAGGACAACAACATGGGAATTTTTTGTTTAAACGCTTCTGTTTTGTGTCATTTAAAAAACAGCATATTTTAGTTTTTATCCAAAAAAAGAAAAAAATCCTTTTTTTTAAAATAAGCATGCAAAAATAGCACTTTTTTTCTGCAAAATCCAAAAAAGTGGCACTCTCTGTTTTTTGCATAAATTTCTTTTTGGATGTCTGCCTCTTCTTCTTCTTCGGTCTTCAGAATAAGGAAGAAATTTGCAGCATACATTTTTTTCAAATGTTTTTGCAAACATTTAAAAAAACACAGAAGCAGCTTTTTTTGAATGGTACATGTTCATCATGAGAGAGAAGAAGAAGGGAGAGATATTTGCTTTTCCTTACTTGTTTCATATTTATGCAAAAAGGAGGAAAGAAATTTCTTTCTTTTTTTTAATGTTGTCCGTAAATATATTTATATATTATTTTTAGCAAAGCATAGGAAAAAAGCGACGAATAAATATGCATTCGAAAGTATCTCTCTCTTTTCTCTTTCGTTTCTGTTCTATTTTCTATTGTGCATTAGGGACTGACTGAAATGGATGTTATTTTTTTTTACCCTTGCGCTTACTCTTTTTTACCCTTACAAAAAAAGAGTACCCTTGAGTTTACTTTTTTTTACCCTTGGAAAAAAAGAGTACCCTTAAAAATACTTTTTTTTACCCTTACGAAAAAATAGTACCCTTAGAAAAAAAGAGTACCCTTACGTTTACTTTTTTTTACCCTTGCAAAAAAGAGTACCCTTGGAAAAAAAGAGTACCCTTACGAATTAAATTCAGTAATAAATTAATAATACAGTATTTTTTAAAGTTAATAAATAAATTGTTTAAGATATTATTAATGCACACCAATTTAATATTTGAAGAATCACATATTTTATAAAAAGGAGGATTCTGAATCCACAAACTTTTTCTTCAGATTCCGCATAATGAGTATTATATGTTTTTAAGAAAATATCAAATTAAACTGTAAATTAATGCTTGACGTGATTCGTCCCTTTAGGGTATAACACACAAGTTTTAGACTAATATTAAGCAGTCACAAGGCAATCTAAACGAATTCTTGAACCCCAGAAAAAACATTATCAAACTAATATGTGGTCGTTAATAAATCAAAATTCTAAATCCAAAGGATTCTGAATCCAAAAAGATACGATTAGTTTAATTATATATTCGTAGATTGTGAAGACCTCTGCTTCAGAATCAAAAAATATGTGCATAATATACTCTCCAAGATGACTCCACTGTTACTCATTATGCGGAATCTGGAGAAAAAAGTTTGTGGATTCAGAATCCTCCTTTTTATAAAATATGTGATTCTTCAAATATTAAATTGGTGTGCATTATTAATATCTTAAACAATTTATTTATTAACTTAAAAAATACTGTATTATTAATTTATTACTAATACACTGAATTTAATTCGTAAGGGAACTCTTTTTTTCTAAGGGTACTCTTTTTTCGTATGGGTAAAAAAAAGTATTTGTAAGGGTACTCTTTTTTTCCAAGGGTAAAAAAAAGTAAACCCAAGGGTACTCTTTTTTTGTAAGGGTAAAAAAGAGTAAACGCAAGGGTAAAAAAAAGTTTAATTCGACTGAAATAAGTTAAAAATTTTAAAATATATTTTTTGAAAGAGAAACAATGCAAACATTTTCTTTGAATTTAGTAAAAATGTGTTTAAACAAAAAATTAAATGGATTTTTTGCTTTTAAAAAAGAACTAATTTTGGAAAAAAATTGGATTAAACAATGTAAAACATTAAAACATAAAAAATTGAAATTTGCAACCCAAAAAAATAAACATTAAAAGTGCTTTCGATGTTTCCCTCCAAAAAAATTCAGGGAGTTTCTTTCGAATGATTATTACTGTAATTAATTTAAACATTTTTAATTCATCAATCATTTAAATAATTATTAAACTGTAAGAAAAAACTGATATCACAATATTGTTGTTTACCAAATGCATTTTTAACTATAAATTTTGCAAACAATACTTTTTTTTATTTTTATTGAACTTGACCTTTGATTACGTATTAAAAAAATTATCTATGTATTTTTTTGCTGATTTTCACGCTATGCCGAACGGCCTTGAAATAAAAAAAAATAAAGCAAATGTCCATCAAAATTTTTTTTGACAAAATCAAAGCACTACTTTTTTTATAATTCGGACAAAAAAAGACTACTCTCTTTTTTTCAATTTTCAACAATAGGGAAAAATTAAAAAAAGTGGGAAAGCAATGTTTTGTTTTAAAAAAAGGTTATTTGCAGTTATACTTTTTTTGAGATTGAGTTGAAACTTTTTTAAAAGGTTCAAGTTTTTAAACTTTAGTTTTAAGTTTTTAAAAATCATTTGACATTTTTCTTGGAAGCTTTTCTTTTGATTGCATTGGACCCTCCTGGAAGATGTTTTTTCTAGTGTTTTTGCAAAAACAAACATATTTTTAAATTCAGAAGATTTAGAGATTGAGGGAGAGAAAAAAAGGAAAGGTTAAAATTATTTCAAATCGATGTTCACTTTTTTTCGATACTACTTTTTCTAAAATATCCCGTTTTTTTTTCAGCTGAAAATGACAGAAAAGACATAATTAAAAAATTGTCTGTTGTCTGGCAACTAAGTAAACAATTAAAAATAGCAAAATAAATTTTTTTGGTGATTTTTGCTGCAAAAAATATGCATCATAGAACTGCATTTTTGTGTTTTACCGTAATCAGTTTTTTTATTGACAAAGCTTTCAAGAATTTTTTTCATTGAAAGGAAATGATTATAAAAAAGAATTTGTTTAATCTTTGACGGATATACTTATTTGGGATATATGAAATCCAGAACGCATAACTTATTTTTGGGAGATTAATCAATCTTTGAGAAAAAAGATATAAAATTGATAGTTTTAAAATTTAAACTATCAAATTTTTACGTTTTTATCATTAAAATATTCTTTTTCTCGTTTTTTCAATATTCGTTTTTGATTTGGAACAATTAAAACTATTCTCTTTTTCTCTTAGGGTTCAATTGTGGGTAAAACTCTTTCATAAAATATATTCTAAAAAGAAGAAAGAATAAAATGAACCGGGGGGAAATGATTAAGTATCATTTTAAAGGTTTTTATTATCACTGATTGAAATGATGAATTGCAATTAAATACGAATTTTATATGCGATCTAATTAAATTTTTTTATAAAATTTCTTTAAAATTATTTTACAATTTTTTCGGGGGAGAAAAATATAAAACTATAAAAACATAAAAAATGGGATTAAATAAAAAAATTTTATTTATAGCTACTCTACAGTATCCCTTATGTGATAATTAGTAATAAAAAAAAATAAGAATCATTACTTTTTTTTTAAAAATACGTTGTTGTAGTTTATATTGCTCAACACACACACAAACACAGAAAATATATACATAAATAAATTTGAGTACTTTAAAAGCACCGGAAAAATAAGAGAAAAAAAGATACTTTGATGTTTGAATTTGTGTGCCCCGAAAGAAAGAAAAAGAAAATTCTAACAAAAAAAATAAATTTGTTTTTAGAAAATAATAAATTTATAACAATTTCCTTGTAGCTTTTTGATTTCAATTAAAATTAATAAAATTTTAAAGGTTGTGAAAGAAAAAACATTTGTGATAAAGGGTAGAAATTCATACTGTAGCTTTTTGGGGAAAGTATATTTCTTGTGCAGACTTGCATAAAAAAGTGAAACCTATTGTTTTAAAAAAACAATAGAACAATAAAAGCAACTTCCAAAAAGACAAACGTAGAATTTTTGGCTCCATTTTCTTTGAACATAAAGACCCTCCTGAGTTTTAGTGTAACCAATCTAACAATATTGTGACCAAAAAACATGACTGAAATTATTATTATTGTTTTCTTAGGTTGTTTTTCTTTCACTTTTTTCATTTTCTTTATTATTTCTATTTTTTTTAACTTTAAACTCTTAAGCATTAAGTGGATTAAATTGGGAGATTTAATTCTCTTGTTTTATCTTGTAGTAAAAAGACGATGACACGTTTTTTTGATGCTTCTTCTGCGTCTTTCATTTCATCATCATCGAGAAAAAAAACATTGAATTAAAAGGTCTTTAAGATAGAAAAAAGCGAGATCGAAAATGAGCAAAGTCAAAATTAACGTGCTTTTTTAAAAAAAAATATATTGGAATCAACATCAACAACCGTTTTGTTGTTTTTTAATAGTTCGTCCTTCTCCTCTGTCTTTTTGGGGATCCATTTTTGTTTTATTTATTCAAAGCTGATTAAAATATTTTTGTCTTTTTTAAATGTTTCGTTTTTTCGATGAGTCACTAATTTTATTCAAGAAGGGGTTCTTTTTTTTATTTCAATGTCAAAACCAAAAAAGCAAAGATAATTAATTAAACAGAAACAAACAAAAAATAATCATGACAAAAATTAAAGAAAATAATCAGCAGATTTTTCTTTTGTTACAGTAACCAACATTCATTTTTTTAAAACAAAAGTAATAATTTGAAGAAAATATACATTATTTTTTTAAGATGATAAATAGCACAATTCCTTTTATATATTTCTGTATTCAGTATTTCTTTAAAGAAAAAAAAACAATTTTGAATAATGTTTTTATGCGAAAAATGCTGCCATTTTTTACGAACGAAAATGCATACACTTTTTTTTAAAAATGGAAGCAAAAAAACTAAAAACATTATTTATTTTTTGCGATGCTTGTTTCAAAGAAAGAAAAAAGGCTGAATCATTGAAAGAAAATGAATGCAAACTTAAAAATCAAATTTTTATATTAGTTTTATATTTTTACGGAAGGAAAAAAACCAAAACATGCACAATTTATTCAGTTTCTTTTTAAAGTTCGAAAAGGGCAAGTGTTTTTTTTTCTTCCAGAGAATATTGCTATTACGTGACATCGAAAAGAAGACTATAAGATTTCAGAAACAAAATAATAATTGCTCATCCTATCCTAACCATCTAGCTTTTTTTAAAAGTACAGTAGCATTTTCTTGGAAGTTTTTTTTCTTTTACGTCGGAAGTTCAAAGTATATTAAAAAAATAAATTATACATTCAAAAATATACATTTGACATTTAAATTTTTTTGCATTTCTTTTAATGATCTATGACTCAGCCTCTTTCTTTTTTTTCTGAGACCAAAAAGTCATGAATAAAATTAGAATTTTTTCTTATTAAATATTTAACTGTTAGGTGGGATTTAATAAATGTTTTTGGAAATCGTAACACCTTGCACTTAAAAAATATTTAAAATGTCATTTTTTGGGTACATATCATTTAATAGTAATCACATTGTTAAAAGAGGAAATACAATTACCGTAATCATTCTTGGAATTATTAAGGCAAAGTTTTAATTCTGAGTAATAATTTTTATTATTTATTACTACTAACTATTATATTATTATGTTTTTTTATTAAAAATGTGTAATTGCGTATATCAAAGTTCTCGTAAAAAATGAATTAAAACTTTATAAAATTTTAAACTTTTGCTTTTATGACCTTTTTGGTTTTTTTATTATTTTTCTTAAAATTTAAAAAAAAATGTTTTAAAAACGCCATTTTCAAATAAAATCATGTTTTTTTCTTTAAGAACAAAAAATACAAAGAAAAAAGTCTAGACTTGCAAAAAAAGAAGCCATTTTTTGATTGTTTGTTTTTGAAAAGAAAGAAATTGAAATTAAACCTTTTCTTTGCTTTTAGAAAAAACGTTTGTAAACAAAACCCGAAGCATATGAAATTCATCCATTTCTTCATTTTTATTCATTTCTTTCACAGTTTCTTTCTCTTTTTGGCTTAAACAAACAAAACCAATGATGCTAATTATAAGCCCTCAGGCAGTAGTTTGAAAGATTTAAATTATCTCAACCAAAACCCATAAAAAAACACATTTTGAGAAAACTATTCTTTATTAATGGAACTAAAGTCTATCTGTGAAAAAAGAAAGATATCACATAAAATTTGAATTAGTTTTTTTCTCGGAGGGGGAGGTTGCATGTCTAAACCACATTACTTTTGCCTTGTTAAAATTTCAACGGAAAAACTAAAACTGTGAAATCAAATAAAAAATATGTATGTATTTTTCAGGCATTTAATACATTGGAAAAAATTGAAAGTGATTTAACTTCAAATCAAATTCAGTCGATTGCATTGGCAGCTTTGATGGGAAATAACAGCAATAATACTTCAAATCCCACATCTTCAACTTCCACAAAATCATTGTTTTCAAATGATTCCCCACTTTCAAATGTTGAACTCCCACATCCCCTTTCAACATCACAACATCAACAAATTTTAACACAAAATGTTCTTTCCACTACTTCTCCAACACTTTTACAACAATTATCTTCACAGGTTTGTTTTTATTTAAAAGGGGGATACTGTATTTTGAACTTCTTGTTCTTCGTCATAAGAGACTTTGGTAGTTAATTTTCTGTTTACCAAGAAATAGAATTTGTTTAAAATCCTGTGAAGGTCAACCCCATATTTAATGATACAAAAAATCAATAAAATATGATAATAGCATTAAAGCGATTATAGCTATTTTATTTTTGCAAGTTCAACGTGAACTTTCCGTTTCCTTTTTTGATGTTTGGAATCAGAAACAAAGTCCATTCTTGGGATTCATTCAGCCAGCCTCCTTTTCTTAGATTACTTTTCGGCAACAATTTTTGTAATAATACTTTTTGGGGAGCAAAAAAGCATAATTAATTTTAATTAATTTTGTTTATCAGAAGAAAATTAATTTTGTTTATCAGAAGAAAAACAATTAGACCGTAGTCTTATATTTTTTTCATGTTGAGTAATTAATCACTTCTCAGCTGAGTTCCAAAAAGACCAAAAACAGATAAACAACAAATCTTTAAACACTTTTTTTGACGTAATAAAATGTGCAAATTTGATTATTCTTTTTAAACAAAAATGAATGAAAAAGTATTCGAAAGAATAAAATTTATGCAAAATTATTATCAGAAAAAAACAATGAATATTTTTGAATATTCAATGACCGGCAACGAATTTGCATAAATTATAAGGAGCTCACATTTTTTTGCTACGGCAACAAAAGAAAAATGGCAAAAGTTCCGGGTTTAAAATAGAAAAAAGCAAAATTTTTTTAAGGGATTACAAAGTGTTGGAATACTGTAGCAGGGTCATTGTTTTTGAAAAACGCATCTCCATTGCAATAAATTATCCAAATCAAACATTTTATGCAAATTATTTTAGGCATTTGGAAATCCTTCAACAGGTTTACCGCCACCGCTTTGCACGCCAATGATGGCATCAACAACAACAAGTTGTTTATCAGAAGGCAGCAACAAAGTCTCCCCTGCTTTATCACCAGAAAGATGTTCAATGACTTTTCCATCAACAGCAGCCACAATTGCTGCAGCTGCGAATGTTGTTGCAGCAAATCAGGATCTTTCAAGTCAATCCCTTTTTGGTCCATATCCATCATCAATGAACAATCATCATCATCATCAACACCAAAATCCATCTGCCACTTCCACATCATCGACCCCTTCAACATCTTCTTCATCCGTGTCCCGACCAATTCGATCTCAACGAACCCCAATGAAAGAAATAACAACCTTGGATGATCCATCTGAGTTGGAGGATTTCATGCAACAAGGTGAAGAGGGTTGCATCAATGACATGAAACAATTCATTACACAATTTTCCCTTCGTCAAACGACTGTTGCAATGATGACTGGCGTTTCACAACCTTATATTTCAAAACTCCTAAACGGAAATCACAAAGAACTTTCCCTTCGATGCCGAAAAAATATTTATTCATGGTATTTAAATTGCCGACGGCATCCTGAAAAGCTTGGTAAGCAAATATTACCAAATTTGCATAATCATGGATTTCCTATTACAGCATCATTCCTTCAAGATCCTTCAACCCGACTTGAAACAAATGGGGATGGAGAATTGGTTCCACAACGACGAGAACGATATGTTTTTCGACCAATTTTAATTAAAATTTTGGAAACCTTTTTTGCTGAAACTCCATTCCCGGATTACAATAAACGGGCTGAAATTGCATCCGCCTGCAACAGTGCCTTACAAATGGATAAAAAAGGTATTTTTAGCTTTTCTTTTTCAATTACGGTAGTTTCGAAATACTGTGATCGACAGTTGCGCTTTTATATTTAAATTATAATTACTCTCTTTTAAATAATTAATACCGTAAGCGTGGACTTTCACCCCATTTTAAGTCATAAGACATAAAAAAAGATTATCGTTTTTTCTGCAATTTTTTTCTTTTATGCAAACTTTTGAAATGCATTCCGGTTTTTAATTTTTTATCACTGATAAAAAAAAGGAGGCTTTTAACTATGCGTTCATTGAATGAATCCTTTACAAAAAATACAAAGTCCAAAAAATAATAGCGTGATTTATACACTTTTTTCATCTATCAAGTTCAAGGTGACCTCGAACTATCATAATTCTTCCATAAAGTTCTTCACTTTTTATCACATAAATTTTTAATGCTTTATTTTTTCCTTAAAAATTTTTGTTATGGAACTGTTTTTCGGCTTCCTTCTTTCAAAAGGTAAAAAATTACGGTTATTTCAAAAAAAAGAAAGGGAAAGAACAAAAACCATAAAAATATGCATGTTTTTCTTAAAAACAAAAATCATAAGACTACAAAGCTTTTACAAATAAAAATTACTCTTTTGCATTATTTAATTATTATATAAAAAAACTGGGGAATATTTGATTATAGAGACTATTTTTAATGCCCTTTTGAAAAAATTACGGTAAAGTTTTAGTTGTTGCCTTGTGTGTGTGATAACTTTATGTCCGTTAATGTACATAACTTTACGAATAATAATAATAATAATATTTTATTATTTTAAAAATAGCTGCTTCTGTTACTGCTTTGAGCTTTTTTTAAAGCATGCATAATTTTTTTTTTTATTATTTCCATGTTTACCAACCTGGTGCTGTTTGTTGGAATGTATGAATGTATTTATTCTTAAAAAATTGAATAAAAAAAGAAGAGGAAAAAATGAATAAACCATTAAAGTCTGAAAAAAATAGCTTGGATCCATGAAAAAAATGTGTTTTAGGAAAAGTGTTTTTTTAAATCATAAGAAATCCTTTGCAAAAAAAGAGAACAAATAAATAAAGAAGCTTGAATGCCATAATTCTTTTTTTTTAAGGTGTTATTATCTCGTAAAATATAAGAAGTTTATTGAACATTGATGTATGCGCTTTCGAAAAATATAAATCCATTAAATATATGTAATATTGCACCAATAAAAAAATAGATTCTTTTTTTGAGCAAATTTAAATTTAGTAAGTCATTTAGTCTATGTACCCTTTTTTGAGCAAAATAAAGAGCAATTATTTAATTTGTAATTGATCAAAAAACAATGAATATTTTTGAAATTTAAAAAAAGAGAGTAATTTTTGGTGACACAAAACACTATCATTTACAGTAATTTATTTCAAAACTACAGTAGTATATACTCATACATTTATAAAATTCAAAATCAATGATTTTTACAGTTTTTTCAGGAGTTGGTTTAATGCCAAAGGAAATTGTTTCGCCGCAAGTTGTTGCAAATTGGTTTGCAAATAAAAGAAAAGAAATGCGTCGCCGATCAAATGAAGAGCCGATGCCGCATCGATTAATTCAACAAAATAGTGAGAATGGGGATGACCCCCTTACCGGAACCCCCTCCCCTCTAACCCCCATGGATTCAGCAAATAATTTGATGATGGAAACTGAAAATTCATGTGATCTTTTTCAACAATTTTCAAATCCATTTAAAGCAGCATTTTTGAATTCTGCATTTTCAAATAATTCTCAAAACAGTGAAAATAGCAATAACAGTATGTTAATGGATTCATCAACAAATTCATCCCCTCCGGCATTATCCGCGTCTGAACCCCTTGCAAATTTTGATGCTTTAATGCAATCCGGACTTTTTAATAATTTAATTGGTGTTTATCAACAACAGCAACAACAACTTCATCAACAACACCAACAACAATTACATCATCATCATCATCATCAACAGCAATCAACCCAGCAATCAAATCCATCAAATAATAATAATTTTGTTATTAAAATGGAACAAACTGCAGAATAACAAAAAAATAATTTTGTGTAAAAATTTAAATATATTAGTTTTTTTGTATTTCTTTTGTTCTCAAAATCTTAACTGACAATTTAAAATGTTTTTATTTCTGTCTTTAACTTTAAATATTTTTGCATAACAAAATTCTTTTTTTCATAATAATAATTTTGATTACTTTAATATCAGTTCTTTGTTTTTTTCTATCTTAAAAAATGCTTGTCGAACAAATAATTTAAATCTGGTGAAATATTTTTTTTCTTTCTTTCTTACTGTCATTTGTTTTTTATATCTTTTTCATGCTTTTATTTTTTAATTAAACAAAATAGAATCTTTAAAAACCGTTTTTGAATAAATTATTCTAAAAATTAATTACTTTTACTTTTAACAATTCAATAAATGAAAGTTCGGGTATTTCTACAGTATCTTAAAATTACAACATGAAAAAAATATCACTGAATTGCAAAAATGATTTTATTATTTTGTTACACTAGAAATTAAAAAGATTACAGGATGTTTTTTTAGATCAAGAAATAAGGTTTCTATAAAAACACAAAATCGTACAGAAGTTTTTAATGAAAATAGATAACTGGTTTGTCTATTTCTTCCATTGAATTGATCGCTGCCGTAATAACATCTTGAAAATTTCTGCAAGATATTATCGGTGCTGCAAAATTCATAACTATTCGAAATTTTGAATTCGATGAAGCATATTTCTGAAATAAAATCTTACAATTAATTTTAGGAAAAATGATGCAATTAAACGCACTTTTATAAAATTGGCAAATTCTGCAACGCCAAAAGTGGCTGGAATATTTGTGAGACAAAAATTCTTATATTTTTTGTTTATGTTTAATGCTGCAAGTTTTTGGGCAGTTACAGGAGAAAATTGGATATTTCGCCTAAATTTGCATAATTATTAAATTCAAAGATTACTGTAAATACATACAAAGTTAGATTAGTTACGGTAGGAATTCGTTGAACAATATCTTCCACATGAGCCAAAGGCCGACCTTCAACTTCTTCATTAAAAACTAAAACATTATCAAGCAAAATATATTCCAATTGTTCAGCCAAAAATTCAAATTCCTTCAAAGAAATTTGCTGATTGTAAATTGTTAAAAATCGAATAGTGCAAGATGGAGTTTTTGTTAATAAATTTGAAAGTGCCTTATTGTTATTGTTTCGGCAAATTTCAAGTGAATTTCCAATATGAATCATTTCCAATTTAATTGAATCAAAATCTTCATCTTTTAACATTAACGAAGTTTCAAATGCAACAGGTTTTTCGCCTCGTTTTACAACCATCCGATGACAATATACTGTATCTAAGATTGAAAAGAAATATTTGCATGATTTTTGAAGTTTGAAATATATATGAGGGGACATATTATCAATCATATAATTGATATAACCAGGTCGAAATGAAAATTGCTGTTTTAAAGTTGAAGGGGAAAAAAATTTTGGAATTGTTACAGTATCATTGGATACGGTATCATCTGTCACTTGTTCAGAAATTGAGAATTCTTGATTCTTAATAATATCAGAGAATAGTTCCATATTTATGTCAAAATCATCACAAAGCAAATCATCATAAATTTCGTAGTTTGTCATTAAAATTTCTGACATTTTATTATTACAAGCTTCGATGTCATATGTCGTCATTCGAATAAGTTGAATATAATCAATCCACCAATTTAGACGATATGAAAGTTTTGCATTACAAATTGCTTCGAAATATTCATCTTGCATTTTTGTGTTATTCAAATACAATCTACAGTATCGAGAATATACTTTCAATGCCATCTAAAAATTTAAATTGTGTATGATTACTGTATCCAAAAGTTATTAAACTACTCTAGTAGATGCTTACTTTAGTATCAGATTCTTTTAAATAATTTAAATATTCTAAATGAAATTCTTCATCATACGGATTTCTGCCAAGCCGATATTCACAACCTTTTACAATAAAACTGTGATTTTTGCATTTCTTTAAACATTGAAACCAAAATTCCGATCTCTCTTCAACATTTGATAAATGCTCCAATACAGTAATAATCTTAACACATTGTTGGATATTAACTGGATAAACTAAAATTTTAAAACAATATTATTGTTTGTTTGCTGCTTAATAAGTTACTTGAATATTGATCCCAAATATTAAAAAATATTTCGTGATCTCGAACAATTTCACCTTCCCTTAATCCAAATCTTTTCATTTCAGTAAAAATATTTTTTGAATTTTGTTTAAGTGAAATCATTAAATCATAGAATTTATGTTTCATGTAAAAATGTCTGTCCAAATTTTCAACTTGTACTCCCTAAAAGCAAAATTTAATCAATTAATTGAAGGGATGCTTTTTTACTTGAGATCGGATTTTGGATTTAACAGATTCATATCCCTCCAATTCAAAATGTTTATGTTTCATACACGCAAAAACTTCATTCTCTAAACTTTCTTCAGTTCTAAATCAAAGATTACTGTAATTAATATTATTTTTAGCAAGAATGTTAAACTTACTGATACCAATATTTCCATAAATTTGGTAATAATGTAAAATTTTCTGAGAATTCTTTTAAATTTCGGCATTGACAATTTCTATGACTGCTTTTTAATTTTGAAAGCAAATTTTTAACTTCATCAACATATCGAGGACCAAAAACTTGTAAATCCAACACATTTACATCTGGTTGAAATGTCATTTTTCTAAATCAATAAAAAGTATTTAAAAATTGTGTTGAGTTAATTTTCAGCAAAAAAAAGCTCAAAAGTCAATAATGAATGGGTCTGTAAAATAAAAGAGACAGTTGTAAAAACTGATAACAAAAGCAAATCTTCTTTCTTGATGGAAATAAAAGATGTGTGTGTGTGTATTGATTTAATGTCGAAATGTTGAACTTAAACACATAAATTTATTTATTATATTGAATGTTTTTCCTCCAAAAAAGTTTATAGCTAAACAAATATGTCGGGTTTAATCTCCCATTTGAAATATTCAAATTTATAAAAATTTAAATTTTTTATTTTTTAAATATTTTTTAACAAAAAACAAAACTGATTTTTTTCATTGACTAAATTTTTTCAATAACACAATATTAATAATAATGATAGTAATTGGACCTCAAAAGTGATATAATAATTATTATACATATATTTAAAACTGGGTATACGGTAATATATAAATCATGGATGGAATCTTAGAATATCAAAAATAAACAAAAACAATTCTTTTTTGGCACATTCTTTGCAGAAAAAAAGAAACTGATAAAAACAATTAAATATCTGACTAAAATTTAAAAAAACAATGTTGCACAATAACATAAAAAATGCAAGAAACAGAAGAAAGAAGGAAGTAAACAATAATAATATTATTTTTCTAATCGTCCATTTGAAAGCTCGTTATGGTTGTGGATGGACGATACCCGATTTGTGAGGACAATGTGATTGAATTTTTTTCTCGATATCGACGTCGCCGAAGTGGAGTTTGTTGGACAACTCCACTTCCACCAGCAAATGAATCTGGGCGTCTCTCTGATAACTAAAATAAATTTGAATAATCAATTGTGTGAGTAACACTTTTAAAATGATAAGGAATGAAAAGTCAGAGAAGAAGGCACAACAAAAACAACAAATTAGAGGGTTTACTGAATGAGTTGGAAAATTGAGTAACAAATAAAATATTCAAAGAATGTTAGGAAAAAATTTGCAAAGAATCAGGATATTTTTTTAGGGTGGAAAGCAACACTTCAATGGTTATGTTTGTTAATGAAAATCAGATTGTAATGGAATCAAGTTATGTACAAAAAAATATCAAAGGAAAACAATTTAGGATTGAAGAAGTTACACTAGATTTGTTTGAGATTACTGTATCAACAATGGTAAATATACAAATCAAAATTTAGTTAACGAAAATCACTGCATAATTGATTGATTAAAAAATTAAGCCATTCGATCAACATTTTTCTTTAATACCTTAACGATATGCTCTGGAATTGGAGTTGATGCCACTTCGGTCCTTGCACGATTACTTAATTTTGTGAATTCTCTTTCAAGAATTTGTCCGGATCGTTCATCAGAATCTGGAATCTGAAGCATTATTCGAAGATGTTGAGCATCAAAGGTGTCATCAAATGTGATCAAAGCTCCATGAATTCCAGAATCAATTAAATTTGGAACATATTCTCCAAGTCCAACCTCTTCACACCATCGAGCCACTCTCTCATTTGACCATACCATTACATCTTAAAAAATTATGCAAATTAATAATATTTAGATTAAATATAAAATTATTATACCTCGATTCTCATTTTCACAATTCTTTCGACGATCTTCAAGTAATTTTCTTTGATATTTAAGAACTCCAAGACAGATAACACCAAATGCAAAACTTGCTCTAGAAAAAAGGATTACTGTAAATTTGCATAATTGTTGGCAAACAAAACTTACTTATGAAAAGTATCCGCCATTTTTAAATGAATTTTTAAATCTCTTTTTGATAAATGTTCCAACATTCTTGCATCGACTAAACATTCCATAAATTCTGATCGATATCTTCCAAGCCCGAGGGAAGGAAGCCATTCATTTCCAATCCATTCATGATTCATTTCCCCGTAGGCCGTGCTTTGTTTTGTTGCCCGAGGGGCAGAGGGGGAGGTTAAAGCAACCATTTCTTGAATTGCCAGACGAAGTTTAAGCCGATGCAAAGGATTACTGATTCCGATTTCTCGTTGAATCTCTTGATCGGATAAAGCTGACATAATTGCACCAGATTTAACATTGGCTCGACAGGCGGCCACATACCAAGCTGGCATTCCAACCCATTGCTCCAGCCATGCGACGACAGTTGGGCCATTCCATAAAGCGAAGGGGGTTCGAGCTTTAAAAGCTTCCTCCAAAAGTTCATTCTTCTTCTTTTTTCTTCGATCATATTCGGCTGCCATTGCAGGTCCACCTCCACTTCCATTCCCACTTCCACCAATTCCACCACCACTTCCAATTCCAGAAGCCAAATTTCCATTTGAAATACCTTTCATATTTCCAACTGATTGAAAGAAGGAATCTGAAGGACCCAAAGAACTCATTTCAGAATCCGAATATGCCCCAGAATCCCCATTTTTAATACCGTAATTTTGGGTTTTACTTGATTTTTTTGAGCCAAACAACCTCCCAAGGGTTTTTAGGCCTGAAGTTGAGGTTGAACGTTTCTTTAATTTTCCACTTTGTGCTTGGTATGAATCATTCATGTAAGCATCCATTGATCCGGATCTTGAGGATGCCGGAGATATTCTTTCATTGTAGTCATCCAAATTATTTCCTTGTAGGGCTTGTTGCATTCGATCTAATCTCATACTTCGATGCAAATATTCATCTTCATTATCATAATTTTGTTGTTGTTGTTGTTGCTGGTGAAGTTGTTGTTGTTGTTGAATATGATGATGTCTACTATCATCATATCTTGAATCCATGTATGATGTTGAAGCATTTGCTGGAAGGGTGGAATATTTATTCATTAAATAATCAAATTGCGGGGATTGTCTTGGTGTTGAACGATTTGTATGCATTCCAGGATCCTCAAATTGTCGATCGGACCATGTTGAACGTCCTCCAAGATGTTCAGCATGATGCCTTTCTTCTTGAATTAACCGAATTTCACTGTTGATTGCATCTAATTTTTCTTGTAACATTGAAGCTAAAGCATGTGGATCTCCAGCACCTTGTGGGCCTTGTGGACCAACCATTGATCTTGAAAATTCATCATGTCCAGGAAGTTCAAGCATACTATTTGAATTTGAGAAAGCTTGTTGAACATTTGCAAGCACATGAGCCTGTTGTAGACGATCCCATTCTTGTTCATTCAAAGTTTGAACTTTATTTGGATCTTCTTGCAGTGTAAAATTCCTTCCTTTTTGGATCCGTCTTTGTGCCAGAGGGGTTGTATTTGCGGCATTTGTTGGAGGTGGAATAATTTGTTGTTGCTGTTGCTGCTGCTGCTGTTGTTGGGAAGGGGGTTGTTGTTGGGGTTGTGGCATTGAAGGATGTGGAATTTCCATTGCCTGCTGGGAATAATATGATGGAATACCATTTAGCCGAAGATTAAATTGTGCTGTTCGAACAGAATATAATTGATTCCTTAAAGATTCAACTTCCTTCCTCAACATTTCATTATCCCGTAACAATCTCTCTTTTGTTCGTTCAACTTGTTCATAATTCTTTGTTGTATTTTCAAGTTGATGGGTTAACTCATTTTTATCAGTAACTTGTTGCATCCGCTCTTTCAAATGTAATTGTAATCGATCATTGGATTCTGAGAGTAATTTATCTACTGTAGATGACAGCCTTTGATTATGTTCTTCATTCATTTTTTCTCTTTGTACAGCTCGTTCTAATTCGCCATTTCTCTCTTCAATAATTGTTTCAAGTCGAGCAATCTTTTCTTCTGCTGAGAGTTGTTTCTGTTCTGCTGCAGTTAAAGCTTCCATTCGTTGTTGAAGTTCTGCTTCCACAGATGGCAAAGATTCTGCTTTCTTCAAAGATTGTGCCAGCTGTTTTTCAGCAAGTTCAAGTCTTTCCTGCAATGAATGAACCTTTTCTTCATTCAATCGAACCGCGGCATCTTTATTCGCCAATTCTTGTTCGAGTTTGTCATGCAAATCTCTCATACAACTTGCTTCTCGTTGTGCCGCCAAAAACCTTGATTCTAATGATTGAATTTTAGCTTCTTGTTCATGCCGTTCAACATCAAATTCTTGTAATTGATTATCAGATTTTTGTGCCGCTTCTTTTGTTGATAATAATTCGTTTTGGGCAGCTGTAAGTTGTGATTCAAGTTCGGCATTTCTTGAACTTAATTCATTGATTTGTTGAAGGGAAGAAGTTAAATCTTGTGAAAGCCTTTCAATTTGCTCTTGTAAATCAACTAATCTTGCGGCATTCTCTGAACTTATTTCATTCGCCTTTCGAGAATTATCTCCATTTACCTAAAAATGATTACGGTATTGAATAAATATATTTATGTTAATTTAAATTTATATATTTAAATTTATATATTTACTTGTTTTGCATTTTCTTCTGCTTCTGCAAATGCCACGGCAAGTTTGGTTTTAAGGGATGCAGATTCTTCATTCTTTGCTGCAAGTTCTTCTTCCAAACTTGCCACCCTTTCCATTGCCACTTTCAGTCTTTCTTTAACTTTTTCATCCAAAGCTTTATGATGTTCAAAAAGAGATTTTAAAGCTTTTAACACTTCAACTTCTGATGAAACACCCGCCGGACTTTGAGCTTGCCGCTTCATTAATGTTTGTTTCAGCGATCTTTCATGCCTTGAAACTAGACATTCAAGATGCTCTAATAATAATCTTGTATTATTTCTTTCTGCTTTAAGTTCAACAATTTCTTCATCTTTTTCCAAGACTTGTTCTCGGAGTTGTGCAATTTCACGAATTGGAATTTCCTGAAAATTTAAAAGTCTGATTTTAAGGAAAAGTAAGTATGGTATTGAAATATATAGGGTCCAAATTAACATAAAATAGTTTTTTACTATTTAAAGTCAGGTTAAGTTATTGAAATACTTACACCATGATTTAAATATTCATGTTGAACTTCCAATTGCCTCCTCAAAGAATCCCGTTCCCTTTGAACCTCAGATAATTGATCAATTAAATCATCATTCTTTTGTTCATGCTCCCGTAATTGTGCCAATAGCTTATCCCGGCCTTCAAGCATTCGAATCATTAAATTTTCAAGTTTATCATCTTGTACTTGAGATTCTGATAATAATTGTGCAACTTCTGTTGTATCCTCCGGAATTGGGGGCATTAAATCTTGTTCAATTGAATGATTCCAGCTCATTGCTAATAATATATTTGATGAAT
Source organism: Panagrolaimus sp. LJ2414 (assembly GCA_024447195.1). Lineage (NCBI taxonomy): Eukaryota > Metazoa > Nematoda > Chromadorea > Rhabditida > Panagrolaimidae > Panagrolaimus > Panagrolaimus sp. LJ2414. The sequence continues at coordinate 1,222,605 of JAMRXY010000290.1, read as the reverse complement.
TTTGGATCAAATATCCAAGAGTCTTTGTCTTGCTTTTTCAAGTCCGTGAAAGGACTTTTACAGACAAAGACTTGACTAATAATAATTAAATTGGTATAAAAATTATAATAATATTTTTATAAAATAACATTAACAACTATTTTAATAATTTGAAATATTTAGGTATTTTTAATATGTATTTTCATTGCATTTGAAAATAATAATAATAATATTTGGGATAAATAAAGGCAAATAAATAAGCTGAAAATAATAAATTTACTGATAAAGTGGCAAAGAATCTCCAAATAAAATAACGGGCAAATTTCAAGTTTTTAACTTGTAATAATTTTGATAAAATTGATAATTTTAAGTTTTAACTGACGAATGATATTTGGAAAGCAAAGCTCACGATAAAAAATAACTTTATTTTAAAGTTAATTGAAAGTTAAAAATGCAAACAAAAAATTTGTGTAAATTAGCTCGATAAAAATTACTCGGTAAAAAAAAGAGGGCTTAAAAGTAGTTTTTGTTTCGTCTACTTTTGAAGAAAACCAAAGTCAATGGGAAAAAAACTAAAATAGAAGTGGACGGAAGGAATCGACATTCATGAAAAGCAGCATGCAAAAAAAAGAGAAGGCAATTTTTGAAGACAGAAGAAAAAAACACAGACTTCAATTCCCCCAAATTTGCTCATAGTAAATTTGACGAAAAAGGGAGAAGGCGATGCCGGGGCAATCGTGCATGAGTTTGAGAAAAAAATGCTTTTCTTCTTCGATTTTAAGAAGATGAAAAGCAGCGCAAAAGAAAAAAAACCTTTGCAAAAATGCCAATGGCTTGTTTTTGCAGTTTGAAAGAAGAAAAAAACGAGAAAAGAATATAGTTTCGTTTCTTTTTTTTTTTTCGTTTTCTCGTAAATTGCGGAACGGCGAAAGAACTATAGTCGCAAGAGTTTGTTATAGTTCGTCCACATAGTTCGGAAGGGTTGAGTTGTTGTTTTGGAGTTGTCTCATAGCTTTTTCTGCAAAATGGAAGGCCAAAAAGAATGCAATGAGAAAAACGAAAAGAAAAAAAGAAAAGAGGGGGAAGAGGAACGTTGGTTGACTTGAACGCACAAAATAATAGTAGTAGTAGTAAAAAATGGACAAACATTGGGTTATTTTTTTTCGATTTGGCATTGAGCCGAAATATCGGTAATAGGACAAAAAAATAAAGGTCAAAATAATAACGGACAAAAATATAAAAATAAAAAATAACGGATAATAAAATAAGCGGACAAAAAAATAACTTTATACAAAAAAATAAAATAGTTATACATACAAAAAAATGAAAATAACAAAATTTTTAAAATTTGATTTTATTTGAACATAAAGCAAGGAATCGGATTATTGCAGTATTTCCTGCCATAAATTCTTGTTGATATTTTTGTAAATCTGCAGAAATTTGTTGATATTTTGCCATTCGAGAATTACGAGGATCAAGTTCAAGTCCAGCATTTCGAGATAAAATGAATTCTTCTTTCATTACTTCAAAAAATTGTGAGTTTCTTTGATTTGATGAATTGCAGATAAATTACTGCTCGACATTTTGCAACATTTTGTCTGTTATAACTGAAAAAAAAACTATTACAAAAAAGTTTCAAATAAATAATTAAAAACTTACTTAACACACTGCCAATAATGAAGACCTGTAGTTTTAACTTCAAATTCATAGCCTCCAACTTGTGCGACAGGTTTCTTATAAGTTTGATTTGATATTTGAATTTTATCACCAACAGTATACGTTGTAATATTTTCACCATCCATTTTATATTTGAGTTTTGTCGAAATTCAAAGAGCAAGAACTTGTAGAAGTTTTAAATTTAAATGACGATTTTCAAAAATTTCAAATTCTTTATTTTTTAAGTGACCCATTTCTATTACAGCACTTTTTGTGTATAATTATGTATAAAGTTATTTTTTTGTCCGTTATTTTTTTATCCGTTATTTTTTTGTCCGGCCTTTTAAAAAATTATTTTTTTGTCCGGTTATTTTTTTGACCATTATTTTTTTGACCGTCCACCGAAATATCTCCCTTCTTTTCTTCCGTTATATTTAAAAAAAAGGAAAACAGAATGGACAGTTGACCGTTTATTGCCACCCGCAACCGCACCATACCACACTACACCATATTCCATTCCCTATCCGCCGGCTTTACATCCATCCAGAGAAGCTAAGGAAAAGAAATCTATTCGAAGGTCCAGACAATTGCTAACTAGGGTGTGTTTGGCTTGCTTTGGAAGAAGGCAAATCCATTTATATTACTTTTTCCGCTTCTTTCATCCAAAAATAGTTTTTGGCAAAAAACTGGAATGAAAAAGAAGAAAAGAAATAATATATTAAAAAAACTCAAAGGTCAATCAACGACAAACATTTTTAGGCAACAGCTTTTCCTCATCAATGACCGAGTAAAAAAGTAAAAAAAAAGAAAAGAAAGCCGTCGACAACTTAGAAAAAAGAGAGAAAGAAAAAAGAAAGATTAGTGTTTGAAGCGGAAAAGTTTTCACCTTTTTATTAACAACTCATTTTTTTCCTTAATGTTTTGAAAAAAAATATTTCTTTCTCAAAAAAGCTCTTATCCCTTTAATTCAAAGGAAAACACAAAATCATCAAACGAAGGAAATGAAAGCGATCACTCAAAAAAATTTTCAAAGTTGCAAACATTTTTTAACTTTTTCATTTTTTATAAAAAGTTGACAGAAAGTAGGCATACAAAGTTTTTTTCCAAGATCCAACAAAAAAAAGAATTTCTATCAAATAATTTAATTAAGTAATCCTAAAAGTTTGATGAAAGCAACCCCGACGTAACAAAAAAAGTGGGTGTGCATGAGAAAAAAAAGGGTTCTTTCCATTTAAATTATTATATCAAAAAATCCTTTGAAAAACTAAGTCCGATTATGAATGCTAGAATATTTTAAAAGCCTTAAAATTCATTAATTTTTAAAGAACAAAAAGATTTGCAAGTCTATGTAACAAAAGAGTAAAATTTAATTAAAAGTTGAAAAATACAAGTGCAAGAAGAAAGCGTGTACTACTTGAGCTTCATGCATGGTCAAAAAATGTGATGAGCAGTAATTAAAGTTGAAAAATTTTAAGAGATTTTAAAAAAATTTAAGATCCTTTAAAACAAAAGACACAAAAACACGATCTTGAAAAAAAATTTGCAAAAAAAATCAAATTAAATTTGCATTGTTAAAGTTCTTGAAACGAAAACAGAGAAAAAGAGGAACGTTCGAACATTTGTATAAAAGTTCAAATTCTCTTCCAATTTTTAAAACCGTTTTACACAAAAATCAGTCATCATCATTTCATTTAATCATTAATGCTCAAAACCTTTTCTTCAAGCCTCCCTCCATCTATCACTTTCTTTCCTCATCAAAATACACTTTTTTATTTTTGACGAAAAATTAAACTAAAACTATATCTTTTTGCGCGTTTGTCTGACACTAATAAAAACAATGTCCCTCTCTGTTTTTCTCTTCTCCCCATTTTTTAACATCGGTATTTTTTTGCTTTGCATTATTTATTTGGTTTCTCTTTCGCTCATTTAGCAGTATTAAATATCTTCTTCATCTTTTTTTTGCAACGTGTTTTACTTTTACCAAGCTTTGCATTTGATCCCCTTTGTTATTTGTATTTGTCATCGTTTCGTGCCACTTTATTATTGCATCATTTGTTCAACTTTTACTCATTACCTTATTGAGAATAATTTAACTTTTTTATAGAATAACCTTTTGCAATGAGTGCAGTAGACGCTGTATCTGCTGCCCCTGCTGGAGGGGATTCTTCGTTTATTAACGGTAGCAATGCTGTAAGTTTTTTTAAACTTTTTGTGTCTGAAATCTATTTTCCAATTCTCTTTTTTTATTTTTTAGACTACTGAAACCGTATCTCTGGAAGCCTTCAACACTTATGTTGCTGACCTTGTTACCATGATTCTTGATGGTGTTGATGAAACGCAACTTACATCTGCATTGGATACAGCTTCTCAAGTTGTTCAGAAGTTCATCTCTGATCCCCTTTCGACCGCTTTAGTCGTGGAACAAAGTTTGGTTCAAAGTAAGTTTTATTTAACCGTATTATAATATTATAACATGTTTCTTTTTTAGATAGCGACAATGTTGATGACTTTGAAGCCAGTTATGTTGTTCGTGGTGATGTTGGTTACCGAAGTGATAAAACTGTTTGCGTAATCTTTTTCAAAACTGGGACAGTCGTCGAAGCTGGAAAAAGTATCAAGGGTCAAGTTCGGCATGCTTTGTAAGTTTTTATTTTAATATTGCCATTCTTTTTCAATCTTGAGTTTTTTAGGATTGATGAAAGCAATTTTTATGATTCTCTTCTTGGACATATTGGAAAAGTTATTGCTCCATTGTTCAAATCATTCGTAAAAGAGTCGCGCAAAGGTGAACAAGATGGAAACAAACTTGCACCAACAATTGAAAAGAATCTTGATGAAGTTGAAGTCGCTTTACTGCATATGCAGCAAAACATTGATATTCCTGAAATTGAAATTGTCATTCACCCCAAAATCCAAGAAGTTATTGATGCTGCTGAAGCTGAAGGCCGTAAACCAACTTATGAAGATCTTGGAAAACTTGTTGAAGATTCTGATTTTTTGAATCAATTACAACAGCATGTTAATCGATGGATTGGTGAAATTCAAAAAGTCACTCTTCTTGATCGTGATGCTGGATCTGGTACTGCGCTTCAAGAAGTTGCATTTTGGATGAATATGGATCAAGCTCTTCGTCGAATTAATGAAAAAGTTAATAGTGAACCGGTTGTTCTTACACTTATCGCTTTGAAAAAAGGAAATCGCTTTCATGCTACTACTTCTTTTGAATCTAATACTAGTAAGTTTTATAGACTTTAAGTTGATTTGGCTAATAAATTTCATTTTAGATTTAAAAGATAAGACCGTAGAAGCTTCTGATTACTCTAACCTTTTGAAAGACTTCCCTTTGAATGAAATGCTCTCTGCTCAAACTTTCACTGAAGTTCGTAATCCTCTTCAAAATGTTTTAAGCGGACTCCGTAAAGCCAAAACTGGAAAATATCCTGTTCATCGGTTATACAAATTCATTGAAACAATTTCCCGTGATGTTCATACACAATTAATCAAAATCATTGGACCACGTCGTCTTCTTCATCTTGGAATTGCTGAATTTGAACAAAATATTGCTGAAGCTGAAAAAATCTTTGAAGTTTGGGATACTGAATCTGGGAAAATTACTTCAATCATTCGTCAAGGCTCGAAACAAAAGCGTGAAGATTTGAAATTTTCTCGAACAAATTATCAACATAATCTTCTTCGAAAGCGTTTGGAAGACTTGAAAAAATTCCGGAAGCAGCATGAACAACTTCGAAGTGTGATTACTCGTGTTCTTCGTCGTCCATACAATGATGCAAAATCGGAAAACAAATTTGAAAATCGTTTGGCCGAAGCTGATACTTATGCTCAAATGGAAAATGCTTTTAACAGCGTAAAAGAAATTGATTACCTTGATGTATCACCTGATGGGGAAACAATTTTTGCTGCTGCATTGAAACGTTATTCTGAACAAATTAGTCGAACTGAAACACAACTTGCTTCAAAACTTCGAGATCAACTTGGTGGTGCTCGAAATGCTAATGAAATGTTTTCAATCTTTTCGCGCTTCAATGCATTGCTTGTTCGTCCACATATTCGATCAGCAATATCTGAATATCAAAAGAAGCTTATTGATCGAGTTAAAGAAGATATTTCTCATTTACAAACAAAACTTAGCCGTGAAGAAGTAAAACAAACTGCTTTAAGAGTCTCAGATTCTCGTGATGTTCCTGAACTCTCGGCATATGTCTGCTGGTTAAAATCAATTGAAAATCGTCTTAAAGATTATATGCAACGTGTTGAAGATGTTCTTGGAAAAGAATGGGCCCGTCATATTGAAGGTCGAGAATTGAAAGATATTTGTGATACTTTTCAAAAGCGATTGGATAGTGAACCTGTAGTAAATGAATGGTTGGAAAAGACTCAGAAAAAAGAATGGATGTCAAATAAACGGGTTTTTACTGCTGAAAAACATCAAAAAGAAGGGCGACAATTCTTAAAATTAAGAGTAAACTTTTCTCCGGATATTATGATCATTGCTAAAGAAGTAAGGCTTACCGTTATATTGGATTTTATAATCCTATTTATTTTTTAGGTTCGAATGCTTAAAGCCATGAATGTTCGTATACCATTTAAAGTTCTCAATACTGCTCAACAAGCAACTGCTATGTATCCATATGCTATCTCTCTTATTGAATCTCTCAATGTTTATGATTTCACCAATGAACATGTTTCATCTCGTCCTGGAATTGAAATTTTGGTGTCAACTTATCGTAAAGCTTTCCGAAATCTGTTGGAAGATGTAAGAAGAAAACTTTCATTTTTATTATTCTATGATTTAATTTTTTAGGGAATTGCTCTGACCTGGGATTCTTACCGTATGGATAATTATGTTGCAAAAGTTTCTGATGCCGCAACTGCCTATCATGAAAAAGTTAACGAATTGATTGATGTTATTGATAAACTTGAAGGTGAACTGGCTAGTTTAGCTACATGTGAATATTCCCTTCCCGTTATTGGAAGCCATCTTAATATTATGCAAAAGAATGTTGATCAACTTGCTCTTGGTGGATTTTCTTCTCTTAATGTCTGGGTTGAAGAATTGGATAAAAAGGTGAGGTTACGGTATATTTTAAATTTTTTTTACATTTGCTTGTGAATTTAGATTGAACAAAAACTTGCTCGTCGATGTGAACAAGCTATTCAAGTATGGACTGATACTCTCAAAGATAATGCAGATGCCGATACCGATTCTGACTTGAATATTCCAACACCCAAAATTCATCGCGTTCTTCTTGAAATTCGTTTAAGTCATCAAATGATGGTTGTTGTCCCGTCACTTGAACAAGCAGAAGAAAATTTGATGCAACAACTTTTTGCTTTTCATAGCATTGTATCTGCACAACCGAGAATTTCAAGTACTAAAGCTCAACCTTCTCTTCTTCGATCAGGTGGTCCTCAACAGACCTATCAAAGTATCCTATCATTGATGCCTCGAGAGCAAACTGTTCTTATTGAAGCCCATAATGCGATTAAGAATGTTATGAAGAAGGTTGGCAATTACGTTAAAGAATGGATTCGCTATCAATCACTATGGGAATTGCAAGCTGATGTGCTCTTTGAGCGTCTTGGTAATGATGTTAATGAATGGATGAGTATGCTGGCATCTGTTAAAAAATCCCGTGCTTCTGTTGATACCCAAGAAACTCAAAAAGAATTTAAACCGATTGTTATTGATTACGGTAAAGTTCAATCAAAAGTTTCTCTCAAATATGATTACTGGCATCGTGAACTTCTTCAAAAATTCAGTGCATTCTTGGGTGGTGAAATGCAAACTTTCTTCCAGAATATCTCCAAGTGGCGCACTGATCTTGAACAACAAAGTATTGATTCGGGTGCAACTTCAGATGCTGTTGCTTTGATCACGTATGTTCAATCACTAAAAAGACAAGCAAAAGAAGGAAAAGAAGTTGTTGATAAATATCGTTCTGGTCAAAAATTACTGTCAAATCATCGCTATCAATTCCCTGTTAATTGGCTTTATGCTGAAAATATTGAAGGTGAATGGTCCGCTCTTGAAGATATTCTTCATCGTAAAGATACTGCCATTCAGTCACAAGTATCTAATCTTCAACAGCGAATTAAAGATGAAGACGAAGTTGTTGAAAAACGTATCGAAAATCTTCTCGGTGATTGGGATAAGTCTAAGCCATCTCATGTATGTTTTGATCATAATTTTTTTCCTTGAGTTTTTTTTTCGTTTTTAGGGTACACAAAAACCAAAAGATGCTCTTCACGCGCTTACCAATTTTGAAGACAAAATGTCGAAATTACGCGAAGATCGTGAAAATATGATAAAAGCTAAGAATGCCTTGGAAATTAGTGATGCAACTAAATTAAATGTTCACATGGATAAACTTGATGTTGCAATGGAAGAATTAAATGATCTTAAAGGAGTTTGGGGGGCTCTCTTGCCTGTTTATAATCAAGTTGATGAACTTAAAGAGAAGACTTGGCTCTCTGTTCAACCACGTAAAATTCGTTCAACATTAGATGAACTTCTCACAACTCTTAAACAACTTCCTGCTCAATATCGTTCTTATGATTCCTATGAATATGCTCGTAAAATGCTTCAAAATTATTCTAAAATGAATTTATTGGTCGTCGAATTAAAATCTGAAGCTTTAAAAGAACGTCATTGGAAACAACTTATGAAGGAACTTCATGTCAATTGGAATCTTTCTGATCTTCAACTTGGCCAAGTTTGGGATGCTGATTTAATTCGACATGAAAATGGAATTAAGCAAGTGTTATTGGTTGCCCAAGGAGAATTGGCTTTGGAAGAATTTTTAAAGCAAGTCCGTGAATACTGGCAGAATTTCGAAGTTGAGTTAGTCAACTATCAAAATAAAACACGTCTCATTCGAGGTTGGGATGATTTGTTCAACAAATTGAAAGAACATATGAACAGTTTATCTGCTATGAAGCTTTCACCATATTACAAACAATTTGAAGAAGATGCAATTTCATGGGAAGATCGTCTGAACAAAATTAATGCTTTGTTTGATGTCTGGATTGATGTTCAACGTCGATGGGTTTATCTTGAAGGTCTCTTTTCTGGATCTGCTGATATTGCCACACTTTTACCGACTGAATCAAATCGATTTGCCTCCGCTTCAACTGAATTTCTAGCTGTTATGAGAAAAGTTGCTGGGGCTCCTCGGATTCTTGAAATTGTTCATATGCAAGGGGCTCAACGTCTTCTTGAACGACTTGCTGAAATGTTGGCTAAAATTCAAAAAGCTCTTGGTGATTATCTCGAAAGAGAACGTTCATCATTCCCTCGATTCTATTTTGTTGGTGATGAAGATTTACTTGAAATCATGGGAAATTCAAAAGATATCGTCCGAATCATGAAGCACTTGAAGAAAATGTTCGCTGGAATTATGGCTATTGAATACAATGAAGAAACAAAGCTTATTACAGGAATGGTTTCTCGTGAAGGTGAACATGTTGAACTTGGTACGCCTATTGATCTTAATAAAACACCTCGGGTAAATGATTGGCTGCAAAAACTTGAAAATGAAATGCGTAAAACTTTGGCCAAATTGCTTGCAAAATCTCTTGAACATTTCGCTAAATTCGATTTCAACAAGATGGATATGGATGCTTATATGGAATGGCTTGATGCTTATCCTGTATGTTTTTTATCTTATTTTATCCTATTTTTACATGACATTTTTAGGCTCAAGTTGTTGGTATTACTGCTGATATTTGGTGGTCTGAATCCAGTGAAAAGCGGCTAGCACAATCTCAACGAGTTGAAGATGTTTTGGCAGGTGTTGAAAAGACTCTCGAATTGCTTTCTGATAGCGTTTTACGTGATCAACCTTCCGTAAGAAGAAAGAAAATTGAAATGCTGGTAAGTGATTTAATAAATGATTGCATTTTTTAACATAGTAATTTTTCTTTTTTAGATTACTGAATTTGTTCATAAACGTGATGTCACTCGTGAACTGATTGCTTCAAACGTCGTCAATACAACTGATTTTCAATGGTTACAAGTAATGAGATTTTATTTTGTTGCAAAAGAAGCTGATCCAGTTAAATGTTGTGTTGTCAAAATGGCGAATGCTGAATTCTTTTATGGTTTTGAATACCTTGGAATTCAAGAAAAACTTGTTCAAACTCCACTTACTGATCGATGCTATCTTACAATGACACAAGCTTTACATGCTCGTCTTGGGGGAAGTCCCTTTGGACCTGCTGGTACTGGTAAAACTGAATCGGTTAAAGCTCTAGGTCAACAACTCGGTCGATTTGTTCTTGTTTTCAATTGTGACGAAACATTTGATTTCCAGGTGAGATAGCTTTTTTGATATCCGTTTTTCATAAATTTGTTTTTAGGCTGTTGGACGTATTCTTGTCGGTCTTTGCCAAGTCGGTGCTTGGGGTTGCTTTGATGAATTCAATCGATTGGAAGAACGCATGCTCTCTGCAGTTTCACAACAGATTCAAACAATCCAAGAAAATGTTAGAGCTGGTGGTGAATCAAAGATTACTATTGTGGGAAAAACTCTTTCCGTCAATCTCAATATGGCAATCTTTATTACCATGAATCCTGGATATTCTGGTCGCTCCAATCTTCCTGATAATTTGAAACAACTCTTCCGTTCTCTTGCTATGACTCAACCTGATCGCAATCTTATTGCTGAAGTTATGTTATTCTCTCAAGGCTTTAGAACTGCTGAAATTTTGGCCAAAAAGATTGTTCCATTGTTTATGTAAGTTTCTTCATACTTTACTTGTCGTTTTTACCGTAGTTTTGCTTTTCAGTTTATGCAAAGAACAGCTTTCAAATCAGTGTCATTATGATTTTGGACTTCGTGCTTTAAAATATGTGCTTGTCTCTGCCGGTAATATTAAGCGTGACCAAATTCAACAACTCAAAGCGGAAGCTGTTAATAATGGTGAAAATGTTGCTGAAACTGATATCGGTGATCAACTTTCAGAACAACAAGTTTTAATTCAGTCAGTGTGTGAAACTTTGGTTCCTAAACTTGTCTCTGAAGATATTACACTGTTGAAATCTTTGCTTCAAGATGTCTTTCCCGATGTTGAATATCAACCAAAGAAGATGGATAATCTTCGTGATGCTATCGCAAAAGTTTGTGATCAACTCATGCTTTCGTATGGCGCAAACAAGGAAGAACGTGGACAGTTATGGATGGAAAAAGTTCTCCAGCTTTATCAAATTACAAATTTAAATCATGGCTTAATGTTGGTCGGTGCAAGTGGATCTGGTAAAACGATGGCTTGGAAGGTACTTCTTAAAGCCCTTGAAAGACTTGAAAAGATTGAAGGTGTTGCACATGTTATTGATGCAAAAGCTATGAGCAAAGATTCATTGTATGGTGTTCTTGATGCAAATACCCGCGAATGGACTGATGGACTTTTCACTCATATTATTCGAAAGATTATTGATAATGTTCGTGGAGAAGCTGATAAGCGACAATGGATTTTGTTCGATGGAGATGTTGATCCTGAATGGGTTGAAAATTTGAATTCAGTCTTGGATGACAATAAACTTCTTACGCTTCCAAATGGTGAACGTCTTTCAATTCCCCCAAATGTTCGAATCATCTTTGAAGTTGCCGACTTGAAATATGCTACTCTTGCTACAGTATCCCGATGTGGTATGATTTGGTTTGCCGAAGAAGTTGTTACTAGTGATATGCTTGCTGAAAATTATCTTAATCGCCTTCGAACATTACGCCTTGATTCTGATTCACAACATACGGTTGAAGATATTCTTAACATGGCTCAAACAAGTTCCGTGGAACTTTCTACACCCATGGAAGGTTCTGTTACGGCTTCAATGATGCCTGGATCACAAATTAAAGATGAAGCTGTTGCTCGAACCGTTGAAATTCAAGAATATTGTGCTCTAGCAATTTCTCAATATCTCAGTGTTGATGGACTTATCTTGAATACATTGAATTATGCTATGGAAAATGTTGAACATATTATGGAAGTTACAAAGCAACGTCTTTTGTTGGCTTTCTTTGCAATGATGAATTATTCTGTCCGTCAACTTTTGAATTTTGATTTTAATCATCGTGATTTTCCACTTTCCAAAGATCAAATTGAACTTTATATTAGCAATTGTATGCTCGTGAATGCAATTTGGGCATTCAGTGGGGATTCAAAATGGAAGTATCGTAAAATTGTTAGCGATTTTGTTCGATCATCAACTACCCTTCAGCTTCCACCAAATGAAAATCAACCTATAATTGATTATAATGTTTCAATTACTGGTGAATGGATTCCTTGGAGTTCAAAGGTTCCTAAAATGGAAATCGAAGCTCATCGAGTTACTGCTGCTGATATTGTTATTCCAACTATGGATACTGTACGTCATGAACTTCTGCTTAATGTGTGGCTTAGTGAACGAAAACCCCTTGTTCTTTGTGGTCCACCTGGTTCTGGTAAAACAATGACCTTGCTATCAGCTTTACGATCATTACCTGATATGGATGTTATCAATGTTAATTTCTCATCATCAACTACACCAGAATTACTGATGCGAACATTTGATCATTATTGTGAATATCGGCGTACTCCAAATGGTATTGTTCTTTCACCGGTTCAAATGTCTCGATGGTTGGTTATCTTCTGTGATGAAATTAATTTACCAAGTCCTGATAAATATGGTACTCAAAGAGTTATTTCATTTATGCGTCAACTTGTTGAACAAGTTTGTTTTTTTTACATTTCTTAACTTGAATTTTAATTTTTTTTCAGAATGGCTTTTACCGTACTACTGATCAACAATGGGTTACTCTTGAACGCATTCAATTCGTTGGTGCATGCAACCCTGGCTCTGATGCAGGCGAGTTAAATTTGAGTTTAATTAAGCTAATTCTGCGTTATTTTTCAGGTCGAAATCCACTTTCACTTCGATTCCTTCGACATGTTCCTGTTGTTTATGTTGATTACCCTGGTCCAACTTCTTTGAATCAAATTTATGGTACTTTTATGCGAGCTGTGCTTCGTCAAAGTCCTGGTGTTATTAATATGGCTGAATCCATGACAAATGCAATGATTGACTTTTATTTACAATCTCAAGTAATTTAATGACGCTCTAATTACAGCATCTCTCATTTACTTTTTTAGGAAAAATTCACACAAGATGATCAACCTCATTATGTTTATTCACCTCGTGAACTTACCAGATGGGTTCGTGGTATCAGTGAAGCAATTGCACCGCTTGATTCTGTACAACCTGAATTTTTGGTTCGATTATGGGCTCATGAAGCTCTTCGTTTATTCCATGATCGTCTTGTCCATGATAAAGAACGCCAATGGACTGAGGAACTTGTTGATTCCGTTGCAACCAAATACTTCCATAATTATAATTTGAATGAAGCTCTTCAACGTCCATTACTTTTCTCATGTTGGCTTACAAAGAATTATATGCCTGTTACCCGTGAAGAAATCAAAGAATACATTCAAGCTCGTCTTAAAACTTTCTATGAAGAAGAATTGGATGTTCAACTTGTTCTTTTCGATCAAATGGTTGATCATGTTCTTCGACTTGATCGTATTTATCGTCAACCTCAAGGTCATGTTTTGATGATTGGTGTCTCTGGTTCTGGAAAGACAACACTTTCTCGTTTTGTTGCCTGGATTAATGGAATTTCTGTTTTTCAAGTAAGTTTTTTTTGTTTCAACTTGATGTTTGTAATAAATCTAATTTTTAGCTTAAAGTTCATTCTGGATATTCTGGTGCAGATTTTGATGAAGATATTCGTCATGTTCTTCGTCGTGCTGGCTGCAAAAATGAAAGAATTTGCTTTATTATGGATGAATCAAATATGCTTGATACTGGCTTCTTGGAACGTCTGAATACTCTTTTGGCAAATGGTGAAGTTCCTGGCTTATTTGAAGGCGAAGAAAAGTAAATTATTTAGCTTTTTTACTTTTCTAATCGTTACTTATTTTTAGTGCTTCTCTTATGAATCAAATTAAAGAAGGTGCTGCAAAATCTGGTCTTATGCTTGATTCAAATGAAGAATTGTACAAATGGTTTACGGCTCAAGTTATTCGAAATCTTCATGTAGTTTTTACAATGAATCCCTCTGGAGACGGTTTACGCGAAAGAGCATCAACTTCTCCTGCTTTGTTCAATCGTTGTGTACTTAACTGGTATGGGGATTGGGCTGATTCTGCTTTATACCAAGTTGGAAATGAACTCACTTCGTCAATGGATATTAATGCAACAGAGTACATTCCACCAATGGCAATGCCTCGTGTTTGTGATCTTCTTCCTGAACCTATACGTTATCGTGACGCTGTTGTTAATTCATTTGTTCTCTTCCATAATTCTGTTCGTAAAGTAAATGAATCTGAAGCTCGAAAAGGTATTTCAAATTGTTCTATTTTTCAAATTTTATTTATATTTTAGGTCATCGTATAACTGCGCTTACACCTCGGCATTTCCTTGACTTTATCAAACATTTCTCAAATCTCTTCCATGAAAAGCGACATGAATTGGAAGAGGAAAGACTCCATCTCAATATTGGTTTGAATAAAATTCGTGAAACTGAAGAACAAGTCAAGGAACTTCAAAAATCGCTAACCCTTAAAGGACATGAACTGGAACAAAAGAAGAATGCTGCTAATGCAAAATTAAAAGAAATGTTGGGAGATCAACAAAAAGCTGAAAAAGAAAAGATTGCTTCTGAACAACTTCAAGGTGAACTTGCTGTTCAGTTAGAACAAATTAAAGTAAAAACTGCTGAAGTTACCAATGATTTGTCTGAAGTTGAGCCTGCTGTTGATGAAGCTAAACAAGCTGTCAAAGGTTTGTCACTTTTTTGTATCTTTTGAAATATAAGCTAAAATTATAGGAATTAAAAAGCAACAACTTGTTGAACTTAAAAGTATGCAATCCCCACCAAGTGCTGTCAAACTTGCTATGGAATCTCTCTGTTTACTTTTGGGTGAAAATGTTGGCACTGATTGGAAGGCAATTCGAAGTGTTATGGTCAAAGAAGACTTTATCAATAAAATTCTCCAATTTGATACTGATCGCATTAATGCAAATCTTATTCAGCAAATGGAAAAGTACAAAAATAATGCTGATTGGGATTTCGACAAGGTTCGTTCTTTTTTATTTTATTATAGTTAATATCTTAAATATTTCAGGTTAATCGTGCTTCAACTGCGTGTGGTCCACTGCTTAAATGGGTAAAAGCTCAATTACTTTATTCTGATATGTTGCATAAAGTTGAACCCCTTCGAAATGAACTTAATCGCCTTGAAAGTGATGCAAATTCCAAAAAACAAAAGGGCGAAGAACTTAAGCATACGATTGCTGAACTTGAACAAAACATTGCTGCTTATAAAGATGAATACGCTCAACTTATTGGACAAACTGAAAGTATAAAAGTTGATTTGGCAAATGTTCAAGAAAAGGTTGGAAGAAGTGTTGAACTGTTGTCATCTCTTCGGTCTGAATCTGAACGTTGGAATCAAGGATGCGAAGGATTTAGTCAGCAAATGGAAACTCTTGTTGGTGATGCATGCCTTAGTGCTGCTTTCCTTGCATATTCTGGATATTATGATCAGCAACTCCGTGAAGTATTGTTTCAAAAATGGGTCAGTTATTTACAAACTGCTGAAATCAAATATCGTCATGATCTGGCTCGTATTGAATATTTATCTACTGCTGATGATCGACTTCAATGGAATAATAATGGTTTACCAAAAGATGAATTATGTACTGAAAATGCTATTATGCTTCATCGGTTCAATCGTTATCCATTAATTATTGATCCAAGTGGACAAGCTGTTGACTATTTGATGAAAGAATTTGAAAATAAAAATATTCAAAAGACAAGCTTCCTTGATATGTCATTCAAGTATGTTGATTTTTATTTTGACGTTTGTTTTATCAACAGTTTTTAGGAAACATCTTGAAACTGCGCTTCGTTTTGGTACTATTTTACTTGTTCAAGACGTTGAAGCATATGATCCTATTTTAAACCCTGTTCTCAACAATGAAGTTAAACGTGCTGCAGGTCGAGTGCTTATTACTCTTGGTGATCAAGATATCGATCTTTCTCCTGCTTTTAAAGTATTTCTACTTACACGAGATTCTTCGGTTTGTTCTTTAAATCAAAAAATTATCTTACCGTATATATTTTTAGATTGAATTTGCACCAGATCTTTGCTCTCGTGTTACATTTGTAAACTTTACCATTACTCGAGGATCTCTTGAAATGCAATGTCTTCACAAAGTTCTCAAAAGTGAAAGACCAGACATTGATGAAAAACGCAATGATCTTCTTAAATTACAAGGTGAATTTGCAGTCCGGCTTCGTCAACTTGAAAAGGCTCTTCTCGTAAGTATTTTAGTTTTGTTTTTAAATGTAACAACATAACTATCATAAGTGAAACAAAATTTGAATAAACATTTTTTTAGGCTGCACTTAATGAATCGAAAGGCAAAATTCTTGATGATAATTCGGTTATTGCTACTTTGGAAAAATTGAAGAATGAAGCAAAAGAAGTTGCTCGAAAAGCTGCTGAAACAGATCAAGTTATGAAAGAAGTTGAAATTGTATCACAAAAATATGTTAATCTTGCTCATGCTTGCTCATTGGTATATTTGACTCTTCACCATTTGGATGAAGTGCATTTCTTATATCATTATTCTCTTGACTTTATCATTGATATTTTTGATGATGTTCTCAAAACTTCGCAGCTAAATGGAATTAGTGATCATGAAAAACGATTGGATATTATTACAAATACACTTTTCCAAGTAAATTTTTTTAAGAATACTGTATTTTTCTAATTGTATTTTTTACAGATTGTTTATCGTCGTGTTTCACAAGGTATGCTTCATTCTGATAAAGCATTGTTGGCTTTACTTTTGCTTCGAATTTATCTCAAATGTCATACCAATGATACAACTTATGAAGCTAAATTTGATCATCTTTTACTCCGATCTGAGTTATTCATGTCTGAAGCATCAAAAACTCTTCATGAAACAGCTAAACGTAATCCAATTCCACCGCTGACTGATGATCAGGTTGTTTCTCTTATGCAATTATCACGGTTACCAGAACTTAAAGAAATTGTTAAAAAGATGCAAGCTGTCCCAGATCTTTCAAGTTGGTTGAATTCTGATAATCCTGAACATGAAGTACCAGACGTTGCAACATATGAAGGAAATCCTAGTATGTTTTTTCTTTGTAGTTTGATACAGTAAGTAAAAATATATTTTTAGGTGCTACTAGCCGCGCCCTTAATAATCTTTTGATTATTCATGCATTAAGACCTGATCGTTTGGTTGCTGCTGCACATCTTGTTATTTCATCTACATTTGGTCTTGAATTCATGCAACAAGATAAAGTAACAAACCTCCATGAAATTATTGAAAGCGAAGTTTCCGGTCGAACGCCTGTCTTGCTTTGTTCTGCAATTGGATTTGATGCATCTGGAAAAATTGAAGATCTTGCTGTTGAACTTAATCGTGAAGTCACATCCATTGCTATTGGTTCATCAGAAGGCTTCCAACAAGCAGAGAAAGCATTGGAAAGTTCAAGTAAATCTGGTAGATGGGTTCTTCTTAAAAATGTTCATCTTGCTCCATCATGGCTTACGCAAATTGAAAAACGCTTGCATATGATTCGTCCACATCCTCAATTCCGTCTCATCTTTACTGCTGAAATTCATCCAAAGCTTCCGGTATCTGTTATACAAGCATCTCGAGTTGTTGTATTTGAACCTGCAACTGGTTTGAAAGCCAACATGCTTCGTTCTTTATCATCTATTCCACCAAGCCGTATTACAAAAGCTCCAGTTGAACGTGCTCGCCTCTATTTCTTGGTATGCTGGTTCCATGCACTTGTTCAAGAACGTCTTCGTTATCGTCCACTTGGTTGGGCACATTCATATGAATTCTCGGATGCTGATCTTCGAATGGCTTGTGATACCCTCGATGTTGCAGTTGATTCTGTTGCTTTGGGCCGAAATAATGTTTCACCTGATAAATTACCATGGAAAGCTCTTCGAACTCTTTTCTCTCAATGTATTTATGGTGGAAAAATTGATAACAAATTTGATCAAACTTTGCTTGATTGTTTCCTTCAAAAACTATTCACTTCAAAAGCCTTCGAAGATGATTTTGTTTTGATAAATAATGTTGATGGAAAATCTTTACCACTTTGCATTCCTGAAGCTCATTCTCGAGATCAACTTCTTCAATGGATTAGTCATATCAAGCATCTTCAAATGCCTAATTGGATAGGTCTTCCCAATAATGCTGAAAAGGTCCTTCTTAATGTACGCGGCCAGGAGCTTGTTCGAAATATGCTTAAAATGTCTGATGATGAGCTTGCATATAATGATGCAAATGAAAAAGAACAAAAAGCACCGTCATGGATGATTGTACTTGCAGAAACTGCGACTCGCTGGTTGACTGCTTTACCAAAGAATGTAACAAAATTGAAACGCACTAAAGACAACATCAAAGATCCACTCTTCCGATTCTTTGAACGTGAAATTAATCTTGGATTGAAACTTCTTTCTGATATTCGAAATGATTTGAATGATATTTTGTCTGTTTGTAAAGGAGAAACCAAACAAGATAACCACATTCGGGCATTGACTTCATCTCTCAACAAAGGCCAAGTCCCTTCAACTTGGAATCGTTATACTATTCCACAATCTGTTACTGCAATGGAATGGATGAATGATTTTGTTGAACGTGTTAATCAACTTGTTCGTCTTAGCAATTCTCCTAGCCTTCGAGTAAGTTTTTAATTTTTTGAATTATTCTAGGTATTATTTACCATAATGGTTTTTTAGGATGAACAAATCTGGCTTGGCGGAATGTTTTCACCTGAAGCATATATTACAGCGACGCGGCAAATGATTGCACAAACAAATGGCTGGTCACTTGAACAACTTCATATGCATATTCGAGTTGGATCTTCTGCTCAAGCTGACGCCTTTACAATTAATGGTCTTCGTGTTATTGGTGCTGAATGTCGTCAATCAAATAAAATCCATCTTATTGATGAAGTACAATCTGATGTTCAACTTCTTAATTTCTCGTGGACTCTTGAACCATCTCCAGCTGAATCTGTCTCGTTACCAGTTTATCTTTACACTAATCGAACCAATTTGCTCTTCACTTTTGATTTCATTCCTGAAAACTTTGAGAAATCATTGTTATATGAACGTGGTGTCGCTCTTGCTTGTAACGCTTTTCTCTCGTAATTTTATATTCTTTGTTTCTTATTTATTTCTATAATTTTGTGAATACTGTTTATTATTATTTGATTTAATAAATTATTTGTAATAATATTTGTTTTTATTTTGGTTGGGACGAGGTTAAAAAATCCTGTGAATAACTTTCTGTGTTGTAAAATATAAGTATTACCTGGGACAGTATTGTAGAAATGGTTCTTCGTTCATTAATTAAAGTTGCCATTGCTGCCGGTGAAGCTGTGACAAAAGCTTTCGGTAAAGCCGTGCGAGAAGAAATGCGAGGTATTGAACTTAGCTTTGATAGCATTTTTCTAATTTTAAAAAAATTTTAGCATCACAACATGCAGCATCGAGGCAAGCTGCATCTTCATCAAAGTCGTCACCCAACGAAGAAAGAGAAGCAACAAAGGCAAATGCAAAAATGGGGATTTCATTGCAAGAATCAATGCAAATTCTAGATGTTAAAGCTCCATTAAATCCTGAAGAGATAGAACAAAGATTCAAACATTTATTTGAAGCCAACGATAAATCAAAAGGTGGATCTCTCTATATTCAATCCAAGGTATTCAGAGCGAAGGAAAGAATTGATGCCGAACTTGCAAGGGCAGCAGAAGCAGAGCAGCAAAAACAAGAAAAAGAAAATTCATAAGGTTGAGCCATAGTTTTGTAAATGTTATAGTTAGAATAGTTATATTTGGATTATTAAATTGATTATTACTTACAATTTTTTGTTGATTTTTTTGAAAAAATAAATTTTATTTCTTGCATTTCGATTTCTGTTATTTTGTAATAGTAGCCTTTTCGAAGAATAGTTACAAAGACTTTTTTTAGGTAAAACAAAGTTCACGTGGAACCTGAACTTTAAAAGTCTGTAGCTTAGAAGTTTATAAATGGTTCTTATTAGTAATTTTTTAATTAAAAATATAAAATAATTATGCTATTCAAGAACACAATTATTTCAACTTTTAAGAATAAATTTGTACTTTGAGTGAAGTTTACATCTGAATTTCTTTTTGCACAATTTTTATTTCTTGGACTGCAGAAATCTTATTTAAAAATATGGAAATTTATTCGTTTATTGCATTATTTCATCTTATAGCTTGTTTACTTTTAGCAATTTTATCATTGAAATTTTCCATAAATATTCTTTGTAACAGAAAATTAATTAAAAAAATTACAAAATTTTCTCCCATTATTTTCATTTATTTAAGCTATGTTTTTATTTTCAGTTCTGTTTCATTTCTTTACAATTTTTATCTTTTGTGCTTTTGGAGAGGCAATACCGTAATCTACGATTCACGAGTACTGTATGTTCTTGGATTTTTACATGCAAAATTATTGTCTTCAAATATTATTGCAGAAATTTTCATTTGTTATGATCGATGTCTAACAGTATTTTATCCAATTAAATATAATGCGTATATAAAAGTATATTCGATTTTTGCACTAATTTGCATAATCTTACTATTTCTATTGAATTCTTGGATCACGCTTGAAATGAATCCAATTCCACAGAACCCCAAAACCAACTGCTATTTTTATACATGTTTGTTGAGTTTATCTTCGTCATATTTTATTCACATTCAAAGAATTGTTACTGCAGTTTTCAACATTTTTGGTTGCTGTTTATTAATTTATTTATTAAAAACAAAATTAAGAAATTCTAGCAGTAATAAAAATAAAAGTATTGCAAAAACTGTAATTTTTATTATTATAATTACAGTATTTTTTGAATTTTTACCCAGTTACAATTATTACATTTTTCAAATGGTAAATTTTACAGTAATCTTTTAAATTTTAAAACAACATTTTAGATATCCGATCAAACCTTAGTTGGAATTATTGGACCATATGCAACAACCTTAAATTCTTTAACACTTACAGTATGCACGAATTCAAGAACACTGAAAAAAGCATTCAATACAAATACCAGCACATAATTTTGATATTTTCAAAAAAATATTTTTAAAACTTTTATTTAAAACTTTGCACCTTTTCGTATTTTTTGTAATTTTCGAATAAAATGAATTGATTAAAGATATATGACTGAAAAAATGCGTGACAAAATATTTCAAGCATTTTTGCAAATTTAGAAGAAAGAAAACGAACACATTTAAAGGTCAAAAATAATAAAAGGGTCAAAAATAAAAAAGAAGAACTAATAAAAATGAAAATCAACCAAAAAAACATACATTGGCATTTCTCTAAAAAAATTCAAAAAATGGCATTCAATCTATTATTTTTAAATTTATTTGTTCAATTTCAAAAATTACCTGGAATCCGGCATTTCATAATTCTTAAAGCTTTCATCGGAGAATTGCGTGATTTAATGGATTTTCCTTTAATTTGTAAGTTTATGATAATAAGATTACTGAAATCGGCTATAACTATTTTTTGTTTCAGCATATCGATCTCTGGAATTCTTTCTTCGATTATTTTATATTATTCTTGAATTAACTTGTATCAGTTTTGGTGGAATTATTTGTTTCATTTTATTTATTTATGGATATTGGGCATATCAAATTGGAAGATATTTATTCAATAAAGTTCATCATGCTTTTGTTTTCTACAGTATCACTCCAATACCATATTCCAACCTTCCATACAGTGTTCAACGACGACTTCTTCAAACTCTTCCAATTCAAGATTTAAGAACCCTTCAAAAAACCAACAAATCAATGTTTAATTTTGCTGAAATTTTACGTGGAATTCCTTTGGAAGAAATTGTTTTTGATTATGATCTTGAGATATCGGATACTGTAACAATGGCCAAAAGAAATGAAATTGGTCTTTCAATTCAAATGTCAAAAGTTCAAAGATTCCAAAGAAAGCTTCAGAAAGTTACAAATTTAAAAAGAATCGGAATTGTTGGATCTCCAAAGGGTACTGTAGATTATTGGCTGCCATTTGAATATTTACATCCATGCAAAATTGATTCATTATTTTTTGATGGAATTTTACAAGATTTTACTGTAATCCAGAAAATGATTAACAAATTTTCACCTGATACCGTATACTGTCAAATTGAAATTCGTGGAGCTGCTCCGCCAACTTTGGGATGTATTTTGGAAGCATTTAGAAAAACTGAAATTACAAATTTGGTGTAAGTTTTTATTTATTTAATTTAGTACAGTAATCATTTTACATATTTTTAGATGTGCAGTTTTTCCTTCAACTATTTTTCCTCCAGAAGATGATTTAATTTCTTTAACAACGTTTTTCAAAAGTTATTCAAATTTCACTGAAATTACATGCTTCCTTCAACAATCTGAAACAAAATGGAGAAAATATTGGAAAAAAGGAACGGATTTCGGATTTGCAGAAATTGAAAATGTTTTACCTTTTGATTTTTCAAAATGGATTCTTTTAAATTAATTGTTTTAATTTTATTGTTTTATTTTATCTCATTTTTATGATATTTTGTTTTTAAATAAAAAATACAGAAATTTTTTTCCATATTTTAATTTTTTTTACAGTAATAATTAATTAAATTCAAAGTATACTTTATAAAAATCTGTAAAAAAAGAGTTTTTTACGATCTATTCATTTTGATAAAGGTTTTTAAGAAAAAAAATAATCAATAGTGTCTGACAAATTAGGCAAAGAATTGTTTTGTTTTTTGACAGCTGCCTTTAAAAACACATGTGAAATTGCACACTTAATTTTTTTTGCAAAGTGATCGTTTTTGGCAACAACAAACATATAAAAGTGACCAAATGGAACTTGAAAAACAAAACAATGATTTGGAAATGTTTCTTTATTTAATATTTTTTGAATAGAAACGTGATTGAAAAATGACGTAGTAGTGGAATTATTTTTTGTTGTTTTAAATGATAGTAAAATCTTACTTTAAATAATTTCATTAAAGAATATGGGATTAAAATTATAAATCAAGCTTAGATTATTACTGTCATTTTTAAGACCATTAAAAAAAAATTTATTTTTGTCTTTTTAAAAATTGTTTATTTGAAACACTTTTTATGAAACCAGCAATTTCCACAAAAATTTTGTCATTGGCATTTTCGAGTCTGAAAAAAGCAAAAATATTTTCTTGGCCTTTTAAAGTTCATTTCTTTAAAATTGAGAATGATTGAAAGTGCTTTCGAAAAATTGATATTTAAATTTAGTCTTTTTTAGAATCAAAAAGAAACATTTCAATGTTTTTAAAACAAAAACAATAAACAAATGCCCCAAAAATAGCGATGCTTATCACGATCGTACACAAAGAGAAACAAATTGAAATGAAATTGTTAATCGTCTGGCAATAAAAACAAAAATAATTAAAGTTCATTCAAAGTTCGTTTTTCTCTTTGCTTTTGAAGTTACAAACATATGGTATTTGTTAATTGAGCGATCAAAATGTGATTATTACCTTTTTTACTGCCTTTTTTGGGGATTCAGAATATTTAAGTGATCATGAATGAATGAATGAAATGTTGATGACGAAGATTGTATGCTGTTATTTATTTTTTTGGTAATAAAGATATTTTTGTGTTCAAACTTCGCCTTCTGTTTTGGTTTGTCACTCGCGTGATATTTGGCAATCGAAAAAACGAAAAAAAACGTGTTTCACTTTTTTAATTGTTTGTTTTTTTTCGCATTTCGGTCAATCGCACGTGAAATCTCTTCTTTTTTCTCCTCCCATTTTTTTATTTTGTCAATCTCTCCGTTTTTCAATTACAATTTTAAAAAACTTATAAAAAGATTGAAAAAAATAAAAATATTATTATGTTTTGTATTTTTTGTAGGCATTTTTAAAACAAAAATCATTTGTCAAACTTTTTGGTCCGCCTTCTTTTTTTTACCAAATTAATTTTTGAGTACAAAATTTTTTGGTATATTTAAAGTTCGATTTCAAATTTAAAGAAATTTAGTTTGGGCAATCAGCCAAAGTGAAGATAGGAGAAAAGGTGATAGCCGAATTTAATGAATGGAAGGTGTTGTTCTTATCTTTGTTACCGTAATCCCCCCGAGGCAAAGAATATGATTTCTTTTGCGCAAAATTTTCTTTCACATTTTTGTCATTTTTTGAAAGTTCATATTTTAAAATATGATTTTGAGATAAAAGAATTTCATTGATCTCATTGATTAAAAATTAAAATGTGATATAATTTTCTTTTGAAATCAGTTGAAACAATACGTTTGTCAACCTACAAGATATAATAATAATATTGACAAGTTGTAAGCATTTCATTCTATTTTTTGTTTTTACTTTTCTTTCTTTCTGTTTATTACACTTTCATCAAAAATAACCTTTTCCATCAGTTTCAATTAAGCCACAAAAAAAGATTTTTAAAACGGAAATAATTACTTTCTTTTTCTTCATTCGTTATTCATTTATTGGTTGTCACTTTTAAAAAGAACTGAAAAAACTGATTTTTAATAAAAATCATTTCATCACAATTTTTTTAAAGTAAAACCCCCTTATCAACAGGTTTTAAATCATTCAATCATATTTTTTATTGTCCGCAAAAATAAAAACTTTTGAAGACAAAAACCCCTAAAAATTTCTCTTTACATTTTGTTTCACAAACATATGTTCTGCATCGGAGAAAAAACTTATGATTGAAACTTTCCCCCGCTTTGCATATCTGCATCATGTTTCTAGAAATTTCTAGACCGCAAAATACAGCGGCTGCGGTCATTCCTTTCCCAAATAAAAAATGACAGTGCAAATAATTACAAGTGAATGAATGAACTAATGAGAATGGGCCCGAAATTTGACCTTTTCAGTTTTTGCGCGTTTTTGGCACTTTTCTTATTTTGTGATAATTACTTTGTTGTTGCTTTTTTGTGTGTCTCCTTTAAAATTAGATTCTTTTTAGATTTAAATTTACTACCCTATTACTTACTTAATAATAACAATTTGCAAATATGATGGCAATTCAGACCGCATATCAAGCATACAATGAACTCCATCCCTTAGATAATGAGGATCATCGTAATAATCATGAAGAAAAGCATGGAATTGTTCATGATTTCAAGGAAAGCTTGAAAGAAGTTGTTCATCAAATTACTGGAAAAGATGAAGATTCATCGGATAAAGATAATCTTGTCGACAATGAAGTAACCCCCCTTCCAGCAGATGATGATGAACTTCCACAATTCAGTAAGACTGGATACATTAATCCTGCGATGAATACTTTCATCACCCAAGACGGAAATCAAAATTTTGACCCCCAACAATTCTCTGAAAGTTCTCGATCCTTGTCCAAAAAAATTCGAAAACAATCAAAAACTGCTCAAGAACTTTTTTCTGAATCCGCCGATGACATTCTTGAAATAAAAGTTATTCCAAATAATCCAGGTTTTCAACGTTCTGTAAATGGCACTTTAGTTGATGCCGGAAAACATGTTGAAGTTTTATGTGAACCACCCCCACCACAAAATATTAATAACAGTCCTAATTAAATAATAAAAAATGACGAAGAATAACTGAATTCACTTTTTGTTATTCTGAATTTTCTGTTTTTTTGCCTTCTTCTTTTTTATACCTTCATTTGTTTTGTGTATTTAAATTACAAATGTGCCATATTTTATGTATATTGTTTTTTTAAATAATAAAAAAATAACGATCAAAACATTTTTTTGAAAGGTATACTGTATCACAGTCGAACTTGTGTCGAATCAAAACAAAAAACACTACATTTTTGTTTTGATTCGTTTCGGGTTCAGGTGTAGAAAAATAATGAAAATAATCAAAAACAGACTTTAATACCGTAACAAAAAATACTAGTGCAAATCTCTATTTTTAAATAACACGATTTTATTATTAAAAACACAGACTCAACAAGAATATAAAAAACATAACAGAATTATCAATAATAATAAAAACTTAAATTGCTTCCAAATTTTGCAGGTGAATATTTAATTGTAAAATTCGACAAGCAGGATTTCTTAAGCCATTCTTTTCAGCAAGCACAATAAAATGTTTACCAAAGAATCCAGGTCGAATACCATGATCAATAACATATTTTTCAATGAGTTGATTGATCTTTGAAAGGCAAGTACTAATAATAGTGATGAAAGATTCCAAAGGAAAATTTTCAATTGTAAGAATTCTTCCAAGAAAAACAAAACATGCATCACAGAGAACGGCGAGGCCTTGCTTCGTTGCAGTTGGATACAAAAATGGTAGATCCATTTGTCCTCGAGTGTCCAAAGGAAAGTCCGGTTGATTATTTGTTGGACTTTTATAGGTAATACCAAATTTATCACTTTCAGTAAAATAATATGCTTCAACATAATCTTCATGAAATTGTGAATTATCACGCGTATACATCTAAAACAATGCTTTGAATAAGATTAAAAACACACAAATTAAACATACGTTTAAAAATGGTAATAAACTTGATAATGCAACTTTTAGAATACCAATTGGGATCTTTCCAGTAAGACAATCACAAGCAATAAGTCGAAGATAACTTTTAAATAATTCACGATTCATTGGTGCAGATTTTCGAGGAAATACATGCTTATTTAAAATATTGATAGAGAGAAGCTTAATTTTATCTTGTGGGTTTGTTAATCCAAGAACCAAAAGTGAACATAGCCGATCGAAGGATGCTGAAATGAGTTGATCCGGAGCTGCAAATATCTTCAAAAATGCTTTATTGAGACACGCAATATAAGAATCTTGAACCCTCTAAAACATTAAAAGTGTAAAAATGAATAATAAAAAAAGAAGGAAAAGGCTTACATTATCCCAAGCTAAAAGTCTTCCAACAGCAGGTATGATTCGATTAAGATTTTCATGAAAAGTTTCTCGATCTTTGTTATGAAGTTCTAGGATACCTATAAATATATATAAATAATATGTAACAATAAGAATTCATTAAAGAAATAAAAAAAATAAACCTTCTAAAGCTCTTTTAAGCACAGATTCTTGAAAATGATTTAAATTTTGGCATAATTCTTGTATATTCAAACGTGGCAAAAGTTTTGCAGAGGAAGTTGGTGGAAGATTTGAGCTATCTTCCAATTGATGAAATAATTCAATCTTCTTTGTTTTGAAAGTTGTATCCGTAACATTGGTCTTTTTTAAAACTTTTCCAGGTTTACGATTTGGTTTCTTGAAATCTGAATGTTCACGGGATTTTTTCTTGTTCTTTCCCATCTTTTTGATTCTGAAACGGTTGTTTTACGGTTAAAAATGGATGAATAAAAAGCACGTTTATACAGTTAATCCGTTAAATTAGAATTGCAACTCTTTTGAAAAAAGTATTGACTCAAATACTATTGAGGCAATATTTATCAACGTAGAACATTACGCCAAAAACAACAAAAAAACACATTTTGGGTTACAGTATCCGTTCTATCCGTAAATAAATTTTATGAACATTGTTTCAAAGAAGGAAAAGCTTCTTTTGAATTTCAAAAGTTACAAATTGTTTCAGCTTGTAAATTGGTTAATTCTTTTTGACAGAAACATCGAAAGAAAAACTTTGCTGTTTTTAAAAAAATATTTCTTATTTGTGTGCTGTTATGTTTTTGCTTGTGTATTTCTTTTTTGGCTTTTTAATTTTTCAACGAGTTCAATCTGTTATTGAAATAGGTATATCTTTCAATAAATTTGTCTAATCTTTTTATTTATGATTGCTGTAGGTTCTTTACTTCAAACAAATAATGATCGAAGACTTTTACAATCACTTTGGTTTTATCATAATTTATCATCATATTCAACAAAACATGATATCACAAAAGATCAGTATCAACTAGTCCCAATTAATTATCATACATCTGCAGATATCCCAGATAAAAGTAAATTTTTTCGTTTAGCTCATTAAGTTTACGTAAGTAATTACATACATGTATGATTACAGTATGCCATGCCATTGAAGCTGCTGCTCGAAAGGGAAACACTTTTTTTGCAATTTTTGGATCCGCTGAACAACCGGCAGATTTGGTAGCGGAAAGTTTTTGCCGGGAACTTGAAATTTCATATTTATCTTTGGTTTCTGAATCAAATGCCCGGCTTCAACTTTATCGACTTCGAACTGATCAATTTTTACCGCAGAAATCAATTGATTTATGGCCCGAAAGAGTTGCCGTTGGGGAAGTCATTTCAGGTTTAATAGAAAAATATAAAACTTCAAATGTTTTGGTTGTTTATAATACTGCAAATGGTAAGTAAAATTTACTAAAATTAGATTTATCAAATCTCAAGATACGCAAAATCCAATTAAATCAAATTACAGATTTGTCATCCCTTCAGGGATATCTAAAAAACAGCTATAAACCAAATGGTGAAAGAAAAACGAAATTCCGAGTTTTTGCTTCAAACGGCGACCAAAAACCTTTGATTAAAAATGCAATCCAAAATTTTCAACCGACAACTTTTATTCTTCATTCAAAAATTTCACAAGCAATTAATTTTATCTTTCAAGCGAATGAACTTGGAGCCTGCAAAATTGAAAATACTTTTATTTTAACCGCTTTAGATGGATTTATTGAACCATTGGAAAATTTCAAAACTTGGAAATGTAATATTACCGTAATCAGCTTCATAGATCCTGAATCCCAAAAAGTTCAAGCTTTAAAACATTTTTTAAGATACAGTGGATTCAATGATAAATTGCCATCCGTCAAGGGCATTCAAGTAAGATATCAGAAAACAATTATGCAAATTTATTTTTCAATTTTAGTCAAAAATAGCAATTTGGTCGGATACTGTAGCCGTTTTCAAAAAGGCATTATTGAAGACAGACATTTTTAAACAAGGAATTACAGAACCCCAAAATGATCCAACTTGTCGAAGAATACCTTTAACAATAAGAGATTTTCGAAATACTTTGGTTACGGTAATTATACTAAAGCTACCGTAATTATAAAACATAATCTTTAGACAAAGATCGTCAATGAATTAACTGGAAATATCAGTTTTGAATTAGATGGCCGCCGAAAAGATTTTGAAATGTTTGTTTTTCAAAGTGATCAAGGCAGAGAATGGAATAAAGTTCGTTTATTTATTGAAATTGAACTTTTAAAATCATAAGACTACAGGTAAATCGATGGAACAGCAAAGAACGAAAACTGTCGTCTTTAAAAGATGAAAAAGTCCAAAATAATACTCGGGACAACAGATTACATTTAAAAGTTACCGTATACCTTGTATGTTACAGTAATCTCTTACACCTTAAATAATTTGAACAAAAAATTTCAGGAAGAACCATTTGTTTCCAAAAAACCAAATACAACTGATGAAGATAAAAATGATCAATATGAAGGATACTGCATTGATTTATTGGAAAAGATTGCTGAATTACGAAATTTTACATATGAAATTTACGAAGTCCCTGATAAAACTTACGGTGTTAAAGAAGCAAATGGTCGATGGACAGGAATGGTTGGGGAACTTCAATCTGGGGTCGCTGATTTAGCGGTTGCAAGTCTTACTGTAACTTATACAAGAAGTGAAGTCCTCGATTTTACAGTACCATACATGCATTTAGGTAAAAGACAAAACTACAGTAATTTGTTGTAATAAAGATTTTTTAGGAATTTCAATATTATTTAAACGACCAAAAGCTTCCATGCCAGGATTCTTTACATTTATGGCCCCACTTGGAGTCGATGTTTGGATTTGGACTTTAAGTGCCTATATCGGAACATCGATAGCAATTTGGGTTTTGGCTCTTTTATCCCCGACTGAACAAAAGAAATCTTCCGTAAATAAGCTAACCCTAATCAATAGTTTTTGGTTTACTGTAAGTTCCCTAATGCAACAAGGCCCGGAAATTTCGCCCAAAGCACCTTCAACAAGAATTGCCACGGCATTTTGGTGGTTTTTTGCAATAATTTTTATTTCAAGTTATACCGCAAATTTGGCGGCATTTTTAACAACTGAAAGAATGATTACCCCAATTGAAAATGCAGATGACCTTGCAAAACAAACTAAAATCAAATATGGAACCTTGGGACGCGGATCAACAATGACATTTTTTAATGTAACTATTTTTGACAAACTTTTTACAGTTTTATAATTTTATTTAAAAACAGGAATCAAAAATTGAAACATATTCAAAAATGTGGAAACAAATGGAAGCTCAGCCTTCCCTATTTGTAAAATCATCAAAAGAAGGAATTCAACGAGTTAAAACTAGTGAATACGCTTATTTAATGGAATCGTCGATGCTCGAATATGCAATTGAAAGAGATTGTGAGTTAATCCAAATTGGTGGATTACTTGATCAAAAGGGATATGCCATTGGACTTCCAAAAGGCTCACCACATCGGGAATTAATTTCAACCGCAATTTTAAGTTTACAAGAAAAAACTGTTTTAACAGAACTAAAAGATAAATGGTGGAAGCAGAAAAGAGGCGGTGGAGTTTGTCAGCATACAAAAGTTAGCCGAAGTGAATATGGCGCTTATTCAGTTGGGGGAATTTTCATCATTTTAGTAAGTCCAAATAGAAATCGTAACAACGCATTACACAAAATTATCGATCAAAAAAAATTATGTTTGTTCTATTTTGTGTAATGTGCTTTAAAAATTTACAGGAACAAAAATCCATTAAGAACTAATCCCTTCTTTTTTTCCTTTTTTTCTAGATTGCAGGACTTGTCATTTCCATAAGTATTGCTGCAATAGAGCTTATCCTTGAAGCAAAGAAAGTCGCAAAAACAAAATCGGTAAAAAATTGAAATAAAAAAGAAAATAACAAATGCATTTTTTGCAGAGCTATATAAGAATAGAATTAATTAAAATGATTAAAAAATCATGGAATGAACAACAGAGAAAGGATGATCGACTTAAACGAAAGATTGATGACATTATCGAATTTAAAGATGGTATTCCAGTTTGTCAATTCAAAAATCCTTCCGCAACTGAAGAACCTTCTTCAACCGCTTCATCGTCATAGAAACAACTGAGCTCTTTCAAAAGATTTGCAAAGGTATTGAATGAGCAGAGAAAAAAACTTTTTATGTAAATTACATGTATTTGTAATGTATATTTATTTTTTAAATAAAAATAATAAAGATCAAAGTACAACCACGAACATTAAATTCATTTTTGTGTGTCTCATTTTACATTTTTTTGTTTTCCGTTACTTTTTTTTGCGCAATCCCTCTTCTTCAACAACAAAGAACAAAAAGTCTTAAAACGAAACGCACAGTATCAAACGTAAAGAACTTTTTGCCAAAGATTTTAATGTGTGGATGCTTCCTTCCTTCACAATCTTTTTTTTTCATCGTTGCTGAAATTGAATGTTCTTCGTTTTTATGCTCTCCTTCTTTCTTTCCATCATCGTGTTTCTTTTTGGCGCTTCATTTTATATTTTTTTCCTTCTATGTTAGCTCAAAAATTCCTTGAATAAAAAAGGAAAAAGGTTTGTCTTGTATTCCTCTACATTTTTGTTGCGCCCTCTCTCTCTTTTTCGTTCTCTTGATTGCAATCATTTTTCCCTTCTTCCCCAAATCAGTATCATCATCATAATTAGCTCACCTTTTTTTCTCCATCTCCCACCAATTTCAATTTTATGCTTACAAAATAATAACGGTTTTGTTTTTGTTTTCGACAAAATAAAAAATATAAATGATGATGCACTTTGTCTTTGGTTTCAAAGATTGAAATATATACTTTTATCTTCGTTTTTTATGCAAAATAAAACACTTATACTTTTTTGTTTTTTTTCTATAATTTCGTGCAAAATGTTGTTGAAAAATTTAAAGGTCATTTTTTAAATATATTTTTTATCAATGATTTCTTTTTCAGAGGGTAAGCAAGCTCACGCTTGTTTCAATATACCGTGATTTGCTTACAGTTTTATAGCTCATCGTCATAGGTCCACCAACGATTGACGATATTGAAAGGCGGTTTGAAACGGCCTTCAGAATGCCAATTCCCAGTCGTGCTAGGGTTTATGCTGATGTAAATTCTGCAAAACCAAGAGAATATTGGGATTATGAACAACATGTTATTGAATGGGGCAATATTGAAGATTATTCTCTTGTAAGAAAACTTGGACGCGGTAAATATTCAGAAGTATTTGAAGGTGTTCGTAACAATGATGAAAAGATTGTTGTAAAGATCTTAAAAGTATGTTTATCTTGTGCAAATACAAACTCATTATAACCTATATACATTTTTCAGCCTGTTAAAAAGAAGAAGATTAAACGTGAAATTAAAATTCTTGAAAATTTACGTGGTGGAACAAATGTTATTAATCTCTTGGATGTTGTAAAAGATCCAATATCACGGACTCCTGCTTTGATCTTTGAATACGTTAATAATACAGATTTTAAGCAACTGTATCAAACTTTATCGGATTTTGATATTCGTTATTATCTCTATGAACTTTTAAAAGCATTAGATTTCTGTCATGCACGTGGAATTATGCATCGTGATGTTAAACCACATAATGTTATGATTGATCATGAAAAGCGGCAGTTGCGTCTTATTGATTGGGGTCTTGCAGAATTTTATCATCCTCGTCAAGATTATAATGTTCGGGTTGCATCTCGTTATTTCAAAGGTCCTGAATTACTTGTTGATTATCAAGTATGTTTATCCGTGTACTTATTTGCCTATTAATGAATTTCTTTTTAGTGCTATGATTATGCATTGGATATGTGGAGTCTTGGATGTATGCTTGCTTCAATGATTTTCCGTAAAGAACCTTTCTTCCATGGCCATGATAATTATGATCAACTTGTAAGAATTGCTAAAGTTCTTGGAACAGATGAGCTTTATGAATATATTGATAAGTATCAAATTGAACTTGATCCTCGTTTTAATGATATTCTTGGACGGTAAGCTTTCTTTACATTTTAGTATCACTGTTTTTTTATTGTTTGTTATAGTCATACACGTAAACGATGGGAACGTTTTGTTCATGGTGAAAATCAACATTTGGTTACAAGTGAAGCTATTGACTTTCTAGACCATTTACTTCGTTATGATCATCAGGAACGTCTTACTGCTCGTGAAGCAATGGATCACCCATATTTCGCTCCGGTTCTTGAAGATCAACAACGTCGACTTGCTCCTGCTGGTGACAGCTGAATAATTCGCTTGATTTCTCTTCCTCTTTTCTTTTCGTCTTCCAAATAAATTTACTTTTTTTGTTCTTATTTCAAATAAATTCATTGTTTTATTTTTTTATCAGATGTTATTATGCGCAATGTGGTTATGATGATGTTTATTGATGAAAAATAATTTTTGTTGATTCTGTAAAAAATTTGTTTTGTACTTTATTTTTGTTCGGAGGATACGAAGGTTTTGTAGCCTCGAAGAAATACTTTTTTAATAGAAAGAAAATAGTTGTTTTGAAATAATTGGCTATTCGTGTGTTTACTTTTGTTTAACGTTGACATTGAGAAAACAATTTTTAAACTTTTGGTTTTAAAGATGT
This sequence comes from Panagrolaimus sp. LJ2414, assembly GCA_024447195.1. Classification (NCBI taxonomy): domain Eukaryota; kingdom Metazoa; phylum Nematoda; class Chromadorea; order Rhabditida; family Panagrolaimidae; genus Panagrolaimus; species Panagrolaimus sp. LJ2414. The sequence continues at coordinate 1,189,355 of JAMRXY010000290.1, read as the reverse complement.
GGAAAATAGCATCTACAAGCAGTGGAATACGGCGGTTGGTAATTTCAAGGCGAAATATACCAGTTCAATATCAACAGTTTTCATCTGCAAGACCTGAAGGCTTATCACAAACTGAAATTGAGGATAAAGTTGCTGAAAAAACAAAAGATGCCGCTGCACGGCCAATTTATCTTGATGTTCAAGCAACTTCGCCTACAGTACGTTTTATTTCTATAAATCGTGTGTTTGAAATGTGATGTTTAGGATCCTCGAGTATTAGATGCAATGCTACCGTATTTTATATCGGATTTCGGAAATCCTCATAGTCGAACACATGTATATGGATGGGATACAGAGAAAGCAGTAAGTTTTTCTTTTTGGTTTTCAAATAGGTTTACGCTAAAGATATTTTGGTATTTTTTATCGTGCCATTTTTTCGATTAGACAACAAAAAATTTCTAATTTAGAAACATTTGCTTTCTTCCTTGAATAAAAATTTTTATAAACATGCACAAATTTTAACTTAAAAAATGTTTATTATTTAACAAATTTAATTTTCCTATGAAACATACTGGATATTATTTATTATTTTTAGGTCGAGAAAGCTCGTGAACAAATTGCGTCATTGATCGGAGCAAATTCAAAAGAAATTATTTTTACTTCTGGTGCAACTGAATCTAATAATATTGCCTTAAAAGGTGTGGCACATTTTTATAAAGTTTCTGGAAAGAATCATATTATTACTTCTCAAACTGTAATTTTTCTATTGTATTATTATACTTTGTCACCTTACTGTATTTTAGGAACATAAATGTGTATTGGATTCATGCCGGTATTTGGAGAACGAAGGCTATAAAGTGACGTATCTTCCTGTACAAAAGAATGGATTAATTGATTTAGCGGAACTTGAAGCAGCAATTACACCTGAAACTTCACTTGTATCTATTATGACTGTCAACAATGAAATTGGAGTTATTCAACCACTTAAAGAAATTGGAGAACTTTGTCGATCAAAAAAAGTCTTTTTTCATACAGATGCTGCACAAGCAGTTGGAAAGATTCCAATTAATTTGACAGAACTCAAAGTTGATTTGATGTCAATAAGTGGTCACAAACTCTATGGTCCAAAGGGTGTTGGAGCTTTATATGTTCGGAGACGGCCAAGAATTCGATTAGAAGCTCAAATGTCTGGTGGTGGACAAGAAAGAGGCTTACGATCAGGTACTCTTGCTCCAGCTCTTTGTGTTGGACTTGGTTCAGCTTGTGAAATTGCTGAAAGAGAAATTGAAATGGATCATAAACATATTAAAGCTTTATCTGATAGGCTGATAAATGGAATATCATCTCAACTTGAACAAGTTATTCGAAATGGTGATCCAGAAAGAACTTATCCCGGTAAGCATAATAAAATTATTACCGTATCCTTTTAAATTACATTTAAATTTTTAGGATGTGTAAATTTATCATTTGCATATGTTGAAGGTGAATCAATGTTAATGGCTTTGAAAGATATTGCATTGTCATCTGGATCCGCATGTACTTCAGCAAGTTTAGAACCATCATATGTTCTTCGAGCAATTGGAGCTGATGAAGATCTTGCACATTCTTCAATTCGATTTGGGATTGGCCGATTTACAACCGTTCAAGAAGTTGATTATACTGTAAAGAAATGTATTAAAGAAGCACAACGTCTTCGAGATATGAGTCCTTTATGGGAAATGGTCCAAGAAGGAATTGACCTGAAAACTATTAAATGGAGTCAGCATTAGATTCAAAGTTGCTGTTTATAGAAATTTTATTATTTTTTAGTTGAAAAAATTTTTAAGAGTAAAGATAGAAGATTGTTTACATACGTGTGGGTAGATATCATTTATCTAAAAAAACATTATTAATTTTATATTTGTTGTTACATTTTTTTATTAAAGAATAAATGTATTTTTTTGCAAAACGGTTGTTTAAAGAATTTCTTTTACAAGAATGTGATCCCAATGGGATCGTTTTCGTTGCACTTTCTACCCTAGATTCATGAACTTTGCCACCTTTTTCTTTGATGAGTCAAAGTTGTCTGGACTCCAAAAAATATTTCTTTAAAGCAAAAAAATAGTTGAATGAAAGCCAAAATGCGTATGTCGTAAGCATAGAATTTGTCTTAAGTCAACAAAAACTTATTTTAAAATTTTCTGTTTCAATTCATGCATGTTTTTGAACAAGTTGAAGAAAGTGCATAATAATAAATATAGTTGTTTTATGTGTATGTTGCAGTTAGAGTAACATTTTTCTTCTTCTTTAACATTTGCGCACCCTTCTCTAAGAATAGAATAGAATCCAAAATCAAAGGAAATTCATTGCAAAAAAAATATTTTTTTTGTAAGTTACAAATTTTAACAAAAGAAAATTTGAAAGGGTCAAATTTACAAAAAATGTGTATATTTTTATCTGCAAAAAGAACAATACGAAAAATTTTAGCAAAAAATAAATAATACAGAATTTCATTCACGGAAATGCAAAATATTTGTGAATGAAAAGAGTTAACTTAAAAAAAATAAAAAGAATTCTGGAAAGTTTCAAAGGAATCAGAAACAGCAAAGCACAACTAAAATTTTTATGAATTGAAATTTAAAAGTGCAAATTTGGAGGAAACAAAAACACAGAAAAAATAAAAGTTTTGTGTTTTGATATTTCACATAACTTTTTACAAAATAAACATTAAAAAAAGAGTCAAAAAAATACCAGACAATCATGGGATAATATTTTTTGGACATGATCAACAATATCGAGACAGCAGCCAAAAAATATTATTTGCATATCAAAAACTTTCATCAAAAATTTTAAATATTTTTAAAGTTTTTAATAATGTTAGGTTCAACCCAGACTTGACAAAACTGAGATCATTGACCTTCTAATATCAAATAATAAAAAAAATATTCAAGTCGGCGGTAAAGTAAATAAAAATAAAAAACACAAAACTTTGAAATGTCCAAATATTTTTTCCTTCATTCAAATTTTTCAAATATTTTTTACTTTTAGACGTTTCAATTCATAAAAAAATTTTACAATTTCAAATATAGTAAATGCAGAAAAATTCAAATTACTTTTTAGATTTTTGATAAGGACATTATCCGATTGGCCGCAAGTGTGACACTTTTACTTAGATTTTTTTTCTACAGTTATTTGCTATGATCAAAGTATATTTTTTTGCTAATTCCCATCTCTGATTTGGAAGTTGCCTAAAATCGAAGAATACGGTAAAATGCGTTTTTCAAAACAGTTTTTTGATTACTGATATTAGTTAAACAACTAAATCTCAAAAAGACAATGATCACATTTTTTTAAGTTATCTTAAAAAATTTCTTCACGAAACACATATATAGGCAAAAATAACATATAAAACAAAAATTACAGTAACCGTTTTATTAATATTCAAGGATTACCTGTGCTTAATCTGCAACCTTCAAAAAAACTAGTAACGCTTTTTGTTTAATAACTGAACAAATCCAACAAATATGAACTCGTTCAAATGTTTATTTTGAATATTTCTTTTCCATTGTTTTACATAAGAGTTTTTTTTACTTCCAAGTGAAGAGTACAACAAACAAATAAAAGGCAGATGTATGTTTCTTCTGAATGTTCCATGAATGTTTTTTTCCATAATCAAATCCAAAATCCTCTAGGGGAAAAAACTCTATTTTTAAGCATTCGATGAAATATTATTTATTTTTTTTGTGTTGCTTCTTTTCACTTTTTTTATGCTTTAAACCACAACGCATAAATAACTTAACTCAAGTTTTTGTTCAAGGTAAAAAAAGTAACAGCACAAAATGTAAACTGACTTTTTTGTTGTTGTTGCAAGCGTGAAAAAAGAGACGGCGGGAGGCGTCAAGTCAAAAAGGCTTTTGTTTGAATACAACAAAAATAAAATATTGGAGTAGAAAACGTGTAAAAATATTTGTGATCTAAAAAGGCGGAGCAAAAGATTTTTTTGAAATTGGTGATCCTGGAATTCTTCTCTCCGGGAATGAAGTATAAAAGGGCAAAAATATTGAAAGGTAAACTTCAGTCTGATCTCAAAGTACTCCGGGGGAGAAAAAAGTTCAAATAAAAACTTTTAGTTCCAAAAAATGGTTGCTGCTTTAATTGTTTTTTTCGCTGCTGCTTTGGCATTTTCAATGGCACAAATGCCATCCCAATGTCAAAATAATTGTGTTCAACAAAATGCCAGAAATCAACAACTCTATAATCAAATGTTCCAAGGTTCCATCAGTCAAAATGATTATAATTCTGTTTGCAAGTAAGTATCTTTTCTCTTGAAGGGAAAATATATTACAGTACTTATTTTCTAGTGATATTAATACTGTTCAATCATGCTTGCAACAATGTCAAGGCCAAAATGGACAATCCGGACAATCTGGACAAAATAATGGAAATATGATGATGAATAATCAAAATTCTCAGGGTTCACAAGGACAATTGTTTGGATCACAAGGAAGTAGCAGCAGCAGCGGCAGCAGCAATGGACAAGATTGTTTAACAGTTTCCCTTCCAATTTATACTTCCGCTTGTAATGCCGGATATCAACAATTCTCTCAACTTGGACAATGCTATCAACGATTAAATAGTGGATATAGCCAAGCTAAACAACAATGTCAACAACAATGCGCATCAACAAGCAATCGACGACGCCGCCGTCAAACAACAAATAATTCCCTCGTTAATTCAAATACTTTCTGCTTGTAAGTTTTCTTTCTTCACCTTTTCAACTTTCTAAAATTAAAACACAAAAAAAGAAAGAGAAATTGTTTATTTAAATACAAAAAAACGTAAATAAATACAAATTGCTCTTTTTTTATAGAACAAATTGTGGACTTTCTCAACAACTTTCAACCATTCAACAACAATGCAATTCATGGGTTGCAACTTTTGCCCAAACCGTTTCACAAACATACAATCAACTTTATCAACTTTCACCTTCCTGCCTTCGAATGTAAAAGAAAAAAAATTGTTTTTTTAAAAAATGAAATAATACTCTTCTTTTTGCTGTTGAAAAAGTTATTAATAAAGTTTATTTGAAAAACTAAATAAAATATAAATGAGCGGAGTTGAAAAAACAAACAGACTATTACATACATATTTTTTAAATAAAATATTGGTTTTTAAACCTTTGTTTTGAAAAATCAGTAAAACCTTCAAAAAATGCAATTTTTAAAAATTTGAAAAAGCTTGCTTTTTTGAAATGTTTTCAACTTTTTGGAGTATGATCATTAGTGAATTTGTTTTCATATATGAAAACAAATTCACTAAATTCATTTGAGTAAACTTTTTGAAAGGTGTAAAATGTCAACAAAAATGGTTTATAAAAATAAAAATACTTCTTGCATAAACAAATCTTTTTTCAGGTGTTGACCTTGTAAACACTTCTTCGAGGCATTGGATTTAGAATTTTTCCTTCGATTCCTCTATCACTTAATTCACCATTTTTGTAAAGTTTAAAATTATAAAATATTTGTGCGGGACGTTCTCCATGAGAATTTCCATTTTCATAAGCGTAATTCATTACGTAAATAATTCTTGCACAGTTTTCTACACCACCTTTAACATGATCATAGATTTTTGACATTGCAATTTTCCATTGTGTTAAATCAACCTGGAAAATTGTGTAAAACATTCAAACAGTTGGGGATATTACGGTAACTTACTTCAGGATTAAGTGGAAAAACATTTCGAGCGCTATCGAAACCACCAATATTTTTAGGAATTATTTGAAATGGAAAATCGCCTTTACAAGAAAATACTTGAAAACCTAATAAACTTTCTCTGGTTAAAAGATCAGTTCCTGAAAAAAAATTTTAAAAAAGGATTTCTCAGTTTGATTTAAATGTTCTAACCGTTATCCAAATTTTCTAAATGAATCTCGGCTCTGAGAAACAACTTTTTACTGCAATCATCAAAGCCAATTATGTGATTTCGAAGTGGAGAAGAATCGTAATCTAAGAATGTAACACAGCAATTCTTTAAGACTCCACAAATTAATTCTGTATTTGACGAAGTTTTTGCGACGACGGATGCAACGGTTTTTCTTTCTCCAAAAGGTACTTCAACATTTGTAACACCAAATTCAAGATTATCAAAATTACTTGAAATTTCAATTTTTTCATCGATATTTTCGTGCATCTAAAATGGACCGGTCTATTTATTTGTATTAATGTCCACACGGGACATTAATATTAATAAAAAATTATTCTTACCATGTATGGGCTTAAAGGAAAGCAATATCCTAATAAAATTTTATTCCAAAAATATGAAAGTTCTAACTAACCTTAAAATGTTATTTCTACGACAAAATCAATGCAAATAATTATTACAGATTTTTGTGCCACGAAAAAAATTAAGTGCAGTGCCTCTTTCTGTCACTGCAAATTTTGGTGATAAAAATGGACGCACAAAATTAACGGTGAAAATTTGATGAGAATTTGAAAGGAAAGATTTATTTTAAAAATAAAAAGCTCATATTGTGGAGAAATTATTGTCTTTCATATTTTTGTTCCTGCGGCAAAGTCAAAGGACTGCCCTCTCCCAAATGATCTGTGTGTCATTCTTGATTACGGTATTCAGTTTACGTAGTATTGGATTTAGGGTTCTTCTGATGATACCCGTAAACCTATAAAAATCGTCCGTATAAACTCATTTCTAGATATTAAGAAAAAGTTGCCACTTACAGCTTTTGTTTTGTGCGAATCAGTTTACCTATGGCATAATCAAAAAAAAATCGCGTGAGAATCCTAAAAAAGAAATGTCAAGTTCTTTTTGTCTTTTGTTCTTTTCAGCTTTTTTCTCTCAGCATTTGCTCTTTTTTTAAATATTAACAATTTCTAGCAATTGCTCTCTTTCTTTATTGTTCGCGAATATGTTCGGAGGAGAGTGCAGCAGTGCGCACTCATAGAAAAGAACGCGGCAACATTAAGGTTGCTGCTGCTGTGTTGTTTTTTTGAAAAAAGCACAATTGATTTGTCTTTTTTTGGAAAAAAGAGCAAGTTGACCATGGCACACTGGTCCAAATGAGACTGTACTCATAACGCCAACATGCGACTATTTTTGCAAAAGTTGGTGTGCTCAATTTATCAAAAATTACAAAAATTGTTTAATATAATTATATTTACTTATTTTTCATGTTAAAATTGATGAATAAGCATAATAGAGACTAAAAGAGTAGTGTAGGAGCAAAAATCTGCAAGTTGGATATATAAACATTACATGCATCATTATATTCACTATATTCCTTCTTATGTTATTAGTTTTATGCTTTTTAGTTCTTTTTACTTACAAATAATTATCACATATGACTTTTAGGACATCAATAATAAGATTATTAAGCAATAAAAATCAGCAAATGAAAATTAGAAAAAATTACAACACAGATTTACCTTGAATTTTGCTTGAAGAAGTACGAGAGTATCACCGAAAAGGGAAAGTTTGAGATTAACGGCTCAACCTCAAGCTTTGAAACTTTTTATACACTTGCTTAAGATCATAACAATTAGAATTATCGCGGCAGATTTTTTAAACAAAGCAATATTACAAAATTTAGAACGATTAAATGATCATGATTGTTATTGTTTACGCAAATGCGTCACCGAAAAGGGAAAGTTTGAGCTTTCTGAGGAAACGTAGAAGCGTGAAACTTTCCATACATAGGTAAAAATACCTGACAAAAAAGATTATCGCGGCGGATTTTTAAAATAATGCTTCAAAAAAGAGGAATCTGGAGAAAGAAGCATAAAACTCTATTCTCTTTTCTCATCAACTTCCATTTGCTTTTGGCGTTATGAGTATAGTCTCATTTGGACCAGTGTGGCGAAAATGATCTCAATTTTAAAGGGAGTGTTCAGGTTAAGCAAACGATTTTTATTCAAATAAATATCTTTTTGCATAACATGGATTCCCGTTGTAGACTGAAAAAAGAAAAATTATTTACCAGAAAATTTATCACTTTTTGTGCCATGGCTTGTTTTCGAAAAGGCACTGCCATCATTTGAAAATGATGAAGAAGAAGTTGTAACTTTGGTGCTCAAATTGAGGTTACGGTATTTATCCCTGGCAAAAATTGCAGTTTTCCCATATCCAAATTTATATTTTCCTTCTTGAACAGGTGAATCCTTTGTTGTTGCCATCTAAAAAATATATAAACTTATTTTAAAAAAAATTAATAAAAATTGAAAATTATAATAGAAATATAACAATTTTAGCAAAGATTTAAAAAAAATCATTTTCAGCGCAAAAAAGACACAAACAAATGGAGAGAAAAGAATGACGAAATTTTAAATCACTGAAATCCTATTTTCGGAATTTTTTTTCTAAAAAGAATCAAAGAAAAAAACACCGGCTTTTTTTTCAATTTTTCAGACTTTTACATTTTCATCAAAGACCATTTTTGGCAAAAAAGCGCTCAAAAACGCCTTTTTTTCAAAAGAATAAAAACTATTTTTGCGCAAAATTTTAGAAAAAAAACATCAAAAATATGCAAATGTCACTGCCTGACTTTTTTAAAAAAATTTTTATTTTTTTTCAAACATTATTTTTCCAACCTGATTTTAAACAGAATCAAACAAAAACTCAATGGCAAAAACTAATTATAGAAAGATATATCTATTTAGTCAGATTCTCCATATATTTTTGCGCATAAATCCATTATCGTTTAAATTGTTTTATAAATAGGCTAATGGAAAAAATATTATTACATAAAAGCGACAATCGACGTAGTTAATAAAAATCTTTACTTTTAATTTTAAACTCAATGATTTTCAAATGCATTGTCAGTAGAATTTTAAAATTAAATATTTACTTGCTTCTAATTTTTATTTCAACTTTAATTTACAAATCTTCATATTTGCTAAGTATTAGAAATTTTTTAGTTTTGCATAATAATGTTTTCTATTTTTAGAAATCGATGGCCATTTTTCTACAAATGAAACATTTGTTTTTTCTGCTTATCGAATTTCTAATGATACTGTAAGAGTATTGTATTTGAAAGATGCTTGGTTAAAGTATGCTTTAATTTAAATTTTTGTAATATATTTAAGGTTTTAGAAATACAAATCTTTATTACCGTTTTCAAATTTCTGATAAAATGCAAAAAGCTGAATCCATTTGTCAACGATCAAAATGCCCAACTTTTCATGATCCTTTTTGTACTTTGAATGGATATTTGGCAATTCTTCAAATTCCATCCATTTATCAACACAGCTTTCTTGAAACTGTCGAACTTTCAACTTCAACTTCAGCTGAGCTTCCACTTAAAACTATTCAAATTCCTTTAACAGATACCCGACCAAAAATTCCGCCCAAACATTTTCTTGGAATTTGTTTGCAACCAATTTTTTATTTATTTTCTCCAAAATCGATTATCTCATTTTTTGAATATTGGATTTCTCAGGAAGCAACAATTTTTTATATTTATCAAAATTCATGGTCATCTGAAGTTGCGAAAGTGTTGGAATTTTATTTAAAACATCCAAAAATTACTGTAAAATTAATTGATTGGTCAGATTTACCCCACCAAAGTGGAAGCAATTTAAATCCGAATAAATTTTTTCGAAGATTTGAATTTTCTTTGGCTGCCGCGGATTGTGTTTATCGAAGTCGAAGTGAAACACAATTTTTGGCCATGACTGATTTGGATGAAATAATTTACATAAAATCCGATCAAAACGTCAAAGAATTTATTCAAGGCAAAACTGCAGCAATATCAAAGAAGAATATTTCATCTTTTTGGTTTTCATCTGCAAAAATTATTGGAAAAAGTAATGAAACACAAATTTGGAAAATTTTGGATAAACCCATTCAATCTAAGCTTATAATTAACAGTCATTTGGTTTGAAATTGATTTAATTGATTTATGCAAATTTTTAATTTTCAGACAAAAACTATAAATATTCATGAAGCTGGGGAGGCAGAAGATCCAACAAGGGATCAAATCGTGGATATTCATCCAAATGAAGCTTTAATTGTACATTCAAGGTTTTTTGAATATGACCGTAACCAATAATTATATTATAATTTATTCAGATTTGATTATGAGACTGCAAATGGAAGTTTCAACTCTAATATTTTGAGTATGAAAGGTTTATCAAAATTCCAAAATTATCTCGAATTTCAAGTTGAAAAAGTTTTTCAAATCCTTAAAATTCCAAAAGGTACTTTTTGAGTTTCAATTAGTTCAACAAAGTATATTTTAGATAAACATGAAAAGTTGCAACAACAAATCTTCAAAGATTTCGATGAATGTGCTGCAGTTTACAAAGGAAAACCATTTTGTAAAAGTATTCATTCTTGCAAAACATTTTTAAAAGACTCTGAATTTATTGAATCAAATTTAATTAAAACTTCTTCCTCTTGGAGGATACTGTAACTGCGTAAACCTTGTTCAGCAAATTTCATTTTATTTTTTGACGTTGATCTTTATTTTTATTTATATACGTTTTTCTTTCTTGTTTATTTTCGTCGTAGAAAAAATATTAGAATAATAAATCATTTCTCTTCGATTTTTTGTTCTTCGATATATTTTTAGAAGAAAGAGGGAGGAGGGCTGATCAAGATCCGTCAAAAAGATAAACACATCTTTAATCTTTCCATAATAATAATTGTCGCATGATTTCTTTCAACCACTGAAATCAGATTTATCTCGGCAAACAAAAAGAAAGAAAGAAATTTGGAATATAAAAACATGGTGATTTTGGAAGAATTGATTCAGTTGTACCCATTTTTAGTGGTTTGAAAGTTTGAAAGAAAAAAAGAGAAAGATGAAACTTTATTTGATTCTTTTTGTGTTTGTTATTGTTGTTGCTGTGGCCTTTGCTGAAGAGTAAGTTTATGCAAATTTGTTTATACAAAAATTAAAACTGGGTAATTTTTAAGAGGGAATCGTTTCAAAAGACATCCTCCATTTGGTGAATATCATAATGGACATCGAGGAGGCGATCGATATGAAGAATCCCATTATGAAAGATCTCGATATGGTGGGGGACATCGAGGCTTTGAAGAACGTGGATTTGAAAGACGACATGGTGGTGGAGGATTTGGTGGAAGAGGGGGATTCGAAGAACGTGAATATGAACGATCTCGATTTGGTGGACCCGGTGGACGCGGCGGCTTTGATCGACATGGTGCTCGCGGATACGGAATCGGTGGTGGTCAACGTGGAATTGGTGGAGTTCATGGTGGATTAGGTCCCCGAGATGTTGGCTCCTCAACCATCACCGAAACCCGTGGCCCCTTAGGCAATACACATACCAGTGTTGTCACCAGCAAAGTTTCACCCCCTCATTTTGGTTAATCACAAAAATATTTCTTTCTCACATTTTTTTAAAATTTCAACAGTTAAATTGTATTACAGTAATTTATTTATTTTTTCATAAATAACATATAAAAGATCATAAATAAATCCATAATAAAATATCTGATTAAACAATTAAACAAAAAATTAAAAAAATATTCAACAATCAATATTTGAAATAATTAATAAACAAAAAAGGAGAAATTCAAGATTTATAAGAGAACTTGGCAAGATTAAAACCCATTGAGGCAATACTTTCAGGAAGGTCATCAATGTCACTGACCATTCGATTTTCTTTTAAACATTTTTGCAAAAATTTAATGCATGCTTCCTCCAAAATGAAAGCATTGTATCCAACAGCAGTTGAAGCCAAAAGACAAACATTTGTAACATCAATTTCTTTAATCAATCGATATTCCATGGATCCCTAAAAAAGATTACTGTAAGTTTTTACATTTAAAAGTATGCAAATTATGTACCTTTAAACCATGCATAAGATATTTATCAAAGAAGCGGATCAAATCGGTTAAAAGTGAAAGATCAAAGTGCTTTTCCACTTCCCAATCATAGCATAAATGTATTGCTGCTTCAACAGTGTCAAAACTAAAATCGTCAATAACGGTTCGATTTTCAACTGTTTCAAGGAAAGGAGATTGAAACATTCCTCGAAAAGTTTCAGAACGAATGGAAAGGATTGTTTTATGGATCTGAAAGTATAAAAAACTTTTAGCTATGAAAGTTTAAGGAACGAGTTTTAAAGGTTTTAAGGTAAAGATCTTAAGATACTTTTAAACTTACTTACCCGAATTTCTTTTTCTTTAACAGCGAAAGTATAATCTGGATCAGAATTAAACCAAAATGCATTTCCCAAAGTTTCATGATTTGCCTTTTCGGATTCTTGAATCCAATCTGGAATATCTGCATCTGGTCGAAAAACATTCAGAGTTCCACAGAATCGCAAAATAAGTTGATCATTTTCGAAAAAGTTATTTTCAGGATTCAAAATTTTATTTCGGACACCAATAATTTGACCATAAGCTTTTGTATCAGTTTTGACGTAATTAAATCGATGAACTTGAAAAAGATGATTTGATTTAATTTCAACCGAATAATTTCCGTAAACTTCTGTTTCATTTCCGCCAAAGTCAACAAGAAAAATAAAGGTAAGGCATTTAATATTTCCATCCCAATTTCGAGCAGGATGTAATCGAATTTGATATCCAACACCTGGGATATTTGGGGCCTTATAAATTGGAGTTACCAAATATTCATCATGTTCTTTCATCCCTTCAATGATGGATTTTGGGATGATCCAATTAATGGCAAATGGACATTTGATTTTCTAAAAACATTTAGGAAGTCTTGAAGCTACCGTACTTTATTGTTTGGCTTAAACTTACTTTGCTTTCGCGCAATTTTCGGTTGAGCGAACTCATTTACAAAATACTTTGAAAACAATTTAAAAATGGGAAAAAAGAAGAGAAAATTTATTCCGTTCAAAAATGAACCCGGAAAAACGCAAAACTGTGAAAGTAAGCAATTCTCTTTCAATTTTTTTCTTTCTTATTTCATTTCAAAAGCGCATATATATAACCTTTGATGATCAACGATAACCAAGAAAAAGAATTAAGCAGGATGAAACACAGAAAAAGAAGAAAAAAGGATGACCAAATTTTTCTGTAATGAAGAGAGAGAGAGATGGAGCCACTTTTTCCTTTTCTTTTTTTCCCAAATGTGTTGTTGCTTGAAGGAAGACATTCGCGTGTTGTAACAAAAAAAAGAGTTACTCATTCCTTCACTACTTTTTTTCCCTTTTCATTGGCTTATTATTTTTGCGTTCAAAAAAAGATAAAAATCAAAAAACTAACGAAAAAGCAATAACAAAAAAATCAGAATAGACAAAAACCAAAAAATATAAGATGAAAAAAGTCTTTGAAAAATGATCAAACAAAAAATTGAATGATTGATCTTTTTTGCACAGTAAACCATAATAAACAATTCGTTTAAGATAGCTAAAAATTCTTTAATTTTGTATAAAAATTAATTTGAACAAATATTTATTGGCATAAAAATTTCATTTTCCACGAAACGTTTTGATATCAGCTTCAATTTTCAACGATTCAGGGAAAGCATAACTTTTACCAGTTTTTGCTAAGCTTAAAATATTTCTGTAAATTTTTTTGCTGTTTTTAAATAAATTTGGAGATGATTGCGAAAAATAAAAAGAATATGTAATGCACAGAAACAAAATATAGTCTAAAAAATATTTTCTTTGAACCCCGTAAATTGTTGAAGCTGACAAGGCCGAGAGGGGGGAGGGCATTTGGGGAACGGGCCCCCTTCCTCCAAAACTGGGAAAATCCTTTGATCTTTCGCCGCCCCTGTGTTAAGGCGGCAAAAGATCAAAGGCGTGCCCCCTCCGAAATAAAGATGCCCACCCCGAAGTTTCTTTCTCCCTGAGGCCTTGGAAGCTGATGTAATTTAGAAAATGCATAATGAACAAAATATTTAAAGAATCGTTTCTGACAAAACACTTTTCTTTGGAAGCTTTTTGAAAAACTGTTTGAAAAATGAACAAAGGTTAAAATTGTTGAAAATTGCATAATAATCTCTGTTAGTTTAGATTTCAAATCCTCAGATATATTTGACTTTTTACGATTTTTCACACAACAAAACTTTGTGTTTGTATAATAAATTTCCAATCCACAAATTAAAATGTCTTTTTTATTCATTTTCAGTTAAAAATTTTCACAACCTTTGGTTTTTCAAAAACCGAAAATGAAAGAAAGTTTAAAAAAGTTTTTTTGGGTTTCCGTTTCCCTTTTTTTTAAATTTTTCTTCGTTTTACGGCATTAAACTTTTTTGACCTTTTTTTGTTTGATCATTTTTCAAAGACTTTTTTCATCTTATATTTTTTTGGTTTTTGTCTATTCTGATTTTTTTGTTATTGCTTTTTCGTTAGTTTTTTGATTTTTATCTTTTTTTGAACGCAAAAATAATAAGCAAATGAAAAGGGAAAAAAAGTAGTGAAGGAATGAGTAACTCTTTTTTTTGTTACAACACGCGAATGTCTTCCTTCAAGCAACAACACATTTGGGAGAAAAAAAGAAAGAAAAAAGTGGCTCCATCTCTTTCTCTCTCTCTCTTTTTCATTACAGAAAAATTTGGTCATCCTTTTTTCTTCTTTTTCTGTGTTTCATCTTGCTTAATTCTTTTTCTTGGTTATCGTTGATCATCAAAGGTTATATATATGCGCTTTTGAAATGAAATAAGAAAGAAAAAAATTGAAAGAGAATTGCTTACTTTCACAGTTTTGCGTTTTTCCGGGTTCATTTTTGAACGGAATAAATTTTCTCTTCTTTTTTCCCATTTTTAAATTGTTTTCAAAGTATTTTGTAAATGAGTTCGCTCAACCGAAAATTGCGCGAAAGCAAAGTAAGTTTAAGCCAAACAATAAAGTACGGTAGCTTCAAGACTTCCTAAATGTTTTTAGAAAATCAAATGTCCATTTGCCATTAATTGGATCATCCCAAAATCCATCATTGAAGGGATGAAAGAACATGATGAATATTTGGTAACTCCAATTTATAAGGCCCCAAATATCCCAGGTGTTGGATATCAAATTCGATTAAATCCTGCTCGAAATTGGGATGGAAATATTAAATGCCTTACTTTCATTTTTCTTGTTGACTTTGGCGGAAATGAAACAGAAGTTTACGGAAATTATTCGGTTGAAATTAAATCAAATCATCTTTTTCAAGTTCATCGATTTAATTACGTCAAAACTGATACAAAAGCTTATGGTCAAATTATTGGTGTCCGAAATAAAATTTTGAATCCTGAAAATAACTTTTTCGAAAATGATCAACTTATTTTGCGATTCTGTGGAACTCTGAATGTTTTTCGACCAGATGCAGATATTCCAGATTGGATTCAAGAATCCGAAAAGGCAAATCATGAAACTTTGGGAAATGCATTTTGGTTTAATTCTGATCCAGATTATACTTTCGCTGTTAAAGAAAAAGAAATTCGGGTAAGTAAGTTTAAAAGTATCTTAAGATCTTTACCTTAAAACCTTTAAAACTCGTTCCTTAAACTTTCATAGCTAAAAGTTTTTTATACTTTCAGATCCATAAAACAATCCTTTCCATTCGTTCTGAAACTTTTCGAGGAATGTTTCAATCTCCTTTCCTTGAAACAGTTGAAAATCGAACCGTTATTGACGATTTTAGTTTTGACACTGTTGAAGCAGCAATACATTTATGCTATGATTGGGAAGTGGAAAAGCACTTTGATCTTTCACTTTTAACCGATTTGATCCGCTTCTTTGATAAATATCTTATGCATGGTTTAAAGGTACATAATTTGCATACTTTTAAATGTAAAAACTTACAGTAATCTTTTTTTAGGGATCCATGGAATATCGATTGATTAAAGAAATTGATGTTACAAATGTTTGTCTTTTGGCTTCAACTGCTGTTGGATACAATGCTTTCATTTTGGAGGAAGCATGCATTAAATTTTTGCAAAAATGTGTAAAAGAAAATCGAATGGTCAGTGACATTGATGACCTTCCTGAAAGTATTGCCTCAATGGGTTTTAATCTTGCCAAGTTCTCTTATAAATCTTGAATTTCTCCTTTTTTGTTTATTAATTATTTCAAATATTGATTGTTGAATATCTTTTTTATTCTTTGTCTCATTGTTTAATCAGATATTTTTATTATGGATTTATTTATGATCTTTTATATGTTATTTATGAAAAAATAAATAAATTACTGTAATACAATTTAACTGTTGAAATTTTAAAAAAATGTGAGAAAGAAATATTTTTGTGATTAACCAAAATGAGGGGGTGAAACTTTGCTGGTGACAACACTGGTATGTGTATTGCCTAAGGGGCCACGGGTTTCGGTTATTACTATAAAAAAGTGTGCGAATAAATTACAATAAAAATTGCCGTATAAAAAAAGCATGAATAAATACAATGCAAAAAAGGATCAATCATTCAATTGTGCTGTGTCATTTCTTAAAATTTGCTTTTGCTTTGCATTTATTTGTTCATCAAAGAATAAAATAAACAAATTTAAAATATTAAATTTAAAAATGGGAATAAAAAGATTATCTTCGAACAAAGATTTTTCAAAGAAGTGATTTGTATGATGAAGGATAAATTATTCGGCAAATATAAGAGACATGACCGGATGAAAAGATGATTAATATTTTGTGATCATTTAAATTTCTGTTATGAGTTTGACGTCAACAAAAACAAGTTTGAAATCAATTTTGATCTACAGCATTCTTAATTGTAATGTTTAAAAAAGACAATAATTAAAATGGGTTTTGCAGTAAAAAAACACCAACTCTCTTTTTATTTTTATGAA
This sequence comes from Panagrolaimus sp. LJ2414, assembly GCA_024447195.1. NCBI lineage: Eukaryota > Metazoa > Nematoda > Chromadorea > Rhabditida > Panagrolaimidae > Panagrolaimus > Panagrolaimus sp. LJ2414. Next base: position 1,172,667 of record JAMRXY010000290.1, on the reverse strand, counting down.
GTTGAAAAACAAAAATGGCAAATTTTATTTAATCACGTGAAAATCATTGCATCTTTGTTATTTTTTTATTTTTCTTACTTATTTTCTGCCATTCTATTTCCTTCTTTATTTTCTTCTTTTACAAAACATTAAAACCTCGAAATAATTATGTTTTTTTCTTTCGGGGTTTTTTGTCGATCTTTGAGCGATCATTGATGGTACTCAAATGTATCGAATTGTGCCATGGCAAAAGAGAGAATTTCTCTTCGATAAAAAGTATGTACATGTTCTTCTTCTGTTCAACGAGTTAGTTAGTTAGTCCCCTTCAGTACATCCGTTCTTCTTTCAAGATAGGTCACCTTCAATTATTATAAATTGATCGACAAAGAAGACAGTGATGGTTATTTCTCTTCCTTTCTTTTTTGGTTGTGGTGATGATGGTTCTGGAAGAAAAAACCCTTGCAATGCCAAGACGAACGAGAATAGAAAAAAAAGGGGCGGAGTCCATCGATCTCTGATCATCATATTTTGGATTCATATAAATAGAGGCTCCTAAAAAAGGATTAAAAAATTATTATTTTCATTTTTGGATTTTTGGATTAATAATTGAAGAAAATGAAGGTTGCAGTTTTTGCTTTAATTTTTATTTTTATTGCTGTTGCAGCTGGTCATACGTAAGTTGCTTTTTGGCAATCTTTAGATTTTGTTAAACGGATATATCAAATCATTAATTGTTTATAGTCGAGTATTCCGTAGCCGCCGTGCCGTTACAACCGTCCATAACACTTATGGCACAATTCATACCCCTGGTCTTCCTGGTCGTGTCACCACCTACAATAATCTTCATGGCACCACAGTTCTTGGACCACGTGTAAATACTTTTGGTCATAATAATTTGCATACCGCAGGACTTGGCCGTGTCAATCATGTCAATACCCATCATAATTCAGCAGTTGGACCACATGGTAACCTTTAAATACCGTATACCGAACCTTCGCATAACAACATTTTTAGGAGCTCTCATTAATCGTCACACAAATATTGGAGGTGCCGGAATTGGAGGTACCCATGGAGCTATTACCGGCCATCATGTCAATACCCTTCATGGCTAAAAATTGTTCCCCCTTGTCTTATTGGATTTGATAAATCTTTCATTGATTGATTGATCTTTTTTGCATTGTATTTATTCATGCTTTTTTCATACTGCAATTTTTATTGTAATTTATTCAAACATCTTTTTATAGTAATAAAAAATCAATCAATAATCTCAGAGGTAGAAAAACAAAGGGGATACGTTTTTGGCAGTTTAAAAATATATATTTACACATTTTTTTTTGCTTTAAAAAATCTTGTTTTTGCACATTTATAATGACGGCACTGGTGGAATTGGAGCTTGAGGGATCGTTGGTGGAGAAGTTGATGAAGACATAATCCCGGGGATTACGGATGAAGTGTAATAAGTACTTCCAGGGGCATTTGGATGTGCTGTAACTTGTTGATAAACACTTGCAGGGGTTACGGTAACACACGAGGTTGTTGTTCCAGGGAGTTGATGGGATACAGTAGTTGCAGCAGGAAGATATCCTTGTTTCTCTAAAAGTCCTGGAGAGATAGGTCCATGCTGGTAACAGGCATAAAGAATGTAAACAAAATATGTAACACCAAGTAAAGTTCCCAAAGCCGGATCTGCGATTAATTGAAAAGCTGCCAATGGAGCCCAAGAAGTTAAAAGTGGATTAAAATGATTTTGAATGGAACAAATTAGAAGGAAGGCAGCAGCAATTGGATAAAAGATTCCAATAATTCCTGCTGATGGAAGTGTACTGTTGCTGCTGCTGGGATATTGAGATTGATTGGTTGAAGATGAATTTTGAGATGATGTAAGACATCCACTGAAGATTGATAAGAATGATGCAAGCATAATAAGAAATTCTCGTAAAACATTAAAAATTTGATGTTGAGATTGTGATGAAATTCCAACCAAACAAACACCCGAAACAAATTCCGGATAAACTGATTGAGCCATTAATGCCATTGTTACAAGGAATAACGGCAATGCCCATGAAATAATATGAGCCCGAAAAATAAATTTTTCCTATAAAATCATTAAATATACATTTGTGATGGGGGTACGGTATTAAAATTACCATTTCAGCGATAGAATGTTCCTTCATACTCCATCTCCAGGCAAGACAAATCATAAACCACCAAAGTCGACCTGCAGTTCCAAAATAATACAAAATTGTTGCAACAAAAGTACAAGAAGTATTTGGAAGTCCTCGAACAGCATACAACAGTTGGTCATTATATTCAATACAAGCAATCTAAAATTTGCATATTGGTTGAGCTATCACTACAGTATAAAGATTACCTTTTCTCTCAATAATAAACTTAAAGCATAAAAAGCTGCCGAAATTGCAAAGCAAAGAGTCGCAAAGAAAAGTGAACGATCAATTGGTCGTCGGGCTGTAAATGGGGAACCTCGAATGCAGGCTGCAACAAGACAAATTGTTGTAACACAAACGGATATCATTGATCCAATAACGAGGGTTGATCTTGCCGTTGTTATTTCCAACTAAAAATTATTTTAGTAATTTTTAAGAAATTGATAAATATATATATAATATTACTGGTGTAAAATCAAGATGTGTCGAACATTGCGGAACACATTGAGCAGTTCGATTCACATAAATCCAATCTCGATTTGAACAATGTCCACCAGGAAGAGCCTGAAATTTGCATATTTTTAGATAATGCGTTATAACGAAAATGATAATTACAATCATTCCACCGGATTCAGATGCATAATGAAATGTTGAAATATCAGCAGGTCTTCGAAAATCTTCATTTTCGCTGCTATCAGTTGTTAGCTCTTCGGGGTCATCTTGACTTTTGGAATTTGAATTTTCTGGGCCTCCCATGCACATATGAGTTGGAGTATTTTCAGCTGGAAATTTATCACAATCTAACACCGATGGCCATTTGTAATTGAATTCTTTCAACAAAGGGGAACAAGCTTTATGAACCCGAAGGCAAAGGGGTCGACATGGTCCAATTGGTGTTGGGACTTTTTCGGTGCACATTGGAAAATATACGGAGCACAAGAAGAAGCTTAATTCGGTGGAACATGATGTACCAATTAATGGATCAAAACCACTCAAAACATCTGCCGCCGCAAGTGCTGTTTCATCACCAGCAAAATTTGGAAACCTGTAATGGTTTGATTACTGTAATCTATTATTTTTTACAAATTTTTTTGCAATTTAACCATGCCCAATATTTTCTCCTTATGCTCTTTTTCTAACTAAAAACAAAAAACTATCATCGATAATCTCATTGTCAAAATATATAAATATCGAAGAACTTGTGTCAGCTTGCTTTTTTTGAATAATTTACAACCCTTTATACATTTCACTTTTTTTGTTCAGTCTTTTTGTTGTTTTGTTTTGTTAGAGTTAGTTTTCTCCCAAAACATTGATTCATATATAAAAATATTTTTGTGTATTTTTTCTTCTTTTCACATGGCGCCCGTTTCTTTCTTCAAACCCCAAGCAAAATCTATTTGTCACAACGGGCACTCGATCATTCTCTTCTTTCTTTTCTCTTCTTTGCCCTGCGCAGAAACAGAAGAAAAGAAAGTCAGTCAAATATTGCAACTCTGAGGAGAAAGAAAAAGAAAGAGTCCAATGAAAAGTAGTTTATAATATTTTGAATGACATATTGGCAACATTACGAGACAGAAAAAAATAATGTGAAACAAAGATATTTGCAAGTACAAACACAAAGGCATTTATCCTAAAAAATCTCAACAAAACAATTTTTATTTTTCACAGAATCTATAATCGTTTTCTAAAAAATTTTGTAAACTGCATAATTAAGAAATTATGTTTTTTGTTAAAAATATATGCGCTATCCGGATAACCCCGGATAGCTAATCCAAAAATTTTACATTAATTAAAAAATTAATGCATTAATAATACTAACCTTAAATAAATACGGGTAGTTATAAAAACTGATGATTGGAAGAAAAAAGTTTTTATAAATGCGCGAAAGAAAAAGAGAGAAAGACGAAGCAAAGGCGCACGCCAGACAACCAAAGACACGCACTTTTTTCAGAGCGATTTTTTTATTTTAAAACGTTTTTTGCGTTTTTTTTTCTGTTACAGCTTGCAATATTTTTTGCAGCGTTTTTTGTAGTGTTTTTTTTATAACAGTTTTTTTAAATGCCATTGCTTTTGAATAATAATTAATTCATTTTTTTATTGAAATTTTCACACAAATTCTTTCTCCTGCAATATTTCTTTCATTTTCGATGATCGTAAAAAAAAGTATCAAAAAAAAGTCATCAATGTTTTTTAAGCTCATTTTTTGTGGGGAAGTATTTTTAACAAAATATATGACTTCTATTTCTTTTGTTTTTAAAACAACAATATTTTACAAAGCAGCTTTACTCTGTTAAAAACAATTCTCGTGGAAGAAAAGGATGCAAGAAAAATTGAAAAAAACGCAAATCTGTTATATATGACTGACTATATTCTTCTCTATTTTTGTTCAGTGAAAAATAGTCTCATCGAAAAACGAAAAACACACAACTTTAAAAAAAGATGCCGCCTTTCTCATTAATCAGCAGCTTCTCTCTGCCAATTCTTTTTTTTCATTGACGGACTTGAAGAAAACGAAAAAAATCTTCTTTAGGTCGAGATTTTTGTGTTTTTTCCAAAAAAATAAATGTTCGTGCTTTTGGAGCTTTTGTCGGGTCATTGAATAACTTAAAAAGCAACTATCTATTTTTGCTTTTTTAAAAAAGCGGTTAAAATTTTAACAAAAAAAACAAAAGGCAAAAGTGATTAGTAGTTGACTATTATTTTTGAAAGAATTGAGACGACAATGAAATATGTGAAAAATAGAAGGGCGAAGCTCTTTTGGGAATAATTAATAACTCCACAACAGATTGTTGTTTTTTCTTTTTCTGAAAAAATGGGTAAAAAGACTGTAGGAAAAATATATATGGAATTATTGCTTACCCCAATGACTTAAGTTCCGACATGGGAGAGATATGATAGATTTCTTAAAAGTCTGACTGACTTTACTCTCAAATATGAAGTTTTCCAAAAAGCTTAGAAACTAAGTTAAGTTAAAAATGGATAATGCCATTGTGGTTTTGAACTTAAAAACGTTGATATCTGTAGGCTTATGAAAATGAAATTGTTCTAAAGTTTTATATTCCACACTGATCAAATCAAATAAATGCCATGGCATTTGGAAAACTCAACAGAGATTTTCTCCTTTTCTATTTTGTTTTTGGCTGTTCTTTTTAGAAAATCCCCAAATGCTTATCACTTTTATTCTTTAAAGTTAAGCTTTTTTTAAACAAAAAAATGTTGAAAACGAACACTATTGTTTTCCATTCTCTTTTTTTTCTTCAATGCATTTAAGTTTCTCAAAACTTTGAAATCCCAAAAGAGACGGATTTTCAAGTAAAGTAAAAAAGAAGAAAAGTATTTTAAAAAAAACTAAAAAAAGAGACAAAGTAACAAAGTCCCTTAAAGTTCCTCAAAAAGGAAGAATTGGGCAAAAATTGAGTTAAAAATTGTTGCAAAAAGTAATAATAAAGTTTTATTCTTCAAGAGATTCTGGAGGAAGAACATTCAATTTGAATATCATGATGGGATTATTGTTATTATTTTCGGAGTGATATGAATGAATAAAATTGTACAAACAGATATGTATAATTTTGCTGTATACCCCGTTTAATCCGATATATGTATATCCAATTTGTCTGATACAAATTGCCTTACAGTACTCTTCATTCACTCTCTTCCATCTCCTTTGAAAGATAAACATCGCAACAATATTTTCCATATTCCATTTATCAAAATAAATGGATTTTTATTGGAATATTAAATCGAGTTCTCTCTCTCCATTAAATGCACAAAAAAAATATAAAAAATGGGATAAAAATAAAATTTTGCCAATTTTTACCGCAAAAAAATTGCTTTTCTTTTCTAACAAAAAATAGTAATGGACTTCTTTTGTCAAAAAAATACAAATCAAAGAAAGCTGCTTTGGAAAAAAAGAGGAGGAAGAAAGAAAGGAGATAATGAATGCAGATTTGTCTCTCTTTCAGTGACTCAAAAACAGATACATTTGTTCAATTCAAAGACATTCAACGATGATATTAGATAGATAGATGGAAGGGAGGTCATTTAAATGACCACTAAAAGTCCATTAAACATCATTGTAAATTGCCCCCTTTTTTTCATTTTTTATTGCCCTTTTCTCTTTCGCTCTCTGTTTTTCATTGCAAATATTATTATTATTATCGTGGAACAAATTGTTGTTGTTTTTTCATCACCTTTTTTATGCATTTAAATGCCAAAGAAAAAACATAACATTTTTGCGGTAAAAAATCACAAAAAAGAAATGTTGCATTCTTTTTCATCTTTTAAAAGGTTACCGTAACCTTTTTGAAATGAATGAACGCAAAAGAAAAAACGCAAATTTTGTTTAAAAAAGAAAAAAAAAACAAACCTTGTTTCATTGTAACCAATTCCGAGGCATTGTTTTGTATCAATTTTAACACATTTTGATTGATTTCGATGAAATCTCGAATTAACATCAAATGAATTTGAACTTATCTGCCCCAAAATTAATGGAATAAAATACGAAAGTAAAAACGAAAATAACCGAAGTTGCATGGTCTCTTTTTTCAGCTTTGAAAAAGCCTATAAAATTTTGTGTTAGAAGTTAAAAATCGTGACATCAAAATCGCGGTAACATGAAAGTGATAATAATTTTACAGCGAAAAGTCGGAAAAATGGAAGTCGCTCTCACACTCTTTTTTAGGATAAAGAATTAATTAGATTTCAAAAAAAACATGTTCTTTTAGATGGCGTTCTTTTTTAAGGTATTTAACTTTTGAGACAAAAATGAAATTCAATTAAAAAGAAGTTATTCGAAGGCACAAACTTTTTTAACTTTTAACACTTTTTTTCAAAGACAAAAAAATCAAAACCTCAGAGGGCACAGAAGAAAAAAAAGAAACTTATTGCATTCCTCGACGAAACCCTTTTTGCTTTTCATGATGGGTTTGTTTCTCCCCAGAAAAACGATGGAAAAGAAAGACGACGATGAAAAGCTTGAATATTTTTGCTGCCTTTTTTATTTCAAAAAGAAGAAGAATGAAATGCGCAGAGAGGCGCCGGCTGTCGGGTGCCAAAAAAGAAATGCGTTATATTTTTCACTCCACCCTTTTCCCCCTTTCCATTCCTTTCCTTCCATCAACGGGCCAGAATTCTTCTTTGTCTCCCTTCTTTTGTCAAAAAACCCACAAAAAGATGATCATTTTGGATTCCTCTTTTTTCCAAAAAAAACTCCGCCCCGAATAAAATTTTTTAAAACAAAATTTTTATAAATAAACTTTTCCCTCAAAGGTATATAAATTACTTTGGCCAAAAATAAAATGATAGTTTATCTTTTATCCAACTTTTTTGATCACTTTCACTTTAGAAAAACTTGAAAAAAACTTGTGTCTCTTTTTCTTCTTCCTTCGTCTTTGATAATCAAAGAAAAGCAAAGAATATAAATCTTACAAGAAAAAAAAAAAGATTTTTCGAAGATTAAAATAAAGGAAAAAGGAAGAAGCAATTTTAATGACATTTCAATAAAATATTACCGGCAAAATAAATGAAGCTATCGCTTTCTTTTAAAATTTTTTATAAAATCATTAAAAAAAGGGTTAATTTTCAAATGAAAGCAAACTTTAAAATTTTAATTGAAAATTAGGTTGTAAAAGGTGAAAGGAAAATTACATTTTCGGGGGGAAATAAAAGTTGAAGTTATGTGACAGTTTTATGGCAGTTTAAATAAACATTTACAAATATTTTATGAGATTCTGTTCCATTTATTAAGAGAAATGAAAGGGATAAAAAATAACAGCAGGAAATGTTACAAGAATGCAATAAAATCGGATAATTAAAAAAGTCCATAAAATTATGCAAAATGTGTTCAATAACACGATAGCTACCGTATGACACTGAAAAGCCAAAGCTGAAAAAACTGTAACTCCCTTTGTACTACGCACAAATTTGACAGTTTTTTTTATAACACACAAAAAAACAGAAAAAGTACACGAGAAAGTTTATATAAGCGACTAGTTTTTAAATTATAAATAAACCTTCAAGGAGTAAATTAGGGTTAGATATCAAAGAAAATTGCCGCCAATTTAGACTAATTTTCAAAAAAATGAAAGCAACTATCAATAAACAAACTAACCCAATTGAAACAAATGTTTCGAAGCAATAAACATTATTCAACATTTTATAACAGAACAAAAAAAGATCACACGATTATTCTTATAAATATTGCATTTGGAATAATAACAAAATAAAAGACACACATGTGTGTTTTTGATTTACACTTTAATTTACATAAATAGGTTGTTTTTATTCATAGCTTAAAAAATGTGTAGAATCACCTTTTGCATGGGTGGTCGGTCAAAAGCATCAGGGAAAAAATAGAATAGAAAAATCATGATTATTTTTAAACAATCATAAAAAAGAGTATTATTATGCTTGTTTAAAATCGATATACATTGAAAAAATAAGCAGCCAAGAAAATAAAAAAGCCAAAGAAGCGATAAATGTGTCGTTATCGCGAGAAAAAAAAGGAAGAACGACGAAGAAAAAAACCGTTCAAATTTGTTTGACCCTTTTTTTCAAGACCAGACAAGACAAAAAAACAAGAACACGCTTATCATCGAGATTTGATCAACTTTAAAAGAGATTTATGACATCCCCCCTTCTGTTGGAGGTGGTGGGTAAAAAGCTTCAATCAATGTTACATAATTTTTTCAACCAAAAATATTGATGAAGAAGAAGGAAATGACAGATTTGATGGTGGTGATAAGAAATTGAAGAAGAAAAAAACGTTAAAAAAGACTGTTTTTAGTTTTTTTTGAATGTTGCAACGGTTGCAACTTATGTTTACGCTTGTTTTTTAATTTTAAAAAACCCCGCTTAAAATTTCTTTGAGTGTAAAAAATCACACATGTTTGAAGAAAAAGGTTCAAAAAAGGGCACTGTTAAAAATGTGTTTGAAAATTTTAAATCAATCATTTTTGAAAATGAAAGTGAAAAAGGACAACAAGAAGGACATATGGTGTGAACTGTAAAAAAAAGAAACGTTGATATAAATTTTATAGAGCTCACAAAAAATTGAGTTAACAGAAAGCAAAAAAATGTGGTTAAATGAGAAAAAAATAAAAGTATAAAAATTTAGTTGACTGAATGAATATGCTTATCAGTAGCAATCAAATAAAAGAAGGCATGGGAAAGAAGAAAAAGAAATAATCAGTAGCTTTAATCAAGAAGGCAAAAAAAAGACAGAAGGTGGTCATAAAAGTTATTTGCTTGTATGACAATAAAAAAAGAGAAGGAACTTGTTTTATCATCACTTAAAAGTGATTTTACAACCATCAGCTTACAACATACTTTTAACAAGTCTTTGAGAAAAAAAAACATTAATTTTGTGTTTCTCAAAGGTTTATTTTTGAATTTTTGGAAATGCATGAAGAAAAACAAAAAATTGGTGACAGCTTTGATGAATTTTTTCTTTGAAAGTGACAGTTTTTTTGGGGAGGTAGAAAATGGAAAAGTTGAAAAATGTTTCATTGTTTCACTGAGTTTTTTCTTCTCCTCATTTTTGCAACTTTGAATACAACAAAAAAAGTGAAGGAAAAAATGATTAAATATGTCGGTTTTTAGGGTAAAGGAGGATACTGTAGAAAATAATATTTATATTCATTTTTGTTTGAAATGAAATTGGTAGTGAATCACGACTACTACCAGTGATTCAAAAAAACATATTTTAAATACACAATTTTTGATTAAACATTCTCACTGTTCTTTAATATATTATATATTAGAAAAATGCACCTGAATGGCATATATGCCATTCAGGTGCATTTTTCTTTTTCTCACCGTTGTCACCTCCTTTACAACACATATAAAAATATTGCATAAAAAACCTTTTTTCTTTCTTTTGCAACAGCAAAAAAACCCAAACAATTTTTTTTTGGATTGTAACAAAATGTTAAAAGCAAATGCACATTTTTTTCAAAAAAACATGGTTCATCGTCGGTCAATTGAGTCGAAGCATAATAATTTTTCTTCTCGCAGCTTCTTATATTTTTTGTTTCGATATCATCTTTTTTTTACAGAGGTTTCTTGTTTGAAAGAAGAAAAAAACGGTCGTAAATGTCAGTAAAAAAAGGGCAGCAATAATGAACGATGAGAAAAAGAATGGAAAGAGAATGTGCAAAAAACCGAGGAAAATCAGTCATTTTTGATAAATGCCAATAAAATACACACGTCGTAAATATATTTAATAATGCTCTACTGATTTTTTCATGAAAAACAGAAATAAAATGCCATTAATAAACAACGCAGCAATGTTTAGTGCAAAAACAAACAATTGTAAAAACTAAAGATAAAGCATAAATGTGCTATCCGGATAACCCCAGATAGCTGATCCAAAAATTTATCGCTTTAAAAAATTGCGATTCTAATACGAACCTTAAATAAAAGGTTTTTTTTCAACCAACGAAAACAAAAAAAGGAGGACAATAAATACCATTGAAAAAGGGTTTGGCAAGACGCGGTTCAATCAGGCGACAGAGAAACAAAGAAAGACTCTTTTTCAACAGAAAAATTGCGCTTTAAAAAATGGAACAAAAACGTTTGTGCAAAAAATTTTTTGTTGCTGCAATCCAAATTTGCAGTCTGTGAAATAAGATTTGCATAATAATTTTATTATAACCGATGGGAAATATGCAGCAGTTGTGTTCAAAAGTGTTTGGAGAATGTGGTTTTTGTATTTATTGTTTTTGGTTCAAATCTGTTATGGAAATGATTATGGTAAAGATGCAAAATTAACAAAAGATCAGGTAATATTTATAAGAGATTTGGTTTATTTTGTGTTCAAAGTGTTTTTTAGCTTTCATCATTGCCCATTCCCGATCTTGCTCCATATAATTCAAGCAATCCAACGAAAGATGCATTATCAGCTTTAAATCCATCTCAAAAAATATATGTTCAAAGTTTATTTTCAAAATCAATTTATTTTCCAAAATGTGAAAAACCACTAAAACCAATTGTATGTTTTACATTTCTCTTCTTTATTCATACAGGTGAACATATTTTTAGATTCAACCAATATATTTTTGGCCCGGAAAACGTGTGGATCTTCCATGTCGAATGTGTCATCGATCATTTGTTTACAATGGATTCATTAAAAATTGGGCAGTTTTAAGACATGGAATTGTAGATGCAATTTCAAAGGTTTGTTTTTTTATTACTGAATTCAATGCAGTTTGTTTAATTATTGATTTTAGAAATCATCGGCATGGCGAACTGAAAAATGGGAAATTATTGATCATAAATTTTCTGATGATTTTGTCTCTTATTCTCAAGATGGGATGCCATTTATGCCACAAAGAAGAGATGGTGATAATCCAAATGCTAAACCAAAAGAATCATTTCGACCAAGAACACAGTTCTTTCAAAGAGATGGAAAATTAATTATATTGCATGTTTGTTTTTTATGCATACGGTTTTATAAACATAACATTTTGAATTTTAGCCTCACATGGATTCATATGGTTTATATCGATGTTTTGACAAAGATAGCTCAAAAATCTATAATTTTGTATATTTTTTGATCCCGATTACTCCGATTTTTACTGTCAATAAATGGAATGTTCATTGTAGGTTACATATTTTTGTTGGGGTAATTTTTAAATTCCTCTTTACAGTAAATCAATGTCCTGTCGATAAAAATAAACCATTCAAACATCTCGATGAATTTCATCAATTTCGATTTTTACCTGCAATTTTGTCAAAGTCAAATGATACATGTTCAATATTTGAAAAGGCATCAACTGAAGAAGATTCATCGACTCAATCAGAAAATTATTGTAGCGTCAATACTTTTAATGAAATTTCTCAGCCTCCATTGAACAATATTATCAATGTTTCACCTCATAAAAACGAAAGCGATCAAGTTATTTATAATTTAAAAATATTTATTTCATGGTCTGAATGGTCATCTTGCAATGCTGGAGAAGTGATGAAAACGAGATACGGTAATTATATTTATTTGTTTTTGCCATCAAGAGATTTTTTTAGGATTTTGTCATATTGGAAAACGTGATCGATCAAAAACAGTAAATGATTATTTGAAAGCGAAAAAAGACGATCAGGATGCAAAAACGTTTGTAAAGCTTCACAAATTTTTGGATAATGTTGAACAATTTCGAGTCAATGGGATACGACTTTTTAGGTTTGATTTTAACTACGGTGACTTATTTGAAACAATTTTATTTATTAAATTTTAGTGGTGTCTTGGCAGATATCGTAAATCCAGGGTACCATAATTCAACGCATTGTGATAATTATTATTCAGGAAATTTTCTTTGGAAAGAAATTCAAGAATCTACGATGGATTTGATCAAAGCTGGAACGAAAGATTCAACTGCTGAAATTCGTGAAAACTTGGGTTCTCCAGGTGATTTTCATTTTTATGAATCTGTTTGTTTTCGAAAAATTGATGCTGAAACTAATATATACACAACAGTTGAATATGGACAAAAAATTATTCAAAATGAACCATGTTAAAAATTGTTATTTATATAAAATGATAATAAATTATAACAAAAAATATTAACCTTTCTTTTTTATAGCTGTTTTAGGTCGTCGAAGCCATTGTTGTTGAACTTGAGCAAGAATTGGAATTTCTGTAAAAAATGGAAAATTTTCAGTTTCATTTCCATCATCGAAGATTACTTTTGATGCTTTTTTTCGGTCAAAAAATAGTCATTTTCGCCATCCCGAATAAATGCCGGATTTTAAAGGGCCCGAATTCTTGAAGATTTCATTTCCATGAAAGAAATAACAAATCGAGTTGCAAATGCATTGCACCATTGCTTTGGATATGGTACTTTAACACCATATACTTTTGAATATTGTAAAATTCGAGATTTATTTGATAAAATACTCGATGAAAATTAAACCAGTATTTAAAAACATTTATAGTGTTACAGGAATAAAAATTTATTTTCTGGCACAAATTAATTTTTTTACAAAAACCTTTAAACAATTTTTTTTATTATTGAGCAGTTGTAGGTCTTGGTCGACTTTGTTCTCCTTCTTGTGTTGAGATTTGACTTGATCGCCAGCCTTTTTTAAATAAAATTTTCATAAAATGTGTTCGATATGGTTTTATGAAGAGAATTGCGGCCAAAGGTTTTACGATTGTAATTAAGGAGAAGCACATTGAAAGAATGATACAAAATGTTTGATATTCATCATTTGCAAATGAAAGAAGGAATAAACAAATCGTTGGAAGTGTTCCAGCAATCAAAGGCCCGACCGATTGAATTATCAAAGCATACTGTAGCTGTTTATGCAGCTGTCGAGTTTTTGGAACCATTAAAGCTTTTTTTGTGTTTAAAGTTTTGTTAATATTTATCGCAAAAAATATTCCCATTATAAATCCACCAATTAAACATGCAATAATTATTCCAAAAACGAATAAAATTTTAAAGTTCTAAAAAAATTACTGTAAAATTAATATATTTGATTGATTAAAACTTACAAGTAAGGTTCCTAGAAAAGCCGGTGTTGGCTCGGAAGGGGTAAGATTTGATAAAATTCGAATCATAAATGCTGCGGCTTGATGCTGATTATTTATTTCAAAAATGATGAAAATCATTGAAGCAACAAAAATACCCGAAAAAATCATGTATAAATAAGGCACAATAAAAGATCGAGTTGAAATAATTTGTTCCCTAAAAATTTGTTAAATTATTAAATTATTACTGTCGTTAATTACTGCATAAGTATCGTTCAAAGAATCCAATGATAAACAAAACAATTATTATCAAAATGAAACAATTAAAAATAATTTCCAAGTTTTTAGAAATGTTTCATTTTTAAGGCTTTAAAAAGCTTTAACAGATAAAAAAATGCTTACCGACAAATTGCTAAATATCGAATATAAAGTGGTAAAGGAATTGAAAGTAAATTTAATATTAATAAAACAACACTAAAATACAGTAATATTCGACCAACACCAAAATATTGTGAAAAATATCCTCGAGAAATTATAAAATAATTTCCTTCATAAACTTGGACTTCCTAAAATGACACAGATGACTACTGTAAGTTTATTATGCAAATTATAAAACGAACCAATAAACCTAAACCGAAAAGTAGAGCCAGAAAAATATCCAAAATGCAGCTATGTAATAATGCCCGACCATAAAATTTAAGTTCCATCTTTTTTGTTGTTAAAATTAAATATGCAACAATTAAATTTATAACAATTCCAAAGAATGAAACACTGTAAAGGATTCCTTTATGCAAAATATGGATGTCCATTTTAAAAATTCTTTGGTTGTTGAATGGGAATTTTCGTAAATGTCACAAAAAAAGAAGAAACATTTGAACTTTTAATAAAGTTTAAAAAAGTATCTCTGAAAAAAAGTGAGGTTGAAGGTGGCATTTTAAAACGTGTCTCGTTGAAAAAAAAAGGTGAAACAAAAATGAAAATTGGTAATTGCAATTATAATATTTGATTAGCCTGGGGGGTTTTTCAAAAGGGCAGAATATCAAGATAAAACACATGGAAAAAAACAGTGAGTAATACTTTTCAAGTTAAAAGGGGAAAGTAAGGTCAAATAATTCTATTAAAGCAAAGACTGATTTAAGTCGGCGGTAGTTAATGAAATGACAATAAAATAAACGAATATTAATTGCTTCAAAAATTAAATTATATTTATTCAGAAATTTAATTGTCTAGAAATGACTACACCGGCTTCAGAAGCCATTAAAAAACTAAAGAAGTCGGAAGAGTTTTAGAATTTGTTTCAAAATACTCTGATTTTATGGTTCCGAATTTCCTTTAATTGTTTCAGTTAATTTTAATTCTTTTTTAAAATTAACTGAAATAGAGAAAACATTATTTAAGCAATGAAAAAAACCACAACCATATTATCCAAAGAATAAAAGATTTTATTAACTTAATTCAATCGACATTTTTTAGGGTGTCTATTAATAAATTTAAAGTTTCTTTGAGTTTAAAAGTTAAGTGATATTAAATTAAAGTAATAACAAAAGTTAAATGTCAATTGTGTATTTTTTGCTGCTGCAGAAAATGTTAAAAATGGAAAAAGCATTATTAAATTACTGGAGAATTGAAATAAAATAGGGCAGACAAATTATATGGTAAAATAAATGGAGTAAGTTTTATTTATTTTCAAATGCTACAGTTTCTTTTTTTGCTTATGAAGAAAAGAAAGAAAGTTAATAAATGAATAAATGGCCATATTCATTTGGTAAAATCACCTGTTTCGATGACAAAAAAACTTCCTTAATTTTTCGAATTAACTTTGAACATTGCCAATGTTTCACCTGGTTTTTTTCAAAGATAAAATAAACAGAAACTCTAAAAAAATTGCCACTAGAATATTCAAATATTGTTTCAAACATTTTTAAATCAAAAAAACTTAAAAACCAAAAGCTCAAAAAATCTCAATGATTATGCAAAATAAATTTGGAAACGGTAATTCTACCCTTTAATTTCAGAATTAAGTATATTTACGTCGAGAAAAAAATTTACCTAAAAGCAAAAATGACAAAAACAGTAAAAAAAATGAAGTTTAAAAAAGAGTGCCGTTTTTAAAAGTGGCATCAAAAAATATAAAAAAATCTTATAATTTCACCTTCTTCCTTTTTTTTTCTATTGATGACGTCGTATTTTTGTTGTCGTCTTTTTACTCGTTTTAGAAAAGACTCAAAAATATGATTAAGAAATACGATGGCGATTCTGATGCATTCTTTATTAAGTATTCTTACTTTTTTGAAACCCGAAATGATTACTATAATCCTGATCCTTGGAAGGTTATTGGATGCATCCATTTTGTTGCAATTTTCGTCTTCATTGCTCGATTATATTTTCTCTGCAAACGACCTTATTATATCTTTGATTACTTTTGCATCCTTGATTCATATCTTGTTGGACTTGCTCTTTACTTTGTTTTCAAAATGGTTCAACTTTTCTTTTACTCTATTAATTACTTTGAAAAAGATTGCTTTCAAATCTTTTTATAAATTTTAATGATGTTTGTTTCCTCTCATTTTTGTGCATCTTTTGCCATCATTTTTGTTAAGTTTTTACGCTTGATTTGAAAATTTTATAAATTTCTTATCCGTTTTTTCATGGTTGTTTTCTTTACAAGTGTTCTAACATCTTTTACACATATTTTAACAGTATATTGGTCTTGTTTGTGAGATCTTTAGGTTTTTTAAAACATTTTAATTTAAAGGTTGAAATAATTGTGTTAACATTTTAAAGGATGCCTGAAGTAGGTAATGAACAAGAAGTTGTTGCTGTTGCTGATGTGGAAAAAGAAGCTTTGTCTTCTGAAAATCAAACAAATAATGTTTCTCGTATGCCAGGAATTGTTTTAGTTGTATTTTGGCTTTTAATTATTTTAATCTGTAATATTTATTTTGCTCATCTCACTTGGAAAATGGTTTATGGTCTTTGTAAATCGAATCATTCTTCTGTTTCTTCTTCAAAATTATTGAACGAAAATTGTTTTTTGATCATGAATCTCAAATATTTTGTGAGCTTTTTGTTGGATTTTATTTGACAAATTTACTGTAATTTTTTAGGCATATGTCAATGAACGAAGTGCTGAAACTTTGTATTCAAATCAAACAATATTTTTTCAACACTTTGATTATCATCTCCATAATCGTTCAAGCTATTATAAAATTGATCCACAACTTATTATAGCAATTATTTACACGATTGCATTAATTTTTTTGACTCTTCAATGCTTATTTACTTGGACAAATGGAACTTTGTTGAACAGATTTCTTTTTACTTTGAATTCTTATGTCATCTGTCTTTTTCTTTTCCTTGCTTTTAAAGGCTGTGCTTTGGCTAAATTTGCAATTTCTGACTTTAATGATTATTGTTTTGATCCTTTTATGAACATTCAAAATTTTTCATCTTAATTTCTTTGTTTTGCGTTATAATAAATTATAAATCTCCAAGTTGTAAGATCCGTTTTTAAAAATTTAGTCTGAAGTTGAATCATAGTTTCGCTTTACAAAATTTGTATCGATATAAATGCAATTTATCCTTTAAAATTGCAACAATCAAATTTTCTTCTTATACACGTACATAATCTCGATTTTCTTTATTCAAAGAAAAAATTTTGAGCTCAATTTTTAATTCAAAAACGAGTTCGTTGATTCTTGCAACGAATGGAAGGGAAATACGCGCGAAAAAAGCAAAAAAAGGTTTTGCAAAATTTGAGCGAGCATTCACTTTTTTTGTTCTTGCCATTTTTAACAAATTTGTGGCTGCTGATTTAGTCGGCTCTCTCTGCTTTCTTTTTTTATTTATTCTAATTTATGATAAAAGTTTTTATTAATTTGTTTATCTTTTTAATGTTCGTGATTATGGAGACTTGCAAATCGATTCGCGGATTTACAAAATTATTTATTCTATTCATTTATTAATCTCATATACTTTTTTCAGCTAACTTTCTTTTGAATCAACTCTTTCGTCGTTCTTAATCACTTTCAAGCTTGCTGAATCTTCAACAAGATAATGGCTCCTCGTTCAACCAAGAAAACTGCTGCTGCAGCAGCAACGCAAGAACCTAAGAAAACCGTCGCCAAAAAAACTGGTGCTGCTGCTTCTTCTTCTGCTGAAGATGTTGGCCGTCCAAAAGCTGCTGTTTCTGCCTATGTTCATTGGTATCGTGAACATAAAGATGAAGTAGCTGCATCCAAGAAGCTCAAGAATCTCAGCAAAGCTGCCCATCGTGTCTGGAATAAGCTCGAAGATAAATCACCATGGGAAAAATTGGCTCGTGAAGATAAAGAACGTTATCATCGTGAAATGGCTGCTTATAAAAATGATCATCCTGCTGGAGCTGATGAAACTCAATAACCAAGATGTAATAAAGCAATAATAAGAATGGATCATCTGCGATCCTTATGTTTTTCTCTTTTGTTACTTTTTTTGTTTTGTTAAGTTATATTATCATCCTTTTTATAAAGTTCTTTCTTTTTATATATCGTGTTTTGAATTTACTTGGTTGTCAAATTTTCCAGCAAGTATATATAGAAGTTTGAAGAATGCGTTTTCTTATTCCTACACTGACCTAATAATATGAGAGAAAATGTTTGTTTACAAGTTTTTCCTTTCAAGTTGCAACATGATTTTTTTAAAACTTTTTTACCATCCCTGGCGGCAACTTTGGACACCTTTTTCGCCTTAATAATTGACTGTTCTCAACACGAGAAAATGCTTGTCTTCTCGAACGTTCGTGAAGAATTTTCTCGTTTACGGCAGCTGTTCGAATACCACCTTTGTTAATGAATCCTTTTTTTCTTAATCGATTGCTCTTTTTTCTCTTTAGCTTTTTCCTTGCTTATATTAATTTTTTTCAGCATAAATCGTAATTAATCTACTCGATTATTATTGTGTTAACCATGCCTCCTAAACCTGCTAAGAAGCCACTGCTTCCAACAAGCAAAGAAAAGTCTGTCCCTAAGCCTCTTGATTGCAAACTTCTTACTCTCGCCATTCTTCTTTGGGTTGCTGCGATTGTGTTGGCTTGTTTTACTACTCGTGCTGTTTATGCTTTTAGCAAACATTCTCAAACTATCGTAAAATCTTATGAACTTTTGGATGAAAACTGCTATTTTTCTTTGCATATTGGATATGATGTAAGTTTTTTTGGTTATTTGTTATGTCATATTTGCGGCATCACTCTTGCCATTTGAAGATGTCTGCTCAAGATTTTGTAGCTGTTGTGTGGAGTCCATAGCACCCATTGAGCTACTCCGAAATAATAGCTGCTCACTATAAAAATCAACATAACAGCTAAGAAATCTGGTAATGACATCTTTGAACGGCCCACCTTCATCTTTGTTGCTCCATGGCTTCCATGAAATTTCTTTTGATTTTAAGATTGTGTAATTTTTTACATTTTTCAGCATTTTCAAAGTAAACGTGATTCACTTACTGATGAAGAATATGCTGAATATGCAAAAATCTTCGAAAAACATGCTTTGAAACGCCATATCTACTATAATGTTGAACCTCAAACTATTATGGGATGCATCTTTGTTTTTTCAATGCTTTACATCATTGCTCGTTCATTCTATAAGAAATTCACAGATTCATTTTTAATGTTTTTGGATACCTATTTCTTTGTTCTTCTTATCGTTTTCCTCATCAAATTTGGATATTTCGTTTATTACGTTCGTTATCGTTATGCTGGTTGTCTCGCTCACTTTCATATTTATTAAAATGATTTGCTTGTGAATTGGGCAGAGAAACATTTTAATTTTTGTTGTTGTTGTTTGAAACTTTTTGAAAGTTTAATAAATTTTTGTTGTTAAAATATTCGATGTTTCATTTTTGTTTTCTTTTCAATGGATAGATTTTGTCTTGAACACTAGTATTAACACGGCTGCATCAACAGGATGTAAAAAAAATGTTTTGATCTTTTGTTTTTTTCTGTTTTGTAAAACATCATCGTAAACATTTTTCGTGAAAAAGCTTTTCATTCATTTGATTTCAAAGCTGTTGAGCAATCTTTTGTCGGTTTGCTTAAAAATGTGGAAAAACGATGATAAAGTTTTGCCATTTTTTGAAAAGGATAATGCTTTCAATACTGATCGGCAACAATCACCTTTAAAATGTTTAATTGTATTTTTTGCAATTTTTCTTGGAATTTATACCGGTTTTGCAACCCCTGATTTTGTGTATTCTTTGACGACAAAAGAATGCTCTCGACCCTTGAATCTTTTGGATGAAAAATGTTATCTTCTTGGTGAATCTGTTATTGAAGTAAGTTTTGTCGTTTGATTTTGTTGAATTGAAGAATACACTTTTATTTCCATTTATGAACATAATTTATTTCAAATAATTTTTATAAATCATGGAAGGCCGTATTTAGGGGGGGGGCATTCGGTACCCCCCCCCCCCAAAATCAAGAAAATCCTTTGATCTTTTGTCGCCGCTGTCTTAAGCCGGAAAAAGATCGAAGACCTGCCCCCTCCAAAATGAAAATACCCACCCCGAAATTTTTTTTCTGTCTGCGGCCTTGAAATCATGTTGTATCTCCTTTTAATTCCTTAATTTTAGGCTTACAAAGAAAATCCAAATGAATTTGGAGCCGGATTTGATGCAAAACTTTTCAATCAAAAACTTTCAAAATTTGTTCAAATTCGAAATGATTTTTACACATTTGATCCCTTGCATTTATTGTCCTGCATTTACGGTATTGCTACAGTAATCCTCGTCTTTCAACATTGCATCATTTCAAAGTGCCTTGAAAAGAATGCTTGGATTTTTGGTGTCTTCTTTGATGCATTTTATTTATCCCTTTTCATTGTTGGTCTTTACAAACTTTTTATCCTTTATGATTTTTTTCATGCTGGAGCAAATGATTGCATTCGAAGAATTTTGTTTTAATTGGTTTTAATTTTTTGTCGTATTTTAAATAATTCTGGGTTTTTATTCTTTCACATTAATCTAAAACACTTTGAAATAAATTTATGTTTGATTGTTTGTTTTTGATTAAACAAGTAAAAATTCGAGTAAGAAAAAAGTTTGTTAATTAAATATTTTCAATAAAACAAAAATGCTTTTTCTTCTGTTCAGTTTTTCGGTAACGGTTTCTTTTCAATATTCCCATCATTTTTACCTTTGAAGTTTGTTAATTGTTTACAAAAATATTTTCTTCACTTACAAATTTTAATGGTATTGATTTAAGAAAAAAGTTTTTACCTGCCGGAATTACAAAGCTAATTTCTTTTTTACCCGCTGCTCATTAATCCAAAATCTGCAGACAGGAAAAACTTTTTATTGATCCGGAATATTCTCCCAGAAAATGCCAATAAAACTTGTTTGTTTACAACAAAACAAAAGATTTTCAGGGTGTGAAAAAAGGGATATGTTTCAAAAAAGTCGTAAACAATTTCTCGGATGGCTTGTTCAATTTTAATATGGTTCATTCAATTTTTTTACTCAAATTTGTTGGCTGCTCTTTTTTTCGTCTTCAATATCTTTTTTCCTTCTGCAAAAATGGATTCAAATTCTGAAAAGACCAACGCAAATGTAATGGAAATTTTGGAAAATTTTTCTCGAATTTTATTTTTGCAATCTTTGGTTGCTCAAAATCCTGGAATGCAAATGGATTCAACTTTATTCAGCGGGATACCACCTCAACCACCAACATTTCAATCAATTCCTTCATCAAAAACATATCAAGTAAGTAATTTTTGTTTTATTTTTTTTGCTAAATTGATCTTAATTTTTTAGATGCCATCACTTCCTTTAACGACACCAAATGCTGCAACAAATTCTCAAATGAAGTTTAATACATTTCGTTCATCTCATCCAACTTTGACATCTCTTTTATCAAACCCTCCATCTTCAATAAAATCTGAATCACCTCCTCCGTATTCTACATATTCACCAAAATTTTCAACATTTCAATCATCTCATATTGATGGATCACAAAAATTTATTCCAATTCGAATGGATCGTGATACAACAAAACTTCTTCATCAATGGTTTAATGAACATATCTCTCATCCATATCCAACTTTTTATGATATTGATCAACTTTCTGCTCAAACTGGTTTCACCCATAAACAAATTCGAAATTGGTTCCAAAATAATCGTCGTCGAATTATTCTGAAAAGTGGCACACACCCTCTTCCATGGAATAAAAAGAGAGCTTTTTCAAAACGTGTTGTACCTGTTGAATCATCTGCTAAAGAAAATGATTTAGAAGAAGGTGAAATTCTTGAATAACTTTTTTTAAATTTTTGGTTTAAATTTTTTTTCTTGTACAAATTAGTGATGTTTTTTTTGATTTTTTAATTGTTTTACTGTATGTTTTTTAAATGATTTTGAAAATTGTTCTGTTTTAAAAATTTCTTTTTGTTTCCGTTTTTTCCACTTGTTTTTTTTTGAAACGAGTACTGTATAAAATTTTTTTCATTTTCATACAAAAGTTATTATCTTTTTTTAAGATTAGGGAGAACAGCGTAAAATATATATTAAAATTAGGATAGATGAAGAAAAAAATACTTTTCGGGGCAAATGGGAGACCAAGACAAAATTTTTGTCAAATACTGGAACCTGCCTTGACGAAAAGTGGCAGGACCTTTTTCATCGATAAAGTAACATGATTTTTCAATTAAAGTTGAAGTAAAATTCCACCGTTTCTTTGTATTTTTCTGCAACATCAAATGTTAACATTCTTTTTGTTCCTTATTGAGATTTAAATTATTAAGTTTTGTTCAAAATTTTATCAAAATGGTATATTTTTAATATTCTGACCTGTCTTTTTCTATGTCACCTGCTTTGGATATTATTAAATTCCTTTATTAAATACTTCAACCAAATAATGAGAGAGGGGAGCAAAAAAAGATAGTAGAAGAAGACTATAAACTGACTTAAAATAAGGGAAACAGAGTGAGAGAGAATTTATACTGAAACTACAGATGTGCTCGACGATTCCAGAAAAGAGACAATTATGACTCTTTGTCTAAATGCCGACAAAGAGAAAAGAAAATAAAACATAACGAAAACAAAAGTTATTGAAGGAAGAATAACCGTTGTTTTGGTTATGAGAGGGAGCAGTTTATAAGCGATTTTTTGTAAAAATCGGACAAATTTGAGTAAAAAAATTGAATGAACCATATTAAAATTGAACAAGCCATCCGAGAAATTGTTTACGACTTTTTTGAAACATATCCCTTTTTTCACACCCTGAAAATCTTTTGTTTTGTTGTAAACAAACAAGTTTTATTGGCATTTTCTGGGAGAATATTCCGGATCAATAAAAAGTTTTTCCTGTCTGCAGATTTTGGATTAATGAGCAGCGGGTAAAAAAGAAATTAGCTTTGTAATTCCGGCAGGTAAAAACTTTTTTCTTAAATCAATACCATTAAAATTTGTAAGTGAAGAAAATATTTTTGTAAACAATTAACAAACTTCAAAGGTAAAAATGATGGGAATATTGAAAAGAAACCGTTACCGAAAAACTGAACAGAAGAAAAAGCATTTTTGTTTTATTGAAAATATTTAATTAACAAACTTTTTTCTTACTCGAATTTTTACTTGTTTAATCAAAAACAAACAATCAAACATAAATTTATTTCAAAGTGTTTTAGATTAATGTGAAAGAATAAAAACCCAGAATTATTTAAAATACGACAAAAAATTAAAACCAATTAAAACAAAATTCTTCGAATGCAATCATTTGCTCCAGCATGAAAAAAATCATAAAGGATAAAAAGTTTGTAAAGACCAACAATGAAAAGGGATAAATAAAATGCATCAAAGAAGACACCAAAAATCCAAGCATTCTTTTCAAGGCACTTTGAAATGATGCAATGTTGAAAGACGAGGATTACTGTAGCAATACCGTAAATGCAGGACAATAAATGCAAGGGATCAAATGTGTAAAAATCATTTCGAATTTGAACAAATTTTGAAAGTTTTTGATTGAAAAGTTTTGCATCAAATCCGGCTCCAAATTCATTTGGATTTTCTTTGTAAGCCTAAAATTAAGGAATTAAAAGGAGATACAACATGATTTCAAGGCCGCAGACAGAAAAAAAATTTCGGGGTGGGTATTTTCATTTTGGAGGGGGCAGGTCTTCGATCTTTTTCCGGCTTAAGACAGCGGCGACAAAAGATCAAAGGATTTTCTTGATTTTGGGGGGGGGGTACCGAATGCCCCCCCCCCTAAATACGGCCTTCCATGATTTATAAAAATTATTTGAAATAAATTATGTTCATAAATGGAAATAAAAGTGTATTCTTCAATTCAACAAAATCAAACGACAAAACTTACTTCAATAACAGATTCACCAAGAAGATAACATTTTTCATCCAAAAGATTCAAGGGTCGAGAGCATTCTTTTGTCGTCAAAGAATACACAAAATCAGGGGTTGCAAAACCGGTATAAATTCCAAGAAAAATTGCAAAAAATACAATTAAACATTTTAAAGGTGATTGTTGCCGATCAGTATTGAAAGCATTATCCTTTTCAAAAAATGGCAAAACTTTATCATCGTTTTTCCACATTTTTAAGCAAACCGACAAAAGATTGCTCAACAGCTTTGAAATCAAATGAATGAAAAGCTTTTTCACGAAAAATGTTTACGATGATGTTTTACAAAACAGAAAAAAACAAAAGATCAAAACATTTTTTTTACATCCTGTTGATGCAGCCGTGTTAATACTAGTGTTCAAGACAAAATCTATCCATTGAAAAGAAAACAAAAATGAAACATCGAATATTTTAACAACAAAAATTTATTAAACTTTCAAAAAGTTTCAAACAACAACAACAAAAATTAAAATGTTTCTCTGCCCAATTCACAAGCAAATCATTTTAATAAATATGAAAGTGAGCGAGACAACCAGCATAACGATAACGAACGTAATAAACGAAATATCCAAATTTGATGAGGAAAACGATAAGAAGAACAAAGAAATAGGTATCCAAAAACATTAAAAATGAATCTGTGAATTTCTTATAGAATGAACGAGCAATGATGTAAAGCATTGAAAAAACAAAGATGCATCCCATAATAGTTTGAGGTTCAACATTATAGTAGATATGGCGTTTCAAAGCATGTTTTTCGAAGATTTTTGCATATTCAGCATATTCTTCATCAGTAAGTGAATCACGTTTACTTTGAAAATGCTGAAAAATGTAAAAAATTACACAATCTTAAAATCAAAAGAAATTTCATGGAAGCCATGGAGCAACAAAGATGAAGGTGGGCCGTTCAAAGATGTCATTACCAGATTTCTTAGCTGTTATGTTGATTTTTATAGTGAGCAGCTATTATTTCGGAGTAGCTCAATGGGTGCTATGGACTCCACACAACAGCTACAAAATCTTGAGCAGACATCTTCAAATGGCAAGAGTGATGCCGCAAATATGACATAACAAATAACCAAAAAAACTTACATCATATCCAATATGCAAAGAAAAATAGCAGTTTTCATCCAAAAGTTCATAAGATTTTACGATAGTTTGAGAATGTTTGCTAAAAGCATAAACAGCACGAGTAGTAAAACAAGCCAACACAATCGCAGCAACCCAAAGAAGAATGGCGAGAGTAAGAAGTTTGCAATCAAGAGGCTTAGGGACAGACTTTTCTTTGCTTGTTGGAAGCAGTGGCTTCTTAGCAGGTTTAGGAGGCATGGTTAACACAATAATAATCGAGTAGATTAATTACGATTTATGCTGAAAAAAATTAATATAAGCAAGGAAAAAGCTAAAGAGAAAAAAGAGCAATCGATTAAGAAAAAAAGGATTCATTAACAAAGGTGGTATTCGAACAGCTGCCGTAAACGAGAAAATTCTTCACGAACGTTCGAGAAGACAAGCATTTTCTCGTGTTGAGAACAGTCAATTATTAAGGCGAAAAAGGTGTCCAAAGTTGCCGCCAGGGATGGTAAAAAAGTTTTAAAAAAATCATGTTGCAACTTGAAAGGAAAAACTTGTAAACAAACATTTTCTCTCATATTATTAGGTCAGTGTAGGAATAAGAAAACGCATTCTTCAAACTTCTATATATACTTGCTGGAAAATTTGACAACCAAGTAAATTCAAAACACGATATATAAAAAGAAAGAACTTTATAAAAAGGATGATAATATAACTTAACAAAACAAAAAAAGTAACAAAAGAGAAAAACATAAGGATCGCAGATGATCCATTCTTATTATTGCTTTATTACATCTTGGTTATTGAGTTTCATCAGCTCCAGCAGGATGATCATTTTTATAAGCAGCCATTTCACGATGATAACGTTCTTTATCTTCACGAGCCAATTTTTCCCATGGTGATTTATCTTCGAGCTTATTCCAGACACGATGGGCAGCTTTGCTGAGATTCTTGAGCTTCTTGGATGCAGCTACTTCATCTTTATGTTCACGATACCAATGAACATAGGCAGAAACAGCAGCTTTTGGACGGCCAACATCTTCAGCAGAAGAAGAAGCAGCAGCACCAGTTTTTTTGGCGACGGTTTTCTTAGGTTCTTGCGTTGCTGCTGCAGCAGCAGTTTTCTTGGTTGAACGAGGAGCCATTATCTTGTTGAAGATTCAGCAAGCTTGAAAGTGATTAAGAACGACGAAAGAGTTGATTCAAAAGAAAGTTAGCTGAAAAAAGTATATGAGATTAATAAATGAATAGAATAAATAATTTTGTAAATCCGCGAATCGATTTGCAAGTCTCCATAATCACGAACATTAAAAAGATAAACAAATTAATAAAAACTTTTATCATAAATTAGAATAAATAAAAAAAGAAAGCAGAGAGAGCCGACTAAATCAGCAGCCACAAATTTGTTAAAAATGGCAAGAACAAAAAAAGTGAATGCTCGCTCAAATTTTGCAAAACCTTTTTTTGCTTTTTTCGCGCGTATTTCCCTTCCATTCGTTGCAAGAATCAACGAACTCGTTTTTGAATTAAAAATTGAGCTCAAAATTTTTTCTTTGAATAAAGAAAATCGAGATTATGTACGTGTATAAGAAGAAAATTTGATTGTTGCAATTTTAAAGGATAAATTGCATTTATATCGATACAAATTTTGTAAAGCGAAACTATGATTCAACTTCAGACTAAATTTTTAAAAACGGATCTTACAACTTGGAGATTTATAATTTATTATAACGCAAAACAAAGAAATTAAGATGAAAAATTTTGAATGTTCATAAAAGGATCAAAACAATAATCATTAAAGTCAGAAATTGCAAATTTAGCCAAAGCACAGCCTTTAAAAGCAAGGAAAAGAAAAAGACAGATGACATAAGAATTCAAAGTAAAAAGAAATCTGTTCAACAAAGTTCCATTTGTCCAAGTAAATAAGCATTGAAGAGTCAAAAAAATTAATGCAATCGTGTAAATAATTGCTATAATAAGTTGTGGATCAATTTTATAATAGCTTGAACGATTATGGAGATGATAATCAAAGTGTTGAAAAAATATTGTTTGATTTGAATACAAAGTTTCAGCACTTCGTTCATTGACATATGCCTAAAAAATTACAGTAAATTTGTCAAATAAAATCCAACAAAAAGCTCACAAAATATTTAAGGTTCATGATCAAAAAACAATTTTCGTTCAATAATTTTGAAGAAGAATGATTCGATTTACAAAGACCATAAACCATTTTCCAAGTGAGATGAGCAAAATAAATATTACAAATTAAAATAATTAAAAGCCAAAACACAACTAAAACAATTCCTGGCATACGAGAAACATTATTTGTTTGATTTTCAGAAGACAAAGCTTCTTTTTCCACATCAGCAACAGCAACAACTTCTTGTTCATTACCTACTTCAGGCATCCTTTAAAATGTTAACACAATTATTTCAACCTTTAAATTAAAATGTTTTAAAAAACCTAAAGATCTCACAAACAAGACCAATATACTGTTAAAATATGTGTAAAAGATGTTAGAACACTTGTAAAGAAAACAACCATGAAAAAACGGATAAGAAATTTATAAAATTTTCAAATCAAGCGTAAAAACTTAACAAAAATGATGGCAAAAGATGCACAAAAATGAGAGGAAACAAACATCATTAAAATTTATAAAAAGATTTGAAAGCAATCTTTTTCAAAGTAATTAATAGAGTAAAAGAAAAGTTGAACCATTTTGAAAACAAAGTAAAGAGCAAGTCCAACAAGATATGAATCAAGGATGCAAAAGTAATCAAAGATATAATAAGGTCGTTTGCAGAGAAAATATAATCGAGCAATGAAGACGAAAATTGCAACAAAATGGATGCATCCAATAACCTTCCAAGGATCAGGATTATAGTAATCATTTCGGGTTTCAAAAAAGTAAGAATACTTAATAAAGAATGCATCAGAATCGCCATCGTATTTCTTAATCATATTTTTGAGTCTTTTCTAAAACGTTTGTAAGTGAACAGCTTTAAAGAAACGTCCAAAAAACTTACTTCTGGTTTAGCAGAAATCAAAAAATAACATTTTTCATCCAAAAGATCAATAGGTTTTGTTGAAGATGTTGCACATAATTGATAAGTGGCATACCAAGTAAACCAGCCCATATAAATACCAGAGCAAACAAAGAGAAGAAAAAACAAAAATGTTAAACATGCAGAAAACTTATACGAAGGATTATCTTCGTCATCAGCACCACCATCTTCAACATATTTATCAGTTTTCTTTGCCATTAATGGCTTCTTCATTTCAGATTCTTTCATCATCATTCATATATATGACAGAGATTAGGAAGAACTCTAAAAGATTAAATTTGATCAAAGTTAGTTACAGTCGAACCTCGTTATAACGTTTTTCAAGGGACCGTGAAAAAAGACGTTATATCGAGGTTGATGTTATAACGAGGTTCGACTGTAGTAAAACATAAAAAAAAGCACGATCGAAGAAAATAAAAAAACATAAATACAATGACAGAACAAACAGAGAAAAACAGCAAAATTTTATTTTAGCAGAAATATTAATGTTGCACAAGTTTTTACATTTTTTGTGATGATGAAATCCAAAACATTCGAAAAGTAATGAAAAGGTTCGTTCAAAAATGCGAGGAAACTGTTGCCTCGAAGTATTAATTCTGTACAAAACAATTTCATAGAATTTGTTTTTGCTAATGAAATGTTTGACAGCACAAATTATAATTTTTACAATAGATTTGGCTGCATTGATTGAGTTTTGCATATTCCTAAAACTGAACGCGATCGCAAAAACATTTTTATTCAAAAAAGAAACAATTTCTTTTTTCTTTTTTTCTCTGTCGTCTATCTTTTTCTTCTGCTCTTTATTTCTAAGAACAAATAAGTCGACCGCGTTCTGCGAGTACATTTTATGGTGAATATTTGGTCGCTGAAACACATAATCTTTGGTTTATAAACCTTATAAAAAGGTACACATTGGATTCATTGACCTCGGCAAAACGTGTGTCAGAAATCATTTAAATTTTGGAACGCTTTTTCATGTGAAAAAGCAGATAAATTACTCACAACATACATAGTCGATTAAGCTGTTATTTACTACGTTTACGTGATCTGCACAAAAATCTGTCTGTAATACTGATTTACTATGTATTTATTTATCGATTCTCATTTAAATTAAATATTACCATAATTGGTTCCGAGGACTAAAACAACTTGGAAAAAGTGTGTGATGAAATTTAATATATGCCTAAGCATTAAGCGCTTTTAATGTTTGGTGAAATAGATGGCCACTTTCCCTTTTTTATATATAATATTTTTATACGGATTTTAAGATTTGTTGTTTAACTTGAACAACATCTGTATTTGACTTTTATATTTGAATGGCATTTGAACAGATTTTTTTCAAATGACATCTCAACTTCGAAGTGGAACAATAAAATCAAGATTGATATGTTTTTGCCTTATTAATCCACTCCACATTTATTCCTAGTAAGGATGGACGAGGGCCCATTTTTTAGTGCCCTGGCCCGTCCTGGGCCCTGATATTTTGCCCTGGCCCGTCCTGGGCCCTGATATTTCGCCAGGGCCCTGCCCCGGGACCCTCAAAATGCCCTGGGCCCTCGTCCATCCTTAATTCCTAGGTGGCGCAGTTTTAACACTTTGTGTTCTTCTTTTTTTTTCTCATTGAACCCTTATTATTAACCTTTTATTCCTCTTTAAAAAGATTTTTGTCTGCTGTATTTTTTTGTTGTTTTTAGTTATTAAATGACTTTATATTCTTTATATTAACAGTTACTGTAACTTCATTCTTTCGATACTAATCTTTTGTTAAATTTGTAACAAAAAACTATTTATCTTTTTTGAATTAGGTGAAATAATAAAAACTATCTAACCAATCAATCAAATTTCTTCAAAATTAACATTTTTCTGGGACTGAATGAAAGGGAAGAAAATTTATTTACAATGGGTCTCCTCCTTTAATCAGCCTGAATGATTTGGATTTGTGGAATCTTTTGTGACTTTTTCTCTGTAAAAAAATTTGAACAAATTTATTACTTAAACACAATGATCGTAATTTTTTCATCTTCGAATGGAATCTTTTGTTCCAAAGATTTTTCAAATTCTTTAATGGCATTGTAATTTTTGTACATTTTTTGATTCAAAGCTTCATTACGTAAAATAAAAAAGACCAGATAATAAAATAAGCAAAAGAAATGGAAAATAAAAGTTGATCTGATTTTTACATCCGTAATATAATGTAAATAAAAAAATAATTTGGAGATATTGAACAATGATTCAAAAATCTAAAAAATTGAAGAATTGAAAAAATCTTATTATTTTACAGGGCTACAGGACAAAGAAAGAAAATGCCTAAAATTATGATGTGCCTAATAATTTATGTCATTGAAATAAAAGTTTTTAAAAAAAAAGTTTAAGATTCTTGTAATAATAATGACTCAAGTACAAACGTAATGTCCGTAATATTCAATGTTGCATTTTTTTAGTTTAAAGAATTCTTTATTTTCTACAGTACACACGGAATCGTTTAAATAAATACTTTAATTATCCCAAAAAAGAATCACACGAAATGTTTAAATTTTAAAATAAATAACATTTACATAAAATATGACCAGCGACAACAACAATAATAAAATTAATAATACTGTACAATAAATTAATCAAAATATTTTGAAATTAAATGTTTACTTTTTTCTTTAATTGTTTCATCATCATCACTTTGTAATTCTGAAATAATATCAGCACCACCACAATCTCGAATTGTGCCAACAATTTCATCAGTTCGGGAACCAGATTTTTCAAGGAGTTGAGTAATACAATCCAAAGTATCAGCAACAATTTCTCCATCATCATGACTTAAGAAATTGCATAAATCACAGGCAACTCCCATATCAATTGCAATTTCCAAAGATTGTTTTTCATTTGCAAATGAAATAATATTTGAGATAGCTGAGAGAGCAACAAATCTGGAACCGCGATCACTTGCATCAAGAAAATTTGCAATGAATCGAACAAGATTGGCTTTGAAGATTGCTTTAATACCAGCATCTCCACCATGACTAATTTTTGTGATGAGTGCAATTGCCGTTACATGAGCATCTTCGTCATCAAGATTAAAGACATTTGTAATATGCTTCAAGGCACCAGAATCAATAACAGCTTGAACTCCTTCATCATGATTTGCAATACTATTAAAGATCTCCAACACCGGCATGACAATTACTTCTTCTTTTCGATTCAAAAGTGGAACAAGAAGTTTTAGAAGCTAAAAAATTTTTATTGACTAATTTACAATAAAATACTCAAAACAAACATACATTAGTTTTAACAATTAATGGAACCATTGTTGCCTTTTCTGTAAAATGAGATAATAGAGATGCAGCAGCGGAGATAATTGGTTTTTCATTTCCTTGAAGAAGTTTTTCCATTGTTGAAAAGAATGCTTTTAAATCTTTATCAGAATAATCAAAGTTTGTATTTTTGCGAATTAAAGAAGTAAGTTCGGTTAAAGAAGATTTAACAGTTTTAGAATCACCAAGTCCTCCAAGAAGACGTTTAAATACAGCAGCAATATCTTCTTTAACTAAAATATATACCCTGTTGGATGCACACATACTGTAAAAGAACTTACTTGCAGTACCGGCTTGTGCAGCAGAAGGGGAAACCAAAGTTTTAACTCGTTCAATCGTTTCTGACAAAACACTTTTCTTTGGAAGCTTTTCAGGATTCTCAATCATATCTTCGAGTTGCTTTGCAGCATGTTGTTGAACATCCAATTTCTTAAAAACTTCTGTGAATTCTCCTTTATGCTCCAATTCAGCCAAGAATTTTTCAGTTTTACGAATTGCTTTATTCAATCTTTGAATTTCGTCTTTGAAATATTCATCCCTTGCTGCTGCAATTCCTTCTTCATCATCAGATTTTCCTTTCTTAAATCGATTGAGGGCAGGACTCTTTGGATTGGACATAACTTGCTTCATACTAACAATTGGAAACTTCTGAGCATCAATTTGAATAAATACATCCGTAAAAGATTCATCCATAATATAGTAATCACTTAAAAGTCCTTCAATCTCTTCTGCATTTTCTCCCATTTGTTCAAGTTGATGATTAATAAAATCTTCACGAATTTGTTTATCTTCAGCTTTAATATCATCTTCAGCAGTCTTGGATACAACAAGCGTTGTTGCAATTGACAGAACCAAAATGAATATTAATTTGGGCAGCATTATTTTACTAACTAAAATTTTACAAGGTTAAATATATAAATTTTGTAAGGAATTGAAGTTGGATTTCCCGTTAAAAAGAATAACGAATTAAAGCAAAGAGCATATAATGCTATCATGTACGAGTATTTTATACAGAATTTCCGATAAGAAAAAAGCTGTTACAAAACATCGATACACCAGAAAACAAACAATTTCTTTAAAAAAATATTTATTTGCTTTTTTTTGCAAAGCTGAGAACTCTTTTCTTTCATTGGAAAAAGGGTCTCTTTGTGTTGTTGTCCTTGGTTATATTTTTGTTGGTTAAAGGAGAGACCTCAAACATAGCGTCATTTTTTCAAAAATATAAAAAACGTTAGTCAACATTGTGTCATATAAAAGATGCGAGCATGGTTACGGTAGACATAATTTAAAACTTCAACAACAAAAGTTTATACAATTGCAACAAATTTTTTTGTGCACAATAAAAAACAAAAACGAAACTCAAAAAAATATTAAAGCAAAAAAGGAAATTATTTTTAATTGATTCAATTCTTATTGAAATAATCTTCCATGAGTTGTTCGGCAGCACCACGAAGGAGTTCATCTTCATCTTCCAACATTTCAAAAATCATACCCTCACCGCCGGCACCACGAATATCATCAACAACTTTCTTAACACGGCTTCCAGATTTAGTAAGAATTTCAGTGAGGCAATTCATGGTCATCAAACTAAGATCATAATCATCAAAATTAAAGAAATTGACGAGATCAGATATAGCACCAGCATCAACAATTCCATGAACTTGTTCTTCATTTGCAAAAGAAAGAATTGAATGCATTGCATTAAGTGAGTTCTGAAAATATAAATATATAAAACATCATCAGAAAGCAAAGAAAAATAACTTACAACTCTTGCAATGTGATTTGGAGAATCAAGATGATTAACAATATTGTGAATAAGGCCTTGATCAAAGATATCTTTGAAGAAATAATCTTCATCACCCGTGGTATCACAAAGTTTATGAAG
The DNA here is from genome assembly GCA_024447195.1 of Panagrolaimus sp. LJ2414. Lineage (NCBI taxonomy): Eukaryota > Metazoa > Nematoda > Chromadorea > Rhabditida > Panagrolaimidae > Panagrolaimus > Panagrolaimus sp. LJ2414. Next base: position 1,139,354 of record JAMRXY010000290.1, on the reverse strand, counting down.
TAACCAAATTGCTTTGCATGCAATATCTTCATCCAATGCAAAAGCTTTTTGCAAATTCTTCAAAACTCCAGCATCAACGACAGCTTTAACACCAGCATCAGAGTCGTTTTCAGCAAGATTACCAAAAACATTAATTGCAGGAACAATAATTTCTTCTTTTTTGCTATCGAGAAGTGGAACAACAGAGGTAAGAATCTAAAAAATGATACAGATTATTGGCACAGCAATAATATAAAAAACTTACATTGCTTTCAATAATAGCTGGAGCATATTTTTTTACCTTTGCCATGGAAGATAATGCGAAAACAGAATCAGAGACGATTGGATAATCCTTATTGCTAAGCTGTTTTTGTAAAGCTTTGATGAGTGAAGCAACAACATCATCAGGTAAATCATAGCCTTTACTTTGATCAAGCATGTCAAAAATCTGGCCAAGAGCAGTTCTTGCAGTGGCAGGTTTATCAAGTTTCTTAATTTCACGTTTGAAAGCAGCTGCATCATTACTTTTATCTGAAAGATATAGCAAGATTTAGAAGATGATAATAAATTCAAAAGAAAGATTATACCTTTGTTGACAGGTTTAGCAGAAGGAACAGCTTTTGCTAAAAAATATTGATATTATTACAAAGTAATTAAAAGGATAAAGGTTACCCTTTTGAGCAGGTTTAGGAGTTGTAGCACGTTTGGCAGGAGCTTTTCCTAAAATATAAGAAAATAACATAAATACACAAATTTTGAAAAAGCTCACCTTTTTTGATAGTTTTAGAAGCTGGAGAAGTCTTTGCAGCAGCTTTAGGAGTTGTAGCACGTTTGGCAGGAGCTTTTCCTAAAATATAAGAAAATAACATAAATACACAAATTTTGAAAAAGCTCACCTTTTTTGATAGTTTTAGAAGCGGGAACAGTCTTTGCAGCAGCTTTAGGAGCTGTTACACGTTTGACAGGAGCTTTTGCTAAAAGATGAGAGGGGGTAATATAGAGAAAGAAGCATCAAAACTTCAAAAAAGCTTACCCTTTTTGATAGTTTTAGAAGCTGGAGCAGGCTTTGGAGCAGCTTTTTTCGAAGCTTTTGAATTGCCGGGTTTCATTATTATTTTTTCAATCAAAAAAAATTGAAATTGACTAAAAAAGATTAATAAAAAAAAGTAGAAAGAAATTTCGGTGGAAAATGAAAAACTAAAAAATCGGCAACTAAAAAAAAAAGAAGTTGAAAAAGCAAATGTAAAAGTTTTTTTTCTTTTGGAAACTATCGAACGTTGGTGGCAGCAAAAAATGGCGCGCGATAAAAAAATTCGTTGTAAAACATAAATTGTTGACACACATTTTTGCTTCGAGAAGTTTTTCTTTTCTTGTGAAGCGTTACTGTAAACTCTTTTCTACAAAGCAAAAAGCGAATAAATAAACATGTTATTTGTGTGTTTGTGTTGGCATCTAGGCACAAATTAAAGATTTTAAAATTTTATTATTGAATTCATCATCGCAATATATATCAAATAATACAAAAAATAAAAACTGTTTTAAAGGCCGATTGAGTTTTTTTAAAAACAGAATTTTTAATATTTATATCGACTTGCAACGATAAAGAAAAAAATGGACTGCTAAAAGAAAAAATGAAAAAACCTTTAAAAAGATTTCAATTAAGCTTGTTTGGGGCGAGTAGCAGCTTTGATTTTTCGAACAACACTGGTATTGATTTCAACTCTTTTGAATTGTTGGCTGGATGTCAACTTTGAAAAGCTCATTTTACAAGTGTTCTTCAAAAATTCGAATTCAAATGATGGAAGTAACTGTTTTCGATTTGCATATTCAATTGCGGCAAGACTCAATGATTTGGTTGCATCTTTTTGGACACGTTTAAAAGATTTAAAAATCTTTGAAGGTTCAGCATTGTCCAAAAATTTTCGGACACAAATATTTCCAACAATTGTAGTGTTCCCATTTTCAGAATTTTTCAAAACACAAAGTTCTTGGATTGGACGATGTCCACAAAGGCAAACTTCAGAAATACCAGATTCATAAATGTAATCAAGATCCCATTCCTTTTTTGCTTTGTCCCAATCATTGGAATTACTGATGGCAAGAATTCTACTTTGAAGTTGTTGGAAATTAAATCCGGACATTTCAAATCAACAACGGAATAAAAAATTAAAAGTGTTCACTATTAATAATTTCTTAGTGTGACAAGGAGGATCTTCTGAAATTGAAAAAAATTTGAGAAAGATTTGATTTTTAAAAAACATAAGTTTTATGGTAATCTTAATGTGGTCCAACATTGCTTGAATCAAAATGAGAGAAATAAACAAATCAGTCGAAACAATTTTGTTGCACGAAAAAGACATTTTTTGGCAGTAAAAAAAGTTTACACAATAAAGGCGACGAGGAGCTTTAAAAATTAGATACTGTAATTTCAAACAAAACAATTTTTTCGACAGTAGATCTATGTCCTATATTTAGACGCAACAAGGTCTATTTTAAATAATAAGTCTTTAAGCGGAAATAATTGTTTGTCTGGAAGTTTACGACACAAAAACCTGATGCAATAATTTCCTGTTTTTTTAAATTAAAAAAAGTACCGTATGGCAAAGGTAAAAGTTTTTGCTTCCAAATAATTTTTTACAGGCAAAAAATTCTAGTAAAAATCACAAAATCTTCTGTCTTAAAAAAAGCAACCGTTCAAAAAAATCAATTAACGAAAAAAATGGCACAAAGAGGGGGCATTATTTGTAACACGAAATTCCCTTTTCACCCTCCATTTTCTTTCTTGGGTGTTTCGGCATAATATATTTTTATCTTTCTTTTTAAATTGCCACAAAGAGTTTCGTTATTTTCTCTCAATGCAGCTGTTTGATTTTGCAAAGGTCAAAAGCCTTTCGTTTAACACCTTCCTTGAAAGGTCATTGAAAGGCAATATGATTAATGATTTTTTGGCGGTACAAAAGAGTGTTTTTTTATTGAAATAATAGAAGCGTCAGATGTTTTTTTTTAAAACGGGCATGCTGAAAAAGGAAAAAAACAATCAAATTGTTTATTATTAACATTTTGAATTATTTGTAAGAGAGAAAAGTGCAGAAAAAAATAATATAATAATTCATCAAAATGTTTCTTCTGCTCATAATTATTTCGATGCCATATACTGACCCTTTTTCTAGGGTGTAATAATATTTTAGACGCGACATTTCTTTTTTGCTTCCAACAATAAAAAATATGTTGCGTAAATGGTATATGCCTGTTCCTTTTTTTACGTCCGAAAACGTTCCAAAATTTAGACAGTAATCCTTTCATCAAAAACATGCCAAAACAATGGCGTTATTTTAAACAGAGTTTACACATATTTTTTATGCAAATGAAGATGGCGTTTTTATGGAAAATAAAGAAAAAGATAGTGTTATGGTAGTGCCTCGGTGGATGTTCTGTTCGTCTTGGTTATATTTTACTTAGCTTGTCCGAACCCTTTTTATCTTTGACAATATGATTTCAGCTCTTTATTTTACAACTAACAACAAGCTGGAATTATTAAGGAGAGAAAGACCAAATTAAACTGAATATTTCTTCTCCAAAACTGATTGCCCGAAAAGACTTCAATGACTGACTCCCAAAAACCGACTGACACTCCACTGATCGAAGGCGCCGTTTAAAGGGTCATCGCAATCAGACAGAAAAGGAGCGGCAATTGCCATCTAAAGCTCCACCTTCGGGTACGTCGCCAGTGGCACCTGCTATCTGTGACCAAAAATGCTTTTCGCCTTCTGACATTGAGAGATCGCAGTCGCGCAGAATAAATTAGTGGCGCCTTTTACTTTTGGCGCCACATTTGCAATTGTGAATGAAAGAAAGAGAAAGAAAGAGAGAAAGACATAGAAAGAAACTAAAAGTGAATAACTAAAGAAAGGATGGGAAAATAAAGACAAAAAAACTTAAAATAAGAACAACTAAAGGACAACAAAAACAGAGACAAAAGTACTAATAAACTTTACAATAAAATAGCTCATTTTGTGCAACAGATAGAAAAAAAAATTATTGGAAAAAAGTTGCTAATAGCTTTTAAATGTGCTGGCACGTTTTGATTTCAAAAAAGCCCAAAGCCATTTTTTCAAGAAAATATACATATGTTACTGTACTTCATAGATATGTGCTGTGGTTTAGTCAATTTCGGTAGTTCTTTGTCAAAATATTTTATATTAAGTGATAAAAATGCAAAAATAAAAAATGACAATAACATAACAAATTTACAAAATTTAATAAAACAAATACTTTTTTAAAGTTTATAAAAGAAACAAATATGAAACCAAAAATATTTAAGTTTTTTTAGATTTTCTTTCAAAAACAACATCAATGAAACCATCTTTACAAATTTTACAAATGCGAGAAGCAGATGTTTTTTGGATGAAAAGGATATGTTCGGAGGTGGAATATTTTGAAGGAATTGCAACATTTAAATAACAAGTTCTTGAATTTGCAGTTTTCGCGATTTCCATTGGATGTCGGCCTTCTTCATCAAAGAATGGTTCCCAACGATTATTATTTGGTTGCCATAAAAAATATATTTTTTTACCATCAGAAGTATATCCAATGGATATACTATCAGAGCATTCAGCGTATGTTTTTTGGCGAGTTTCACGGCGCAATGTTCTCATTTCCGATTTTAATAAATAAACAAAAACCTTCTTGTAAATTTTGTCTTTAACATTCCACAACAATAAAATCACATTGATGGCTTCTTTCCATTTTGTTCTATTTAAAAATCCTTGTGGAAGAATGACATCTTTTTTGAAAAGTCGACGGACGAATTTCTTCACAAATACTTCTATATCTTTTGTCTTTTCGTACATTTTTTGACAAACATTTTGTGGAATAATCCATTTTGGAGCTGAAAAAATCGAAAGGTTATGAAATGTATTTTAAATAATAATCAAAAACTTACGATTTTCTTTTTCTTGAGCTTTGAATTCTGCTGCATTTCGGTATTTTTTAAGCTTTTTTTTAAGTGCTTCATTCTTCAAAGAGGCATCACGATTCTTTTGATTTGCATCTTCCAATTGTTGTTGTACAGCTGCAAGACGATTTTGGACTTCCACATCTCTTTCTTTGGGGGCAGAATGGTAGTTTGCAGCTTCTCGTTTGAACTTCTCATATTTCAAACTAACTTCACGATTATCATGATCTGCCTTCTCTAATTTTTTTCCAACATCTTTGAGCTTTGATTCCACTTCAGAGCATTTGAACATTGATTCATCAAGTTGTTTTTTCAATTCTGCTGCCTCCTTATTTGCTTGATTCCTTTGATTGAAAGCTTTATCAATGAATGATCTTTGTTGTTGTTTGAAAGCTTCATTATTTTCTTCCATCTTCTTTTTTGCTTGTCGTTCTTTTTGTAATTCATTTTCAAGCTCTCTGATGCGGTTTTCCAACGAAGTTTGCAAGAGCTAAAAATATTATCTCATTTTTCAACAAATTTATTTAAGGTTTAATCGATAAATTATGTTTCGATAAATTTACCCGAAGTGCTAAAAATCGAAAAATGAAGTACCTAATTATAAAAAGTGGAAGGGGGTAAAAGTAAAATGCTACGTTTGAGTTATATAACATTCTTAATTTAATTAAATTCTTTAGAAAACTGTTTCATTGTTTTAGAATTTATTTTTGGACATTTACTTAATGTTTCTTCCAAAAATTCTAGATTTTAGCACTTTTTAACAAAGTGTTGCTTTTCCAAAATTTTACAATTTTTAGGACATTAACCAAAAATTAAAAACTTTATAATAAAGTTAAAAAGTTTAGATATTTATTTTTTATCTTACAAACTTTTTTAAAAACTTACACACAAATTTTTTTAACATAAATAATTTATGATAAATTATATAATAAATAAATTATGCTTCGGTAAATTTATCTTGCGATCCTAGATTTCTTATTTCAAAAAAATCTTACCAGTGCTTTAACAGATGGAATTTCAGCAACTTCTTTTATGGAATTTTTGCGATTTGTATCTTTGCCCAACTTTGAACGTTTCTAAAATATTAACTTTTTTTATTTTAATTTTTTAAATAGCGATTTATTTACTTCAACCTCAGTTGCCTGATTTGTTTCCGCCAAAGATTGCTGTTGTCGTTTCATGATGATACAAAAACGAAAGCTGACCTCAACAATTTATGGATGGATGGGTAAATAAATAAATCACTTTTAAGAAATGCTTTGAAAAACTTGTCTTCTTTAAAAGATAAAACAAATGTGAACACAGCTTTAAACGCGAAATAATCATAAAATGTTTATTTAAGAATGGCTAACTATTTTCAAAACTTTATTTTTTTTTGAAAATTTCGTGAATTTATTTCGTAGTTCAAAGAATTTATGATGCGCCCCAAGGATACTGTTGTAAATAGGCCGTAGGAGGTTTTCCAAAAAAAGGAGATGAGACAAATGAGTTTTAAAAAAAAGACAAAAAACAGATATTTTTAACAGATAAATTTGTGAGAGCTAGTTATCCCATATAACAAAAAATTCAGGCCATAAGATTTTTTTAATTTAAAAAATCAGGATATTTTAATAATGGGTAAAATAATAAATTAACGTATGCCCTCAAATAAATTTTGGGAAATTGTTTTTTTTTTGAATAACATTGATAAAAAGGGTAACTTTAATGTTTCTTTTATGTCGCAAAAAGCATTTTTTCGTTCTGGTAATTGCCGAACAATAGCATTTTTTTAAATGCTCAACCTTTGTTCCCTATTTTCATTCCCGCCAATATTGATGGGAATGAACAAACAATGATTTTTGCTTGAATGTTTTTTACTTATTTTTTAAAAATCAGGGGTATTTAAATTATGGTTATAAACGTGTGAAAATAAAATAAAAAATTTCAAGGCTAGATTCTTAAATCTTTAAACGTAAATTTTTATAAAAAAATACGGTAATAACAAAAAAAGTTTAAAAAAGAATGTGAGTACGATGCAAAGTACAGAATATTCAACAATTAGTCTCCAATGTTAAAATATAAAAAAACATACTGCTATAATGATATGGAAAATCAATGCTAAAGTGGTCAAATTGGGAAATCATCAAATAAAAACATAAAACAATATTGTTCAAGCATTTTTTGAAAACGATAAATGCTGACCTCGTTTGTGCAAGAGATTTGGTAAAAGTGATACACTGATTGAACAGAAGTCAAAAAAACAAATCTTTTGTATATTGGCATTTTTTTTAAAAACTTAAAAGTTTTGCCAATGGCACAATCCTTTTTTGTAAAATAAAAAAAGGTTTTCTCAAAAATTAATGGTCACTTTATGGATCGAAAGAATAGGGTCAAATAAAGGTTTGAAGTAAGAAACAACAAAGGGAAACATAATGAAATTAGATTGTAAAAACTTATGCAAATTCCAACGCATATTATAAAAGGCTTTTTTATCCTGAGATGAAAAGAAATGCTTCAAAACAAACTTCAAAACAATACGGTAACAAAATTATTAGGCACTTCAAAAAGACAATTCAAGATCAGCACTAACACGCAAAAGAGTTTTAAAATTTAAAACGCATGAAATCGCAAAAGAATTTTTAAAAGAAGTTTCATATAATAAACCTCTTTTTTAAATCATCAAAAAATAACGAAATTTATTTCAACAGGGAGGCCTGGAAATCGTTTTGCCATTCTTTCGGCATTCATTTGTTCCGTTTTCCCCCCTTTATTTCTTTCAACAGGTGAAAAAACAGGGAAAAACATTCCGCGATAGCGATCGCGAGGTGGTTGAAGAATGAACAAAGAAACAATGAAAAAAAAACATTTATGGAAGCAATGTTGAGGGTTCCGCATTCTTTCCTCATTCAACGGCAAAACACAGAATCAACAATAATAAGGCTTTTTTGCAATATTTCAGTAAAAGCATAACTGAAAAATAATTTAAGTGTGGCATCAAAAAAGCAACCTTTTAGTTGATCTTTAAAGGGAGCGGAACCACCTTTGATACTTTTTTATTTCTCTAACGTTTTTTTTTCGTTTGAATTTTCCTAACGATCAGGCAAGAGAAAGAAAGAAAGAAAATGACCCTGATTGCCATGAAAATTCAACGAAAAAAAACATAAGAGAAATAAAAAAGTGCCAAAGGTTCCTCCTTCTTTAAAAAGAATGTATTCTATGTTTTTTCGAACGAATGCATTCCTTTTGAAGATCAACTATCATAAAAGGTTATTTAACATTTTCATGACAATGCCACAGTTTTTTTCTGTTTTATGTTCTATTCATCGTTGAAACCTTTTAAAAAACAAATGTGCAAAAAACATGTTATTTTGGTCCATCCTATTTTGAGTGAGGGACACTTTTGAAAATGAAAAAGCTTTCAGCAGAAACGGCAGCTTAATTCTTTTTTTTGAAAAATATTTTCTTTCATGTGATTTACTGTAGATCACTTTTATGATCGAAGCTTCCAAAGTTTTTAACAATAAGTGGATAAATGAAAGTGAATATAATTATATCTTATTTATTACATTTTGTAGAACTTTTTTTACTCTGAGTTGGTCATTTAAAAACATTCATTTAAGTATTAATCACAATTACAAGATTACGGTAAAAACTATCAAAATTACAATTTACAATAATTTGAATTATTTTAAAAATCTACAAAAAATTAGTTCAAATAAATATTTCAAGCATGCCTGCCAAGCTTCATTAAAGATTTTCAGGTCGTTTGGCCATTTTAATTTTTTCGACAATCATTTCATTAATTTCCTTCCGTTTAAATTGTTGCTTTTCGGTGAGACGTTTGAAGGATTTTGTTTTCGTATTTGAAAGGAAGCCTACTTCCCAATTATTGATCCATCCTTTTTTGTAGGCGTATTCGATGGCAGCCAAATTTAAAGATTTTGTAATCTTTTTTTCAATGCTGTTGAATGATCTGAAGATTTTTGATGGTTCGCATAAATCCATAAACTTCTTTACACAAACATTTCCAACGACGGCTCTTTCATGATTTTTTGTGTTAATTAAAACACACAATTCAATGATTGGAGAATGTCCACAAAGACAGATTTCAGCTGAAGGGGCCCGATAAATGAAGTCAAGTTCCCATTCAAGTTTTGCAACCGCCCATTTATCGGATTCACTAAGTTCAATTATATTTGCTTGAAGTTTTTCTTTGTTGAAACCAGGCATTTTTTTTAGGAATTGAACAATGAAGAAGGAAAACAAGGATGATTTTTCTGAAATTGAATAAATAAAAGATGTTGCAACAAATATTCAAAAGGAATTTCTAAACAAAATTTTGCTTTAGCAGTTAATCTTGTGATGTATCAATTCAGAAATTAGTGTGTGATTTTATGTTTTTAAATGTATAATTATATATTTTTATATTTGCCTTTTCTTGACAGAAAAAGCGTTCCAAAATTTATTTAAATTTTAATGCCACATTGCATGATGGTATGCAAGAGCGGAATTTAATGTTTACCTCAAACTTTGGGTAATTAAACCAAAGAAAAAATGGTGAAACAAGCTCTTCTATTTTTAAAAGAAAGAATAAAAGAAGAGATTGGGTCGTTTTTGTTCGACATTAAAAATAGCAAAGAAAAAAAAGATGCGAAAAAGAAAGAAATTAGAGCCCCCTTCAACTTTTTTTTAAAAGTGACTGCGGCGTTGAATGCAGCAGTCACATCAAAAATGAGTGAGACTGGCTGTTTTCCCTTTTTCTTTCTTTCTATCTTTTGATCCATCATTCAAACAGTTGTGTCTAACATTAAAGTCAAAAACTACCCAATCGCATTTTTTGTCTCTTTATTCATTTCAATATTTTCTGCGAACACCACTTTTTCATCGGTTTAATTACCCAAAGTTTGAGGTAAACATTAAATTCTGCTCTTGCATACCATCTTGCAATGTGGCATTAAAATTTAAACAAATTTTGGAACGCTTTTTCTTTTAAGAAAAGGCAAATATTATAACTTTTAATTAATAATTTAATTAATAAATTAAACAACTTACCGTTTTTTTATTTGATCTAAATTGATACAGTATACCAATATAAAATTAATTATTAATATGGGGCAAAATTAAAGATCAGAAATGTTCCCAGTAAAAAATGAAATATGTTGAAAGTGTTTGAAAGGGAAAATAAAATGGATTCCTACAAACTTTTTATTAATTTTTTTTACTTTAGCCACCAAACTATTATATGATATTTGAGATCAAAATGATGATTCGCGTTTTTAAAAAAGATATCAAAAATTATTGTCATAAAAAATTTTTAGAAGTATATTTACAAATCATTTTTGAGACAGACCATGTTATATGGGAAAATACTTTTCATTGTTTGTTTTGGGAATCTCGGTTTTTAGAACAGAATACTGTTGAAAAATTACAGAAATACAAAAAAAATATTCTCAAAATATTTTAAAGAGAAGCATGAACTTCCTTGCACCGTTGGTGCACACCGAAAAACAATAAAAGATCAAAATTAAATTTTTAAACATAGAAAAACAGTATCAAAAAATCAGAAGAAATAAAGACAGCAATTTAAAAGCAGCCGCTTTTGGTAAAGTAAAAAATCTAACACTGAGAAATATTCTTTTAATTTTTCAGAGAAAAAATAGAATCAATAATTTCGTAATCCTATAAGTAGTAAGTCCTTTCTATGGTAGTGGTGTGGTGGTGGTGGCATCTTCGAATAAGAAAATCATAGCAGAAAAAAAAATTTTCAATTTTTAAATCAACGACTTATGAAATTTAAAGATTTTTTCTTGCGTCATGCTTTTCTTATTCGCATGTATATAGGACCTGTAAGCTTAATAATATTTTTATGAACGTTGACGGATCTGTAGATTAAAAGTATGCTTCATTTTACTTCCGTTGAAGGGGGAAATTGAATGCTAACATATTGTTCACGCATACCAGCATTTTCAAAATGTGCGTATTTTTCTTAAAATCATGGAACGACATACCCATTTCCGATTTCCTTTTTCATTCAAAGCAGAACATTCATTCGTGCTGACAAATTGAAACAACTGCGCGCGTGTGTGAACGACGAACACATGTCTGAAATGGGTTTGCACACGCGGTTGTCTTTATGTTAAAGTATCAGATGTGTGTTTCTGAAAAGTTTTTTTCTGACATGTCATGGTGCTGTAATTTTTACGGATGTGTAAAACTGCAGAAAACATTCTTGTCGAGATACAGTTTGCTTTTGAAATTTAAAAAACTGAAAAGAAAAAACCAAAGAGAGAGAAAAAAATTTGAAGGACACGACTTATTTTATTGATCAAAAAACACACATTTTTTCTTTATTTTTTTAAAACTTTTTTTCGCGCGTAAATTTTAATTTTCTTCGCTTGTTTGTTAATAAAACTTAAATAATAAAAATTTTGTCTTTATTTATTTGTATGATTCTTAAAAATCATAGAATTCAATTAAAAATGTATTTTTATTTTTTTGTATTTCTCCCATAATCGTTGCCTCTCTTTTTTATCTGCCGCGATGTTAATTTTCTTTGTTTAAGTTTTTAAAATAAACACATATTTTAGGGGTATAATTTACACACTAACAATGGCAAGTAATCGTATATTTGTTGGATCAACAAAAGATATCCTGGATTTGCGGAAAACTGTTGAATATCAAACTGTACAAATTCAAGCTCAACAAGAAGAAATTCAAAAACTAAAAGGTGTCATTCAAAATCAACAAGAAAAATATTGTTATTTACTTGATTCAAATTCAAAATTATGGATTCATTTGCAAAATCTTGAAAGACAACTTTCTGAAAAGATTAACTCTGAAAATTTGGTGGAAGATAAAGAGAATATTTCGCTTCCAAATGGTCCACAAAATGGTAAAGCTAAAAAGAAGAACAAAGATACAAAAAGTGAAAAGCCATTAAAAAAGAAGAAAAAAGAACTATATCAAAAATCTTCTGCTTCAAATATTAAAGAAATACCTGAAACATTATCTCAAGTTCAGAAATTTTTAAATGCTCATCCATCTTATGCAAAAGATATTGAAAAAGTTGCAAAAAATATTCAAAAGGAAAAATCTTATGATTCTGAAGAAGAAAATGAAGTTGAAACTACGAAGAAGGCGCCACGAAAAGGTCGTCATCATCATCGTGACATTGTTGAAAAAATTACAGTGGAACGAAAAATTTATAAAAAGAATAATTTTTGTGATGATTTATCGAGTACAATTGATGAAACATTGGACAGATTTGGTATGTTTTCCTATTTTTGGTAGCTATGTTAAATATATTATTTTAGGTATTGTCACATCAAGTGACGATGATTACCGTAATCCTCATCATCGTCGTCTACAACATTTATCAAGTACCCCAACAATTCGTGAAGTCACATCATCATCATCGTCCTCAGAACGTGATAACAATTTGGAAGATTCAGAAGCATCTAATCAATCCCCTGTTCATAGTTTTCGTGAAAGAAGACTTAGCCGTGGTTCTGATTCTGAAGTGACAACCATGCAGGATAAATTTGATGATGATGAAATGAGTTGTTGTAAGCTTAAATTTTTTTTTTATGAAGTACTGTAAATTTCATTTTTAGCTGATTCAGAACCTATGCCATCGCCCAAGAATGAATATCCTCGTCGACAACGTGTTGGAGATCGTTTAAGAAAAATGGGACAATAAAATTTCTATTTGTATAACTGTATATAAAATTTTATTTGATGCTTTGATTTTTATGTAAAAATTTGTATTTTTGGAGATTTGCAATAAAAAGAACTTTTGTAATTGGGATGAGGATTACTGTAGTAATATAAAATTGTTAGCGTTTATTGTTTTGTGAATGTTGCATTTAGAGATTGAGATATTTGATTTCAGTTGCTATTTAATTTTTAATTACAGTATACTTATAAAAAACATTCAAACCATGGTGTTCAGCAATATCATTGTTTAGCAAGTGTCTAATATTCAAATTTATTTATAAAGCTTTAACAAAAATTCGTTTAACAATGTCAAAAATGCAATGCAAAAAACTATTTAAAATATCATAGTAAAAAACCGAAAAAAGACATGGCCGAGAAAGAATTCTCACGATTCGTGAGTCACGAAAAGATTTTTTAAAGATTCCAAAATTGATTGTTACATTGAATTGAGGAATTTTGCAAAAATGCAAAAAAGAAATAAGCTTTGACAAGAAGGATTCCAAAAAGAAAGAAAAGAAGGAAAGTGAAATAAATTGAAACATCAAAAATTTGTTGATTCTTTTTGAAGGCACAAGCAAACATCCAATGATAGATAACAAAAATTGGAAGAATGAAATACAAAAAACCCAAAAGGATCATAGGATCAATGAGATAATGGTCATCACGGGCCTTTGTATGATATGCAAATTTTTCAAAGAATGAGTGTTCCATCAATTTTTCATCGGTTTTAGTTGCAAAATTATTTGGATCACTCGTAAAATTCTAAAATTGTGATATTAATTATATGATATGAATGATAACAAAAATTCAACAAACTTGATAAAAAAGCCAATATCCAAGGAAGCATGGTTCATCCATGATAATTTTGGAATCTTGAATTGTAAGGGCAGCACCAAAATAAATTCCTTCCCAAGTAAAGAATGCAACGATCAAAGCAATGAAAATTGTAAAATAAATCGGGACACCTTTTTCAGGGATGAATTTGTGACTTGGGGGAAAATTATAATATCGATTGAAAAGTGGCTCATTTTCTTCAAAGGTTCCGAAGCTTTTGTTTATCATTTTTGAAAGACTGAAATAAGATTTTTAAGGTATTGAAAAAAATATAAACACGGAATTTAAGGGTTGTACAAAACAAGATACGGTTGATCGAGATTTTAGAAATCTATTTTTAAAGAAGTTATTTTATGCTAGCTTCAAAAACACTCATTCATTCCGACAAAATTATTGATTTACAAAATTTAGAAAATCAAAGCTGCTTGTGAGTAAATGGAAAAATCGCATGATTTACGAAAGAAAAAAATCTGCAGACACTGTTTACGAAAAGAAACAGCCCATCATCACCCCTTGAAAAGTATTACTCAAAAAAGCGTTTTCATATTTCGAAAAGGTTCTTTCGTCTGCCATTTCTTCTGCAATGGAAAAAAACGAAGCAGTGCTTGCGCACAAATGAACGATTTTTTTCTGTCAATCGACAACATGCTTAAAGACAGGCAAAAAGACGAAAAAAATATGTTTTCATAAATGGTTGGGGCTATTTCGAAACATTTTAAAGGCACGAAAATGTGTCATCTACAAAATTTAACTTTGATTGATAAAATTAAAAATTTACAGAAAGGTTCATGTCTAAAATCGGCATCAAAAACAAAGGATCAGTTGAAAAGCCGCAAAGATGCTAATTTTGTTGTGTCAATCAAAATAATTAGTACAACATGAGAAAAAAGGCCAAGAATTCAAAATGTTTAATGAGACTATTACTGTATTTATAAATAACAAAAAATCAAAGAGCTTAAGAGATCATATGTGTGAAGAAAACTAAAGTGGCGAATTCCAAAAAAATTACAAAAAAGCATCTTTCATCGAAGCTTGCAGAAAATATTTGTGCAATATTTTTTCTGTGGTCAAAAAAGAAAATAGAACCATCGTGAAAAAAAGAGAAAAGATGAACCATAAAAAACATTGATGAAAGAGGAAGAAAAAATTCATTTGCATGCCAAAGAAAAATAGCAAAAGATGAATGTTAGGGAAGAACAAAGATGGTGTTGAAAGAAGAAATGCTGATCGTTTATAAAGGTTCATTCTTTGTTATTATAAAATGAATAATTTAGATTTACATTAAAAACAAAATCTATTTATTATTATCACAAATTTTCCAAAATATTATAATGTACCAATATTTACAAAAAGAGATTCTAATTAGTTAGTGAAAAAAAGGTTACATGATTAATAATTTCTATACTGTAACAGAAACAAAAACATTTTATGCAATTTCTTTGGATTTTGTTAAACCATGAAGTCGTTTCCCAAGTCGACTAATCACAACAAAAAAGCCAAAACTAAAAGATTTAAAAAAGATTAAAATTATTATCAAAAGCATAAAAAAGATACCTGCAGGGAACAATTCCGCATCCAATCAAAATCAATTTAAGTTCAGGTTTTGTAATTAAGAATCCAATTAAAGATAATCCTTCCAAGACATAAACAAATGAAGCAAGAACCTGCCGATGGCAATGACTTGAAAGAAAAGCCCCAAATGGAGCACAAAAAACTACCACCGGAATTGCGACTTCAAAATATTCCCATGCCAGTTGAGAAATTTCATTCATCATTGCATGACGCCAATAAAATCCGATTACAGTATTCACGGCCATTAAAATTACGGTGGTTGGAGTTGCAACTTTTTCAGAGACTCGAAAGAGCAAAGTTAAAATTGAAAAGGCACAAATATCCACCCCAGATCCAGCAAAAGCACTACATAATCCTAAAAAAGAAAATAGCTAAAAATGGTTAATTTTAATATTGAACAGTCCTTTTGTTGGTCATAAGGCTAATTTTGGTAAAATATTACTGTAGTTTGGAATACTGTAACTCCGGGAAATTTCCAGCCTTTTTCCCATTTCGCGGTAAACGAACAACACTAATCAAAACATAAAACTAACTTAGACTAAACTTAACAAACTTGATCAAACTCTCTATTATCATAATCCTCTTATGTAAAACATATTCTATAAAAAATCAAAAACTAACCTCCAACAAGACCGGTACAAAATAGCACCACAGCTTTAATCCAATTAAAATTTTGAATTTCCAAATATGTTTTTCTCTTCTTTTCTCGATTAAGCATAAATAATGCAATTGCAAAAGAGAACCAAATTGACACAAAAAGCATCTTCTTTTGATGACTGTCCAAAACAGAATCAACGAAAAATTGTAAACCAATTATAATTGAAATAAGCGCTCCCAAGCTTGTAAAAATTAAACATTTCCATTCAACTCGAACTCTAAAATATTACTAAATATGGATTAGATTTAAGTTAAACTTTTAAACTGATAACAAATACCCTAAGGAAAAAATGGAACTTACCGCATCCATAAAATTGCAAAAGTTGCAGATGTCATTCCACAGGATTGAATCATTAAAGAGAAATCTCGAGCAATTATTGAATCAATATGAAGCAGCAAAGTCATAACGGGAAATGCAACTGCACCTCCGCCTTCAGAAGTGGCACCTGAAAAATTAAACGTTAAATGGATGGATGGGATAAAATTGAAAAGAAAATACAGATTCTTTTTTTAATAAAAGATAAAGAAATTTGATGTAAAGTTTGCCTAAAGGTGTATCACACACTTGTACAGCAACATCAAAACCGCAGAAATTACTGTATCTTTGTAAAACAGGGACTTCAAACAATAAAAAATTCCTTACCTGCTACCGTAGCCCCAAAGATCATTGTTACAGCCATTTCATATCGGGTTGGATAAAGTCGAAAAAAATTATATCGAATTGCCAGGGACCACCAAATAGAATGCCAAAATAAAAATGGAATTAAAAATGCAAGATATTTTCGATATCTTTCATGCCATGGCAAATTTGGATCATCTTGAAGTTTTCTCATTAAAGCATCATCAAGTTTTTGACCTTCAAAAAAGTATTTCCTAACAAATTTTTTCACTTTTGATTTGAATTTAATTTTTGATGATTGTTGTTCAGGTTGTTGTTCTTGAGTGTTATCCAATGTTGATGAATTAATTGATGAAACAGTTAAAGTAATTTCATTGAAAGTTTCATTTAAATTTGACGGATTTGTTGGAGAAATTGAAACCATTCTTTTTTGATTTGAACGAGTTGTTTTTGCAACAGAAATAAATAAAAATTGAAACAATAAATTATTGTCAATAATGTAGTTCTTTTTAAAAAGGTTGTTCTTCCGCAACTTTTATACTTTTATATCGAATCCAAAAAGAATTTCATATCAGCATAAATTTCATTGTTTCCATTTCCTCTTTTTTTCCATACCTTCGACAAGCATAAATTTGCAGACAACACAAAAAAATGGACGAGAAAAAAAAGAGAACCTCTCTCTTTTTTTTCGTTGACGTTGAAAAAATTGTTGGACTTTTGATAAAAAAAACTGGAGGGAAAAACTGTGAATGTTTTTTGTTTTTACAAGTGCAAAGATTATCTCTTTTTAAAAAAGCGGAGGATTCATTTACCACAACATGAAAACAGATAAAAACAACGTAATCGGATATATTTAATCCAGCCATTAAAGGTATTTTGTAATAAATAATTTTTTTTGTTTGGTCATGTGTAACCAAGTTTAGTTACGTACTTTTTCTTTTCATAAATATTTTTAAATTAAATCTTAAAAGTTCAAGCTCATCAATGAATTATCAAATCACTGATAAATTTTGTCGATTTTCCCACTTGGTAAAAGCATAAAATCCTCACAAATTTTAAATTATATTTGATTTATGTTTTTTAAACATTCTTTTCGAAACTGTCAAAATCAAAGAAGTGTCTCTCACACAAAAAACATCAACAACAGTTGCAGCAGCCGCATAAAAAAGAAAGAAACGCCTCAAGGTCAAGCAGAAGCAGTTCAGAGCAAAAAAAAGGTAAGCCAAATAAAAAAGAAGAAGAAGGTGATGACTTCAGAATTGGGACATTTTAAGAAACCATGACCCCATTTTTCTTGTTTCCCAATTTCTAGAAAAATGACCGCAATTTACTTTTGTCTTTTGGGTAAAAGACTCCACAAAAAAGTCGGGTCATTGAATTTTTTTCAAATTAAAAAATAATGAAATTGTTAAATGTATTTTTGAAGGAATGAATAAAGTTTCGTTAATTGGGTGAAATAAGCATTGTTTGTTGTTTTGCGTGTTCAAATATTAAATACCTGAAATTTGCGTATATTGTTTCAATTTTAATATTATATTTTTTTAGGTGTTTGATCAAAAAAATTTACTTTTCTAATAAAATACTGTAACATTTTTTAAAACACCGGTGAGGTGTTCTGGCATTTTTGCTACTTTCAAATTTTATTAAACTCAAATTTTATCACTTCTGATCTCACATTTCAATTATTCCCAAAAAAAATGGGAGGTAAACTGGATTTTACATCCGCTCAACTTTGGGCTAAAATGGATGCCATTGATGAAAGAAAAGAAAACGCGTACAAAGCAATTTTAATTATTTGTTTATGTGTTTCATTGTGTTCATGGATGGCAATTGGGGCCGTGGGGCCAGTCCTTTATCAATTTGTAAATTTATCAAATACTCAAATGGCACATGTCCTCGAATTTTGCGAGGTAATCGATTTTTTAAAGTCATTTGAAATGATCTTTTATTTAAGGATACTGTAACTACAGTAGTAAAAGATTCCAGAGAATTATTTGAAGCTTTTGGACAATATTCAGCAGAAGAAAGAAGGAGAATATTTGAAAATGAAAAAAATAATACGGAAACTCATGCAATGTTTAAACGGAATCACAAAGCTGATTGTAATTGTGATGCCCCACCTGGACCCCCTGGTCTTCCTGGACGTATGTGAATCGATATTTAAACATGATAAAAATAATTAAATTTAAGGAGGAGGCTTAAAAGGTGCTCCTGGTGTTCCTGGAACGCAAGGAAAACCTGCAATACTACCGTGTCAACCCCCACCAGATTATGCAAAATGGTGCCCTGAACCATGCCCAGGGGGTCCTCAAGGACCTCCTGGAAATAGAGGTAGCTTGGGGGATAAAGGAGTCAAAGGTGAAGCTGGAAAAGATGGCACAGCTGGAGAGAATGGAGCAGCTGGACCTGCTGGCGCTAGAGGTAAACCCGGCACCCCAGGATTTGATGGTGAAGATGGGGCACCTGGAATTGATCAAGAACCAAAACCATTTATCCCTGGACCATCCGGTCCCCAAGGTGATATCGGACCCCAAGGGCCTCCTGGTCCTCGTGGTATGCCTGGTATTGAAGGTTTGTGAATCGATAATTTAAAAAAATAATAATTAAATTTAAGGTCCACAAGGTCCAATGGGACAGAAAGGACAAGGAGGTCGACATGGGGTACCTGGCCAACGGGGTCTTCCCGGTCTACAGGGTGTATCAGGTGACCCAGGATTTGATGGTGACAAAGGAGTGTGCCCAACATATTGTGCCAATGATGGCGGAGTATTTTTTGTTGAACCACCTGAATGGTTCTTTAATGACAAGAAACATAAATAAAAAAAACTCGTTTGGTGCCTGATTACCTCACATATTACTTTTGTTTATTACAATTACATTCAAATTTTGCTCATGGATTACTGTAAAGCTTTTAATACATGGATACATTAATTTTGTGAGATCCATTATTCAATTTTTAAAAGAAAAAATAAAGTTTATTTAAATAAAATAGTTTCTATTTATCCAATGCAAACATGGAACAATTTTTTAAGATCAGTTAAATTTTCTGTCAATTATGGTAGATTCTTCTTTTGAAATGAGGTTTAAGCCTTCTGGTAATAAAGTTGAAAACCAATACCATAGCTTTCCAAAAGTAGGCCTTGATAATGGTTCATGAAGCAAACCTAAATATTATCAACATACACTCTTCTATCCGTAATCAAAATGCATACATCTCATCATATATGATGCAGCAGATACTAAAGCAGGTGATGTCTCTTTTGAAGGCCAAAATGTAGTTTGTAAATGATTTTTGGCATGAAGAAAATCTGCAATTGTAGTTTCATTTAACGGACACACACAATCTGCGTATGGAATGTGTTCAATTTCATTAAAAATTTCCCAAATTGTAACTCCAAAACTCCAGACATCCGTTGCTTCACAATTTAACATTCTAGAGAATGGATTTAATAATTCTTTTGCTGTGTGAGTTATAGTACCCTGCAAAAAAAGGAATTAATAAAAGTAACTTACAAAAGTGATAACAAAAACAAACAATAACTGGCCGTCTTGATCTGTTAATGTCGTCAATTCTTTCGGATTTACCAAAATCGCTTATTTGGACAAAATTTTCATTAACGACAAGTACATTACTAGCCTTTAAATCGCAATGAACAATCCTTTTAAACGTTAAATAACTCATTCCATTTGCAATTTGTTGACAATATCGAAGTTTCTGTGTTATGGTTGGATTTGATTCACTATGCAAATATTCTGATAAACTGCATTTCAGTAATGGCATGACTAAAAGCATATTTTCATCCAGTCTTGTCGTTATCAATTTCACAATGTGTGGATGATCTTTTAGCTGTGACATAATTCGTTCTTCATTAAATGGTTCCTAAAAATGTTTTTATTAAAAATTAAGATTTTTTGACAAACATTTGTTTTCCGCTTTGGTTCTTTTACTGCCACATGATAACATTTTTCTCCATCTTTGTATACACACTTAAAATTTAGATATGAACAAATTTTAATATAAAACTAATTTCACCTTATAAACCTTGCCAAAAGCTCCCTTATCACTCAGTAAAATTTTTTTGTGCCAATCAAGTTGTTCCGTTTTAAAACTATTTGGCACAAAAGAAATTTTGGAAGCAATAACTAAATTTTCTTGCAAATTGTTTAAAGCCATTCTTGTTTTGCTGGAAATGGGCTCCATAACTTCTACATTTTCATGTGGTGGATTTGTTGTATTCTGTTTTTGTGGATTCTTTGGTTCACTTTGTACTTCAACTGTTAAATACTTTTCTGCTTTGCTTCTTTTTGATCCAACACTGCATGATTTTCCAGCGCGGCATTCTTTGTGGAATTTGCTTTGATCTTGGCATTGAAATTTTTGACTTTTATTAGGTTCCGAGAGCATGGAGTTTATTTCTTCGTTGATCTCAGAAGATTCAATATCCAAGTGTTTTGTTTTCTTCGATCTTGGACGTGGCTGGTTATATTTGTAAATAATAATTAAAATAATAATTATGCAAACAAATGGTACGGTAACAATAAGAAGTAAAAGAAGAAGCGCATGAATTATGTTAAAATTTAACTGTAGTGTGTTGTTTGTTACTGTTGTGATTTCAGGGGTTGTGTCTTGAATTTTTGGAACTTTTGAGCAGTCTTCAAGGCAGTAATATCCTTTTTCCCATTTGCATAATTGGTGATTTTTACTATTAAAACATTCTTGACAATCCCGTGCAGATGTTCCATTACATTCTTTACAACTGTTATGACAATCAGAGCAATCATTTATTTCTTTGTTAAAGAATTTGTTATAGCCACATCCTTAAAACAGATGAAGTTAAAATATTTAACAAAAGAATTCACTTACTTCTGTCACCATGTGAAAAATTAATAAATATTTCAAAAATAACAAAAATCATTAAAAAATCTGTCGCATTTTGCATTATTTTTGTTGACAATTTATGCATCGACTAACTTAAAAAAAAGAAGGAAAAGTTGTATGATGGAATTACTGATAACAACATTACCACGAAGCTTCTTGTGGTATTGATTATATATGCTTTTATTGTGAAGTTTTTTTGTGGATGAAAAAAAGATTTTAAAAAGGTCTTTAAAAATGAAGTTAATATATTTTTTTATCTTATTCACTTTTGCTTATATTAATTCAGCTTTTCGTATGTCTTTATCTTTGCGGGCAGTTATAACATTAATTTTAGAAAGTGTATGCTATGTGGGTAATTTAAAGTTTGGGGAGGAGAACTGCCTTAGTAATACCACAAAAGAAATTCCTGCAGATGTACTTGATGAGAAAAGGTTTTGCAAAGAAATCGCCTGTATGCCATATTTAAAGGATTTTGAAGTAAGAAGATTTTCAAAGTATCTGCATAGTTGTTTATAACAAATATCTTGAAACTTTCAGGCTAATATATGTTTTCAACAAAAAGAGATTGAAATTGAATTTTTTATTGTATATAAAAATATGACACATGAAATGTATAAAATTTCAACATTTAAAGAAAAGGATACGTATGAGGTAAGACTTTGTTTAAAGCATGATAAAATTAGATTAATATTTTAATTTTTGATATAAGTTTTGCTAGTTTTCAGTTAAAAAGTGTGGCAATATCCGGGACAAACACACGAAATTCCCATATTACGTTACGTATGGTATCCGGAGAATCCGTTTATCGATTGGCATTTAATGTGAAATATCTCACAAGTGTGAAAAGTAATGAAATTCCGTTGCAAAATCTTGGACTCAATAATATTGTTGTTTGGCAACCTTTTCTTAATTATGACCAATATCATATTATTGATCACGACAGTGGGATTTATAAAGAACATTTTAAAGAATATTTCAACAAAAGTAAAGAGGTATCTTATGTAATAACTTCACAATATTCTCATTAATTTTAGAATTCCACAGTTTATGAAATTTCCGAAAGTTTACAAAATAAAGAGGAATGCACAAAATGGAGTGCAATTATTCCTAATGAAACAACGACTATATTATCATTATTAACTACTACAACAACCGTTTCAATTTCTGCAACATTAAATGCCATGAGTATTATTGGTCTTATTTTAGCAATTGTTGGGATTATTATTTTTATTTGTTGTATAGCAGCAATCCTGATATCACTTTGTTGTTACTTCAATCGGAAAAAGAATTTTGTTATAAGTGCTCAAAATGACGGAAATGATTTTCCAGTTGAGATAGTAGCACATGCGCCGCTTCCATTGTTAAGTGAACCTCCATTGCCTTCCCCTCCACCAACAAATATTGATGAAAGTAATACGCATAATAATGCAGACACAGGCCCACAGGCACCACCTCATGTTCCGGAATTATCCCAATCAACCTTCGCTGCACCACCTCCAGATGAAAGGTTACGATTTTTTGGCCAGTTGTATGAAGGTTTTATACAATATGCGAATTTTCGAAATCGTAATAGTGGTATTACTTTAAGTAAGAATATTTATTATTAAATCAATTTCTTATTGTTAAAGTTTAAGGCCCCATTGATATGGTAGAAATGCAGACTCTAAGACAAAGCCAAAATGACCTTGCAGTGCCGTAACTTCATCGAAGTTCTGGGTGGTGTTATGAGGGGTCTGGGGGTGTCGCGCTTTAAAAAACTTCTTAAAATTTACCTGGTATGAATTTTATTTTTCACTTTAAATTTTTATCTTCTAAGGGGTGTCGCGACACCCACAACACCCCTCAAGTTATGGCAATGTGAACTTGCTTTTAATTAATGACAATAACCTCTAAAATTTATTGAATATCTCATTTGAAATAAATTGCATAATAATTTGTTATTAAACGTGTATCTGTTAATTTTACAAACAAAATACAGTTAAAAAGGAGTTGACACATTTACATGAAATATTAAATATTTTATACATTTTTGTAGGAGTATAAATTTTAATCCGGATTATATTCAAAATGCACAAGGCTTGAACTTCCGTTGGAATCATGATTTTCAGCTTGTGTCATAATATTGTAAACGTCAAGGCTTTCCGGTAACATTGATGAAAAAGAAATCCATAATTTCTTGAATGAATACCGGAAAAGTGGATTTCGATTCCAACCTAAATTTAAAAGTAATAGTACGAATTAATAATTATTATTTTACATCTGAACATTAATGTGGATAAAGTTTGTGAAATATCCTGTGGCCAATTAGTTGTCGATAAAGCTCCATTTTTCATTAAAAAATCAAAAAGTAAAATCTCTGTTAATGGTTGGACTTCAAGTTGATAAGGTAATTTATTTGTTGTATCAAAAATTTCCCACATTACAACACCAAAACTCCAAACTTCTGTTGCTTCAGAATTTTGTGCATTGTTTCCTTTGTAATCTTTAAACAGCTCAATTGCAGTATGTGTAATTGTACCCTTAAGATAAAACAAATTTACTTATATTATATCAATTATTAAACACCCAACCATTGTTCCACCAGTTCTTTGATGATTCATTCTTCGGGCTAATCCAAAATCACTAATTTCAATCCAATTTTCATTAACAACCAAAATATTTGTTGCTTTTAAATCACAATGCACAATTCTTCTAACCATTAAATAACTCATTCCATTTGCAATTTGTTGACAATATCGAATTTTATGAGTGATTGTAAGTTTATTTGTTTCATGAATAAAATTTTTCAAGTTATTTCTTCTTAAGGGTGTCACCAAAATTACATTTTGGTTAATCATGGTTGCAACAAGTCCAATAATGTGTGGATGCTTCAATCGAGCCATATGTTCCCTTTCATCAAAAGCATCCTAAAATTTAAATAAAATTCAAATTTTGTTTGTCAAATTTATTTATTCAAACTGGTGCTTTATCATTGGCAACTTTAACTGCAACATAAAAATATTGATCATTATTTTTTCTGTATAAACACTGAAAAAACATTATTTTTATTCCAAGCATTTTTATGGAAAATATTATAATTCTAAATTTCTAAAATAAAGACTGACTTTATAAACATCGCCATATTGCCCGCTGGCTAAGAATTCTTTGTTATCCCATAATAAATGTTCTGTAATAATTCCTTCAGTTGGAAGTTCATTTCCAACAATTACTTGTTGCAGCTGATTTCCATTTTGAAGGAATGATTCGCCTTCGTCTTTTGGTATTTCCCTTCTTTTCCATGCTTTATAAATGCATAACCAAATTATAATTAAACACCCAATTAAAATTGTTGCAGCCAAAATTAACCAAATAACAATTGTTTGAATGTTGTGATCGGTGTCCGCATTTTCAAGCTTTGTTGTTGGAGTACTGTAAATTAATATCAGAGAAGAAAGAGCTTCTTCGGAACATTTTTCTAACCGTAGAGGTTTTCAGAAGATGATGGAGTTGAGTGCCCATATTTTGCCCATAAACTCGTCTAGTATAAGGAATAATTGAGGCAAAAAATTAGCTGCTAAATCCTCAAACTGTGACTTTACCAAGGGCTCAAAGTTACTGTAATACAGTAATCCGCAATAGAACCCTTGACTCATATTTTCCATATTCTGCAAATTTTAGAGACAAAAATGTTACAAACGCTTCAAATTCGGATTCAGCATGCTCGATAACCTATAAATCCAGAAAACAAGGTCAAGAAATCACAGGCTTTTAAAAATTTGCACAAAAATATAAAAAATCCCTGCTGTTGATGTAATAATAGATATCGTCATTTTGCCTTGGTGGAAAATTGGTACCATTGCATATTTTTGCATGTTCTTTCTTGAATATGATTAATTAAGTACATTTGACAACCCACAAACACTACTTGCTCCAAAATATATCGTATTTAAATTTTTTTGAAGTGATGGTTATGATTTTGTGGCAGGAAATTTTTAAACTTTTGTGCAAATTTTTAAAAGCCTGTGATTTCTTGACCTTGTTTTCTGGATTTATAGGTTATCGAGCATGCTGAATCCGAATTTGAAGCGGTTGTAACATTTTTGTCTCTAAAATTTGCAGAATATGGAAATTATGAGTCAAGGGTTCTATTGCGGATTACTGTATTACAGTAACTTTGAGCCCTTGGTAAAGTCACAGTTTGAGGATTTAGCAGCTAATTTTTTGCCTCAATTATTCCTTATACTAGACGAGTTTATGGGCAAAATATGGGCACTCAACTCCATCATCTTCTGAAAACCTCTACGGTAAGCATTGAGAAATTGTTGTTCCAGGAAATGTACAATTTATTAAAGAATTATTACAAATTATGCAATCATAATTATTTGGGCCATGACATTTCAAACATGAATTATGACATAATTTACAGTTTCCTTCACCGTTTTCGTACAACCCCACACCACAAACTTAAAATAATTGAAATAAAAATATTTTGAATTCTTTAAAATTTGATAAAAGCGAATCCGAAATGCTAAACAAAATAAAAGCTTACATGAAAGAGTGTTTGGTAGTAAAAATAAAAACACTACAATTAAAAATGCTCTTATTTTAATCATAATACTAAATTTAGCTTTTGATTAAAAACTTAATATTTAATTTTAAAACATTTAATTTTTGGTTTTTCTTTCACAACAACAATAATAATCCAACTGACACACACATGGGCAAGTTTCACAACATATTCTTATCAGTTGCCAAATTATTGCAGATTATGGATACATACAATCATACTCCTCAAATCAATGAAACAAATACATGTACCTTAAAAACAAAAATTGAGCTGTGTCTCATTTGTTTAAATTAAAAAGCAATAGTTTTTTGCACATTTTTAATCAACCGGGTGAAATGAAGATTTTTGTTGTAATTGCATGTTTTTTTCTTCTTCATTGTATTCAAACGGTAGATGCAAGTAAGTACTAGAAAAATGGATATCTTTTTTAACAATGTATATTTATATTTTACAGAATGTTACCACCACAAGCTAGTATACGGTACACATGAATGTTTAAAGGATTCAGATGACAATGAAGCACTTGCAAAAGTACTTGAAGGCCAAACCTGTAAAGAACTTTCATGTTCTCCAATTATTCCATCGTTAAAAGTTAATTAAAAAAGTTTTGTTTTTGATGTTAATTTGTTTCCTTATTTAAGGCAAATGTTTGCATCATCAAAGAAAGCAATTCATTCAATTTATGGATTTACCGAAATTCAACAAATTCAATGTACCGCTTTGATACATTTACATTTAATAACAAAAAATATAATGTGGGCAATTTTTATTTATCTTTGTTCAAATAAAATTGAGATATAAATTTCAGATTACGAAAATAGCAATAAGAGATTTTTGGATGACTTTGTTGTTGGAATATGAGTCAACCGAAGCATATCGTCTTTCATTCATTTTAACAAATTTAAGCAAAATTAAAAGTAACAGTGGTAATCCTGAATATATGGGAAAATTAAAGAATATTGTTTGGAAGCCATCTTTTCAAGATGATAAATATATGATCTTAAATTCAACAGAAGTTCAACGACGATTATGGTGTTCTCCGGGGGCAAAATGTTCAACAAATTTTAACGTAAAAAATCGTTAATACTATAACACAAATGACTAAGATATATATTTTACAGGATTATATTGATTCACACCGTGATCTTTGTGTTGATGTAAATGCTGCACCATCAACAACAATAGAATCTTATCTTTTAAAAGATATTAAAGAAAAATACAGTGAAGCACAAATATTATTACTTGTTGCACTTATCACAATTGGTGTGCTAATTTTGGCACTTTTTGTTGCTATTGTCTTAATTGCCTATATTCTAAAACGAAAACCAAGAAGACCTGTTAAATCTGATATAACAAGGAAGGAAGAAGGCAGGCTTCTTGAACAACCACAACCAGAACATGACCCTGCAAATTTACAAAGTGACATTCAACCCGCTGCTCAACCAAATGTTCCTCTTAATCCAATTAATCCGTCTAGAATCCAAGCAAAAATAATCTTGTAATTTAAGCGTTCTCTGTAAATTTATTGTGTACCGTAACATTATTGTGTAAAAATTTTAAGCATGCTTTAAAATATTTTTTAATTCTGTGTTTTTTCAAAACATTTATTTCTTCTTCATTTTTTCTCCCTTCATTTTTCCGGTTGTTTCTTTAAATTTTTATCAGTGAAAATAAAAAAATGTACAGTCATCTTCTGCATTTAACTTTTTGATTAACAAGAAATGAAAACAAATATTGATTTTTATTTGTTTTTTCTTTAAAGTTATATGTTAATAATAATTGTAAATGTACATAATTATAAACAAGGGCAATTACGCTTTTAAACTGTTAATTTATTCACTTTTATTACAAACTATTATACCTATTTTTACAAATGCAGAAATTGCTGAAATCAATGAAAAATTTTATGATGATTCTAATAATAAAAAAGGAATGGATTCATCAGCGTGGAAAATTATGTTGGTTGCATTATTTGTAATTATTTTTGTTGCACTTTGTATTATAATTTTTGGGATAGTTTTATTATGTAAATGGTATTGTAAATGGTCATTTTTAAAATCAAATTCAAATGAAAGAAAATCCATTAATATTTGTAACGATTTTTCACCTCCAAAACCTCCAATAAATTCACCATCATTAAATGAACCCACAAGATTAGATATTTTGGAGTCAAATGTTCAACATATTGCAAGATATATTGAACAAAAACGAATTGAAGAAACTGTTTTGCCCTTAGAGCATTTAACATTTCCCACATCTTCTGATGAAACAAAAGAAACTCCTTCAATGTCACATTCATATTATAAAATAAATGAAACTTCGGAAATGTTAGAAAAACCTTCAAATTATTTAAACGTTCATGACAGTTATGATCGTATTTCTGGTATGTTCACCAAATTTAATAATTGAAAATAAACATTCATTTTAGGTTTTCGAGAAAAAAATGAAATCGCATCATCAAAGACGCAAAGTGAAGACGATCTTGCATTTATTTGATTACGCTTTTTTTTAAAATTAATAATTTGCTCAGAATTATAATAATTTATTTATTTTAAAATAATTACAAATAATGCAACCATTATACTCAAATTTAAAAAATAAAAGCACTTGCTATTAAATGAATTTGATACAATTAATCCATTCTTTAATTAAATTAAAATACAACCAAAATTCTCAATAGCTAATTTTAGCATTACATCATTTTTAGTTCTTTAAGACATTTCAAATAATTTTTAGAAAACTAGAATTTACAGATTCTTCATTGTTAACAAGTTTTTGACTTCCTGGTAACAACATTGAAAACAAATACCATAACTTATTGTTTCTTGTTCCAAAATCTCGAGAAGCAACAGATGTTTAGGGGTCACAATGGGAGAAATTTTTTATTCAGCCAACAAAATACCGTATACAGAAGAACTCTCTCGACAAAAAATTATGGAAATGGATTTAATAATTTTTTTATCAACAGGCCTGCGGCTAAAATCTCCCGAAAATTTGCCACCTAATTTACAACGAATTATGATTACTTATATGAAATTATTTGAAAAAAGGAATGGTTCAATTAAAAAGTTTTAGGTTGGATGGAAAAACATTATGAGAGACTAAAATTTAATCAACTTTTTCATAAATTTTCCAAATCATTGCCAGAAGCATCTTACAAAACGAATAACAATATTTTGGATGAAAGCCTTGACAAATACTTGTGGTCTGGGCTATGGCTTTTGTTCTTTTATCGTTAAGTCGAACATGTTTTTTTAGTTTTGATAAAATAAAAATCAAATACAGAATAATTTCAATGAACGTTCAAATTAATACAAATCTCAAAAAAACCTTTACGGAAATAAAAATTCTTAAATAAACAAATGATCTTTCTTTTTTATATATCTCTTTGGACTAAATAAAAATATGCCATGAAAAGAGTTTATTGTTTTTGTACAAAGTGCTATAAATGTTGAATACGTTTTAGGGCACAAAAATGAAAAGAAATCATTTCTCTGTGAATAAATTAAAAATTTAAGCCAAATTGAACTCAATTTCGAAAACTGATTCTTTGTAACATGGAACAAAGAACGCATTCAGCCACTATTAAATTGGTTGGAATTAATAAATTTCAGATAATTTATATTAGCAAATACAATTTTTACTCAAATAAAATCTTCAATAAACATATATTTTGCTTAAACTTCCAAAACATTATGTACGGCATATGATGTTCCTTCGGGCAGCGAATTTGAAAATGCGAGGAAAAGTTGATTGAAGGTTGGTCGTTCATGGGATGACTCAAGCCAGCCTAAATTATTAGCATACAAGCTACAATGTTAATCGATTTCTTACAGGCTCGAATTGCTCTTTGTACATTTAAGTGCAGTTTCTCGGGTATGTTTAAACGCTTTCCATTTGCTAAAAAACTTGTGAGGGCTGTCTCATCCACTTTTATACAATTTAATTCATCTGTATATGGTATTTTGGAACCGAATGTAAAAATTTCCCATGCCGTAACACCAAAACTCCAAACATCCGTTGCTTCACATGCAAAAGCTTTCTTTTCTTTCAATAACTCTAATGCAACATGTGTCGCTGTTCCCTAAATATTTATTAATTTTAATTAAACTCTTCAAAAATATTAGAAAACTTCCATAAAAAGTTTTTGTCTAACTTACTAATGTATGTTTTCCTTTTCCCAAAACTTCAGATTTACCAAAATCAGAAATTTCAATATGATTAATATTTACCACAAGAATATTACTAGCTTTTAAATCACAGTGTATAATTTCCTGACTTATCATATACCGGCATGCATCTGCAATTTGCATACAGTATCTTATTTGATGGCAATCGGTTATTCTATCTTTTTCTTCCTTTAAAAAGTGCTTTAAATCACATTGCCGAAATGGCATTACTAAAATCAGGCTGTTTTTCATATTTACAGTTTTTAGTTTAATGATATTTAAATGGCTAAGTTTTGATAAAACTGATGATTCTTTTGATGCTTCCTAAAAATTTATATTTGATTGATATTGAAAACGAAAAATTTACTTTGCTTGTAAAATTTGCAATTTTAATTGCCACCCAAATATATTCACAATTTTCAACATATTGGCACTAAAAATTCTTACTTTATTTGATTGCTAAACTTTAGCTGAATTATTTTACCTTATATACCGTACCAAATTGACCCCTTCCAAGTGGCTCTTTTTCATCCAATAAAAGACTTCCCTCATTTAAACTTGAATTCGGAAAAGTGTTTGAAACTATTCTTTCTTCCTTTTTTGTTGTTAATGGAGAAGGAACGTTTCTTCTTTTCTTTTTTGTTAAACATGAAGATGTTTGACTTTGACTTTCGACATTTTCATCAAAATGGCTTTGAAAGGTGTAAGCTTTCTTCCGACTTTTGTGAAAACATTTCCATATTTTTGCCAGCAAAAAAATTGTCATCAATGAAATAAGGATCGCTAATAACAAAACGATCAAAAATGAATGATTTCCTTTTTCACTTGAATTATTAATTTTCTCTTCTTCCAAAGGATCCGTTTTCTCCAAAAATTGGATTTTTGCCGGCAATGTTTTGGATTTAACTATCAAATCTATAGATTTATATATCTCTGTTGTTGTGGTTGTTGTTGTCAATGAACTACATAAAAGACAATTTGAACCACAAAAATTTTCTTTACATTTTTTACAAAAACTTGATGAAAAACATTCGAGACAATTTGGAAGGCATTTAACACATTTTTTATCATCACTTAAATAATGTCTTGATGGGCATACTGTAATATTATGTTTTAATTATAAACTCACAACTCAGACAAAAGATACCTGTTGATCCACATTCAGAAACATTTATTAAAAGTGAAATAATAAGAAATGTTGGTATTAAATAAACCATTCAATATTACATTTGTCAAAAAAAAAAATAACAGGGCTCTTACTTCAATTTCATGCTTTGGAGTTTTGTTTATTCCATTCTTTTTTTCTTATCAGTAGTACACACATAACCACCACATACGCATTCTTCAAAATAAAAAATGGTAAACGTAGTAGTAGAAAAATTATAACTTGTCATTTTTGAAAAGTTTACCCTTCAAACAAAGCTTGAAAAGATGAAATGTATTGTTGTGACATTACTTTTATACAGTTTATCATTGCATTTTCCTGTTGCAAGTAAGTTTTTAAAAACTTAAAAATTGCAAAATGACATCCCTAGCACATATGTATATGTGTGATTTAATAAATTTTAGAAGATCCTTGCATTTCCCGGTATGTTTATTTTTCTGGTCCTAAATGTATACCGGATTCTACAACATACCGAAAAATGATATCCACAGATCAAAATTATTTGTGTGATAATGTTTCTTTTTTGGGTTCAACTTCAAAGGTTTGTTCATCTAAAAAGTTTTTGATTTTATAAAAAATGGGTATTTAAGAAAAATTATTTTCTGAAAAAGGATAATCAGATAATTGTATATGTTAGTGACAATGATATTTCACCGGCTGAAATTGTAATTTATGACGATGATTTAAGAAATTACAAAGTTCTTCGAGCTTCTGTCAGTGAAAATCTAATTTTACTTGAAGTTGTAAATGATCATGGAAGACGTTTTGTAATTACTTTGGACAGTAATTCTGAAGGCAGAAAAATTCATGGAGAAGTTTTTGAAATCGGCAATACAAATCATACTGTATGCATTCTTATGTGCGATCATTTTTATGCTATTAAAGTAGAAGGATCTCAAGTTATACAAGAGCATCTTCAAATTATAGCATATAATCAATTAGAAAGTACAGAAAAGATTTTGTTTGATTCCGGTGAAGTCTGTCTTCGTTTATCATATGTTAAATAATGTCAGTTTATACAAATTTAGGAAATTGCAACGATTGATACAACAAATTCAATAATTATTAAAATCAAAACAAAAAGTGGTAATAATCATCATGTTAAAATTGATTATCCAGATAAAAGTGCACCTTCAACATCACTTAAACATGAGGTCATAAATGTGACTCCTAGATTTGCGGCAGTTGTAAAAGAAGAATCATCATCACCTACTGCGTTCAGTATACAACTTACACATTCTCAAATTAACTGGATTTTGGGCATTGCTTTCGTTGCTGTTGTAATTGCTTTGGTTGTTGTCGTTATTTATTACAAAAGGGATAAATACAAAAGACAATCTTCTCCCACAAATGCTTCAACCTTACCTACAAATACAGTAGATCCTCATTTATCCGGATCTTCTTCAACGAGACCTACAACTGCTGGAAATATTACTGCAGAAACTGAGCCGTTCTTACAAAGGTAAAATTATTAACAACTTATTCAACAAAAAATAAAGTAGTAATTTTATAGACCTCGTGTTACAGTAAACACTCAAACAGAAGGTATTATACAACAAAAACGCAATCCCTGCATTTTACTTTAATTCATCAATTATTATTTCAGATGCAACAAGTCATACATCTTCTTTAGCACCAAAACCATAAAAGAAAAAGTTTATTATTCTTGATGTAAATAATTGTTGTATTTATTCGTGTTTTTAAAGGGTAAATTAAAAAAAGACCGGTGAAAAAATAAAGCAATATTAATTGATTTAACAAAAATAACAATGCACAAAATCTTTCATCATTTTTTTCTCTGATTGAATTTATTTTTGTTCGAGATAGAATTAATCCGATGCATTATATTAAAAATCCCTTTTTTGGTATAAAACAAACTTTTTATTTTATTTTCCCTTCTTTTTTAAAGCAGAAAATGGTGGCCTCAATTTTTTTCCTTTCACTTTTGTGTGTTTTTGCTTCTGTTTTTGGGCAAGATACCCCAGCCCCAATTGTTCCGGCTCTGCTTCAACTTGATGAACAAACAAAATCAAAAGTTGAAACAATTTTGATAAATCAAAATCTTCCTCTTAAAGATATCAATTCACAAGTTGATGCAATCTTTGCCCAACAATCTCCAAGTATTGCTGTAAGTTTGCTAAAATTTATGAATACCGTAATCCCCTTTTATTTTTAGTCCCAGTATACTGTAACAAAGGAGGCATATCAAAGAGCTGTCGCTGAATTAGAAAAACATCACACTGAAGAAATTAAAGCTGCATCCGCTCCTGCTCAAGCTGCAGATTCTGAAATTCGAAAAATTGCAAACAATGATTCTTTAACTTCACTTGAACAAAATCGTGGCATTTTACAAATTTATTTGGCCCAAACTCCAGATGTCCAAAAAGAATTAAATCAATTTGCAATTTTCCGTCGAAGTTAAACATAAAAACATTATATTGATTTTTATTAATGTTGAAAAAAATAATAAATTTTTTATTTAATGTGAAAGGGATAATCTATTTTGAAATTTAACAAAAGACAAATTAAAGCGAAAAAAGGGATTATTGTTCAAATAATAATTAGCGAGCCATATCTGCTAAAGAACCGGTATTCTCTCCATATTTCACTGGGACTGCTCCATTTTGATTAAAAATTGCACATTGTTCAATTGTTGGAAATGTTGAAATCAGGATTAAAGCAAACATGTCAGGTATCATATGTCCTTGATCAAATAAAATACGTTTCGGTAGTCGATCTCGATATGTACAGTAATGAGCTATAAAATTGCAACTATTTAGAATTACGAAAAATTAAAAATAAAACATACAATCAAGTCCTTGCATCACTAAAATTAACGAAGCCGGAGTTCCCATAATAATTCTCGGATGAATTTCTTTCATTAAATCTATTGCTTCTGAACCGCGAAAATTGAGTCCATGTTCTATTCTTTCAATATTCCAACTATCCGCAGTCATATCGTAATCTGCTTGATGGACTTTAATATTTTTCAGGGATTCAGATTTCCATTTTTCAGCACAAAACATTCCTGGAGGGAATACGATAGTCTGCTTGGACATTTCAGAATCATCATTACAAAATGTCGCCAATTCATATAATCTATCAGTTGACGGTGTACAAAATATAAATGTTTGACGTTCTAAATACGCATCTTGGATAGCTTTTTGAAGTGTTGAAATTGAATCATCTTCCGAAATAGTGAATGTCGAAAGATTCGGTCCTTTGCGTTCGGAAATCAGTGCACGAAAAGCTTGAAAGCCGCCCTTCTGCTTTCGAGATTCATTTTGAGCATTTTTCAGTTGGTGTCTATTGAAACACGACATAATTTTTCTATACACAGCTGTGTTGTAATGTATCAAATATATCCGGACCTAAACAAACAATAATTATTTGACAAAAATTAGCATGAATAAAAGCTTACTTTTAATATCTGAAGATTACCCCTCCATTCTGGATATGAATTAGATCTCTTTATCAGCCGTAAATATAATATTCTTACATATTCATCGCCTTCAAAATCTTCATCAATTTTACTTATTTCTCCAATTGCAAAGCTTTTGTCAAATTTGATTAGACATTGAGTTCCGATAGAAAGTGGAGATCCATGATAGTCTGATTGAGTTAAAGAGATTTGAATGCAATCATTAAATACATAAATTCCGTCAAAATCTTTAGTAAAATCATCCGTTGAAGAAGTTTGATATAATTGCCGAATATCGTCTTCAAAATATATATCTGGCTTTGTTTCTAATAATCGTCGATTTTTCATCATCTTGTTTTAAAGAAATATAATAAACAATTTATCAAAGCACTGTATAAATTTGTATAACAGATTATAATTTCTAAATTGAATTGAAGAAGGTAATTGCAAAATTAAAAAAAGAATTCTGCAAAAAAATTGTTTTGGCAATTTGTTACCAAATATAATATAGTCCAAGAAATAGTTTATTAAGCAATGTGGGAGTAGATCTGGAGAAAAAATCAGTGTCTCCACCGTTCCGTTCCGGAACGTCCGTTCTTCCGTTCCGTTCCCGTTCTGGAACGGGAACGTATACCCGTTCCTCATTTTAATAACGGAACGGGTACGGATTCAAAAAGAACGGAACGGAACGCGTTCCTTTTGAGATTTTAGACGTTCCGTTCCTTTACATGTTTTCACTATTTTTTATATTATATTTTTTGTACACTACTTTATTGCATCTTTGAAAACGTCTGGGTTGTTTGCAGTTTGACCTGAGTTTCTCAATCAAAAAATATAAAAGAATGTAAAGTCTTAGAAAATTAATTGACTTGTAACGTGCAAAACTTGCTTATTTCAAAATTTTATGAGGCGACAAAAAGAACAATAAATCAAAGTTTAGCTTTTAACAATCTGATTAAAAATATGAGGTTGTAAAATTTGGACATTTAATTGGCATTTCTATTTGACGGCAATAGTCATAAGTTCTTTTCTATTTCAGAATGTAAATACAGCAACTACCATTCACTTTTAAGCATATTAAAATGAATGTCACTATCGGATTTCTTGTTGGTGGCGTTATTTACAATGTAATCACCGATGGCATTTCGGCGTCGACGAGTATTATTATTTCGTTGAACATTTTCTGGATTAATTTTAACTCCAAAATGCATAAATTTCTTTAAAAACGACAAAATGTATTCTCTTTTACGACTTTGACGTAATAACATGTGAGAATATGCAATAAATGCAAATATATTTAAAACCTAAAAATTTTGTTATGACATAAATAATTATGCATGGACGTAAACAAAATATTAAAAAATTACCGTATAATAATAACATCCAACCACGGCAGCGTTTTGCACCATCCAATAACAAAAAAGTTTTAGTGAAATTGTTGTTGCCCCTCCGGCAATTAATCCTAGAGAACCCCAAACAACCATCGGAAAAATGAAACGAATCATTCGAAGATTTTCAAATATCTGTAAAAATAAACATTTTTTCAGATTAAAAAGAAATTAGGCAAATGTGGTGTACCAAAATTACAGTATCTTTTAAAACACCGAATTAAAAAACTTGTACTTTTGAGAATTCTAATACATGGTACTTACTTGATATCGATGTGTTAAAACAATATTGCTTGAATTTTTAAGTTTTCGAAGTCTTTGATTAAGTTTAAACAGGACAAAAATTAGCTAAAAATTAATTGCTTAAATTTAATTTTTGTAATTAAAAATTTGAAAGCTTACAAAAACAGTTAAAATATCAAAGGCATAACAAACTCCGGCATTTATAAAGAAATTGATACCTAAATTACCGTTGATTACAGTAACCCGAATATAGTGTTCAAACATACCAGCATTCCAGATATAACAATATAAAATTGCAAATAAAAATACGAAAACTGTTGCGGCATAAATGAAAAATAAATTCCGAGATTTTTTAGACTTTTCATAGGTACGGTAATAAAATGTTGCCAAAAGTCTCTCAAAAAATATTAAAAGAATACTTCCAAGTTGAAGTCCAGCAGCAAAACAGCCCAAATAATTTATTGGAATTACAAACCATGGAATACTGTGGTTTGGGATATTTGGATTTGGGGTTATAAAAATTAATAGATTTATTACAAATGATGAAATTAAAAATGAAATGAAAGATAAATGTAACAGAATCATGGATATCCTTAAAATATATGGTTTTATTATTTTAAAAATTATGACAAAAAAATGAAGTTACCAAAAATTCAAATGACAAATTGGTTTAACTCTTTTAATATCCAAAAATATGAAAGGTAAATAAATTAAATTTCCAATGCAAACAAGAAAACATAAAATATTTAAAAATCGTAAAAATATTTCAGCAAAAATTTCCTTTTCCATTTTTTTCGTTTGTTTTCAATCTATTGTTTTTTAACCGTTAAACATAACAACAATTTTCTAAAATGAATTACAATTACAATTGTGACACAGAATAAATTTATTTATCAAACATCAACATTCAATACTACCGCGAAAATGAATGCGAACAATATTATTAAATTTGATGAATAAAACTATGAAATAAATTAATAGAGAAGTGCATTTATGACGTGACGGAAATTGCACATTCACTACACGTTATTGAGTTTACTCACACTTTGCCAAACTTTTTTGCAAACTATTTTTTTCCAAAAAATGATCGAGTATTTCTACTATAATTTTTTATTTAAAATATCCATAAAATTATTATTTTTTTGTCTAATATGATAGCTAGGTTAATTATGAATCGAATGATACCAAAAACATTACAAACTACAAAGTACACGCAATATGCGACTGGATAAACGATGTTGCACATGTATTTGGACAACTTTGAATAAAGTTCCTGAAGTCCCCTTACGATAGATGTTTAATTTTTTGGTCTAAATCAATTAATTATGATATGGGCTTTCATATTTATTGGCCAGAATTTTTTATTTACCATTATCTCACCATAATTTTACGATTTTTTTGATAACATTGCTTTTTACAGTATATTTTATTATTTTTAAAGTACAAATATCATTTATACATATTAATTATGACATTTTGGAACGTTTGTAACGTGTTTTGTACCCGAAAAAGTTATAATTTCAGATGGCAACGAAGGAAGACTCGCTGTTTTTGAAGAACAAACAACATTCTTGTGCAAGTAATATTGTTAATGAAAGCAGTAAATTTATTAATGTCAATCTGAATCAAAGTCATAAATGTTGTGATCATTTACCATCTTTTCAATCTCATTTTAGCAAATCAAGCAAAATCTTGATAAAAACAAGCAACTACAAAAAATTTAAAAGTTGCTTATAATTTCAAAGTAAAATTTTACACAATCATTTACTTTTTTTGATTTTTTCTTTGACCGTGAAAAATTATATTACTCTAGGATTGTAATAGTATAATTTAATAACAGGTTATACAGATTCTAAAAATTACAAACATAATGTAAATTCACAGAAGTTGAATAAATCAACAAAAATTGGCTCAAAAACTGTTTTACCTTTCAATCTTTAAAATGATGAAGCAGAAAAAGATAAAAAACGATGGAAGACCAAATCATTGAAGAAGCAGAATCAGATGAAACAAGGACACCTGCACAAATTCGACAGCTTAAAATTGATTTACAATCACTGAAAGCATCACTAACGATAAAGAGCATTCCAGTTAAACAATTAGTTCCTCCGGTTGTTCATATTGGGATTTCTACAGTATACTTCATGGCTATACAAAGCCTAACCAATTACTTTTTTAAAGATAAACCTAAAAAACGTTTCAAAATGTCATAATTAATATGTATAAATGATATTTGTACTTTAAAAATAATAAAATATACTGTAAAAAGCAATGTTATCAAAAAAATCGTAAAATTATGGTGAGATAATGGTAAATAAAAAATTCTGGCCAATAAATATGAAAGCCCATATCATAATTAATTGATTTAGACCAAAAAATTAAACATCTATCGTAAGGGGACTTCAGGAACTTTATTCAAAGTTGTCCAAATACATGTGCAACATCGTTTATCCAGTCGCATATTGCGTGTACTTTGTAGTTTGTAATGTTTTTGGTATCATTCGATTCATAATTAACCTAGCTATCATGTTAGATAAAAAATACACGAAAAATATCATTAATTTTTGAGAAGTTTAATGAAAAATTAAAGCTTTTCAAAAAAGAAATTTTTGGAAAAAAATGTTTATCTTTTCGTGGTAAGAAATCTCATAACGTGTAGTGCACATTATAATTACTCAAAAAATTTAATTTATTAAATTCGTTAATTGTCTAATTTGAAGACACACAAGTGCTTTTTCTTAAAAAACAAATCAAAACAGAACTAAAAATTCAATAAAATGTCTAATAAAAAGAAGTACTGTAAGCCAGCCTGAAACATGAAGAATAAATTTTAATAAAAAATGCTTTTTTAGCCATAAAATATTATTATCCAACCAAGCTGTAAAAGCTGTTTTTATGAAGAAAAAAGAGAGATTTACAACATCATTTAATTGAAAGGTACGAAATTCTGAAAGCCTCGGAAAGGTTGTAATTTATTTTGTTTTTTTCATTTCCAATAAAGAATGAGAAAATCACACGTCTGCGTTTTTTGATTAAAATTTTTAATAAACACTTTTGCACAAGACCAAAGGTTTTTTAAAGAAAGAAGAACTTTCATATTCAGTGCACAACCTTTTGTAAGGGGATACTGTAATAGATAATTTTTTTTGGAAATCACCGAATCATAAATAATTAATTAATATCAAAGGAACTATTGCGTGGTGAAAATGAGATTACTTTAATTGGATATTCTTCTTCTTTGTTCTTAGAAAATAAAAAATCGTAATTATAACCTTTAAAAATAGCGGAAATTGTATATTAGAAAAAAAAGAAGAATAATCTTGTATCACATGAATACTTATTTCTTAATTTATCTTAAAAACAACAGAGTTTCTGAAATGTAAAATTTAGTTATCAACAGCATTATAGAAGTAGCAATAAATTTGTAAAAAAACCAAAATTTTAACAATTTTTACTGTTAAATTTTTGACATCAAAAAACCACCATAACTGATTACATTTTTGTTTGACATAGTCAAAGTAAATATAATAAATTTTTTTTATTTTTTATATTTTTGCTATAACTTTTTCAAATAAATTTTATCTAATTAAAGCCATAAGCTATAACATTTAAATTTAAAAACCACAATTGTAAAATTTAATTTTTATGCAAGGTGTTTATTTTAAGATAGATACCGTAATTTGTTGCATTTATTTCCCTAGACAATGCCCTTTTTTATATTTATTCACAATTATCATCATATATTTATTCATATAACTTTAATTAATTCTTGTAATATAAAAAGTCAAATAAGTATTTTTAAAGAAGATTAATGCAAGTTTGTAAGTTTTCAAGTGGAAAGTCAGAGATGAATAAATTTAATTAAAATTAAATGGAAAAAGATTGTTACTTCTGAACTTTGGCAAAAATTAACACAATGTTCAAGTACATTTTATCTGAACTGGCTGAACTCGAAAAACAAATTAAAAGAAGACTGGAAAATTTTGAATAAGAACGTCTGATTCAGAAGGGTTATTTTGTGTGTGTCAAAACTTTATAAAAATAAAAGTGCAAAGCTATCAAAAAATAGAAATCAAAAACATAAGCTGGAAGAAGAATTTTCAAAAATATGTGCAAAGTTTTTACAAAATTATAAAAATACAGGAATGCATAAACACATAGAAACGTATGTACAGTAATTAATTACAAAATATAAACACGTTTAACATCTCGCAATGCATAATGTTTATCTTCATGTGGATCATAAACTTCATCGCCGCGAGTAAGTTCATGAATAGAATTTTCGCCATAAACTCTACCTAAAAAATCGGAAAACTTAGGGTATTAAAGTTTATCTGTTTAATTTTTTGCATACCATTTGGGAGCATCATTGGAACATTACTTTCATCAATAATTTCTCCATTGTATGTACAAATAAGACGGGAGACATTGATATGAGCATACGGTAAACCCAACGAAAATTCAAATAATTCTTTACAAACAATACAACGAGAATTTGGATTTTCTGTACAGTACGGAGTTTTATGAGCACAAATTCCAAGCTGTAAAGAGGCCGAAAATGGGGACAATGTTGAAGTCTGTAATTGTATATTTAATTTTTAAGTAATAAAAAACAGATAAAAACGAACATTAAAGATTCGAGCATTTTCAGCTCGAAACATTTCAATTAATTCTGTCCATCGATCATCACTTGTAAGTTTACGATATGATTCACCTGGAAAATTATGGCCTGCTCCAATGATTGTCATTAACTAAAAGGGTTACGGTAATGAACAAAACTTAACAAATTCTTTCCAACTTACAGTAAGTACATTTCCCTTCCATTGTTTAATTCCCAAAGTTTGCAAATGTTTTTGAGCATATGCTAATGCTTCCTTTTGTTTTTCTTGTTTAACAAGTTCAATGGCATACTGTACATGAACTTCTGTTTCAAAGGAACTATTTAATCGATGTAACTTTGAACGATTATCCGCAATCCATTGAAGGCAAATTGAGAGATCTTGTCTTTTAAGGGATTCTTCAACTTGTTTTGCAACTTGAAAAATTTCTTGATTTGTATATGGTTCAATGCCAGTGTATTCTGCAAGTTTTTGGGCAGTTTCAAAATATCCAATTCTTAACAAATGATCAACAAGTAATCGGCAAACTCGTTGTCGACGAAAATAATCAATATCCTGATCATCACCATTTACGCCTTTATTCAAATATTCAGCACGGTTTTGTAAAACCTTTGCTATTTCAATTTCAGATTCAATTGATTCTTGAAACGCCGTATTGAATTCCTCAACCTTTTTCGCCAATAATCGATATTTGTCTTTAATTTTTGCAATTGGAAGGGATTGATTTGTTTTTGGAATAAGGCTTTCAACAGAGTTGGAAAGATTATTTATGGCACTCATGGGTTTTCCAAGTCGTTTAATTGTTGTCCGGAATTTTCGATTTAACATTTCATAGGGAACTTTCAGCAAGCCATATTCAAGGCATGTTGCTTCATTATATGCTTTAGGGGTTAACTGCTGGGCAGATCTCATATTATAATTTCTAACTGTTTCCTGGGGATAATACTGTAACATCATAACTAAACTTTTAGGTTTTCAATTACTGTGCCAATGGTCAAGTTCAAGATATAATACAGGTTCATACCAGCTCATTATTACCACGATTATCTGCATAATTATATAATTTTATTCAAATAAAAATCATCAATTAAACTTTTAATCAACAACAGTAACAAAAAAATAATCAACAAAAAGCCAACAAAAGTGACTTCTAATATTATTATTACGATACAATAAACAAAAAACAACAAAAGCAATGAACAATTTATTGTTGATGCTTAACCTTCTTTCTTTTTGCAAGCTTTTTAAACCACATATTCATTTTCTTATCCTTTGATCCAAAATCAACAACGCCTTCAGTTTTCTTCGTTGGGGCTTCATCAACAATTGAACGCACTAAACCAGGTACAATCTTTTTCTTATTCTCTGATTCTTTCACTTTCTTTCCAGCTCGTTTACCACGAGGTCGTTTACGACTATTAGCGGTCTAAAATTAACAAATTTCAAAATACAATAATAAAAAACAATATGAAAAAGTTACCTTTTTACCAAGCAAAGTAAGAGGTTTCTTTTCATCTTCATCCACGCCAGCATCAACAGTTCCTTCTTGATCTGGGTAATCCATTTCAAGATCAGAGAATCCACTCATATCAGTTAATCCAGAACATGTTGAACCAATTTCAGTAAGCTCTTCATCACTTGCTTCTTCTTTTGGCTTGATATCATCAATTGTGACTTCCTTATCTTTATTACTTTCACTTTCATCTTCGTCTTCATTATCCGATCCAGCAACAGATTCTCCATCAGTGATATTAGCCTTTTCATCCTCTTCAACTTCATTGATAGGAGCAACGTCACCTTCATGCTTTTTAATTTCTTCATCATCACATCCTGGTGGACGTGTATAATATGGTAAACGACCACGTTGAAAATCATTCAAAACCATTTTCGCAATTGTTGGAATATCTGGTTCGCCACCTTTTAAAAGACGACCACTTGCAAAAGCAATTTTAGTCATAAAATCTTCAACATCTTCCCAATTCGAAATTTTATAAGTTTTTTCAAGATGTTCCTTTTTAACACGATCAAGGACGCCGATCACATGGTTTTCTGGATCTTTGACATTTTCAACACGAACAATACCTTTGAGAATAATTTCTGTTTCAGTTTCACCTTGTGGATAAACAACACCAGGGCAATCAATAAGATAGATTCGTTTCATAAGTGTAACATATTGCCATACTTTTGTTTCACCAGCAATTGGAGCAGTTTTACAAACTTTCTTTTTGCGAAGAGTATTAACAATTGAAGATTTACCAGCATTTGGGTAACCAATAAATCCAACACTAATCTATAACGATAAACATTATTACTGCAAAGCAGTTATGGTAAAAGTTACCTGTGGACGTTCACGATGAAGTTTAGCAAATTGTCGTAAAACATTAATAAGAGAACCTTTGCCAAATGAATGTTGAAGTGAAGCATGAAAAGCAATTGTTGGAAGTTCCTTTGATAAAATACCAACCCATCGTTTAGTAACCCATGTTGGAACTAAATCAACCTTATTCATAACAAGAATAAGATGTTTATGAGGTTTTTCTTTTCGTAAGAATTCTTCAACTTGTTTACATCGAGTTCCCATTGGATCACGAGCATCAATAACTTCGATAATAACATCAGAAGAATCAATAACCTTGTAAAGTTCGCCCCATACACGATTTGATTGACCAGCTTTGAAAAGAGGATTAGGATTTTCGAAGCGTTCAATTTCACCACGGACAAGCTTCAAAGCTCTGTCATCATCTTCCTTGTAATTTTCTCCTTTCTCTTCAACATCTTTGCACAAATCTTCCAAATCATTAACTTTCAAGGTTGGCTTCTTTCGAAGAGATTTTTTTCCAAATGTATAGTCAAAGGTTTCAGTATCAGTGATATGAACTCGTTGTTGCTGAAAATTTTAAGATGTAAAAAAAATTATAAAGTGAATTTACAAACCTTTGCTTTTTCTTGAAGCAATGATATTGGCAGCCTAGTTTGTTTCATAACAACTTGAAATGGATCATTGATAGCTTTTCCCAAATTTTCTTGAAATTTTTGAAGTTGTTCTTGTCCAACGACTCGAGTGTTACCAAACCATTTACGATGTGGTTCAACTCTTGCCACTTCACCACTGTTTTTCCAACTTTGAAAAGGAGCTGCTTGAAGAATTTTTCCATTTGGAGCACGAATTGGTTTAAAATGCTTGTACATTTTTAAACGATTGATGGTAGCTCTTGATCTAGCATTGACTCCGCCAGTTGTTTTAGCATCAGTTTTTCGATCAGGATTCAATGAATGATTACTTCGTTGTTTCTTGTTAACACCACCAGTACGTCGTTGATATTTTGTATTTGATGTTGCACCACCGACACCTTTAGAGGCATTTCCTTTTGAACCTGAACGGTTAGCTTTTAGGGATGATCGAGTCTTTCCCATAATTCTTATCTTCCGTAAGTTTGGAAGTATTACCCTAAAAAAGAAAATGTTGTAAAATACTGTAATATTATGCAGCAACAAAAATAAATATCAACACGATGTTACGTGAGCATAAATAATAACATGAATAACGGAAAATGTACAAAATTTATTACAACGCGAAGCTCGGATAAATAATAAATTACGGTATGAAGATTATTTAGGAAAGCAGATTACAAAAAGAAATTGGAATATTATGAACTTTTA
Source organism: Panagrolaimus sp. LJ2414 (assembly GCA_024447195.1). Lineage (NCBI taxonomy): Eukaryota > Metazoa > Nematoda > Chromadorea > Rhabditida > Panagrolaimidae > Panagrolaimus > Panagrolaimus sp. LJ2414. The sequence goes on along the minus strand of JAMRXY010000290.1, from coordinate 1,094,954 downwards.
GAAAATGAAAATTAACTCAAGTCAACAACATCATCCGTAGAAACTCTGGGGGAATCACATTCGACAATTGTTGCCATGTGCTGGGGCAACGGTGGAGATCTTACAGCAGCTTCTGCAAGCTTAGCAATGTCGGATGCATTTAATGAACATAAGTCAATGCCATGAAAATGATCCTACAAATGTTTACTGTCAATAATCATATGCTTAATCTTTTGGCAAAAAACAAACATTTCTGAATTTCATTTCAGCTAAACGGCTAATCCTTGCTGTAAGCTTATCCATTTTTTGGATAAATTCATCTGCGGCATTGGTTTGTAAAGCCGGCAACAAATTTGTATCTATCGCTTCATATATCTACATGAAAGTAATCGATATATGATAATATTATTATAAGAAAGCTTACACGATGATTTCGTTTAATCAACCCATCGAATTCTTTATACCGTTGATTCTCTACAAAATTTTCACGAAATCTATCAATTTCTTTTTGAAGGACTTTAGAATGATCAAAAAGTTCTTGGGGAGATAATTCGACTTCAGAAATTTCATTCATTGACATAATTTTATATTACCAGAAAGGCGAAGGTGGGGATTAAAGGAAGTAATTAGATATTAAAGCGACAAAATATGTAAGACTAGAATTTAATTAATTAAACGGTATTTAAAACTGGGATATTGCAAAACATTAGAAAAAAAACTTTTTTCTTTGTCTAAAAAATAGTTTAGTCTTGTGATAGAACATTTTGCCAAAATGAACGTCAAATTTGAATCAGCAAAAAAATACTCAAAGAAAAACAACGGCAAAAGAAATAGAACGCGTGGCTTTAAAATATATCTATTTTGCCATTTAATTCTGAATCAGAAGTTTTCTTTATTGTATTCTGTCTTAATCAACCTCATCATCTCACTGAATTTAAGCTTAAAAAGATGTTTTCGCTATATTCAATATTAGAATTTACTCTATTAATTCTTAATGGATTTTGTATTATCAACAAAGAACGTGTTTTAAACAAGGTTTGTTTTGCATTAATATTCTCTCAACTACAGTAGACTATAAATGTGAAGAATGTTTAATAAATATTATTATATATTTTAAGTATCTCAGAAACAATCAACATTCGTTTCATTCTGATGATCAATCAATCACAATGCGACTTGTCAATTTAATTCTTTCAATTCAAACTGTTCTTCGAGGTTTGTTTAAGCTTTTCCTATTAAATTCATAATAAGCATATATCTCTTTTAGTTCCATTGATTCCCATTAATATAGTTGTTATTGTCTTTAAACTACTTCTTGGATAGCTGCTTCATTTTTCAATGATATTTGATAATTGATTTTTGTATGTTCCTTTTGCGTGTTTTGTATTTGAGCCATTATGTGTCTTATTTATTTTTTTAATAAAAAAAATTATTTTAAATATCAAACGATACTGATATTGTTAGAAAAACAATTAAAGCAAAAAAAGAAATGTACTGTTTTTTTGATAATACTTGAAAGATAAAAGATAATAAAGCTTTAAAAATATTCAATTTCAAAAGACTCCTCTTTTTCACAATTTGTATTTACTTGCATGTTCTTTTCAATATTCTCAGCTATCATTTGCTTGATTCACGTAGGATCTGAGATTTTGAAAATCGAAACATATCATTGCCAGGACTAGAAGTACTAAGTTGAAGTTGTGGAGGTACTGTACGTCTGATTGAAGGTGTTCTCCTCCAAAGTGTTGCTTCTCGAGAATTTCGTTCCGGGTAATCTCCATCATTAAGTGCTCCACGGGAAGCAGAATGTCCACGAAATTCTATTTCAAACTTTGTTGCACAAACGAAACATGCTGTTACAAGTTTTGCAATTTCGTTCATCAATGATTTTGTTTCAGAAATGACTGAGTCAACCTAAAAGTCAAATTTTAGGCTTGATTTTAGTTTGAAGTTTCACAAATCTTTTATAGATTACTGTATCTTAAAATTATTGTACCTTGCTAAATGTTGCAGTTTTTCCTAAAGTAGGACTTTTAACCAAAACTTGAAGCTGTTGACAATGATACGGTATTTTTTCCAAAATAATTTGTAAATCATTCTTTTCTGCACTTCCTGGGACCTATAATTGTTGCATTGTTTTTATGAAATATCAGACAATATAAAACCAACTTCAAACGCAAATTCCCGGACAGTTCGATACATTTTATTTGCTTGTTCGGCAAAGAATTCAGCTTGGGTAAACAGGTCATGTGTTGTACGTAATGGTCCATCACCTTTTGTGAATAAATACATGTTGTAACTCATTGAAGACATTGCTTTTGCCCGTTTGACAATACTATTTTCGGCATATTCATCCCATTTCTCTGCCTCAGCTTCTACCTGTAATTGTTAAATTCATTACAGTAATCCTACAGTATACTGTTTTCTTACTTCAGCTGTGAGAAGTTTCATTTCAAGTCCAACTTTTGCAATTTTTTGTTGATCTTCAACATCCATGGTTAAAGGTTTTGATGGTTTTGTTGTAATGCCGTGTTTCTTTAAAAACCAAAATTATTAATAAGTTAAATAAAATCTTATATTTCATTGACAATATAGTAATTTAAACCCTTATAAAATCATACAAAATATTATGAAAAATTGCACCCTTTCAAACAATATAAAAAAAGGTATTATGGCAAGAATAAAAAATTAAAACTAAAACATTAAAAACTACAGTAACCAAGATACAAATAAATCCAAACAAATTTAACAAAATTAATCATAACCTTCTGCAATTTTTAACAAATTTTGAGCTTGTTCTTCTAAACTATTCATGATTAAACCAATTCGATATTCAAAAGCTTTTCTTTCTTCACTTGTCGCAGATCCAATTGAACTATTTTCTTCATCTGCCAATGGAGCAGATTTGCCTTCTTCTGAATCTGTTTTGTCTGTGGAAGTTCCGGGTATCAAAGATTTTTTTGGAGAAGGTGAAGGTTTTTGATATTTTACAAAAGCTGAAGATTTTGATGACATTGCAGTTGTACTACCGTACCCACTTGAAATTCCACTTTGTGTCATTGCATTTGGTGCAGTTGTGATTCCAGAAGATGATTGAATGGAAGTTAAATTTGGTGAAGAAAGTACAAAACAATCACGTTCACTAATGTAATTATTTACAGAATTCAAAGGATTATTAACAAGAACAACACAAGAGGTATTATTACTGTCACAAACACCACTACCATCATCAAACAATATTGGCAAAGCACTCCTTGAAGAATTATTTGAAGATGAAGAATTTAGATTATGTCGAGATAATGAAAGTGCCAAAGATTTTGGGAATGGTTTTGGAGGTGGACTTACCCCTGGACGGGGAAGTGACATATATGCTGCTGCACTGGCCGCAACTCTTCCAGATGAAGTTGCATCCAATTCTTTTGCAAGTTTACTTAAATCATTGATATTCTGAGCCCAAGTATCACAAAAAACTTCTAAATTTTCTCGGGCAATTCTTGATGACGGATGAACACATAGAGTTTGGCCAGCCAAAAGTGTCTAAATTTAAAAAACATTTTAAAAACATCTCTTCATTTTGTAATATTAAACAAACCAAAGGTGCCAAAGCTCTTAAATTTCTTTCAGCATGCCCTGTGGCAACATGAAGGCCATCTGTCATTGAAATATGATGTAAGAGGCGACAAACATCTTGAACATGTTCAGCGTGTTCACGAAACTTTTCCAAATATTTTTCAACTCCATCAATGTCACCCGAAACTGAACAAGTTTTCATCGATGTTAAAACAGTATGATCTTCATTGGCCCGAAATATTGCTGCTACTTGATCCATTGCAACTAATTGAAGTTGCTTTTGTAAATCTCGAAGCCGTCGATTTAAGCGTTCTACCGTAACCTCCAATGAATCTTGTTGAAGCTGATCATCTTCAAGGGATCCATTTTGATCGGGGGTAATCAAATTATTCATTTCAAAACGGCATTCTTCCAAGAAATCCAAAATTTGTTCTCGATGATGATGAAGGGTGAATGAGGATTCCGTAAAATCTTGGGTCATTTCACAAAGTGATACCAATGCTGCAATAAGCCTCTCCCGGGTACTTGGTCCAATGGCAGATGTCATTCGAACCATTTCAAGCATCTCCTGTAAATAATGGTATACTGTAATATATCATATAATTTGCATATTTATTACCATGAGCTGTTTAATGCTAACATTTGCAGTTAGTTGCATTCCAATATCCAATGGTCCAGCATCTGGATCCATATCCATACAGTATCGGGATGGCTCCAATGGCATTACGCCATCTGTTACACAAATGGCAATTAGCTGAAGGGAAAGTCGAATTTGATGAAAAACTCCATCTCGACATTTTTTCGATGCTGAATTTTCCGGATGTCGTAAAAGTGTTTTTGAAGCAGTCAAAAGTAACATTGTCATTCGCTCTAAATTGCTTCGAGCTACAGTAATTTGGGATCGACGCTTTTCAGATTTTAAATCATGTTGTCTTTCACCGGATCGATGGGCCAATGCAACCATTTCCGCACCAAATTCCGTAAAAATTTTAACAAATTCCGTAAAATTTGATGTATTTTCAAGTTTTGTTAAGGAATATGCGATCTAAAGTTTTTTGGTATTATTCCACTTTTTAAAATCTTTAACAAAAGTCTTACTTTATCTTCAGCTCTTAAAATATTTTTAACAACAACTCGATCAGCTAAAAGCAGGACTCGGGTTACAGAAGAAAGAAGCTGACGAGAAGCTCGAACGAGTTGTGATTTATCGACTCCCATTACAGAGACTCCATTATCGTCAATTAAAGAATTATTTATATTTGCAATTGAGGATCCTGCCATTCGAGCTTCAGTACAAGCATCGTACATCTCGGGTTGGATATCAGGATTCTCATCTGCAATTGTCTCTCCAACAGTTGCAAATCTTTCAACCGCTGCAGCTAATGAAGTACCAATCTATAAAAATTTATATTTTGTCTCAAAAATGCATGTCAGATAATACAATACCTTCATTGCAGCCCTCAAGGCTCTTTCACTTTTAGGTTTATTACCAGTAATAACATTCTCTTTAAAATTTACTAATGTTGATATCTAAAAGGGATGTTTTAAATCCATCCTTTGTAAGAATAAATATAAACCTGTGAAACCAATGGAACCAAAGTTTGTTCAATGGATTTTGTCTTAATTTCCAAGGTTCGAGGATCAAATGAGAATCCACTTGATGGCGGTAAACCATTCAAAGAATCCATTGTTTTTTCACCAGCTTAAAACCTCTGGAAAAAGAAAATTTAAAAGGTAAAAAAAGCCAAAAAAAGGAAGGGGGAATGAAAATTGAAACAAAATCAATAATGGATTCTGGGTGTGTTTTTGACGGTATCCAAAACACACCAGAAAAAAAATTATGAATAATGCTTTTAAATTTAAAATTATATTTTTTTACACAAACACACTTAAAATAAACTCAAAATGGAAAAAAAACAAGTTGTTAAACATATATTTTTTAAGTGTAAAAGCTAAATATAATAATCCTTCAAACATGAATTTCAGAAATGCAAAAAATAACCATTTGTTTTTAGTTATCAATCTATCTATAATTTTTTTCCTTTCTTCAAACAAAGTCCGTCAATTTAGCCATCAAAGTTAAAAAGCTGCCAAAAGTAAAAGCAATGCAAAACAAAAAAATTTATTGCCCACAGCAATATTTATAATATAGAAGAAAGAAAGAGAGAAAGGAGAGAGTCTCCCGTTAAATTTTTGTTGTAAAATTTTTGCCGATGAAAAAACTGCGGTCGCCAATTTTTTTTCTTTTTTTTTGCATTCCAAAAAAGACTTGAAAGGACAAGGTTCTTAACACGAAAGCCTCAATGGTTGTACCTCGGCGGTTCAATTTAACGGCATTCAATTTGTTCAAAGTTTTTTTGTTTATCGTTAAAAAAGATCCTTTTCCTCTCTCTATATCTTTGCCGTGTTTTTACCGTTATTATTTATACATTATCATTTAATTTAAATATATTAACAATTTATGTAAATTTTATAGGGAATCGAGCCATGTTAGTTTTATATGAAACTGCTGCAGGTTATGCACTTTTTAAGGTAAATTAATTTGATCTATAAACATCTACTAATTACCGTTTTACCTTTCTAGCTTTTGGATGACAACAAAATTGAAGATGTTGATGCCATTTGGAATGAATTAAACACAGCCAGCAAAGCTCAAGAAAGGTAAATACATCTAAAGCTATCATTGCATATTTAATCAGATATAATTTTTAGTCTTCAATTGGTTTCCTTTAAACCCTTCAAAACTACAGCTGATGCCTTGGAAAACATTACAGCCGTCAATGATTCAAAGGTTCATAAAACTTTAAAAAAGTTACTCAAAAGTAAAGCTGCTGATGAAAAACTCGCTGTTGGGGATCCCAAACTTGGTAAAGCTATCAAGAATGAGCTTTCACTTAAATGTATTCAAAATAATGCTACCGAAGAACTCTTCCGTGTTATTCGAGCACATTCTGATAGTCTTTTGGGTGAACATAAAGTTGAACTTGATAATATGAATCTTGCTTTAGCTCATACTCTTGGTCGTTACAAAGGTTTGTTTACTCTATAACATAGACATTCTAAAACTTTACTAATGTTTTTCAGTCAAATTTAACCCTGAAAAATTGGATACCATGATTGTTCAAGCTGTCTCCCTTATTGATGATCTCGATAAAGAATTAAACAATTATGCTATGCGTCTTCGTGAATGGTATGGTTGGCATTTCCCTGAAATTGGAAAAATCATTCCTGATCATACTGCTTTGGCTAAGGTATGAATTTGCTATCTATTGCCTGTGTTGTAGATTTAAAATTTTAGACAATTCGTGCCATTGGTTCAAAATCTAATGCTGTTACTACTGATCTTAGTGGTATCCTTCCTGAAGATCTTGCTGTTAAAATCAAAGAAGAAGCTGAAATGTCTATGGGTACTGAACTTTCAGACATTGATGTTATTCTTTTAAATCAACTTTGTACTCAAGTTATTGAACTTTATGATTATCGGCTTGAATTGAATGAATACCTCAAAAATCGTATGACTGCTCTTGCACCAAATCTTACTGTTTTACTTGGTGAATTGATTGGAGCTCGTCTTGTTTCACGTGCGGGTTCTCTTGTTAATTTGGCTAAATATCCTGCATCAACTGTTCAAATTCTTGGTGCTGAAAAAGCTCTCTTCCGTGCTCTTAAAACTAAACGTGATACTCCAAAATACGGTATTATTTACCATGCTCAACTTGTTTCACAAGCAAGTACTCGTCTCAAGGGTAAAATGGCCCGTAAGCTTGCTGCAAAAATTTCTCTTTCAACACGTGTTGATGCTCTTTGTGATGAAAATCTTGGTAATAGTATTGGTCTTGAAGCTCGTGCTCATCTTGAATCTCAATTAAAACGTGAAGAAGGTGGTTCATTTAAACCCGCAAATGGTATCAAGAGTGGTAAAAAAGACAGTTACAAATTCAAAAGGTATGGTTATCGCAGTTTTACTTGTACTTATTTTAATCGCTTATAGTGAGATTTTTGACGTTAATGATGAAAAGTCCATGAAAGTTGAGAATGTTCATAAAAAAGGTTTGAAACGAGCAAGAGATGTAATGGAAGCTGAACAACGTCATGATGGAATTCAAGAAGGAGTCGAAGAAAAATGTGAAATTAAGAAGAAATATGTGTTTGCCGGCGAAGAATAAATCTTTTCTTGATTGCATTTTGATAACATTTGTTATTTTGTTTTTGATTTGTTGATTTTGCTTTTATTTTAAATAAATTTTAAATAAAACAGAGGTAACGAAGAATGAAATCGAGCACATCAGCCCTGAAATAAAATTGAAAAAAAATCAAAACTACGTCAAGTGGTTTTTCCTTTTCACCTTTTGTATTGTTTCAGCAAAGTTGTTTTGCAAAATTTTATCATATAAATTTAAATATCCCAGCTTCTCGATTATTAAATGCTAAAAATCTAGGTAAATCTTTTTTATTTGACCCAACTAATGGGTTGGAAAACAAGAATTAAAAAAGATAGTCTATCAAGGTGTTCCATAAGTTTTGTCCCCTTTTATATGGAAAAACAATTTACCAAATGTAAAAAGAGGACAAAACTTATGAAACACTCTGATTGAAGCCGAAATTTGAAACACTCGTTTCTTTCATTAAAAAACAATAGAAAAAAAGATTTTAAAAACACTTGACCTTTAGGCACGCGTTTGTTCACTTTATTTTTTTCTTATTGTTCGGGGCTGCCATGCGAGAAATTGGTATTTAATTGAAAAAAAAACCCTAAGAATTACCGAAAATAAATGTATCACGAAACTTCTTATTTGAAATACGTGAATCTTCTGTGGATATTATATTAAAATGTGTATATTTCCCTATTAATTTTTAAAAAATATTTATTGAACAACAATTATAACTTCAGAATATCATGAACAAAATAAAACAAAAGAAGACGTAATAATAAATAAAAAATTATTAACGATTAAGTTTTTTGTAATGGACGAAGTTGCAATTCATCCTCATCGATGCATGGATCATCTGCTTCATTGCTTTAACGAGTTTTTCTTGTTCATTAGCCAGAAGATTGCCAATGTTTAAGACCTGTTCTCGAATGCCAACATCTTGAATTATTTCAATTCTACTGTTCTTGAGTTGATTAGGATGGAAAAAAAGTTTTCCAATTTCATTCAGTGATTGGAGGATAGCTTCAATATTTCGGCACTTATCATAATTCTTATTTTCCAACAATAATGGAGCAAAAAATAATTGACCTTCATTCTCATAGACTTCATAGAGAGGACCCTTCGGATGAGTTACATGACCTTTTCCTCGTCTGTAAAGATTTTCTGCTCGTCCGAACCATTTAATCGATTGAATCATTTCTTTTACCGTACCACGGTTACGAGTAAATGCAATATATGCTTCATGTTTTTGAAATGGTCGAAATGGGTATCTTTGTTCAAGATCATCAAGAAATTCATTCAATTCAGAATAAAGTGTTCCAGTTTTGAGTTCTTGCAAAAATTGTTCAACTGACAATTCAGAATCATTGTCAGGATTTAAAAGCTGTTGATCATATTCATCTTCAAATGGAACAAAATTTTCAACACGTTTGAGTTTTTGCTTTCGTGGGAGTCTGTAAGTACAAAGTTCTTTGACGTCGCAGAGATGTTGTTCATTATGTTTTGATCGCATTTCTCCATTTTCGAAAACATAAATCTTAGCAGGTTGATATGCTTTTCTTTCTTCTAGAAAATGTAGATGTATACATTGAATGATTAATAATATTATCTAATCACCTTTACAATATCGGCGTCTTACTCTGCTACAATCATCACACAAAAAAACACTGTAGTTATCAGATTTTTCATTCTTCCTCTTCGAGTAAGCATGATTTTCACAAATTGCTTTTCCACTCTCATTAAGTATTCCTTTTATGATCGGAAAATTCAAAATTTCCATTGACTTTGCGGGCACGAAACCTTCACAAATATGCACAAATTCTGATCGAGCACGTAATTCACCATTTGTGAGTAAATAGAGATAAGATGGTTTATTGGTAATACGTATACCTAAACAAAACATGTAAGATGGGATTTGGAAAATGTGAAATATTTTACCATTTCTACGATCTCGATTGCCGCTTGCATTACATGCAGTACAGATATATCTTGTATAATGAATGCTTTTAGCTCCTCTATTATTAAAAAAGGTATATTTCCCAATGAAAATTTTACCATCTTCCATTTTCCATGGTTCATCAATTTCTGGAAGTTCTAAATATTCATTCGGTCGGAGCCGTTTGTTACTACAATCTTCTTCGTGATCACAAAGATGTTTGACATTTCTTTCTGCTCGCATTTCCCCATTTTCAAGAACATAAATTCTAACTGGTGAACATGGTGGAGTTTCTTCTTGAAAATGCATATGTTTTAATCCAATAAAAAATAATTACTCTTACTTTTAGCGTGATATTTTCCTCTTACATTGTTGCAATCCATACATGAATAAATTTTAATTTTGTTTGATTTTTTCTTTGCATTTTTATTCATTTGAGTATAACGACGATTTTCAAAAATTAGCTTTCCATTCCCATCAAAGTTTGCATGTACAATTGGAAGATGTACAATATCTTTTGCCATTTTCACCTTCGAGAATATGGTATTTTGACAGATATGTACAAAATTCAATGGGGCACGTAGTTCACCATTTGGAAGCATATAAACATTGGATGGTTTTGTAAAAGTTTTCACACCTAAAAACAACTTATAAATGTAAAAATGAAATGTTATTCTATCCTTTTTACCCTTAAGATAACTTCGATCCCTTTCTACACAACATCCATCACACAAGTATTGTTCATACATATTACGCGGGTGAGTGTATCTTTTTGTAAATGTATATTTTCCAATGAGAATTCTGCCTTCTACTGCTTTCCATGGTACATCCAGTTTTGGAAGTTCTAATGGTTTTAGCTTATTGTTACAAATAATTTTTTCATTTTCGAGAATATCTGAAGTTTCAGCATCGTTTCCATTCCCATGTGGTTCAAAATGTAAAGTTTTTCTTCCACGACTATTCATTGATGACGAAGATGGAGCACAAGCTTTTTCAGGTTGAATTTTTGGACGTTTTCTTCCATTGTTTGGGGTTGAATATCCTTGTGAAGTCTGACTGCTTAAAGGTCCATTATCGGGTTCATTCTCATATGCATCTGTTGATTTTCGCTTTCTTGAAACGGCATCTTCATTTGAGTTATTCGAGGATCCATTTTTTGATCTCGTTTGATAAGAGTTTGATGTATCAGACATTGAATTTGAAAAGAATACATTATTCGAATCTTCAGTTTCTAAAATTTGATTATCTTTTTAGTGGGCAAGCTCTAAAGAAATACTTACCATTACCAGAGAAATCTTCAAACCCATCAGATTCGGAAAAATCAGATTCTTCTTCACTTGACATACCATCATCTTGAAATTGCTCAGTTTCTGATTCAGAATCTTCTTCATCCATTGAAGTATCAATATCATTTGAAGTATTTACGGAACTTTTAGAAGTTGAGAAACAATGTGATGCAGAAGTGGATGGAACTTGTTGAAGAGCTATAATGCATTTATAAGTTAGTTGATATTTTTTTTTTTGCAGAAATTTACCTTTATTACTGCAACATTTTTTCAAACAATTTTTGAACCCAAGACACCCATGACATAGTCCACAATCATTCACCCGAACACATCCAGAACAGATTCCGCACTTTTCAGTATCAGAAGTTTCAAGTTTAATGTTTCCATTCTCTTGTGATTCAAGTATTGATTCTTCAGCCTTTTCAATGACCTTTTGAAGATCGTTAAAAACATCCAAGTTTCCACGTTGAACGAGCATTTGAGCAATATTCTTCAAACTTTCAAGATAATCCAATTCATCTGTATTTAAGAAATTGGAAACATTCACATGCTCGATTGAGGATTTATGCATTTCGACAATGTCAAGATTCTTGGAGGTTTTTTGAATTGCTGTAGTTTTATTTTAATAAGACGTTGTTGATTCAAAAAAAAAACATTCTTACCTTTACAAACACGTTTCAAACAGCATTTTTGATCAAGACAATTTTCACAGATGCCACAGTCTTGAGATCGTATACAACCAGAACATTCTCCGCATTTTTGGGTATCAAGAGATTCTGAAGTAAAAGTAGTTGTTTGATGTTTTTCGATGATGGCTTCCATTTTTGCAGAATCATCATGTTCTTCTTGACGAAGTAGATCATTTGAAAGACGTTCAACCCCATTAGTTGATGAAGTTTTTGATCTTTCAGGATCATCCAATCTTTTACGAGCTTTACGAGCCTTTTGCTTCGGTTTGACCATAGTGTAATAGTTTAAGCCTAAAATAGATATTATTAAATTAAAAATAAATGAGATCAAGTATATAACTAAAGCAATGAAATAAACGCGCTAACATAGATTTCTCAAAAAAAAAAAAAACATAAAAGCTATCAAAAGTTTAATGTTGAATGACAAAATTTTCAATAAGGATGGGATAAAAAATACACAGAACTTGTGTTCAAAAATGGTAGTTGTAGGTGGAAGAAATGACGAATTTTTAAAACATAGTTTTAAAAAGAAACTAAAAATAAAGGAATGACTTTATTAAGGATGTTGAGAAACTAAAAGCAGATATAAATTTTCGTAATTTAATTTTTACAAAACACCGAACGATTTCATCAAAAAATATTAAAACATCAAAGTGGATTTTTTTTCATACAGAAAAATGTATATGTTTTTTTTTTATTTTACATAAGTCTAATGTCTCACAAATTTTGGGCTTCAAAATTTAAACGATGACCTGCAAATTTTGGGCTTCAAAATTTAAACGATGACCTGCAAATTTTAGGCTTGGAATAGTTTATCCTGATAATGAAATTATATATTTGCGATTACTTCAGTCACAATCTCATGCAAATTGTGTTGATTTGAACGAGTTTGCACATATCATTAATTGTAAGGCAACATTTGAATTCACTGTTTAATGTTGCATGTAGATTTCACGTTTTTATTCTTTGTATTGTAAACGAAAAAGTAAAAGCGTGACATCAAACCAACGAACATTCTCCATTTATTTGAGGGATTATTTAAGAGATTAAGAGAAATTCAAAAAACAAAAATTTAAAAATAGAAATTCAAATGAAAATAGTACATTAAATATTGCATCTACTTGTATGATATATATACCTTCTATGGTATTAAAATTTGTGCAAACCCCGTATTATTTTTTCCAGATTTTTTATTTAATAACAATTTTAACAACAATTATAACTTCAGAATATCATAAACAAAATAAAACAAAAGAAGACTTAATAATAAATAAAAAATTATTAACGATTAAGTTTTTTGTAATGGATGAAGTTGCAACTCATCCTCATCGATGCATGGATCATCTGCTTCATTGCTTTAGCGAGTTTTTCTTGTTCATTATCCAGAAGATTGCCAATGTTTAAGACCTGTTCTCGAATATCACCATTTGGAATCATTTCGGTTCTTACGTTCTTGATTTGATTAGAATGGAAAAAAAGTTTTCCAATATCATTCAGTGATTGGAGGATAGCTTCAATATTTTGGCACTTATCATAATTCTTTTTTTCCAACAATAATGGAGCAAAAAATAATTGACCTTCATTCTCATAGACTTCATAGAGAGGACCCTTTGGTTGACTTACATGACCTTTTCCTCGTCTGTAAAGATTTTCTGCTCGTCCGAACCATTTAATCGATTGAATCATTTCTTTTACCGTACCACGGTTACGAGTAAATGCAATGTATGCTTCATGGTTTTGATTTGGTCGAAATGGGTATCTTTGTTCAAGATCATCAAGAAATTCATTCAATTCAGAATAAAGTGTTCCAGTTTTGAGTTCTTGCAAAAATTGTTCAACTGACAATTCAGAATCATTGTCAGGATTTAAAAGCTGTTGATCATATTCATCTTCAAATGGAACAAAATTTTCGTCACGTATGAGCTTTCGTGGGAGTCTGTAAGTACAAAGCTCTTCGAATTCGCAGAGATGTTGTTCATTATGTTTTGATCGCATTTCTCCATTTTCAAGAACGTAAATTTTTGAAATTGATCCTTGTGGGGTTATTTCTGAAAATATATAGTTATAATTGTAAAATTATCAGAAATACAAATTTCATACGATTGAATGAACATTCCCGTCTGATTCTTTGACAATCCATGCAATAGTAATGTTTGGTTTTGTTTAATTTTTTCTCTCTATATTTATTAACTTGATCATAAATATGATTTTCAAAAATTAGCTTTCCATTCCCATCAATTGTTCCATTTACGACTGGAAGATTTGAAATATTGTATGAAGTGACAGGTTCATTAAGCACTGTATCTTCACAAATATGCACAAATGTTGATCGAGCACGTAATTCACCGTTTGGTAGTAAATAAAGATAAGATGTTTGTGCAGATTGTCGATCACCTAAAATAATTATATGGTATATAAAAGGATATTTGGGTTTTAAAAAAATATTTTAACCTCGTTTGTATCTTCTCATGCTTTCTGTATAACACAATTTACACACATATCTTTTAAATTTATTGCCTTCATCTTTTTCCTGTTGAATAAAAACATGTTCTCCCATGAGAATTTTACCATCTACCATATTCCATTGTTCATCAATTTTTGGAAGTTGTAAATATTCGTTGTTTTTGAGTCGATTGAATCGATTATGTGATGCATAAACAGAATCATCATAAGAAGACCAAAGATGTTCGTTACTACGAGTAATTTCATGTTCACAAAGGTGTTCAACATTTCTTTTCGCTCGCATTTCTCCATTTTCAAGAATGTAAAGTTTAGCAATTGCACATGGAGGTGTTATTTCTGAAAATTTAGATGTATACTATTTTTAAAAATAAACTATTACCTCTGGTAATATATCTGTTGTTTACTTTGTTACAATCAGTGCATGTATAATGTTTAATCTTCTTTGATGTATTCTTTGCATTGGCATACCTTCCGGAATAAATATGATTTTCAAAAATAACCCTTCCATTCCCATCAAGTGTTCCATGTATGATTGGAAGATTCGAAATAATGCTTGCATTTATCACCTTTTTAATTACTATACCTTCACAGATATGTACGAAATTTGCTCGAGCACGCAATTCACCATTAGGAAGCATATAAACATATGACGGTAGGTTAGAACTTCTGACACCTAAAAGAGTATTATATGGTGTTTGAGGAGATATTTTGAAAATGATAAATATTTCTACCTTTCCGATGATTCCGAAGCATTTGTACACTACATCGATTGCACAAGTATCGGTGGAATTTTTTATTTCGTTCCATATCTCTTTTGACAAAAACATATCCTCCCATGTGAATTTTACCATCTATCATATCCCACGGTTCATCAATTTTTGGAAGTTCTAAATATTCGTTTGGTCGGAGCTTATTGTTACAAATAATTTTTTCATTTTCGAGAATATCTGAAGTTTCGGCATCGTTTCCATTCCCATGTGGTTCAAAATGTAAAGTTTTTCTTCCACGACTATTCATTGATGACGAAGATGGAGCACAAGCTTTTTCAGGTTGAATTTTTGGACGTTTTCTTCCATTGTTTGGGGTTGAATATCCTTGTGAAGTCTGACTGCTTAAAGGTCCATTATCGGGTTCATTCTCATATGCATCTGTTGATTTTCGCTTTCTTGAAACGGCATCTTCATTTGAGTTATTCGAGGATCCATTTTTTGATCTCGTTTGATAAGAGTTTGATGTATCAGACATTGAATTTGAAAAGAATACATTATTCGAATCTTCAGTTTCTAAAATTTGATTATCTTTTTAGTGGGCAAGCTCTAAAGAAATACTTACCATTACCAGAGAAATCTTCAAACCCATCAGATTCGGAAAAATCAGATTCTTCTTCACTTGACATACCATCATCTTGAAATTGCTCAGTTTCTGATTCAGAATCTTCTTCATCCATTGAAGTATCAATATCATTTGAAGTATTTACGGAACTTTTAGAAGTTGAGAAACAATGTGATGCAGAAGTGGATGGAACTTGTTGAAGAGCTATAATGCATTTATAAGTTAGTTGATATTTTTTTTTTGCAGAAATTTACCTTTATTACTGCAACATTTTTTCAAACAATTTTTGAACCCAAGACACCCATGACATAGTCCACAATCATTCACCCGAACACATCCAGAACAGATTCCGCACTTTTCAGTATCAGAAGTTTCAAGTTTAATGTTTCCATTCTCTTGTGATTCAAGTATTGATTCTTCAGCCTTTTCAATGACCTTTTGAAGATCGTTAAAAACATCCAAGTTTCCACGTTGAACGAGCATTTGAGCAATATTCTTCAAACTTTCAAGATAATCCAATTCATCTGTATTTAAGAAATTGGAAACATTCACATGCTCGATTGAGGATTTATGCATTTCGACAATGTCAAGATTCTTGGAGGTTTTTTGAATTGCTGTAGTTTTATTTTAATAAGACGTTGTTGATTCAAAAAAAAAAACATTCTTACCTTTACAAACACGTTTCAAACAGCATTTTTGATCAAGACAATTTTCACAGATGCCACAGTCTTGAGATCGTATACAACCAGAACATTCTCCGCATTTTTGGGTATCAAGAGATTCTGAAGTAAAAGTAGTTGTTTGATGTTTTTCGATGATGGCTTCCATTTTTGCAGAATCATCATGTTCTTCTTGACGAAGTAGATCATTTGAAAGACGTTCAACCCCATTAGTTGATGAAGTTTTTGATCTTTCAGGATCATCCAATCTTTTACGAGCTTTACGAGCCTTTTGCTTCGGTTTGACCATAGTGTAATAGTTTAAGCCTAAAATAGATATTATTAAATTAAAAATAAATGAGATCAAGTATATAACTAAAGCAATGAAATAAACGCGCTAACATAGATTTCTCAAAAAAAAAAAAAACATAAAAGCTATCAAAAGTTTAATGTTGAATGACAAAATTTTCAATAAGGATGGGATAAAAAATACACAGAACTTGTGTTCAAAAATGGTAGTTGTAGGTGGAAGAAATGACGAATTTTTAAAACATAGTTTTAAAAAGAAACTAAAAATAAAGGAATGACTTTATTAAGGATGTTGAGAAACTAAAAGCAGATATAAATTTTCGTAATTTAATTTTTACAAAACACCGAACGATTTCATCAAAAAATATTAAAACATCAAAGTGGATTTTTTTTCATACAGAAAAATGTATATGTTTTTTTTTATTTTACATAAGTCTAATGTCTCACAAATTTTGGGCTTCAAAATTTAAACGATGACCTGCAAATTTTAGGCTTCAAAATTTAAACGATGACCTGCAAATTTTAGGCTTGGAATAGTTTATCCTGAATATAAAAAATGTTAACTATTTTATTTTAGTGACAAAGTTGCAACTCATTGTCATCGATTCAGGAGGAGGCATCCGGAATTCTCTATAAATGATTAATATTAAATGTTAAACATGAATAGTAAAAAATTAAAATTTAGGCAACACAAAACGTAGAGGGTTGCAAAAGTTTTTATAACAACGGAAAAATGAAGTTGTAGAAAAAAGAAAAGAAAACTATACACTCGCTAATAATTTGTACCAATCTAAAGTTTCTTTTTTTCCATAGATTTTAAAGTTTAGAATTAAAATTTAAACATTGAAAATCCGACAATGAAAGATGAGTATATTTTATATAACCAAATGAAAAAGCGGATGTCTTCAATAAATCTATTTGTTTTTTCCTGGACTTGAACATAATCATAAATGTCGTTTTATTTGATATAGAACTGTGTACAATAGATAGTCTTTCAAATTTGTAACATTTTAAATTTTCTCCCATAATTTTTTGACTACGAAAATTGAAACGTTGCTCTGAAATATTTGTGCTCTTTTTTAAAAAAAATAATTAAACGATGACCTGCAAATTTTTGACTTGAAAAATATAAACAATGACCTGCAAATTTTTCTCTCTATTTATCGATTGCATTTCTTTCTATCTCGCGCCAAAAAAATGCCACAAATTTTATTTTATTCATTTTATTCAACCATCAATCTCTGACTTTGACGAATTTTTTATCTCTCTATTTATTTAAATTTACCGATTTTCGTGGATATGTTTTATCTTTCATGGAAATAATCTTGCTACGATTTTTAGAACTAACGCAATAATGGCTCCAACTTTAAATTTTCACATGATTCAAGAAGTGTATGTTAAGATTTTAAAAGATTCAGTTTCAACCTCAACAGGCACCAACGGAAATAGCTTCTCATCGATCTCAACTCTTGTTTTATCTGGTAAAGAACCATTTGAAGCTTTCATGGAATTATTTAAATATGGGGTTGTAGTCATCAATATTGATTACATTGAAATCAAATCTGTAAGCGAATCTGTAAAATAAGTTTCTTATTAATAATTATTACTTTTTGTTTTAGAGCCGTTGTTCTGTTACTTTCCGGAATCTTCCAGTTGGTCTTTGGAAATGGTTATGCCGACATCTCTCAACACTGGTTATTCGTAGCAATGATTTTCCTTCAAATCTTTTTATTGAATTAAAAGATCGCAAAAGTATGTTTTTGAAACATTAATATTATATATGACAATAATCCCCTTTTTTGTTTTAGGGTTCACTGGAATCGAATCAAATTATACTCTTGTTCCACTTGAATGTGAATGTTTGATTCATTCTGAAATTACAAAGATCCATTGTACAGCTGAATCTCTTGTGAATATTTTTAATCTTGATGAGCTTGCTTACAGTAACATTGAATTTGTTGAAGTCGTTGTTGATGAATATGGTCATTTAAAAGTTTGTTTTATTGTTTTTTTAAAAAAAAACTAAAGATATATATCTTTTTTAGACATGTTTATCAAATTTTCGAATCTCTTGCAAAACCTTCAAGATTCTCGATATTGATGTTTGGAATGCCTTCTGGCAGGTTATTGCTGAACTTGATACTGGAATGATCTCATCAAATGTTGAATCACTTGAAATTGTATTTAATATTGAAATTGATTTTCCATTCCTCGATGAGCGTGTTCCAACTCTTCTTGAAAAAATTGCCAAATTTTATCCAAATTTGAAAGATTTTAAATTTAAAATGGTTGATTTCGATAGTGATCAAGCAAATCCAATTCGGGTAAATATATTTATTTTTTTTGTATTCCATTTATATTATTTTATTTTTAGAATGTTGTTCCAACTCTTACCTATTTGAATGGGATTGTATCCAAAATTGTTCAACAAGTTGAAGCTCGCAAAATTACATGTAAATTTGATCTCGAATATGAATTCTCTGAATTTGTTGATTTTGTAAGTTTTTTTTAAAACTTCAAAGATTAGAATGAATTATTTTTATTTTTTAGGCAAAAAAAGAAGTCCTTCAAGATGTTGAAAATGCTCTTCTTGAAGTTGGGTTTCAAATGACTGATCAATATGATGAAATGGGTTTGCATGACTTTCGAAAATGGGAATATTGTAAAATTATTGATGGATCAAAATCCTGTAAATTTATTTGTGTTCTCCAACAGTATGTTATTTTTTTTTTCAATTTCTACCTTTTTTACATACGCTTTTACATTTAGACTTAACCCAACATTCAACTTCCGCAACAAATGTTATCCTGTTTTATGAGCCTGGTGATACTGTATCCAAATTCTTGTAAATATGGCTGTTTTTTTTTGATTGATGCTTTTCATTGTTATACTACTTTTCATTGTTATGCTAATTTTGTAGAATTTGTTCATTTTTTTGTTTGTATACTCTTGTTGTTTTTATTATTATTGTAC
Source organism: Panagrolaimus sp. LJ2414 (assembly GCA_024447195.1). Classification (NCBI taxonomy): domain Eukaryota; kingdom Metazoa; phylum Nematoda; class Chromadorea; order Rhabditida; family Panagrolaimidae; genus Panagrolaimus; species Panagrolaimus sp. LJ2414. The sequence continues at coordinate 1,075,607 of JAMRXY010000290.1, read as the reverse complement.
ATTTTATGAATTTTTATCAGAAATACACTTTAAAGTTATAATTTTTATTTGTTTTGGCAATTGTTTGACTCAAGCCTCTAGAATCATCTCCTAAAAAAAACAAACAAATAAAATTAAACACTAATTTTTATTTTCTTTTACATTTTTACACCAGTAATATAATAAATTACATTCAAACACATTTATTTATAAATTAGCCAATGGATTTTGGTGACCACTTGATGAGCCACGAGCATTAGTATGTCCTCCACGAACAGGTTGGAATGTACGACGGGTACGATTATCAGCAGGAGTTTGGAAAGTATAGCGTTCAATTTGAAGAATTGGATCACCTTGAACTCGTCTGGAAAAAAATGTACAATTATAATTATATATTTAAAAAATTGTTGAAAACTAACTTTTCCAATGGTAATGCATTGCGAACACCAGGATGGCCACGCCAATGTTTTTTAGGAGCATTGGCTTCATACACATCAAAGTAATTTGCAAATTGTGCATTTGAAACACCAACAGTTCGATTACAAGTAAAGGTTTTAATTGATCGATGATGAGGACGGACATAGAGATTTTGAGGAATCACATGATTTTCACCACGTAAAACTTCCAACATTGAATTACGATCAACATTCCCTTCATCAGCGACGATATATGCATGACGATCTGACCGGATATCCAAAGCTTCAAGTTGCTGTTCAGCATAAACTAAATATAACATGGATAAATATATATTTAACGATAAAAAATCATAACCAACTTTTACGAGGAGCATTCTCATCTTTGATGCATTTGTTAAACATTGTACGGAACTCATCAACATTATTCCAAATATCAAAATGGAGCATGAAATCATGATGTCCTCTACCATATTCCTAAAAATATTCTTTTCATGTGCATTTAAGATATTAGTAAAAAAACTTACATAACTACCATAAATAACAGAGAGTGGATCAGTAGGGACAGATTCAAACATCCATTTTGAATTGATATGATAGCGTTCAAGCTCACTAGCCTTTTCATCACAGAACCGAACAATTGCAGTAGAAGTTGCGACATTTTTATAAAATTCTGGAGTTACTCGAGCAACTTGTGATCCAACTTCTTGGATCAAATAACATTCTTTGGTTTTTCCAATGCTAAAAAATGACATATAAAAAGAGAGTTTAATAATGTGCAAAACAAACTTACAGATTTTGTGGATTAATTTCTTCCATTACTATCAACAAAAGGTTGCAACCCCATACACCACAAAAAAAATATTGTTGAAATTTCTTGTTCAGCAGCAGCAGCAGTAGCAATCCGTCGAATTTCAAAGGAGTGATGAAATGAAAAATGAAAAGTTTTTCAATGTCGATCGAGCCTTTTATTAAGAAAAATTGTTTTATTGATGAATGTGGTGTAAAAATGTTTATGCAAATTAAAAAATTTGTTCATGAATTTGTTTAATTGTATAATAATTATTCAAATTATTCAAATTATATATGCAAAATTATGTCTACCCATTTTTTGGGATATAAAAGACAATCTCATTTATATTCATCTTTTAAACACTTCATTCTTCTTTTTTGGAATTGTATGGGATTGACGTCATTGGTTTAAACAAGTAAGTTTTTTTGTTTACATTTTTTATCAGATTCCTGATTACTGTATTTTTTGTAGTGTCAGATAATCGTCCACGTACTCTTCGGGAACCTGAAGTATATCTCCATGCAGGTCGTCTTTTTCGTGAAACCCTTCGTCGTGAAGTATGCAAGAAAAACAATATTGCATCAATGTTATTGATGGCACATGATTTTGAAGAACTTCAATGGCGTGAAATGCTTGTTGATGGGATGGGCTCTGATGAAATTCGTTTGAAACCTGACATGATTCGAACTCTTCGAACTGATTATATGCGAATGGAACCAAGGGATGCTCAAATTCAAGCAGCTTATGATAAATTGGTCGTTCAAGCAAAGGTTGAATATTTGGAATCTGCTGTGAGTTTTGAATTTTTTTTTTCTATTTATCGATTTGGTTTACTGTAATTTTTCTCTTTTTAGCTCAAATGCTCCAAACCTTTGATTGAAAATCATAATGCTAAATCTCTCCATGAAGCTGGTTCATATGTTATTGGTCTTTCAAATGTATCACAAGATGCCATTCCAACCGATGTCGAAAACGTCCTAATGGTTTTTGATGGAGTATTGTATGGGACTGATCCATTTTTTGTTTATGAAGGATATGTTCATCGTCGACATGATGGGATCATTGTTTTCTTTCAACCAAATGATGATTATTTTAATGTTGATCGTGATGTGGTATGTTTATTTTTTAAACATAATTTTTTTCCAACAAAAACGTTATTTTTAGGTTGTCTCCATTTTTACAAAGCCAGCGGTCAAACATCTTGAATCTCATCTTCATGGTATTCGTGCTCTTCGAAATGATGCAGTTGTTAATGGAAAGTTATTCCCAGATCCAAATCAAGTCGATGGTCCTCATCTTGTTCTTGGATGGCCTGGTCAAACTCTTAATCAATTACAACTTCGAACAATTGCCCAATGTGTTAGTTTGAATCCTGCACATCCATTTGTTTCATTTGGTACTCCTGGAAGTGGTAATAGTTTTTTATTAAGATTGATTTATGATACGGTATTTTTAACATTTTTAGGAAAATCAACCACCATGGCTATGCTTGCTTTATGGCTTCATCGAACTCAAAAGGGTATGAAAATCTTGATCGTATCTCAGACAAATAATGCATGCAATGTAATTACCCAAATGCTTCTTGATAAAGGAATTCCTCCTGAACATATTCGTCGAATTCTTGCTCGAAGTTATGATCATCGTACTGCACCAGAATTTCTTCGGCATGTTACGTTCTTTGATGCTCAAAAAGAAGTTTATTATGTACCAAAAACTGATATTTTACTCAAGGGGTATGAAATCTATGTTTCAACCATTGGTTCTGTTTTACAATTGGATCCACTTGATAAAAATTTTTTTGATTACATCATTTTTGAAGAAGCTGGTCAAATCTCTGAACTCGATGTTCTTATTCCATGTGCATGTTTTGTCTCTGAAAAAACCAAATTAATCTTTGCTGGTGATGTCCAACAACTCCCTCCATTTACCCCAAGTGCTGCACTCTTCGAACTTGGTTACAGTAAGTTTTTTTAAATTTATTTGAAAAATGTATTGTGTTTATTAATACGATCATCTTTTTAGATATCTTCCCTCCAACCATTCTTCGACTTTCACGGCTTCCAATTTTTCAAACAAATGATCGCTGGATGATTACCTTGGAAGATACTTATCGTGCTATTCCAAAATTAATGGGGTTGTATTCAGAAGTTTCATACAGAGGTCGATTGGTTGCTCATGTTGCTGAAGATTTAACGGTTGGTAATGACATCCTTGGAAATGTAAGTTCTGTTTTTTTTTTTTAAATATAATTGGTTACGGTACTTTAACATTTATTTTAGAATGCATGTTTGCGGTGGCATTTATCTACTCCTGGAAAAGAACGTCAAGATCCTACCACAATGTCTTATTCAAATGAATTTGAAGTTGAAGAGGCACGAAAATATGTTCAACGTGCTATTCAAAGTCGTGTTCCACCTGATGAGATTGGAGTCATTACCCCTTATCGTGCTCAAGTTGAAGCAATTCGTGCTGCATTGGCATATCTTCCTGATTTTGGTCGTATCCTTGTTGATACTGTTGAAGCTTTCCAAGGCCGTGAAAAGACTGTTGTCATTATTTCCCTCGTCCGAACTGAACGAATGGGATTTCTCCAAGATTGGCGTGTAAGTCTTGATAATTGAATTGAAAATTTGATAATTGTGGTATTATTTTTTAGCGAATGAATACAGCAATCACTCGTGTCAAAAAGTGCTTAATTATTATTGGTGAACCATATAATCTCGTTCAAGCAAATATTGGTGGCGTTAATAATTATTATATGCGTTTGTTCCGCCAATTAAAGGAACGTGATGTCTTTCATGATGGAATTCCTGTTGGATGGCAATTACAACGTAACACCATCAATGGGCTTTATAGCATTATCACACCTGAATATGATATGGGGGATCGTGATCCAAGCGAAGTCGAAGATGAGCTCCTTGCTGAAATTCTCTAAAATCATGGAAACTAACTTCTCTCTATGTGTATGTGATTCTTTTGTAGTGTGATAAGGGTTTGTAAAGATATTTTATTTTAAATAAAATTGATTGTATGTTTTATTCAAAAATTTAAAAATATCAGAATGAGTTTTATCGTTAAACTTTGACACAACCAAAACATGGTTACTGTAATCATGTCATGTCTTTTTTTCTATTTTTTGTTTTAATCAAAGAAAATTAAAAGTTTACGTTTAAAATATCAAATACTTGTAAAACAAGATATGCAACAATACATCTGACAAATGTTGGTGTTATAGAGGTTCTATACCCAAATGATATGTTTGCAGGTCTCATTTCTCGAAAATAAATATTTAAATTTCAAATTTTGTTTAAATGAAAAGACTCTTTTTTTGGCATTCTTATACAAAAATGTAATGTTTTGGTACAGTAACATTTCATCCTTTGTTTAGTCATTACACGACTAAAGTTTTACTCGGACTCAACTCAGATAATATAATGAAAATATTTGGAAATGATTTTACATATACGAATGTCACATTCTTTTTAAAAAGTAAAACACAATTTTTATATATTTCACGACAACGATGATAAACAATATTTCAAACAAAACAAAAAAAAATTAAACAAATGTAGTTTCAATTTTCAAAAGCTTATTCGCTTCGATTAGGTTCTTCTTCAAAGTTTCCGTTGGATCAACCCCATTAAAGCCAATTTCAAATTCTTTAGGTGATTCACAATTTTTTTGGCAAATCAATCTTTTTGCATGATCAAGAATGAGAGCCATCAAATAAACAATAGGATAATGAAGCTCCTCTTCTGCTTTCGTCCACAATTGTACCATTGTGGTGCCAGACACATTTTTATAAATGGTGAATTTATAACCACGAATGATTTTATCAGGTGAATCAGTTGATGCAATTTTAATGAGATCTAAAAAAACGGTAAAAGTATTAAAAAATTTAACAAATACATATGCATACTCACCATATACAAGAATATGTCTAGAAGTTTCAAACATTTCCATTGCGGCATGACCAACGATTGGATTTGATCCAGATGGAAAGACGAGACATACTGGAGTTTTTGAATAACCTAAGAATTTATGTTTATGTTAAATCGAAAAAAAACCTGGAGTAAATCTTACCTTCCAAGTTTTTCAAAACTTTTTGATCTCCTTCTTCAATCTCATAGATGGTAAAACACCTTTGATCAAAAACGATACGGTGTTTAATGGCAGCCTTTTTATCATTTTGAATATTCATTTGAATAGATTCATCATCCATGGCATTGATTTTAAGATCAAAGAAAGAATTGATATCAACTTTGAAGATCATTTTAACCTTTTTACACTTAAAAGATTCCAAATTAAATGTTTGAATCAAACTGTTATGATATTGATCAGTTGAGACCTAAAAATGTCATTGTTATTGGAAATTACATATATTAACAGAAAAATTTTTAAATACTTACAGTAATTGATTTTTGATGGTTAACTTCAAGGATAAGAATATCTTCAATAGGCAAAACACGATCAAGTGGAACAGCAGCAATAATATCATCTCCATATTTGACGACAAAGTTATTCAAGCTCATTGGAAGGATATCATTTGGTGTTGGAGTATTATTCTTTTTTTGCAATGCAAAATCATTCATTTTCTTACAAATTTCATTAAAGGTATTTCCATATGAAGAAACTTGAACTTTTTCTTTTTTGAACAAATTTTTCCATTTTCCAATAAGATGATTTGAATCATTTGTATACTGAACAATGACAACCCGAGTTGGGTTTGAATCTCCAAGAAATTCCCTTTTCCATTCAGGTGTGAATCCAATAGACTTGCGATTTGCATATTTCTTGAATCTGAATCCACGAGCTTCTTTTGTGACAAAAATGCCATCAATCACATCCATAGAACCAGTTCTGGGATTAGGCTTTCGACAAATGATCAAAACTTCTTCACCAATAGCAACATTAGGGTCCATGTCCCGGATCGTTTTATGTAAATTGAAGTGATCAGAATTGAAAAATGTACAACTGATTCCCTTTGAATGACAGTATTCATGCATTTTTTGACGAAAGAAGTATGATGATTTAAAGGAATCAAACTCATATTCGTTTGCCAAGAAAGTAAAAGCCTTGATCATTTCACATGGAATTATTCTATTCAATTCTTGAATAAAAACACCAACTTCATTTGGCTGATTAATATCAGCATGAACGACAACATTCTCATGATTCGCAATTGATGGATCATTCACGACGATAAGAACAACATTCTGTTGTTTACTGAATGAACCATGTAATACCAATTTTTGAGTATTCATCATGTTAACAGTTGAAGATAAAACTAAAAAAAATAAATTTTAAAATTTATAATGAATTTTCAAATGGATGAGATAATATTACATAAATTAAAAAGAGTGTAAGAGCAAAGAAAGCTAAATTGAAAATTCACACCATTCAACAAAATGATTTTAGGTTTGAAAATGTTGTCTTGTCACGAATGTTTAAAAAAATGTTTGACACAACATTGGACAATGAAAAAAAAACATTTCTACATTTTTTTAAACAATGACCTGCAAATTTTTGACATAAAAATTTAAACGATGACCTGCAAATTTTTGACATAAAAATTTAAACGATGACCTGCAAATATTTTGCTTCAATTAAATTAAACAAATTAACATAACTTTTTTTTATTCAAATTTCTTGTTTTTCATTCACGATTGTACTTCATTTTTCATATAAATAACACTTTTAACAATTTTTAGTCTCATTTTACGGGTTTGTCTTCTTGCCGCGATGTTGACAGCTGTCAAAATTTCAACTGCTGCTGTAGGATATCCTCCTCCAAATGGTGAAAAGTGAGTTTTTATTTTTTAATATACTAATACTATTACGTTAATATTATTTTTAGACTAACGGAATTTAATCTTCGAAAGGATTCTGGTGATTTTTCTTTAACAAATGGTATTACTGGTGACCTCGCTCCTGGTCAATTACGAATGCTTCACAATTATGGGTTTGCAAAACTTTTCAAACTTTCATCCCGTGGTGCAACAGTTGATTGGACAATGTATGGGGAAAATATTTGGTATTCAATGGGTGAAATTTCAGTTGTAAGTTTACATTATATTTTTGAATCTATGATTACGGTACTATTTTTTTAGGCAAATTTCTTTGGAGATTTCCCAAATGATCTTATTTGTAGCCTCGTTTCCAAGTGCACAAATATCAATGCTCTCTCTTTTACCTATTGGAAGGCTCCATCTTTTGAGAATATCATTTATTCCATTCAATCTCCAAAGCTTATCGAACTCACTGGTCATGTTAATGGAACATATTCAACGCCTCAACCAGTCTTGCAAGCACTTCATGGGCATGGAACCATTATGAATTGGAAGCTCGAAAGATTAATGTTGTTCTTTGATGAAGCTTATAATGGAATTGATGTTGGAGCATATTGCCATGAAGTAAGTTTTTATTCATTGCTTTTAAGATTACGGTAACTCTCTCTCTCTCTCTCTCTTTTTTGCAGCAAATCACAACAATTCTTTCAAGCAATGCGATTGTCTACATTTTTCTGAAATCTGAAAAAGATGCATGTATGGATACACTTGCTCTTCGACATCGATATTTTCGGGCTGGATATGTTAATGTCGCCAAGAATTATCATGAAGTCACTGTAGCCCATGAAACTGTAGAATTTGAACGATATTATCTATTCCAAAAGAAAATTGCAGGCATTACTTGGAATATTGGTGTTAAAAAACTTCAAAGTAATGATGCTGAATCTGAAAATCCACCAATGGATTCTTCTCCATCTGCATTGAAGGATGACTCAAGATTTAATGTTCAACGATATGTGTTTGATATCAATCATCCTTCTCAACAACATCAGCAAACTGAATTTTTGCAAGGAAGTGTTCTTGGGCCATGGGGAGATGAAAGATATCGTGAATATAACCCAGTAATTGTTAAACCTGGAACAAGTTCAACATGTTGTACGCCAAAGACTGACCAAGAAATTCAAATTCCAAGTCACCATTATCATGCTCCAATGTGGGAAGTTACAATGTAAGTAGTTTTCAAAATTTACTGTATAACATTTTATTAAATTTATTTAGGGTCACCGTTCTTGCATATCTTGAAAAAGATACACGATTTCTTTTTTCCAATGGGCTTCTTTTTCAATTGGGCAAGATGAATCTTGAAACTTCATTTTTCAAAAAAATGCAAAACAATGTTTGTCCTCGCTTGCAAATTCTCTGCACCAATCAAAATCGTCGATGGGTTCAAGCTGTAGGAATGGAAGAATTCTTGGCAAAAGTTCGATATGTAAGTTTTGTTTTGGATACGGTAGTTGAATTTGATTTAATTATTTTTCATTTTAGGTTGAATTTATTGGAGAATGGTTTGCAGATCCCTTTGTTAATATTCTCGAACGTCTTCCATCAACTTTGACATCAATGTGTATGATGCAACTCAAATTGGATAATTGGCAATCTATCCATGTCTGGAAAGAACTTGGTGAAAATACCCGCGGGAATATTTCAAAGATTTTTATTGATTACCGTGATATGGTTGAGCTTAGTCTTGCTTCAGCAATGAATGGCTTTCTCAAGCAATCACCACCTCGCTTCAATGGGCTTGAATCTCTTTTAATATGTGCTCGAGGTATTAGTGATTCTGAATACCGTACCACTCTTTATGATTTTATTAAAGTATGAGTCTTTTTCATTTTGATGATTTTTTATAAAACTTATTTTTTTCAGGAATGTATCGAATTAACTGTTCCTGGGGCTGATATTACAATCATCGTCCATGAAACTCCTGATCTGCATTCAATTCAGAATCTTAATCTTCATTTCCCAATTGATGTTCTCGTACAAGGAATGTATAGCTCATGGACTGAAGAATCTCCAAAATGCATGCTCATGATCCAATACTACACTCTTATCCAAGAACGAACAATTCATGTTATTGTTCCAAAGAAAACTTGATGTGGTTGAAACCATTTAAAACTGATTCATTGCATGTTTTGTAAAAGGATGATTGAAAATGTGTGATTTTTGTAATGTATTAAATAAAAAATGTTTTAAAAATATTGCTGTAACTGTGTTTATTTTCTCTTTGAATCATTTAAGAAATTAAATAATTAGTTTTTGATATTTTTTTCTCTTTTTTCTGAGTTGAGGTTTTTTCAAAAAACTGTTTACGGGTTTGTCGCTTCAATTTTTTTATCTTTCGGGTATCTCTTTCTTTCTTTTTTTTGGTTTCTTTGAAAATATTTTTGAAAATATATTAAAGATTTTTATTACTAGTTTTATTTGAACAATAACAACATTAACAACAAAGAAAATTTTTTAAACAATTTAGAGAAATATTAATTTGATTTTTGCAAATTCTCCAGCTGTAATGAAATTCTTTTTTAAAGTTTCATTTGGAATAAACCCATTAAAGATGATTTCAAATTCTTTAGCATTTATTTGAGTTTGCCTTCGAATAATTTTGTATGCAAGGCGAAAAATGAGACTGATAAAAGGAGCAATATTTGCATGACGTTCACCTTCCATTGTTTGTAGTTTTACCATCATGGTGCCAGTCTCATCGTCTTTATAAGCATGATATTTCCAACTTGGATCCACATCCTCGTAATTATCAATTGAGCAAAGTTCAATTAGATCTAAAAAAAGATATTAGATAAATATATTTATATTAGATGTATGTGTTTACCATATACTCCGAATTCCCCATGTTTTTCCAATATTTTTGCAGCAGTCGTTCCAAAGAGAGGTTTTAATTCAGATTGAAAAGCGATGCATAATGGAGTTTTTGAATTACCTGAAAGATTATTATTTTTTTACAAACAAATAAAAAAGATAAAAAACCAAACCTTCCAAATTTTTCACAACTTTTTGATCTCCTTCTTCAATCTCATAGATGGTGAAAAATTTTTTATCAAAGACAAGACGATGTTTAGCAGTATCTGGGATATTCTTCATTGGAACATCTTCATCACCAATGGCATCGAGCTTTAGATCATAGAAAGAATTGCAATCAACTTTGAATATGATTTTGACCTTTTTGCATTTAAAGGATGTCATTTGAAAAGTTTGGATTACAGTGATATTATATTGATTAGTTGAAACCTAGAAAGTTGATAAAAATATGATTTTTTTTTGGCCAATGTTTTTTAAAAACCAAATACTTACAGTAATAGATTTCCGAGGATCGACATCAAGGATAAGAATATCTTCAATAGGCAAAACACGATCAAGTGGAACAGCAGTAATAATATCATCTCCATATTTGACAATAAAGTTATTCAAGCTCATCGGAAGAATATCATTTGGTGTTGAAGCATTATTCATTTTTTGTAAAACGAATCCATTCATTTTTCGTACTGTTTCATCAAAAGTATTTCCAAACGAATAAATTTGAGCATTTTCTTTTTGGAACAAAAATTTCATTTTTTCAATAACATCAATAGAATCATCAAAATATTGAAGAATGACAACTCGAGAAGGTTTTGAATCTTCAAGAAATTCCTTTTTCCATTCAGATGTGAATCCAATAGGCATGCGATGTGCATATTTCTTGAATCGGAATCCTTGAACTTCTTTTGTGACAAAAATGCCATCAATCTCGTCGGAGCAAGGAGTTTGTGGATTAGACTTTCGGCAAATGACTAAAACTTCTTCATCATCGACGACGTCAAGATTTGTGGCACGGAGGGATTTGTGCAAATTGAAAAAATCCGAGTCGAAGAAAATACAAAAAATTCCATTTAAACGACAGTATTCATCCATTTTTTGATGAAAATAGTACGATGATTTGAAGGAGTCGAATTCCTTTTCAGTTGTTAAGAATGCAAAGGCTTTTATCTTTCCAGGCGGTATAATATTATTCATTTCTTGAATGAATATACCAGCTTCATTTGGAAGATTAATATTGGCATGGATGACAGCATTCACATATTTTTTGGTATCTTGATTACTAATAACAAGAAGAATATCATTCCTATTTTGAAAAAAAGAGCCATGAACAATAAAGTTTCGAGGATCAAACATTCTAAAATATAAAATGTAAGTAAATTCAAAAAAAAAAACATATGACATAATTTTGATAAAAAATTTGCAATTTGTGAAAAACAAATTATATGGAATGAAACACATAAAAACACGAACGGACAATTCTTCAAAGGCGCCTGGATAATAAACAGATTTTCCACCAAATATTTTATTTAATAATTTTGGAGGGTGTTTACATTTGTTTTACGATTGTGACAACTCTCTTGTAGAAAAAATTTTAGGCTTTCTCGTGTATTTTTTACTTTTCATGTTTTTAAATTGTGCCCGCAAATATTTTGACTTCAAAAAAACATAAAGCTTTCAGGGAAAACACGTGGTCTTGACACGAAAAATTTATACATTTTCTACTCCTTTTTTTGAGCCCAATTTTTTTCCCGGTTTTGAAAAATTTAACCACGGTGATAAGCGTGTACAACATTTTTTTAAATTATTTGCTCCGAATTTGCGCGTTGTAATTATTTCCCTTTTTATAATCCATTGTTGGCACATCTTGTTTTTCAGGTAAACAAGATATGATGCCCAAAATAAGCATGAAAGCAGTTAAACCACTTCCAACATCGGAAACTCGGTAAAAATTGATTTAGCCATTTTTAGCTTTGGATTAAAGTTTCTTATTGTTCACTTTCAGAGTCATCGAAATGAGCATGAATCCTTTAAATGGGAAAATTCTTCTCTACAATGGTCTTGAATTCGGTACAAAACCAAAAGAACTTGAACTCTTCAACAGCTATCAATTTGCCGAACGTATTCGTCTTTTCTCTCTTGATTCAAATGTTAACTGGTTCAAATATGGTCAACCATTATGGGATTCTTTAAAACATGTTAAACATGTAAGTTTGTACATCCTCTTTTATACATTTAAATCTCTGTATATTTTTTTTAGGCCAATTTCCAAGGAGATTTTCGACAGGATGTAATTGAAAATCTTGTTTCAAAATGCTCAGCTCTCAGAACTTGCTCTTTCACATATTGGTCTGCCTATGATTTTACATCTATCATTGGCAAAATTACATCCAAAAATCTTACTGCAATCACCGCTCATGTTAATGGGACCTTGTCAAATTTTGAAGAAACTTTGGTAGCTTTAAATGGGTTTGGTGAACGAATTGAAGGTAGCCTGTGTCGACTCTTTCTCATTTTTAAAGATCCTCTTCCAACTGGTGTCAACTTTTATGATTATACTCTTGAAGTAAGCTTTTATTTTGTAAAATTTTATTAATATTATTAAATTTTTAGAAACTTGGTGATACTTTACATCCTTTCCGCGATATATGTCTCTTGTTTCAAGATGAACCTTCTCCAATGTGCATGACAGCCATCTTAAAATCTCAAGGCTTTCAAGATTATGGAACATTTTGTTTTGCTGAAAATGATCCCGCTTCTCTTGATGATACTGCCGAAAAGGCATATGAATGTTATAAGACCTTTTCCAAAATACGAGATTCCAATCACATTGTTATTGGATGTCGAAAGCAGCCAAAGAAGGTTTTTTCAGTTCTTCCAAAGTTTTCATCTGAGGATTATTCTGGTTCTGAAGATGAGCTTGATTATCAATTTTCTGAAGGCGTTGAAGAACGTCAATTTCCTTCGTCCATCAAGTGCTTGAATTCATTCAATCCCACAGAGGCCTTCTCAAACAAAGTTGCTCTAACTGTTTCCAATACTGCCGCACTTGATGCAACGGAATGTTGTACATTTGATAAAACTGGGCCAATTGAAGGTGAATCTCTTCAAGCTGAAGAATGTTGTAATGGTCCTTTTTTGGATTACAAAACTGATCCTGTTAAGTATGTTTCAATAATCATTTGAAACGTTTAAATAATTTTGACATCTTTTTTTAGAATTCAAAAAGCAACATTCCATTCAAATGGAAAATTTGAAATGTTCTCTTCTAATGGGTTTTATTTTGCACCATCTTCATTCGAAAAATGCAATACCTTTTTGAATAATGATCGTACAAAACTCACTGAAAGATTCATCTTCTCTTCTCCTGAACATATAAAAAGCCTAATTGTTCCAGGAGCTTTTCGGCGTCTTTTGAAAGATGTCGATACTGTAAGTACATATAACTAAAATACAATATCTTTATTACTGTACCTCTTTTTTAGGTGGAAGTTCACGGCAAATGGTTTACAATTTCAATGTTTCAAGTAATGCGGCGTATTACTTATGGTTCAAAGCTTGTCTTCATGAGAATGTCACTCGATAAAATTGATGGGCGTTCTGGACGCCACACGCTTTCTTTGCTTTTTGATGGGCTTATGGAATTTGCACGTGACATAACTTCTGAAATTTGCTGTGATGCGCGAGACATGGAACCAACAGATGTTTCTGATTTGATCCAATCAATTGGTGGAACACGTCGTCCATATCCTGCTCTTGAAAATGGCCTCTTTTTTGTTCATGAAGCGTCTGATATTCTTCGAAATTGGTTACGTGTAAGTTTTAAAAATTACTTTTATCTTTTAAAAAATTTAATTTGTCGGTTTATAGGATTTTACCCGTTTGATGGCAGATGGAAAACCTGTCACCTTGGTCTGTTGTGAAAAAATTTATGAGGCTGTTCGTCTTCAACATCGCCTTTCTACAGTACTCGTTCCCCGTATTTTTTCAAATCGTGTTGATGGGTCTGCAAATGTTCTCATGCAATGTTATGCAATTGAAATTGATGGACATCAAGTTAATCTTGTTATGCCTCTTTAAATGTTGTTATTATTATTATTGTTGATTTTTATTTGATAAAATTTTCTTTTGTCGAATAAACATTATTATTTATTACCTTTTCTTTTTTTTAATGTCACTTGTTTGAAACATTGCAGATATTTTTATTACAGTTCTCAATGAATGTTATTTGTTTCGGGGTATAATAATTATTATTTTTAATTTTAGTTAACCGTCATGTCTGATCTAATTGTTCAAGTCCGTCTTGTTCAGCCACCACAAAAGGTTGTGCTCATCAAAAGTTCTGTTGTTTTAAAATCAAATGAGGTTGAATATATTCAATGTGATATTAGTAATGCCAGTGGAGTGGATCGTCTCATTCAACGTTTACATGCTCTTCATCAAACTACTGTCATGAAAGCTATCATATTCACTATAGATGTGTTTGATTATCCTTCTTTTACTTCATTCTTGCAATTTCGTAAAAAGGTTCAAACATTCTGTCAAACTTTTTCAATCGGATGCTTCTTTTACACTTCTGACGCAAGTACTTTTGATGCTGTATTATGTAGAACTAAGCCGGTGCTTAAAGAAGGTGAATCAGCTTTCATTATCCGAAAAATTGGTGCTGATTCTGATGGGTATAGCAAAGTGGAAGGTATTCTTGTTGTCAAAGAACCTGGTAATCGAGGATATCGTTTTGTAAAACAACACAAGTCTCGAAATTGTGACTATTCAACACAATGGAAGAAATTATTTCTCGATGGTTCAAATCCTGTTGTCGTAATTGTTATTTCATTTGATGGTGATTCTAAAAAATATATCATGGGAATGAAGCGGTTATTCAAAGATGAAAATCTGATTTTATATGATTTTGGACGGAATGTTGACGACATTAATGAAACTACAAGTGCTAAAGTTATGCATGAAATGGGTGAAAAGGTTAATCCTTATAATCTTCTTCCAATGTGCTTGATTGATCTTTTCCTTGAATATGGTGGATCTCGGATAGCTTCCATTACAAGGGATGTTGTATTGCCTCATGAAAAAGAACTTGTGCTTGATGTTGATCCTTTGAAATCAATTACTGTAAGCTTTTTTAAAATGTTTGTGTTTGAATTTTAAATGTTATTTTTTTAGCTTTATACATCTGCTTTTCGAAATACTGTAATTCAATGCATCAAAATGGCAGATTTTCATTGCAAAAAAGTCCGAATTCTCTTCAAAGTTGATAAGCAATCATTCCATGATCTTAAAGTTGTTCCCGTTGAAGATGAAAAACCTGATGGGAATGATACCACTCCAATGAATATCAAAGCTCTTATTCGTTTTGGGAAGCAAGATTTTATTGTATCCTTGTTTGAAAATGGAATTGAAAGAACTTTGAAAGATTCTAAAGGTTTGTTGGGTTTTTTAAATTTTTGTATTTATTCACGACATTTGTTTTTAGGGGTTGAAAAGATTCCAACTTTTATTTCATTTGTTAACAAAGTTCCAGTTGTTGGTGATTCTGCAATCGAAGATTTCAAAACGCATCTTAAATTTGTCGTATATGGTATGCTAAAATTTAATAAAAAAGTGATTGATTACCGTATTCCATTTAGATATTGTAAAGCTTTGCTCAATCTCATCACCTGATGTCATTAATCCTAAATGGCAATTTCGATTATCAAAAGAAGACGAAGGCATCGTTGTCCATGTTGAAACTCATGAAGGTGAAAGATGCACCACTCCTGCCTTCTTGATGGCATTGCTTTTTCGAAATGTTATCAAAATGGTTCGTTTGGAAATTGGTGAACGTTTAAAAGAATTTGATGTTTGCTTTGATGGGCATGAACCAAATGAAACATTGAAGAAGAATCTTCTTGAAGCTGCAAATTTGAAGAATATCAAAATTGTTTTTGTTTAAATATATTTCCTTTTTTTATTATTGTTGATTGTTGTAGTAATCAATAAAAGAATCTATTTATTTTTTATGTTTGTGCATTTTCGAGTAAACATGAAAAAGAGAGGGTAGTGGAAATACACAACCTCATTTTAAACTAGTCAAATGAGAAAGAGTTTTGTCCCCTTATTGATTTGATCGAGATAGAGAGAATAGTTTTGAAGTCAATTTTTACACTTTAGCAACACACAAATCGATATCCTTGAACACCAGATTCTTTGACAACAAGAGTGCCAACAACTGCAATATGCATTTTATGAATTTTTATCAGAAATGAAATTTAAAGTTATAATATTTATTTGGTTTGGCAATTGTTTGACTCAAATTTTTGATTATTTTTGTAAGATTTGTAATTTCAAATAGTGATGTTTTAAAAGAATGCTTTATTTAAAAATTGAATTACGAGTATTTAGTTTACAAGAAAAAAATTCCCTATTTTAATAGATATACAGACCCATAGAAATAGAAAAATTCAATCAGAATCAGGAACATCTTCATTTGCTGCTGCTTCTGCTTGCTTCTTGAATTGTTGACGAAGTTTTTCAACCATTGCACGATAATTTTCTTGAGACTTTTGATAAATTGCATGAGCATAATCAGGCTAAAAAAAGAACGTTAATAAATATTTTATAAATAATAAAACTTGCCCAAGCATCAAATTGTGGAATTAATGGAAGTTGATGAACAGTCCCATAAAGTGTTTGAACAATCATGCCTGGTCGAAGACCTTCAAAAGCTTCTTCGTTATCCAAGCGAACTGGTACAGCAGGACCAGTATAATTATTTCCAACAAGCAGAGCTGGGGTTACAGGATCATCTTGAGCAGGTTGTTGACGCTAAAAATTTTATAAAGATTTAAAATAAATTCTTAAAAATAACACTCACATTTGGAACAGCTTGAAAATGATGACGGTTATATTGACGTTGTTGAGCAAAAAATGCACGACGTTCTCTTCTTTCTTGTTGCTATAAATGATATGGATATAGGTCGAAATCGAAAATATTGAATCACCTACTTCTCGGAGAGCTCCTTCAAGATAAGGGATAGCAAGTCCTTCAGGTCGAGGTACCATAATAATACCATCATCATTGATATTAATTCCAAGGCGTTGAAGAAGTTGTAATCCAGTAGTACCATGTTGTTGTTGGGCATGTTCATCTACATCAATTTCACGTTCTCTAAAAAATTTTAATGTTGTATTTTGTTAAACATGTATAACAAAATAACTTACTCTTCGATGCTGTTACGTAAATCTTGGTATGTTAATTGTTGAATTCCACGAATACCAGCAGCTACGAGAGCAATTCCAACTTGATCAATAATATGTCCATCTTTATCAGACTCATCTTCTGGGTCATATTTCTTATTTTGTGGTGGATCTGATGAGGATGAAGGATTCATTCTCTGAAATTAGTTTAGAAAAAAATACTAAAAAGAAACAAAGAAGGTGACATACCCAGAAATAAAAGCAGCAACGGCAGCAAAAAAAATGGAGTTCAAACACAACCTTTCAATGCGGAAAAAAATTGATGAAAGTGAGGCTAAAACATGGTCCCATTCGTGTATTTATACTTGTTTTTCTTTTTACGTTATTGTAATTTTTTCGAACAAAATTTGCATAAATTTTTAATGTTTCTTTGATTAAATTTTCTGATCTAATTTTCTGATATCAAATTCTACAGAATGGAAGAAGCTTTTAAAGGAGATCTTTCATTTGATTTATTTTTTTTTACTATTTCGAAAGAAATTTCACGAACTGTTATTTTTTATTATTTAAAAAAATTTTTCTTGATGATTGCAAATCCTTTTATGATATTTTATTATTATAAATAAAACTCTGTTTTTTCCAAGAATTTGTTTTAGAATTAAAATTAAACAATTTATTTATTCAAAAAGTATTGAAATTATAATAAATTAAATAGACAATAAAATAATAATACCAATATTTTGAATTAAATAAAAATAAACATAATAAACGTTAAATAATAATAAAAAATAAACCCAAAATCATTGTTCCAGAGATCTTGATTGTCGAAATAATTGACCAGTTGCTAATTCTACCCTCATACATTCCCATCGGCGCTTAATATTCTCGATATTGATGTGAGCAACTCCACGAGCAAGCTGTTCACAATATGCCATTACACATACAGCAGACATTGTGGCATACCCATTAACTGGAGTACTGATTTCTTCTGGGCATGCACCAGACCATTCACTCCAGTTTTGAAATTCATCGTTTCCAACAAGATTCTTCATATACCATTTTAAATGGCTTCTGAAAATGCATATTTATTAAAATCAGTTTATTAAAAATCGATACATACTGGATATTCTGCAGTTGGAATGTAATAGCTTCATTATCTTCAGCATGTGCATTTGAGGCGTCATCCACATATCCAAGGGGATCATAAATAAACATAGCTTTTTCTGGGATGCTGCAAATCACGACTGCGTTATGATTCATCCTTGTATCTCTTTGCGACGGAACACATATGGTTGCAAACACATAACGATTTGAGGGTGTTTCCATTTTTGAATTTGGACGACAACGAGACTTTCGCCATTGATTAGGAGCTTTGAAACACTAAAACGAAACACGGTTACTGTAGAATTATAAAATTTTTAAAAAAAAACCTACACCAATATTGATTCTATTTCCACGTTCAGAGATCATTTGAAAATAATGATCAATCATATCAGGTGTTGGATATGACAGATGTTGAACGGAATATTTGGATAACTGAAATCTTCCAACAGATCCAATTGTTGCTTTTATGATCTTATTTCCATTTATAATAAATTCTAAAAAGATGTTACAGCCATTTATCTTGTTACAGTATCTGATAAGACTTACTATCAAGTTCCCCATCTGGACCAATAAAATCATTATAAGCTTGACATGGAATTTTAGAATCTGGATTATAGCAAGCACATAGCTTTTCAGAATCTTGTGGTGTATCCTTTTCTTCTTGTTGAGATTCATGCCCATTTGGAGGAGGTTTAAGATCTTCATCGACTTCCATTGGAGTTTTTACTTGTTGAATTTTTGAATCTTGAGATTGGCTTCGAGAAGACTTTACAGATTCTGGAACAATTTGTTGAGATTCATGCCCATTTGGAGGAGGTTTAAGATCTTCATCGACTTCCATTGGAGTTTTTACTTGCTGAATTTTTGAATTTTGGGATCGGCTTCGAGAAGACTTTGCAGATTCTGGAATAATTTTTTGTTCAGATTGAGTTGTAATTTGAGAATTTGATGATTCTTTAACAATTGGGATTTCCAAAGGAACAAGATCATTCTCATCGTAAGGATGAAAATCTTCATGAAAAAGTTTTCCACATAGCAATTCACAAAGGATAAATTGTCTTGCAAACAATGGAATTCGAATTGGTTGAATATTTCGAGATGTTTGATCCATTACTGCAATACAGCAAATACCACAATCATATCCATTATTCTGCTCCTGAATGAACCCAACTGAGCTTTTTTCCGGTTCACAATTAAACACTTCTTTGATGTAAGCATTAAAGCGATTGATTGCATTCCCATAAATAATTGTTGGATCACCTCCAAGCGGATCATAAACAAAATAACTATTTGATGCAAAGTCGACAACATACAGTATGAAATGATTGCTTCCAATAATAGTTCCAAAAAATCTATTTGGTTTAACAAGTTGAGCACTTCCGGATGTTCGAAAATATTCCCGATCAATCTCCCTTTGATGGCGACCTTTTTTCATTTGAATGTGTCCAGTTAAAATCTAAAAGGATCAGAATATAATTTTACCGGGTTACGGTATTTTTTTTTTGTTTTAGAAATCCATACCTTGGGGAAATTTTTGAATCTCATACTTCTTTCTGATACAAGTTTCTGGTATTCAACGACAATGTCATCCGAAATAAATTTTCGTGGAGCAAGGGTTGCCAATGATGCAATTCGAAGTTTACAGAGTCCAATCTCATCGGTGGCAATGGATGTTCGTCGATCTAACTTTAAATTTCCATAATCCAGCTCAAATACTTTTAACGTTGAATCAATAAAATCTGAAACATAATTTACAATATTAATTTTAATCTTAAAAAGACGTTTTTACTTTGTGGTGAATCCCATTGAATTTGTTGCAACTTTTTAGCATTTTTGGCATTTATTGCTTCACGTCGAACATCCAATTGTGAGTCTTCTTCTGATAAAATTATTGTTCTATTTGTTGCAGTAGAAGATGTAGGACAATTTTCATTTTGTGAATTTACTGGTTCAATATTATCTGGCTCAAACATATCTTGGAATCTTTTTTCTGAAGGATATTGTGATGGATCCAGAAGATTTTCATTCCCATTTAATTTGAAATCCATTGCTTCTTCTGTTTCAAATGAAGGTGGTTCTTCAGTTTTTGGATTTTTTGCCGATGATTTACATGCAGGTGGAGTAGGACATTTTCGTTTACCAATTTTTGCAGTTGCCCAAATATCATCATCGCAAATCCAATCTTTCCAAGGAGCTCGATAATCAGGATCATTTGGAACTTTGAAATGTTCAGCCCATTTTGATTTACTGTTTGCAATATCCAAATAAAATTCATGTCTGCTTTTGGGTAAAGCTGCACGAACAGCCATTTCAAACAAATGTCGATCAACAGGATCATCTCGGTTAAAGAAATCTCGAATAATTTGCTCCATTGGAATTCCAACAAAAAACATTTGTAACAGATTATTCTGATGCCTTTTTTCTTTCATGAGTTCTTTCAAAATATTTGCCAAATCGCGACTGTTTACGAGAGCAATCTCATCCTGAGATTTTGAAGCTTCTGCATCAATCGCTTCTTCAATGTTGCGATAATGTCGATGAACTTTTCCAGGCATATTGAATTCTTTGATAATTGTTCGAAGATTTTTTATATTTTGACGAAGCTTGCGAATTTTATCCTTGAACCATTGAGCTATTAATTCTTTTGGTTGACGATTTGATCGATCTTTGTCATATTTCTCTCGGTTGATCTTCTTGCGTTCCAATTTTTCATATCTGACCTTTCTATCAATTTTAGCTTGAAGCTGTTTGCATAAACCTCGACGAAAATCGGTCATGGTTAAAACCATTTCAACCTCATCTTCTTCAGTTGGTTCAAGAGTTTCTGGTTCTTGGCTTTGAACACGATTTGGAGAAATTTCTTCTTCGGTTGTTGCTGATTTTATCACATCTTCTTCAATTGGTTCAGAAGTTTCTGGTTTTTGGGTTTCCTTTTGAGCTGGAGTTGGAGAGCTTTCTTCTCCAGTTGTTGCTGATTTAATCTCGTCAACATTTGATTGGGTTTCATTTTGGGAAACTGTTTCAGCAATTTGAGGTGTTCCTGTTGCTGAAGTTGATGGTGGTTCTTCTTGGACGTTTATGTTGATGGGTTCAACCTCATTCAAATCAATATTTCCAGGGTCGCTTGTTGCAACAATATCAATAACACGTCTTGCCGTATCATGTAATGTGGACGGAGTTTCCTCGCTATGAGATTCACTATCATCTTCAGAATGCGTTGTTTCAACAGATTCATCTTTAGCTGGAGAAGGTTGTGGTGTAGGTTCACGAGGATGCTGCTTTTCAAGAGTTTTCCGTGGTTTTAAAGGCCTGGGTCCTCGTTTAGATGAACGATGTGTTTTTCGAGATGATGTCTTTCTTGCTTTCTTTTCATAATCTGGTCGAGTTTCACCACGTCCTTCTTCCCCTTCATCGATTCCATTGCCATCAACATCATTAGTATATAACTGTTCGTCGTGAAATGATCGATTTGGATTAGGAAGTTCACCATCTTGAAATGTAGGATCTGAGTACTCACTCCCATTAAAAGGTTGGGATTGAAGCACTTGAGGTTGTGGTTGTGAATTAGTATATTTAACTTCTTGAGGCATTTCTTCCATTTGAGGTTGCATATTAAAGAAATCTTCGACCGAAGGTTCTTGAGGAAGAGGAGTACGAAGTGGAACTTGCAAACTTAATCGAGCACGTTCTTCATCCGATGCTTCTTCAAACCCTTGCTGATTAAATGGATGTTGATGTATATGTGTATATTCATGAAATGTTGCTTGATGAAATGTATTGAGCTGATCTCCATGAATTGGTGATATATCATTAAAATATGGAGGAGCAGCCCCCTGACAAGGAGTTGACGATCGCTGACTTGCTTGATCCATAAATAAAGAATCTCCAAAAACAGGTTGTTGTTCACTCTCATACTGGTATTGATTGTAATTTGGTTGGAGATGGATTTCTAAAAAAATTCAAGATTTTAGAGATTATTATTACAAATATAAAGTTGTAAACAAATACCATCAATATTAAATAAATGTCGTGGGAATGAATTCTGCATGTACATTTCTTCAAATTGATTGCGATCTAAGAGGCTCTCTTGTTGATAATCACGTGAACGAGTTTGAGCGGTTTCAAGATCATAAAAAGATTGTTGAGTTTGCTGCACAGTAACATGTTCAGTTACGGTAACCGGTGTAGTGGATGTTTGTTCTGTAAAAAAAATTGATAAATGTTTTTTATATAAAAAACGTCACAAAATATATTACCAGAATGTGATGGAGTCGAATCTTTACCATTTTGAATCAAGTCGGAAGGTTCACCAGCAGTTTGAGTCTGAAGTACCGTACCCGATGCAACTTCGACAGCTACAGTATCCATATCAGGTTCAACTTGAGGTTCAATCCCATTCAAATTTGGTTGTTGGTTTTGAATTGGATCAGAAGGTTCAACGGCAGCTCGAGCTTGAAGTACAGTATCCGGTGTAGTGGATGATTGTTCTGTAAAAAAAATTGATAAATGTTTTTTATATAAAAAAGGTCACAAAATATATTACCAGAATGTGATGGAGTCAAATCTTTACCATTTTGAATCAAGTCGGAAGGTTCACCAACAGCTACAGTATCCATACCAGGTTCAACTTGAGGTTCAATCCCATTCAAATTTGGTTGTTGGCTTTGAGGAAACCGAGGTTTTTCCTGGAGAGGTTCATCGACGATTACTGTAACATGTGGTTGTTCAATAGCTACAAAAAATGGATTAAATAGAAAACAAAAATTTAAAATAGTACCAATATGTTGAACAACATTATCACCATTTGAATTATTCACATTTTCTTCAGCTGTACCAAGTTCTTTCATTAATCGAAGAGCAACAGAATTTTTGAGTCTAGCATTTGGTCCGTGAAGGGCATCCATCATTTTTATTTCCAGTTCAAGAGAAAGAGCCGGGACGGTTCGAGGAATTCTTTCCCATCTTTTAACAACTGGCTTGCAGACACATCTTTTCATTTCCATACAAGATGATATTACTTGCTCGGAGTAGAAGTTGCATTCTTCAGAAACTGTTACACCAAATGAGATTGTTTGATAGCAACACTAAAAAATATACATGTTAAAAAATATTATTAGTAAATGTCAAACCCCTGGAGCAATTGCAACAAATTCATTTGGTTGCTGGAAAATGAATGTTGGTTCAATCCCAAGTGATTGGAATTTTTCAATATCAGTAATATAACAACAATGATTGATGGGAGTTTCACACTCTTTTCGAATATGTTTAAAGAATTGATTGAGTATAGATAATCCTTCAGGTGAGATGATGATCCAGAGCTAAAAATTATGTTACGGTATAATTATATATATGAAAATTAAAGCATACCATAGGACGAGAAAATGGAATGAGGTAACTGGCTTTTGGAAGTCCAAATGGTTCAACTGTTAAAGGTGAAAGAAAGTATCCAGAGCTCATCACGGTTTTGCTCTTCATTTGAAATCTTTCACCAATCTTTGATAAATTCCATTCATCAGTTATTCCAGTTTCAAGCCCATCAATTTTATCAAATATCGATTCAGCCATTGTTGCTCGAATTCCATTGAGATAATCACCAGTTGGGTTTTCCAGAGCTGACTGCTTCAAAAGATCCAGTAATTCAATGAAGGGCTTATTTTCAACAGTTTGATTAATTTTACGAAGTTCATTCACATTCTTTGTTGTTCGATTGAGCCCATAAATTCGAGCACCCATGTGGTCAACTTTATATTTTTCAAAGTCAACAATTCCACAATTTCGCTTCTTTTGATTTTCAGCAATATATTGAGAAACAATATCATAGAGTTTTGGTTCATTAAATTTGGACTTTAATTCAAGGTTCTCGTCGTCCTCATCTTCATCATCAACATCCAAATTTTCATCTCTGGGGGGAATTATCTTGATGCAAGTTCTTTTCTCAAGCATTGTTGAAGCATATTTGGTGAAATCTTCAGAATTAAAGACAGCCAATGGAACAATGGTTTCAGGCCCATTTAAAATGTTCGATGGAGGGTTGTCTTCCACAACCTTACCACTCATATTTTCGGACCCTAAAAATCACAGAAATTGAACATATGTTTATTATTAGGAATAAAGATAGAAAAAGGTATTCATTTTGTTAAAACGATTTTTAAAAAGGAAAACACAATACAATAAACAACAAATACCTTTATTATAATACTTTTCAAACAAATTTTACAATTATTTAATAAGCATATAAGAATATTACTAATAATACGAATAAGATCACCATATATCTTTATTTTATTCTTTGTCATCGTCATCGAGATCAATTAAAACAATTGGAGCATATTCTTGAGGTTCAGGCACATCAGGTGGAATAATACTTGAATTAAGTATTGCAATAGTTTTTTCAACAGCAGCAACAGCTTCACGAAGAGTCTTCAATTGTTCCACAAGAGCAGCAAGTGGCTCAACAAGAGCAGCAATATGTTCAACACTTTGAGCAGCAACAGGTTCAACACTTTGAGCAGCAACAGGTTCAACAAGTGGGTTGACATTCATATTATTTGGTTCAGGATCATTTTGAACCCTCGAAAGAGTTTTACGACGACGGATTATTTCAATCCCATCCATTTAAAAATAAAATAAATCGGCAATATGGAAAACCTATAAAAAAGCAATGTTATTGAAGGTGATAAAGGTTGTATAAAAATATAATTTAGAATCAAAGAAGTGAACGAATAAAACAAGAAACGAAAACTCAAAAAAGAGATAAAAAAAGAGCGCATGTAAAAAGTGCAATTATTAGGACAAAAAGAATGGTCTTGGCAATAAAATTTCCAATGTTTTTTTTCGAAATTAATGTTTCTTTAAATAACATTTTTTTGTAAGAGTATTTTTTTAAACGATGACCTGCAAATTTTTGACATCAAAATTTAAACGATGACCTGCAAATTTTTATGGTCTTTTTTAAACTTTGCTTACAAATTTCCGAGTCATTTACTTTTACTGTAATAAAAATATGTAATGATATGTAAAACCTCAATTTTCGGATTATTTATGGCTACAGTATCCACATTTTCAACAAGATTATGGTATACAAGAGTGATAAAGATATTGAAATATGCAAATTAAATAAACATTCGTTTTAATTAATTATTCTTTTTATTTTAATTACTCATATTTGTATAAGTAAAAATGAAAAATAACTCGACATACAAAATTTCATATTAAAAATAAATTTTATCATGAAGATTAGATTCGATCCATATTTTTTCCAAACGTTTATCTTCTTCGATCCATATTTTTTGCAAACGTTCCTCTTCACCAGAGTAATCTTTCATTGGAGAAGTGCGACCTTCGGCAACAGAAGAACCAGAAGATGTGCCAAGCCCATTTAAAACTTCATCTTCATCAGAGTCATCTTTCACTGGAGAAGTGCGACCTTCGGCAACAGAAGAACCAGAAGATGTGCCAATCCCATTTAAAACTTCATCTTCATCAGAGTCATCTTTCACTGGAGAAGTGCGACCTTCGGCAACAGAAGAACCAGAAGATGTGCCAATCCCATTTAAAACTTCATCTTCATCAGAGTCATCTTTCACTGGAGAAGTGCGACCTTCGGCAACAGAAGAACCAGAAGATGTGCCAATCCCATTTAAAACTTCATCTTCATCAGAGTCATCTTTCACTGGAGAAGTGCGACCTTCGGCAACAGAAGAACCAGAAGATGTGCCAATCCCATTTAAAACTTCATCTTCTTCAATTTGATGATAATCAAGGGGATAAAAAATTTCATCTTCTTCAATTGGATGATAATCAAGGGGACGAGGAGAAGGTTGTCTTCGATGATATCGCTAAAATAATGCATTTTTATTATATATTTAACATTATACCGAAAGAAACTTACAGATAAAGGTCGGCGATTCATAATGCTTTGAAGACGGCGACGACGACGAACTTCTACAAGAACATTTGAGATATTGTCATTTTCCTTTTTCTGATATCCAGCATTCTCCTTCTGAAATATATTTTTTTTTGTAATGTTGATAGTCATAAAAAACGAGGAGGGCTTACACTAATTTCGATAAATTCATCAACAATCTTACGCATGATTTTTTTAGCTTTAATTTCACCATTTTGAACTTTTCGAATTGCAATTTTGAAACCATTGTCGACAAGCACATTAGTTTTATCATCTTCAAAAGAGGTGATGCTGAATTTCTTCAATTCAAAAAGTTCACTAAAAAATGTCCATATCAAGGATAAGATAAATGTATATAAACCTACCGCCAGTTATCAGAAAGCAAGGTTGAATCAGAAAGCAGGGTTGAATCAGAAGATGACACAATTTCTTTTCGGGCATCATTATTCAAATATTTTTGATAAATTTCTGAATGCCCATCTGTAACACCAAAGACGCCGGCATTTTCAGTGATATTCTTCCAAAAGAAGAACCATTTACCACCTTGAATTGTTGCATTGCAGCAAAGCATTTTGTACGAAATGCTTTTATCAAAGTCTTCAATCTCATCCATATTACACCAGATTATAACAAAAATTGTATATGTAAGAGACCTGTAAAAGCGTTTAAAAGTTATTAAATACCGAAAACATGGTTATAATAATGATTAATAGTAATTAAATTTGAGTTATAAGATCGGTACAAAATGGAAGCGGACGCGTAATAAATTCAAAAGTATGAATATAAAATAATATAAAAGTCAAGCAAATGTGTTACATATCAAATGAATGTGTTTTATGTAGAGATCAGCAGTCATAAATAAAAGTTGGAAAAAATTATTTTATTGTTCATTCTAAGTACTTTCAGACCTGAATAAACCGAAAATAAGATTAAAAAAATTCTTAAAAATAGTTACCGATTTAAAATTTATAAAAGTAAAAATTCTTCATCGAAAAAAAAGGTAAAAAGGAACACTTTTTTTTTGGCGTGAAAACTTTCGTGGTGTGTTCATTTTTTGTCGAGAGAAAAATGTTTTTGCACATTTTCGCGTCCAATTTCGTCAAATTCTAGTTTTCTGATATAGATGTAATTTTTAAAGGGTTATCGAACGGTATGAATCGCAAAGCTTTATTAGATGGTAGTCAAATAATTAAAAAACATCTAAAAATGCAAATTTTGGGTATTTGCCTCAGAAAAAACTTTTTCAAAAGTACTTCATTGCGCAATCCACATTGTAAAATTGTTGTTCAAAATTACGTGATTTTTTTAAGAATTTTTTATATTTTTAACTTAAAAAAAAATACCCGTAAAATCTGATTGTGTTACGTTTATCCTTATCCTTTCTCATACTCTGAAATATCAGAATCCATTTTTAGGTTAACAAATTATGTCAAACAAGATGAAAATGAAAGATGTTGGGCTCATCCCATCTTCTGAAATGAGGTAAATTTTGAAGGTATTTTGTTATATTTTACTTGTTTAATTTTTAGAATAATTGAAATGAGCATGAATCCTTTAAATGGGAAAATTCTTCTCTATAATGGTCTTGAATATGGTACAAAACCAAATGAATTGGAACTCTTTAAAGATTGTCAATTTGCTGAACGGGTTCGCATCTTTTCCATCGATGCTCATATCAATTGGCTTCAGCACGGTGGACGGCTTTGGAATTCTTTGAAGAATGTCAAACATGTAGGTGTATATGTTTTTGAGCAGTTTTTTTTTTTAAATCCGATATATTTTTAGGCCAATTTCCAGGGAGATTTTCGAGAAGATGTGATTGAAACCATCATCTCCAAATGCTCAAATCTCGAAACTTGTTCTTTTACATATTGGTCTGCTTACGATTTTGTATCCATCATTGACAAAATTACATCCAAAAATCTTACTGCAATCACCGCTCATGTAAATGGAACATTATCGAGCTTTGAAGATACTTTAACAGCTCTGCATCGATTTGGTGAAAACATTGAAAGCAAGTTGTACCATATCTTTCTGATTTTTAAAGAACCTCTGCCAACTGGTATCAATTTCTTCGAAAATATACTTGAAGTAAGTTTTTGTTGAGTTATTATGTCATAATAATTAAATTTTATTTATTTTTAGAGACTTGGAGGAATGTGGCATCCGTATCGGAACGTTTGCTTCTTATTTCAAGATGAACCTTCTCCAATGTGCATGACCACCATCTTAAAATCTCAAGGTTTCCAAGATTATGGAACATTTTGTTTTGCTGAAAATGATCCCACTTCTCTTGATGATACTGTTGAAAAGTCATATGAAAGCTATAAAGCGTTTTCCAAGAAACGTGGCCTTGATCATATTCTCATCGGATGTCGAAAGCAACCTAGAAAGGTCTTTTCCGTTCTTCCAAAATACTCTCGTGATCTTGATGATGCTGATGACGAAGTTAATTATCCACTCTGTGAAGGAGTTGAAGAACGTCAGTGCCCTTCATCTGCAATGGGGTTGAAATCTTTTACTGCGACAACCGCATTCTCAAACAAGGTTATTTTAACTCCTTCAAATGTTGCAACACTTGTTGCAACAGAATGTTGTGACTTTGTTAAAACTGATCCATTTGAAACAGAACTTTATCAAGATCTTGTATGCTGTAGTGGTCCATTTTGGAATGGTCCTGGATATCCTGTAATGTAAGTGTCATTTTGCATTTAAAAAAATAGACGCCTTTTTATAGGATCCAGAAAGCAACATTTCATTCAGATGGAAAATTTGAATTTTTTTCTTCAAATGGTTTCTATTTTGCTCCTTCATCATATGAGAAATGTGTCAGATTTCTGGCCAACAGAGAAACATTCCTCACTGAAAGGTTCATCTTCTCCTCTCCGATGCATATCAAAAGCTTAACTGTTCCTCATGAATTTCGACATCTTTTATGGGGTTGTGATACAGTAAGCCTTAAACAGTCAAATTATATCTACATACTGTACCTTTTAGGTTGAACTTCAAGGGAAATGGTTCACCAATTCCGTGTTTCAAGTAATGCGACGGATTTCATATGGATCAAAACTTGTCCTCATGAGAATGTCCCTTGATCGAATTGATGAACGTTCTGGACGCCATACTTTGTCTTTGCTTTTTGATGGGCTTACAGATTTTGCACGTGAAAGAACTTCTGATATTTGTTGTGATGGGCGCGATATGGAACCAATTGATTTATCTGATTTGACCAAAGCACTTTCTGAACCACGTCGTCCATACCCTCCTCTTACAAATGGTCTCTTTTTTGTTCATCAGGCTCATGAAATGCTTGAAAATTCCTTACGTGTAAGTATTAAAAATTACATTTTCTTGAAAAATTTAATTTGTTGTTTTTAGGATTTTACTCGTTTGATGGCAGATGGGAAACCTGTCACAATTATTTGTTGTGAAAAAAATTATGAGCTTGAACATCTCGAATTTCATCAATCTATTGTACTTGTTCCTCGAATCTTTTCGAATCGTGTTCATGATCCTGCCAATGTTCTTATGAAATGTTTCACCACTCTTATTAATGGACATCGAGTTAATATTGTTGTGCCTTTTTAAAAAGTTCTTTTTTTATTGTTCTTGATTTATTTGATGAATATATATTTTTTGTTGTCGAATAAACTTTTATTTAACATTGTTAAAAATAAATTTTTATGTGAACGTGTCTCTTTTTATTGGTAAAAATATTCCAAGAAAACAATATTTATTTTTATTACTTGTAATTAATTATTTTTAATAATCCTTTTTAAATTTTGTTAGATTAAAAACTCTCATTTTCTTGCTATGGCAGACTCAATTCTTCAACTTCGTGTTCTTGAAAGTCGTATCCTTGTCATCAAAAGTTCTGTTTCTTTAAATTTGAATGAGGTTGAATTCATTGATTGTAACATCAACATTAGAAATGGTGTGGATTATTTGATTCAACAATTACAAAGAATCATTGGGAATGACCATATCAAAGCTGTCGCAATCGTTGTAGATGTTGATCCTACCTTTTCATCCTTTGACGCATTCGTTCAATTTCGTCAAAAACTTCGAAACTTTTGTCAAATTTTACCAACTCAATGCTTTTTCTATACAACTGGTCACAATACCGTTGATGCTACATTATGTAGAACAAAGCTTATGCTTAAAGAAGGCCAAAAGGCTTTAGTTGTTCAAGTAGACAAAGATGAGTCTGGTGGACATATTGAAGTTGATGGCACTCTTGTTGTCAAAGAACCTGGAGATCATGGATATCGATTTGTGAAGCAAATTCGATGTCGTACATTTAAATTTACACCCCGTTTAAAACAACAATTTCTCAATGGCTTGAATCCGGATGTGATCGTTTTATTAATATTCGCTGCTGATTCTGGTAGTCATATCACAGATTTGAAACAAGTCTTCAAAGATGAAAACCCTGTCATTTACGAATTTGGGAATTGTGTTGCTGACATGAATGAAACCGTAAATGTCAAAGTTTTACATGATATGGGTGAAAAGATGAACCCCTACAACCTTCTTCCAATGTGCTTGATTGATATTTCACTCCAATATGGTCAAACTGAAATTGCTGCTGTAACAATGATGGATGCGCTGCCTTTTGACAAAGAATTTTTACTTGATGTTGATCCTTCAAAATCAATTACTGTAAGCTTTTATTAAATGTTAGTGTTTGAATTTTAAATGTTATTTTTTTAGCTTCATACAAATGCTTTTCGAAATACCGTAATCCAATCCATCAAAATGGCAGATTTTCATTGCAAAAAAGTCCGAGTTCTCTTCAAAGTTGATTCTCAATCATTCCATGATCTTAAAGTTGTTCCCGTTGAAGATGAAAAACTTGATGGGAATGATTTACCG
Organism: Panagrolaimus sp. LJ2414; assembly: GCA_024447195.1. Classification (NCBI taxonomy): domain Eukaryota; kingdom Metazoa; phylum Nematoda; class Chromadorea; order Rhabditida; family Panagrolaimidae; genus Panagrolaimus; species Panagrolaimus sp. LJ2414. The sequence continues at coordinate 1,044,689 of JAMRXY010000290.1, read as the reverse complement.
CATCTTCTCAAATGTTTGCTTTGATGGGTATGAACCAAATGGAACATTGAAGAAGAATCTTCTTGGAGCTGTGAATTTGAAGAATATTAAAATTGTTTTTGTTTAATTTATTTTCTTTTTTTATTGTTGTGATAATAATACTTTTATTGTTATAGTTATCAATAAAAGAATCCATTTATTTTTTATGTTTGTTCATTTTCGAGGAACGGGAAAGAAGAGAGGGTAATGGAAATACTCAACCTCATTTCAACCTAGTCAATTGTGAAAGGATTTTGTCAACCAATTGATTTTTTTGACTGAGAGAGAGAGAGAGAGCGTGAATAGTTTTGAGGTCAATTTTTATAATTTAGCAACAACTTGTATAAACCCATTCATTTTTTACAAATTCGCGAAATCTGTTCTCTTGCTAGTTATTAGTTTATTATTTTTGTGCACTTAAAAAATTGTTTAATTTTTAGAAATTTTTTACAATGGCATTCTTTGAAATTTCATCAGTTCTTCCTCAGGAGTTTGCTTTCCCAGAATCAATCATCTTTTATATCTCAAAACATCCATCCAAAGCAAAGATTTATAAGAAACTGGTTCAATGTTGTAAATACTTCTTCGTCACAAATCCAATTTTAATTCTTTCAAATTTTGAATCAACTTATTGGCAGCTTATTCTGGATGAGACTGTAACCAATGTTGAAATTTTAAGCTTTGCATGCCGATTATGGATTACTACATCTCTCAAAATTTCATCAATGTTTTATTCGGATGTTCATCAACTTGGTAAAATTGCATCAAAAATTTTTAAAAGTGAAGCAGATGATATTGTTCTTTTCAATCAAGTTGCATCATTGGATGAATTTGCAAAGATTTCCTCAAATGCTTCAACAATTCAAATTGACAAAACTGTTATCAAAAAAGATGGGATTGGAACCAGTTTGGATGTATTGCTCGATAAAATGCCGAAATTGGAAAATTGTTATATGTGAGTTTTCGGATTTAAAGTATTTAAAGAATCGATTTTTATCTGTTTTTAGTACTGTATGTGATTTTCCTCAAAGTGGTTTTTTTCCTAAAAATTCAACACGTGCTCCACTTTCATTTATTGATGTTTCCGGGGATACTGTAAAGAAGATGGTCAATCTTTCCAATTTCAAACAAATGAAAGAACTCAAATTGCTCAATGTCCCTGAAACTTTTGATATTACAAATTTTTATGATTATGTTAAAGTAAGTAATGATTTTAAACTTCAAACTGACAGGGTATTGTATATATTATTTTAGACAAATACCCGAACAAAAATTGGTCTCAATTTTTGGCATTCAATATCACCTGCTTATCAAAATAAACTTCAAATGATTGTCAATGAGCTTGTTGCAGCAAAGGATCCTGGATTTCTTATTCCTGGTATTTATTTTAAACGGATGCTTAATCAAGAATTCTTGGAAAAATTCATCCCTGGTCAAGAAGTCGCTCCTTTTGAAGAACAATGAATCCCTGTACAAAAATTATTTCTTTTGTTGATTTGTAAAAGTTTTTTATCATTCATTTTTATGTATATCCTCTTTTAACCCATTTGTATTCTATTACAATTGTTTTTTTTATTTGTTTTTTGAACATTTTTTCAGATTTTACTTGTGTGTCAATAAATTATATCTAAATTTCCATACCCTCAAAACATGTTAGAAATTTTACTCATGTTTCATATTATACATCTTTGTGTTTTTTTTTTAAAATGGATAATTCTCTTTTAACTGTTTAATTTCTTGCTCATTTTTTTGACAAAACCCTTGTAAGATAAAGATGATGGGTATGATTTTATTGAAAGCCAAAAGAGTATCATTAGAAGCTCGAATGCTTGCTTGTTATTTACAATTTTATTAATGAATCAAAGAATCTTCAAAATTTCACCCCCTACCGTATTTGAATAATTATTGTAGCATGTGTAAAAAGCAAGATTCCCTATTTTTAAATTATTTTTATTTATCAAAAGATATACAATTATAAAATTATATATATAATTATTACAACAAAATAATAACGAAACAAACACATTAATAGCATAAAAGAGATTGCCGATAAATTCAATTTTTTCACGGTTCATTGAAGAAATGGTACAATTGTTTCACGTGGACGACGAAGCTGTTCAGGTGTAACGGTAAGCTTCTGAAAAATAAAATAAGTGTAACAATTTGTTCGGATTTTTCAAAGATAAACTTACTTTACCACAACATGCAACTGAAAATGAAGAAAGAGATGGTGGAATTGAACGATTGTTTGTTCTTTGTGTAATTTGGCACTTGACTAATTTCCCATTTACTTCAAGTTGAGCCCAATCTCCTCGCTTCAATTTTTTTGGATCCCATTTTGGCACTGGAGTTTTACAATGAAGAAAATGATTCCAGAGTTTTTGTTGACAAGCCCAGTTGGTTATTGGAGCCTTACATCGGGGGCATGATTGATGTTCAAAGACATGCAATTCAAAATTGCCGAAATTGATGAGTTGTTTTTCTTTCAATCTGCGTTGACGACGCTTTTCTTTTCGAGCATTGGAGACATACCCATCCATCTTTGAAAGAAGTGGTAACTTTCCTTAAAAATTTGAAGAGGAATATAAATCAACGAAAACTGCCAAGAAGAAAAGTATCGTATAAATGTTGTCATTACATTTTTTTAAAAAAACAATAAAAATTTATCAAACAAAATTTATTCAAAAATAATAACCAAAATAAGATTCAAACTTAAACAACCATTAATAATATTTCAAACAACAAAAAAATAGAAGCAATTTTTAAAAAAACGATTACAGCCTCATACATATTTAAAAATGATCTGGAGCATCTGGAATAGCTTCTGAACCAATAACATGTTCAACGACATTTTCATCACCTGGAGTAGCAGCAAGTTCAATGGGAAATTCAGCAGGTTCAACAACAAGTTCATCAACAGGAGCAACAAGAGTTTCAACAACTGGTGCAGCAGCAGGAAGAGTTGGAACGACATCAATTTCAGGAATTGTTGTTTCAGGCTCATCACGGATAACACGTGTTGAAAAAGGCCGACGAACACGAGGATAATTGGCCTATAATGTGAAAAAAAATGTATAATAATAGAGATAATACAATAGAAAAACTCACAGAAGTTGCTGGACGGGAATATGGAACAACAGTTTTACGGCTACGACGACGAACTTCAATTAGAGACTTGAGAAGGCCAAGATTTTCATGTTCTTGGAAGCGACAATGATCTTTCTGAAAAAATGAATGTAATTAATTTTTGCAACAATATTCCCATAAAAAAAAACTTACGCTGACAACGATGAATTCGTCAATCATTTCCAACATGAGCTTTTGAATCATTCGACGAGCAACAACTTCGACCTCAGTTTTGTTGAGTTGAACAGTAGCATTTACAAAATGGATTTCAATCTCATTAGCGTCTCCAGTTTCAAGGGGAATGAGCAATCCATCTTCAAAGAGTTTTCTAAAAAAAATCCATTAGAATGTATGAGATAGTTAAAAACAAAAAACTTACCGCCATTTATCTGCAACCAAATTTTTGGAGACATTCCCAAGAAGAGCCTTTTGAGCATCAAGATTTAAAGTTGTTTGAAAAATCCCATCAGTGAAATTTGTAACACCGAGCATTCCGGCATCTGGACGAGTCTTCTTCCAAAATGTTACCCATTTTCCATCACGAAAAGATGAGCGGCTGCAGAGAAGTTTGTATGCGGCATCGGCATCAAAGCTTTCAATCACATCAGAGATCAAGTTGCTCATTTTTTATGTATGAAGCCTAAAAAAATATTTTTTTTGAAAAAAGATATTTGAAAAAAGGATAAAAAAAAACAAAATAACATTGAAAAATTAAAAGTCGGAGAAGGTTAAAAAGTCAACAGTGGTCGAGGAAATAAATTATTAGGCTCAAAGTATTGGTCTTGACATACAGGCACAAAGCATTGGTCTCAACACGAAAAAAATTCAAAAAAAAATTCAAAGTTTGAAATTTTTGAAAAAGAAACAACAGCAAGAATTGTGTTATCACATTTTTGAAAAAAAAAACTGTTTTACATTTTAAACTTTTCTTTTCTTTGATAAAACTTTTTATTGTGAGATATATAAATTACGATATGAGAACTGTCGCCATTGGTGACATTGTGTGTTGTCCAACTGCTGATAAAAGGTATTAATATGTAGAAATTGCTTCGTTTAAAAAAAGCAAATTTTTAGAATTATTGAAACGAGTTTGAACACATTTAATGGTAAATTTGTTCTTGATAATGGTCTTGAATTTGGCACAAAGCCTTCTGAAGTTGAACTTTTTGAAGGATATGAATTTGCAGAACGAATTCGCTTATTCTCTATGGGTGCAAAAATGAATTGGCTTGATTTTGGCAAACCTTTGTGGAACACTCTAAACAACGTTACGCATGTAAAGAAAATATATACTTTTTAATTATTAGTAATAAAATTTTGCATGTTTTTAGGCTAATTTTCACGGAGCTTTTCATCAAGATTTTATCGAAGATATTGTTTCCAAATGTTCAAACATTAAAAGCTTGTCATTCACGTATTGGTCTGTTTTTGATTTTGCGGCAATTGTTGATAAAATTCAATCAAGTCAACTTTCTGAAATAACCGTGCATGTGAATGGAACCACCACAAATTTGGATCAAACTTTTAAAGCCTTGAAAGGTCTCGGTGATCGTGTTGGATGTAATCTTGTCAAGCTCATGTTAATCTTTGATGAATCATTACCATCCCAACTTGATCTAAATGAATATACATTTCGAGTAAAATTTTAGTTTATTACTTTTTATAAAAAGTATATACATTTTTAGAGTTTTGGAAGATATCTTACACCTGAAACAGACGTTTGCTTGCTTTTTCAAAAGGAACCTGATGATATGTGCATGACAACGTTTTTAAAATCTAATGGGTATGATGATTGGGGCTCTTTCTGTATGGCTCAAAATGATCCTTTGTATGTGGATGAAACTGAAGAAAAAATCTACGAATATTACAAAATCTTTCGAAAGGTTGACCCGAAGGCCAGATTTATCATTGGATGCCGAAAAGACCTTCAAAGTTGCTTCAAAATCCTCTCAAAAACTTCGACAAATTGTACGATTGATATTACTGGTGAAGCAAATTATCCGATTTTTGAAGAACATGATGCTACAGAAAGCCATATTTCACCAATGAGTCTGCAAAGCTTTGAAAAATGGTTTGGTCCAAAAAAATTCCTTTCAAATACACAGGTTACAAGTTTGCCTAAAAAAGCTGTAATGAATTTGAAAGAATGTTGTACTTTTATCAAGAATACATTTTATCAAGATACCTTTTACCAAAGGGCTCCAGTATTCTTTCGGTCCAGGTATTAAATAGTTTATTGCACCCAGTATAAAATTTATCCATTTTTAGTCTTCAAAAGGGTACATTTCATGGCAATTATCGATTAGAATTTTTAACCATGGATGGATTTTACTATGCCCCATCATCATATGAAGTCTGTCAAGAATTTTTACAAAAAATGGATGGGAAGGCTGCTCCACGATTCATCCTTTCAAGTTCAGCATGTCTTCAAAATCTTTGTATCCCATTTTCTCTTGAAGGATTTTTATCTTCATGCAAGAGTGTAAGTATTGCAACTTTTATTTTGTAAAAAGAGGTACCATCATTTTCAGTTTGAACTTCATGGAAAATGGGCTGTTGGACCTGCTTATATGGCTCTTCGACAAATTCTTAATCTCCAAAGTCTTACCTTGATGAGATTGTTTATTGGCAGATTTAAACAAGATTCTCGTCTTCATACAATTCAAAAGATTCTTGATGCATTAACAATCAATGTTCGAACTGGAATAACTTCTTTTTCTTTCGATACCCGAGATATGGAAGAAAATTCTTTGATGGATTTATTTCGAGCAATCAGATATAACCGATATCCATTTAATGCCCTTCAAAAGATCGTTGTCATCACAAATATTGTTTCACCGTTATTGATTTGGGTTAAAGTTGGTTCTTTTTAAAAAAAATATTATCATAAATTTGAAAATTATACATTTAGGCTTTTGTTGATACTACTGCACCTGATAAAACGATTACTGTAATCAGCTGCCTCAAAATTCCCATCAATGAGATTGAACAACTTGGTGTACAAGGAAAAATGGTCATAGTTCCTCGAATTTTCTCAAAAAGATATGATGTTGCAAGCATGAATCAATTGATGAATTGTTATCATTTTGAAAGAGATGGCCGAACTTTTAATCTTGTTGTTCCTATTGATTAAAATTTCTTATGTGTTTTATTATTTTAAAAAAATATCTGTTGTCTTTTTGTTGTTGTTAAAAAAAAAATCTTTTGATTACCGTATTTATCCCGCTTTTGACGTATGTAAAACCATTCGGATATATTTAAATTTCAAATTTTGAACTTTACTTGTTTTGTGCATCAAAGAAAGAGGTATACGGTAGTTTAGGAAAATATAAAAATGATGCTGCAGTAACTATTCTTTAGAATTAAAAAACTATAGAAAAAAAATTATTTTTACAAAACTTTTTATTCCATCTTTGCAAAAAAATACTTTACAATTCAATCAATGATGCACATATCAGACACATTAAAATTAGTATCAACCAAATTAAAGGTTTTTTGGTACAATAATATTAAATACTCGATCACGATGATTTGCAAAGTATTGAACCATAACCATACATTTTGGAAAATCATTAGTCCAAGAAGAAAATATTCCTTGAACGAGAACATCGATTGGATAACGAAGATTGAGAGTTTGTGCTGAACCTCGATCAAATTTTTCATGTACAACAATTGTGATTTCAGCCCCATTATCAGTTAATCCAACACATTGCTAAAAAACATTTTTACAAAAAGAATAAGTTAATTAGAAAAGAATAAAAATACTTACATCGACAAATTCATAGAGAGTGGTACGGTAATTTGGATCACTAATTGCACGAGCACAAATGACAAGAGATTCTAAATTATTGAAACGAGGTTCTTGCTTCAAAAAACCATTCATTGCGGATGCAAGACTAATTTCAATTGTATCGCGGTAATCAATGGAGAGCTTAGAGATGCTTTCACATGTTTGATCATTCAATTTTCTCCAGTAATAAATTGAAGGCCATTTATCAAATTTCATTCTCATCATACAAATTGAATTTAATGTTAAAGGCAATCGTTCAAGAATGTTAATTGCGGGATCAGCAAACCAAGCCCCAGAGAATTCAACCTAAAATAATAAAAATCAAAAATATAAATTTTAAAACATTTTTGTTATCTACCGTATCCAAAAATAAAGATTAAAACTTACATATTTAACATTAGAAAGAAACTCTTCCAGTCCAACAGCTTGAATCCAACGACGATCTTGTGTGCTACAATAAATTTGAAGTCGGGGACAAGCATTCTTTTGCATCATTTTAAAGAAAGCTGTTTCAAGCTTCATAACAGCAAGTTGAAAGATAAGCCCATTGGAGAAAAGAAATCGAGTGTCTTTTTCGAGATAAGCAAGACATGTAACCCTAAAATATTTAAAAAGTTACAGTATGTTTTGCAAAATAATTAAATATATACTTACATAGTAACATCCCAGATCGGGGCATGATAATAATGGCGATCAATTTCAATATCCAGAAGAAATCTTTTTGGGCAACAACAGGAAGATGTTGAATCATGTTCATATATTGCTGGATTATAATTTCGATATTCTTCATCTCCCCAATGTCCAAGAGCAAACCCTTCAATAAATTCTGGAGAAGCATGACATTGAGATTCATGATGGATTTCAAACACATCCCTATCAACAATAAATCTCGATTCATCTTTCAATGAAGTTGGAGAAGAATTCATTGGAGGAATTTTGAGATTAATTCCAGCATTTTGTTGCTTTTTAACTCCGACGAGAAAGGTGATACCATTTATAATTTTTTGATAAAGATAATATCTTTCAAATTCCATTGTTTCAGTTGCTAGGGTAACAGTCTCATAATTCTTTGCAACATTGATGTAACCAGCACGAGAAAAATGATGAACGCGAGCAAGAGTATCCATACAGCTTGGATTTTCATTTTGGATGAAGATATAAACAATTGCATTTGAAGAAAGGATTCCACCAATATCCTGAAAATGATAATAACTGTGTTATTGTAATAGGAAAAAATCTCTAAGTAAAAACTCACTGTATTACAAGATTTTGCAATATCGATTCCGTTGTAATCTTCGGCAAAGAAGAGCATTAATCTTTCGAGCTTCCAATTCATGATGGTTCCATGCCCATTGAGACGTTCCAAAACAGTAGTAGTTGCAGAATTTGTGCCGCTGACATGAGCAGTGAGTTCGATGAGATTCTTTGATTGAATTGAAGCAATAACATTTTCAAAAAACGGTGCTTTCCAATATGTAAATGACAAAGAATATACATTTGTACATTTTGAGACGAGGTTGCAGATCAAATCATTGGGATATTCGCCATAAAAATTTGCCTAAAAAAATATTTGCTACAGTATGAAATTTGAAAGAAATATATACTTACAACAGAAACTTTTGCCATGGAATTCCATACATTTTCTCCATACATAACCCATTCATTTGTTGCTCCACGTGATGTAAATTGACAAAGTTGATCGAATTCATACCCATTGAGCATTCGTAGATGGCCAGGACCAATATCGCCGATAATACCGCTTGTTAAAGTAAAATCACCGTTTTCAGCTCTCATATTAATCTCTTTAATCCTGAAAAGAATAAGAAAATTTTAATTTTGTTATTCGAAAGGTTAAATAAAAACTTACTTTTGTTCCTTTGATGGTGGATATCGTATATCAGCAGTTGAAACTGGAAGAGGTTTTAGCATGACGTCAGTAAGAATATTGGGAAAAACTAAAAAATGAACTTAAAATGTGACAATTTTTTATATTTATACAAAAAAATCAGAATTACATGATAAATAAAATTATGCAAATGAGTGACCTCATTTGAATATCAAAAAAAACTGTCTCGCAAAAAAAAGAAAGGAAAAAATATTTTCTAGAAAGTAGTTTGCAGGTCATCGTTTAAATTTTGAAGTTCAAAATTTGCAGGTCATCGTTTAAAAAAAAAAAGAGAACACAAGTTTTAAAAAATACATTTTTTGATAAAACGTTTAAAAAACTAAAAAAAATTAAAAAGGGAAAACTATGTTCCTTTTATAGTCTTCCCATGTCGTCCCTAAAAAATTATGTGTTACTTCTTTTCCAATATTTTCTTACAATCTCCGTTAATTATTTTAACTATTTTTATATTTATTTTTAAAATCGTTCACGCATAACATTTTTATGATTTTTAGTTCGATTTTTAAAAATCAATATGCTCAATGCTCGTAATCTGGTTGTACATGCATCCTTTTGCAAACAAAAGAAAGATATTCTTCTTGTGGTAAGCAATCCACGGACCACTGAATATGAGAATGTAGTCATTCACGCTAATATTGATATTAGAACTGAAGCTGATGTCTTCCTTCAAGAACTGAATCGACGTGTTCCTCCTGCAAAAGTTCAAGCTTTCACCTTTTTGGCAAATGAATACGAGTTTGGATCCTTTCATGCAGCATACCATTTTCACCAACGAATGCATGAATATTGTCGTTCAAATGGGATTTGGTGCACATTCTTTAGCTCTGATCAATATAACTTACATCAAACACTTCGTGCAACAAAGTTGGATGTTTCTGATGGGGATGAAGTTCTAGTTATCTGCAGAAAACATAACCCACGAACTGGCTGTTTGGATGAGGTTGATGGTGCTTTGGTTGTAAAAGAACCTCGTGGATTCAGATTCAAGCAACATGCAAATCGTATGCCTATTGGATTTACACCAGAATGGAAGAAGAAATTTCTTGGCTTATCAAAACCAGCTCGTGTTATTATTATTCAGTACTCTAATGATTCAAATCATATTATTGGAAAGCTTAAAGGCTTGTTTAAAAAGGAAAAGGCACAAGTTTATTCATTTGGAGATAATTTTGGTGTAATTTCTAAAAAAATGAATGATTTTGTTTTTCAAAAAATGAATAATGTTCAAAGTCTTTATGACATACTTCCAATGAGCTTGAATACATTCATGGTAAAATATGGTGAAACTACAATTGCTTCTGTTCAACTCGATCGTGTCTTGCCTGTTGAAGATGTCGTTCTTCTCGATGTTGATCCTCGGAAATCCATTACTGTATGTATTTCGATGTTTTGCTAATCTTTGTAACTTTCGTTTTTAGGTATCAACTGATCAATACCGTAATACTTTGATCAAAACTTTTCATTTGGATTCTTTCAAGTGTAAAAAAATTAAAGTTGTCTTCAAAGTTGATGTTGATTCTTTCTTTGATCTTATTATTGATGCCATCGAAGATGAAGCTGATCCAACAAGTGTTCAAAATGGCAAAGATTGTATCATTAAACATCGCATTGTTTTTGATGAACAAAATTTTACCCTTTATGAGATTGAAGAAGGAAAGCAAAAACTTGTGAAAAACTTGGAAGGTAAGATTTAGTGTAACTCTTTCAAAATAAATTTTATGAATATTTTAGGAAATCCCAAAACTCCAATCTGTATCGCTTTTCCTTCTGAATTCAAACTTCTTTATGGGGATGCTGCTATGAAAATGTTGGAAGATAATGGAGAATTTTGTGTTTATGGTCTGTATATATATATATATATATATATATATATATATGTAACTTTTTATGTTAATCGATAAAAAGTATTTTCAGATATCATCAAGCTTTGTTCAATTGATTCTGAGGATAACGTTGATCCAAATTGGAAATTTCAAATTTACAAAGATGAGGCTGAAATCATAATGGTTCAACTTCGAACAATTGCTGATGGTGAAAAACATTCATCTGTTGCCTTTTTGATGGCACTCATTCTTCGTCATGCATATAAAATAATTCAGAAACAAACTCAAACTCATGAAAGAGTCAAAGTATTCGAAGTTCTTTTTGATGGGTTTGATGCAAATGAATTTTTGAAAAAGAATCTCATTGAAGCAAGCAAACTTGCAAAAACTGAAATTATTTTTCATTGAATTATTTGTTTTTAATATATGCTTTCTATTTATTGTTATTGAAAAATAAAGAAAGTAATTGTTGTTTTTATTTGTAATCGGGTTAGTTAAACATGTAAAATCATTTTCCCATTTACTTTCAAAAAATACCATTTAATTAACGTTTCTTTCTGTGACTGAATGTAACATATAGATGAGATCTGCAACCGTATCTTTTGGGTATGGTACTAGTATAATGCCAAAATATGTCAATTGTGTTACTGTAATACCAAATTTGCAAATAATAGATCCACGAAAATATGATGAAGAAGCAAAAAAGAATTTTGCCGAAAATCTTTCGACTGTAAGTTTTTGAAATTGTATTACTTTGAAAATTAAAGCATTATTTTGTTCAGGATAGACGAAAAGGAAAGAATTTTGAACTGAAAGGACGATATCCATCTGTCTCTGCTCTGTTGGGCTCTACAGAAGAAAATCTTACGAATTTGTATGAATGGCAATTAAACAAAGTGAAGGAAATGGGAATGGATGAATTTCAAAATTATATGAAAACACGAACAACATCCGGTACAAAATTTCATAAAGCAATTGAAACATTATTAAATCAATTACAACAATTTGGAAGTATTAATGATGAAGCATTTGAAAAAGCTTTGGTATGATTTTTTAATAAATTAACAACTTTGATGTCATTTTTTCGTTGTTACAGGAAGATGCAAATGGGGTTGAAAATCAAGGATATATTAAATCGATCATTCCATTTTTAAAAAAGCTAAGAAAAACTGAATGGATGAAAATCGAAATGGCAACATCGAACCATTATTATTGCTATCAAGGAAGATTTGATGCTATCATTGAAATTGAGTATGCTATTTTTATTTTATCGACTGTCACACCTACAGTAACCCTTTTTGTAGTGGTAAGCCAACCCTAGTTGACTGGAAATCTGTTAGCTCTGATGCAAATAAACATAATACAATTCAAAAAACAAATGATCTTGAATATCTCTATGGTGCACCACTACAAGTTTGTGCTTATATTGCCGCCGTTAACACTGACCCGGATTATCGAACATTGCCAAAGGTATGCTTGAAAATGAAACTTGTGCACCTTTTTTATACGTATAAATTTTATACAGATACAACAAGGTGCTATAGTTCTAGCTTATCAAGATGGGCGTCCTGCTGAAATTGTGCTCATTCAACAAGACGATTTAAAAGTTTGTTATTTGGCCTTTTCAACATGTACATATTTGAAAAAGTTTTAATTTTTTTAGAACTATTTTGAAATACTTGCAGGAAAAATCAATTCTTTTTGGTGGAAATTGTTATATCCAAAGACAACCGACAAAGATTCTAACGGAAATGTCAATTTTATTTTTAATCCAAATGTGCTTGAGCTCAAAGATGGAAGAATTATTGACAAATCTCAAAATCTGAAATCAAATGGTCAAGAAGAAAGAATAAATCCAAAAGTTTATGCTTTATTTGAAAGAAAGAATGATAATCCTGTTACCGAAACTAGATTTGATATAACTTTAACAAAGAAATTTATAAATGGACCATATCAATTTATTCGTACATACATCCCTGTAACAATTGAAACGCTGAATGAGACTAAATTTAATCCAAGTTTTCCTACAATCGAATATGGTAAATACCATTTTAAAAAGGTAATAATTTTTGACAGGTTTAAGTAATATTTGTTTCCAATAAATTTAGGTACGTATTATTTGTAATATTGTTTCATTTACAAAAGGGGCAAATTTTCTTTACCGTGTCAGAGATTATGGGAATGATGAACAACCTCCTTTCAATGTTATTGAATTTTCTACAGTATGATTTTTATAAATAATTTCTCATAATTGTTTAAAATTCATCCGGTTTGTTTTCAGAAAGAATATGAAACAATTCCGTTAAACGAAGGAACAACTGTTCAAATTTTTGGTAAAATTGAAGTAGAAAATGATAATTTTTTTATTAATGCTGTAAAAATTCATTTGGTTGAAAATATTGGTCAAATCAAAGTCTTTCCAAAGGAAGCCCGAATTTCAAAACTATATTTTACAAAAGTAAGGTACAGTATATATATATTTTTTAAATAGAATCTCATAAATTTTAGAATGTCCCTGACCGCATTACAGATGAGGATGACGAACAAATGGCATCTTTAGTCAAAACATGTCTTTCACCTTTACCAAACACTTCAAATTCAACAGCCTGATAATTAGCTTTAGAAAAGATGTTTATGTGTATGTTGTAACATCAAGTAATATTAATTTTGTCTATAAAATTTAAATCTTTTTGTTTATTTAAATTGTTTAAAGAATTTTAAAAATTAAACTTTTTGTATTTTTCCAAGTCAAGAATAAAATTTTTTAAAAGATTTAATCATTTCTTTCATACAAAATGAAATTACAATACTATCAAAAACTTTTACTTCTTGTTTCAAATACTTGTATCCTAAAGAAATTTCAAAAAATGGATCTTTTTAGAAATTTGAAATATTTGTGTTCGTTTACAACATTACACTTTTTTACAAAAATTTATTCATACACTACACTTTTTACATTACAAAACACATTCCCATTTACAAAAGAAAAAATCAGTGTTTAAAGAGCTTCAGCGATGACTTCATCTTCAACATCACAAGGATCACGATTGCCCATATCGTATGCAGGAGTAATACAAGCATGAAGGGCTCTAATTGGAACACCCGTCAATTGATTTACCGGAGCAAGACCTTCTTGGAAAACATCACGTTCTTTCAGTTGGCGGAACAAACGCATAAAGAAATTATTGATTCCACCAGTATTGGTCTGAATGAGATTAAAAGGTTCACCAATGATAATCAAACATTTCTTTACTCGAGTGATTGCAGTATTCATTCGCTAAAAAAGATGGTGATTACTGTAATTGTACCAAATTTTGAAAAAAAAACTTACACGCCAATCTTGAAGGAAGCCCATCCGTTCTGTTTTAACCATTGAAATGATGATTACATCTTTTTCACGCCCTTGGAAAGCTTCTACTGTATCGACAAGAACATCAGAGGCATTGACAGAAGCTAAACTAGCTCGAATAGCATCAACTTGAGCCCGGTAAGGAGTAATGACTCCAATCTCATCAGGTGGAACACCACTAATTAAAGCTCTTTTGACATATGTTGTAACTATTCCAACTTCAAAATCATTAGAGAAAGACAATGTCAGAAGATTTTGAACTTCTTTTCCATGAAGAGAAACATGCCATCGCAAACACGCTTTCTAAAATAGATGTTTAATTTTTTTACAAAATACAGTAATCAATTATAAAAAAACTTACATTTCGAAGAATTTTTTCACCAAGAGTGTCATCATCAGGAACATGAGCAACCAAACGACCACGGTAAGAGACTTCAGAATACAAACCCATTAATTTTGGAATAGCACGATAAGTATCAAGCAAGGTAATCATATACCGTTGATTATTTCGGAAAATTGGAAGACGTGAAAGACGAAGAATGGTTGGAGGGAAGATATCTAAAAAGATGATCGTATTAATAAACACAATACATTTTTCAAATAAATTTAAAAAAAACTTACTGTAACCAAGTTCGAAGAGTGCAGCACTTGGGGTAAATGGAGGGAGTTGTTGGACATCACCAGCAAAGATTAATTTGGTTTTTTCAGAAACAAATGCAGCACATGGAATGAGAACATCGAGTTCAGAGATTTGACCAGCTTCTTCAAAAAAGATATAATCAAAAAATTTTTTACCAAGTGGATTCAATGTTGTAACAGATCCAATTGTTGAAACATGAATATCAAACTCCTTCAATTGAATATCCGTCTTGGGGACATAAAATACTTCATTTTGTTCATCAAAGAAGCAAACATCACGAAGAAATGCAGGTGCAGTACGAAAATCATAATTTCGAGCAAGAATTCGACGAATACGAGTAGGAGCAATTCCATTACGAAGAAGCATTTCTGTGATAACATTGCAAGCATTGTTTGTTTGTGAGACAATCAAAATTTTAACACCCTTTCCATTTTGAAGCAGCCATAAAGCAAGTTGTGCAAGTGTTGTTGATTTTCCTAAAAAAAAAGAATCAGAATAACGTATCAAAATAAGTAAATAAAACCTTTTAAAAAAAAAACTTACCACTTCCAGGTGTTCCAAAAGAAACATAGGGATGTGGTGGATTCAAATTAACACATTCAGTAATTGTTTGACGTTGTAAGTGATTCAAGCGCGTTCCTTCAGGAAATTGAACAGCATGTCCAACAGCACCAGATTGATTCATATGTGGATCGGGAAATAATTTACCATTTACAACATTATCTTGAAGAGTATGAATTCCACGAAGTTGAGATTCAAGATGTCGAACACATGGTTTTGCATAGATGGAGACAACCTAAAAAGGTTACAATATATTCGTATTCAAAAACGATAAATTTAAAACATACCACATCAGTATTTACATTTTTACTTCCTTCAAAAATGGCATCATTTAGCGCAAAAATGACAACAATCCCATCATGCTTTCGATGAACAATTCCTTCATATGCAAAAAATGGTTCAGATGAATATAATGCACCATGAAAAACCATAAGAACATGTTCAATGTCATCCGGGATTGTAACATTTGAAACACCAACGACGCCTCGACCATTTGCACAACGAACTTTAGCATCGTGATTTTCAACCAATGGATTTGTACATTTAAGCTAAAAAAAGAAGAATTACAGTAACCGCATGTAATATTCAAAGGGGTTTTAAGAAATACAAAACTTACAGCCAATTCCAAATATTCAACCATTGCTTGGATAGTCAATTTATCGGCAGCCAATTGAATCTGTTCATTTCCAGATGGCATTCTCATATAATCAAGTCGAAGAGTTCGAACAAAAAGAGGAGGTATTTGAATTTGTCCAGAATTCATAGCATCAACGAGCATTTCGCGCCATTCACGTTGTTGGATATCGTGAGCCATTAAAAGCATGGAGGCGGTATTATTCTTTTTGCACACTTCTTGACGAAGACTATGACGAAAAAAGCGAAGTGCATCTGAGTAAATACCAGGTTCGAGAAGATTGGAATCACGAAGATTTGCCACTAAAAATAAAAGTACAGTATGACATAAAGTTAAAATTTTTATAAAAAAAGAAACTTACTTGTTTTTACCAATTTGATGATGTCGTCAATCCCATGCAAGATGATACAATGCAAATAAACAGTTAAAAAGATAAATGATAACGGATTTTTCTTTTATATCCCAAAACCATAGTATCACATTTTCCCAGATAAATTTGAATATTTATACAAATTAAAGAACTTTACATAAACATTTACATCCAAATTATAATCTGATTCAATAATCATGAATAAAAGGCTTCTCTGGCATTGAAAATCTTTTCATTCGTCAATTCATACCTCACTGGAAGTTCAACGTGCAGCTGAAAGAAAATCAAATTTCAATAAAATTCTTTTCTGGTGTATGGGATTGAAAACTGTTTAATGGTAAAAAATGGGAGATCTTGATCCCCGAAATCTGTAAGTTTATTTTGTGTATTTTAAAACATTTTTCTAAAAAACTTATTGATTTTTTAGTATTGGAAAAACCAGCAAATGTACCATGATCACAGAAATGGGATTAACAAGCATTCGCGTCACTCCTGAATTCTACAAGAATGTTGCAACTTCAAAAGCTTTTGTTTTATTCCGTGGTGAAAATGAAGATGAGATTGAACATCACAATATCAATTCCAATTGGATGTTCGAAAGTGTCTCTCGTGATCATTATGCTGTTATTTATGGAACTTATGTAAGTCTTATTAAGTAAATCGTATAATGACAACTTTCAAGAAATTTTTTTAGGAATATGGTGCAAGAGGACGTCATAGAGATTTCATGCTCCGTTTTGATCAATGGAACCATGTTGATGTATTTCGCACAATGTTTAATAAATGCATCAAATTTGAAAGCACATCTCGTAAAGGTTGGTTTCGAGTTTTTGGATTCCTTTGTTAATTTATTGCATTTAGGTCATGCTGAACAAAGACTTGAAGAATTAAATCCACAAACTGCACGTTATGAAATTGTTGATGGGAATGTTGATGAAGCATCAATGCTTGAAGTCCTCAATGGTGAAAATCCTACTCCAAAGCAGAATCTTTATATTCGACCATCTCGTGGAGCAATCAAGACATTCACTTGCAATCGAACTGTTGGTATTACAAATACCCAATTTGCAGCATATTTTGATGTGGATGTTATCAATGCTCCAAAGAAACATTGGCGGGGATGTCCTGGATTAACAAATGCTCAACCATTGGAAAGGTTTGTTGGCTTGAAGAAAAAAACACATTTGATATATTTAACATATTTCAGTCATATTCAAGGTGACCCAATTCTTGAAATTGAACGTTACACATTTCATACTCCAGGAGAAAATCGTGCACATCGACAATTTCAACCTGGACGTGGATTTGCTCGTGGTGGACCTGGGCGTGGAGGACTTGGACGTGGTGCACATCATAATCCTTTAGCTAATTTATAAAAATAATGTGTTTGACTGTGTATTTTAATACTGGTAAACAATGTGATAAATAAAAAACAATGTATTTGTATTAACATTTTCCAATATTTGGGTTTTTGGGATATTTTTATTTAAATTTTGAAATATAACTTGGAAAAAAAATACAATGTCTGTAAAAGTTTTAATTGAAAACCTGGGGGTTTTCAAACTCAATTTTCAATATTTTGTAAAAATCATTTGAAAAATTAAGATCTTTTAAAAAATGAAAAAGTGATATAGATAGAAAAAATAATGGAGTAAACATATATTTTAAATTTAACATTTGAGTATATAAAATCATTCGAAATTTTGCAGGTCATCGTTTAATTTTTTAAGCCCAAAATTTGCAGGTCATCGTTTAATTATTTTGAAGTTAAACTTACCTAAAATTAAAAAACATATAAGTTTTTCTGCATGAAAAAATACAATTCGATGTTTAGATACTTTTTGATGAATTTGTTCGGTGTTTTTGTAAAAATTCGAAAAAGTATATCTGCATTTAGTTTCTCAATATTTTTAATCAATTCTTATGTTTATTTTTATCAGAATTTTGAAACTAGCTTTTTTAAATTCCTTCTGTGTTAACATTTTGACAACCCTTTTATTTGCAAAGTAAATTTTGATTTTTCTGAAGCAAAATATTTGCGGGACAAAAAGGAAAAAAAATAACTCGAAGATAGAGAGTAATCTACAGTAATCTAGCAATTAAAAATGTCTTTATTTTTTATAATTACACAAATGTACACCAAACAATATTTATTAAAAGAAAAACAACCGCGTTAATTTAAACATATAATGTAATTTGGTAAAAATGAAGAGAATCATTTTACCAATGTTTACAAACACATATTAAAATATCAAATATCAAATATCAAGAGGAGGATCATAGAAAAGATTGTCATCTTTGAGCAATTCGATCATTTGATTTAAATAATTACTTTGCTTCAGAATATTTGAATCTCCGATCATGATTAACATTTCCATTGCTCTGCTAATTGCTGTATTGATTCGCTAAAAAAATGATATTAAAAATGTATATGAATATAAAAGTCTTAAAAAACTTACTCGAGAATCTCGCAAAAAACCAAGACGTTGTGTTCGAACAAATGAAATAATCATGACTCGTTTTTGAGAGCCTTGGAATTTTGCCACCGTATCAACTTTAACCCCTTTGATTCTAGCCTCATTGAGCTTTTTGTTGATGAGCTTGATTTGGCCATTGTATGGAGTGATGACGCCAATTTCAGAAAGCTTTACACCATCTTTTTGGACCAAATCATTGATGTATTTTACGACCAAATCAGCTTCCTTTTCATTTCGCTTTGTTCCAATGGTTTCAAGCTCATGACCTTTACATTCATGCCATCGAATTGGGACCTTCTAAAAAATGTAAATAATTATTTTCAAAAACAGTAATACACACTAAAAACAAATGACAAACCTGTCCAGCGAGAGTTTGAGAAAAGTAAAGGGAATCATGCCCAACAGGATTTGTTGCAATGAGTTTGCCTTCATAGCTCAGAGTCGAAAAGATTTTTACAATATTCTCATCTGATCGATGGTTGTGATAAAGCATAAAAAGAAGTTCTTCAAATTCTTTGTAAACTTTGGTATTCTTTAATCGTGTGAGTGGTGAAAGATTGATGTCTAAAAATGAATGAATAAACTACAATAACCCAAACAATGAAAAAAACTACAGTATACCACACTTACAATGTTCATATCTGGAAAGAGATTTCACACACATAACTTTTCCAAGCTGACAATCATCACCAATCAAGAAGAGAGGGGTATCATGTTCACAAAAATTTGAAACAACTGCCGCTATTTCACACTCATCTGCTTGACCACTTTCATCGATGATGACTGTTTTGAAATGGTTATTGCCAAGTTTTTTCAATCTCGGAGAAAGTCCAATGGTGCAAAACATAATTGAGACATTTGAGGATTTATCAGCTTTTCGAGGAACATAGAAGACAATATTTTGAGTTTTATTATCGAAAGTTGTTAAACAAATTTGTTCTCGGACAATTGGTGGAACATTTTCATATGGCTGAGATCTTGCAACCAATCGTCGCATTCTATCTTTTGGAATATGTCCACGATTCAAAAGCCTTTCAGCAATCTCATCGAGTGCTTTATTTGTTGGAGCAAGAATGAGAATCGGAAGATTTCGATCAGCATGATATTGAGTTTCGACAAATGATACGATGCATGCAGTTTTTCCTAAAAATGAATGTATAAAATACAATATCAAAAAAAAATATATCGAACCAGTTCCAGGTGATCCAATAATTCCCATAGCATTCTGTTTATCACAATTTACCATATTCTTTACCAAATTTATTTGTCGATCATTAAGAGAGCAATATGGAATGTATACAGGCTCATCTGTAAAAGTTGGTCGACGAGGGAGTTTTTTGTAATCTGTGATAGTAAATTTCTTCACTGGATTTGAATCAGAATTTTGAGGATCAGGTAATAAAACTGGTTGATATTCATATGGAAATAATTTAGCTTCAACACAGCTACAATTTGTGAACGCAGCAACTCCAGCCATATCATCTTCAAATTGTCGCACAGATGGTTTTTTGAATACCGTAATATTCTAAATAACATTGTCGGTGTATTATTGATGTTATGATTTTAAAAATATACCTTATCAAGTTCAAAAGCATCTTTTGTATCACAATGAGAAAGAATGATCAAAACATTTTGACCTTCATTGGTTGCAATCCCATGATAAACGATGAATCCATCTTTGGTGTTATTCAAATCCGAATCCTTGCATACAAACACATCCATAGGAGATATTCCAATTTGAACATTTTTAAGAGTGATTAGATATCTATCACCAGAACGTGTTGTAACAGCACCCATATTTTCAAAAAGTGGTTCGACAGATTCGATCTAAAAAAATGAACATTTTTATTCAAAAAAAATACAATCTTGGTAAAAAAATAACTTACAGCTAGATCAATATATTTGATGCAAGAAACAATTCGAAACTTTTCTGCTGCTAATTTTAGATCTGCTTCATAATCACCTTTCAAGATATTGATCATATCGGAAGGAATTGTAATGGTTTTCTTTGGTGTTGAAATGGCATCAGCAAAAATCTTTAAATAGATTCCTTCAGAGATGTCGTAGGGATTCAAAAGTAACCGAGCAATATTTCGTTGACGAATAATCTTGCAATTATTCAATTCGGTTCCAACCTCATTAATTTCTGATAACAAAAGATTCAGATCAACTTAAAATATAATAGTCTTAATCGATTGTCAAATAATAAAATGTATATACTTACCATAATCAGACATGTTTGAAAAGAATAAACAATTTCTTGAAGAACAAGACTTGAAATAATAATAATAATTGTACGAGATTGATTAAAATCTGTAACAATTTTAAACAAATGTAAAAATTTTATTTTTAACAAAGTAAAAAATTTTTGGGTAAAAATTGGTTAAAAGTTACGAATGCCAAATTTTAAAAACAAAAAAAAACATTTATTCCCTTTTTAAGGCAACAAAACAAATTATTTTTGAACATTTATTGGGTTGAAAACATTTTTGCTTACTGCATAAACTCGTCAAATATGGTTTTTAACCTTTACACACATGAGCGTGTCGACAAACTGTAAGATTTTTAAACATCCCTGTAATAAAGTTATAATAATTTTCTCAAAATTTTAGAACCAACCAATTCGACAATGTTAAAATTTTGAAACAAGATACTCAAATGTTTGAAAAGATTGTTGTCCAATTTTTCCGCGATGAGCGTGCAAAATCAACAAAGATGGTTACCAAAGGTGAAAAGGATTTTGGTGAATTTGTTATCCATGAAAAATGGAAAAGCCGATCATCAAAACATGATGAAAATATTCAAATATTCTTTTGTTATGTAAGTTCTTTCTTTTTTGTATTCCTTCGAATATATAAAAAATCGATAAATTTAGTCTCATATCACAGAAGGAACAAATGTCATCATGTTCAAATTCAATAATATCGAAGACAAGGGCTCCTTTATTTCAATGTTCTATGAGGCTGCTTCATACGATGACAATATCCCTGAAGGCAAGTTTTATCATTCTCGTTATTACGGTAATGAAAATATTTTCTTTTCAGAAATCCTCGAAGAAATGCTTTCCGCAAAAGGGGATAAAGATGAACAAATCCAAGAAGAAGAGGAAGAATCCAATGAAGCTGAAAATATTGGGAGTGTTGAACGTCAAGTTCCTAAATTCTGTACATTTTGTGTACCAAATAGTACTGGAATTGGATCGTTCCTTTTTAATGTTAATTGCGGAACTCATGAAGATGTGTTTGTTACCCATTTCACCAATCATGCAAATGATTCAACCAAACCTCATTGGCGCAATGTTGAAGGGATTACCAAAATGCCAGCAATGTAAGTATTTAAACAGGAAAATATTTGTATTTGTTATTAAAATATTCTTGTTTTAGCGGGTTTGAAGGTGACTCTGTTGTAACAGGTCACAAAGATGTCGTTCTTCCGAATGAAATTAGAAAACGAAGAGCTTTCTCTCGTGGAAATAAGAATTCATCGTCGACTGCGCCACTGGAACAAACTGAAGGTCATCGTAATCCATTAGCTGAAATGTGATTGATCAATCATTCTGATTGTAATAAAATTTGAATATGTTTTTTTTTTGTCCGTTTTACTTTCTCTTTGTTTGAATTTGAAGGAATGAATGTTTTTTTTGGCTGTAATAAATTTTATTAAAAAAAAGGTAAACATGGTTTTGTAAAAAGTCGAGAATACTGTAATTTTAGAAAAGAATAAAAACCGCATGTCCAAAGTTAAAATTTTTGAAATCGTCAAATAATAATAAAATATAAATTTAAATAACGTTTATTCAAAAAATGGATGAGATTGATGGCAATTTTAATCCAAGCAAAGATTACAAAATTATTTACTGTTGTGTACCTTTATTAAATGTTTATTATGTGTCGCGTCTTTTTGAAAAACATAAAAATTTGTTTTACTAAAACAATTATCTTTCTTAGATTTAACATTTATCTTTTATTTTAAATTCTTCGCTTTTTAAAATCATTCGAAACTTTAATTTTTGAAGCCCAAAATTTGCAGGTCATCGTTTAATTTTTGAAGCCCAAAATTTGCAGGTCATCGTTTAATTTTTGAAGCCCAAAATTTGCAGGTCATCGTTTAATTTTTTTTGAAGTTAAACTTACCTAAAATTAAAAAACCCAATTCGATGTTTAGATATTTTTTGACGAATTTGTTCGGTGTTTTTTTTATAAAAATTCGAAAAAGTATATCTCCATTTAGTTTCTCAATATTTTTAATCAATTCTGATGTTTATTTTTATCAGAATTTTGAAACTAGCTTTTTTAAATTCCTTCTGTGTTAACATTTTGACAACCCTTTTATTTGCAAAGTAAATTTTGATTTTTTCCGATGCAAAATATTTGCGGGACAAAAAAGGGAAAAAAATAACTCCATCCATTTGATGTGCTGCTGCATGTTTATCATTGCTTTCTCGTTTTGTTCGCGGTTTCTTCTTTAAAATTTATTGTTTACCACATCGAAACGAAGGCAGAAAAATGTGAGATTTTTCGTTTTCTTTCGTTTTTAAAAAGAACAAAAGAAAAATCTTTTCGTTTTTTTTCGAAAACCTTTTTTACACATGGCGTTCATAAACATTTTGCCACACTTTGTCTCACGTTTTTCTGGTTTTTTCTGGAAAAAAATTCGATGTGTTACGGTGCGTTTCAATCGATATCTGTATTTAGTAGTAATAAACTTTTAATAATTTAAAACATATGTTTGAGATAAAAATGTTGGGAATGCGTTTACTGGAAGCCAGAGAATTGGAAATTGAAGCTCGAAAACTTGCTAGAAAAAAACATCCAATTTCAAAGAAATTTTTTACAGTATGATGCCTAAAGAGAATAAAGAATATTTTTAAAGAAAAAAAAATTTAGACGCAAAAACCATTTCAACCAATTCTCCAAGTTCTTGGGACAATCAACACTCCTAGCACATGTACGTGCTTAAGAATTAAATGTCGAGATGAGAATGTAATCTTTGATCGAATCGGATTCAGAATAAACTTCAAAGATCGTGTCAAAAATGATGGGCTTGATAAAAAAGATGGTAAATGCCCAAAAATTCGCATTTTGGATTATCGAATTGTTAATGATTGGATGGATACGTCGATGAAGAAATTGTATGCTTTTAACATTTCTTTTGATTATAATATCGTTTTTCGAATTTTAGTCAAAAAATGCTTGTCATTACCGATTATATCATTCTTCAAGAAGACATTCCGATTAATCCAGCCGCAAAACCTTATGATGGAAATATTGATAAATTGTTTGAAGTCTTTGAAAAAAATATTGAACTTCATCGAAAAGCTCAACAATGTCAATGTGAAAAAGAATGTATCTGTTTTGGAAATACCGTCATTGGGCTGATGCGTCAAATTGATGAAGTTGCTGTAGTCTCTCAAATAAATGAAAAAGTGGAATACGTCCGGGATGTTCATCTTCAATCTTTTGGAGGGTGTGATTATATTGTAAAATTTTTTGGAGAAGATGCTCAAAACTTTAAAGGTCAAGAAGGAGAAGTCATTGATGTGTTTGGAGCCAGGCGAGAAGATTCGAAGAATGGTGGATTGCTTTTATTAATGAATCAAAAGATTTCAAAATTTGTCCTCAACCCTATTGGGGATCTTACGGTAGCATGTGTAAAAAATTACCATCTTTAATAAACAAAATTTTTTGGTTTAAAGACAAATCCTTTTTTTACAAAAAATGGTATATGATGAATCTTCTTGGAAACGATGAATTTCAAAATTGGAGTGAACGGTCTGGTGCATACCCAGAAGAAATTAGTACTCCAGTTAATGGGTATGCCACTGATATTCTTATTTAATTGTCTTATTATTATACTTTCAATATCGTTGGATAAATAAATTGTTTAGTTTTTAATTAAAACATACTCTTCTTCAAAGCGTATTAGATTAAAAACGATTACAGTAACAAGAATATTTATTTTACAACAATTACCTATCAGATACTTTAACAGAAGGCTTATAAACACAACGACCATAAATTATTTGCAAATTAACTGTATTTTTTTTATAAAAAAAATTCTTAATACATCTGCAGCGGAAAGTTTAAAGTTTTATGAAGCAAAGAAATTTGCGGATCACAGTTTAATTTTTCTTGACACGAAAAATTTGCGGATCACAGTTTAATTTGATTTGAAGCAAAAAAATTTTGCAGGGCACAGTTTAATTTATTTTTACAAAAAATAACACAAACCTTTACTTTAATTCCTCGTTTTTTTAGTTTCAAACTGTACAAATGAGCATGGATTCTGATTCTGATGAGTCTCTTTATGATATGCGACCCAATTCATCACGGCGCGATGCCTATGGATTTGAAGTTAAGCGCTATGACATCTTTTTACAGCAAGATCCTGAAAATGGTAATTTTGATGTCACACTTGACTTTAGTGGAAAGGTCTGTTTTCGATTTTTGACTATCAATTAGTCCCATATGTTCCCCATTTTAGTATTCTTTGTTTAAAATCAAATTATAAGGTTATAATTACTTGTTTATTTTAGAAGCTGTACCTCCATAAATTTATGGTAATGTCAGTCTCTGAAACCTTGAATTCAATGCTTTCTGATCGGTGGTCGAAAGGTGAAAAGATTATTAAGATTGAAAACTATGGCTATGATGACTTCTTTCAATTTGCATGTTTTCTTTACTCTTGTAACTGCAAATTGACGAATGATAATATTTTTCAAATGACGGATATTGCTGAATTTTATGGGGTTCAAGCTCTCAAAAACAAATGCGAAGCATTTTTGATAGAGATGCCTATTAATGCTGAAAATATTTATGATTTGTTGGAATTTGGTGAACAATACTCCTTGAAACGCTTCAATCAAATTCTCCGTGATAACTTTTTGATCATGTTTGATGAATTGATGAATGCTGAAAAGTTCTTAACTCTTCGAAAATCTACCGTTCTTTTTGTTGCAAGTCTTAAACAAATCAATCGGCATACTGAATCTATGTTTTTCACTGCTGTAAGTCGTTTGAGGTAATTCCAATTGATCTGAGGTTGTTTTTTAGGTATGTAAATGGGCTAAACATCAAGTTTCGATTAAGAAGAAGTGTTCTGTAGATGATGCTAATTGTCTTGGGGAAGATGTTAAAGCTGAATTGGTTGATATTATTCCATACATCAAATTTACAGTTATGAGATATCCTTTCGTTTCAACTTTTATTGGTATGTTTCTTTCGATTAACACCCGTGTCAGTGATTTGGCAATTAAGATAAAATCCTTAAGTTTATATGTGATCTTTTATCACCATCTACAAGACGGTATAAGCACATCCATCAACAAAATCATGCCATATCATTACAGGTCTTATTGCTTTTCATGAATTACATTTTAGTTGAAAATAAATATCTTTTTACACAATCCGAACTGTATAATATTTTAATGGGATCTGCTCGATGGAATCAAGAAGAAGAAGATATGTTTAAATTGGTTAGTTTTTTATTGACATGCTGAACAATCAGTACCTATATTATTCTAGATCTATGGATTGGCAGAAAAGCAAGTTCAACAACATATTCTTGGTACAGATGAGAATGATTCCCTCCATGAAGCTATCGCAGCAGAATTGGCAGAAGTTATTCCACGGGTTCAATTTTCATTGATGACTCTTTCATTTTTGAAAGAATTTCTTGGTATGTTTTTCCTTTTGCTTCGGCATATCTTTATTATTGGTTTTAAGCCGATAAGAAATTTCTATTTTCTCCATCCGAACTTTACAAAGTCTTCGCCGAATGTATCAGATTCGACGATTCTGAAGAAGAAGAACTTTTTAAAATTGTATGTTTATTTCTATATTCGATAGATTTGATTATCGGGGATATTTTTTTAGGTATATGGATTGGCCGAAACAGAAGCTGCTGAAAAGCAAAAGGCATCGGATAACAAAAGTTTCAAACTCCATGAAGCAATTAAAAATGAATTAACTGATGTTCTTGATAGCTTTCATTACTCCAGAATGAGTTTGGATTTTGTTGTGGAATTCTTAGCGCCAAAAACATTTCTTTTTCCTTTGAAAAAGATATTCCCAATCTTGATGGATGTAAGAAAATATGATGAAGAAGAAAAATTGTTTGATACAGTACGTTTATTTTGTGCATTTTTGAATAAAATACTAAATTTCTTTTGTAGATTTATGAAATAGCTGTAAATGATGCGACTGAAAAGCAATTGTCAGCCTATGATGACGAATTTAATTTTCGCGGTACTATTAAAGAAGTATTGGCAGAAATTTTACATCAAGTTCAATTTTCTCGTATGCGTCTTGAATATGTCGTTGAAGAAATCGGTATGGATTTCTTGCAAATAATATTTGTTAATAATGACACATTTTTTTTAGCGGGAAAAAGATTCCTTTTTACTGCATCTGATTCATACAGACATTTATCGAATGCAAAAAGAACTGATGCTCAAGAAGAAGAATTCTTTCAAGCTGTGAGTTTTTCCTTTTTTTGATGTTTATTTATCTTTGTAACCTTTTAAGATATATGAACTTGCACAAAAGAATGTTCGGGAAAAGCAAGAAATCAATAAAGTCACAAATTTTAATCTTAAAGCAGCAGTCAAGGAAGAATTATCTGAAGTTATTCCAAGTGTAAAATTTGCTGAAATGAAAATCGAGTTTTTAACAAATTTCGCTGGTAAGTCTATTTTGCATTTATTTATTCTTATTACTGATTATTCGTTTTAGTCAAATATGGTTTCACTTTTGGTTCTGCAGATTTGTTCAAATTTTATTCAAGAGGTCGAAAGGATTATGGTAATGAAGAGCAATTGTTTAAAGCTGTAAGTTTATGTCTAACCTTTATCAATAACAATACCGAAAAGCTTTAGATTTACATTTTGGCTGAAAGACAAGCAACCGAAAAGAAAAAGATATTCTCTAATCCTGAAAATTTCAATCTCGTAGAGACTATCAAAACTGATTTGGCTTCAACACTTCCAAATGTTCCCTTTTATCAAATGTCAAAAGAATTTTTGTATGATTTTGTTGGTAAGTTTTTTTTTGACATCTACATACCGTAATATTCACATTTTAGTTAAAAATGAAATTCTTTCTCTTGATGAAGCCCTTCATGTTTTTGATTTTCGTAGTAAGTATTTTTTGAATTATTCTTTGTAGAACATACAATCTTTTATCAATTTTTTTTTAGTTGTGATTGAAAATAATAACAGATCTGTTACTGGTGCATTTGTTGATACCTTTGGTGTTGAAGAAACTCTTGGACCTGATGGGTATATTCTCAATGCTCGAGGGCAATCTCAGCAACGTTTTACCAAGCTCAAATTCAATATTCCAACAACACCAAGTCCTGTACAGAAGATGCGAGGTGTCAGATGGTATTTGGTTCTCGAAAAAGATGGAATTATGGCTTTGAAAGGTTACTGGAATGTCACAAGAAGTGATTATATATTGGCCGAAATGAAGTCTCAAAATGATGAGTTTGAAATTACAAAAGGTCATTCAACAAGCGTTAAACCTTACTTCAAACGTAAAGCTTAAATTTTTATGTGTCTGCATCATATTTTTTTTGTTGTTGTTTTTTATTTAATAATAAAAAAATAAAATCATGTTTCTTATTGTCAAATTGTAATATATAGTTCAAATCACTAAAGATGTATACATTTTTTCCGCTAAACATTGATCCAAAAATTAAATGATTACCGCCATTTTGACCGCAAAAACATTAAGCATTTGGATTCATATTAATTCTGAAGAAATCAAATGTGTTTCAAAGTTGTTCCAACTAAATCCAAAATCTCAAATATCACAAAAATGGCAGCTATTAAAAATAAAAAAAAAGAATGATTTTATTGATACAATGATTTCTAGGGTAAAAAGAACCCTATTTCATGAAGAAATCTTAAATATTTTTTTTTAGTAACAAGTGATAGAAATTTTTTATTATCTAAAACGGTATTTGAGAGGGATCTTCTTCATTGAATACCTTTTTAGCACAATTGCAAACGATAGTTTTGGGCTTTGTTTAAAGACACTCTCTTGAAAGAAGCAAAAGCAAAACAAACAGACCATATATTTTTTTCGACATCTAAAATAAAAAGTCCTATCACAACATGTCGCCTGTCATTAAAGCGAACAAGTTTTGTTATTTTTTTGTGGGTTTTTTTTACAAATTTTCCTCGTTTTGGCGAATTGTTTTGTTCGTTTTGAGTCTAGTTTAAATTTTTACCTTCTTTAATATGCAAAACTCTAATTATTATTTGGTTATTGTATTGTTTTTTCCATTTTAAAAATTGTTTTTAACAAACTGATTACTTTTTCCTGTTTATTTTTTTTAAATTCAAATTGATTAATTTCTAAGATTTTTTTAGCTTCAAGATGAGTAAAGATAATATGGAAGACAACCCTTCATTGAACATCTTAAATGGGACTGAAGCAAATATTCCGTTGAATGTCTTTAATTCAGAAGACTTTGCAAAGTATGCATCTACGATGTTACAGAATCGAACATGCGTCAAAATGATTCCTCCAAAAGATGAAATCGTGGACGATGACGATAATCTGGAATTGAAATCACTTGTCAATGAACCGAAGCTTTATGATATGGTTTGCGCGTATATTGCTGAAAATCAGAAGAATCAAAATTTTGGGATTGCTGATTTTGAAAAATTCAAAATTAAATACATGGGTGGTCAACTTCACCGGCTCAGTCGTACAACAAAATATGTGAATGAACTTCGTAAAATTGATCAAAGTGTTGAAAATAAGCCCTTCATTGAATTGCTTAATCTTTTAAAGCGATCAGCTTTGGAAAATCCACATGATGATTATCTCAATGGAATTCGAGCAACAATGACTGAATCGATCTTCGATAAAATGAATGGGCTTGAAACTGGAATAACTGATGAATGGAATTTATCAAAGATTGGTGAAAGATTTCAAATGAAGAGCAAAACCGTGATGAGTTCTGGCTACTTTCTTTCACCTTTAACAGTTGAACCATTTGGACTTCCAAAAGCTAGTTATCTCATTCCATTTTCTCGTCCTATGGTATGTATTAATTTTCATATATATAATTATACCGTAACATAATTTTTAGCTCTGGATCATCATCTCACCTGAAGGATTATCTATACTCAATCAAGCTTTTAAACATGTTCGAGGAAAATGTGAAACCCCCATCAATCATTGTTGTTATATTACTGATATTGAAAAATTCCAATCACTCGGGATTGAACCAACATTCATCTTACAACAACCTAATGAATTTGTTGCAATTGCTCCAGGGGTTTGACTTATACTAATATTATTTATAACATGTATATTTTTTAGTGTTGCTATCAAACAATCTCTTTTGGGGTTACAGTATCGGAGGAGTGTAACTTCCATACAGGGCAAGTAATTTCATCTTGTATGGAAATGAAAAGATGTGTGTGCAAGCCAGTTGTTAGAAGATGTGAAAAAATTCCTCGAACCGTTCCAGCTTTAACACTTGAACTTGAAATTGGAATGATGAATGCACTTCATGGACCAAATGCTAGACTCAAAAATTCTGTTGCTCTTCGATTAATGAAAGAACTTGATACAGCTGAAGCTACTGAAAATGATTCAAATGGTGGTGATGATGTTCGTCGAATTGGTAATTTTTCTTTAAAGAATTGTTTTTGAATTTAATCCATTTTTTGTAGCTATTGAACAACCACATGTTACAGTAATCGTCGATGAACCTCTTCAGGAAGAACCCCGATCAACACAACATCATCATTCGAATGGGATTGAACCTCAAACTGGCTCGAATACTATACTTCAAACTCAAGAAATTGTTGAACCCTCTGAATCAATTCAAAGCCAACATCTTGCAAATGATCAACAAATTGAAAAAGATGAAACTTCATCACACTCTGGTAATATTTATATTTTAAATATCATTTATGGCCATTTTTTATATATTTTTTATAGAACATTTTGTTGAAAATGATACTGTACTTCAAACTCAAACTATTGTCGAACCCTCTGAATCAATTCAACCCAACCAGCAATATATGAATGGGGGTGAACATCAAATTGGCTCAGATAATATAGCTGCTGAACACGATTTTGCTGATTCATTTTCAGATTTTATGGATCAAGAAAGTCGACGATCACCAACTCCTTGTCCGGATGTTGCTCCTCTATATTTTAATGGCATGTCGTCAATTCATGGAGATCATACTGCACCACAACCACCACCTCAAGATCATCCACATCCTCCTATTAATAATGATGATAATGGGAGTGATTACTTTGATGGTGATCTTACATTTGGAGATGGTGAACTTCCTACTCCAAATCAATCATTCTGCGACGAGCAAACCAATGATGTTAATGGGAATGGAATCGATGAAGAGGAAGAAGGACGTGGTGAAACTCGACCAGATTATGAAAAGAAAGCAAGAAATGCATCGTCACGAAAAACGAATCGTTCATCTAAACGAGGACCCAGGCCTTTAAAACCACGACAAAATCTTGAAAAGCAGCATCCTCGTGAACCTGCACCACAACCTTCTCCAGCTAAAAATGAATCTGATAATACAACGCAGCTTGAAGATGTTAATGAATCTGATGGAGAAGCAATCTCTTCCACATTAAATGATATGGCAAGACGTGCCATAGATATGGTTACAAAAGGTGAACCTGAAGATATTGATTTAAATGAATTTGTACCCATATATTTGAATATCGAAAAAGAACCACCATCAATTTCAACAACCGGAACATCTCAAAATGATGTAACGGCTTCCCAAAATGAAGCCCAAGTTGGCGAGACTGTAGCCATGTCAACGGAAGAAGAAAACTCATCAACTCCAGTAACGAAAGAATGTCAAAAATTGCAAGTTCCAGTTGAAGAAGATGAGACTAAAACTACCGTAATGGAAGAAGAAATCTTGCCAACGTCTGTACAAAAAGAAAGCCAAGAACCTGATACTCTTGAACCAATTGAAGAAGATGAGACTAAAACTACCGTAATGGAAGAAGAAATCTTGCCAACGTCTGTACAAAAAGAAAGCCAAGAACCTGATACTCTTGAACCAATTGAAGAAGATGAGGTTGAAATGGTTTTAACCATGACCGATTTTCGTCGAGGTTTATGCAAACAACTTCAAGACAAAGTTGATCGAAAAGTCCGATATGAAAAAATGGAGCATAAAAAGATAAATCGAGAACAATATGACAAAAATCGAAATCGAGAAACAAAAGAAATGATTGCTAAATGGTTCAAGGATAAAATTCGCAAGCTTCGTCAAAATATAAAAAATCTTCGAACAATTATCAAAGAATTCAATATGCCTGGAAAAGTCCATCGTCATTATCATACAATTGAAGAAGCAATTGCGGCAGAAGCTTTAAAATCTCAAGATGAGATTGCTCTCGTAAACAGTCGCGATTTGGCAAATATTTTGAAAGAACTCATGAAAGAAAAAAGGCATCAGAATACTTTGTTACAAATGTTTTTTGTTGGAATTCCAATGGAGCAAATTATTCGAGATTTCTTTAACCGAGATGATCCTGCTGATCGACATTTGTTTGAAATGGCTGTTCGTGCAGCTTTACCCAAAAGCAGACATGAATTTTATCTGGATATTGCAAACAGTAAATCAAAATGGGTTGAACATTTCAAAGTTCCAAATGATCCTGATTATCGAGCTCCTTGGAAAGATTGGATTTGTGATGATGATGCTTGGGCCACTGCAAAAATTGGTAAACGAAAATGTCCTACTCCACCTGCAAGTAAATCATCACAGAAAAAATCAAAAACTGAAGATTCTCCTCCATCCGAAGCAATGGATTTCAAATTAAATGGGAATGAAAATCTTCTGGATCCATCACAATGTCCTTCAGAAAAAAGATTCCAAGATATGTTTGAGCCAGATAGTATTGAACCAGTAAATTCACAAAATGAAAATGGTCTTTCATCTTCTACTGCATCCAAAAAGACAATAATTTTATCAGAAGAAGAATCACAATTGGATGTTCAACGTGAAGCAACTAAAACCAAAAATATTGAAAACTTGAACCAAATTCAATGGGATTCACCACAAGGTAAAAATTGTATTTTTTACGATTTGAATTCATAATGTAAATGCCCAAATAACATAGTCGGTGATATTTTAGATTTTATTGATTCAACATTGAAAGCTTTTGAAATGGATTATGAAAGGCTTAAATCTGCTCGACATGCATTGATTGCCACAAATGAGATTGGAATCTGTAAGCTTCGATCTTCTTCATTATCCACCCTTGCTCTTGGAAATTTTATTTCGGATGACATCATTGTTGCATATTCTAAACTTTTGGTAGAAAGAAGTATGCGGTTAAGCAATTTTCCAAAGGTACATTTTCTTTGTCTTAAAAATACCGTAACCAAAAAAATTCTCCAATATTTTTAGATCTTAACTGGACATATTCAAATGAAAGCGGGAAAACTTGGAAGGGAAATTGCTCGAGAAGATCTTCGAAAATCTGGAAATGCACAACTTGTTAAGCCAGATATATTCTTTGGAACAGTTGTTGGGCATCTTCATTTCATTCTTTATGTGGTTGAATTTGCAACAAACACATATTTTGTATATGATCCATTAGGAGGTGATCCAACAATTGGTTATGGAGCAGCTATCAATCGATTCAATGTCTATATTGAAGAAATATTTAATTGTAATCCTGAAAAACGTCAAGCAGATTTTATTCAACAACAGGATAATGGGTCTGATTGTGGCATTTGCTGTATTATTGCAATGGATCAAACCTCTCGAAATATTCAACCTGTTCGAATTCCAACATTTGCAAGAAAACTTATCCTGTGTGAATTGCTTTGTGGAAGGCTTTTTCATGAAGATTATCAACCATATGATGAGAGTGTTCTCGTTCCATTGAAAAAGTCAATCATAAAGCAATCATCAAATTCTCAAATTGCAACACAATCTCAACAAATTGTTCCAGAATCTGTAAAATCTTCTCGAAGCCGATCTCAAGATTCAAAAATTCAACAAGTAAAAACTCCAATGCAAATTGATGAAGATCTTCAACCTCTTACAGAAGGTCTTGAGAAGCTTTGTTGTTGCTATGTTCGAGATTCTAAAATTCCATGTGATGTGTATAAACTCTTTGATGATCCAGATGGTGAACTTGATGGTATGATTTATAATTATAAAAATTGGTATTAACGACATTTGTTTTAGCATTTATTGGAAATGGTAATAAGCTCTTCAAATCAAGCACTGGAAAGATTGGACCTTTTAATCTTGAAAAGCGCGAGCTTGCAACCAGTCCACCTTCATCCAACTTAATAGATCGATATTTTGAAATTATTTCAAATCGCGGCAAGAAACTGAATGCTACCGTAGGCGTTTTTTAACATTGTTACATTAGAATAACCTAATAATTTAATTTAGTGTCATATCGTTCCTGTTGAATGGAGAACATCCAGGTGTCCATCAAATATCCAAATTCAAACTTCTGCTAATAATTATGTGATTGGAATCATTTGTGTTCCAACAGAACGTGATATAAATCAAATCATGATAAACCATTATGCAGCTGTAATTTGTGATATTCCAAGAAAAATTATATTCACTTATGATCCATTTGGTTTTGATACAAATACATATACACCTGATGAAATTGAAATTCAACGTCAGTTTAAAAACATCAAGTACTATCTTTTTTTGATTATTTAAACATTTCTATATTTTAACATTTCTATCCTTTTAGAAGCTATTTGAGTTGTTACTTGAAAACTCTTCATGGTGATTCTTTTGATACACGGACTGGATGGAAATATGGTTGTCCTGAAAATACAAGCTATCCCTTGAATGAGAATGTCCGCATGAGTGCGATCTCTGTTATGTCATACTGTGAGCAATACACTCGTGGAGTTAGACATATCAATATTGAACGAAGTGCCCGTCGATGGAAGTCCATGAAAGTTGAACTTGCACATGGTGAATTATTTCGACAAGAACGGGCTATCTGGTAATGGGTTTGATTGCAATTGTTGTTTTGTTTTGTTTTGTTGATATTTGTTTTTTTTGGACAAATAAATAAGTAAATTTTAATTATAAAGTTTCTTTATTTTTACATTTAAAAAAAGAAATTACAAAACAATAATAACAAAGGTCAATAAAAAAAATTAATCAGAAAGAATTGCATAATAATGTTTTTTATCAATTGTTTGAACAAGTTTACCATTTTTTACAAGCTCATTAATATTATTTTCAAAATTAAAATTATTCAAAACTCCAGCTTTAACTATATCTATTGAAAGACCAACTCTTGGATAAATTTGATGTGTTGCAAAATATTCTAAAATTTGATCTTGTAGGTTTAAAGAATCTTCAGGACCACCATGACGTACAACAAATGATTTAGTTTTCATTGGCTTTTGAGGTTGAATGTGTTTAGTTTGATTCACAGAACCCATTGAATTATTTAAAGATGGACATAAAAATGTTCCAATCAAATCGGAAATTTCACCAGTGCAGATCTTTTTGGGAATATCCTGAAAAATACCTTACCTTTTTTTTAGAATTCTAAAACATCCAATAACTCAAACCTTTGTAAAATATAGTTCAGTAAAACGCATTTCTTTGGGAAAAATCTGAAGGATTCCAGGATGATCAACTTCGATAATTTTGAGGGCTTCAAGAAAGATAGTATTTGATTCACATTGAATTTTACCAAAAACTTGAACAATTGTTCCTTCAATAAAAGAAAATCGTGAAGAATCCTTAATTTTTTTTTTGTTTAAAGATTATTTCACCGAACTTCAAAATCCCTACCATTGGAGGATGGACAACGTGGATCACTTGGTGTTTGTCATCATTCTCAAAATCGCGAATTTGATAATCGATATTATATTCTGTCGTTGCACCAATATTATTACATTCAAGCATTGAAACAATCTGACCAATGATTCGAACCTGAAAATTCAAAGCTTGATCAAATGCCAAAAAAAATTTTAAAAATACCTTTTCAAATCTATAATTACCGTATTCAATTTTTACATCATCAAGTTTTTTCAACATTTCAATTGAGACTGGAACAAACACATTCGATAAGCTTGGATGCGACGAAGTAATTTTCTCATTCTTTAATCTCTCCATTTCTATTTTAAAAAAATTGACAAGACTCATTGCTTAAAAGGACCAAATGTTAAAATATTTTAAAAAAGCTAATACAATACATCTCCGGAAATTAGTCAAACACGTAAAAGTTCATTAAAATTTTTAAGCTGTAAAAGGCTAATATCAAAATCAGGCCCATAAGAAAAAAAAAATGAAAAAATACAAAGAGACATGTTAAAAAATCATGTCAACGCTAAAAACACCCAGCTTTCTATTAAAAAATATGATTGTTTTAGAGAAGAGAGAGAGAGTAAACAAGAAAATTATTTTATAACAATAAAAAAAACATTTGTACAAAAAAATAATTATAAAAAAACATTTGTACAAAAAAATAATTATAAAAAAAACATTTGTACAAAAAATAATAGTAAAAACAACAACTCAAAACAAAAACTTAATTATGCATCACAGATTTGTAGGTATTAAGTTTAATGGCACCATGGTTAAGCTTTTTAACCTTCTTTTCAAACACATCAACCTTTTCCATATATTTTGCAGTTCCACGAAAAAATAATTGGTATAAAATTTTGGGATTTTTCTAAAAAAATTGTTTACTGTGTGAAAGCTAAAGATAAAAAAAAATATTATACCCTCATAAGTTTTGCAAACGCATCAAGATCAAAGAAATGTTGGATTTCAAAAAGATGAATGGCATAAAGACTTGAAGGAAGAGTATTAATTCTTTGTGGAGATTCACCTTTTTTGAAAGTGCTAAAAAGTTTAAAGAATTAAGAACTTGGTCAATACTAAAAATAATAAACAAACTTACTATGCAAATTCACGAATATTTGCCGGCAACATGTCAATCAATTTTTCAATTTCAACATCGTTGCCATCCTCATCAACTACAGTAACCTTTTTCAAGCAAATTTGCGAAAGACTTTCAGATTCACCAACAAGCAATTCAAATTCATCTTTTGCTAATAAAACGTAATCCATATGAAGAGACCTGAGTCGATCAAATTGCAAAACATTCAGAGTTGCAGGTACATTCCATAATTTTAAAAAATCTGAGATACGAAGTTCTTCCATACTCATCATTGATTTAATATCTTTTAAACAAAATTGTTTATCATCAAATGAAAATTTTTTTCCATCAATGGAAAGCCGTTTGACAATCTGAAATAAGTATTACAAAATTTAAGAAATAACGAAAATTTAAAATTACAGACATTTGGTATTGTTGTTTCAGCTTTAAGTGGTTCACGTTTAAGGCTAGATTCGATTGAAATGACAGCATTTTTTAAAGTTGCGAGCTCAAGCACCCCATTATTGCAAACAATCATACTCGATTCATTTCGAAGCATTGCTTTATCAACCACATTTTTTCCAAATTCATGCTGTTCATAATCCGATGGAGTATAAAATTCATTTAAATAAATTTCTTTGATATCATTAATCCTATAACAGTTTAAAGCCATGATTAAAATATTCAAAAGTTGACAAATTTAACTAACAGTGTAGAACGTGTTTTAAAATCAGCTTCTTTATCTTCTTCATTAGAAGGTACAGACCCATCGACCATAAGACCTAAAAAACTAAATGTAATAGAGAATATTATAGAAAAACAAAACATGCCTTGATACCGTTCACGTAAAGCAGTATGAATTTCACCAATGGTTATTTTTTCTTCCATTTCAATGACAGTATTATTCAAAATTAGTCTAAAAAAATATATGAATAAAAGAAATGTAAATCTTAGAACAAAAATTAAAATAGCGCAACACGCGAAAATAGTACTTAAATAAACGCGTTCATTTTTTTCTCTTTCAGTTTCGTCATTTTTTTGAACGTTGAAAGGCTGTGTTTGATCACCGTTGCTGCTACTGCTGTTGTTGTAAAATTACTTGGTATGTCTTTTATTTCGTTTTTTTTTTGACAAATAAGTTTTATATTTTTAGTTCCTCAAATCTTCAACCAAAAATGATTCGTAATCCAAATTTTGATCCCACCGATGAAACTGATATTGATGGGCATGTTCTCGATCAAACTGCCGCCGTTATTACTGAAGCTGGCTGTTATGGAAAGCCATCTGTCTCATACAAGGATTTGTGTATTAGTATCCGGGAGTAAGTTATTTTTATTAAAAAAATTATTTCATTTATTTTAATGTCAAAAATATTTATAGAGAGCGTGGAATCAATGTTGACGTCCATGCTCGCAATGTTCATGGAATCACTGGAATTAAATATCTTCAAAGACTTGGGATTGAAATCGATGATAATGGAAATCTTGCGGTAAAAAGAATTGATGGCACTTTATCAAATATTCTTCGAGGTGCTGCTCAAGAAGTATGTGATTAATATCAATGAACACGATAAATATGTACAATTTTAGAGACAAGAACGCAATCAACGTCGTCAGTTTTATGCATCTCAACGTCAATACAATCGTCACCAATTCCAACGTGTAAATACTGTAAGTCAATTTTAAAAAAATACTTTTTCGAGATTTAAATAACACATGTCCTTCTTTGTAGCAACATCATGCACAATCTGATCCTGTACAATTAAGCAAATTTGCTTATACAAATTATACTGGTCCTGCAGAAGCTCAAACTCTCGATAATGAGGCTGCTTTCAATCGTCTTCAACCAGGTATGGTTGTTCAAACTCTTGGTGGTGGAATTCATCAACTTCCTTTGATGCCTTCTTTCCCTTTTGAAGTATGCCTTTTTTTTTGAGTTTTTACTACCCCTATAATTTATTACTTTTTTTAGAATGAAGGAACACAAGCAATCCTTAAAAAATCAAAAGAAAACTACCAAATTTTGATTGCAAAACTTCTCAAGCAATTCAAGAAAAAGCGTGAAGAACAAGCTCAAAATCCTCCTGCAACTGATTAAAATTGTATACAACTTGAATTTCAAATGTGTTTGTATTCAATTTAAAAATATTATTTTTTTTGTACACAATATATGTAATTCTCGGGTATAAAAGCATTTTTTAAAAACTATTGTGTCCAAACAATTTAAAAATTAATAGATAAAAATTTGAATTCAAACAATTTGATAAAAAGAGGATGGTATTATAATAAAAGTTTATTTTCCTTTTGGTAAAAAGCATACAAAAATATAAACATGAGAAAATGAAAAAAAAACAAAAAAATTTACAAATGATAACAAAAAAAATTTCAAGGGATTACAGTATACATGAAAATACCCACATCAAACTTTAACAAATTCTTCAAAAATGAACATATCGACCATGAAGGATGATGAATGACTGATCAAGGCTTAAAAAGAATATATTAGCTAAGAATACAATTTATAAGATTAATTAACTTACGGATAAAGATTGCAGACAATTTTCCACTTCTTATTTTCACCATCAGCTTTACAACATTCCCATTTTTGATAGACTTGCATTCCCATTTCAAAAGTTTGGTCAATCTTCTTAAAGCCGGCGTCATTGAGAGCAGCTTCGATTATTTGAATTGTATCAGGTTTTGACTGAAAATAATCATATTACAGTAAAAATCTATTTTTTTATAAAAAAACTTACAAAATCCACAAATTCTGCAAACTGATTTTCATATTCAAAATCAAATGGCATTTGACGATGCTGGATTTGATTGGAGATACTGGATACAATCCCATTAAGATAATGAAAAGTTGGAATATTATTCTAAATTTTGAAATATAACCATTAGAATTCAAGTTTTAAAAACTTACCCAAATTGGATTTGTTTGAACGGTATCGTAAACGTCATAATTAAATTTCAAAGTTTGCAAATTTGGAAAAAGTTTTCCAATTTTATCCAAAACAAGCGGAAGATACCCATCAATCTCGGGAAAATCAATTTCAAGTTCAATTTCAATTTCAAGAGATTTGATTTTGCGAGAAATAATAGTTGGTCCATCCGAAATTTCAACAAAAATACTCCAAAAATTATCCCAATCAAGAATTGACGAAATCTTGAGCATCTTGTTTGGGATCTTGAAATTCATAAAACAAGCCTAAAAAAAAGCAATACTGTAGGTACTTAAAATAATACTAGTAAAAAATATCCAACCTTAAGACTTCCAAGATCATCAGCAATAATTTCGAGAGATTCAATGTTAGAATATGCAATCCCATCAAGTTGTAAAATATTGAAAATTGAAGTAGATGTACAAGAGAGTTTACCAATTCCTTGATGAAGAATACATTCCCATTGAAGACGATTAAGTGAATACTGTGAACAAATTTCATTAAAATCTAAAAAGGATTAGCTATTGGCTTTTATCATGTAAAAAAAACATACATCCACGATTTACAATTTCTTCCAAAAGATTTTCAGGAACATCACCAGTATTGATCATAAGTTTTTGATGGCGATTAACAAAAAATTTCCAGAATCCAATTGGAATTTTATAAAATGATACAGCTGATTTATCCTGAAAAAAAGATTCATATGATTAAATGTAAAATTTTTTAAAGAAAACTTACATTATTAATTTCAATGAAATCATGATTAATGATGGCAGTCCCATATTTGAATAAATCGAGGAAAGCATTTAATGGTTCTTTTCCAGAGAGAATCAATGTCGAAATTTTTGAAAAATTATTTGGATTTTTCGTGCCAGCCTCATAATCTTGCAGAATTTCAACAATAACGTCTTGAATAAGATCAACATTGAGGTTAGGTGAAGACATGGTGTAAAAAAATTCCTGAAATTACCCAAAAATTATTAAGATATTATTGGACGAAAAAAAAGCAAAAATAAATAAATTATATAAATTAAATAAATCACGAGAGTAAAAAATATCGTTGAACTCTTAGTCATGGATAGCACAAATGAATAAAATGAAATGAAATAAAATTTATGGCATTTTTTTTTGCGCGAGATGGAAAAAAATGCAATCAATAAAGAGCGAGAAAAAGGAAAATTTTGCAGGTCATCGTTTAAATTTTCAAGTCAAAGAAATTGCAGGTCATCGTTTAAATTTTCAAGTCAAAGAAATTGCAGGTCATCGTTTAAATTTTCAAGTCAAAGAAATTGCAGGTCATCGTTTAAATTTTCAAGTCAAAGAAATTGCAGTTAGTTGTTAAACGTAAAAATAGATAAAATCATTTTTTACAGAAAATAC
Source organism: Panagrolaimus sp. LJ2414 (assembly GCA_024447195.1). NCBI lineage: Eukaryota > Metazoa > Nematoda > Chromadorea > Rhabditida > Panagrolaimidae > Panagrolaimus > Panagrolaimus sp. LJ2414. Next base: position 1,003,759 of record JAMRXY010000290.1, on the reverse strand, counting down.
ACTATGGTTCTTGTATTAAAAAAATTCCAAATTTTTGTATTTTATTTTTTGGTATTCTTCTATGATAATTTAAATAACCTTAGATTCTCCCCATTGTCCTGCAAGAATCATTTCATTTTTTTTTTTGGTATTTAATTTATACATGTAACAAACAAATAAACTTACTTCGCTTGATGTCCACTCGGCAAGCGTAAGATAATGGAAGATGAAGATGTTAAACCTCTGATCAAGAAAGCAAAAATTGAACCAAAGGAAGAAGCTGATGAAGATATGGAAGAAGAGGAAGAAAAGCCAAAAGTTAAAAAAGATAAGAAAAAGAAGCAGCCTGTCAAAAAGGAAAGCAGCAGTGATTCTGATTAAAAACTGTTATGTATCCAAAAACGTATCAAAAAAATCTTTGAACGTTGTTGTTGTTGAGTTTAATTTTGTTATAAATGGTTATCAAGTTGTTTAGACTATAAAAAAATCTCTCAAATTCACTTGATCTTGTAACATGATAATAATATTTATTAAAATTTTTATTATATAACTAAAATCGAATGAGATATTTAATCAAATGTGCACAAAAGAAATGACAGGGAATGGGTTTACGATTGAACAGTTTCTTCGGTTTGAGCTTCTTCTGGAGTATAAATAAGTTTTGGCCAACCAAGAGGTTCAGCTTGCTTTAGTACCATTTCAATCTTGCGTTCACCAATAATAATTTTGCTTTCTTCTGGAACAATTGCTCCAAATAAATCATATGTTTTATCGGTTATTTTATCACCAAAGCCATGAACAATCGTTGTACGCAGCGTTAATCCATCGGTTTCAAATACACATTCATCCCCAATGGAACCTTTACAGTAAACATTAAGATGAATGTAGCCCAAACGTGAAAACCAATCTTCACGAATTTTATCAACTCGTTCATTCTGTAAACAGTAATTGTGATGTAAGATAATTATAGTAAATGGATAATCATTTACCTTTGACCATTTATGTTCACCAGTTGTACAACCTTCTTGAGAAAGGAATGAAGAAAAATCAGAAGTTTTTCGTTTGCAACATGACCAATATTTCATTCCTTCATGAAAAATAGCAACACCAGGATGATGAACACATGCTGTTTGATTTGTTTCTGGTCCATTATATGTCTAAAAACATATTATTAAATGTTAAAAACTATTATAATAATTAATTCACTTACAGTTTTACAAGAATTATTAACACATGCAGCACCCATTGGAATTTCACCATTATTTTCTTTTTCTTTTACAGTTGTTAGATATTTTTCAACAGCTGCAGAAGCACTTGGAGTAATTTCTTTTGTAAGATTTTGCATTCGTCCGCTTGCGAGGGATCTTTCTGATGGCTTATTCAATCCAGCCCATACAATAACTTCTTCTTGCTTCTCTGGACGAATTTCCTTTGTTGCAGATAATCGAACAATATCTTCAACTTTTTCATTGCTGTGTTTACCAAATGTACATCCAGGATGACTTAAAAAAGTTCCAAAATCAGTGAATTTTTTGTCACAACATTTCCAAATTTTGTAAGCATCATGAAAATATGGTGGACCAGGATGATATTTGCAAGAATCTAAAAATTAAATTATTTGAACAAAATATCTATGACAAATAAATACTAACCTTCGTCGTTTTGTTGGGGATTAAACTTTTTACCACAACCTTTGTTATAACAATGAAGTTCCGTCATAATTTGACTTAATAAATACGTTTAAAATATCTGATAAAGTGCAAAATATAATGCTTTAATTTGCAAGCTTTACAAAAGAAGAAGACCCGAAAGTGTTTGTTACAATTTTTTCTGTTGAACAAGGATGAAAAAATGGAATTTTCTCGAAATTTTTTTCTTTTTTCCAAAATCCTATTATCTTTTTGAAATTCCCACACTTTTTGTCAAAATGTCGAAAACAGTTTTTTGCAACGAAATTTAAAAATTGTCTTTTTTGCATTTTTTTACACAATTTTGAAAGTGTAAAAAAGGGAACTGAGAAAGAAGAGAAGGGATCACAATGAATGACACACCGGATTGTTGATTTTTTGCGAACAAATTTTTAAATTTACTTGGGGTAACAAAAGTAATGAAAGTGGTCATTATTGTCGTTATAAAAAAAGTATACATCGGATGATGTGACAGCTGATAAAAATGTGTGTGTTTTTTGTGTTGGTTTCTTTCGTATCTTTCGTAATTTTCACGAGAGCAGACGATGATTATTTTCACTGCAATGAATAATGTCCACTTTTGAATGACTTGCATTTCGTTACACATATAAAAACTTAGTGTTTCATTTGAATTTTTGTGGTTTTTAACAGTTTGTGATGATGATGTTTGTGATTGTAGAACACGTGAAATTTATGTTATTTTTATTTTTCTGTTTTTTCTACTAGTCTTGTTTTTCTTTCGTTGACATTTTATTGACGTGTTTTTTCTTTTCTTCCATATTTTATATTAAAGTTATAAAATATATCACGTTTATTACAATTTTTTCATTCTAGAATGGCCGAATTAATTGATGCTAACTTATTAGAAAATGTTCAGCTTGTTGCCCTTAATGAAATGCCACCAAATGCAGGGCATATTGCTGTAGAATATCGAAATTGTATGCTTATTTGGGGAGGATATGTAAGTTGAAAATATTTTATAGTTTCTGTTTATAATTAATTGATATTTTAGAACTACGATAAAGATGGACAATATTATCGACCCCCAGATTTCCTCTATATTCATCCATCAAATTTATTTGGTTCGGCAAATACTTGGATCAAGTTTAAATTGGGAGGTGACATTCCGAAAGCGACAACTGCATCATGTGGGCTGATTCATGGGGATATCTTGTATACGTTTGGGGGGAATATTGTTATTGATGATCATGGTAATTCTTTTAATGTTTTCTATTAAATTACTGTGGTATCCTTTTTTAGCTCTTGATCATGTTCGATCTCTTGCTCTTCCAACCAATAGTTTTTATGGCCTTGATTTGCGTACTGGTAAATGGTCAGAAATCTCAAATACTTTGCAAAAACTTCCAACACCAAGGGATAAAGCAACTGGATTTTCATGCTCAAAAGGTCTATTTTATTTTGGTGGTTATGGACCTGGTAATCGGCATCTTAAAAACCCTCAAAATTATTTGTTCAAAGCTGATGACTTTCTTGAAGATGATGAACTTTTAAATTGTTGTTGGAATAATCAATTGCTTCATTTTGATGGAAATAAATGGGATTTGATTGAACAATCTGGTGATGTTCCACCTCAACGTGCTGCTGCTTCAATTGCATACAATCCAAAAACTAACAAGGTGATTTTTAATTTTGCTTTCTATCTTTAATCTTATATTTCCTATTTAGGCTTATTTATTTGGTGGAAGACATGGTACAATAAGATTGAATGATCTCTATGAATTGGATGTTGGAACGTATAAATGGAGAGAATTAAAGTTTGGAAATGAAATTCCAAAGCCTGTTGGACGATCATGGGCAACATTGACGTACAATCCGGATGCAAATTATTTTTTGCTTTATGGTGGAATTTCTGCTAATGATTATCCATTGAATGAAAGACTCAAGATAACCTTTTCAAAATCTGAATACTGTCAAGCTGAATACTTGGAAATGACCAAAAGTGTCCCAGAAAAGCGATTATGGCATTCAACATTGTATATTTCTGGGACCTTCTATTCTTACGGTGGAATGAAATCACCTCCATCTGGACCTATTCCACCATGCACCGGATCCATGGAAATTGTTAAAGTTTCTCCAACATCTTTAAAAGTATTAGCAATGCGGAAAGTTGCAGAAAATCTTCCACAAAAATATATTTATGAATTTCCATTTCTCCTTCAAGCGAAATTATTGATGCTGATTACCAATCAAATCTTCTTGGAATCAATTCCGAAATCCGAAGGTAATGGCCCAAAAGATATTTTTAAACCACCAAGTCCAAATATTAAACGACACTTGCCCATTCATACTTCTTTACAAGTTCTTTTTAATGCTTTAGATGTTTAACTTAAATTGTTGTTTTTGTTTTTTTATCATTTATCGTTTTTGTCCTAAATTTGCTGATTATTTAAATAGTTTACGGGTGGGGAAAGAAAAGATTATAAAAATTGTACAGTTATTTTTGCCATTATGTCTTTAAAATCAATAAATTTATTTTATTTTTACACTTTCGTTTAAAGAAAGCTTTGTCGTCGACGATTCAATCATTATTAAAGCACAGATAAATAAAGTTCAAAGACAAAAACACTTTTTTTGATGATTTTTTGGCAATATTTTATTATGTTTTTATAACACACTTGAAAAATTAAATTTTAAGCACATATGACAGTTACGCTACCGTAATAAGTTGGATTAAAATTTTCGTTTTCTAAAGTTAAAGGAGCGATTACACAGTATTGTTGAAAAAACAATTGTTCATGATTGTCGTCTCGAACTTGACGATACGCTATATGATACATATTTTGTAATTCCTCCCCATAGTTTCTAATTGATAACTGCCGTGACTGATCCAGAATTAAATAATATTTTGCATTTGCTACAGGTGCCTTGATTTTTTGGGTAATTTCTGCAATTTGAATAGTTTGGAGTTGCCGAAGATCAATTCCCCTTCCTTGATCCTGATTTCGTTGAGCGACAAAATTTTTTTTCATGGCTTCACTCAATTTTGGATCTTGAATTTCAGCAAATGCAGTATTATTTTGGTGATCAAAGAATTTCAAACGTAAACCTATAATTATAGTCTTACAAATTATAATTTTTTTTACAAACCTCCACGAAATTTATTTGAATATCGGCTGCATCGTTGTGCGGATGAACCATTTTGTGCAAAAGCAGTTGCATCACGTAAAATTTTGCTCAATTCTTCAAATGATGATGGAAAAAGATCACCTCTGGGAACTAAAAAAGGAATTGAATCACTTAGTTATACGAAGTCACATTTTTTCATGACGCCAGAATTCGAATTAGGGTAAAAAAGAATATCATTAATCCTTTCAAACATACCAACAAAATCATGTATGAATTCCACACTCATAATTGGGAAACGAATGAAAGGTAAAATTTCTTTTAGTTCATTTTTTATTTCTTCTTTTGAATTTTCACCATGTTTATGTTCTGCCCAGTGAAGAATCTGAAATTTACAAATCACAAATTTCTTTTTTTGTAGTTAAAAACTTACAATTTGAAAAAGTTCTTCCTCTTTCGAACTTAAATTATCCATTTTAACGATATCCAAAAGTGTTTCCTTTTTGACACTCAAAAATTGTTTACTTTTTAAAATTTCAGTTGTTTTTGTTGCAATTGTTTCCACCACTTTCGACATTGCAGATTTCAATTTATAAAGTTTCAAAGATTCATAAAGTTGTAAAATATTATCAGTTTGTGTTGCATTTTCAGTGATAAATGCATCACATTTATCTTTTAATGGTTGAATATGATAATATTCAGCAAGATCAACTAAAGTCATAACATTTTGGGCATCAAGTTTACAGTTACCAATATAAAGATATGCAAGGAATTCCTTAAAATCTTCAAATTGATATCTTTCTGGTGTAATTACACCTTTTTCTTTCATTGGACCAAATAATGTTGCTTCAAACACTTCTGACAAAGGCCAAAGAACAAATGAATGTGCATAGAGCTTCTAAAAAATGAATTATATGAATTCACAGCATATTTTTAAAGATACCTTATCCCCAAATTGAAAAGTTACATCAAATCTTCCCTTTTGGAAATTTTGAGCTTGAAAAAGCTTGTAACGCTGTTGACAAAAATTGACAAGGGCATTGTCTTGTTTGACCATGGCTATAAAGTTTTTTAAATTTAACAATAAATTTATTATCAAGTTTTGTTTTTTAATAATAACTTTTTTTAAGCTGAACACAAAAAGGGCCAAATGCAATTTTTCCATTCATTCTTTTTTGTTCTTTTGATGGACATATTTATTTATAGGCATGAACCAGGGTACACACTTTTATAATAGATACCAATGTTGCAAAGAAAGACATTCCATAGAACAATGATGCAGTATCGTCTTTTTTGCTTCGATCAATCAGCAAAAATGCTAAAAAATAAAATTTTTTATGCAAAACAAAAAACAGAACAAATTTTCAAAACAGTTATTTTTTCTTATTACGGTATTGCTTTTACAAAACTCTAAACAACTTTTATCATCATAATTATTTTACAAAATATCGTACTAATTAATTAGAATGTTGCGGTCTGCTTTTTGTAAAAAACAAAATTTAAATCAAATCAAACAAAAAGTAATCGCTCCCGGGTGGGCTCGAACCACCAACCTCACGGTTAACAGCCGTGCGCGCTAGCCGATTGCGCCACGGAAGCACATCAAAGACCAACAAAAATGTGGACACATTTCATCACCGTATCCCTTTAAATTTATACGATTTTTTTTTCTTAAAAAATATTATGAAATCCTCATCAAATATTACTTTACATGCTGCACTTGAAACTTGATTATGATTAATTGTCATAAAAAATGTTCACTGAAAAAAACCGGTGACAAAAAAACTCTCACCGGTGACTTATCGGTTACGAATTCGTCACTGATGGTGACGCAACAGTGTCGAATTCAACACTGGTGAGGGAATTTTTCTCACCGCGCTGATGGTGTCAGTGTCGAATTCGTCACCGATTTTTTTCAGTGTTTGTCCGAGAACAAACATTTTTTATGAAAAATGTTTGTCCGAGAACTTTTATACGATTTTTTTTTCTTAAAAAATATTATGAAATCCTTCATTGATATATAAGCATCAAATATTACTTTTACAATTAAATGCTGCACTTGAAACTTTTACTTGATTTATGATTAATTGTCATAAAAAAGATGTTTGTCCGAGAACAATGAGAAAATTTGAATACAGTCAAAAATGAATAAATAAAGAAGTTCAACAAATATTATATGAATCATAATTTATAACTGATAATTTTTTATATCAAAAATAAGAGAAAAGAAGAAGTGATGATGATAAAATGTATCCCCACTTTTGTAGGTCTTTGATGTGCTTCCGTGGCGCAATCGGCTAGCGCGCACGGCTGTTAACCGTGAGGTTGGTGGTTCGAGCCCACCCGGGAGCGATTACTTTTTTATTCATCTACATAAAAAATTATTTTATAAATAGACAATTGCAAAAAATTATACATTTTCAAAGGTATGTTAAGAAATTTAGTGACAAAAAAAGACAAACTTTTTTCTCTTTTTTGTAGCATATATTTTAAATTTGAACTTAAAATGATCAGATATTTTATATCCTTTAATCAAACAAAATTAAAGATAAATCCATGAATCATTTCATTTTTTACACTTTCTCCTTCATTAAAATTTAATAACCAAAATCAAACAAAAATCATTCATATTTATATAAATATGGTTCATTCTCTTCAATAATCAATCCCTCATAAAACATTAGTTTTTTCTCTCTCCTTTTTTTCATAAATTCTCCCATAAAGCAATACTATAAAAAGGGATGACTCGATTTCTCTTTCATCAATTTTTATTCACTTTTTTATTTAGAGATGGGCAAGTCAAAAATAAAAGCACGAAAAAAATTATTTTTTTGTTTGTTCTAAGTACTTTCAGACCTGAATAAGCCGAAAATAAAATCAAAAAAATTATTTAAAATAGTCAAAATGCCGAAAATACCATTTTAAAATTCGGCAAAACAAAAATTTTTGGTTGAAAAAAAAGGAACACTTTTTCTCTTTCTTTTTTGCACAAAAACGAATGCATTTTTTGAGGCGCGTGGCCAAAAAAGTTCATTTCTTTTTCTTTCCTTTGTTTTTCAAGCATTTTTTATACAAATCTAGCTCTGCGATCGCTGTATCTTTTTTAGGGTCATTTTGGGAGCATGGGAAAAAATATATGTTAATCAGAATTAAATTCTCTATCGAATGATGCAAAATTTAGAGTTAGACCGGTTCAGACCCGGGTTTTTTCCTTATAAAGATACAGTAATTTTGCATTTTCGGCACTTTGCTCTAGAAAAAACTTTTCCAAAATTAGCATATTCGGAATCAGCGTAAAAAACTGCGTCTGGTAGGATAAATAGTTAATTTGTAAAAAAAAGTATGCGCAAATTCATTTTTTGTTACTGTAACCAAAAAAATGTCAAAGAAAAGAAAGGAAAAAGTGTTCCCTGCCCATCTCTATTTTTATTGGTTCTTTTTTTCTGTTTTGTTGAAACACGTGAACTTCGATTTGTTCAAGCAATTTGGAGACATGGTGATCGGGCACCTGGTAAACTACCGTATCCAAATGATCAATACAATGAAGATTATTGGCCAAGAGGTTGGGAGCAATTAACTGATGTAAGTTAACCCGGCAAAAAATTTATGCTAATTTGAGCACTTAAATTTTAGCTTGGTGCCCAACAACTTGAAGAACTTGGAAATTTTTTCAGAGATCGATACGTTGGAAAATTTGTTAATGAAACATTTAAAACCAGTGAGGTAAGGGATAAGGATGGTATCATAAAAGTACAGTACATTTAATTTCAGATTTATATTTTGTCATCTGAATCCGATCGAGCAACGGCATCTGCACAGGCATTTGCTGTTGGCATGTTTCAGCTGAACCAATGCACTTCGAATGGTGCCATCAGAAAAGCTCCAGTTCCAATTCATACCACGGGAACAGAAGATGAGGATTTTGTAAGTGTTACGAAATCCTGATATCAATAATGCGCAAAAATTTTAGTTATTGAAACCAACAAGTACCGATTGTCCAGAATACGATTAATATTTTACTGAAAATGCCTCCGGGCTTTTAAATGAACTTGCAACTAAATATTCTGACCTTTATGTTTTCTTAGCAAATGTTACAGGTTTCGGTCCCCAAATTACAACAGATGATGTCGCAGGTTTATCAAGTGTTAAAAGAGAGGTAATTTTATTTAGAGTAAAATTTTACAAGAAATAAAATTGTAAAATCTGTAGATAGCCCATAATTTGACACAAGCGGAATGGCTTTCACAAACCTGGCCCCAATACGGTGGAAATACAACATTGGATATTATTTCAGAAATCGATCGACAAGTTCGATTGAATGAATTTTCGATGGAAAATTTGCATAAATTTCGTGGTGGCTTTTTACTTGGGGATTGGTTACAACGATTTAAAAATGTTGCAAATAAAAGTCAAAGTGATCCTTCCAAAATGTTATTGTATTCTTCGGTAAATTTTTCTAAAAACTTAAATAATTTATTGCATTTATATGTATCATTTTTATTACTAAAAAATTTTTTGCTCCCACAATCTTTTTTATAAGGAAACTTTATTATAATCCCGTCATGATTTTTTTCAGCATGACGGAACTCTTTTATCCCTGTTATATTCTTTAAAAGTTGCCGATGGGGATCAAATTACATATGCCGCAGCAATCATTATGGAAATTTATGAAAGTGATGTTGGAAGCTTTGAAGCAGAAGTAATTATTTTATTCTTTGGAACATTTTTCAAGACATTTAATCTTTAGATTTATTATCATAAAAATGGAGAACTTGTTCCCCAAATTGTTCCAGGATGTGATCAAGCTTGTCCCATTGAAAAGCTTTATGAAATCCTTCAACAAAACGCATACTTTTCTTTGAAAACCGTTTTGGAAGTTTGTTTTTGAAAATTCCGAAAACTAATATTGATTTTTGTGGTGTTTTAGAATTACAAAATCGACAAAAATACCGATGACAAGAAAAATAAGAATGACAAGAAGAAAAAACACGATAAACATCACAAAAATAAGAAGGACATCAATGAAAATGATCATTAATTTATAAATTTTGCATTTATTCTGTTAATTTTGATGTTTTGGTATTTATTGAAACAAAAGAACTTTATTATCTAAATAAAAGTTATAAGTTGATACAACTTTTTATTCTCAGGTCAGCAATTTTTGCAAACAATAAAATGAAACATCTTGAAATATTTTCCCTTAATCAAATTTTATCAAAGGAGGCGGGGAATGATTTTGAAGGTTTTAGTCAAACAAATATCAACATTTTTGACATTTTTTTATTAGATTCAATTTATGTAAAATCAGTTATGTTTAGTTTTCGTTTTTTTACAAAAATATATTTATTATTTACAGTATTCTTTTTTATTGGCTACTGTGGTATAAAATTCAAAATTTTAAAATTGTTCAAAATGTTGATTATTTTAGATAAAATTTATAAAACTGATTACTTTAAAATTTTACAAAAATGCAAAATTGAGGATGCTGAATTATTGGCAAGAAAAAACTGCAAAAATTTTAAGGTATTTGGATACGATAAAGATGATTTTGTAAGTTTTAATTATAAATTTTCTATTGCTTTTTGCATTTTAAAAGAACATTGATAATAGTTTTTTGTGATTGACATTTTTTAGTTGATTGGATTAGAAATAGAATCAAGGCAACAATTAAGACAATGGTGGATAAAGAATGATGAAATGTATTATTTTAATTTTACCCTTAATAATCAAACAATTGATTCTGCAAGTGTTTTATTACTCATTACTATAAATAAGTATAATATTTTAAGATTGTAATGTACAGAATTCAAGAAGAAAGAAAAGTTGATTTAATTTTTAAAAGTGACAATAAATTTTACCTTTCTTCGTGGAATTTTTTGAAGCATCCTGAAAATGTTTCTGTGAACCTTTTAACAGATTTTTTGACGACAGATTTTTTATTTCACAAAAAATGGTTGTTGGTTTTTAGTTCAATTGAAGAAAACATTGTTTTAAAAAAATTCTCTCTGGAAAATCAAAACTTTAATTCAACTTCAAAAAGAATTTTTACAATTAATTCGGTAATTTTTATTTCGCTTCTTTTAACATTTTTAGAAAAAAGGTGTACTGTATTTTTTAAACTTTTTTAAAATTCTATTTTTGAGATCATACAAAATACTTTAGCGTATTAATGATATTGTTGTTACTGAGAAAGATTTGACAATATCCCTGGAAGGCAAAACTTTTGTCACATTTAATATTCAAGAATTCCAAAATATTTATGAAAGCTTGTTTGAAGATGAGGATGATGACGAAAATGAAGGTTTATTCGCAAATTTAAAACAGCCTCAAAAAAGGATTATAATTGCATTGCTGATAATTATTGCAATTTGTTCATTTCTGATATTCCTTTCAGTTACGGTTATGATTTTATGCAAATTTCGAAAAAATGTTAATAAAAAACCGAAACATCATTTTTCAAATATTTTGAATATGACACCTACGAAAGATGAAGATATTTGTCGTCAAAAATGGGGAAACAAAAATAGAAAAGTTTGTTAAAGATTACCGTATACTTTTTCTAATATTTAATTTAAGATGGAACAATTCAATCAAGGAATGTTTGAAAAGAAGAAAATAATTTCAGATGGATATCGCCCAGATTTCTCAACAATAAATGAAGATAATAATGAATACAGTACTTTGGTTGATTTATAATTTTTATAGACTTTCATAATGTTATTATTATTCATTTATATCTTTTGAAATTTATTTTGATGTACTTTCAAAATATGTGTATTTTTGTGCAAACAACTTTTCTTTTTTTAAAAGCTTTAAATAGCAGTGATAATAAAAAGAGGAGTCATTAAACAGTCATTTTTCAACATAAAACTGATGGGAAAAATCAAACGGAAATATTAAAAAAAAGAAAAACTATTTTAATCTCGATACAAAAAGAGACAATTTATTTTATTTTAAAAAATTAAAAAATACTTGAAGCTTATTTTTTTAAACTAGGTTACTTTTGACGTATGGCTTTGTAGTAGTTGGAAAATCATTTTTGAAATGTCGAACATCGATCAACTGTAAAAAAAACCTGTTTTTTAAGCAAGTTTTATTTTGTACATAAAATAAAAAACAGAGGTATAAAAAGCAAAAAAACTTTGTACAATTACATTTTTACAAAACAAAATTAAGCATTTACATAATCCACGATATAAGTATACGGATTTGCAATTGGATTTTCAGCAAAATGAAGTTTCATTTCAACATCAACATTGGGATTCCCTTCCCGGATTATTGTCGGTTTAAATAAATATTTATGCAAATATTTGCAACCGAAGGCTAATAAAATGGCCGATACTGTAACCAACAAAATTAAGACCCAATAATCATTGACGATTTCTGTGAATGAGATATTGTCTTTTTGAACACATTTTTCTCCATCAATTCCAATACATTTTAAACAATTTTGGGGACATGGAAGACATTCTTTGGCAATGGCATCCAAAAATGTTCGCTCAGGACAAGATATATCTGAATTAAATAAATTTTATTTTTGAAATTACTTTTTAATTTTTTTTAACTTACAGTTTCCTTCTGCCATGTTTTGGAACACTCGATGTAAAGGTGTTTTTAGTTTTTGTCAATGAAGTTTTTATGTCAAAGCTTTTTAGTGTTGTTGTTATCAAAAAAATGTACACAAAAGTATTGTTTTTTGCCAATATTTATTCATACATGAGTCTAAAATAATTTTTAGCATAGAACTTTTGTTGATAATACACTTTTTAGCTTTGTAAAAATGGAGTAATAAAATGTATTGTCATTTATTCAATCACTGATGTTTTTGACTGATTATTTAAAATTTTCTTTATGATTCAACGTATTTAAATGTATACAGTCAATAGGCATAATTTTCTGATAAGATAAAAATTTTTCTCAAAAGAGAAAAGAAAGTTCAAAATAACTATATTTTTAAAACATTATTAAAGAAAATGTACAAATTCAATTAAAAAATCTTGAAGTTTCATCATGAATTGGAGTTTTATCATTTGCAAGTTGGGTAAAAACTTTGAAAAGTTTTGCAAATTTTGGACGAACTTTTGGATTTTTCGCAAAACCTGCAAAATCATTTTTAATTAAACATTTGTACAGTATTTAAAAAAATTAGCATACATTGAAGAATATTCGGCCAAGCATCAGCTTTTAAAAGATCAGGTTTTCTAAGGCGTCCCCCATTGTCTAAAAATTCATAAATTGTATTGCCATTTCTGCCCTCAGCTTCATAAGGTTTCAGCCTCCCCAAATTATATATTTCCCATACAGTAACCCCATAAGACCAAATATCGCATTCTTGGGTGAAGACTTTATTCCGGACCGGAGCTAAAAGTTCAATTGCCAAATGCGAAAATGTTCCCTAAAAAAGATATTTAAGCATTTATGCCGGATACAAAGATACAGTACCCCACGATATCTTCCTTTATCATCAATTGAAGGGCAAGCAAGACCAAAATCACAAATTTCAATATGAAATTCATCTTTGATCAAAATATTTGCAGCTTTTAAATCACAATGAAAAACATTATGTGAATGTAAATGCATCATTCCATCTGCAATTTGAGAGCAAAATCGTGATAATCGATTCACTGGAACTGGAGTCCTTGCTAATACTAAATACCTTTGTAGGCATCCTTTCCTTAAGGGCATAATAAGCATCAAATCGTCGGTCATATTAATTCCAAGTAAATGAACAACATAAGGGTGCCGAGGAATCATCATACTTCGAAATTCATCAAATATCTTCTAAAATAAATTTAATGAACTGAATATTGTTGACTTTATTAAAGAAGGAATGGAGTTTTGTACAACATTTTTATAGAAGGAATAAAAGATTGGATAAAAAGAACAAACCTGTCTTTCAGATTCGATATCGGCATCTTTGTGAATTGGATCAATGACTTTTACCGCAGCATTTATGGCTCTTCCTTCTGCATCGGTAAAAGTGCACTATATATTTTTTAGATTAAAACATCTAAAATAAATTTGCATACCTTAAAAACTTTTCCAAATGTTCCTCGTCCAAGGAATTTTTTTGGTTCACCAAAAATTATTTGATCTTTTGTAACAATTTGTATTTCTTCCTCGGGCTCTGTTTGAGTTAATTCATATTGTTGGGTACTGTGAAGTGTAAAATGTTCATTTCTTTTTCGGAATTTGAAATACAAAAATGCGCCGATTGCAATTGCGAGATTACTAATTAAAACAATACAAAGAACATGCAACCAATCAAGGGAAAAAACATTTGGTGGAATCGGCTGCTCATTTGTTCTTTGTTGATTATTTGAGAAATATGATGGTTGAAGTTCCCTTGAAGTTCCACAAAATCGATAATTTTTACCCGCAATCTCTTCTGAATGTTCGTCACAATTTTTTGTGCATTTAAAAGAACCGTAATTTTCAGCAGCCGAAATTTGGAATTCATTGGATTTGCAACTTGTACAGTCATATATTTCTGGACCAGAACATGTCCCGCATGAAGAATCACATAATTTGCATATTTTTTTGTTATTCAAATATGAGCCATCTTGGCATTTTTTATGAATTCCATGTCCTTCAGATGCAGAACAAAGGAAATACAATTTTCCTTCAACCCTTGATTCATCTGTGTTACAATCATCTTTACAGTAATAATATTTTCCAGATTTTTGTGGTGTAAGGAAATTACCCGGTTTGCATTCACTACACATTTTTGACACAATGATTGTAGTGAATGCAAACCTTCACATTTTTGACACAATGAATCACACCGTCGAGAACAATCAATTCCATTAAAGAAATGACCAACTTGACATCGAATATTTTTTGATGATGATCGAAATGAAGGAGCACATTCTAAAATATTTTTTAAATTTATAAATCTTTTACAAAATTTCGAAAAAGTATTTTGGCAATTTTTTTAAGATACCGTAATCAAGTGATGAATCATGAAATGAAAAAAAATTTATAATGATTTTTTCAAACCTTGCGATGTTCTGCATGCCACACCCTTAAAAACTACGCTCTTGTACCACCCATTTTAAATTAACTATCGTGAGGGATTGTCCAGAAATCACGTGACCATGAGGGGGGAGGGAGGGGGTAAGCCAAATGATCACCCGGCTTTGATGTTGTCGGTAAAAAGCTTTGATCTTTGGTCACGGAGGGAGGGAGGGGGTCTGAAAATCACGTTTTGTTAGTCACGTGATTTCTGGACAATCCCTGAAATCTATTTTTGCCGCAGATAATTATTTTTTTGAGATTTTTGGACGTGAAATATCTCACAAAAATTAAAGATTTTATAAATATCCTTACCTAAATTGATTAAAATTTGAAGAAAACAAAACAGAAAAAGAAGCATATTTGTTTTGAATAAAAAGAAGTGCATTAACTTTTTTTATTTTTTTGGGTGTATGTTAAATCATAAGCATTTATTTTACTGATAAAAAAATCTTAAGGACCAGAATAAAGCAAGCCTCCACATAAAAAATTGATTCTCATGCTTAAAGTAAGAAATTCCTCTCAATTTTTTCCCTCTTTAAATGTTAATTATTGATCAAAAAAGTTTTTAGAAAGCGACATTTATAAAATTTATTTTTAACAGAATTTCACAATGATGACATTCGTTACCGTAATCTCCGTTGTTGTATTTGTTGTCGGATATTTAATTTCTCAAACATGTGGTAATTTTTTATCTAAAATATTTTAAATGTGTCATTAAATTTCGTCATCATTTGATAAAGTAAAAAATATTACTCAATTTTAGAATTTCCATCGAATTACCAAAAATTTAAATGCAACATTGAAAAAGATTTCAATGCAATTTTCAACAGTCAAAAATGTTCAAATTTTGTTTATCTCGGCAAATTTAATAATGAGGTAAGAAAACAAGCTATGCAAATTTTACAAAAATTATATTTGATTTATAGATTTATGGTATTGAAATTGTGGAAGAATTAATTGTAAAACAATGGAAAATTAATTCAAAAGAGGCCACAGATTCAGATTTAAATATAAAGGATCAAGCAGTAACAAAGGTAAGTCGAAATAAACCAATGATTAAGAGAAACCATGATTTTTAGATAGTCAAGCATAACTTGAATGAAACACAAGTTCGAGTAGTTTTTCAAAGTGGCGTCGAATATTATTTGCTTCAATGGAATTTGGCATCTCCAATGGAAACAAATGTATGGCCAATTACTGCTGAAACTTTGTCTGATTTTGTATTTCAAAATTCAACTTTGCTAGTTTTCTCTGCAATTTCAAATGAGCTCTTCGTGACACAATATAAATTGATCGATGGAAAAGATCCCAGTTTTTCAGAGGATGCTAAAATTGTTACAATGGAAAATGTATGTGCCCAGTGCCGCACATGGGGGAGGGGTGTATAAGGGTGACGCGTCACCCAACAGAAATGGTAAATTTACACTGAATAATTAAATTCATACTAGGGCAAATGAAAATTTTTTGAATTTTTATTCGCGCGTCACCCCAGCGTCACCCGACGACGTTGTGGCACTGTATGTGCCATCAGCGATAATTTTCAAGCAATAAAAATAATTTTAGGAAGCTCGAAAAATTCATGTTAGTAACACGGAAATCATTTTGGAAGACGTAAACTTTAATGTGGTGAAAGTGAATTTTCGAAATTTGGTTAAATTTTTTAACGAATCTGGAGCAACTGCAACAACAAATACTAAAGCTTCAGAAATTCCGTGGATTCTTGGTATCCTTGGTGGAATTATTATTGGAATTATTGCATTTGGATTATTGGCTTTGTATTTTTATTTGAATCAATACGAATTAATAAAAAAGTCGAACCCACAACAGTCAAATTCACGAAAACCTCCCCAACAAAAGCAAACAACAACATTACATGCCGATGAGAAAACAGAAGAAGAAGAAGAAAAAATTTTACCCAATCCAAATGAAAGTCAAGAAAATGAAGAAATTGCAAAAAATATGGTATTGGTAGATACCAATTCCAATAATGAAAGAATAAATGAAAATTCAGAAGGAACTACACATCAAAATGGAACAAATAATACGGTAGCAGAAAATAACGCTGTTGAAAATGAAAGTAATTTAATGCTTGAAGAACATGGCGAAGAATATGAAAATGATTATATATTATGTCAGTAGCAAGGCTGTCCGGAATTCCGGATTCCGTAATTTCGGCTGATTTTTGGCATTCCGGATTCCAGATCATAATTTTTTTCCGGACAGCCTTGGTCAGTAGGTATTTATCCTTAAGCAATTTAATAACAACAAAATTTAAGTTCTTCAAAATAATTTGGCACCTGCGAACACAAAATCAAAATCAATTGCAACTCAAACATCCGAAAATGAAAAAACTGAAAAAAACGTGAAAACTGACATTGAATTAGGCGTTCATTGGTGAAAATTTTTATAATTTTATTTCGAAGGCACATTTCTTTTTTGCATAAGACACCTTTTTCATTTTGTGTACATTAATTAAATGATATTTGTTTTTATAACTGAAATAAAATAATTTTTCATCCAACAAAAAGTGTTTACTGTAACTAAAATCAATAAATTGATTTAAACTCTAATTTTTTGCACCAAACAATATTTGTTTTACCCTTTTTTCGCTGATAAGAATGGTACCGTTGCGTTTTAAAGGTTTTAATCTGAATCATAAGGCCCAACACTTCCATCTTAATTTTACATCTTTATTCGTTTTTTTCTTAAGACAGGTATTTGTTTACAAGGTTTTTGTTAGCGACAGCCAGTGTTGTTGCGCCTCCGCCTCCCAACTCGCCTCCGCCTCCGGAGTCGGAGGCGGAGGCGAGTTTTGCAAAAGATCAAAGATGAGAATGCCGCTTTGTGCCTCCGGAGGCGATTTTTCACCTCCGCCTCCGGAGGCGGAGTCGGAGGCGGAGGCGACTAAAATAAAAAAGCACAACACTGGCGACAGCAAAAAAATGAGAACAAAATTTACGATGAAAGTAAGGATGGACAAGGGCCGGGCTTGGGCTTTTTCAGGGCCTCTTCAAAAAAGTTACAGTCGAAAAATTCCTATATAGTTCATAAATTTATTTAAACATCAATATTAAACAAAACTAGAAACCACAATAACAACAAAAAAATCTTTTTTGTTCTCAACCCCGACTAATATGCGTATTACTTGTTCTAAAACAAATTTGTTACAAATGTCATAATTTTTCTTTCTTTTATCTGTCTTTGCTTTGCAAAAAAAATGATAAAAAAAAGTATTTTGTACAAGATTTGATTCCACGTATACTTTTTTCTGAAGTCAAAAAAAAACGAAATTATAAAAAATAATTTAAAAAAGATGTATGTCTTTGTTTCAAGACTCAAAAACCATCAAATTTTCGAGAATTTTTGAATAAAAAAGTTTGTTGACAAATTTGTTCTTAAAAGGTTAATTTTTCTTTTTTTCTAGTAAATTCTGTCTAAATGGAAGAAAAAACATTTCGTTGAATTTTGCAAACAGCATTTCGTTAAAAACCAGAAAGTTGAACCACAATTACAAAAATTATATCAAATTAAAACTATTCATTATGCTCAATAAGTTGTGACATAAACAAGGACATCAGCCGAATAGGGCACTTGTCTAACCCTTATATCTTTTACCGCCATCGGCACATGATCAGCGGCGAGCCATTTGAATGGTATTTAACCGAAATTGTGCAAATTCAGTTTGCTTTCAGACAACAATGAAAAAAGGGCTTGGGCCGGGCTTTTTCTGGGCTCAAATTTCAAACCCAAGCCCGGCCCAGGCCTTGGGCCTGAGTCGGGCTTTTTCAGGGCCTAAAAAAAGCCCAGGCCCTTGTCCATCCTTAGATGAAAGAAGACTTCATTGTTGGAACATTTCTTTTTGCTGCAATTATGTCTTTTGTATTATTATGTCACGTAAAGGATTATTTTGTTTTTAATATTTTTCTTAAATTAATGCGTTTAGAGTTATTTTGGCCATTCAACACTTTCCAAAATGAAACAACCCTTTCAAACAATACTTTGTTAATTGGGGGTTTGATAGGATTAATTGGATCTGGACTTCTTGGGGCAGTAATTTTGTATAAATATCTGAAAAATCAATATCTATTTATTAAAAAGCCGAATGTTGCATCATGTGAAGAAGGAGAAGGTGAAATCAATCAGAGAAATGATGAAGTAAAAAATATTGAAAGAGTTGTATTTGACAATGCCAACGGCAATAGTAACCATGTAAACAAAAATGTCAATTTCAGTCAAACCTTTCTTGATTTTACCGGAGAAAATACTCATTCAAATAAAAATCTTATTCAAACGAATACTTTTTCGGGAGATGTCTCAAAACTCAAATCATTTTGATCTTGACAAACACTTTGAAATTGATCAAATATTAAGCAAGTGTATTTAAGATAATAAAATTTTAATATGTGCAATGTTTTTTAACTTAAAAGGTCTCAACAATACAACTCAATTATCATCACCCAATGAAGCTGAAACATGTGGAACAAATGAAGACAACATTTAAATTTTACAGACAAATGTTCGCCGAATGATTGATCCAATTTTAATTTTTAAACGTTTACAAACTAAAATAATTTTTTATTTAATTAAAATAGAGAAACAAAATTCAAATCAAATCATTTTTTGATACTGCATTCCGTTAATTTATTATTTTACTTACGTAAGTAATTACAGTATGCTAAAATGGATTCCCCGCACATTCTTGATTCAAATCACTGTCAATCAGGGCCGCAACTTGGGGGGGGGGATTGGGGGAATCCCCCCCCCCCTCTCAGGCGAAAGCCGAAAAAAATTCAACGTATACGTTGATTTTTACGGATTTTTTTGATTTTTTGACAAAATGTGACGAATGACAAAGTTCCATACGTCGATTTTTCCGTTTTCCCCCTCCTCAATTTCCCCCAAGTTGCGGCGCTGCTGTCAATCATAAAAAATAATCAATCATACAAAAATTTATTAATTTAAATAAAATATTACAAAAAAATACAAGTGATCACAAACTTTTAACAGATCAAGTCCAGAAAAATCAGCAACATAAGGAACATGAAGCAAATGCCATTGACGATAGATTTCCTTGAGAATATCATTCCATATTTCATCATTATCGCCATATTGATGAAAAGTAACACTCCATATCTCATGAGCAACTTCGTGAGAGACAACACCAACGAGATGAGCAACTGTAGATGTAGTAACCGGATCACGTTTAACATGCAAATGATAATTCTTTTTGTTGTGTAACAAAACATTAGGATTGGCATCAAGATACCAAGACCTCCAATTGCACCGAGAAACATCATCATCACCATATCTTCTGCGATATTCAGCATCAGAAAACACAGCATATCGTTCAGGACCAGTTGACTTTTCGAAATCTGCCCATCCAGAAGCATTTTCAAAAAGCAATCTCAAAATCGTCTTCGCCATCAACAAAACCAATTTAGAGAGTTCTTTATCAGTATGTTCATCCAGAGCACGAGCACCATTTTCACGAAAAATGAACCGCTTCTTCTGCATTGAAACATGATGATTCCAAGCATCGGAAAGCAACTCCAGGACGACCAAGACGACGTTGACCAAGCTCTTGACGAATTCGTTCGAAATCACCAAACCTTTCGTTCACATTTCTACCACATGCCCATTTTGCAGCATTAAGTATTTGAAGACCAGCACGCTTTGCAATCTGATTATCAGGAGGCGCCATGATTGAGACAGTTAAAAACTGTGTGAATGACATGTTTTTGATGACTTTTCATCCTTTTATATGTTTTTGTATAATTTGCATAAATGCCTGTCAATGAGTTTTTTTTGTTTTTAAAAAATTTGCATTTTTTTGCAAAGGAATGCTTCATAGTTTTTTCCTAAATTACGTTAGAAAGAAGAACTCCAACAAATAGAAATAAACATATATAACCGACCATCAAAATTTACATAACGTTCCAAGTAAATGAGGGCATGAAAAGGCTATTAAAGATTAAGTTCTGAAAAGTTTAACTTGAGAGGTTCATGGAATTCTAAAATGAATGGCTTTTACATGTACCATTCTAAAGCCCGTGACGAGCGGAGTGCAGAAAAATCAGAAACTCCGACATTTGACCCTTTTCAACGGGTGATATTAGGGACGGAAAAAAAAATGTTGTCGTAACTCTTTTTTTCACACTATCTCCACCGGTTTGCTCAACGGAATCGGAGTCTCCATCATTTTTTGCCCTTAGGACAAATTCTATCAGAAAAATTTAAGTGGGTTTTTAGGGGGTCGTCCGAATTATTGAAAGTACACCGTTATTTAACTCAAAAATTCAAAAAATCGCCATTTTTGATCCATTTGACCCAATTTTGGGTGAAAAAGATAAAACATAGTTAGAAATGAATTAAGCAAAACATGTTGTACAAAATTATGCAAATTTGGATTTTTCAGAACACGATTGAGGTCAAAACCCATAAAAATGACAAACGAATACTTTTTCGGGAGATGTCTCAAAACTCAAATCATTTTGATCTTGACAAACACTTTGAAATTGATCAAATATTAAGCAAGTGTATTTAAGGTAATAAAATTTTAATATGTGCAATGTTTTTTACTTACGTAAGTAATTACAGTATGCCAAAATGGATTCCCCGCACATTTTTGATTCAAATCACTGTCAATCATAAAAAATAATCAATCATACAAAAATTTATTAATTTAAATAAAATATTACAAAAAAATACAAGTGATCACAAGCTTTTAACACCCATAAAAAAATTTACCGGCATAAAATTTTGAAAATAAACAATATTAATAAAATTACTATATTACTGTTTCATGGAGAATGAAAAAGATTTTTGATTTCACCAAAATAATTTTTTACAGTATGATGAAGGAATGGTGAAATGAAATCAGTAATTGCAGAGAAGGTAGTTTTTGCAGGACCAGCATGTTTCGTTTCGGTGTTATACAAAACATATTCCAAGCAACGGCCATCTTCAGTTGGATTTCGGCAATCCAATTCATAATTTCTTGAAAGGGCTGCCAATTCAACGTATGCAGTTTTGATTGCAGTTAAAGCCAAAAGAGTTAAAACAAAATTGTAAATGAATCGAAAGATCAGATCAACATTTGCTTGATTCTCGGTAATTAGAAGATTTAAAATAGCTGGAATGAATACAATAATATAAATTGAAAAAACATATTCATCTGGAGCATTAAAAAGAATAGCAATTTTTCCGATATCCCCAGGATCCGTCAAACACCAAAGTCCAGCAATTACTCCAAAACACGCATAAATTTGAATTATTTGTCGAGTTAAAAATGGCCAAATTACAGTAATCGCAGCTACAGTAGGAATGATAAAATACAGGAGAGTTGTTGAAAAATAATGCCAAAGTAATAATCCAAATGAGAATGGAAGCACCGTTGAACCAATTAATATAAGATAATTATTCCGAATTGTTTCAGATTTAATCCATGCATAATACAATAACATTCCAGTAGCAGAGATTTGCATAATCCAATAAAAGCAAATCCATGAAACCCATAAAACTTCATAAAAATAAAAGAATTTTGAAAATGATGACCATGATGCCCATAAAGCTGTTAATACAATTGATAAAGAAGAATATCCTGCCAATTGACCAAATTTTTTAAAGGCGGCATAAATAACACAAAAAACCAAATATCCAATAATAAAAGCACCAAACCATCGCATAGTTTTAAATGTGAAAAAATGCTTGAACCATTGAGACCAAGATAAGTGGGCATATCGTCGGATATATGGGGATACGGTATTATTACAAGATGGAATTGAATCAAAATTATAAATGATATTTGTCATTAAAGCAATCACTTCAGGTCGACTCCAATATGAGAGATGAGAAAGAAGTAATTCCTTGGTCCAACCCGCGAATTTTCTTTCAATTGCAACTTCCATGTGCTTCAAATCAGAATATTCTGTCTTGGAAATATCAAAATCAAGGCGATGCGGAATTTTTGCATTTGGTTCAATCATTTTCGTCGTCGTTTTATTATTCCAAATAATTCTTCTTCCAAAATTTTTATCAAATTGTTCAATGACTTCTGCCAACAAAGTTTTATTTCCATTTTTATAGAAATCTATTGCATATTGATATGTTGCAGATTCAAATTGTTGAAAAGCGTCATGATTCTTTCCCAAATTTCGATCACAATTTACCCGATTATAAAATGATAAAACTTCAGCTTTTTCATTTTCACTAAAACATATAATTACAGTAACCTGATATTAAAATTTTAAAGATTACAGTAATCCATTTAAATGGAACACCAAAAACAAACCTAATTTCCATTTGTCTAAAATAATGTCGTCGAAATTCATTGTATAAATATAATTCAGATGGTTCAACATATTTGTAATCTTCATTGAAAAGAACTTCCAGCCGGTGTGAAACAGGATCAAGAGAATGCAGAATATTGAAAAGTCGACCATTCATAATCCAATGATTCTTTTTTAATTCTGCAATTTTTTCTTCACCATCACTTGCCATAAATCGAGCAAGTGGAGATCCAATGAGAAAGATATTATGGACCTATAAAAATTAAATGTCAATACAGATATAATCGACTAAAAAATGGGAAGTCTTCATCAATGGATGCATTTCAGGATATCCAATGTGGGTAATCAGGAAAAGAAATGCCTTCTGGGAAAGAATGTACTTATAAAGAATGACGTGCAAAACCATAACTTACATTGAACGGCAAACTTTTGTATTTATTATGCAAAACTTCAAACGTGATTACGGAGCCCAAAGAATGTGCCAAAATTGAAATTCTTCCATTGAAATTTGGATTTCGTTTTAAAAATTTGTCATATTTAATTTTCAAGTTGTTTATCAGCGAATCTTCAATCTATAAAAATATACGATCATTTCAAATATACCGTAATAAAATAAAACTTACAACTTCTTTATAACCTTTAATGTAATAAAAAATATCATTAAAAATTAAGCCAATTTCTTTACCAAATGGAAATTTTAAAAATGGTGTTTCCCGAATCATGTGATCATTCAAGGTTAAATTATGCCGCCATGCAACTGGAATAATCATCGGAACTTTTAATTCAGGATGGAATTTTTTCATGTACTGGACAAATCCTTTTCGGATACTGAAAATATGGGAAAGAGTGTAGGTTTAATTACAGTAACGTTTTAAGATGGAAAATCTTACTCATATCCATTTTGAACAATGTCTTCTTCGCCTTTATGATGTCCGATTCCATGAATAACAAAAAGCAGGTCAGAATAATCAGTTTGAAAGTCATTAAATTTTGTTGGACATCCATGACTTAGCTTTAGGTAACCTGCATAACTTTTCAATGATGAAACCATTATCGAAGGCACAGGTTGAAAATAGGATACCTAAAAGTATAAATTACAGTAATCGTCTTCAACACAATAAATAAATTTACTAATTCAATTTTAAATTTTATTTCGTTGAAAAGACTCACCATAGAAGAATCGCTTTGAATTTCCATAAAGTATAAAGATGGCGGAGGTTTTGGCACTTCATAAATCCATTCCCCTCTCATTATCATCCATCTTTCTCTTTCGTTCTTCCAAAAATACGGTGAAAGATAACCAAAATCATCTTTCAAATATGCTTTGTATGAACCTTTCATTACCGAAACTTTTTCCTGTTGCATCCTAAAATATTAAAACTTGAGTAGATTCAATCCCCAAAATTAGTAAAATCTCACAATGCCTCAAATGAAGGTTGAATACATTTCGTTTCAATGGTGATCTGCTTTGAACATTCTTTATTTCTTCGCCATGCATTTTCCAAAGTTAAAGAATCTTCAGCTAAAAAAACAATGATAAATTTATTAATTAAAATTTTGGAATTTCAAACCATTCAAAGGAATCCAAAGTTTTGTGACATCTCTTTGATTCAGTAATCCGCTAACACTGCCCCATTCATTTTCCATTTCTTTAAAAGCATCATTCTGCCAGCTTTTTAAATCAGATGCATTTTGTGATGGAAATTGCCGAATAAACCATACAATATCTTTTGCTGGCACATAACTTCTTGTTGGTAATGAATAATAATGACTTGAAATAATCCATTCCATTAATTTGAGCACAAAAATGGGAAGAATTGTTGCAACCGCATATAACACATCTCTCTTATGTTTGTACACATAATCAAGAAATGGAGCTGAAAAGTTCAGGTATAATCGTTGTTTCTTTGTGATAATGTTTTACATAAAGTTTATATTCCATTTTGGCATAACTGTACACTTTTAAACTTAAAAGCATAAAACACTGCTAAATACTTGTATACTTAAAAAGTTGTCAGGCATAAAAGGTATTCCCATTTATCTATTTCCCCCTAAAGTATTCCTTTTTAAACTCCAAGTTCAAGTTTTTAACTACACATGTGGATATTTGCAAAATTTGTCGTTTTCTAATATTTTTTTAAACATAAACAAAAACACGGATGAAAGAAGAAGCAATTTAATCAAGGAATTTAGTTTACAGAGGTGCAGCCTTTTCTCAAGATATGTAATAGAAAAAATAAATTCTTACCATCAGTTAACTTTCTTGACACCATAATTGTAATAAATACCAAATTATCTATAGAATACCGTAGGCTATAATTGCATATCTGAAAACTCAATTATTAAACACATTTTTATAATAAACATAAAAATAATTTGAGTTTAAAAGATGTAACTCATCGATACACGTAATTACATATACTTATGACTGCAGATGATGAAAAACTTTTTAAAACAAAACTTTGATCCTAACAACAATTGGAGTGGAAGAATCCACTGAATTCTTCCAATCCATTATTTAAAAAAGCTGATGATAAAATCAAAAATAAATTAAAGACAAAAAACCCTTACAAAATTTTTCACAAAAAAAAGTTAAAAACGTGAAAATATTTCTGCGGCCAAACTATTATTATTATAGTTTGCTGCAGCAAAACAATTGTTTTTGTTTGGGAACGTTTGCCAAAAGTCGTGTTTTGTTTTTTGATGACTGTTTCTGATTTAAGCATGGCAACGGGCCGGGCCTAAACTGAAAAAGCCCGAAGCCCGGCCCGGCGGGCCCGGGCCTGGCCGGGCCTCAATTTCTACGGGCCGCGCCGGGCCGGGCTTTTGAAAACAGGCCCGCGGGCTTTTAAAATTCGAAAAAGACAACTGTTTTTTAAAAAAATTCACTTTTTTGGGTGATTTCTAATAAAGTATTTTCAAAAATCGTTTATAATTTCATAACCTTTGAATAGATTTTCTCTAAAACTGCATTATTTTTATGTTACCATTCATCGAAATGGTAACATAAAAAAAGCCCGAGCCCGGCCCGGAAGCCCGGCCCGGGCTTTTTTTTCACGGGCCGGGCTTCGAAAAAGTCGGCCCGTTGCCATGTCTATTCTGATTATCAGAATGTGTTATATCAAAAATTCTGTCGATGATCACATAATTATATTTTTGATGCAAAACATATGGCATTTTTGAGATGCAAGAATTATCAATTAAAAAAATATATAAAATTGATTAAACGATGATAATCTTAACCACAGTGTTTTTTGGAAATAGTTTATATTTGATACTTAGAAATTAGTCGTAGAAACAGTAGAAATAATTACAGGTTTAATTTTTGAGATTTTTCTTATTAAGCTTAAACAAAATTGTCGATACGGTGTTACAAAATATAACAAAGATAAATATTCGAGTACGGTATGAGTTGAAACAGCACAATATTTTAGGCATGTAATTGTTGAAGTGTGTGGAATTTGAAAGGCAATTAAACCAAAGCCAAGGGTAAAAGGGAGGATTAAAAAGCAGCATGTTACAAATATTTGTACAATACAACTGATAATCAGGGATCGTTGAAATTTTGCAGCTGTAACTTTTTCATGAACTTTTACGAGATAAATGAAATATGCGGTTGTTAAAATGCAGAAAATTAAACTAAACAAAAGTAATCCGGTGCCAAAAGTCGTGAACGGAAGTGCCAAAGATGTTGGAGGAAAGAATAATGATGGCTCATGAAAGGTTCCAAAAAATGGGTCATATTTAAGAGATGTTTCATGACTGGTATTATAATAAACTGCTTCGAAACATAAAATTCCGATTCCGATACAAAATAAAAGTAAAAATAAAATTCCAAAGAATAAAACCAGTTTCGAATTGAACCATTTTGGAAGTTTTGAAGGAAAAATTGAGAGATATCGATTGCCGATTGTTGCGATTACCCCAAATACGCAATTCCCAGTTACAACCATTCCAGCTATGAAAGCAATTCCAATATAAAATGGCTCTGAGGATTTCATTAATCCAATTGAATATCCTGCTGGAGCCGGGGTTAACAGAATCGGCTTAATAATTCCAACAATATTCTCCATTGTAAAACACCAAAATGAATGATTCAAAATAAACCATTTAAAAGCCTTCAAATTTTTTGACTTTGTCAGAATTACGAATATCAAAAATGGTGCCAAAATCCATGATAATAA
This sequence comes from Panagrolaimus sp. LJ2414, assembly GCA_024447195.1. Classification (NCBI taxonomy): domain Eukaryota; kingdom Metazoa; phylum Nematoda; class Chromadorea; order Rhabditida; family Panagrolaimidae; genus Panagrolaimus; species Panagrolaimus sp. LJ2414. The sequence continues at coordinate 976,519 of JAMRXY010000290.1, read as the reverse complement.
AAGTGTCACAGTTGAATACCAATAAAATAAATTTAACACAAACGCCGAAGGAAGCGACACAATTGATGACATAAATTTTATGGATTTATTGTTAAAAGGATAATTCTTGAAATGATTTTTGAACAAAAAATAATTAAGAGTATTTTGAATAAAAAAGCTGCACATTTGATTTAAGCAGAAACAGGTGTTTTTAACATGCCTAAATATTTTGCACATAACGGCAAAAATATGTTTTTTATGATGCAAATTAATGACATTTCAGAATTTCAACTATTTTTTTTCTATTACATATTTGATTTTGACACACCCATGAAAATGCCATGATATCTCTGAACTTCAAAAACATCAAACATCAACGAAAACATTTTTTGTAAAATTTATGTTTACAATTTTTACAAATTTAAAAGTTAAATTTTTATTCAAACTAAATTTATTTTTAAGCATAAAAAATTTTCCTCAATTGGATAAAAAAAATATGAATTAAAAGTTTCACATAGTTAAATTAGATACTACCGGGATTTGAAGAATAGAATGTCAAAATATTGCTTTTGATAAAAAGAATAAATTAAGTTGTAGTCCTTCGAAGTTTGATATTAACAATTTCACAGAGTGATGGAAACATTTTAATCGGTGGACCCCAGTAGTTCACTCCCGATGAAACATATATTTGTGTATCCGTTTCAGCATAATAATACAAGCCATAGAAAAATGGATTTGAGAAATATGTAATTGGAGCAGTAACAAACATTTGGCCAGCATGAGTATGTCCTGTAATTTATAAAATAAATAATAAATAAAATCAATCATAAAAAAGATACCTGATAAAATGAGATCAACATGTTTATCAATTTTTGGAAGAGTTTTTAAAACTTTTGCAGCACCATTTGGTTGATGAGATAAAAGGATTGTTGTACCATTTTTAGGACAATTTCGAAGAGCTGCTTCAGGATCAAGTCTGTGGCCTTCGACGCGCATTGATTCAGTAATATAATCTTCAACACCAGCTAAGCAAAGTTGACTTTCAGCTTTTTTAAAGTTTACACCAGAATTGAGCAAAACCGTTAAATTTAAATCATTCTTAAAGAATTTAATCCATTGTTCAACATTTTCATGCAAATAATCATGATTACTGTAAAAAAAAGAAGCATATTTAAAATTAAAGAACCACAAAAGGTATACGGTAATGATTTAAAAAATACACAAAACAAGAGAGACTATAAATAAAAGTGAAAAACAAACCCTAAAGCAACAAAATTTCCATAACGTGATTTTAAATTCTTTAAAGGAATTGCCCTTTTTCCGATATATTCAACATATCCATCCACAAGATCTCCAACAATTGTAGTAATATCAGGTTGAAGGTGATTAACAGTATCCACAATTTTTTGAACTCTTTTAATATTAACGGTTGGACCAACATGAATATCAGAAACTAATGCAATTGAAAATCCATCAAATTCTTTTGGTAAATTTTTAATTCCAATATTCATATTTCTGACTGTTGGAGATTGAGAAGTTGAAATAAATCCTTCCAAAGTTAATAAAAGAGCCAATGAAATGGCGACAATTGTATGTAGAGTTTCAGATGTAAATATTTGATACTTTCGCAATGGTGGAATACATCGAGCAACATTTTCAATGACAAAAAATGCAAGCAAAAATATGAAGCAATGCAGCCAGGCACCAAGTAAAAGATAGCTAAAATATAAGTTATTAAAATTACGAAACAGGTCTTTAGATTAAGAAACAAGTTCTCAAAAATACACACAAACAAGTACTTATAGCCTACTGTATTGTGAATACACATAATACAAACATACCAAATGACAGGAAAGAAGAATGTTTCAGGTAAGGGAATATTCACAAAAATCATAATTGAATGTGCCAGAATTATCCAAACATAAGCAAAAATATTTAAACCAATTTTTCCCTTTCTATACCATGGTTTTGTTCGATTTCTTGAAGCAATTGAGACAATTCTTTTATAAATAAATATCGAGCCAATCAGCATCCCAAATGTAAAAAATGAATAAAACAATACTCTTCTTTTATCAAGTTTTGGAGCACCAGGATGAGCTACAAAATAAAATGTATATTTTATACAATTTAATAATAATGAAAAAAAAAATTACCAAAAAATATTTGATGAAGCATAAAGCAGACATTGTACAGTAACAAAATCCATATCAAATGTCGGGGAACATTGTTTGGGATATTTACAAGGAAGTTTGTAATTCTTGTTCGAAGACATTGTCGTTGTTGTTTAATTTTTTCTGGTGAATCATCTTCCGCGTTATCAGTTAACGAAGCATTTTCATTTGCTAATGGCTCATCCACGGACATATTATTGTCTGACCGCTTTTTAGCAGCAGAAACACTTCGACGTCTTGGAGATGGAATGGTTGCACCTATAATAAAGTTAATTAATTAATAATCTAAATATGTAAAAATATAAAATGTAAAAAAATTGGAAAAAATCGAATAAAATAATCTTGTTTGGCATTTTTTGATGATGTTTAATTCTTTGTTATCTTTGAATGAAAATGAAAGCACAAAACAAACACAAAATTATGTTTCAAAGTACAAAAATCGTATTATTGAACGAAGGTTTACCCTCTTGCAAAAGCTGTAAAAATTTAAAACCAAACATATTTTTGTGCCTGCAAGTTTGTGTTTATATTACTTTTTGGTTGACGTCATTTTATATTTTGATGATTAAGTTTTATTTTTAATGCTGAATCATCGTAAAAGTCTTCTAATATTTCATAAGGTTAAACCAAATGTGTGAACACCAAAACTATAATTATAATTTTTTGGAGGAAATTAACCCAATAAAAACAAAATACAATCAATTGATCAAATGAGTATTTATTTAATAGACAGATTGAAAAATTACATTAGTATTACATAATAAAAAAGATTTCAGTTTTTATCATGAAGAGTTTGATCGAGAACAATTACCAAAGCAAGAATAAAAGCATGATCTTCACCACCAGCAATTTCAACTCCATAAGTATCAGAGAAAGCAAAGAATGTTTTACTAACAGTTGCAACCAATCTTCCATCATCTGTTCGTAAAGTAAATGAATGTGCTGTTAAATCTCCATTAAATTCATATCGGCCATAAATGGAATCAATTGTAAATTCAGGAAAACACCATGAACATTTTTGTTGAACAGTTCCCAAAATTTTGTTACTTTGAAATGACATAATCTTGAATGTCGTTAAAAAAGCACAAGCATCTTCACGAATTTTTAATAATTTACTAAAAAATATACTGTAAGATAGATTACGGTAATTGTTTAAACACTTACTTTCGATTCATATCTTCCAAAACAAGTTTATCACCAAATGAAAATAATGCAGATCGAACATAATAAATGTCACGTCCAGATTCATCTTTAATTCCAAAATTATCACCAATTGAAAAAATCTTTTCTCGAATTTGATACCGCCGAGTTTCTGAAGAATTTTGACTGCGACTCATTTCTGTTTTTAGTTCAAGTGATTGCACTTCAGAGAATAAAAAATTGTAAAGTTTGATTCAATGTTTTGCCAATCGATGATGTCAATGAAAACGATAGAGAATAAAAAAAGGAAACGTTCAAATTTGCATTGCCTTTTTTAAAATGTTTATTTCTTGGAACGATTCAAAACACAAGCGATTACTGTAATTCTTGAAACTCATTTTAGACAATCAAAAAACATTTTTAGGTTGATATTTATTAAAATTAAACAAAAAATACGATTCATCAAATTTATTATTATAATATATATTTTATTCATAGCAAGATAAACTTTTTTACACCGTCTACTAAGTAGTACTGTCAATGCTTTAATCTTCAAGTTTTTGATACATTCTTCTTTTTCGCAATAATTTCATAAACATGATAATCTGTAGTGAGACAAACATTGCCAAAACTACAAAAAATACCAAAGAAGAAATTCCCCAATTGAAATTAGATGTTTTTTCGTCTTCGGGTATTGACATTAACATGATTGAAAAATTTCCATCAAAAATTCGGAGATCAAAATCCGTTGTATTCCTTTTTACAGTTTTCTTTTCCACATACGGATCATATTTTATTTGAGTTTCACTGACTATCTCAGTTTTTGGACCTTCAAGACTGCAATTTAAAAATTTTAGAAATTGAACAAAAATACAAAGCAAACCTTGGAACTACAGTATCCCAAAATCTTACAGTATCTGAATGATATCCATTCCTTTCACCGGGACATTTTAAATCAGGATCAGGGAAATCAATAACAAAATAATTACTTTTTAATGGATTAAATTTTTTCCATTTTCTTTTTCGTGTATTTGGAGTTCCGTGATTAATGAAATCAACAAAAATTTGTGAATAAATATATCTAATTTGAATATCTTTGGCAGTATAATTACCAACATGAAGGCCAAGAAGATATGACTAAAACTGCAGATATCGTAAAGAAAAGTTAATGTGGATTTATGCAAATTTAGCTAATTGACAAAGCCTTACCAATTCTTGGGCATGCTTTGGTGACTCAAATCTTGGAATCTTTTTTGGTCCACTATCATATGCATCCCCGACATCTTGATAAACATATTCATACAAAAAGACATCGCTTCCCCGAAGGGCTTGATTAACTGCAAAATCATAAGTTGGAACAAATGTTTCAACATCATCAAAAATATATGCAGATTTAGGTACTGAAATTTTGATTATCATTGTTCAGTATTATTAAATTATGCCAAACTTGAATTATATTCTTTTTCAGTTGCGGCAATTGTTTCAGCCTTAGGATTAAGATAATGAAAATCTTCAAGTGCCCGCTTTGACCAAATATTTAATTCTGTTTTATTTATTGCAAAAGTGGCATTTGGAAATTTTATGATTGTATTTTTGCTATGCAAAAATTCCTTTGCAACGGCCCCACTCAAAATTGGAATCGGTAATGTTTCATTCAACATTTCATCATAGCTTCGAGGGGCAATCTAAAATTATGCAAATTTTTGATGGAATATAGTTAAACATAAACCAACAGCATTAGGTCCAAAATCTCTTGCAATAAATTTAAATTCATAACCCATTCCTTCAATGATTACTTGGGCATCGGATAAGATTTTTGCAGGTTTTGAACGTAAACAATCAATAATTTTTTCAACAATTTTTAAATTATCCCATCGAGTGTCATTTGCTGCAAAATTTGTGCATCCAACAATTTTTGCCAAAATTCTTGAAGAATTTTCATTTTTATCTCGAACAAATATAAAATCACTTGCAACTGAACAAATAACTGCTTGATTTATTAAATGCTTTGTTAAAGGCGACATTAAAAGCTAAAATATTTTCATAAAAGATAATTTACATAAATTTAATTTTAAGGTTTACCACTCGGATATTACTCGCTCCCCCACTATCACCCATAACTGTTAATCGATTTGGATTTCCACCAAATGCATGAATCTCTTTTTTAATCCATTTTATCCCATGTATAATATCTAAATGAGATGATACTGTATTTAGAATTATGTTAACAAAGTCAAACCATGAAATCCACAATTGAGATCAATGGAAAGATTCAATTTGTGATTAAGATTTGGAACTCCAAGAAATGATTGCCGATATGCAATTGAAACAAATACAATATTTCTTGTAACATTATTAAAATTATCCACCTAGATTTATGCATGAGTTAAAGTAATATCTAATACTAAAATTTTCTTACTAATACTTCTGGAGGATACTGTAACGGTGTACCGTAATGAAAACTTCCACCATGAATGTATGCAACAACGGCACATCCGCCTTCAATTAAACATTTTCGATTTGTAAAAACATGCGCAAAAATGCAGTCTTCTTTCATATCAAATTGTCCTGGAAAAAATGAAGTTCGTTGAGAATTCCAAAAACATGAAACGGAATATTCTGTTGCATTAAAAATCCCCGTCCATTTTCTTCGTGGAATCGGAGCTTTAAAACGTAATTTTCCAGTTGGGGCTTCGGCTGTTGGAATTGAAAGAAATGTAAAACCTTCAACGTTGTTCGAGGTTATCAATTTACGGCCCCGTAATAAACCAGTACTAAAAATGGGGTACAATACATTTTTTACCTTAGTTGATTCTTAATATTATGATTAAATAACATGGATAAAATTTAAAAAAATTGTCTTTGATCAATACACTTTTCTAGTCCTAAACATGTCCCAGTCGATTCAATCGAGAAGATAAAAATGTACAAAATAAAACTCAAACAAAAACTTTTAATTACCAACCTAATCTTTCTTAAAACCAACGTTTCATCACTATCATGATGATTGTCTTTAAAGTGAGATATATGTGTTGCCACAAAAAGAAATTCACAAAATATAATTGCAACAGAAAGAAGCCTTTGTACTTTCATTGGACAAATCAGGTTAGGCAATAATGTTTAACGCTTTTACACAGTTGACCACCTGCTATTTAAGACAAACAAAAACCTTATCAATACTTTTTATACCAGTTAATGACAAGGTGGTCCTGATTAAAAAAGTGGCTCAATTTCTTTTTATCAATGTTTAAAAGAGTGTTTTTTGTGGATACGATGAAGTTGATACCAAAAAAACACATCATTAAGGAAAAAATGAAGTTTAAACAAAAACACAAATCTAATATGATAAGATGAAACTTTAACAAATTGCATAAATTAATGATATTATTGTAAATCCTTTCACCACAACTATATTATGTAAATAAATATAAATGCAAAAAAAAAAACAAATTTCAAAAAATTTAACTTGAGCTTTTAAAAAATAGTTCAAACAACATTTAAATGATTGAAAATGATGTAATGTAACTTATTTTTAAAAAAATGTTAAATCAATATTGTTTTTGTCTCACAATCAATTTTGAGAGCAACAAAAATATTTAAAAACGAGTTGATTCTTGCAACGAATGGAAGGGAAATACGCGCGAAAAAAGCATATAAAAAGCATTTGCAAAATTTGAGCGAGCATTCACTTTTTTGTTCTTGCCATTTTTAACAAATTTGTGGCTGCCCATTCAATTCTTTCTCTCTCCCTGCTTTATTTTTTTGTTTATTTAAATTTATGATAAAAGCTCTTCTACATTTATTTATCTTTTGAATGTTCGTGATTATGAAGATTTGCAAATCGATTCGCTGATTTACAAAATTGTTTATTCTATTCATTTATTAATCTCATATACTTTTTTCAGCTAACATTCTTTTGAATTAACTCTTTCGTCGTTCTTAATCACTTTCAAGCTTGCTGAATCTTCAACAAGATAATGGCTCCTCGTTCAACCAAGAAAACTGCTGCTGCTGCAGAAAAGAAAGAACCAAAGAAAACCATCGCCAAGAAAACTGGTGCTGCTGCTGCTTCCTCTTCTGCTGAAGATGTTGGTCGTCCAAAAGCTGCTGTTTCTGCTTATGTTCATTGGTATCGTGAACATAAAGATGAAGTAGCTGCATCCAAGAAGCTCAAGAATCTCAGCAAAGCTGCCCATCGTGTCTGGAATAAGCTCGAAGATAAATCACCATGGGAAAAATTGGCTCGTGAAGATAAAGAACGTTATCATCGTGAAATAGCTGCTTATCAAAAAGATCATCCTGCTGCAGCTGATGAAACTCAATAAATAATATATAAATTAATGATAAGAATTGATCATCTGCGATCTTTACTTTTTTCTCTTTTTTGTGTAATTTTTTCAAATTTTTTCTTTTACTATGTACTTTTCTTTTGTTAAGTTTTTTTTATAAAGTTTCTTCTTTTCATATACATATTTTATGTTGTAACAAAATGCGGTGTTAAATTCCTCGCCAAGTATATATAATATTGAGGGAAGTTGTTTTGTTGTGTCTTCAGTATCGTTAGTTAAATAAAAGGTTTAGAAAAATACATTCATAATACAATCGGTTTTTAAGCATACTGTTGCAAATTTAAGTGAGCTAAAGTTTATTTAGATTTGAATATGATTTATAAAGATGCAGACAGTTTGTGATATAGGTCATGGATTGGGGATGTTTTTCTATTTGGTTAGTTGTTTTTTGATACAGTTAACTTAAACTGAGTTAAGTCTTCACAAATAAACTAGAATTAGTTATTAGACAGCAAAAAATGTTCATCGATAAAAATGATTGTTGTTTTTTCTCCTTTTAACAGCAGCAACACCAACAGCTTGTTTTGATCAGATTTTTAATCAATGGAAAATTCGTACAAATAATTATAAATGGATCGAGGATCATTCCTGTAAGAAAAAATGCAATGTGATTATCTTACTTTCAAACTTACCAATTTGAGAAATGCAAAGTGCAGCATTTAAGTATAATTCAAATTTAACAGCATCTTCAAATTTGTTTTCACAACTGACAAGTCCGGAAATATTATTTGCTGCTAAATACATTGAAATACAAACAATCAAAAATGGACTTTTTGTTAAAATAAATCCAATAATATTATACAGTAATCTTTTCATTATAATATCATTTTGATTACCATGGATTTTTACAGTTTTTTGTGTTTTAGTTTTTGTTTTTTTTTATTTTTTAAATATGTATATGTAAACTCCAATCAATAATAAAAGACAAATATAAAAAATGACGTAACAAGCAGCCAAAACATTTGCAAAAAGTTTTTCGCAATTATCAAAATAACATTTCATTTCATCCTTTGAATACAGAAATGGAAAAGCAAAAATTCCGAATCCGGTCTAAAAATTTTAAATTTTAATATCATTGATTTTATGTGAAAGGACTATGGCGATGAATTTAAATTTTACAAAAAAATTTGGTAGAAATTGTATAAGAGAGAAATACAATTTGTAACAAATATCAATTTTTTGTCCTAAGACAGTGGCTGATATACATGGTAATTTGTTGACTGGATAAGCATGATCAGGAATATTAAACAAAAACGATTGGTTATCCAAGGATTACAAATTTGCTTCTATGTTTGCGACCGTGTTTATCCAATCAAAGAATTATCCAAGCATCATCTGTTACATCTCCTTCGAAACTTGAAAATAACATAAAAAAAATTTTTACCAAAATTGAAATACTTGAAATCCAAATAATTGCATTTAAAATTATACATTTTTTCAGTGTTATTTTTCTATAATACCATTTTGTGTGAACTGTTCCGGCATAAGCAAAAATGGAAAGAACAACACAAATTCCCGCATTCGCATTCGCGAATAAACTTTCTGGAACCACAAATAAAACCACCTGAGTTCGAGTATCCAAATTTAGCAAACAACTAAATCCCATTATTTGTGCAATTATAATTGTGATTGAACGACTCAAAAAGAATGTAAAGAATTTTCTTAATCTAAAATTCTTTTGAAAATGATTCGATTGTTTTGATATACGATAAAATTATTACCGATTTGTTTTATTTCTGATTACTAAAATACAAATAAAAATGAACATAAAATTTGTGCATAATGCAATGAAAGAAAGGATGAAAGGCAGCAAAGCAATAAAATAATCCAATTCTCGATTTATGTCATCTAAACTCTGCAAACATATTTATTAACAATCATACAGTATACAGTACTGTATAAAGAGAATAATTCTTTCTTAACTCATGGATACTGTATCACATGACCTCTCATAGCACAACTTTTTTTAGGGATTCAATCAAATTATAAACACTTTTTCATAGATAAAAATTTTAGGTATTGTTAATATCAAATGGCCTTATCAAAAAAACATACTTCTAGATAATCACAAATATCTTTTCTGTAATGATTAAATAAAGCACCAAAATATGCTTTCTTCATACAATTATCCAATGGCCATTCTCCCCATTTATATGTAATATTACAAGTTGAATTCTCCAAAATTCGATCCATTTTTGAAACTTTAAATTAAAGCAAACTCCAACAAAAATCAAAAATAAAAATTACAAAAATAAATTTGCACCGCTTTCTTTAAACTTTTTGAAAAAAATAAGAAAAAAGTCATGCTTTTTCTCTCTAACAAAATAGTAATCGAAAACAGCAGAAAAATTTAAAGAAACAAGATCTTTTTGTTTTCTAACCTTTAAAAAAGTAGCTTATCAGTGAAGTTATGCTGCAAAGGAACGAGAAAACATGCTTAAAAAATTTGGAAAATATTCATTGTCAAAAACAAAAAACACAAATTCTTATCAAAGAAATTTTTTTTATAATTTTCAACATCAAAAAGAATGATTTTTCTGAATTCAAAGACGTCATAAAATACCAAAAATACAGAATTCTTATAAATGAGTTTTTAGAATGTTATTATCGTCATGTTTTTAAATCAATCATCATCATTTAAATTTAATCAACATAAAAACTTTGCAAAAACATAAACATGGAGTTTAGCAGAAAATTATCGATAGAAGAAATCATTTTGTTTGCGTTTTTTTGCAAATTCTTGTAGTAAAATAATTCACAAATTATTTTCATGTTGTTGTCATAAAATTTGTTTAAAATTTTTAATTTTTCCTGATAAAAAATTATTCAATTGTGGATTTTTTTACGACCGATGTTTCAAATAATTTTGGGCGTACGTATTTTTCTTTTGAAAATACTGTAGCTTTATTACCAGCATTTAGGATATTTTCAAGCAATAAAATATTCAATTCATTAAATAAATAAATGTAGTTTAAAATATTTATTTAAGTGTTGACGCACCCCTTTTTAGAAGAAAATATAAAATGAAAAAACAAGTGAAATTCAACATTGATAAAACTGTTTTGAAATGCTGCTTTTTCCGATACTTTTCGCGATACCTTCAATTTTAGCAAGTTGTCCTCAGGATTGGTTCTATTTTAAAGAAACCAATTCATGCTATTATTGGTCGGAATATAACACCTGGACAGCGGCTGAAGAATTTTGCTCCAACAAAGGTGCCCATTTATCTTCCATTCATAGCAAGAATGAACTGGATTTTTTACAATGTAAATCTTTTCTATTTTTTAAACATTAAATATTCGTTCATTTAGCAATCCATAATGGAGATTTATGGATTGGCCTAAATGCTAAGAAAAGTCCAATTGAATTTGGTACAGTTTGGTCTTGGACAGATGGTTCAAGTGTGAACTATACTTTATGGTCGGGGGTTGGCATGCCCATGATAGGTGGTGATCGATGTGTCATGACAAATGGAGGTTTTAGTAATGTTAATTGTAATTCTTCAAAATATTCAATCTGTAAAAGATCTTTTGAAACTTTTTGTCCTGATGGATGGAAATTTTATGAATCAACAAATTCATGCTTTTTAATTTCAACTTCAAATAAACTTAATTGGACCGAAGCAGAAAGATATTGTGTCTCCATTGGCGCGCATTTAGCTTCAATTCATAATTATGACGAATATGATTTTCTTGTGCATCGTAAGATTATGAAATTAGTGGCCTAAATTTTAGAAACCTAAGATTATGAAATTAGTGGCCTAAATTTTAGAAACCTTCTTTTAGCATATGCTGGTAGTCCACTTTGGATTGGGTTGAGCACCAATTCCACCCCCGTTAATTGGAATTCAACATGGAAATGGACAGATTCAACAAATGTTGACTTCCTAAGATGGGATGTTGGAGTTCCGTCTTTAACTGATAAACCTTGTGTTTTGTTGCAATCATTTTTCTTCTCAAATGAAAACTGTTTTTTTAAAACTTATCCACTTTGTAAAAGAGTTCAACTAAAATTATTTCATCTACGCCTGCACCAACTACTCCACCTCCAAGTAAATGCCCAACCAACTGGAAATATTTTGAAAAAACAAATTCATGCTATTTTTACATTACATCTCCTCTCAATTGGACAACAAGTGAAAATTATTGCGCATTCTATGGTGGTAATCGAGGAGGACATTTGTTATCCATTCATAGCCTTGATGAATATAATTTTGTTCAAAGTAATCTATCTATCATATAAGAGTATATTGAAAGGCTATTGTAGATTATGTTCCGCAATATGGTTCCTTTTATTGGACTGGTCTTTATTCTGATAATAATGCATTAATGTGGAAATGGACTGATGGAACACCTTTTGATTACAAAATTTGGGCTCCAGAGTATCCGATTCGAAGTGGAGCAGTTGCTGCACTTATTTATTTTGATGCAAAAGGTTTCACAAATAATTTTGATCCAAAATCCATCTTTTCACTCATTTGTAAAACTCCTGCTAAATAATTGGTACTAGTAATAAATTTGTGTTTATAAAATGTCATACAGTAATTTTAATCATTTAAAAACAATAAAAAGATTATTTTTTCGTTGAACAAAAATTATACAGAACCAGTTGTTGAAGTTTTTGATTCTTCGTCATCTTCTTCCAAAAGATGTGGATTATCTTCAAAATATTTTACTGCTGCTTTCATCGCAACATCAGATTGTTCTTCCAAAGATTTAATTGCAATTAAAACAACCAAAATTGTCATCAATGCGTAAACGGCTGTTAACGCTGTAAGAATTAATCCCCAATAATCTAAAATTATCGATTTTTTTAAGAATGATTTCTCCTAGAGGGATAAATACTTGGTGTTGTAGCTTTCCACATAATATGTGCGTATGGAATAACCCAAACTGCGGCAATACCGTATAAAACATTCAAAATCTTAAATTTCATGTTGTACATTAAATATTAAATTTTTAAAAATTAACTCACAAGAAATCCCATTGAATTACCGTATTTTTGTAAATTATCTGTTCGAACAGCAATTAAAAGATAAAGATATCCCAAAAGTGATAAAATTGGATGAATTAAATATCCATCTTCTAATTCTAAAATCCATTTTGCAGCAATTAACCAAAGAATTGAACCAAAAAATCCAATGCCAGCAACAACAGTTGCAAATAACTTAAATCACAAAATTATCAAATGTTAAATTTATTATTTTAATCTTACATTGATTGAATGATGCTGGCTTTTGGATGTCATTCTTCACAATCCAATAATCTGTTTAAAAAATTTGAAAAATTTGACAAAAGTAACACAAAGAAAAAGAAAATCAAATCCGCATTGATTAGTTTGTTCGCCGATGCTCAAAGTGAAAATCGTTGTCTCCCACTTTTTTTGAAGTACTTTTTGAAGTATTTCTTTTTGTTTTTCAATCAATGATAAAAAAAAACTTGTGAAATATTTTTTAAAACAAAAAATTTGTGATTTTTGTCACACGATTATTGGTTTTGTTGTTACATGTAGAATCTTAAAATATATTTAAATATACCGTATCCTTATACGGTATATTTAAATTAACTCGTAATTAATAACACCTACATTTTTAGTGTAAAAAATATGTTTTTGCTGGGTGATCTCAGATTAATAAACTACAAAATTATTTAAAGACATTAAAACATAAAATTGAAAATGCAAGTATAATTCTATTTTTAAAAATTAACACGGCATTTTCATTGAATTCTCACAAACTTATTTTCCGTGAAAAAGAAATTAAAGTTGTTCAACCAAAAACAAATACTACAAATTAGACTTAAATTATTAACAGTAATGAGAATAAAAACTTTAAAATGTCATTTTTATAAAAAAAATATGTTTTTCGTAAGTGGATCTTGTGCTGCTTTAATCATTTTTTTGGTAAGGTTTTTTATGAGCTCCAATTTTGAATAAAAATATTCAGTAATTGGAAATAGTTATGTTTTGATTCTTGATGTTTAATACAGTACTAAATACAAAGATTTTTAGACCGGGTTTTTTACCCTTTTAAGCTGCATTTGTTCGCTTAATATTATTTACAAAAATCCTGCACTTCGAAATGCCTTTGGTTTTATTTGTGCAATGCAAAGTTTTTCGGATGCTGGAATTATTGGATGTTGTATGTTTTGGGCAGCACCGACCCTTTTATTGTAATAAAAATATTTCTTTCTTTCCTTTAACCTTTTCCCAATTACAGTAATGCTTCAATTGCAAAAGAGACAATTGGATTTGGAATTGGACATGTAATTTTATTTTTCTTTTTTTTAATGTCTTGGTTGCATCTTGTCAAATCCATTAATCGTTGTTATGCCATAATTCTTCCAATTCATTATCACATGAATGCAACAATAAAAAATACAAAAATTGTTATGGCGATTGTTTTTGCATTAACTCTAATTTCAATGAGTAGTTCTTTCATTCCAGCATGTAATTACTATTTTAATATTGACGTTTATCAATGGCAAAGTCGAAATCTTGAATGTTTAAATACTGTTGGAAAATATACTTCTTTGGGGATTACTGTCATTACAGTAATTGGTTCAGTAATTTGTGATTTTGTCACACTTTCATATTTAATGATGTTCAACAAAAAAATTAAACAACAACTTCATGGACAAAATTTGTATAATGAAAAAAAGTTTTTTGCTCAGGTTTGTAATATTACATATGATAAGATTTAAAAGATATCCAATTAAAAATTAAATATCTTTTCAGACATTTTGTACCACGTTAACGGCATTTCTCTCAGCATCAATAAATTATTTCATTGCAAATGATTCTTTTACAATTTCAGTCAATTTCCTTTTGACAACATTCAATTGGCAAATATTTACCATGATAAATGAGTAAATCCTTTTATGGACTAGATTTTGTCAAACTTAAATATTTTAGATTAATCTTTATTCTGTTCACGATTAAAGTAAAAAATATGGCAAAAAGATTCTCAATTTTATCAATAACTGCAAGAGTAAAAGCTGCTGCTACAGCGGTTGGAAGTAATCACGAAACTGCGTAATAATTTTACATACATAACAACCACAAAATTATTTCTTTTAATTCAATTTTTTTACATTAAAACATGGCTTGTATTTATAAATAAATTAATAAATACCAATTAAACAAAAAAATCATGTAAAATGCATCATTGATCAGCATTCAGTATAACCTTCCAAATGTAATTACTTATTATACAATACTTCAAATCTTCAAAAAAAAAACTTGTTTATGTGGATCTTAAGTTTAGTAAAAAATCTATTCACTCAACAGACAAGTTTTTTTACCTCAATTGTGGAACTATCATATTCCATATTATCTGTAGATGATGATAGAATAAAAAAAACGTTAAAAATCGTTTTTAAAAATTTAATAAAAAATAAAAAGGCAGTGAAAATTTGAAAGTTTTTTGGTCTCGCAACGATTGATTGCAATTTTTTCTTGCAATTTCTAGATTGTTTCGAAATAAAAGGTTCCCCCCAGCCTTTTCTGCTTCGAAAAGCAGTCCCTGCGCAGAAATTAAGCAGAATTAAAAGCATGCTTCATGCAGGAATGCTGCAGACTCTGCGCAGAGTTCTGCAGTTGCAAAGCAGAGTCTGCATTGCTATGCAGATTCTGCGCAGCTCATAAGCAGAATCTGCGCAGAGTCTCCAAAGAAAGCAGATTTTAGTTAAAATCTGCAAGCAGAAGCAGAGTCTGCGCAGTTTCTGCAAACGAGCAGATTTTGAGCAGAGTCTGCTAAATGCAGGATTACAAGTCTGGGCCAGCAGTTTTGAACGAACCTTTTCACTTTTTTTTCAATTTTTTATCTTTCAAAAATTTCATCACAACAAATATTTTTGCTATTTTATTTCTCTGTTTTTTTAATTTTGTCATTACATTTCAATTTACTTTCTTCGATCGTGCTTTTTTTATGCTTTACTAACTAACTTTGATCAAATTTAATCTTTTAGAGTTCTTCCTAATCTCTGTCATATATATGAATGATGATGAAAGAATCTGAAATGAAGAAGCCATTAATGGCAAAGAAAACTGATAAATATGTTGAAGATGGTGGTGCTGATGATGAAGATAATCCTTCGTACAAGTTTTCTGCATTTTTAACATTTTTGTTTCTTCTTCTCTTTGTTTGCTCTGGTATTTATATGGGCTGGTTTACTTGGTATGCCACTTATCAATTATGTGCAACATCTTCAACAAAACCTATTGATCTTTTGGATGAAAAATGTTATTTTTTGATTTCTGCTAAACCAGAAGTAAGTTTTTTGGACGTTTCTTTAAAACTACTAACTTTAAAACGTTTTAGAAAAGACTCAAAAATATGATTAAGAAATACGATGGCGATTCTGATGCATTCTTTATTAAGTATGCTTACTTTTTTGAAACCCGAAATGATTACTATAATCCTGATCCTTGGAAGGTTATTGGATGTATCCATTTTGTTGCAATTTTCGTCTTCATTGCTCGATTATATTTTCTCTGCAAACGACCTTATTATATTTTTGATTACTTTTGCATCCTTGATTCATATCTCGTTGGACTTGCTCTTTACTTTGTTTTCAAAATGGTTCAACTTTTCTTTTACTCTTTTAATTACTTTGAAAAAGATTGCTTTCAAATCTTTTTATAAATTTTAATGATGTTTGTTTCCCCTCATTTTTGTGCATCTTTTGCCTTCATTTTTGTTAAGTTTTTACGCTTGATTTGAAAATTTTATAAATTTCTTATCCGTTTGTTTTTTATTTGTTTTCTTTACAAGTGGTCTAACATCTTTTACACATATTTTAACAGTATATTGGTCTTGTTTGTGAGATCTTTAGTTTTTTAAAACATGTTTATTTTTAAAAGTTGAAATAATTGTGTTAACATTTAAAAGGATGCCTGAAGTAGGTAATGAACAAGAAGTTGTTGCTGTTGCAGATGTGGAAAAAGAAGCTTTGTCTTCTGAAAATGAAACAAATAATGTTTCTCGTATGCCAGGAATTGTTTCTGTTGTGTTTTGGCTTTTAATTATTTTAATTTGTAATATTTATTTTGCTCATCTCACTTGGAAAATGGTTTATGGTCTTTGTAAATCGAATCATTCTTCTTCAAAATTATTGAACGAAAATTGTTTTTTGATCATGAATCTCAAATATTTTGTGAGCTTTTTGTTGGATTTTAGTTGACAAATTTACTGTAATTTTTTAGGCATATGCCAATGAAAGAGGTGCTGAAACTTTATTTTCAAATCAAACAACATTTTTTCAACACTTTGATTATCATCTCCATAATCGTTCAAGCTATTATAAAATTGATCCACAACTTATTATAGCAATTATTTACACGATTGCATTAATATTTTTGACTCTTCAATGCTTATTTACTCGGACAAATGGAGCTTTGATGAACAGATTTCTTTTTGCTTTGAATTCTTATGTCATCTGTCTTTTTCTTTTCCTTGCTTTCAAAGGCTGTGCTTTGGCTAAATTTGCAATTTTTGACTTTAAACATTATTGTTTTGATCCTTTTATGAATATTCAAAATTTTTCATCTTAATTTCTTTGTTTTGCGTTATAATAAATTATAAATCTCCAAGTTGTAAGATCCGTTTTTAAAAATTTAGCCTGAAGTTGAATCATAGTTTCGCTTTACATATTTTGTATCGATTTAAATGCAATTTATCCTCTAAAATTGCAACAATCAAATTTTCTTCTCATAGACGTACATAATCTCGATTTTTTTATTCAAGGAAAAAATTTTGAGCTCAATTTTTAATTCAAAAACGAGTTCGTTGATTCTTGTAACGAATGGAAGGGAAATACGCGGGAAAAAAGCGTATAAAAAGCATTTGCAAAAATTTGATCGAGCATTCACTTTTTTGTTCTTGCCATTTTTAACAAATTTGTGGCTGCCCATTCAATTCTTTCTCTCTCCCTGCTTTATTTTTTGTTTATTTAAATTTATGATAAAAGCTCTTCTACATTTATTTATCTTTTGAATGTTCGTGATTATGAAGATTTGCAAATCGATTCGCTGATTTACAAAATTGTTTATTCTATTCATTTATTAATCTCATATACTTTTTTCAGCTGACTTTCTTTTGAATCAACTCTTCTGCTATCAATCAATTTCGAGCTTTCTGAATCTTCATTAAAGAAAATGGCACCTCGTTCAACCAAGAAAACTGCTGCTGCAGGAGCAACGCAAGAACCTAAGAAAACCATCGCCAAGAAAACTGGTGCTGCTGCTTCCTCTTCTGCTGAAGATGTTGGTCGTCCAAAAGCTGCTGTTTCTGCCTATGTTCATTGGTATCGTGAACATAAAGATGAAGTAGCTGCATCCAAGAAGCTCAAGAATCTTAGCAAAGCTGCCCATCGTGTCTGGAATAAGCTCGAAGATAAATCACCATGGGAAAAATTGGCTCGTGAAGATAAAGAACGTTATCATCGTGAAATGGCTGCTTATAAAAATGATCATCCTGTTTTTCCTGGAGCTGATGAAACTCAATAACCAAAATGTAATAAAGCAATAATAAGAATGGATCATCTGCGATCCTTATGTTTTTCTCTTTTGTTACTTTTGTGTACTTTTTCTTTTTTTGTTAAGTTATATTATCATCTTTTTTATAAAGTTCTTTCTTTTTATATATCGTGTTTTGATTTTACTGGGTTGTCAAATTTTCCAGCAAGTATATATATAGAAGTTTGAAGAATGCGTTTTTTTATTCCTACACCGACCTAATAATATGTTAGAAAATGTTTGTTCACAAGATTTTCCTTCCAAGTTGCAACATGATTTTTTAAAAATTTTTTTACCATCACTGGCGGCAAATTCGGACACCTTTTTCGCCTTAATAATTGACGGTTCTCCACACGAGAAAATGCTTGTCTTCTCGAACGTTCGTGAAGAATTTTCTCGTTTACGGCAGCTGTTCGAATACCGCCTTTGTTAATGAATCTTTTTTTCTTAATCAATTGCTGTTTTTTCTCTTTAGCTTTTTCCTTGCTTATTTTAATTTTTTTCAGCATAAATCGTAATTAATCTGCTCGATTATTATTGTCTCAACCATGCCTCCTAAACCTGCTAAGAAGCCACTGCTTCCAACCATCAAAGAAAAGTCTGTCACGAAGCCTCTTGATTGCAAACTTCTTACTCTCGCCATTCTTCTTTGGGTCGCTGCGATTGTTTTGGCTTGTTTTACTACTCGTGCTGTTTATGCCTTTAGCAAACATTCTCAAACTATCGTAAAATCCTACGAACTTTTGGATGAAAACTGCTATTTTTCTTTGCATATTGGATATGAGGTAAGTTATTTTGGTTATTTGTTATGTCATATTTGCGGCATCACTCTTGCCATTTGAAGATGTCTGCTCAAGATTTTGTAGCTGTTGTGTGGAGTCCATAGCACCCATTGATAAACTCCGAAATAATAGCTGCTCACTATAAAAATCAACATAACAGCTAAGAAATCTGGGAATGACATCTTAAAACGGCCCACCTTCATCTTTGTTGCTCTTTGGCTTCCATGAAATTTCTTTTGATTTTAAGATTGTGTAATTTTTTACATTTTTCAGCATTTTCAAAGTAAACGTGATTCACTTACTGATGAAGAATATGCTGAATATACAAAAATCTTCGAAAAACATGCTTTGAAACGCCATATCTACTATAATCTTGAACCTCAAACTATTATGGGATGCATCTTTGTTTTTTCAATGCTTTACATCATTGCTCGTTCATTCTATAAGAAATTCACAGATTCATTTTTAATGTTTTTGGATACCTATTTCTTTGTTCTTCTTATCGTTTTCCTTTTCAAATTTGGATATTTTGTTTATTACGTTCGTTATCGTTATGCTGGTTGTCTCGCTCACTTTCATATTTATTAAAATGATTTGCTTGTGAATTGGGCAGAGAAACATTTTAATTTTTGTTGTTGTTGTTTGAAACTTTTTGAAAGTTTAATAAATTTTTGTTGTTAAAATATTCGATGTTTCATTTTTGTTTTCTTTTCAATGGATAGTTTTTGTTTTTAACACTAGCATTTACACTGCTGCATCAACAGGATGTAAAAAAATGTTTTGATCTTTTGTTTTTTTCTGTTTTGTAAAACATCATCGTAAACATTTTTCGTGAAAAAGCTTTTCAATCATTTTATTTCAAAGTTGTTGAGCAATCTTTTGCCAGGTCAATCAAAAATGTTGAAAAACGATGATAAAGTTTTGCCATTTTTTGAAAAGGATGATGCTTTCCATACTAATCAGCAACAATCACCTTTAAAATGTTTAATTGTATTTTTTGCAATTTTTGTTGGAATTTATGCCGGTTTTGCAACCCCCGATTTTGTGTATTCTTTGTCAGCAAAAGAATGCTCTCGACCCTTGAATCTTTTGGATGAAAAATGTTATCTTCTTGGTGAAACGGTTATTGAAGTAAGTTTTGTCGTTTTATTTTGTTGAAATGAAGAATACACTTTTATTTCCATTTGCGAACATAATTTCTTTCAAATAATCTTTTCAAAGCATTGTTTTTCCATTTTAAATTCCATGAATAATACTTAGGCTTACAAAGAAAATCCAAATGAATTTGGATCCGGATTTGATGCAAAACTTTTCAATCAAAAACTTTCAAAATTTGTTCAAATTCGAAATGATTTTTACACATTTGATCCCTTGCATTTATTGTCCTGCATTTACGGTATTGCTACAGTAATCCTCGTCTTTCAACATTGCATCATTTCAAAATGCCTTGAAAAGAATGCTTGGATTTTTGGTGTCTTCTTTGATGCATTTTATTTATCCCTTTTTATTGTTGGTTTTTACAAACTTTTTATCCTTTATGATTTTTTTCATACTGGAGCAAATGATTGCATTCGAAAAATTATGTATTAATTGCTTTTTCTTTGTTATTGTAACCATGCTTTAACAGTTGCTTTATTGTTTTAACTTTTTATGTTTCCTGACAAATAATAAATCAGAGAACTCAATTTTCTATTATTTTACAGAATTTATTCTGATGGTTAAAATTTCTCAGATATACTTTAACTGATATTATCAAGAGTTAAATTTTATTAAAGTATAATAGCAAAACTACTGTTCCACTTTTTAAAAGAAGATTTTATATTCTTTGAATCAAAATGTTTTGATTAAATTTGAGTAATTTAATTTTGCAAACGAATTGTTGATCAAAGATTAATTTACGTAGTGTGGATGACGTTAAACAACACCCAACAAATTTGTTTGCGCAACAATAATATAAAAGATTTCTTTAGTAAATCATTTTTTGAAACGAACATAAAAGTAGTTCAGCAATTATTTTTTATAAATAGTTTTATTTATTGAGAAAAAAATACATAAATTTTTATAAACATCTTTAAAAAGGATCAGTAATTAACAATTAAAAGTACCGAATTTAATTTTAAGCTAATACAAAATAAAACGAGTTCCTTTTTTATAAACATTTACATTTTATTTGCACACAGAGTCTCTCTCACACCTATGTCGAATAATTCTTTTTTTAAAAAAAATGATTAAGTCGGCATTGTTTTCGTGTCGAGAATTTTTTTCCCCTATAAAAAATAAATAAGTCGACTGCAATTGCAGCTGCAATCAACTTTTTCTTTTTTTTTATTTCAGTCGACTTATTTATTTTTTATAGGGGAAAAAAATTCTCGACACGAAAACAATGCCGACTTAATCATTTTTTTTAAAAAAAGAATTATTCGACATAGGTGTGAGAGAGACTCACAATATCCGAAATTTGGATTAATCTGATTCTGAACCAATTTTGGCACGAAGTTCTTCACTTACACGATTATATTGCTTTTGTAAATTTTCTGCTTGAGTTTTCATCAAATCCCGATCACCTTCAACAGTCTTCAATTTGTTTTTGAGTTCATTTAATTGAGATTGAATTGTTCCAACAATTGTATCAGGGCCTTCAGCTTCAGCAATAATTTTTGCAGTTTCCGATGCATCCAAAGCTTGTCGGCCAGAGGCGACAGCAGAATTAAAGAGATTTGCACTTTCATGAATTAATCGAGCAATTCGAACAATGGCAAGATATAGAATCACAAGCATTCCAACCATGTAGAGGTTACGTTGAGCATGAAAAAGTCGCTTTTGAATTGTTGCATCAGCTGGAGCAACTCGACTTGCTTCCAAATTTTCACTTATATGAGAGCATTTACGGACTTCTCGAATGGCATCTAAAAATTTGTTCATTCATGTACACATTTAATCAGTAGGCTCAAAAATAAAACTTACCAGTAAAGAGAAGAATAAAGACAAAAGCAGCAGAGTATTGAATGGTATTTGCAAAGCGGCTCATTTGATGTACTAATGCACTGTTAAAGAAATATTTCCAGCTAAAAGAATACATTTAATTACATTATAAAAAATATAAAGATAGAAATTCTTACATTTGAGGTTTAATCCATGGCAATAATAAAACAAGAGTTGCAAAAATTTCTGCATAAAGAATAAATGCAACAATACTCCATTGCAACGTCATTTCACCAGTTAAAAATGGATTCATTTTGTTGATCTATAAAATTTACAACATTCTGTAATAACAATAGTAACAATTTAAAGCAATAAAAATTAAACCACGTTTCAAAAAAATGAAATGTAAAATGAATGACCTTAGCGTTGTTGTTTTTATTTTTTCTTTCCTTCACAAATGGTAAACAACACACACAAACGCAAAAAGTAAAACAACAACAATTTTTTTCCATTTGAGAATTTTTTGAAAAACAACAACTGGCAAAAGTTGTGTTGTTGGTGCAAAGAACTCTTCTTTCATGTTTTTTGTTCATGGGGAAATATGCAAGCAAGCAACCAGAATAACAGCAATAGCAACAACGGCCAAGCCCCGAACTACAACATCAATTTTTGATGTCTTAAAGTTCTTCTGTTTTTCGAACAAAGTATAAACTACAAAATGTTTACTTGAATTAAAAATGCAAAATTAAAATTTGTACAAATATGGTAATCTAAAAGTGCAATTACAGTATCCTGACAGTACTAAATTGCTACAGTGATATCAAAGTCATTTTAACGGTTTAGCTAAATTACAGCAAATGCGTCACGAAATTTATAGAACATGCTTTTGAATTTGAAGAAATTTGAAAATTTTTTTCGATTTCAAAATTGGCTTGCCAAACAAAATCTTTTAAAATAAAATCACTTTTTATTTAAATAAACAAACATTATTAAAAAATATCTTCACAATGACTAAAATCTCGATCCCAATATTTTCCATTAAAAATATATGCATCCGTTCGTTGACTTCCTTTATCCGTTCCAATTGAAAACCAATATGGCTCCGAGGGACCTTCTTTTTCCTTCGCTGCTGCTCGTTGTTTCTCTTCCAATCTTTCCTTTTCATTTGATGCCAAATCTAAAAATATCAATAATTACAGTAATCCAAGCATGCTAAAAGACAAACCAAGATTTCCTTCTTCCATTTGTCGAATATCTGGACGAAAGCGAACATCAGTTTTTGGAAGATTTGAAGAATCTGGAAGCATTTCATTCAATGCCAAAGAAAAATATGGAAGATTGTAATACTGTAATAATATAAATATTAAACATATTTAAAATGTAAAAGAACTACAGTACTTCTTTAGAATTTGATGGCTTCTTATGAATTCTCCATAAAAGTTTTGATTCTGGAAAAAGTGTAACCAAATCATAATTTTTATGTTTTTCAACAATTCGATATTCTTTTTCCCATTGAATTTTAAATTCAACAAATTTTTCATATGGTGTTGATGCGATATATTGTGTCCAATTGCCATAAATTGTTCGAATTGGCTTCTTTCTAAAAATTGATTACTGTATTTATTAGCAAATAAAGTTTGGGGATACGATATGACATATATTAACCATAAAATGTCCATCATACCGTATCAAACAAAACAAAAAAAGTAAAGTATTTCATACCCTTGAAGAATTTCACCAATAAACATTGTATCAGTTCCACCACCACTATGTTTTCCAGCACCACGAAATTTAATTTTTGTTTGTAAATTATTTTCAGCACATTTAACATTAATTACACCAGTTAAAGAGATGTACATTTTTCCCATTATTAAATTATGCAATGAAAATGATGCCGCTTTCCAAGTATAAATTTCATTGTGAGATTTAAGGATTAAAGTAAAGAATGCATTTGGATTATCTTCAAGACTTCGACCCCAAAATTTGATTTTTGGTTCAACATTTCCAAAAAATTCAAATTCATCACCTTGTGAATGGAATGCAGAAATTGGTGGATGATGAGAAACTTGTTCAGCAATAAATTTAAAACCAAATTCCGGCCTAAAATATTAACACTTTTACTACAGTATATAAATGGAAAACATACTTTGAAAGTTCAAAAGTTTCATGGAGCAAAGGATTAAAAGGTTTTGAAAGCCGAACATTATTTGATGAAACATTTGAGAGTGCAAAAGCAGTTATTAACTAAAATATATATCGAAACTGATTAAAAGATACTGTAGACGAGAAAAAAAGCTTGCTTCAAGACGTTTAACAGGATCTTCAGTTGATGAAGCTTCTTTAACCAATGAAATATATTCCATATATTCTGCCAATCGTTGAAGATAACTCAATGGTTCATTAAAATGGATTGGAACTGTTACACGTGATAAATCCTATAAAAACGATACGGTACTTGAACAAAAAAAAACAACAAAATTTTTACCTTTCCAACAGAATGCCGTAAAACACTCCAAATGCTTGCAGATTTTGTTGCCGCAGGAGATGGCAATTCAGTTCTGAAAAGAATAAAAGGCAATATTGAACGAAAATGATTTGAACCAACCTTGCGACAAACGAAGGCATTTCAGGTTTAAGAGTTTTAATATAAATATCTGCACTATTTGGTGGATCACTTGTACTTTCCTTTGAATCAAATGTTTGCAATTTATTTTTATTTTTGTTCTTTTTCAGTTTCTTCTGCTTTTTCTTTTCTGCTTTATCTTCAAATTGCCTAAACATAAAAAATTAAATAGTTTTTGTCATTATCATAGATACTGTATTGAACGTGAAAATTTAAATAAGCATCGTGTGCTTGACAAAATCTCCAAAAATCCTCGAAAAAAGAACACTTACTTTTTTAATTTTTCACGTTTTTCTTCTCGCTTCTTTTTTGTCTTCTTCTTCAAATCTTCTTCTTCGGCACTAACGGTTTCATCAACTTTTGTCATCTTTACACCTTCAATTTTATCCATCTTCTTTTCTTCTTTTGGTTTTTCAAGTTTTAGAGTATTTTTATTTTCTTTAGCCTTTTCAGGGACGATTGGAGCAGCAGCAGCAACTTTGACATCTTTTTTAACTACAACTTCTTTGGAGAGCTCTTTTGATAATTCTTTGGACAATTCTTTTGAAACATTTTCATCTTCCAATTTTGAGCTTGCTTCTTCATGACTGCCTTCTTCTGAAACAATCTTTTTCTTTGTAGTAGCATCAGTGGTAACTGCTACAGGAACATCTTTTGCAACAGGAAGAACAACACCTTCAACTTTCTTTGGAATTTCAGCAGAATTTTTTGAGATTGGTGGTGCTTCAATTTCTTTTGAAAGATTTTCTTCAACTTTTGCCGTCTTTGAAGATTTAACTTTTGGTTCAATTTTTAACATAGAAGGAGGAAGAGGTGGTGGTGCAGGTGATTGTTGTTGAGTTGTTTTGCTCGTTGAAGGTTGACTTTTTACTGTTGCCGGAGATTTTTCTTTCAAATTTTCAACCGATTTTGTTTTTTCTTCTTCACTTTTAGAATTTTCAGTTGCAACGGATAAAACAGAGCTTTGATGATTTTGTTGATTTTCTGGTTCAAGCTGAATTACCTTAGATTCTGAAGGACCAATTACTTGAATTGAAGAAAGTTTTGAATCGGATTCTTCTTCTTCTTTAAGAGCATTTCTTCGTTTTCTTTTTTTGATATATCTAATCAAAAGCCATATCAAAATTCCAAGGATTATCAATCTTAAACATGTTTATTAAAATTAAATGTCTTACAAGTGCTATTCCTAATCATTCAATATATGTGTAAAAATGTCTTACCCAATTACAGTACCAATTCCAGCTAAAAGATATTTCAACCATCCATCAGATTCTTCAATTGGTTCTTCAGTTGTTTCATTGTTTAATTTTTCAGTTGGAGGCATTTTTTTGAGATTGAATTGAACAGCAAAAAAATCAACAATGAAAATGATAAACGCAACAAATAATTCCTGTTTTGAAGAATGAATTGAAAGACTTTGGGAAACATACTTTGCAAATTTGCATATTAAAAAAAGGTTACAGTAATCACCAACTATGTTATTTGGGAAAATGCTTTTTCTAAATTTTCGTTTCAAATTTATGATGCTCTTTTTTAAGATGTTTTTTTATTAATCTTACTTTATTATTTTTAATTTAAAAATATACAAAGAAAAAACAAGAAAGGTATTGGCAAAAAAATTGTTTGTCCATTTGTTGAAAATTTTGAATTAATTCTCATAAATCTTAGTCCAACTCTACCATTCGTACAAATGGTATCAAGAGAAAACAATTTAAAAAATGGTCAAGTTGATTTCTAGGAGATTGTTTGAAGTGTTTTTGCTATACTACCTGTAATAACTACTTTTCACTACCGTTTTTCTTAATGTTATTGTTTTTTGGTATTTGAAAGTGCCAATTTTCAGTATTCTATTATTCCGTAATAATTTGTGTTTTACTCTCTGCTCCAATGTCTTGTTTGTTCTGTAATTCATTTTATCATCTTTCTGAAAACTGTGACATTTATGGAACAGATGAATTACGAAAAGAAGTTCTTAAAGAAAAAAAATTATGTGAATATTGTTTGGCTAATGTAAACCCCAAAAACTACGGTAGATGTGATAATTGCTTCAAAAATCAAAAATGTTTTTATTGTTTTTCAAAATCCCATCATATGGTTTTTTGTAGTGATAGATTTATGGGTATGCTAATTATGTCCATTGGAAAAAAGTTCTTGACATACAGATTTTTTCTAACAAGTAATTTTTTAGCACCAAAGTATTTTATTCCAAAAATCGATAAAAATTTAATGCCTCGGTTTTTTGAACTTTATGATGCTCTAGAAAATGTTGAAATGGCACGTTCATCTTCAGAAGAATCACAACTTATGAAATTGAAACAAATTAAAATCATCCGTTGTTTGGAAAATAAAGGATGGAATTGGTTTTTTATTAAATTAACTGAAAATTCTTTTTTTATTCATATCGATGAGAAAGATAATATGTCTCCGTTTAAAAATGAAACATTTTCGGAAATTTTTTCACGTTTAAACGTATTTTTTAAAGTCATCAATTTGTCTAGCATAACCATGACTGATCAAAAATTATTTGAGTTGTTTTCTCCAAGAATCACAGAAGTATTCCTTACCAAATTTAAGGTGACCCCGAAAATAACATTTCAAGAATTACTTCAAAAAATTCCAAATGCCAAAAAATTATACCTTCATTCAACAAATGTTGAAATTGGAAATGCATGGCCTGAAGTTTTATTGGAATGCCGAAATAATTTGAAGGAGTTAACAATAAATTCAACGTTTCCTCTCTCTGATACTAATATTGATGGAGAAAAGTTGGCTGCATTTTTTAAGGTTGAATAATTTCCAAAACAAATATAAGTTTTCCGAATTTCAGAGAAACCCTGAAAAAAACATTAAAATTTCTGTATGTTTTAATGCTCCACATGGTTCAATTTCGAATAGCAAAGTTACAACTAAAATTTACAACTCTTTAATTGCAAATATTTTGCCTTACTTTGTTCGAAGTAAAGAACAAAAAGTTGTCAATTTGCCGTCCTTTTATTTTTGTATTTCGGATCAGTTTTTTGTATATGGTAGAAAAACGTCTGGATTTTTTACCTTAAAAGAGAATGTAAAAAATGTTGAAAAATTTTGAAAACCGCTTGCCTGCATGTTACTAAATGATGGATGATTGACCCATGTTAAATTATTAAATTTTTTGAATGCAGCAAACAAATGAAATTCACAAAGCTGGTTTGATTTCCAAATTTTTATATTGTTTGTTTTCGATTTATTTATTGCTTTCGTATTTCCTATATTTGTTGAATATACAGTATTATTTATCGTAGAAATTTTCTAATAAAAATCAAATATTTTATATTTTTCATTCAATACATATATGTTACATGAATAATTTAAATTATGACAGCTTTTTATGTAAGATGAACATTGCATTTGAAATGTAATGGTGGTGTTTGATAGTAAAATTCTAAGCATTAAAAACCTTCAAACATATTAGTCATCAAAAAATGTTCAAATTTGAATGCAATAAATTATATTTTTTCTTACGACAAAGTTTTACTGCTTCAAATAATGAATACCGTAAAAATGTAAAAAAATTTGCAAATGTTATTTAGACCTTTAATTTTTTTGACTGTGTTCTATTTTTATTATTTTATGAAATTAATATCTTTTTTTAAAAATTTTTCTTAAAAGAAAGGGAGATCACATTTGATAATTACATAAACGGCCTTTCTTCAACTTCCTTTAAATCTTAAAAGAAGGACTACACTTCAATTATCTCTTCTTCTTTTTTTTTAAAGAACTGTCAAACATTTAATTTTTTTTATTTGAAATAAAGTTCTTAAAAAATGTCACACGTGAACTTTGGTGAAGCTTCTTGAAAAAAATTATAATAAAATTGCAAGGTGCCATTTATCTTTTTTCTTTACGTAAATATTAAAAATTTTTTAGTTTGGTAAAAAAAAGTATTTTAAAGAAACGATGACGCTGTTGCTGAAGCTTTTAAGATACAATGATATTTTAGCTGGTTTTATTTCACTTTTTTGTAATTTTGTGTTACTGTATTTGGTTGTTACAGTAAACAAAGCAACAATGAAACAAATTAGTTTAACATTACTCCAAAATTGTTTATTAGACTTATTTCTGTCAATTATTACAATTTTAACAGAAGTTGTAAGTTTTTATTTACGAGATTACTGTAGAGGTAAATTAATTGTTAAATAATTTAAGCAAGTTGCTGTAATTAATCAAATTTGTTACATGATAATTGGAAGCTTTTTATACAAATTTGGGTCGTATGTTGCAAGTATTTTGATTGCCCTTTATGGCGCCTTTGTTCTTACATCAATAAATGCCATGGCAATTCCATTCTACATTCGATATACGGTTATTTGCAAGTATGTGAATAAGATATTTTTAAATATCCAAAAGGCTATTTTTAGTGACAGACAACCACAATTTTCTCGATTAATAAAATTATATGCAATTCTAACTTTGACATTTGTATTAAATATTGCCGGATTACTGTGGACTTATCCCCCTATTACAGAACATTACAAAGAATTCAAAAATAATTTAATGACAGATTTTTGGTTGAATGAATATGACGGCGGGCCATCATTTGTTGCAACAAAAATTGTAAGTTGCTTTTTTTCATGCAAATTTTTGAAAATCGATTCTTGAAAACAAGTCATGCAATTTTGTGCTTCAATTTCAGGAAGGAAAAATTTCATTTATAATTCCATATGGATTCTTATTTTTTACTGCCACAATTGCGTACAGTTTTATCATATATTTTAGTGTTAAAATTACACAAAGTTTACAAAAATATGTTAATAAACATCCGGCCACAAAATTACTCAGTCGACAACTTCATAAAACCTTAATTATTCAAGTAAGCTCCTCTCCCTCAAACTTCCGATAAAACTGAAATTTGCATAATTATATTTTTGTTCCAATTTTAGGCAATTGGTCCATTCTTTGTTGGATATTTACCTGTTTTAACTTTGATCGCAATGATCTTTTTTCAATACGAAAATCAATATGTTACAGTATGCCTGTCGTTCTTTCTTGGATGGATTCCTGTTATAAATCCTTTGGCGGCAATGATCATTGTTTCACCATATCGAAAACGGATTCAAGAAATTCTTGGAATTGAAAGAAAAACTTTTGGAATTTCAAATAACACTAATCATACATTTTTTTCATCATCTTTTAAACTTTCTTCAATTAGTAAAATCGCCGCTTCTTCTGTAACTTATTTTCGCTCTTAAAATTATTGTTTTTCTGTTATTATCAAAATTTTACAAAAAAATATGACCGCAATGGAATAACTCCTTTTATTTGATTGTTTTCTTTATTTAATAACTTCAAAGAGATTGCTGACATATGTACATTAAGTGCAGATAAAAAAGAAAAACAATCTGAAAGATACAATAGGGAAAAAAATAATAATTGAAAATACAGAAATATTAAAAATTGATAAAAGCAAATTAATGATTTCTTCAATAAGTTTTACGATTATTAAAATTGGTAGATATAAAAAGACAGTGAAACAATAAAACAAAGGGTTCAAAAATAATAATAAAATTTTTTTATATAAATTGAAAGGGCTATTCTATGTTCTCTATTTAATTAATTTAGTGGAGTCAAAATAAACAAATTAATAAATGTCACGAAATATTCGGAACAAAAAAGACAATCCGATAAAAAATCATTTTAGGCATTGTTATTATCAGCATTTTGAGCGTCATCGAATGCATCCCAGTCAAAATTCCCATCTTGTGTTTCAAATTGCGCTGCTTTTCGGCAAACAATATTATTTTCTGGAAATTTATCCAAGTTGCTCGAGTTATGCTTAATGAAATGTGCAAGTAATCCAGCAATATGAGGGTGTTGTTTCAGATGGTTCATGTAATCCAAACGAACCGTTTCCATTGGAACATTTTTTAGGAAAATCTTTATTGGCTTTTTAGCTGTTTTTTTGGGCACAATATGTTCTTCCTCGCTATTAGTCACATCATTTCTGTTGCGTTTTTCGGTTAACCTTTTTGCGGGTTCATGAAGACTGGTTTCCCATCTAGAATTGTGTTTTAATTTTTATAGTGATATCTCTGAAAATAAGCTATATTTTTTTAAAAGAAAACTTGTTCTCCAAGATAGGGGAAAATTCCCTAAAATTCCGTGGTAATTTTAGATATCATATAAATCGATGTTACACCGTTTGTATAACTTCTTAGGCTACCTTCATGCAAAATTTCAGAATTTTGTAAGCCCCTTCACTTGAAAAAGCAACAGAAAAAACAAACGGACATTTGAAATCCTGATTGAAGTTCATCAGAAAGTCACAAAAAATGACGAATGCATTTATTTTTTTGTTATTCTTTGTGACTATAAAGACAGAGAAAACTTCTAAGACCTCGAGTGCCATAAACTTTATAGTTGATGACGATGTAGTAGAAATAAAACAAAAGATAAAGAGGATAAAGATTCTTTCTTCGTTCCTTTTCTTTTGCGAAATTTTCATGGTGACACAAAAAGATTTTTGACCTGTCGTTTTCCGACTAAAAAATTCTGAAAAAAGGGCAAAGCTTTAAGAATGGACTTACATTGGAAACTTTGCTGCTAAAAATGCGATTTTTGACGGTGTATCCGGATATCTGCTATTCCGGCTTACGTGATTTATTCCAGTCCATTTTAAAAACTTTTCCATGGTAGTTTTCCGCTCTTGCGTTGATAATTCGTCATACGTTTCTCCCATGATTTGTTGTAGATGTTGATTATCAGTTAATTCAAAATCATATGCTTTCTTTTCTTTTAACGCCAGCTGCCAATCCATTCCTGTTATATTATCAAGGGCTTCAAAAAACTCCTCTTGATCTGCGTCAAGCATGTAAACATCCATACAAAGTTTTAAAGTTTGGGTTGGACGGCGTTTGTATGCATTACAAAGTTTTTCAAGTTTTTTAATGCTGGTTCCTCGAGTTGCAAGTACTGGTAGCATATCATTAAAGTCGTCGTCCGGGATAAATACCGTGCGCCAAACTGATGAAACTACCCTTTGAACATCTACTTTGAGTACTTTTGCCAGCTCATCTCGTACAATCTTTTCATAATCTCTTTGCCATTCTTGAGCTGTATCAAATGAGGTACTGATCGGCGGAATGTTAAGAATATTACGCTGATGTTTTAAAATTAATCGAGCATTTTTAAGCTAAAACATTTTAAAGGTTTGCGAATAATAAATTTTATGTATTGGTCTCTTACAATTTCTTTTTCATCATATTCCAAACGATCCTTTTCTGCTTCATTTGATGCAAGAGTTGCAATAATTATTGCTTGTGCAGCAGTTGGTTTTACTTTCAAAATATAATCAACTGTAATTGTGTCAATTGCTGATGATGCATCATGAACATTTTCGTTAAGATGTCTGGCAGCAGCTAATCTAATATTTCCGTCAACGACCCCATATTGGATGATATCGATATCGCTTTCGGTGTCTTCTTCAAATTCATAAACAATAAATAAAGTACGATTAAGAATGGTACAATAATTTCCTTCTTGCACATTTTGAAGTCTATAAGATAAATCTTCCGCCCATTCATTGTTAAGTTGCCGGCAAAAGTCTCTGTTGTGAAGAAGATCAATGTCGATTTGTTTGCGGGTGTTATCGAAATCTAATTGCATCATCTGAAGCATTTTTTCAAGTTTTCGCCTTGGAGTAAGTGTTCTATTGAAGAAGACATCATGTAAATTATCACTAAAATTGTTTTGGTTGAAAAGTGTAACATTTTTATTGTTCTTACCTTTCTTTAATTGTTTGACGGGGAATTTTGTATGCACTGGGATTTTCATTTGCATACATTTCATCAAGAGGTCGCTTACGTTTTGAAATTGACGGTGAAAAGTTGGCGCTCGAGTGATTACTCGATGGTGATACATCTCTTTCACGACCATTTGCCCGATTTGTTACAACTTGGCGAGATTGTTGGTGATTGGTGAAATTATTTGAAGTGCATGGATTAACCACAGCTGAAACAGTCACTTTTTAAATTAAAATGTTTTCAGGGTCGAGACATAATATTTAAGTTGTGAATTTCCCTTCCCCAGAGAATTCTCCGATTTTTGAGGGGATGGAATGCATTCCACGCAACTATTTATATTCTTACAAAAAAAATTTATGTTTCAAACCAAAAACGAGCTATTTTAACATTTTACATTTTAAAACAATATAAAGCTAAGAAATGCTATAATTCTGAGTGAATTGCCATATAGTCAGGTATTAAGCTATTTAGAATACTAAAATTTTAGAACTTCAACAATGGCACTTGCGGGGAACGTCGGAGAATTTCCTGCGGATTGACAACCCAACATAATATGTTACCTGAAGAAAAATTTAAAAGAGAAGCTAGTCTATTTGAATCGATTCTTGCGTTTCTTTCTTGTGCTCTGTTTCAAAGAAATCCTCCTGCCCGTTGTTGTTGTTCTTCTTCTTGTTCATGGTGTTCTCTTTGTTGTTGTTGCTGACGATTTTGATTTACACGGTTTAACTTTCCACGTTCTTCTTGGTTGAGGATTCGTTTTTGCTGGCTTCTTGTTATACCTTCATCTAGATCTAATGGCATCTTTGCTGCTTTTTATATTACAGTATTCTAAAAACTTTTTGAGTTAAAAATGAAAGATGGAAAGATAATTTTGTGCTTTTATCGAAGTCCTTTATAACCAGAATATGTGGAGAATGAAATAGAAAAAAATAAAATGGCTAAAATGCCGAAAAAAGGGTTTTACAATTCAGTAAAATTAAAAAGTTTTGGTTGAAAAAAGAAGAACGAACACTTTCAACAAAATTATTTTCAACAAAAGATGACGGAAAATTTTAAAGTGTTAACACGAAAATTTTAAGAGGGAAAAAACCAGATGTTTTTAATAGAATTAGAATTAGGGGAATTGACAAATTGGGAATACAAGAACACTTTGTACTCGGACTGAAAATTTCGTGAAACTGCGGTGGGGGGGGGGATGCAAAAATGATTACACTGAGAAAAAAATGTTACCATGTGTTACGAAATTTTGTGTTACTGCGACAAAATTGTTACGAAAATGAAGCAAAATCTGTTACCGCTGTCACGAAAGTGTTACCATTTTAGTAATTTTGGTGTTACAATATTTGTGCAAAGAGAGAGAACATGTCTTTGTTTCTCTAGTTTGTAAAATAAAAATAGTGCACCTCTCCTTCTATACATACACTGAAAAAAAAGTATGCTACATACTCCTAAAAATAGAGCAATATTTACTCCTTTGAGGAGTAAATGTCGTCTTCTTTCTGTTTAGGAGTGGACATTTTGTGTACCCATTTAACATGGACTAACATTTACTCCAAAAAAGACTATATTTACTCCTAAAAGGAGTAAATATCGTCCTATATTTTTTAGGAGTGGAC
The DNA here is from genome assembly GCA_024447195.1 of Panagrolaimus sp. LJ2414. Classification (NCBI taxonomy): domain Eukaryota; kingdom Metazoa; phylum Nematoda; class Chromadorea; order Rhabditida; family Panagrolaimidae; genus Panagrolaimus; species Panagrolaimus sp. LJ2414. The sequence continues at coordinate 942,644 of JAMRXY010000290.1, read as the reverse complement.
ATTTTTTGCACCCTTTTTTTTCAGTGTAATGCATTAAACATAAGGCTGACTCCGGTTTGGTAAGAAACCAAAATATTTTTACCTTTCCTTTTTATGGAATACTTGTAATCCCATAAAAAGGTATGGTAATTAAATCCCACCTCCGGTGTCATGGTGTCACGGTCGGTGCAGGAATTAAATTTTTGGGAAAAATGCCCCCGGGGGTGCACAAATATTGAAACTTTTAATGAAGGGTGACAAATTTTTTTTGTAACGGTGACCAATTGGTAACACTTTTGTTACCATTGGTAACACTGTAGTTTCATTTTGGTCACACAATGTGTAAAGGAGGAAATCGTAACACAAAGTGTTACCGTTTAGTAACGAATGTGCCACGTTTTGGTAACACTTTTTTTCTCAGTGTAGGGAGTAGTTAATATAAGACAAGTTATTTTTAGGTTTTTCCTATGAGACAATTATTTTAAAGTTTGATTGATATATCCCTTAAATAGTTATTTTTGATTATTTTCCCCGTTCCATAGCTAGAGATGGGCAGGGAACACTTTTTCCTTTCTTTTCTTTGACATTTTTTTTGGTTACAGTAACAAAAAAACGAATTTGCGCATACTTTTTTTACAAATTAACTATTTATCCTACCAAATGTAATTTTTTACGCTGATTCCGAATATGCTATTTTTAAAAATTTTTTTTCTAGACCAGAGTGCCGAAAATGCTAAATTAATGTATCGTTATAAGGAAAAAACCCGGGTCTGAACCGGTCTAACTCTAAATTTTGTACTATTCGATAGAGAATTTAATTCTGATTTAAATAAGATTTTTCTCCATTTGAGCGAAAAAATGGTACAGCGATCGCAGAGCAAGAATTTGTTAAAAATAGCAGAAAAACAAAGGAAAGAAAAAGAAATGAACTTTTTTTTCAACGCGCCTCAAAAAAATGCATTCTTTTTTGTGCAAAAAAGAAAAGGAAAAAGTGTTCCTTTTTTCTTTTTTTCGACGAAAAATTTTTATTTTGTACAATTTTTAATAGCTATTTTCGGCATTTTAACTATTCTTAATAATTTTTTTGATTTTATTTTCGGCTTATTCAGGTCTGAAAGTACCTTGAACGAACAATAAAATAATTTTTTTTCAACTTTTGTTTTCGACCTGCCCATTTCTATCCATAGCGTATAAATCTTATCATAATATGATAAGATTTATACGATATTATCTTATATCATAAATTTCGCTTCTTTTTGTTGTAAAGAAAGTTTTTATTGAGGTGTTTGGGTCTTTTTATTTTCATCTTTTTGTTTTGAAGATAGCGGACATTACTTTATTCATCTTTTTCTTTTTATGATAAGCTCCTTTTTTTTTATCACGTCTAAGTGATGAAATTATCATTGAACTATTTTCATTTCACTTTTAATAAACTATTTTGTTTTTTGAGGAATAAAGTTTAAAAAAACATTAAATCACACGGCAGCCCCGAACAATAGAAAAAAGAAAGTGAACAAACGCGTGCCAAAAGGTCAAGTGCTTTTAAAATCTTTTTTTCTATTGTTTTTTTTGCAAAAACGAAAGTTTCAGCTCTCAGTTTCTAGACTGTATTTTTTTATTCTTGTTTTCCAACCCATTAGTTGGGTCAAATAAAAAAGATTTACCTAGATTTTTAGCATTTAATAACCTAGAAGCTGAGATATTTAAATATATATGATTTTTTACAATAAAAAACAATAAAAAAAAGTTTTGACCTTTTCAAAAAAAATTTGCTGAAACAATAGAAAAAGTGAAAAAGAAAAACCACTTGACTTATTTTCGATTTTTTTTCATTTTCCTTTTAGGGCTGCCGTGATCAGGATTCTAAAGTTTGGAAGGAAAAATTTTGGTTTTAAAGTTTAAGTACCGTAACCAAAAAATTAAACAAATTACAAGATTCCTTGCCCTCTTTTAGTTGGAAAAAACCCTTCCGAAAATGGAGATCGGAAAAATTTTAAATTATAGGATCTTTGGTGATAAAAATGGCATGAGCTCATCTGAAGAAAAAATTATGACGGTGTTGCAGTGATGTTCAGGCTTAGTTGCAATTTTTTGTAAAAGAAAATTTTAGGGTTATTGGAAAAAAATAATGAAAGTGAAAGGTTAAAAAAAAGACGACCACACTCGAGCTGAAAATATTTTTCTGAAAATGCTTAACAGATAAAATCGGTAGTCGATCGTTTAGCTTTTGCTGTTGCTATAGCTTCTGTGATGGTGATAAGCAATAAACATCATGTCATCGCAAGTTTAAAAATTTTTACAACCTTTAACATACAATTTTACGATTTGGGAAGCTGTGTTGATTGAAAAAATGGTAGGGAAGGCCATAGAAATTTTATTGCTTATTCAAGAGAAAATTTTGTTGAGCTGCAGCAACCACAAATATTGCGGAAGGTCGTAAAATTAACTGATTAGAATGTAGCTGTTGAAAAGCTATAAATCGTATGTGTCAAATATTTAGAGAATTAATTGCTGTAGTTTCTGTAATGCTGATAAGCGTTTTGCCAAGCTAAAAAGTTTTTCAACATTGAACATTTTTATACAAAGAAAAACATGTTTTATTTATTTTTTCGACAAATTCTCGATTTCATGAGAAAGAAATACCTGTATGCATATATTTAACTTCAAAGAAATAAACGATTTGTTTGAAAAAACATTTTGTCAATTTTGCTTGTTTTTTCAAACATAACCCTTGATTAATTTCTCCATTATTGGCAGTTTTTATCAAAGGGCGCCTTCGCTTCCATTTACAAACTTCATTTACAGCGCCATTTGATCGCTAATGGAAAAATAAATATATTTGAAAACTCTCATAGTCACTGAATTGTGCTAAAAAAACACTTACAGCAATCGCAGAGTTTGAATCTGTTTTCTCTTAATAAATGCACGAATTATGAAGGGCAAACAATGAAAAACACCAAAGTTGATTATTGCAAAGAATATGAAATGAAATATTCATTTACAATGTCTTTTGAGCTTTGATGAAGTGGCCACTAACAATTTTTTGTGGCATTTGATAGTTTTTATATTGCCGTCAAAAATCGTTCACATTCTGTACAATTATCTAAATGCACAAATTCTTCTACAGTATATTTAATGCCATTGGCATTGCGCCTGCGATTTAAATAATCTGTTATAAAAATGTTTTAACAATTATGACATCACGGATGTCTAATTTTTTTTGCCAACATTTTTTGTATTATTTTATATGATGACTCATTTAAAGGCAAACTCATAAAATAAAGAGAAGTTTTTTGAACAATTGATTTTTTGAGCTTTTCCGGTGCTCTGCTTTTTAATGATATCATTTAAAAGAGTGGGTTACTCATTATCAATGATAAGAACATTGATAACTTTGAATGACACCATTATGCTTCCAAAAAATTATATAAAAGAAGAACAAAAAATGGCAGAACTTTGTGCAAACATAAAAGAAAGATACCTACTTTGTTAGAAAAGAATTGTTAGGGCTGCTAGAAAAAATGAAATCTGTTTTTATTGTTTTTTTAGTTTTATGTATTACTTTACCAATAACATTTTCTAAAGCAATAAAACCAGGTGTAACGGGAAGATATTGTGCAAAAGGTGATTACAATATTAATACTGGCACATTATCTAATTATGATGATGATCATTGGTGTGGATTACATGAAATTGGTATGTTAAAGATTTTGTAACAGTGTTCTGAAAAAGTGTGATCTTGTTTCTGAATCGAGTTAATTTAAAGATTTTCTGACATATGTTCCATCTCTTTTGATTCACAACAATGTAAAACTTTAATTTTTACAGATTATCGAGCATGTGTAAGCATCTCATATCCAGATAACACAACCACAATGGGTTGTGACAATGATGGCGGAGTTTTTCCAACTTGCAATCATGACTCTGATTACTGCTATATTCAAGGAAATGCATTTATTTGTTGTTGTAATTCTGATCACTGCAATGATTGCAGCAATCATCCATCCCATTGTGTTGATCCCCTCGCATATCTCACAACCACAACAACACAAAATCCAAGTTCAACAGGATGCCCTGCAGGAAGTATCAGTTGGCAAAAAAGTTGTTACATTTTTCAAACCAATCAATCCGCCTTTCTCGTTGCTGAAAAGACTTGCACTGATTTAAATGGACATTTAACATCAATTCACGATGAATTTGCTAATAATTTTATTGCTCGTATGCAAATTTTTAAAAGTCTAATACTTTAACAAACAATTATCCTTTTTAGAATATGCTGGAGTATATTTTCAAGATAACACCAATTTTTGGATTGGTGGAACTGATTTAACCACCCCCAATCAATGGTCATGGACAGATGGAAGTGATTTCTCATATACTCAATGGAAAAAGGGCAGCGGCAATTCTGGAAGTGGAAATTGTATTGCTTTATCTTTGACAGATGGAACCTGGACTCCATCAGATTGCTTCAAACATCAACCTTTTGTATGTACTGTTAATTAATTAAATTGCTTTAATAATTTAATGTACTTGTATCTAAATGTTTGCATATTAATTAAATAACAAAAAATTTACCATTTCTATTATTTAATAAAAAAAGTCAAAATGTTTTTGAAAAAAAGTATTACGGTATTTATTTTTATTGCACAGAAATTTGCAATTTAAAAAATACCCGAAAAATAAAACAAATAAATATTTAAAAAAAGCATTTCCGCTCAAAATCCTGCGGGATTTGCAGAAGTTCGACGTCGAAAATCTGAATTTGCATAAATTAATCCATCATCCTCAACTGTAATAGCTTGAACAACGGATTCTTGAATTTCAACCGGTGTAAATATTTGATGATGAAGAGATTTCAAATTTTCAATAATTCCTTCAGGGATATCTGTCTCAAATTCAGTGATATTTGGGATGAATTGATTATGAAGTCTTGGGGCATCAACAGCTTCTTTAACGTTTTGATGAAAAAGTTGTGATCGAATAATCGTTTGTGCAACAGATGAAATAATTCTAGAACCACCTGATCCTCCAACCACCATTCTTACCTAAAATTAACAAACAACTTGTCTTATTATAAAAAAGTTTTTGGGCGCAGTTTTTTAAAGCTGCCGATATTCAATAATTTTATAAAACTTACTTTTCCGTCATTTTTATTGTAAATAATTGTTGGGGCCATTGCACTCAAAGGTCGTTTACCAGGTTGAATGAAATTTGCTTCAGATGGCGCAAATCCAAATGCATTCGGTTGGCCCGGAGTTGAAAAGTCATCCTTAAAATTATTTTATTAAAAATTAAGGTTCTTAAAAATTATGCGAATCTTTGATTTTCATTTTTTTAAAAATGCCTACCATTAAATTATTCCATATAATTCCTAAAGTTGGAGATATTCTTTTCGAGCCAAGTCTAAGTTTTGTTTTATTAATTAGAATAATTGTATTATTTAAAAAACGAACAGCAAATTAACTGTAGTCGTTGCTGAAACAGCATTTCCGTCTGCATCAAGAACTGAAACATGTGAAGTTCCATGATTTTCAGGGGCAGCTGTTAAAATTGGATTATAATAAGAAAGAAATTGCGCAAGTTCGGGAATTTTTGATGCTATCATTTTTGTGAATTCTCTAAAATTTAAAGTTCATTAATGCATTTTAATTTAATCCTATTTTTTAAATATAATATTTTAATGGAATGCGAATTTTTATAAAGTTATTTTTCCCCACAATTTCAAAATAATGCTTACGGTTTACTCATAAATTTGCTGATTTCTAAAGCCTCTTTGATAAAGATAGGATCAGCAAATTGGGTACGATAAGAATATGCAAATTTTTGGGCTTCAATGAGCCGGTGATAGACTTCTGTATTATTGAGGACATCGGCATCTTGATTTTCATTATAAAATTCTAGAAATAATTATTGTGAATAAGATGTACGTAAATTCCCAAAAAATTTTTACCAGCCATAATTCTAACAATCGCAGATGTGATTGCAAATGATGAAGGCGGCGGAGGTCCACAAATGATTAAATTACTGTCAGGGGTTAGACGACTTTGTAATGGAGCATCACTGACAATCGTTTCAAAATCAGCCAAATCTTTTTGAGTTAAAATGCCACCTTAAAATTACAGGTAATAAAGTTTCGTTTTAATTAAACTCTTGCCATTTTCCTTAAATTCTTTTGCAATGGTTTTGGCAATGATTCCATCTTGATAAAAAAGTTTCACAGGATCTTTGGAATTTCCAATGAGTTCAAGGGTATCCGCCAAAAGTTCTCTTTTTAGAATTTCGCCTTCTTCAAATAAACGACCAGTTGAAGGATTGGTAAATGTTTTTCTGAAAACATCAAACAAGTGTCAGATATTTGAATTACAAATTTTGTGCAAAATATTGCACCTAATTGACCTTATATGTTCATCGGCCATAACATCAATTTCTTTTTGCTTTAAAACTAATGCCAACATCGTTGATACAGGAAACCCGTTTCTCGCCAATTTAATTGAAGGTTCAAAAAGACTTTTCCAACTGATTCGACCAGATCCAAATTGCTTGAAAGTTGTCCAAAACCCATGAATTTCTCCTGGAATTGCAACGGCTTTCCAACCAAGAACTGCATCCTCTGGTTTTCCGACGAACATCGTTGAATTGGAAGCGGCAGGCGCAATTCCTCGGGCATCAATTGAATAAGCTTTTTTTGTTGTGGAATTATAAATTGTCATCAAAGAAGAACCTCCAATTCCGGATGATTGTGGATTTACAACACCTATGCAAATTAGCGTTGCAATCATTGCATCTACTGCATTTCCGCCAGCCATTAAAATATCCCTAAAATTACACCTTTGATAATGCATACACGGTGTGCTGAGATGGTCCCTGAAAAAATTTGAAAAAAGCATTTTTTCAAATTTTTCCAGGGACCATCTCAAAAGGAGTTCAGCACACCGTGTGCATATATAAAGTTTTAAATGATTATTGCAGTATTTCGATGTTCAGATAGATGAAGCTTTAATCACCTTATAAGAGGGAATAGTTTCAATTTTAATTTTTAAAAAACATTATGAGCTTACTTTCCAATTTCAGAGCAAATACTGTGATCACTTGCAACTGCAGCATTTTTATAAACAGCAAGAAGGGATTCTTCAGGCTTTTTTGCCTCATTTGATATTAAAATATTTTGTGTGCTTTCAGTTTCATTAATTGTTAATGGATTTGGTAAAACACCAATTTTTGATATTTCTGTATTATTTCCATTTTGATCTAATGTTAATGGGTTCGGTAAGGAATAAGTGGTTGTTGTTACCATGACAAAAATAATAATCTAAAAATCCTAAGAATTTTAAAAAGCTGAACGGATAAGGCAAAATTTTCCCACAATTTTAATCAAACCAAATAGATTTTTTAAAAAGGGCAGCATTTTATTTCAAACAAATAACACACGACACTAATCGAGATGGCTAGACAAATGAATCTTATAAAAAATCTATTATTAAGGGTTCAAAAAATTAAGAAGCGATATTTTATGTGTGTCAAACGGGTCATTTTTCATACTTTTTAAAAAAAGATAAAAGTAAAAAATAGAAGAAAGAAAACCCATCAAAGGTCATTCAAAATTGCAAAAATGAAAAAAGGTTTTTCCTAACTTTCAAAACCTGTAATTAAAAAATAGTAATTGCTACAAAAAACTTTTTATTTCTTCAAGAAATAAAAAGTGTTATTTGGTCTGTACTCTCGTTTTTTTCAACGGAAGTCACGGTTTATGTTTTGGGGACGTCAGTGGTCACATGAAAATGAACAGACTTTTGCAGATGATATTTTTATTACTTTTCATTGAAAATTTAAAAGTAACAATTAAAATTTTTATGCAAGTTTTAATTCTTAGAACAAAAAAGTCATTTAAATTTAAAGGCAGTCTCATATTTACAATTAAATCATGTGGTTCTGATTACACTTAAATTATCCCTATTATTTACAATCATTTACATTGTTAGGAATCTTTTATAAACATCTGATTAATTTATTTTGCTTTAAAGTATTCAAAGAATTTTTATTACTATTAGTTTAAGATCAGAACTTTTATATCAAACTCTCTTGTCATTTTCAAAATTTGTTGTTTATTTACTGATTTTACAGTTTTCATCTTCTCCGGTTGGATATTTCACTGAAAATAAAAATAAATTACTCTTGTCAAAAATGATTAATCATGCTTAAAAGAGGAGTTCCCCTGTCTGAATATCAAATTTTTAAGCAACCTTCGTCATTAAAAAGGTGCATCGAATAAAAAAAGGAGGTGATTACACAATCTTTGCAATCAATGTTGTTGTTAAAATTGGAACTGATTCTTGAATATTGATTTTTATTGTTTGTCGATATTGAAAATAAAGTTGACGTAATAAGCTTTTTTAGTGCAAACATTGTGTCGAAAAATGATGAATATCATTTTTTTCCAGACATTCTTCACTTATCGATAAAGCTGTAAAAAATGACGAATCGTGAGGAAACCTAAAGAAAATCACTGATAAAAAGAATGGCAATCGTTCTTTCTCTCTCTTAAAAGCAAAAAATTATTTGATCTTAAATGTCAAAAAGTATTTGATACTTTTGGGTTGCTAAAATATGTTTCTTAAATTTGGAGTTATTTTAATTCTTCTATTTAATTTTCTTTTAATTGCAGTTTGTAAAAATGGTGATGGTAGGGTTAAAACTTTTTCTTCGATTTTGTAAAAGTTTTTCAAATTTTAGAGTGTATTTGTCCACAAAATAATATAAATATTCTCTGTGAAAATGAAACGATAATAAATGGAGAGCAAGCTTATTGCGACAATTTTAATTGTGTTTATAATGTAAATTCAAAATTCTAATTTCATTTAATTTATTCTTTTTTTAAATTTTAGTTAATCCCAGATTCATCAATTGATTGTGCAACAACGCATTACAAACTTACAATTGCAGCAGGTTTACGACCTTCAATCGATTACTTGGTTTTTAAAAATAATGGAAAATTTATTCGAAAGTTTGTTGTTTATTTTAAATTTGCATATTTCTGATTATTTTTGTTTCTTTAGTTTTACAGCAGGAAGTGACATACTAACAAATTTCTTTTTTACTGCAACAAATAATTACACCTTTGAATTTCAATCTGGTTCACCTTCAAATCCCCCACAACCAACCGATAATTGGTTTTGGGCTGTTTTAGTTGAGCCAATGCCAGCCCCATTTTTTAAAAGTGTAATTTTGAATGATATTAGTTCGAGATATGTTCAGTGGTTGCCGGATATGACTAAAAATGATGGTTTAATAGTTTGCAGCAATGATTCAACAAAAACTTTGAAAATGTTTTCTTCTTATTCACAATTTGGAGCTTTACAAAATTTTGCTTTGTATGATGGCCGAAATTTGAATAATTTTGTTCAAAAGTGAGTCCTGAAATTTTGAGCAAAGAATCTCAATTTCAATGTTTGTCATTTTAGTTTAAGAGACGGTGGTTCAATATTAACGCTTCCAAATGTCCGTTCAACAATTTCATCATCTGAATGCTTTACCCTTTATGCATCTGAAATATTTCGTCCAGATAACAATGGAAATACGGTATTATTTACTGCTGTCGATAATGGTATGCTTTTTGTTAAAATACAGGGATTTAAAATATTCATTTCTTAAGACAGTAATCAAAATTGTCAAAATGAAAATACTGTTTTTCAAACGATCATTGGCATCTCTGATGAATTTAATGTTTCAATAAAATCAACGGATAAAGGATCTTGTGAAATGACAATCCTGGCTGTAACTGAAGTCGGAACTGATTTACCGCATGTTTGGTTGAGGGGACTTTCAACTTCCTCATCTAATGGACAATACATTTTTAAAAGTACCGTAAATGATAAAACTTTGCTAAGTTTAAAGTTAGTTTTTGCATTAAAATTATATTTAAACAAATTTAATATTTTTAGCAACACAGAAATCTCTCAATGGAAATACCTCGGATTTTATTCACCTGCTTTAAGCATTGTTGCATCCATTTCATCCGATATTTCTGTGCAAATTTCTGGAACAGATCAAAGTGAGAAATTCAAGTAAAAATAAATAAATCAGTTTCAAATTATTTAGATCAAAAATGGATCAATGTTGATTCTGAGGATCTTCAAAAAGGAATAATTACTTCACCTAGTTACTGCGGATTTATGAGGAATTTTGATAATTATCAGCTCTATCGTTCTCTTAATTTTTATAACCAAATACGAATGAAATTTAATGTAAAAGAAATATATGGATCTCCAAATATTATATTTAACACCGATGGACAAAATCAAAGGTTTGTTTTTTAATTTTTAGTTCTGTCATAACTGTTAAAATCTTGAAATGGTCCCAAAATATCTACCTTTCAGAATACTGAACGATACATAAAAATACTGTTTTTAGTTTAAATTCAAATTTAACGACGACAACAATTTCATCAAATTTCTCAATAAATTATGCAGAAAAAGATGCGTTAACAAATGGCTTCTTAATTGAGTACACAATCATTAATGTTGGTCAAAATGGTGTTAAAACAACAACTGAGAATAATAATGCATTTGAAATTCAAATTTCATTTGTTTCTTTAATTTTGTCAGCTTTAATTTCTCTTTATTTTTAAATAATTTGTCTGAATTAAAAAAGTTTTTGTTTCAACCATTTTAAATAATAACAATCCTTATTTTAATAATGATAAAAAACATTTAAAAATTTTGTTAGCAGCCAAAACGACCAAGCACTTTGTCATTTTTTAAAGCTTTAACAAATTTTTATCAAGAAAAAGCGTCAAAGATAAACGCAAAAAAACTGCAATTCAACTAAGCATGGCACCGGGCCGGGCTTTGATTTTTAAAAAATTCCACAGCGGGAACCACGTGAAAATTTACAAAAAAAAAGAAATCGGGCTGGGCTTTTTTTTCACCGGGCCCGGGTCGGGCCGGGCGTCCAAAAAGTCGGCCCATTGCCATGCTTAAATATATTTAAAATCATAAAAACAAACATGGAGGTTTTAAATTGTGCACTATTTGTGTTTTTGTTTTCAATCTTGTTCAAATTCAACAGAAAGAAAACAAGGAAATGGCAAAGATTTTAACAAAAATTTTTCTGCTTTTCGAATATCCTTTTTCATGGATTTTAGAGTTTCGTTGTCAAATGTAAGAAAATAGCGAATATTTTTGTTGTTTTCCTAAAAAAGGTATTCGTATGTTTTGTGGTTTAAATAATTCTTACTTTAATAAAATCATCGAAATCTTGCAGTTTAAACGATTTGGATAGATTAAGGAGCTCGAATTTTTGTAGATTAATGAATGATGGAAGTTTTGACAAGTTTGAAGCAGCCTCAGATTGATTTTCAAAATCATGGAAGTGACTAGAATACATCATTTAAATATATCCAATTTAAATGAATTTAAAAGTTTACTATTTAAATTCTTAAACATTTGGAAGTTCCTTTAAAAGTTCATCAATTCGACATTGTGTTCCATGATGTCCGTTAATGATCATACGTTCTAGGATACAAGTTTTAATTGTCTTTGATGATACTAATTTTAAGTAATCTGCAAATTTAATAATTCCGCTATTAATACGAAGTTTTGTTAATTGACATGTATTAATTCTTTCAAAAATACTTTTGAATTCGTGTGAAAAGCCTGACGATATAAATTCGCCATTGATATTTATTTTGAAACAAGTTTTAATAAGGTCCGAATTATTTAAAAGGTATGGTTTCTCGGAATCATTTGAATATAAACTCCAAATGCCGTATCCATTTTCGATTTTTGTAATATTCAAAACCTAAAAGCAATAAAATAAATAGAATAAATTTTATATTTGTCACATGACAGTGATGAAACTTACAATATTAGATTTGCATGAAAGCAATGATAAATTTGGTTTTGAATCATTAAAAGCTTCATTCAATGATATTATTTGTTCTTCCGATGCCTTCGTTTCAATTTCATGGAATCTTTTCTGCAAATCATCAAAGGAACTTTGTAATAAATTCTTTTCATTTTTTAAATCAATATTCTAAAATATAGTTTTGAATAAAATAAAAAAATTTTGAATACGTTTCTCATGTAAAATATTAAAAATATTGTATTTGTAATCAAATAAATTTTGCATAACATAACAAAAAAATTACTTGTTTCGTAAGATTGTTTATCCTCACATTCAATTTATCAACAGTTATTTGGACACTTTTTCTTTGATCTTCCATTTCTTTTTCAACATATCGGTTTTTTTCTTTAACAGATTTAAGATCTTCAATTAAATTGTTCGCTTTCGTTTCAGCTTCTTCTTTTTGTTGTTTAAATATTTTCATTTCTTTTTCAAAATTTTCAAGAATATTTTTATTATTTAATTCTAAATTGTTATTCTAAAAACTGACACTGTATTAAAAATTGATATTTTTTAAAAACAGTTAACCTTATTTTTAAGCTCAAAAATTTCAGCCTTTAATATATTCATTGTTGCTTGAACCGTTTCATTTTCTTCTTCAACAGAATCCTTAATTTCAGTTTTTATAGTTTTCATTAACAAATTTTCTTCCGACAATTCTTTTATCTTTCCTTCAAATTCTTTTTTCTCATTTTCTAGGATTTTGATCTAAAAGTATGATTTAATTCCAAGTTTATTGAACAAGTAAAACCTTTTCTGCATCGTTTTCAATAACAGAATTCTGCAAATCACTATTAATTTTAGATTCATTTTTGAGCATTTCATTTTTCTCACGTAAATCTTTGATTATTGTTTGTAATTTTGTTACAGTATCTTCCAATTTAATAATTTTTTGTCCTTGTTGATCAATATTAATTTGTTGAAGTTTTTCATTTTCTAATTCTTCGACAAGTTGCTTTAATTTTTCATTTTCATATTGCAACACTTCAAGCTGAATACCGGATAATAAAGTTTTACCCATTGATAATTTTCGCTTTTTTGTTACTTCGGCTTCGTCCCCACCATTTTCGATAGAAAATGAGCCATTTTCGTGATTATTTTCAATGTTTTTGAAATTTTGGAATGAATTCATCAAAACAAATTTGACGTGAACGAAAATCTATAAAAATATTTCTATTAAGTCATGCAGAAAAGTAGAAGGATTAAAATGAACTCGCACTTATCACAGTCGTGCGGGACTACAATGAAAACGAAAAAACAAAATACAGTACAAAAATTTGAAAAAATGTTAACATTATACAAAAAGTCGGGAATTTCATTTCAAAAACACATTTAATTTTTTGCTGTCCATTTTTCATCCTTTTTAAAAAATGGCGGCAAAAAGTAGAAACAAATAAAAAAAGTTCAACATTGCTCGTTTTTTAAAAACTGAAGTCATTGTTATTTCGCAGCATCGATGCAAGGTCATTTTCTTTAAAAAAAGATGGTAATTCTAAAAGGTTCTTTGTATTTATATAAATTAAACTCATTAGAAACAATGTTTGAAATGCAGAGTTTGAAAATAATTAAAAAATTAAATTTTTTGTCAAAATTTGTTTATCATTGGCAAATTTATGATAATGTTGCAATTCCAAACTAGAAAAAGTCAAAAGAAAAATGCAAATTGAAATTTTTTTATTTTGTTTTTCAGTTTATTTTTAATTCGAGCTAAAACAGCCGTTATTCATTTACGAATTTTGTGACCCTCGTTTTGAACAACCTATTATGATTCTTTGAATGCACTTAATTCGCATGTGTTTATTTAATATTAAGCAGTTATTTAAAGCATGATTACTTTTGTTCTCTTTTTTAATTGTTTATTTTTGAGAACAATTAATTCATTCTGTTTTTTAAACATCCCAAAAGTCATTGTTTAAAAAAATATGGATTTTAGGCGGACCTCAACTGAAAAATGTATTTAAATTAATTTACAACACTTGATAAAAATTTAAATTAAAAAAAATGGAAAGCAACGGACAATGTTGCGGAAAAGATATTAAGGTCTGTGAAATCCCTTTATTTAAACTGTGTTTGTCTTTAATATATTTAATTAAGCATTTTAAATTTTATTACAGATTTGTGCAAAGATCGTTGCAATAATTGGAATTGTATCATCGATTCTGTCATTCAATATTCTCGGGCTTGTAATTTATATTTTGGTTTATGTTGGTGTACAAAAGGGTCGACCTGAATATTTACTTCCGGCTAAAATTCTTCTTGTAAGTTTTACCTTTCATTCCTCGTATTGCAGGGTACTGTAATTATTTTTAAGATAATTGGAGTTATTTGTACCATAATTCTTTTGATTGTTGGGTTAGTTGTTGGAATTATTTTTGCAACAAGAGAATCGGATCTTCCAATTCCCAGTCCTTCGACAGATCCAGATCGAGAAACACAGAAAAAATTCAATCGTAAGTTTCCAATAGTTATTATTGCCTTTATTTAAAAATAATAAATTGTTTACAGCAATATTTATTGTGATTTATGGAATTTTATTCCTTTTTGGAATTATTTATCTTTTTATTTCACTCATTATTATTCACAGAGCTCGAAATTATTTACTTTTGCATCCTGGAATGCCCGAATTTAGTCGATCATTTTCTTTTGATGAAAAATAACGCCAAATACTGAACAGAAATTTATTTTTCAATATTATTTTACATATATTTCAAATTAAACATATTCTATCAGATTTTTAACTGGTGTGTAAATAATATCTAAATAAGTTTTTATTAAATCTTCTGTGCACACAAAGATTAAAAACAATAAACATACATCACATTTTTTGAACAAAACACAAAATTTTAATTGACATTTTTATCTTTCATTGTTTAACTAAAAACATGCTTTCGAATATCTCATTATCTGAATAAATAATTAAATCTATGCTCTGAATTCACAAAATTTAAAGTAATCGTATTTATATAAAAATTTAGTTTTGTTGAATACGAAGAAAACCGTATCCTAAATCAAAAAATAAGGTCTTGAAAAATGTTTAAATTTGATACCGCAGGTCCAAAAATAAGCAATCAATAAATGGACAAAATATTTTTTCTCCAAAGGAATACAGCATGGAAAGTCAAATAAATTTTCGAGTTATCCTTCTCTTCTATTTATTATGAAAACATTACAAACAAATTAAAACACTTTTAACAGTAATTAAATACGATTTCGAAGAATTATTTTCAATTTGAGTGTCTCAAAACCCATCAATGCTCTTGTAACTTCCTTTGTCTAAAATATTAAGATTTGTATTAATCAGAAAAACTTTATTTTTATACCTCTGTTTGATCGCAAATTTTAAATTTGAATTCTTTCAACAATTTTACAATTGTTGCCTTTGTTTCATACATTGCTAAATTTTTTCCGGGACAAATTCGTGGCCCTGCCCCAAAAGGAAGCCATGCCATGGGATGCCTATTTTTACTATTTTCAGGAAGAAAACGATCCGGATTTAATTTTCCTGCATCTTTCCCCCAGACTTTTTCATCCATACAAATAACAGGGATATTTGGAAGAATACAAGTGCCTTTTTCGACCAACAGGGAAGTTCCATCCGAACATTGAAGCGTGACAGATTCAATAGCTCGGCGGGGAGTTGCACTGAAAATGAATGAAACATAATCAATAGTTAAATACAATAAAAAGGATTACGTATATCCAAATGGATGCAATCGAGCCACTTCTTTTACAAATCTTTCAAGATATTGAAAATCCTTAATTTTGTTGTAATTTATGTCATCCTGTAACGTTCAAAAGATTATGCAAATATCCTTCATGTACATGCATGAGAATTCATACAAGTGTGAGTCAACCTACTTCTGACAAAATAAAATCATCAATTTCTTGAAGCAACAATTTTTCAAATTCCGGATGTAAAGCAATTTCATACAAGCAATAATCAATTAATGTTGCAGTTGTATCTGCTCCACCAATTAAAAATGTCATTGCAGATCCAATTAACTCATCTCTGGTTAATTTTTTTGGAATTTTAATATCCAAATCTGGCTTATTCGAAATATCCAAATCATCTTCCTGTGCTTCCCGAAGAAAATCCATAAAATCTTGATGTCTTTTTTCTTTTTCTTCAACAGATTCATTTTCGCGTTTAGTAATTGTTTTCTAAAACATGCCATTACCGTATATCCATATGTAGAAAAAAAAACATTGTAAAAATTACGTCAATCATTTTTCGCATTTGTTGAGCAAATCTTAAAGCAGTAAAAATCGTAAAAATTTGAAGATATTTTGTTACACATAAAAAGTCATAAGTTCCAGCAAAAAAAGATGGCACAAAATGTTTTGCCGTATCTTTCGGCCCAAAAAGACCAAGAACTTTTTGAAGGAATTCACTTTTTCCAAATTCTTCATCGATTCCCATTGCGGATCGAGAAATTACTGCGAAAGTCATATCCAAGATACTTCTTAAAATTAAAACCAACCGTAATTCAGGTTTTAAAACTTATATTTAAAGCTTACGGTATTACATCAACAATATTTTGATTATCTTGCTTTTTCTTTAATGCTTGAACAAGTTCATCATGGGTCCGTTTCATAATTGGATCAACAGATTTTATTTTTGAAATTGTCAAGGATGCCGAAAAAAGTGCCCTCAAACGTTTCCATTGATTTCCTTGTCCAAAAAAGACATTCAATTGTGGCCCGCCATTTTCTTGATCAATGGCAACAGTGGCATGTAATTGCCGAGCTTGAAAGGCATGAAATTGTTTTACATAAACTTCATTAATAATATTCAAATCAGAAGTAACAATTACTCGATGAGCCCCTTGAAGCATGCCAAAAGTTGGACCATACTTTTTATGCCATTCTACAAGTTTTTCATGCTGTTTTTGATCTTTTTCAAATTCTTCAAGATTCCCAAGAAAAATGGATGTAATTGGAGGTTGGGGAAGTCCAAGCCGTTGAAAATATATTGAACGGTATTTAAGAAAAAAGCTTAAAATATGTATATTACTGTAACGACGGGAAAACAATGACAACTTTAAACATACAAATATGCGATCCCCAATGGGAATGCCAAAATTGCTGTCCAAGTTGCAATTTTCAGCAGCAATGAAAACAATGTCGACAAAAATGTTAAAAGAACCATGATAAAATATTTAATCAAATAGAAAATGTTTTTGTTTCTTTTTGCTTTTTTATATGTACACTTTGTTTTTTAAAGGGATCAGTCGAACTTTTATTTTTTTGATAATGATAAATTATTTGTTCAAAATTGTACATCATTGATTGATACTTTATTTTTGTGATTTTTTGTGCAGAGAATGTATTTTGTGTTTTTATCCAAAATTTTGTTGACCAAAGTAAACAAGAAAATAATTTCGAACCACTCAAAAAATATCCAACAGAAGTTACTTATTTTTTTAACACCTAAAATATGTAATTGGATTCAAAATTATCGACATTATTAAAGATTGTTTTCTTGAATAATTATCTTCTTTTCGACTAAACTGGTCATTAATTATTCTTTACTTGTAAACACACACATATCACGGATCTCTTTAAAACAATCCAAAAACTAATTTTAAATAGAAAAATTAGTTTTTAGGCTAACAAAGTAAGCAAACAAAATTGCAAAAACTTTAAGTCTGAAAAGAAACAAGTTTGAATTTCATCAACCCTGAAAATCTGCACCACACGAATAATGTCTCGACACAAAAATATTCCTACAAAACTGGCGACAAAGATTCTTTTTTTCTCACTGATTACCACAACGCCGACGCCGGTGTCACGGCGTTAGCGTCGGCATCACCATTTTGTGGTCGGCGTCTCACTCCGAGTGAGTCACTCGGCGTCGACGCCGAGACGCTGGAGATATAAATTTTCACAAAACATGTTTAATTCTTCGTTTTTAACGTTGACAAGTACTTGTTTCGCTCTAATCAGTTGTTTCTTGAACATAAATACCAATATCCAACATGTTTATAAGGAATTTTTAATATTTATGGTGAATCTGAAAAAAAGCTCCCCGGCGTCACTCGGCGTTGGCGTCACTTTTTTTGAAAAGTGGAAACACCGGATTCACACTTATTAATCTATAGATCTCTTATTATTTGTTTTTACTATTAATTATCAATATTTGATTGTTTTGTATTATTAGATATACAAAAATTTTCTAAGTCCGTGAATGCATTAACAAAAAAATTATTAAATTAAAAATTTAGAAATTAAGAAAAAACCTTTAAAGCAAATTGATAGCTCATAAAGAAAGGAATCCAAAAAGCTATAAATTTTTATTTTTTGTCAAGTCCTAGGATCTAGATCCTCGAAAAAAGTTTAGGTCTTCGATTTGGCTGAAAATTTGGGAAAACAAACTTTAGGCCCATATAAACCTTCTGTGAAAATTTGAGGTTCTGGAACCTAAAATTTTTATGTTTTTCACGCGATTAAAACCCATGCGTGTTAAAATTTACACCCTGTATAATATTTTATATTATAATTTATTAACATCAAAAAATGAGTAGCCGAAAGGAAGGAATTCATGCTCGATACTCTAAAAAAGTCTTTCGAAATCTTCCTCCAAATATTGCTCGAAGTGTCTTTTGTAATTAAAAATAATAACAAAATCATCCCATGATTTTGTTTTTTTCTGGAATGTTAGAGATCTTAGAGACAAAAGAAAGCTCTGTTGAATTTGATTTAGATCCGTTAAGTTTTAATTTTTTTAAATTTATTAAAACTTAACGGTTAGAATTTTTGACCGTAATATTTCTGACTTTGTTTTAGTATACACAATCAATGAAAACAGAAATTTCTTTTCAGATTGAATTTACTTGAATTCTGCAGATTATTTTTTATAAAGAAAAACATTTTACGATAAAAAGGAAATACATAAAAAAAAGATAAAAAAAGAGATTCAAGATTTTTCGAGTATCATCAGTAGGAAGGATCAAAACGTTCAATTTCCAAATGAACTTTGGAAGCAGCTTTCTTGAAAACTTTTTTTTGAGATTCAGTTAATTCGAAATTTGTTGAAAGACAAATATCTTTAAGATCATCATTCAAACAAGTTTCGGCTCGAGCTTTCATCACCTTAAAGAATGCAGCCAGCAATGTTTCTTCAGGAATTCGACGACGGCCATTTGAAGTTTCAATTTCAAAGCAGATGGTGCCATTATTATCATAAAGTTCAAAGCCCCATTCTGGTTCAAAATAAACTTCATTCAAAGGTTTTCCAATAATTTTAAGGATGTCTAAAAAAGAGAATTGGATGAGATAGTTTAAAAGGACATTTAAAAATATTACCATATGCAACATGATAGGGATAATCTTCGTATTGATATTGAGCCACCTCTCCGAATTCAATAGTGTTATCTGCCATCGATAAATACAAAGGTGTCCAATCATTGTCTGAAAAAAGGATATATGAAAGAATGTAAAGAATAGCGTAATCAAATACACAACTCAAATTCTTTAAAAGGAAGCAAAAAATGAGCAAATAAACCAACCGAAAATATTTTTAAGCAATTCTTTTCTTCCATTTCGATTAACTTCAATCCCAAATCGACCATCATCTAAGAATACAAATGAGACTTCAGTAAATTCTTCATATTGCTCAGTAGTAGCAGCAGATGAGATGTTATCTGAATCAGTTGTAGCAGAGAATGCAGGTGGAGGAAAAACAACACTTGAACGACCACTATTCAAGCTTTCACGTTTCAAGGTTTGTGTATCAGAAGAATCTTTTCTATTTTGGGAATGAACAGATCCTAATCCAGAATCATATGAATCTTTTGAAGAATACATTCGAAGCCATGGTTCTTTGATTAATGCTGCAGGGAAATTTGTTTCATCAGTTTGAACAAGAGCATTTTTAAGATTTGGATTTGGGTTGTAACTGTAATGGTAATGTGGA
Organism: Panagrolaimus sp. LJ2414; assembly: GCA_024447195.1. Taxonomy (NCBI): domain Eukaryota; kingdom Metazoa; phylum Nematoda; class Chromadorea; order Rhabditida; family Panagrolaimidae; genus Panagrolaimus; species Panagrolaimus sp. LJ2414. Next base: position 922,849 of record JAMRXY010000290.1, on the reverse strand, counting down.
AATAAGGTTTCATCAGCTTTTGGAGAAGAATATGGTAATGGAATTGCAGGTGGTTCAATCCATTCACTATTTTTTTCTTTCTCCCATTGATCGTTTTCTTTTTCGATTTCCTTTTCAATTGTCTTTGGTTGTTGATCTTTGACTTCCTAAACAATTTATTCTCTATTTACATTTTACTTCTCGTACAAAAGCTCACTTCAAGTTGTCTTGGCTTTGGTTCAATAGGAGCAAATCCGATAGGATATTTCTTTTCTGATGGTTTTTGTACTGGTTGCTTATTCACAATTGTAGGCTTTGCAGTACCAAAGGAGGCAAACGAAACAGTTCCAACAGTATTTTTTGTCTTTGCTGGCGAAGGTCCATATTTATCCTAACAAATAAAAAGCCATTGGAATACTGAAAAAAACAAAACAAACGGCAAGAAAAGCTTCTTCTCGTGGTGGACTACGTGAAGATAAAAAGTGATGATCCAATTCTCGAAGCTTCTTTCTAAAAGATTAAAGATTAGATATACATTCTTATTAGTACAATATCATCGGTATTGATTTCAACAGGTGAGCGAGAGCATTTAGGACCCGTACAACACAAATATGCTTTTATCTTTAAAAATAAAAACACTTACGCATCATGTGGAGGAGGTGCACGATTCTTTACAGTAGTTGTAATTGTTGGCAAAGGTGCTGTCTTAGTTTTTTGCTTCTTTTCTTTTTCTTCAACAGGAGGTCCAAACTTCTTCTAAAAATTATTCAAACATTAATTGGAATTTCAACACACGCAAAAACCCCACATCTCGTTCTTCCCAGGCATCATTATCTCTTGTCATCTGACCCTTGCCACAAACACATTTCAAATTCTTTTGCACAAGGGCTAAACCTTTCTTTTGCCATAATCGTTCTCGACTAATTCGTAACTTTTCTGATAAACTTTTATCATAACCTTAAAAGTGATAATATAGGAGATACAAAAAAATTCCCACAAAAACTGAAACCTTTGGATGTGATTAAAGTCATCAAATTTTGTTCCAAAGATCGAAAGCATTCAATATGAACCAAATGTTTTGCATATGAGCAATCAGAATTTGTACAACACATTTTGATTCCATCTGCCATTGTTTCAGGTAACGGATGTCCAACTCGAGTACATTTCATAAATGGAACACAACACATAATTTGACCAGTTCGATCATAAAAGATTCCATCAGCTTGATTAACCTTTGTATCGATATCTCTAAAAAAGAAAAAACAAATCAATAAATTTAGAGCCTGAAAAAAATTAAACAAACTAACTTCTTTTGCTTCTTAACTTGTTTCAGTTCTTCTTTTACAAACTTCTTATCCCGCATCTCGAATATATACAATTTAAATAAATGAAGTGAGTGCCAAAATAAACAAACAAAAATAATATATGCACTATTTACAAAAAGTAAACATTGATAATAACTTTGTGTATCAAATCGTCTGAAAATTATGCAGATTTGTTACAAAGAAGAAATTTGTTAATCAAAATGGGGAAATAAAAAATGAAAGGCTAGAAAAATGGATAAGTGGAACATATCACGGCATAAGTGGATCATCTTATTTTCTTATGCCAGTGACACAAAAGCTGAATCAAAAAAAAGGCGGCAGATTTTCAAAGAGGATTTTTAGAAAAGCCAATTTCAACAGACACAAGAAATACACGATTGAACTTTATTTATATTAACTTTTTTAAAACAAAAGTAATTAAAGATGATATGAAATTTTAAAACTTTAAATTTTTGATTTACAAAGACTTTCCCTGCCCATCTCTATACAAAGTTTTTGAAAAAACACAATTTATACTTTTTTTGTTGATTGTCATTCAAAGACATTTCAACAAAAAAGTGTCTTTGTTAAAGAAAGAAAAAAAAGCATCCGCAAAAAAGTGTTCGTTGAAAACGAAGAGGGACAAAAAATATCGATTCTGAATATCTTTTTTTCGCTTTCTAAATTTTAGACTAGTAACTAGTCGCTAGTTGTAACCTTTAAAATGAAGATACTCTTTCTCTCTCTTTTGCACTATTTTCAAATGAGACGTTTTTTTCTTCAATGCTAAAAAAAGAACAAAGGCTGTTGCAGTGTAAAAAAGACGGAAAAATCATATTCAAAGCAATTTTCAAAAGGAAAAAATTCTTCTTCTCTAAGGGACTGTCCAGATCTGGTGTGAACACAGACGGGAAAAATAGCAATCCATCTGGCATTTTCAAAGCGCATCAAAGATAAAATAGGTCATTCAATGCATGCAGCTTTTTTATAAGACAAATGAATAGACCAAAAAAAATCTATGTTGCAACAAAGATATTTTGTATTGAATTTGAAGGGTGAAAAACACGATGTCACAAAAGTAAAATTTTATTTTGCAGAAAAAGGATCGTCCAGATATGACGTCATCTGAAAATCAGCGTTACCCCCAATACATCAAAGACACTTTTTGCCGCACATCAAACGCGGCACGGTCATTACCCCCTTTCTCCCCCATGACGTCATATCTGGACGATCCCAAAAACGAGATAAATATTTTATGATGAATTATTGAAAGAATAATTTGAAACCTTGTAAATCATTATTATATTTCTGAATGAAGTAGTAACGTTTAAAAAAAGGTTTTTCATGATTTGTTTGTAACAATTATAAATTGATCGGGAATTGTTTTTAAAAGCCTTTAAAATGCTATTTAATTATTTACAACAAAAGCACAGATAATAAACAACAGTGTTTCATATCTGTGCTTTTGGGATGAAAAAAGTGTTCTTCAATTTACAAGAAAAACAAATATCAGCAATTAAAAATCGGTTTTAGAAGTGTCCATTAAAACAGAAATATTCTTACACAAATTTCTTTCTGAAAAAAGGACATTTTTTGCGAAAGAAAAGAAAGTAGTGGTAGGTATTTGCATATAAAAACAAGTGAATGTCGAAATTTTTAATCGGAAAAACGATAGCAACGTTACATTATTGCTTATACAAAAATATGTTTTTTGCACATTTGCAAAAGAGAGACAAAAGCTAAAAATCGTCAGAAACATTTGATGTTGAAATAATATTGCTTTATTTTACGAAGAAAAACCGAGTAAAAGAGACGAATGAGAAAATATCGAAAAAAGGGGGTCTTTAAAATTTAAAGACCCCCTTTTTCGATATATATGTTACGTTCGGACGATTCTTCAGATCGGACGTAACATATATATTTAAAGTTTAAATATTAAGAAAAAGAGGAAGGGCTGTCTAGAACGACGTGAGTCATGAATCCTTTTTCCACAGTTCTTTCAACAAGTAATTTTAAAGCAGATCAACCTCAGAAATTATTTTTATTGTACATCAAAGAAAATAGCTTTAATATTAAAGTATAATGAAGATTCGATAAAGCTTGTCAGAACATTATTAATTTTTATTTAAAAGTGCTTTAAAACAGTTATTAATTTTTAAAAAATTTGCACGTTATAATTTTCATAACACAGTTGTGACTAAAATGGTTGTTATCGCAGTAATTTTTGAATTTCTTCTAAATGCTTTGTAGTAAACTCCACATGAAAGAGTTATCGTAATTAATGAAATTGTAGGACCATAGGGGCCAATGTAAATTGTTAATTGTTTTCCCGATGTCTAAAACAATGAATTTGTTAAATAATTAAATAATATCTCTTAAAATTAAATGTTAAACATACAGCATAAAAAATTTGTCCAATTAAAAGTGGAATAAATTCTATGATAGTCGTGGCAGAAATCATAATAAATGTGATTCGATTTATTCGTTTTATTGCGGGCGTCATTGAATGAACAAATTTTTTGAGAGAAAATGCAAAAAATGAGGATGAAATTAAACTGGCAAATACAAAAGTGCCCTTAACATAAATCAACGAAGATGCGGTACTTTGAAGGAAGCAACCAAATGTTCGACAATTTGTTTCCGTGCCCTCAGGGTAATACGGTAGAAATGAAAGAATGAAAACAGAAATGACGCTCGAAATACAAAAAGTCGAAAATGCCATAAACCATAATTGCCGAGATTTGTAATATTGAAAGGGAAAATAAATTGTGATGCAACGTTCAATGCATAAAAATATTTCAATGAAGGATCCCATCAAACTTAAAATATACGGCGAAATTCCAAGAAGATACAAAAGTCTTCCATTATAGACTACGGTATCGAATCTCCAAAATATAAAATAATACGGATAATACGATAAACTTACAATCCCAAGAACAAAAACATAAACAAAATACACAATTAAAATTGGAGAAACAATTGGACTTTTAAAAAATAAAATTACTGTTGAGAAATACAGTGAAATCAAAATCAAAATAAAAGTTATTGATTGATGAAATAAAATTAAATATATTTCATATGACATTTCAAAAAAACTTAAAGTAAAAATGTTGAAAAACAATTGTGCCAAATTTTTGTTTATAACATTTGTGTAAAATGAGAAACATTTGACTCGTGACAACATTGTTCATTCATTTGTTAAAATGAATGAAGCATTATTCGTTAATTAATATGTTAAGTAATTTATTTAAAAAGTAATGCGATGATGTTATCAAAAAAAGGAAGTTTGTACATAAATTATATTTGCTCTACGACTGTTTCGTAGAATTAATTCCAAGGAATTTAACAAAGCTTTAAATGTGATACCGTCAATATTGTGAATAGTATTTTATAAGTTGTAATATTTTACATAGCAATGAAAAAACGCGGCGACAAAAAAACTCTCATCGGTGATTTGTCGGTTACGAATTCGTCATTGATGGTGACGCAGCAATGTCGAATTCGTAACTGGTGAGAAAATTTTTCTCACTGTAGTGATGGTGTTAGTGTCGAATTCGTCACCGGTTTTTTTCAGTAAGCAGCACAGAAAATTTAGTTGGAAATGTTATATTCGGATTCTCTATCCTCGAGTTAGTAAAGTAGCCTAACATTAAGAGATAATTTTCTGTGTTACTTTTTAAGATATTACAATTTAAAAAATACTATTTACAATATTTACGGCCTCAAAATAATGACAATAACAGATAGAAAGAAGGTTTTATTTGCACTATTTTTAAGCCACAACTGTAAGTTAAGTTTAAAAACTTACAGTAATGCAAAGGGTTGAGTTTTTTGGATTATTTTCTTTCAGAAAAATATCAATAGTTTTTCACAATTGTAAATATCCTTTTTTATATGAATTTTTTTAATCGTTTTTAATTTTTATTTTGCAATCCGAATCTTTTTTAAAGTGATAATGACAAATATTCATTTTTTAAGTTTGTGAAAAACGTACAATCAGTAACTTTTAAAAAAAACGAAGTGTCGCGGAGAAACACCGCGATATAAGAAATTTGCATATATCTCTAATTATTCTCTTCCAATGTCTATATAAGCTTGAGTTGTCATCATTTTATTTGTCGTTTGTATCATTTCCGTCATCAATGTAAAGTCGTCAATAAAACTCTCTTGTTATGGTAATTCGTCGTAACACGAAGTTTCACAAAAAACTTATTTCCTGTGATTGTTTTATTCTCGAAATATTCTTCAATTTCACTTTTTCTAATAATTTGCTCATTTGATTTCTGGGGAAAGACATAACATTTGCTCGAAGGTGTAATAATTTGTTCCAAAAATGTGCAAAAAAGTTCACCATTAAAGGTTACATCAAGTTTATAAAGGAAAATCCATGTCATTTCAAGGTTGTAATCCATTTTTAATTTATTTAACCTTCTTAAAGTTTCCAAACTGAACTTTTCGTTTTCATTTTTGTATGCCATTTGTAAAAGGCACTTAAATTTTTGTAGAATAACATCAATTGGAACATTGGAACCATTATTAGAATAAAAAATACTTGAATTCCTTAAATCAAAATACATTATTTGAGAATTTACAATTAGGGTATCAAATTGTTCAAGTGTTAAAATTGAATCTGATATATCTAATTTTTTAAGGTTACATCGATAGACCCGTTCTTTCACTGATGAGCTTACATGATGTAGAGTTAATTCATTTTCAAACCAAAATAATAATTGTTTGTTAAAGTTCATTTCTTTACGATTTTTGAATACCATATCCCTGTGACAGTTGCAATATTTTTTGATAATCAAAATTTGGCGTTTTGCAAAAAAATATTTGCATGTTTGATAAAGTTTTTCGAGGGCATACGGTGATTTTGATTGATTTAAAAGATAAGAAATAACATCGGGTGGAAATGAAAAAAATTGTTTACGTGGAGTAAAAACGTAAATTCTTTAGAATATGAAAGAATATCAATAAATTTTGAATAATTCTTTTGCTTTTCAATGCTAAAATAATCCAAGGTCATATTTAACAAAAATATTTTCTTGATATAAATAACTGCAGCACAACTTGGTTTTAGATTAATAAATGCGAAAATTATTGTATTAAAAATAATCGTGGCACAATTAATTAAACCCAACTCTCTTAAACAAAGACGCTTAAATATTATTCAAGTGAAGGAAAAGGCTCACATATGAAACCCTAAGTGGTTCCAAGAACCATTGTTTTAAAAAGAAAACGGATTGCTCTAAGGTCAAAAAAAGACGATATTATTTGCTAAAGAAATGAAGGAAAAACATGTCGAACGGAATCAGAAATAAATTTCAAAACATTAGAATCTTTGTCCAAACAATATTTGCCAAACCTATAATTGTTTTTTTTTCTTAAAAGAACAAGTGCATCGGAAACTAAAACAATGATTTATTCATGATTTTAGGAGCCAGTAATTATTTTTCTTAAGAAAAAATTCTATCCTAGACGCTCCCTTTAACAATAATTAGTTTTTTTACAACCTTAAAGTGATAATTTTTTGCAGATGTATGAACATAAACATAACTATTATCCTTGAATTATTTTTTGTCATATTTTTCTTTTCATCACATTTAAAAAAACATTTATTCATGGAGAACCAAAAAATGAAATTATAAAACTTACATCAAAATTGTAAACAAAAGTAAAAACAAAATTTTAATCAAAGCAAAAACTCATATTCTTTGAACATTGTTGATGTTAAATAATCTTTAAGTGATAACTGATAAAAAAAACAAACAACTTTTTTAATGGTGTAAAAAAAAGAAATTTTCCTCCTCAAAATCATGTGTGCATTAAAATCAATTTTTTTCTACCGAAAATGCTTTATTTTGTCCAAACTTTGATAATTTTGTTATTTTATAGTAAGACTGTATTAAATGTTCAAACAAAACCTAATATTTTTGAAGCAACATTTTGTGAGGGAGAAATTGCGATAATATCATGTCATGAAAATACGAATATTTCAATTCTGTTAGCAAATTATGGACGATTTTCTGTATCCGTTTGTAATCCGTCCGCCGATACAGCATTGGACATTTATTGTTTTAATAATGAAACATTAAATATTTTAAGAAATAAATGTGAAGGCAAAAATGAATGTGATATTTCTGTTGAGAGTACAGTATTTGGAGATCATTGTTCTGACACTTCCAAATATTTAGAGGTACAGTATATGTGCTTACCAGTTCCAGATACATCGTCTCCAGAATTCTGCAATTGCACAATTGGAGAACACCGTTTAAATAATCAAGATGAACTATTTTGTTCCAAATATCAGAATGATGGCATTGTATTTATCATTATTTTGTTATTAGTTGCTGGTATTGGAGGTGCACTTCTTGGAATGATATTTTTGTATATTTTTATAAAACGATATTACATGATTACAAAGAAATCTGAAGTAATTCAACGCCGCCAAAATAAAGCCCGATTTTTGAGAAACTACAGCTTTTTGAAATCATTTTGGCACAGGAGGCTGAAAGTCATGTCAGAAGGGTATCAAAGGTATTTTCTAGGTAAATAAGGTCCGAAAACGTCATTTTCGTTGTCATTTTTGTCCTAAGTGCTCTAGTTTTCGATATGCAAATTTGTCAAGTCAAAAATGAAAAATCGCCGTCTTTGAAGATAAAAGTACAAATTTGGTATCATTCGAAAGCCCTTGACGAGCTGAGTTCAAAAAAATTAGAAACTAAGACATTTGACCCTTTTGAAGGGACGATAACTGTCACAGAACGCCAAAAACAGTAAAAATTTGCAGAAATGTCGTCGTAACTCGTTTTTTCACACTGTCTCACCTGGTTTTCTCAACGGAATCGGATTCCCCATCATTTTTTGCCCTTAGGGCGAACAATATCAAAGAAATCGACAGGGGCCCACGGGTTGCCTGAATTTTTGAAAGTACTGCGTTATTTAACTCAAAAATGCAAAAATCGTCATTTTTGCTCCAATTCACCCAAATTTGGGCGGAAATGATAGAACATAGTTAGAAATGATTTTAGCAAAACATTTTGTACCAAAATATGCAAATTTGGATTTTTAAGACCACGATTAAGGTCAAAACCCATAAAAATGGCATATTTTCGGGATAAAATCCCTAAAATGGTTACAGTCAGGTATTTTTGTGTCCAGATGGTTCTATAATTATTATAAGTATGTCTACTAACTATTTCTAGCATACAAACATCATATACTCCCGGTAACCCAGTTTTTTAGGGTAATTAAAAACCCTCATTTTGAGGCAAAAAAACGCGATTTTTGACTGATATCAAAATAAGTAAAACTTCAACTATAATTTCGAAATTTGTGTTTACAATGCTCGTCTAGGTGTCTAGTACTTATTTAAATCACAATATACCTTGTACTTTATCACATTTTGAAATCGCGACATTATAAACATACCTCATTTTTTCGAAAAATGTCATTTAACTAGTACGTCAATTATTCTTTCGAAATTCGGTCTTAAAATGATCCTCTGGACCTGTAGTACATATTTTTATCATATTATATCCGGTAATCTATCTCGTTTTAAAATCAAACCAGTTGAAACTTGCCTAGTTTAAACGAAATTTCGCGAAACACTTGTTCATTGCTATAGACACAAAACTCAGGTACTTTTTATAACAAACACAGATTTTTTGAAGTATGTTATCATTTAAATAAATACTACAGGTCCAGAGGATCATTTTAAGACCGAATTTCGAAAGAATAATTGACGTACTAGTTAAATGACATTTTTTTCGAAAAAATGAGGTATGTTTATAATGTCGCGATTTCAAAATGTGATAAAGTACAAGGTATATTGTGATTTAAATAAGTACTAGACACCTAGACGAGCATTGTAAACACAAATTTCGAAATTATAGTTGAAGTTTTACTTATTTTGATATCAGTCAAAAATCGCGTTTTTTTGCCTCAAAATGAGGGTTTTTAATTACCCTAAAAAACTGGGTTACCGGGAGTATATGATGTTTGTATGCTAGAAATAGTTAGTAGACATACTTATAATAATTATAGAACCATCTGGACACAAAAATACCTGACTGTAACCATTTTAGGGATTTTATCCCGAAAATATGCCATTTTTATGGGTTTTGACCTTAATCGTGGTCTTAAAAATCCAAATTTGCATATTTTGGTACAAAATGTTTTGCTAAAATCATTTCTAACTATGTTCTATCATTTCCGCCCAAATTTGGGTGAATTGGAGCAAAAATGACGATTTTTGCATTTTTGAGTTAAATAACGCAGTACTTTCAAAAATTCAGGCAACCCGTGGGCCCCTGTCGATTTCTTTGATATTGTTCGCCCTAAGGGCAAAAAATGATGGGGAATCCGATTCCGTTGAGAAAACCAGGTGAGACAGTGTGAAAAAACGAGTTACGACGACATTTCTGCAAATTTTTACTGTTTTTGGCGTTCTGTGACAGTTATCGTCCCTTCAAAAGGGTCAAATGTCTTAGTTTCTAATTTTTTTGAACTCAGCTCGTCAAGGGCTTTCGAATGATACCAAATTTGTACTTTTATCTTCAAAGACGGCGATTTTTCATTTTTGACTTGACAAATTTGCATATCGAAAACTAGAGCACTTAGGACAAAAATGACAACGAAAATGACGTTTTTGGACCTTATTTACCTAGAAAATACCTTTGATACCCTTCTGACATGACTTTCAGCCTCCTGTGCCAAGGAATGTTTGAGTTTTTCAAAAATCGGGCTATAATCAAAAGAGAAGCCATGAAAAAGTTCATTTGCAAATGACTAATAATTTGGATGAAAAAGAAAGCCCAAATGATTATGATGAAATACTTTAAAAACCAATAATTTTATGTCAATGAGAATTACAAAATTATATGCTAATTTAATTAAAAAATTCGAAATTTTAATAAAATATTTATTGGAAATGTATTTTTTCAGGATGAAATAATAATAATAAAAAAAGGATCAAAAATAAAAACAAAAAAAAGATAAAAAGCTGGGATAACTTTTAAACATCTTCACATTCTTCAAAAGTAAGTTTAAAAACAATTTGATCATCGGCAACAAAATGTTGTTGTTGTTGTTGTTGTTGTTGTTGACGGTGTTTTTGAGTCCAAGAAGGCAAACGCCTTCGAAAATCTCCTCCAATTCGAGATCGATGAAATGAATTTGGAAGTTTACAAAGAACCGGCGGGGAATTTATGTCAATTGCATATTCACCATTTTCATCGATATCTGTGAATCTTCTTGAACTTGGGGAATTTCTTTTTGATTCTCGATGTTGTTGACCTTTTGGGGATGGGCTGTGCTCCGCTTCACTCGATGATAGATCTTCTGAAGAGGCAACCGGAGCCAAAGGTGGAAGTTCTTGAATAAGTTTTTCTCTGAAAAATAAAATTTGCATAAAGAGATAAATGTACTTGTAAAACTTACTTTTCTTTATCCAAAAAGTCAAGTTGTTCAACGAAAAGCTGCCTTGCGGTTTCAATATTTGAAGCTGATGTACTTCGGGATCTTGGGGCAATTGGGGTTGCGGAAGGTTCCCTTTCATCCAAGGTATTGGCGGAACTTTTTGATGACATGGATGTTCCAGGTGGTGGAGCTGTATCATCTGAATTTCCAGAAGTTCGACGATGTTGATCAATTTTACGCAAATTTTCTGTCACAGTTTCACTTGCATGTTCCAATTCAACAATTTGGGTTACCGTTGATCGATATTGTTTCAATTTTTCCTCAATCAAAGTTTGAACACAAACAACTTGTTTTTGAACATCTAAAAGTTGTTCCTGTGCATGCACAACAATATTTCGTCTTAGCATGCATGGGGCAAATATTACTGCTAAATTTGATGCTGACATTTTATTTACGCTTTCCTAAAATTACTTTTGTTAAAGTATTACAGTACATTAAAAACAAACTTGATGAGCAATTCTTGAAAGATGAAACATTAACCGATCAAGAACAGCTTTATTATTTTTGGGTAACATATCCACCATTACAGAAAGGCAACGAATTCGTTCACCTTGATCTTTTACTTCTATATTTAAAAAATTATTATTCAAATTGAAATTAAAATTTGCATACCAGAAACATTCAAAAAGTTTTCGTACAGCTCAAATGGAATTAAAGGTTCAGCCATTTCTCGGAAGAATGCTTTTACCAATGTTGCAACCACATGAACAGGAGTTTCATCAAAGTTTAACTCGTCTTGATCTAAATTTGCATAATTATGAATGCTTTCGTCATAAATATTATCTTACTTTCTTCAGTTTCAATAACTTTTCGAACATTTCGTACAGTTGGTAGTGCACCACTTTTTCGATAAATTCCTTCAATAAAAAGTGCCCGAACTTCAATTGTTGTCATTAATTTATTTAGCACAATTGGGATTGCATGATCATCATCAATTAATACATTTAAATCAGCTCCAAAGAATCGATTTTGGATCTTAAAAAATTGCATTCAAAATTTACAAATTTTAGCAAATGAAAAAATCAATAAAAAAGGGGGCAACTTTCTACTTTAATGTGAATGTTAGGAACTTTATTTGGTTGAGGTTGAAGTCACTTAGTTAGTTGGTAGTTAGGTGTAAGTTAAAAACCAACCTGTTCATTATTTGTTGTCGCTTTAGTACACATATAATTAACCTTGCTGTGACATTTTTTGTGACAACTTAATCGACAATTTATACAAATAAAAATCTTCTCTGCGTGCCACATAAATTGATTACAAATTTCGCAATATGTTGGAACATGCACAAAATCCAATTTAAATCGATGACCATTATGCAAAGTGACATCGGATTTTCTCCTCTTCTTTCGAACACTTTGAAACTGGAAAAAAATTAATTTTAAGCATCATTTTTCAGAAAATAAGTTTGTTTTTTAAACCGGCATGCATAAGTACTTCACATTTTACATTTTATCATAGTTTAAAGGTTATCGTAAAACCTACTTTAATAATGCTGGATTTTTTTCCGGCACTTTTTCTTTTAATTTGTTGTTGCATAAATTCATTTAAGAAACCTCGAAAAGCATTTACACCCAAATTTGTTGGAAATGTAACATGTTCTTGATTGCAAACTTTCGTCAAAAGACCTTCAAATGTGGTAATGAGATCACGATATTTTAAATTGGTTTTGTCTTCCTAAATATCTTCATTACAATTAGTTTTATGCAAATTTTTTAAAGTTACCGATAAAATTGCTTCATAACCAATCAATTCCATATGGAATTCTTTAAGAGATTTTTTAAAAAGTGCATCAACAAAAGTTTCACGTTTCTTTTTCTTTTCTTGCTCCAAACTGCACTGTTTTTTGAAAATAAAAATACTAAATTGCCGGAGGTCATCCGTTGTTTCGATTATCATTGCAGCGGGATCAATTTGTTGTTTGGTTTTTGTTAAACTAAAATTACTTTGAACCAGGGAACCCTGAGATGAGGCAGATGTCCCGGGGGCATTTGGAGAAAGTGATTGTCGGGGAATTGTTTTTATTAATTCCCATGGCTTCTTTGGGAGCATACTCGCTTCCAAGGTCGGAGAAGTTGGATTACAGGGAAGTTTTGAAGCGTAGACAGAACATTCCTTGTGGAAAGATAACTTGCAATCTGTAATTTGCATAAATATTATTTTGACAGTTTTCTAACAAATAAAGCTTACAAGAACATTTGCAACCTTGTGCAAAAATGCTTGAAACAACTTTTCCGCAAACGGCGCACGTTTCAGATTTATGCAATCGACTCATTTTAAATTTATGTGCAATGTGCACAGGTGGTGGCTCAAATGCTGAATTCTTTTTTGTTGTTGAAATTAATGAAATTGTTTCAAGTTCACTTTCGCTTGGAATTCCTTCGAATTTTCGGCCGAGCAAAGCTTTCAAATGTTTCCCAGCTTTCATAAATCCAAGCCCACCTTTGCTTTTTACCTTTCCTTCGGTTAACTAAAAAGCAATAAGTTAAAGGATATGCAAATTTTCAAAACTATATTTTTTTACTTCTCCATCTTTTGCAATCAAATCAGATCTTTGAATTTGGTCACTTTCTGTACTGGCAGCCCGGCGAAGCATTTTAAGTTTTGCCGTTGAAGCGGTCGTTGCAAGGGATTGTCGGCGATAAAAAAGATTATCCGAAGCTTCCCTAAAAATTTGCATAATTATTAAACTTTTTTATTTAACCTTAAACAAACCCAATAAGTTTAAGTCGAGTATCTTCAAGAATAAAGGTGGCATCAAGATCAATTTCAGATTGACTAAAAATAATTTGCCATAATAAGTTTAAAAATGGTCTATTTTTGGTTCTCATTTTTTCTTTTTTAAAAAACGTATGAAAGCAAACACAAAAAAATCAGTGCTTCTTTGATTTTCGTTGGTAAATTTTTTTTCAAAAAATGGGTTTGTTTTGATTTTGATAAGAATTTAATCAGCTTAAAAAAAGAAGGGCGCTGCTTCAAATTTGTTTCTTTTTTTCAATACTTTCTCAAATGATTAAACTACAGAATTTTCTTTTTTGTTAAACTTGGAAATTGTCTTGAATGAGTCAGTACTTCTTTTTTATGACTCTCTACGTCAGGCTATTTTCAAAGATGTCTTAATTTTAAGTCAAACATTTTGACAAACACATAAATTTAACTCGAGTGTTAAAGCTTACCCCTCTTCATCTTCATCATCTTCAGATTCAGCTTCAGGAGGTTGTTGAGTTGTTTCTTCATCAGAAGCTTCATCCTCTTCATCTTCGGGTTCAGTTTCAGTGAATTCAGATTCCGTAAAACTTCCAGATGATGGTAAAACTAAGACCGTTTGAACATCAGATCCTTGATAAAAACATGGCAGCTCATTTGCAGCTTTCAACAGCTCATATTTCTCTCGGGCAATTTTTCCTTTTGCAATTGCTTGAATCCGGGTAATTGTGTTCATAATTAGACGATATTTTTTTTGTGCAATATGCCGTCGGAAATATGTTTGAATGCAAAGTGCCGCATCCATTCTTTGTCGAATTCGATTTCGAACAAGCATTCCTCGACTTAATGCCTACAAAAGGGGAATACTGTATTTTGATTAAGTTTGAAAAGAAACTCACTTGAAGATTAATAATTCCAGCTCTTAACTTTAAATATTTTCTTCGGGCTAAAACTGATCTGAACCAATGTTGAAGGGTATGAATATGTTCCATAATAATTCGATGTAGGTGATCATCAAGTAATAACTTTTCAGCATCACGTAAAAATATCTTTGTTCGACCATATTGTACATTGTTGGCATCAATGTATGGATGCTTTGAAATATATTCTTCAACATCTTTTCGAGTACTATTTTGTCCATTTGGTAGAAGGATACGGTATTGATTGATGAATTGCTAAAAGTGTTTTTTAATAGATTTAAAGTTTAAGTTCAAATGTTAGGTATGTCTAGATGCTTACCTCATATTCAATTCGAACAGAATAACCAGCTCGACGAATTCGAACAGTTTCAAGCATACCCGTATATCGAAGTTGTCGAAGAATAATATTATCATCAAAAAAGTTTGGAATTTTTTCATTATTTGATTTAATGCATCGAATGAAATATGGTGTTGCGGAGGAGAGAGTTTTCATCAATCTCGAAAGAGAATATTCAAATTGTCGACTGACAGATGATGGCTTATTTGAGAGTGGTTTTTTGCCGATTATTTCTTTCACGGCTTGTAAAGATCGAAGTGTTGGTTGTCGTTCTGGTTTTTGTTTTGTTTGGGGCTTTTTTGCACGAGTTACAATTGTTTTAAAAACTGATGTATCACAAAAATCTGGAACAATGGCTTCTGAGATTTCACCTCGAAGAAAAGCGGATAAATGAGAATCTGAGCCACGTTTATGGGAAGCATTCAGAGGTTCATTTGGGACCATCAAACGATCCACGGATTCGGCTCTTCGAATTCGACGAGATTGAATTGACTTTTTGAAAGCATTGACCGCTTTAAAAGTATTCCGAACTAAATTCCATCGATAAATCGCAATCGGATCATCCCCAACAAGTTCTCGAACAAAGGCACTTTTACTATTCTTCAAAACCATCATAACGTCGTGACGCATTAAATCTTTATTCTTTTCTCGAAATCCGGCAATCTGATATTTCACTTTTCCAGCGTAATGCGCAATTATAAATGCGTCTTCTTTTTTATGTGGAATTTCGTAATATTCGTTGTTGGATAAATATGTGTTTAATTTGAGTAACATACTTTGATCGGTTGCATTATTAATATTTGATTCTTCATCAATAAGTCGTAAAAGTCCGTATGGTTTTTGTTGGAAAAGATGCACGCATTCAGTATTATCCGTGTATTCAATATTTGTCCACGTAATATTTTCTTTTAAATATTCCTCCTATAAAAATATTTTAAAATTGTAAGTTTTTTTAAAACTGGTGAGAGACTATAACGGTAACATTCAAGTTTTAACTAAAGGTAGTAATTTTACTTTTTTTATACCATTTTCTGTTAACATTTCATTATAAATGGCTACAGAGAGAAGTTTTAAACACGTCATCTTCAAAAACTGTTTAGAAAAAATTTTGCAAAATGGATTTTATAAAAACCAGTTTTTAAGCTGGAGAAAATTGTTAAATACGTTTAACTCAATAGATCACCTTAAAAAAGAATTCTTCAGATCCCAGATATCTTTGTATAAATCGTTCTAAGAATTTTGCCTACGGAGAAAAAAATACTGTATTCAGCAAAAAAAATAATTTTTTTTCCGAGGGAGTAAATTCGCACCAGGAAAGAAATGGCACGCTTACTAATGAATTCAAATTCTTCTAATTTAGAAACATTTTTTTAGGTTTCATAAAATTTTGTACATCTCTAGGCAACGGAAATTTGTACATAATTTTCACGCTATAATTTCAGAATAAAAAAAGTATTACGTCTTTGAATGGGAAAATACAAACTATTATTAATTTTAAAAATATAAAATTGATATGTTCGGGGGCAGAATAACCTTTCAAAAACAAAATTTAATTAAAAGATACAAAAATAAAAAAATCTTGTGACTGCTACATTTTCTTCAAAAATACAACTTTTAAATGAATAAAAATACAAACCTGTTCAAATTGAAAAATATGTTGATTAAAATAAGCCTGTAAATGTTCATTTGCATAATTGATACAAAGTTGCTCAAAAGAATTCCATTCGGCTCCAACATCTTCAAATCCAAAAATATCCAAAATTCCAATATAATAACCTTTTTTTCGGATCGCGGTATCCCGTTTAATTAAAGCTTGATTCATTCGAAGTACAATCCAATGAAAAAGTGCATTATAAAGGCATTTTGCCATGGCATTTTTATTGAATACGGCTTCGGAGACATTATATCTTGTAATTACCGTATCATTCCTTAACACAGTTCGACGCATTGTTAAAGCTTGATGAAGTTGTTGTGCCCGAATATTTAGCAATTCTGCGATTACGTCAATTAATTCTTCATTTCCTATATATGCATTTTCATCGGAATGATATCCTGGGCGTTTAATAAATTCAATATTTCCAAGTAGCAAAACTGCTGAAATCATTCCAAATATTTTTTCTTGTGAATCTTTTGAAAATCCAACGGCTTCCATGGAATGTTTCAGTCGTTCATATTCATACTTTTCATTGATGCCTTCACAAGAAAAAAAGTTATTTTGATTTAAATAATGATAATCATTCGGTTGAAGAAGGAAATGCTTTTTTCGATCTTCATCTGTTGCCCCTTCAAGGAGATAATAAAATACATGATAATTTCTCTCTCCAACCGCTTGAGAAATAATACGTGATTTTTCAAGTAAATAAATTTCAACATTTGCACTAAAAATGAAAAATTTGCATAAAATGGTTACTATAATCCTTACCCAGAAACCATTCCATTTTCTCGATAATTAACTTTAATAAATTTTCCAAATCGACTGCTATTATTATTTTGTACGGTAACAGCATTTCCAAATGCTTCTAAAACAGGACCTGCAGAAAGAAGGGTTTGTTCAACACTGGATCCATCACTTCCTTTTTGGGATAAAGTTGTTAAATGATGAAGCAAGAAATTTGTGGATTCTGTTTTCCCTGATCCTGATTCACCACTAATTACAACGCATTGACTTTCTTTTATTCGTAACATGCTTAAACATACTTTTATGGTTGATAATGTGATAACAAGAAATGATATAAAAAGAACAAACTTGTGATAAGTGATATCAGCAATGGCAAAAATATGGGGTGGTAAAGCCCCCAATCTTCGACTTTGTGAATAAAGCCGGGCATATTTTGGATTATAAATTGGGAAAAAATTGAAAGGATTTACGGCAACCAAAATTGGTCCAATATAAGTATAAATGTGTCCACTATTAAATCGATCCCTCAAATTATCCAGCAATGTTTGTTCTGTTAATTCAGGCAACATGCATAAATCTGCATATTCTCGATCCTAAAAAATATTTGTTATTGTGTCAAGTATGAAAACCTAAATGATTGCATACCTGTGGTTGTGTTAAAAATTTGGCAAGAAATGAATCAATGGTGCTTGAAGTTTCCGTACTGACAAAAGTAATATTTGGGCCCTGAGGCCTTGAACCTTTTTCTTTCATGACAAAACGAGTTTTTGGGATTGTTGGTTCATTGCTATTATCTGATAATGTCCTGGGCCAAAGGGTTTGAACTGCAACCGGATATTCTCCCGGATCTAATCTTCTCTCTTTAAATGTTCGACCATCAAGTGCCCCGAGGGTTTCATATATCTCAAAGTCATCAATATTTGTACTGGTAAAATCTGAAATAATAAAATAAAAATAATTTATTCAACATGCCGAAGTCACATTTACCATCCCGTTGTGCAAGAATTTTTTCAATTAATTCTTCAGTGGTTGCACGTTTATGAAAATCCACTTTAATTTTATGATCAAGATTTTCTGGGTTAAATGTGTATAAATATACTGTAACAGGTTGAACATGACAATCTTCTGGAGCTGCAATTGTTAAAGCCCGACGGGGAAATATTCCCGTATTTAAAAGATTTATTTGCCCTTGGGCAGTTGAAAGAGAATCAAGGCTCATGACTTTTTACAACAGTAATAAGAGGGGTTGCCCAAAAATAGGCTATAATATTAAACAGGTTTTAAAACAACAGCAACGAATTCTTCGTTTTTTGATTATAATGGTTTTGAAAAGATCTTGTCGAATTTGATTTTGATTAAATAAAAAATTGGAATTATCAATAAATGTCATGTAGTTTGACTCAGCAAAAGAAAAATTTAAATAATAAAAGTTTTTGGGAAATTTTGGGGATTGAATATCTGATGATGAAAGGAAAGTTTTAATAAACAAAAAAGAATAAAATTATGGATAAATCATAGCCGGAGAAGCTTGAACTTGATTATCATAAAAACACGTGCCAAAGAAAAGAAATATATATTTTTGAGTTTATTGATTAGTTTGAATGATGATGATGAAGATGTTGTTGATGATCGGATGGCGTGAACAAAAAGACTAAAAAATATGTTTTTTTTTCTTTCCTCGTTTGTGAGAAGTAGACGATGAGTTCAGTTCAGTTCTTTCTTCTTTTTTTTCTTTTTTGCCACTCGACGGCAACACCTCAAAAAAAGAGTGGAAGTTGTTTAAAAAAAGATAAAAAAAAGTTTTAAACAAAAATACAAAAGTTTTCAATGTAAAATTTGAACACGGATTTTTTATTCAAAAACGTAAAAAAAACAATATCGCGCAAAAAAATCTAATATCAAAAAAGAACAAATAAATGTCATGTGGGATTTGGGGGGTAAAGCTTGAAAAAAAGTAAGCAAAAAATATATAGATATATAATCAACAGGATTTATTTAAGCTTTGAATATAAAAAAGAAGCAAGAAGTGATCAAGGAAAGGGAAAAGGAAGGGGATGTACACCTGCAGGCAGAAGTTTTGTTTAAGAAAATCTAGTAAGCTAGGAAGAAAGGGGGCCATGCACTCTCTTTCTTCATTTATTTTTTCACTTACACTTTTTTTTTCTCCAGTTAATGCTTTAAGCTGTTGCTTGTTATTGCCTGCCTGTTTGGAAGAAAAAAAAGAAGCTTTATCCTCACAGCTAAGTTTTCTTCTTTCTTCTTCAAAGAGGGGGGATTTGCACTTGGATATATAATAATAATATCCGCGCTTTTTCTTCTTTGCCGCCCTCAAACAAAAGAAAGAAAAGAAAAATAAAGAAAAGGGTTAAGCGCCACCATTTCACGAGGTACTTTTTCGTGTACACAAATAAACATGATTTGATTCCCGATATACAAAAATCATTTGATTTCTTTATTCTTTTTTAAAATTATATTGAATCTAAGGATATTAGGATAATAGTTATTTGTAAAAATTGTTACCATTTTGGTTAAGATATCTTTTCTAATTATTATTATTTTTTTTAAACTTTAAACATAAATGTATAAATACTCAAGAGTGCCTCCAGGACTTTATCATATAAATTTCAACCCCAAAATTTTCCCATATTTTTTTGCCTTCCAAATGCTTTTGATCTATTATTAGATGATTTCTTCCACATTTTTTCCTTCCGTTTTATTTTTATTGTCTGATTTGTGACTGACGTCATTCCTCTCCGGATATTGCTGCTGTCAAGAAAGAAAATTGGATTTTGGCAAAAAAGAATCTCTTTTTTTTCTTTAATTGACAATGGGTTAACCTTTGTTCACAAAAAAAAGATTTCAACAACAAAAAAGAAGCAAAAGAAGCAAATCCATTTTTTATGCCTTTTGTTTTTTAAAAAAGGTACCACATTTTGTGTTTGTCAAACAAGTAGAAAAAAGAAGAAGAGTGAATGGAATGAAATGAATTAAACATAGAAAAAAATGTTGAAAAACAAAATTCTTTTCTAAAATCAATAAATATTTTGAAATTATTTTATGATAAAGAAAAATCATTTAAAGATTACAAAGTTAAAAATATTTCAAAACAAGAATTAAATGTTTTGTTTCGAAGATTGAATCAGATCTCCTTTATCCTTTATCCTCCCCATCATCTTCTTCAACTTTTAATGTTGTTGAACAAAAACTTGTTGACATTAAATACAAACATAACATTATTATTCAAGGTGAATGAGGAGGTAAAGAAGAAAGTGGTGGAGATGAAAGTTCTGCATACCGTTTTTTAAGTAAATATGCGGCCATCTTCGGTTGACGATTTCTCGTTAAAACACCTTTATGATTTCCGATTACTCGAGATAAACCTAAAAAACACATAAAAAAGTCAAGTTTATTTTTTCTCACACCCCCATCCCCCCTTCTTATCCCTCAAATAAAAAGATTGGATTTACTTTGATCGGTCATAAAATCTGCAAAATTCCAAATCATTTCTCCTGCTAAATCTCCCCTTTCCCGAAGGAAATCAATTGCTTCATGAGTTTTTGAAAGAAGTTCAACCTGATATTGAACTGAAAAAGACACGGATGGCTCCATTGAAAATCCTTCAATCGTGTCAGCCCCGTATTCACTCAAAATCATTGGTTTTCCATATTTCTTTCGATATCCCAAAATATCTCCAACTAAACTTCCATTGATGGAATTGGTATTTCCAAGATTCCAATACCATCCATAATATCGATTTATGCAAATTAAATCAATAAGATCCGCAACTTTTTCAACAAATTGCTGTACTGAAAAGACAATCGTTGCAGGACGTGTTTGATCAAGGGAATGAATTTGATTTATCAAAGCACTAAAAATAATTTGGATTTTAATACTATCATTCAATAAATGATGACTAACTTAAAATATTCTCTGGAGGCATTCTGCGAAGTTGCAGGTTCATTTGCAATCGACCACATAACAATTGATGGATGTCGATGATCACGCTTAAATAAATCCAACAACATTTGTTGATGCAATTTTAAAATGTTTTTATTGAAATGCCTGAAAAAAAGAGTTTATGCAAATTTGTTCTGAAGAACTGTTATGCAAATTTGCATTAACGTACAGTAATCCAACTGCTGGTGTTTCAGCAATAACAACAATTCCTCTTCGATCTGCTTCATATGCCCTTTCTTCACTGTATGGATAATGGGAAGTCCGATAACAATTTCCATTCATCCATTCCAGCATATTTAAGTCCTTTGTCATCACAACTTGATTAAAACCTCTTCCAAAAAGCTGCAAAATTTCAAGATTTTTTAAAAAAACAAACTTACAAATTTCTGAAAAGAAAAGTAAATAAACACATTTTAACATACATCAAAATCTTCATGCATTCCAAAGCCAACACAATAAAAGATTTTTCCATTTATCAAAATATTATTTTTTGTTAAACTAACACTTCGGAATCCAAAACTTTCTCGATAAATGTCAATTGTTTTTCCTTTCGGAACATTGTTTAATTTAATCTAAAGCTCAATTTTTGTATTTTGTATTAATGTTTAAAAAACTAACATCAAAGACATAAAGTGCAGGGCTACCGTAACCCCTTGGCCACCATAGTTCAATCTTTTTAGAATCAATTGAAGCTGTTCCGGACATTCCGGTTCCATTCCAAATTGACTGTGAAATTGTTTCACCCTTTTTGTAAATGGATATCTCGATTTCAAATTCTGGCATTGGACGGGTATTCAATTCGACACTGTAATTAAAGTTCCCTTAAAGATTTATCACCTTTAATAATTTGCATAACCTATTTTTAAAGTTAAACCTTGTGAATCAGCAAAAAGTGTTAAATCGCTGATATAAATTGAAGGAAGTTTAAGAATTTTAACAGATCTCAAAATTCCGGCATAATTAAAGAAGTCAAAATTTGGTTCAAATGAAATTCCTTCGTAGTCAAAAGTTTTGTAATGTTTGAACTCGGCATGTGGCAAAGTGTCATGTGAAAGAGTATTGTTTATCGCTACCGTAAGAATATTCAGCCGATGTGAAAATGGTTCAATTCCAAATTCAAATGGTAAATGCCCTCCAATATGATCACCAATAAATTCACCATTTAAATACTGTAATTGAAATTGAAGCACTTTTAATAGAAATGTTAAAACTTACAACTCGGGCATAATATTGTATACTTTCAAATTTTAAAACATTCAATAAATGGTGATCATATTTTGATTGATAAAAGCTTGTTTGATACCAAACCCAGCCTATATGTTCACGTAAACCCTTTTCAGTTGAAAGTTCATTGAAAGCACTTGGAACGGGCATTACCGTTGCATTCTGAAATCCATAATCATTTGATATTTTAAATCCAATCCAAATAAACAAACCTTAAAACGAGATAAATCTTTTCGAAACCATTGATTTTGGATTCCGATTCCATCTGAATCAAAAGGTTCTCGTACAAATGTCCAAAGTCCATCTAAGCTATCAAAATGCCGAATTTCATTTTTCTAAAAATTATCATATTTGTTTTTTACTTTTAAAATTCAATTCCTTACTTGAACATATAAACTACCGTAACAAAGCCCAATCAAGCAAATAAATATTAGAAACTTCAATTTCAGCATGCTCGAGGCATTTGAATTTCACACAAATGAAAGGCAAAGATTAAAATTGAGCTTAAAAACGATCAAAAACAATCAAAAAATAACAATGGATGGCCTCAACAATTAAGACGATAGCAAAAAAGAGAAAGAGACCAATTAATCTTAAAAATCAATTAAAAAAGCTAATTTGCTTTTGATCAAACAGAAAATATAAAAAGCATGAATGTGGTCGTGTTTAGATTTTTAAACGATAATTAAAACTCGTGGCCCAGCACGAACCAAAACTAAAAAAGGCTGATAAAAGTTTGAAAAAAGGAATCTGTATAATTTTTAGAACAAAAATAATGAGAAGAAAAAACAAATAAACGAATGTTTACTCTTCGATTTTTCTATCATAAAATTTTTGAAAATTGGTTGAACTTATTTGCTGCAGTTTTTATCAGTTTTTTTTCTTGGATAACACTGAGAAAAAAAGATCATGACAATTATTTTTGGTTCATAAAATTATAATGCTGCAAGAAAACCACGGATGTTGCTTTCCTTTTTATTGGCGATTTTTACGAATTTGTTGTTAAAAATCGAGAAAGGAAAATCAAACGAAAATAAAATTGAGAAAGTTCGTTTTACGAGTCTAAAATTAAATTTTTCAGCTTCTCCATAAGTTGAACCCCCGGATGTCAAGGGTTTTTGTAAATAAGAATGCTATAGGTTTTTTTTGAAAATGTTGAAATGGTGTATAACTTGTTTTGAAATGAAATACAATTTCCTGCGATAAACAACAAATTTAAATTAGTTTTTTTTTCAATTTTTTCCCATTTGATTATCAAGGAACATTTTTCAACAACACTAAAATAATTTGTAAATGTATTCTTTTTTAATAATTAAAAATGGATGGGATATAGTACCTGTGTTGTCAGCATTCTTTTAATTTTTCTGTTGAAGTTAATTTTTGATTTTTCAAAAATAAACTCATCAACAATTTAATTCTGCTACAAATATATTTATTAAACATTCAAAATATAAAAACCGAATAAAAGGAGCATTGGTAAAACTGAAAAAAAGAGTGATCTGTCAATTTTTTAAAGTAAAAAACGAGCAATTTCCTTTTGATCGAAAAAAAGCATTTGGATGATTTCGCATTTGTTTTTTTTCATTGCGCAAATGTTTTTAAAAGTTCAAAAGTTCTCTTTCAGAAAAAACAATATCTTTCGAAAGATTCAATGGTTTTGTGAACAAATTTTTCTTTTCGTGTTTTTGATATTTAAAACAGAAAAACTTCTCCCATTTTGTCGATGGTTTTCAAAATCATTTTATTTTTCTTTTTTTCAAAAAGGGCATTTGTTCATTTTTGCAATATTTCAGAGACTCGTTATTATTTTGAATTTTTAAGAAATATTTTTGATATACTTTTTTCAACATTAAAGACAAGATATAATTTTAAAAAGTTTTATACAATTTTTTTACCTGTTTCTAATTTTCCATCAGCCGTTAAATAATAATTTTTGAAAAAATCATCTTTTTCTCTTTTTTGTTTTTATATAAAAAATTTACCAAAATAAATCCATTTTTGTTGCAGTTTAATAACAGAATTCTCACAATTTGCTTATTAAAAATATTTTTTAATTTTCTTATTACCAAAATAAAAGTTAATTTCATTGATTTTAAAATACAAAACAAAACTTTAATTTTCTTTTTTCGTATTTCCTGATTTTTGTTCATTCAATTTTTTTACAAAACCTCGAAAATCCGGAAACTTCAAGGAATCAAATTTCAATTGTTTTATTCGACCAGCATTTTCTTGTTTTTGTCTTCTTAAAAACAATACAAAAAATAAGGTGTGTCTCTGTTGGTAATTGTTTTGACCTTTTTTATTTGAAACTGAAATTACTTTCATATTTTTTAATTTAGTAACAATTATTTTGTTGTTGACAAACAAGACTTAGATAATCATCAAAAAATTTTATTTTCGTTAAATTCAAATATACAATCATTGAAAAAATGTATTTTTTATAAAAAACAAAAGATCCCGTTTATCACTGGTGAAAAAATTAATAAACAATTTTAGGAAAAAAGTACCGGCAAGAAAAAATGAAAAATTTTAAAAACTAAAATTTAATACCAAAAAAGTATAGTTTTAATTATAAATTTTGACTAGAACTCGTAGTTTATTATTGTTTTTGATGTTGTTGTTGAATGTCTTGATTGACAAGCTGCACAATATTTTTTATTGAATTGAAACAGTTTTTCTTTAAACAACTTCACTTGGAACAATTGAACCATATGCCTCAGAATAGATATCACTTCCATCCCCCAACATCGTGGAACCGCTGCTATTTTGTAAATGTAATCTTTGGGGCATTGAGGCAAAAAGTTTTTTCCAAAATATCGCATCCGTACTATTTATGCATTCATTCTTTCGCAAAATTTGTCCAAGTTCATTGTCGAGTTCATTCGGTTGAATATTTTCATCCAAAATTCCAATGATTCTTTTATTACTTTTTGCAAAAAGTTGATGGGAAGTTTTGATTTGGAGGGAAGACCATTCATTTTCAAGGAAATTCTTTGTGACGAACATTATCAAAGATTGACAAGCATCCAATTGATGAATAAGTTCATCATCAATTATATGCCGATTTCCATTATATGTACGTTTTCCGCCACTTCCTTCTCGATGTAAAAGGCAAAGGCTAAAGTCTTCATTCTCCAAAGGCCTAAAAATAAAATTTTGATAAATTTAGCATATTTGTGTAATAATTGTTAAAATTACTGTAATTAATACTTACCGGCATAAATTATTTATGATGGTATGTTCATCAGCTTTTGAATAACTGATAAATGCATCATATTGAATTAAGGGAAGTGGACTGCAGCCTGGGGTTGCCGTTGAACAATTCAAGGATGGCGGGGCTTTCTTGTATCGATTTTTAGAATTTGAACCTTTTCGGAAGAATGATAAAATGATATAAACAAGTCCAATCAGGATAAGCAACATAGCAATTATACATGCAATCATCAAAATGATATTCCTTTCAGAACCCCCACCAAAGAAACCACTGACTTCAACGGCACAAAAAGTTTGATTTGCTTGATTAATAAAATCCAACATCGGAATTGCAAAAATATGTTCCCCTCGATTTGGAACCAGCGAAGTTAAAACAGTTGTATCATTTGTGAGGAAGGATTTGGTAACATTTTCGGCACATTCCACTAAATTTGCATCTTTTACAATATCGATATTTTTGATGAGCCAATATTGAACTCGAAATCTTCTCCAATTGCAATCACATCGAAATGGATTTTTGCTTAAAGTTACAGCAGTTAATTTTTGAGATAAAATTATCATTTCAGGAAGCTCCTCAAAGCCATTCCCAGATAAATGAAGAATTTGAAGATTTGGAAGTTGTTGGATATTTTGAGAATCCAATTCTGTGAGATGATTATTATTCAAATTAAGTTCTTCAATTCTTGGACTTTTTAATAATTCATTTCCGCGAAGTTCGGTCAATTCATTTCCAGAAAGATCCAACTTTTTAAGGGAATGAAGGGTGTTGAAGGTTAACGGTTGAATTGTTTTAACCCCGGAGGCATTGATTCGAAGTTCAATTAGTCGAGTTCGGGACATAAAATCAGAAGATTTGAGAATTGGAAGTTTAAGTTTTTCAAGAAGGATATGAGTGGCATGCATCGGTAAAGTTTTTGGAGAGAATGATCGGTGGGCAGTTTCATTCAAGTCTTTGCATTCAACAACATTTGTCTTGTATTCTTGATCATGGAAGCAGGAACATCCCTCAGGGCATTTAGATTTACAATCACAATTTCCATATTGACAGCAAATACAATTTGGTTCACAGGTTTGTTCATATGGACATAGAAAATCTGATTCCACCGTAGACGAGAGGGGTTTATTTAAATCTTTATAAACCATGTGTTTACAGGTTGTTGTTGCCGAATCAACAATTTGAAGGGTTGTTTTGGCA
This sequence comes from Panagrolaimus sp. LJ2414, assembly GCA_024447195.1. Classification (NCBI taxonomy): domain Eukaryota; kingdom Metazoa; phylum Nematoda; class Chromadorea; order Rhabditida; family Panagrolaimidae; genus Panagrolaimus; species Panagrolaimus sp. LJ2414. The sequence goes on along the minus strand of JAMRXY010000290.1, from coordinate 896,139 downwards.
CTCAACAATGTAATCCATGACATTTCACAATGGCATTCAAATGGATTTCCTTCAAGGAAGACATTTGTTGTAAGAAGCCCGTTCACCATTGAAGCTTCATTATCTCGAAAGGTTTTCTTTGTCAAATACCGTAATCGATTATTCTTCGAATTCACTTGTTTCAAATTAATCAAAACATTTAAAACATCATCTTCAATTCCATCAATTTTGTTATCACTGATATCAATATCTTCAATTTGTTCACTGAGTTGGCCTTTTTCAAGTTTTTTGAGGCGATTATTGTTTAACTAAAAATTCAATCACTGGATTACTGTAATAAATTAAAATAGATTACCTTTAAAACTCGAATTTTGCTTTTTGTTGCTGGAGCCAAAATTGAAATTTTATTATTTGAAGCATCCATATTTTGTAAATCTTCAGGGAATTCTGTCCATTCGAATGTTTGGATATTGTTAAAGCTGATATTCAAATTTCTTAAAGATTTCACAAATGCCAAAGATCCAGAAAAGATTGAAATTTTATTCATTGATAAATCAAGGGATCGAAAATGTGGACATCCTTCAAAGGCATCTTGAGCAAGACCATCAATTCGATTATTGGATAAATTTAATTCAGTCAAATGTGGACAGGATGAAAAGACATAACTGTCAATTGAGGATATTCGATTGGAAGATAAATCCAATTTTGAAAGATGCACCATTTTATTCAACACAAATTTGTATAATTTATTTATTTGATTTTGCGAGAAATCCATTGTCTTAATTTTTGACAATCTTGAAACTGCCATTGGAAGTTCAACAAGAAGATTTTGTGACATATCAAGTTTATGCAATCGATGTGAAATATCCCCAAATACTCCAACATCAATATGATAGATGGAATTATTTTGGAGATTTAATTCTTGCAATTCTGTTAATCCATCGAAGCATCCTTCCGTAAGTGTTTTGATACGATTATTACATAAATCCAACTAAAAAACAACAACGATAAATGTATTTTTTAAAGGTCCTTGATTTTTATAAATCCCCTTCCATCTATCCATTTGACCTATCTTGTCCCCCTGTTTTGTGTCAATTGTCATTCAAATTTTTTGAACCTTTTTTAACAAGGTCAATCCAATCCAATTCAATTCTTTGGCATCACACATTTTTTGTGTGGGTGTAATACCACAATTGCGTAAAAATTATTACCCCTTAATTCTTATTAATTGAAAACCATTGAGAAAAGATGGAATTTTTTTGCGCGTCTGCCATGGCACTTGTTTTTAGGATTGATTTTTTTAGTGTGTGAAAAAAGAGAGGAATATCTGGCATATGGGCAGTTGACTTGACTTGCCTGACTTATTATGCAAATTTGCAGTTAACAAAAGAGCAGCAGCAGTATAAATCACATTACAAAAGAGAGAGTTTCGTTCGCCAAAAATTCATAAACACACGCTTTTGTTGCAATTTATACAATCCTTCGAAACTAAAATTTAGAATGGCATTGTTTGGGATCTCCTTTTCTTTCTTTTTTAGTGAATGACTTTTTATGACCCTTTTTTTCTGCTGCGTAACAAAAAAACAATATGTTTAACAACAGATTGTAAATACCCAAAATTTTATGTATATTTTGAGGAGCATGTGCCCAAATTATTAAAATTATGAAATTATACAACTCTATTAACAGATTGCATCTTATCTACGTAATCTGTATAAAGATTATTCTAAACATTTGTTTCACCTTTTCTTTACAATTACCGTAACCCTTTTGTGTCACATCTGTCACTCAAAAAACTCATAAAAAAACCCTTCAAAAACCGCAGAGATTTTTTCTACCCAAAAAAGGGGAATTGAGAAGCATATTTCCCGCATCTGTGTAAATAGAAAAAAAACATTGCACGCAAATTTGGAACCAAAATAAAGCAGTTTTTTTAATAAACAATATTTCCGATCAGAAAAAAACGGCTTTCAAGTGCCGAAATTTGATCTCCTCTTTTCTTTTTCTTTTTGGTTGCCACTCTTTCACTCATCAAAAATCTATTGTTTGAGGTGCTTAAAAAAGTGAACCATATTGTTTGAGAAAGAGTAGTGATTGAATGAGAGAGAAAAAGGATTACCGTAATGGGATTTAAATTTTTGAATGACACAGATTAGTTTTTGTTTTTGTTTTTCCCCAAAATAAAAATGAAATAAAAGAACAAACCTTTGATAATTTAGTTAAATTTTGAAATTGTGAAGGTTGAAGAACAGCAATTTGATTGTGAGATAAATGCAAGGATAAAATATTTGCATATGATGATTGAATAATTTTCAACGGCACGGAATCCAAATTATTATTGCTTAAATCCAAAGTTTCAAGGGTTTCCGTTTGAAGACTGAAGGGAGTGTTCGAGTCGATTTTGTTATGACTGAAATTTGCATAAACAAGTTTCTTGAGATTCGCAACTGAAGCTGGAATATTTGCAAGTTTATTCCGGGCGAGATTCAAATGAAGCATGGATTCTGGAAGCACGATAATTTCTTTCAATTCATTATCTTCAAAATCCAAATGTTGCAGAGTTGAAAGAGATTTGAAGGCATCTTCATGGATATCTGTGATCCCATTTCCAACAATGAAAAATTGCCGTAAAGATGGATATGCAGAAAGATCATCAGCTTGAATTGATTCAATTACATTTCCAGATAAATCCAAGATTATCAATTGTTCAAGTTCACATTTTTCATTGCTTTGTTCGAGTTTTGTCGAAGATAAATTATTTGTTGTCAAATTTAAAATCTAAAAATTGAAATTGATTTGAATTTAATGTTGAGTTTTTTGAATGGAATTGCATAATTTTACTATTTTTCATTGTTCCCAATTTTTGAATATATTTTCAGTTTAGAAACAAATCTGTCATCAAAAGTGTCGTTTTCATTTATCAAAAAATATTTTCAAGCAATAATTTTTTCAAGCCATCTGGTTGTCAATTTTGGAGGAGGAAATTTTCTTACAAAAAAACCAAAGCATTCAAATTTGATGCAATCATTTATTTTTCGCATTAAACAACAAAAACTATTTTGTATTTTGTTTTTCCTTCTTTCACTTTTTTGAGGTTTTAAATCCGGGTAAATCCCCCGCTCAAAATGGATCATCATCAACCTGCCGTCGCTGAAATAAAAAGGGAGAGCGATGAACCGCAACACATGGTTCTTGTTATTCGTTGTTTCAAAACACCCCTTTAAAACGAAAAGAGTTGCGCGTTTTGGTTTGCCTCAAAAACGCATATAAAAAAGTGACCGATTATTATTATTATTATTAATACTTCAAAAACTACGCATGTGTCTGTGTTTTCAAAATACTTTTTCGAATGCAGCGTTCCGGCAACAACGATGGCGCCGCCGCCGCCGATGGCTGTAAACATTTTTAAAAACCCTTTTTCTATCGCAACCCCGAGAAATATTGTACATGCTCACTACGGCTGGTTTTGCACACTTTTGCTCATGCGCTGCGTCTCTTCTTTTCTCTGTTCTTTTTTTAACTCTGTCGTGAAAGAAAATAAAAGAACAGAGAAAAGAAGAGACGCAGCGCATGAGCAAAAGTGTGCAAAACCAGCCGTAGTGCATGCTTGGAGCAATTTTAGTTTCAAACAAATTTTTTTTATTTTTGTTTGAACGCAATTAATTCATTCCATATTAAAAAAAAGACAAGTGTTTTCCACTACAAAAATCTCTCACTTTTTCCTTGAATCCCCTTTGGGGGGATACAAAAATGAAAAAAAATTTTATGAGTTTTTTCGGTAATAAACAAAAGATTGAAAGTGAGAAAAACATGAAAAACAAACCTTTAAATCGGAAAGTGGACAAAAAAGACCATCAGGAAAATCTCGGATTGCGGAATTGGACAAGGTCAATTTTTGAAGGGATTTAATTGGTTGAAAAAGTTGTGATGAAATTGTCAATGGCTTTGTCGATATTGTTGATGTTGAAGAAGCTGATGACTTTTCCAAGCTTAACTCAGATAAATAAAGATATTCAAGTCTTTGAAGTCCACGAAAAGTATTAGCTGGAAGATCAGTGCCATGGCAATTCTGAAAATCATTAAATTCAAATATATCTAACAGATTTATCATGTAATCAATGTATTATCTTTACATTTATTTAAAAGATATTTTTCATAATGATCAAAAACAACTTACCGATATTTTAAGATCTCTTAAATTTTTGAATCCTTCAAACATATCATCGGCGAATATTGATTCATGTTTATGTGAAAGACAACGAAGTGATAAAGTTTTTGTTGCATTTCTTGGAAAATCTTCAAAACTTTTGGGACCATTTAAATAATCTATTTCACAACTAATCACTAATTGATTTCCATTTTCAACATCTGGAACACACATACATCTAAAAAAAGGTTTTTACACTAAATTTGCATATCAAAAAGTTTTGATTTATTTTTTGAAGAATGTTTGTTTTTTAAGAACATTAAAGCCATTTGTTATTTTACTTTTTTTGTTTTATATTTTTTTATTACTTTTGCTTTGTTGAACCGCAGTATTTTATTTGGAAGAAGAGAAAGAAAATGCTTTTAACACTTTTCAATGCGCAACGGTTTTTCTCTCTCTTTCATTTTTTGCTTTGGAAACAGTAGCTATTTTTGAGGATTCCCGATCGGCAAACAAAAGTCGGCACATTTGAATGAATAAAAGAAAAAAGAAAGAAATAAGCTACTATTACGCTTTTTTGCTTTTGTTTTTTGGCGGTTCAATTACGCATTGGCATTGTTACATATACACAGACATTTCTTGGAAAAGACATAATAATGTTTTGGTGCCAAAATAAAAAAAGAACATATATGTGAAAGTAATCAAATAATTTGCATATTTTCTAATGTACCGTAAAAACTATGTTAGAGAAAGAAAAAAAGATTCTCAAGTGGATCTCATTCTTTAGGGTGTTGAAAATGTAAAATACTTGATTGCAACAAATTTTTTTTCAAACAAAAGAATTCAAACATGGCTTTTGTTAATTTTTGAGAATTCACTTTTGTCACAGTTCTTTTTCCTTAAAGAAAGACAAAAAAAGAGCCGCAGAGAGTAATGTTTCAAACTAATCCATCCATCGATATTCCTCTTTTGTGCCGGAAAAAAGATCTCCATCATCGGATTTTTTTGTGTTAAGTACTTTCCCTTTTTCTATGCCATTTTTGGGTTGTTGCATCATCAGCAGGGGTCAATATAAGTGGTTTTTTAATGAGAATGCATGCATGCAACAATACCTCCCTTCCTTTTTTTGTGCCCAAAAATGCCGATTATTTTCAAGTGACCTGGTCATTTTCTCATTTCCTTTCACAGTTCTAATTTTGTTCAACAAATCCCTTCATCTTTTTTCATGGATAAATTTAAAAAATGACAAATTTAAAGTCAATAAAAATTGTTTCGTTTTTAAACTGTCATAAATTTGTATATAATCAATCATAAAAATTTTGGTAGTTCATAAAAACCGAAATATTAAAGATGAAGAAGAAATGATAAATCGGCATTTGAATAAAGCATCCATTTGTATTTATATTATTTTGATGGTGAAGAGATATGCCATTCGTTTTTGTGGAGATGTATTATTTTTTCAATATTAAAAGAAGCAACAAACAACAAAAGCAAGAACAAAGTCTTCCGGCAGTTTTTAATATATCCCAAAAATAAAAAGGAAAAGTGTCAAATTGAAAAGCGTTCAAGCGCTTTTCAATTTTGCCCCTGAGTTTGTTTTATCGAAATGAATCAAAAAAGCGCGGGCAAAATATGCAAATTTTTTTATAGAACTAAAGCCAAGGAAGGGAAAAGAAGCCATTTTTGAGGGAAGTTTTGAATTAAAATTAGTTGAAGAAAGAAGCCAAAGAAAAAAATATAGAAATTCCCTTGAGAAAAAATATGGAACACTTTTTAAAATATATTTTTTTGATGCAAATAATAAAATTTTATATTGCAAAAATACAAAAATGCAATTTTCTTTGTTGCAAATTTTGTTCGTTCAACGTTCAACTTGTTGCTGCTTTTTTTGATTCATGCTAAAGCAAAAAAATACAAGTTGCGGTTTTTAGTAACAAACAATATTAGTCATATTTTTGCATGTCCGTGAAAGTAAAAAATACCCTTCTGTTTTTTAGACTCTTTGTTTTTTCTTTCTTCTTTGCTTATAAAGATGGAGGTCTGGAAAAAAAGAAATATGAATGAATAAAACAGGAAATATGACGACTTTTGACAAGACCCAAGAAAAAACAGAAGGGCATTGCACACAGACACTTTTTTCCTTCCGGTCGATTTATTTATTGTCAGATCGCGCTCAAAAAAAGAACAGTATGTAAATTTGTCAAGAGATAATGGAAGGTAAAGGAAGAAGAAAAAGATGTCTCGTGCCGTGCCAAGGAAACAAGACAAAAAAAGTGTGAATGCATGTTTTGGATCGGATCAAATTTATAGGAAACAAATTGCATATTGTTTTTTTATATGCCATCGAAAAAAATGAACGGAAACGACCAAAAATAATATGCGTTTCAATCCATTCGAATGAATGAATAAAAAAAACTTTTTTAAAACAATGAATAATTTTTGTTGGAAGAGGAATCAAATAACGAACGGTATTAAATGAGGTGATTAAAAATGGGTGTAAAATGTCCCACATTAAAAAAATATATATGTATCTTTTTTAAAAACTGGTTTTTTTTAAAATGTCAACAAAACCTTTTCTTTAAATTCCCATTTAAAAAAGAGGCACTTACCCATCAGGACATTTATATCGAAATATATCGTAATCTGATGATGAACTGCTAAATGGCATGGCAGATGATGATGGAATTGTTAATATAAAAAATATTGAAAAAATCCATAAAAATTTTGATAAAATATTTGTTGAATTTTGCATTTTAAATAAATTTTGATGATGGCATTTATTTGGCGCCGTAATTTTTGTTGAAAGATGTCTGACGCCAGGATTCTTTAACATTTTTTTCTGATTCTTTTTTTCTTCTTCTGAGGTACTTGGTTCTTGCATTCTTTTAAAAACAATGAAAAAAAGAACGGGTTGAATAAAATATAATTTTTGTTGATTGAATTTAGTGTTGTTTTTTATTCATTGAAATTTTTTATATTGTTTAAGAGAACAACATTTAATTTTTGAATAAAAACAAAAATGTTTCAAAAATGTGCCAAAACTGAAAAAATAGCAAATATTTAGCGCAAAAATATAATGGTTGATTTTCTTTTCTTTTAAATTTATCATGATCCGATCAATTTTGTTAGAACATAAAAAAATCGACGCGAAAAAACATATAAAAAAGGGGGGTAATCGAAAGGAATAAAAAGCGGAGAGTCTTAAAAAGATGAAATAAAAAAAGTTTTTACGAACTTCATTCTTCTTAATCGACTCAAATTCATGATGGCGATAATGATGATGGTGATCAACATCTAATACTATCATCATCTCTCACTTAGGCCACGATCAATCACAACTTTATAAAAAAGAGAAGAAAAGAAAGAAGGGGGAAGAACTCTTGTAAAAAAAGGAAAGGGGCGATAAAAGCAAGACTAAAGAAAAAAAGGAAAAAAGGGGGTACTAAACTGTCATAAAAAACAATGTCTTCTTCTTTTTGAGTCTTTGAAGATAAAAGTTTTCCCATGAAAAAAAATAATAATACAAATTTTAAGAAAATATAATTAAATTGTAAAATGGTTTCTTGTAAAATGCAGGTGGTTTTAATTTTACATTTTTGAAAATAAAGGTATAAAAATTAATGAATGAGAAATAAGGAGCTGCCCCCGCTGCCGTTCCATTTCTGCCAGAAGGAGTTGACTTTTTTTTGCGCACAAAACAGAGACTTTTCTTTAGTTTTTTGCCCCTCTGCGCAAGTCGAAAGAGTTCCTTTCCTTTAGTTTAAGAAAGAAAGGAAAAGAAAGAAAAGCCGTGGCAAATGTCAAGGAAAAGAAAGAAATGAAGGAAGGAAGGCGGAGCAAACACTGAAATCTTCCTTTTCAAAGAATGAAACAAAACAAAGATAGTTTTAGAAAAAAAGCAACAAAGAAAAAATTTAAAATTAAATGAAAGTAAGTTAACCTGGTTTTTGATGAAATTTATGGCTTTTTCGTAGGTAAATTTCATTGAGTTTAAAAAAAATCAAAGATAACAGCCGAGAAAGTATGTGATTTCATCACATTCAACATCGGCTACAGTAATCTCAAAAAAGACCAAATGTTAAATAAAAACATATAAAATAAACTGTTTACAAAATCTCATTTAAGTAAAAAAAGTAATAAACCTTTTAAAAACCCACCCACAAAAAAGTCAGACACAAAAAGAAAACAAAATAAAAATGATTTATGTAACTTTTTTCATTTTTTCTCTATAAAAGTATCGTTGTTTCAAACCTTTTTCTTCCCTTTTGGCAATGGTAGAAAGGAACAGTTTTCCTTTAAAGAAAATCATCGGTAAAAATAAAAAAGAAGGAGGCACATTTGAACGGTGTTGATTTATTGCATATTTTTTTATATTGTCAGTAAAAATAGGGGAAACAAAGAAAAAAAAATGAAGAAGGCAGGCAGGCAGCTTGAAGGCAAAACGAAAAAAAATTTCATTCGTCACCGATGAAAAACCGAACGAAAAAATGAAAATTAAACACATGCAAAATTTAAATATGTTTCGATCTGATGACAGTTAAAAAATTGCGAAAAAAAATTTTATTTTTTACGCAATAAAAATTTGAAAATTGACTAATAAATTTTGTATCATTTTTTAAAATTCGAATAATTGAACATTAATCGTTTCCTTTAAAAAAGAAGTGAAAACCTATATTTATCTTTTCAAGGAGTGGATATGAGAAGGTGGAAGAATATGAATATGGATATAAGAAAAAAATGGTGGATATCGTTATTACAGTTGTTAAAAATGGTGACAAATTAAGTGATGCGAAAACCATAAGAATTGACTTGACTGTTCCGGAGAGAAAAAGAAGGAAGAAAGAATGAGAGAAAGTGTTAAATGAAAAATAACGATTTTAATAATTTAATGGGGTCACGTTTTTGAAAACGTTGTAAAAAAGGTATAACATTTTATTACCATCTACAGTAATCTTAAATTGGCAGATTTATGCTTTTAAGTTGTTTTTCAAAATTTCGCTTTAATTTCTTATTTTTGAAATCATAAACACTTTAAAAGAAATAAAAATTAATCAAGCAAAAAAGCCCAGAAAAAACGGGTTCACGCTTTGAAAATAATCTTTTTTTGATGTTTGCAAAAAAGATTATTACACCTTTGAGTGCAGGACTAACTATATATTTTTTTAATTTTATTTACATGGCCGCGAATTAAATAGCTTTTCTTTTTTTCTTCTTTAAACGGTGATATTAGAGTCTTCAACTTTTTTCTTTTTTTCCCTTTAATTCAGTTATCGTGTCTTTAACAACCCATATTAGGACATTTTAATAAAGAAGAAAGAGAGAGAATGAACGCCAGATTGATGACAATAAACGATCAATTCTCGCGCGACCACAAAACTTAATCGACAAAAGAAAAGAAATAAAGCAAAAGAATTAAGGAAGGAAGGAAACCGGATTCAAAGAAACTTTTCTTTTTGTTGTGGTCGGAAAAAATAGCTCTTTCATTTTTGCCTCCGCAAATGGTCAATGGCAGTAGCAGCAGCAGCCAAGAGCCATCAACAATGAATCATTCATTGAATTTAAAGTTTTTCCTTCTTTTCTTGTCGGTACTACTTTTTCCTCCTTAATAAACCGGATCATTCATTTCATTTCATTGAGATTGAAATGGTTAACTTAAAAAGTTGAAATGAAAAAAGTAAAAAAAAGTAAGTGGCATAATAATTTTTTCCAAAAACAAGCCTTTTTAAAATAAAAATATAAAGCAATTCAAAAACAGTAATTAAAATCCAACCAAATAAACATGAAAATTATAGACATGGTCAAAAATTGCAACAATTTTCAGAAAACAACATCAAAAATGGTCAACGACTTTTTTCAATGCGCAACCTTTGAAAAAGGAAATTTGAATAGAAAAAAAAGTGGGAAACGACGCAATCCACGTTTATTCAAATTTTTATTTTTATGTGGTGGTGCTCGATTCGATTTGTATGCATACAACAAAATGTAGTTAATCGAACAAAATTATTTTTCTCATTTTTATAAAATTCAATGAATGAATGACCAATAAAAAAAGAAAAGTAACAAAAGCTTTGCCTCTGGAATAAAAATTGAAAAGTAAGGAAATTATTTTGATTGAAGAGAATTGATCATTGTTGTAACACATACACAATACAGTCAAACAAACATATATAACAATAAAACAAAAATCAATCATGATAAGTAAGTAAGAAAGAAAGTATAACTAAAAAAAGAAATAATCAAAAACAGTTTTGTTACAATCTCAAAAATATCACAAATGTCAAAAATAAGAGCAAAAGTGTAAAAAAATAATAAGAAATAAAAGTAAGTCAAAAGGTGGGAGAAGAAAGAGCTTCTTATACATATATGCATATATGTACCCCCTATTATTTTAAGTGTCGATCAAGATGAATCATTCTTCTTCTTAAACAACAACCAACCAACCAACCAGGCAAAAAACAAAAACCACCCTTAAATGTGTTGCGCAAGTTTTCTTTCTTTCTTCTTTTTTCCCTATTTTCTCATTTTTGATTTTGGAAGAAATTTTACCTACCTTTAAATGTTTTTCTGTAAATTTTACCTTTTATATTTTATTTGGATTACTGCCAAATAAATTAGAAAATAAACAAATAAGGAACGAGAAAAAGTTGAGAAAAATGTGACAATTTTAAAATATCAGTCATTCAATCATTCATGTTTAATCAAATTTGAGAAATAAGAAAAATCAGGATTAAAAAGAGAAGAATAATAATGAAGATGATGATATCCCGCTGTGAGAGAATATAAGTATTAGTATATCTATCATTATCCCTTCGGATATCAGAAAACCCAATCTTTCCCGCAAGATTCAATTGTTTATAATAAGAAAAAAAGAGATACTTGCTTTTTGGAATTGCCCCAAGCAAAAAATGTAAAAAAAGAAAAAGACCGCTTGAATAAATTTGGAGAAAAACATGTGCATTTTTTAGTTTTTTTTTTCGATAGAACAAATGTTAAAAAAATGCCTTGAAAGAAAACGTTCAAAAAATGCAAATTAGCCAAATCAACATGAACATTGAAAAAAGAGGGAAAGGCAAATTTGAACGTCTTTAAAAATAAACGAAAAATTCTATTTTTTATAGCTCTTTCTTCAGCTGCCAAAAAAAGGAGAAGAATAGAATTTGAAAGAGGAAAAGGGTTTATTCACATGGTCACTTAAAGTTTTAAACAATACATACAAAAATACTTTTGTTTTTTTTTGTAAAAGAGACGGACAAAGATTTGCCGCAACTGTTTTAATAATGGATTCCTTTTTTCAAAACGATCACCACTTTTTCAATGAAGTTGTTTCATGTGTTTTCATGGGAAATATGGTTACTCCTTTTTTTTGAAGACTGCGTTAATTAAAGTCCTCATATAAAAAGTAGCAATGTTGATGATGATGGGTTTGACACTTAACAATAATCGGAAAGAACGGTTGTAAAAAAATGCCCTTAGATCTTTAAAACAAGAGAAGTTAGAAAAGGAAAGGTGTGGAGCGGCATGAAATAAAAAAGAAAGAAAAAGTCAAACTGGGAAAACTAAAGACTTTTAAAAGGGAAAAAAGGTAGAACCTGAGTAACCTTAAAAATGGGCATGCAAATGGCCAAAAGAAGGCAAAGAGCAAATTGATGACCCAAAACGGAAGGGGCTCATTTAAACATCTTTGAAGAGATGGGTAAGGTTAAATTTTGTTGAAAAAAAAGAAAAACAACAAAGTTACAGTACAGTATAGTCATCAATCAAAATCAAAGTTAAAGAAGCGTGATTCATTTTTTCAAATGAAAAAACACTGAGATTTATTTTATGGCAGAAAAAAAGTTTAAACACTAGATGAAATAAACATTCAATTTGGGGAAAGGAAAAGACTATCAAGTTCACTCAAATGAGAAAGTGAAGCAACAACCGAATGAAAAACGATTTGTTAGTAGTGTTTGGAACAGAAGAGTTTTTGGGCTTTTGCAATAGTAGAAAAATGGGAATCAAATGAGAGAGGAATATAAACTTAAAAAATGGAAGAGAAAAAATGACCCGTTGAAAAACAATCTTTTTTGGCAAAAAAGAAGATCGCGGAGTGACCGCCGTTTGGCAGGAAGAATTATATCCCCCTCTTTCGGCAATAATATTATAATCGGTGCAAAACAATGGATAAAGAAATAAAATGAAAAGAAAGTTTTTTCTTCTTCGGTTCAATCACTTTTTTCGGCTACGGCAATAAATCACACCGTTCCTTTTTTTCAAGGAAAAGAAAAAGAAGATATCTTTTTCTTTCTTTAAATTATTCTATTCAACCCCAAAAAAATTTCAATGCCAAATTTTTCACGCAAACAAAAGAAAAGATTGAAAAAAGATACTTCAAAATAAAATTCTTTTTATGTCCATTTTTGTCAAAGCTGAAACAAATCCCAAAAAAAAATGGCCAATGTCCATTCTTCTTTTTTTATCTTTTTTGTTGCTTTTAAAAAATGTTGTTTCTCTTTTTAAAAATCTCTCATTGAAAACAGCTTACATGTTTCAGAAGAAAAAAATAAATCTTTGCAACAATTCTTTTTTTCTTCTTCTTGTATTAAATTTGCACTTTTTTTTATAACAAAATCTTGTAAGAAAAAAGCCCTTTTCCAAAAACAACAAAAAAATACAAAGAAAACAGCAACAAAAAAGACGGGGCCATTTTTTTCAAGGCTTTTTTCTTGGGGGCATCGAAATGGCGGAAACGCTTAAAAGCAATTCACTTAAAACAAATTTAACAAAATTTCAAAGAGTTTTTTATGAACAAAAAATACATATATATGTAAAGAAAGACATGGGTGGTCGAAAAAGAAAAAGGGAGGAAAAAACGTGTGTTGCCGAAAAAATTGGAAAAGAAGAGTGGACAATAATAAGAGTTAAACTAACTTTTTAAAAAATTGAGTAAAAACAAACAAAAACAGGAAAGGATGGGCCAATTTAAAAAAAGATGGGAGAAGACTGGACAAATGTTTTTAGCTTAACCTATTTTTTTAAATTTTAAAAACAGTTGTACTATTCAAATGCCCTTCTACCCCCCAAAGGGTTGTAGTATTCCTGTAAAAAGTGCCATATCAGTTACAACGTTTTTATAAATCTTTGATAATCAAGTTCAAATTAAAATCTGGACATAAAATTTTATTTAGCTTGAAGATGTTTGGATAATCAATCTGCTGCCCCTGTTAGAAAAACTCAAAGAAGATCAACACCAAAAAGAAGATAGCAAGAAAAAAAAGACAAAATGATTGATTTCAAAAAAATTTTTGTTACTTTTAATTTTGATCAAAAAAGTGAAGAAAAAAATACTATATCAAATTACACAGCAATCACTTTTTTTTCTCTTCAAAATTGAAGAGAAAAACACGCTTGAGTCATTAAAAAAAGGAAGAAAATTAGTCTTAAGGTTTTCATTAGATTAGATTAGAAAATAAAAATAAATTGTGAGAAAAATCAAATTCGACATTGAAATTCGAAATTAAGAAGAGCAGCAAAAGGGGGAAAGAAAGCCAGTTAATCAATCTGAAAATTGACCAACAGTCGCCTTTTTTTTCTTCGGGGGCAATTTATCTGTTCTCTATCGTTTTCCTTTGGATCCGTTGTTGTTTTTTAGTTTGTTCCAAAAAATTGTAAAAATGGACGGCAGAGAGAGAGACTATGAATGAATGACTAATAAAATTTTAGAAGATAAACTTTGCCGAAAAAACAGCTGACGCGTCTCGTCATAAAATGAGTTAGTTTATTTGTGCCGGAAACAGAGAATATTATAAAAACTGTTACAAAAAATTAAAAAGGGAAAATAAATCTGTTTAAATGACTTTTACAGAAAAAGGGAAGTTAATAAAAAAAGGTGACTCAGAAAAATTGTATTAATTTTTAAACTTTCAAAAGAAAAAAAACATATTTCCCTAAAAGTATTTCCCCATTTTTTACTGTAGCAGTTATAGAAAAAACATCTGGATCCAACAAAATAAGAATATTCTGTCAAAAAACACATTCTTTTCAAAAACTAAAAAGAATTTCCCCACGGAGCTATAAGAAAAAAAAGCCTAATTGTCTTGAGTAAATGGGTCTTCGCTTTTTAAATATGCCTTAAAAAATGCCTTTTAAAAAGGGGCAATCCTTGAAAGAAAAGTGTCTTTTTAAAAAACTATAACATTCACCATGAAACAAAAAATACTACTGCAGTTTTATGGTTTCACATTTTTTTTCGAATTTGTAAAAAAAGCCAGCTTTAAACAATATAAAAAAAGTAACGCAATCGAATCCGGCTTAAAATTCTTTATTTTTGTGCCAAAAACACATTTCTGTGTGTTAGCTATAAAGAATGGGGGGATCAGCTAAAATGCAAATAAAAGTGTGAAAAAAGGAAGGGGGGAAAGAAGGAATCGGCACGAAGGGAAAACAAGGCATGATAATCGGAGGACAAACAAGATTCTTCTTTCGAACGGTGGTTATGGTTATTGAAGGAAGAAAAGAAGAAGATGATTCATATTTTTTTATTGACAAAAGCTCCAACAATACTCCAACGTGTCCTAAATTAGTAATGTTCTATGCTAATCCGACAAAATGAGAGCCTTCAACTCAAGAAATATAAATTATTAGCCAAAAAAGATCTCAAGAGCTTGTTTCTCTTGCTTCCTCACAGTTTCTTCTTCTTCAAAAAAACAATGGTCGTCGTCGTCTCAAAAACCAATCAAAAAACAATAAAAAAAAATACACGGTTGACAACAGCTACAATTGCCTCCTTCCGGCTTTTTTTTCCTCGGATAAAAACTACCAAAAATGTGTGCCCTTTTTATTATTTTATTATATTTAGGACCAGTTAACATTTCCGGAAAAAACACTCCTGCTTTTTTCTATTATAAAATGGTCATCTTAAAAATGAGCTTTAACAATGGCACTCAATGAATCCCGCCGATTCAATTCTTTTCCCCTTTTTTGTATGCTCGGTGGAACCATCGATGGCGACAAAAAATAGAAAATGTTAAGAGGCAAATATTAATAGTAATAACAAAGAATTAAAAAGAGAACGTGACCTTGTCCAAAAATGGATAAGTTAAATCTTTCTTTTTTTCATTTTGATTTTATATTATTCTTATTATTATTAATAATATTATTTGATACTACTTGAGAATGATTCAAGTTTGCTAATATTAAACACACTCAAGAAATTGAGAAAAGGTCGAGAACAAAAATAAATAATATGGATATACACAAAAAACAAGAGAAATAGAAAAGTGAAAAACAGAAAAAAAATTTTAAAGAACAACAAAAAAATACTGTAAAAATTTTAAAACAAAAACTATAGTTTCTGATTTTAAAACAGAAAAAAAAGTTTAAAAAATTGCATTTTTTCTTTTCCTAACAAAAACCATAAACATATAGAAACGATAATAAATAATAAAAAGATGACACAAGAGAAAATCGGGAGCTTGCCAAAAAATGACACCGAAAAATAGAAGCTATACTTGCCGACAAAAGAGATAAAAGAAAGTTCAGTTTTGTGACCACGCAATCGAGAAAAAGAAAGAAATTGAGCAGTTTTAAAGAAGGAAGAAAAGAAAAGAAAGGAGTTAACGCATAAGAGTTGTCAATCAGATGGCAGAGGGCATACGCTTGTAAAAAAGTCAAAGAACGAAAAAGAGATTCGATAACAAACCAAACGAACAAAAATCCTTCCGGGGCTTCTTGATGCGCGGAAAGTTTTCTTTGATCTAAAACTCATAAAAACAAGAAGTCTGATTGTAAAACAATGTAAGTGCCACAGAAGCACCTAAAGGGATACTTCAATAAGCATTGATAAGATAAAGAAATAATTTTTGAGCACATTTATCTTATCAAAGCTTATCGCAGACACTTTGTTAAAAAAAGATAAGTCTTAGCCAAAAATCAAAATACAAAAAAAGGATGCCGTTTTTTGTTTAAAACAAAAACCGGTTTGCGGTTTTTTTTGCCTGCGCAGTTAGCATGGCATCTGTCTCGTTAGTTGAAGCAAAAATTAGAAGATAATCCATGTTGATGGAGGTTGTCGGAAGGATGGAAGGATAGAAAAAAGAGGCCAATTGTTGGTGGCGGGATATTGGCGGATTTGCATAAATATCTTTTTCCATTTTTTCTGAATTTAATGTGAAAAAAACCTACCAAATAACCAACAAATAATTTCTCACTTTAACCTTGATACATAAACTTTTTACATAAATATTTTTTACTTCTATCCAAAATAACCGCACATATCCTAAGGCACCAGTAATTTAAAAGTATCTCAAAAATGCATTTGAGAGTCACAAATATTTGGATATATATATATATATATATATATATATTTGCAAAATTTACATTTCACTAATTAAAAATCGCCCAAAGGGAAGGAAGGAACTGCTGCTGCAAAGATTTATGAAAAAGAAATCTTTTTCTTGCGCAATGAAAATATTTTTACTTAAGAAAATTAAATATTATAAATTAGCAACAGCCTCGAAACAAACAAACAAACAATGTCCACCTTCTTTTAGGGTTTTGTTTCAAACAAAAAAGAAAAGTTTGTAATTTTGAATGCATGAAAATACATGAAAAAGTATCACCTTGTTACATGGCATTTTGACCGGCAAGAAAACCTTTTGTTTTTTTTCTTCTTTCTTGATTCATGTCCAAAAACAAAGGAAACAAAAGCAACAATGAAGTAACATTTTCAAAAGTAGCTTGACTTATTTGACTTCTTTTGCTTGCATATATTATAACAACCGTGCCAAAAGAAAAAGAAGTGAGAAGTCAGTCAACGACATCTTTTGCAAGTAAAATATAAGTAAGCAAGAGTAATTTAAGTAAGTATAGCTTGACCGGAAACTTACATCCTTTGGCATCTTTCTTTCTTTTTTTTATTTTTGTTGAATGTTGCGCAATGTCACTGAATTCTTCGAAGCAAAATTAGTTATATCTCAAGTGAAATTGCCTTCTTCTTCTTCTTTCATCTGGAGATAGAAGAAGAGAAGGGGGAGATATCTTTTTGGAATTCTTCGACTGCTTTTTCTTCTTCAGACTCCAAAAAAAGAAGCATCAAATAAAAACAAATTTGAAACCAAGCTGGAAAGTCGCGCGCTAAAGCAAAGCAAAAGTTGTATTTTTCAAAAAATAAATTGCTTGTTGCATTTTTACTTTGTATTTTAAAAAAGTATAGTTTAATCTTTTACATAGAAAGGCGTTCGCTGTTTCTTCGTTCCTCAATAGAAGCAATTTTTATGAAATAACACAAAAAATATTTATATTTTAAATAAATTTTAAATATTGCACAATCTCAAAAAATTTTAATTTTTTCAAATGGCAACAATAGAAATGGAATAAAACTACCCAACAACAACAAACAAAACAACAATCAAATAAAATATGGAACAGAAAAAGGGTTTTTCCTTCCAGAAACCAAGCATTTAAAACCATTAAATTGAATGAAAAAAAAGGAAGTACATTCAAGAAAAATAAATTTAATAGTTAAAATTCCAAAGCACACGGCGGAATTTTTAGGAAATAGAAATCAAAAAAAGAGTGAACGCACATTTTGTTTTAAAATGCGTTGTAAGCTCATTCATAAAACGCCAAACACAAGTTTTACACTAAGAATTTGATAAAAAAAAACAAAAAAACGAGAAAAATGAATGCCAATTTTGTAAGCACTTTTTCAAATTTTTATCTTTTTTTATGAAACCTATTGGACAAGCTTCTACAAATACTTATCTATCAAAATAGTCTCAATCACTTTGTTTGGATGCTTTACCAAAAACTGCCGATTTTTTAAAGATTAAGAATCAAGTTTTTTGAGAGAAAAAATGTTAAAAATGAATGCCAATTTTGTAAGCACTTTTTTAAAACTTTATCATTTTTTATGAAATTTGTTGGATTAGCTTCTACAATTACTTATCTTTAAAAATAGTCTCAATCACTTTGTTTGGTTACGAACCAGCGATTTCGCAGTAATAAATGTAGCCTACACCAATGTTAAAATTTTAAAAAAATAAGTTTTTTTGATTTTTGCAAAAAACTTGACCTACATACGTCTTTCACTTGTGCAAAAAGAAAGAAAGACGCGCGTGCGTATCCTTCTCTTTTGTTTTTTTTTCTATTTCCATTTTTACTGTTAAAAATTCCGCCGTGAGCAATTTCTTTTGTTAAATTTCTAAAAGCTGTTGGAAATTGGAGTGGATTTTAATCGAATTAAACTACAATTTTTATAAAACCTTAGCCATTCCTAAGATTGTTAGCATTATTTCAAGCTTTTTTTCTTCAACCTTCAACAGTTTTAGTTTATTTAAACCATCTCAATTCAAAAATAAATACAATTGAAAAGCAATCAAAAAATGTGCCAAGTGCCAATTCTAAACACCTGTCGCCATCACCCATTTTTCGATTCCCTTTATTTTTTGACTTGTTAATACCAGTTCTCGACAACTACAATGGTGATGTTATATGCTACTAGGGATGTTGCTGTTGATGAAGAAAAAAAGAGAGAAGATCGTTTTCACTTCGTTATTTTTCAAGCGGCAAAAATTACTGGATACGCGCTTCACTGAATATCTTTTTTTCTGGCATACAACTGTTTTTCTTTCTTTTCTTTTTTTACTTGCAAGCGAGAATGAGCGCGATGAAAGTAACACTTCATTAAAATTTTTTGGGTCCTCCTGTTTTTTTCTTCTTCTTCTGTGTTGCCGAAAAGCCTTCTCCTTCTCCTCATTAATTCGATGACCAAAAAATAATTGCCCCGTTTTTGAAACGTTTTTTTCCACGGATCGGAGACTTTGAAATATGTACGTTTTTTGAGGACAGTCGAAAAACATTTTATTTGATAGAAAAAAACCGTTGGTATGGTTACGTGTCAGGGGATATTTTAATTCATATACATACTATGTTACGGATCATCATCATCATCAAAGATGGAGGAGGTCTTGACATTATTATTATTATTATTACTGTTGCTCATTATTAATAAAAATGACCATGACTTTCTTTCATTTTTTGATGTTGCTGACACCTTCTTTAAATGTACTTTTTTGATCCTCAAAACAGCAAAAAAAGAAATAAGTAGGACACAAAAACAGAAACAATGAATTTTCCAAAAACAAAGATTGTTTACAGCAGCTTTCATTCATAAAAGTGGACATTTATCCCTTTCAAAGAAAAAGAAGAAGAAAGGTCATTTCAGGTCATTTACCTGGGTGTCCAGCCATCTGTCTTTATTTTATTAAAAATTGGCCATTATCTTTATGCAAAAATTGCGCGCAAATGATCCAGAAAAAGTCAAGTCATTAGCATAAGAATAATAATAACAATAATAATGCCCAAAATCTATCAATGCCAGAAATATCTTTCTTAAACTTGAATGAAAAGAAAAAAAACAATGAAAAACGGATAAACTATTTTCTTTTGTCCAAGTAGGTGGTCTTACCTTGACTTGGCAGAGGTGATTCCAAAAAATATAAATGAATGAATGAACGTGAGATTGAAGATTGAAGGACAACCAGAAAAAAATACAGAAGTTCAGTCGAAAGTAATACCTTTTCTTCACAGCTGGATTTCTCAAAAATATAAATAAAAAGTAATTAAGAGTATTTTTGTTGAAATATCATGAAATTAGCCATAAAAATTGAAAAATAAATAATTAGTGTCGATTAAAAAAATTAATCAATGCATGAAATTGGGAAACAGAAAGAAAGAGACCGATCGTCTTTTTTGAGGGAAACCGCAAAAAAGCAATGCCGCACATCCTTACAAGAAGATTAAGGAATAAAATCTGAAGTATCTCTCTTACTCATTTATTTTATGTTTTCTAATCCGGTACTGCCACCAAAAAATTCAAAATCCCTACCACAAATTTCTGTTTGTTAAACTAATGAATATAAAAAAGCAAAACAGTAATAATACAGTAATAAAATCTATAGTAATTTTTATTCTTAAAAGTGAAAGACATCTATTTTGTTGCATTTCTAAGATTACTGAAACCAGCCAAAAAGTGGCCCGTTACATAAAAACTTTAATGATAAAAAAAATGAATAAAAAGTAAAAAGGCAAAACTAAAAATAATATTTAATTATTATCAAAAAAATTTCTTTTCGTAAAGCGGTTTTCATTTTGCCTTTCTTCATCACAAAAACACTTTTCAACCAGATGGAAGATATATATATATATATATTTATGATCACGCAAAAACTCATTAAAAATTGTTGACATGCACAGAAAATGAAAAAATGCAGGACTTACTTAAGTCCATCATTTATATTTATATTTTTTATGGTGCCGATTTTCACTTTTAAAAAACTGCGAGAAAAATGAATGAAAAGTGACAAAAACAAAAACATGAATGAAGATTGAAAGGTGGCGCGCGCAACAACACATCCATTTCTAATCACTGCCTTCTTTTTTGGGATAGAAGTAAAATAATTGAATCTATTTTTTTTGATTGATCAAAACTAATAATTTGCGTCAGATTGCGGAAAAACGTTTAAAGAAAAGAAAAACAAATGCGTGTCATTTTTGTTCAAGATCAAAAATATCGGCAAAACAAAAGCTTTCGTAAGATTCCTCGAAAAAAAATATATGACAAATCAGAAATTCTTTTATTTTTTGAAAGTAAAAACAAAAGAAAAGTTTTATTCAAGCTTCGGAAAAAGAAGGAGAAAAGAAGCTAACAGCAATTGTCTCCCTTTTTCACGTTCAAAAAATTATTCATCAAAGAAAAAAAAGAGACGAAAGAAATTGCATCAAATGTTTTTTTGCCAAAGTTTTTTAATGTAACTTTTTTGGCTTATTAGAATTAGAATTTCTTCCTCTTTTTTTATACGCAAAAAAAACAAAAAAAGTCATTCAAAAAACGAAGGTCAAATGCCTTCGAAGAAAAAAGTTGATTAAATTTGTGACACTATTTTTGAACATTTTTTGACAAGTGTTAAAAAAGTTACTTTTATAAAAACCGAGACTAAATAATAATAGCAGTAATGTGAAACAAAAATAAATTTTCTGTTATCGAAACATGAATTTAAGCTTTGAAAAATGAAAAAGTGACACCAGTGGGATTTCCAAAGATGCCAATTATCAAAGCCTTTTAAGTTTTTTTTATGGAAGTTTTCATGGGTGTTGTATAAATGCACCATCATAATTGGTGGTCAAATTTAATGCTTAAATGTTGTTTATATTTTTTTGCTAATTTTAAAAAAAAACAAATATAAATCATTTTGATAAATTGCACACACAGTTTCTGTACAAATATTTTTTTCATTCAGTTGACAATGTTTCAAAACTTGGATCAAACATGAATAACAGGGATTATTAACAACGTCAGATTCACCAAAAATATTAAAACATTGTGTCATCTGGATATAACAGTTTACTTTTAAAAGTATCGTACAACTTTATCACAATGCATTTTGTTGTTTTTATTACTCTGTTATTTTAAAATTATTATATATTAAAAAGATACCCTTTGTTTCTTTTATGTGAATGAACTCTGTTCAATTTTTTTAGCATTTTGGTTAAGGAACGACCAGAAATACCATTTATTATTTTTATATTTGGTATTTCATGTTGTATTGATTTATCATGGTTCACTTTCCTACAATTTCCAATTGTTCTTCAAAGACATTCACATTTGCTTAAATAAGATGTATTTGAGAACATTATATTTTCCTTTTAAGTTTGTCGTGGTATGTGTTTTTTTATACCTTGAAGGATAATATTATGGATCATTTTAGTGCAATGCAGCTGTTTTGATTGTGGTTGTGAAAGACTTTCTCATTTTAGGCATTCTCTTTTTTGCAAAAGGTTAACATTTATGTCCTTTCTTTTATTAAACTAAATACTACTGGCTGGACAAAAAAACTAAAAAATATGATGGAGACTGAAGCAAAACCAATGGATTTTTTTCATTACTTTTTTTGCTGCGTTCACCCTGTTTCTGTTTTTCCATAGTTTTGGGCGCCAAAGTTTTAGTTATTCGCGAACTTATTTACAGTTTGTTAGGTGTGAGAACTTAAAAAATTACAAAATGTTTGATTTTTTTATTCTCTTGAATAGTTGTTTAAATTTTTAGCAAAATATTTTCTGGTCTTTGATTTATCGCTTCTCTTGCATCCTTTGGACATACATGACAGGGATCTTAACATTTCTGAAAGGTGCCCTCCAAGATTCTTTATATTTGCACATGTCGGGTTTACTATTCATTATTAAATTAATGCATTGTTGTCATTTTTCGTTTTATTATTCTTAATATTCTTGCTTTAATAATATTATCTCATATCTGAGCGTTATCAAAAATTAAATATTAAAATTTAAAATTCGTTCCATCTTCTTTTTAGATTAAAACATTTTATTAACAAATATTAACAATGAATTCAACCATTTTTACCAACAACAATCAAAATTCACTTGTTAACAGTGACTCTCCAGTTTTTACAGATGACCGTGAACCATCAAAAAAGAGAAAACTTTTCTCTGATGAAAATTCATCGTCCGGTATTCAGGAGGCAGAAGGATTGGAAGCTGAAAATGAAAAGCTTAAGAAGCAAGTTAAAAATTCTGCCACAAAGGTTGTTTGTTGTTTAATAAAAATTTTAAAAGTAACAAAGTAATATTTTAGATTAAAATGCTTGAAGATCAGAAGCAAGAATTTGTTAAACAAATAAAAGAATTGTATGAAGAAAATTTATTGATGAAAACAATAAAATCAGAAATTAAAGAATCCGTTGAAGAAGAAAAAGGAACGGTTCAAGCAACAGTTGATAAATTAAAGGCGGAAATTCATGGACTCAAGGAACATGTAAATATCTTTTGTCTTTAAGATTTTAACAATCTCTTCAATTTTAGAATTATCAGTTGGAACAAAAAATGGAAGAAACAAAAAGCCTTCTTTCTATCGAAATAAAGACGAGTAATAAATTTAAAAAGAATTTGGACAAAGCGAATTCCGTCAATCAAAACTTGAAAGAAGAAAATGATTTTTTAAAAGGCAGAATCGAAACAAAAGAACAAGAAAATCAAGAAGAGATTTCATCGATTACAACACTTTATAATAGACTTCGAAAAAAGGTTTGTAAAAAACACTTTTTTCATAAACTTAAAATTGGTTTATTTATTCGAGTTAGTTGTTAACAGGGAAAAAAGTTGTTTAATGATTTGAGTTTTATCATACTAAAATATTGTCAATAAAAAACTTAATAATCAATTTTTAGAATAATGTCTTGGTTAAAAATAGAAGAATTTTACGAAGAAACATTGCAAAATACAAGGCAAAGATTGAAACTTTGAAGGATGAAACAAAATTGAGGAATTTTTCATTGCCTGATATTTTTGATGGTTCAATGCATAATCTTCAATTACTTTCATGTGAAACTAAAAAGGTATTGTTCTTTTGGAAATGTATATTTATTTAAATCCTTCCCTTTTTTAAGATTTTAAATTTTGCAAAGATTGAAGGAGTTCCGTCTGGATGGAATTTATATTCAACAATGGATAAAACTGAAAAGCCTCGTTTTATTGCAGAAGATGAATTTGCAAAAACTTGTTTCAAACTGAATATTACTGGTGAAATTATTGCTCCAAAATCTGATAACAAAATTTGCAGAGTTTTGCATCGAATTTATTCCTGTGAATTAACAAAACTTCACATTTCTGGACAAAAAATTAGCTTTGCAGATTATGCAAAATTGGTGGCGTCTGAAAAATTTCAAATTTGCATTTTGAAAAAAGTTCAAGTTGAAGATGATTTGAAGAAATATGACATTGATGATCTTCTCACCAAAATTCCAAATGTCAAAATTTTCCAATAGTAAGCAATAAAAATTATTCTTTTTAAACGTATATTATTAATTTATATTTTAGTGAATTCCCTGACAATGAAGATTTATCTGATACTGCAAAAAAGCTTTCAAAACTTCAAAAATTCCCAAATCTTAAAAGCTTTCAACTTTCCAATCTTTCTTCTTCTTTTAAGCTTGAAGCTTTTGAGGGTTTTATTAAGGTATAAATTATATTTATTAAATTTTATAAAAGCTTAAATTTTAGAAAAATAAAACAAATGTTTGTTATGAAGTTAAATTTTCAAATTTGAAATTCAAGTATTTGCAAAAAGAAATTGAAAAAGCTGAAAGAACTTTGTTAAAATCTTTGACGTTTCCGTGCAATCTTTCAGTTGAAACTAATTTGTCAAAACCAAGCATTTTACAGTATCCTTCGTTTAAATTTTTATAAATTTAAGTTTCAAAAAAAATTTTATCTTTAACAAAACTTTATTGAATGTGTTTTTTGTTATGCATGAATTTTCTGAACTGTGGATTAATTTTTTGATGTGGATTTGTTTTATTCTTATCCGTCTGATGAAATAAAAAACCATCATTAGCTAATTATTTTTTCCAAAGATATAACTGATAATAATAAAGACACCAATACCGTTGCTGTCAAGTCAAAAGTGTTGTTTGAACAAATACAAATCATTTTTGCTTAAAATTATTTCCGGACTATTCAATCAATAAAGTTGTAGAGCAATTGTATCGTGAAAAGGTACTTTCAAATTATTTTGTTTTTTATCAGTAAAATGATAAGCAGAAGTTATATAAACCATCGCAAAAAAATATGCATTTAAATGCAGTGTTTGAATTATTATCATGATTTGGTTGACGTTTTGTGCGTTTTTGAGTTTTACATTTGCCACGTGTCCAAATGGCTCAATTCAATCAATATCAAATCCATCAAATTGTTATACGTATGTTTCGCAAAAGATGAACTGGTTTGCGGCTGATCAAAACTGTTCAGACATAAATGGTTCTTTGGTATCTCTTCATGATATGTTTGAAAATATGGTTGTTAGTGGTATACCATTTACAAAGTTAAACTTCTTATACAATTTTTATTAATTTTGCATAATTATTAGGAGAAGCAGGTTCAATTTTTAAAGAAAGTGCAACCAGTGATTTTTGGATTGGAGCAACGTATAATAATTTAAACCCAAATAAATGGTCATGGATTGATAAAAGCCCTTTTGATTTTACTGATTGGGATCAAGGTCAACCTCAAAATACTTCTGATTCTATTTGTGCTTCAGCAATTATGAATGGAGCAAAATGGCAGTCACAGAATTGTTTTGAAGAAAAACCTTTTGTTTGTTTAGTGAAGCCAAAACCAAGTATTTGTGAAGAAAGTTGGACCTATTTTAATTACACAAATTTTTGTTATAAAGTTTTTGTAAAAAAATCAACTTGGTATGATGCCGAAATGTCCTGTGTAAAGGAGAAAGCTCATTTAATTTCAATTCATAGCTGGCAAGAAATTCTTTTTGCAACTGGTATGTTTTAGAAATTAATAAAAGTTGTGTAAAATTTTATATAGAATTGGGGGCACCATATTCCACTAATAAATGTGACTGGGATGCTCAAACATGGACTGGTATGTCCACACAAGATGAAAATGTTCATTGGGAATGGACTGATGGCACACCTTTTGATTACATTGATTGGGCTCCTGGGGAACCTAATAATCCTGGATCCGAAAATTGTGGATTGCTCTTGACAGGAATTCCTTGCACTGGTCAGACACCAGCCGTGCTCTATAATTATCACTGCAATAATCTCATTGATAATTTTATTTGTAAAAAGGCACCTTGATACAATTTTAAAATATTTATGCGCCATAACTTTTTCATGTAATTAATTCTCGATA
Source organism: Panagrolaimus sp. LJ2414 (assembly GCA_024447195.1). Lineage (NCBI taxonomy): Eukaryota > Metazoa > Nematoda > Chromadorea > Rhabditida > Panagrolaimidae > Panagrolaimus > Panagrolaimus sp. LJ2414. The sequence goes on along the minus strand of JAMRXY010000290.1, from coordinate 870,308 downwards.
ATTTCGTCGTCCACAAAATTTTTTCCTCGAAAAAGCAAATTTAAAAAACATATTGTGTGCTAGAGTAAAAATTTTTTATATTTCTTTTGTAGTAATTATATGAAATATTTTGTACTCTTAATTAAAAATAAAATAATATTCAACTCTATTGTTTGTCTTTAACTGGCATAATTAATGCATTACTTTTTTGACAATAACAAAAACAGCGATTAAAGTTTTTTGTAATTATTCAAGTCGTTATCATTTCTTTGTTTTTACTTTTTTTGGCCAAAAGAATCAATTTCTAAATTATTCAAATTACAATCACATAAATTTAATTATCTTTGATGTTGTCTGTCAAAAAAGCATTTTATACAAAATTTCAAAAAATGTGCTTCTATATTTTAGAGTAAAAAATTTTGTGACCAAAATAAATTTATTAAATAAAAACAAAATTTGATTAACAATCTTTGGTTAGTTGTTACAAAACTTTCACAATTTTTTGTTTTTAAAAGCAAAAATTCTTATTTCCAGATTCAATTTATCAAAAGAATGTTTAGTGGTAAGTCCTTGTTTAATATCCCTAAAAAAATAATAATTACTATAGTTTTAAGGTGAAATAATTCGAAGTATTGACAAACATGGAAATTTAGTTGCAGGATTTTTTGGAATTTTTGCCAATGTTTTATTAGTGTTTTTGTTGATGTCTTGTCATTCAGCTGAATTAAGAAATTATAACAAAATTCTTTTACAAATTGCAACATTTGATATTTTAAATTCAATTTCAACTGCAATTGTTTCACCTGTTTGTGATAAATATAGTAAATACAATAATGTTAATATGCAAATTTTAGATGGCAGTTGTGATTGAAGGTTTTGAATTTTTCTTTCAAAATGGTCCTTTCAAAGATATTGCACAACCTTGGAATCATTTAATATTTATTACTTATCAATTTCTATTTTTTTACAGTTTATCGGTATAACTTACAGTAACCTATATTAAAACCAAATATAAGCTCGTTCTTTATTCTGAAGTTTGTACGACAGAATACATCACGAAAATTCAAATGTGTTCTGAACTTTTGACTTTTAGCTATTGTTTTTTTTCTAAAATCACTTTCACTTCCTTATTAAAAATAATTTTAATAGCACATGTTAAATGCTTTTTTAATGCAATTTCAAGAACATATCAAATTTCATTAATAAATTTTATTTTTATTTTTAGGTTGTTCCTGTTCAATTTGTATTACGGTATAAGTTACTGTGCAAGTAAATTTTAAAGGTATTTTTTAACATTAGCAAACATGTGACATTTTTCAGAAATAAAAAAATCACAAAAACTTTTCACGCATTACTTTTATTTATTCCGGCCTGTTTAACAATGGTCCAAACAATTATTGCTTGGTTTTGCATGTATCCAAATATGAAATACAGTAAATCCGTGGCAAAAGTTCTATCACAATATTTTAAAACTAATGAGCCAAAAGAGATGATTATTAGCAGTGGAGGGGAAAGGGTAAGAGGGAAAAAGTTAGATGGCCAATTTGTGCCACTTTTTGTAACACAGAACGAAACATAGATATGTTTTAGCCATTTACGAATGTTATAATTGCAAATATTTCTGGATCAATATTAGTGACAATTTGTTATTTAACAATTTTTTATTACGGATTTAAAATCAACGTGTTTCTCAAAGAATTTTCATACTGTTTTTCTCCAAAAACAATTCAACTCCAAAAAAATTTGAATAGAGTTTTATTTTTTCAGGTGAATAATCTGGGCTCTAACTATTGCAAGACATTTAAAAAATTTCAGGCTTTAACTCCCATAATATTTTTGTTAATTCCAACCATGTCCTTCCTGATTATGAGATTTGCGAAACATACAACCCCGTCCTATTTTACATTGTTGTTGATGCCTGCGGCATGGCCTCCTTTCATAAATGCATTTTTTGCTTTAATGACCCTAAAACCGCTACGAACAAAACTTTTTCAATTTTTAAATCCAACCATTCCTAATATTTCAACAGTTAATTCCCAAAGATATTTCTCTTCTTAATCTGGTTTTTTTGCGTTGTTGACCGTCAAGAACTTTTTGTTAATTTGAAACCTTTTTATCTGTTTTGATTTAAACTTTTTGACTTGTATGAATTTTATGGCATTAATTATAAGTGACTAATGTTTTTGTTTTAAAAAAAGTAATCACAGTTTTTTCCTTCTCTAAAAATTTTTACATCTCCCGCTTTTTTGAAAGTGAGAGACACTTTGCCAACACAAACCACAAAATGAGTAAAAAAAAGTTTGATGAGACACTCACAATTTTTTCCCGCTCACATATTTAAGTGAAATATATTTGTTGTAGAATTTGTTATTGATTTATTCCTGGATAATCGATGAATTTTACAAATACTCCATTGCAAAACAACAAAGAATTTTCTGGTAACAATTCATTTTCCTTCAAAGAGAATGGTGGATCATCGAAAAAGCGGAAAATTTCTATGGATGAAAATTGTTCACCTTCTGACCGAATAAGAACATTAGAAATTGAAAATGAAGCTTTGAAAAAAAATGCTGAACGATTGCGAAAAGAAAAGCAAATTATTTGGGATGGATTTAATGAACAGAATAATCAACTTGTGAAGTTGGAAGATGCTGTTACAAGATTAGAAGCTACAAATATTTCTTTACAAAAGGATAACGAAATGTTACAAAGCAAATCAAATACTGAAACTGATTCTTTGAAATCCACTATTGATAATTTTGCTGCAAAGGTAAGAATTAATTAACTATTGTTGGTAAGATTAATAAGGACAATTTCAGATTAAAAGTCTTGAAGATGAGAAGCAAGCTTCAGAAGCGTTGTTTCAGAATGAATCTCAACCTAACCATGAAAATAATTCTTCTGGAGACTATCCTCTCAAAAATTATTCATCTGAAATGCAAATTCGTTCATTGAATGAAGTTTTTGATGGAACAAAACCTGATTTTTCTGTTCTCACATGTAATACAGTAAGGTTGTATTTTTTGATCATTATTTAAAAAATCCAAATTATAGATTTTGAGAATAGCAAAGCTGAATCAAACAATCAAGGGTTGGAATTTTAATTCTGCATCAGACTCAGAGAAGCCATATTTTATTAAACATGAAAAAATGAATAAAACGTGTTTCAAATTATTTATCACTGATGAATTGAAATGTTTAAATTGTTCAAAAGAATTAAGAGATATTATTTCAAAAATTCATTCCTGTGAATTAAAAGTTCTGCATCTTGTTGAACAAAATTTAATATTTTCTGATTATCTCAAATTTGTATCTTCAAAAAGAATTGAAAAATGTATCTTGAAAAAAAGTTGTAGTCTATGAAAAGGAATTATGGCATGATTCAAAATGCAAAATTGATGAAATTTTAACCGAAGTTCCAAATGTTAAAAAATTTAAATAGTAAGTTTTTAGATTCCTTCTAATCTTTTTTATATTTTATTTTCAGTGAATTTTGTGATGGAGAAGATCAAGCTGTTGCAGTCGAAAATCTTTGCAAACTTCAACAATTTTCAAGTCTTCAAAATTTTGAACTCTCCAATCTTTCTCGATCTTTTAATCTTCATGACTTTAGTGATTTTATTAAGGTAGATTTTTACATTTTTATTATGATTTTACATGTTTTATTTTAGAAAAACAGCAAAGATGTTGGTTATGTTTTTTCATTTTCTGGTTTAACAAATCAATCAATGAAAGGTGTTCGAAAAGCTAAAAAGAAATTATTAAAATGTTTATCGTTTCCTTGTAAAATTTGTGTTAACTTCAAATAAATGAGAATATTTACAAGTCGTTTACAATGTTCACGTTAACATATAAAAATACATCGCCGGCTAGATTTTTTCAGCCGCAGGGACCCCTTTTTCCCCTCCCCCGGGGTTCGGGGGAGGGGAAAGGGAAAGATTTGAAAAAGCTCGGGGGAAAGGGGAGTGGAAGGGGGATGTTTTTGCTTTGATGAGGGGAATTGCCGGGGATTGATATTTTCACTCAACTATGTTTGGTTTTAAAGTGAGATATTATCAACAAAATAATGAAACAAAATCCTTTTATTGGATATTTTTGATGCTTTTTTTGCTTTTGATACAAAATATCAACTTTTACTTTAGTTTAGACATTGTCTGGAAAAAAATTCAAAAAAAATCTGTCTTTTCCAAAACAATTCAAGGGGATAAATCGGGGGAAAGGGGAGCTTTTCAAAAACAAAGGGGGAGTTTTTTGAAGCACAAGGGGAAAGGGAAGGGGATAAGAAAGGTCAAATCACAACACTGATCCTAAGAAGTGTTCATTCAGATTAAAGAATTCAAATTAATTAAAAAATGCTTTTATAAAAAAAATCTCTCTTTTTAAACCAGTTGTTAATTTAGTTTTCGCTTTTCATCTGTTTACCTAATTTTTTGTACAAAATTTTTATCTAAAGTGCATATTATACAAATGCTAATCAGTGATAAAATAAACATTTTATATTATCTTATTTTGAATTATGTTGACAAATAAAAATATATGCATAAAAAGGACACTCAATCATGTTCAAATTTGACAGTTTGCTGTTTTTTAAAAATGTTCAACTTTTTTTTCTTCACATTTGTTTTTATACTTTTGTTTGAGTCAATTCTATTATGTACTTTTCCAAATGGCACTGATACAAAAATTCATTTTTTCAATTGTGATAACGGTGAGTTTAAATGGATCATAGATATCCAAAGAATAGATGCTGCTTTAAATTTTGGAACTTTCTCTTTTAACGATACAGTAATTTTAGATTTGCCAATAATTGTTGAAAATGTTGAAATCTTTGGGTCTGACGGAAATCAAATGTATCCAATTGATCCAAAAAAATCTATGACTTTTCATTTAACTGCTAACAATAATGGCATCATTTATGACAATATCAAAATCAATGCAAAATTGCATTCCTTCGATTTGGAAGATTGTGAATGGACAGAATTTCTTTCTTCCAATCTTTTAAAAAACGTTGACGGATGCAAATTTATTAAACAATGCCCTCTTGAAAATGGAAATTTAGAAAGAAAATTTACGATTAATATGTCACTTTTTGGAGATTTGATTGGATTTTTATCAGGAGATGAGGAAAACCTTTTTAATACTGTAGTGTAGTTTCTGCATCCACTACAGTAGCAATTTATAGAAATTAAAAATCTAGTAAAATTAAAATTTTTATCATTTTTAGGATATTTTTCAATTCGAAATTCAAATTTTTAATGATAATCAAGGTTCAGATAAAGAAAAAATTGGTTGTGCTGTTTCACAATTTCGGTTATTGGTTTGATAATGGAAATCAGTGGTGGCTACCGTATTGGCCATAGGATGAAGCTCTGTGTTTCTTTCAGATTTCTTCTTTTATATTAATAATTAAAAAGATTACCATTGTATTTTGTAATTTAGAATAAAAATAATTTAACTTAATTTTTGCACAATCTTTGGATTTAAAATTTTTTTTGAATATTATTTTTTACGAGGAAAAGTGTCTTCTTTTTAAAAATGTAGTTTGTAGTTTTTTACTTTTGATTTTTTTCTTCTTTGAAGAAAAAAGTTGTCTGACAATTTTTTGCTTGAAAAGTGTCATCTTTGATCTCTTACAACTTTTGCACCGCTTTTATCGATTAGTCTTATAGTCATGTTTAATATCATAGCTTGATTTTCAATGAACACAGTGTAAACAAAATTTCACTTAGTAATGAAAAATACAAATCAAATTTTTAAAATTTGCAATTAATTTTGTCCAAAATTAAAAAGCTTATTATAACTTTACGTGTTGTTTTTGTTTTTTTCATTTTATTCAAATCTTGTGCTTTTTTACAGCTAACATGTTGAACCGATCGGGAATTATTAGTGCAAGGAATTTATTTGCTTTCAAACAACGACATCATTATGGATTAATTAAATTAAAGTCAACTTCATCAACGGCTTCATCGACAAATTCTCAACCATACAATCCAATCAAAACTGTTGAAGATGATGTTCCACCAGAAAACAAACCTTCAACCGCCGAAGAAACTCTCTCAGGATATTTGACACGACATGAAAAAGGAATTTCATTACCAGTTAGACCAGAATTTTTACGTGCTAAACCTTGGACAACAGAAGAATTAAAAGCTATCGACATTCATGTTTATCATCGAAAACCAAGTATGTTTTTTCTTTATCGAATTTTATTATTTGCGTTGCTGTTGGTTATCGTACAGTATACTTCTCTATGGGCTGAAAATTTTAGATAGTACATCTGATTACGTTGCATTTGGGATTGTAAAATTTCTTCGTCTTTTTGCTGATGGATTCTTCCGAAAACGATATGTTCATCGTGCAATCGTGCTTGAAACTGTCGCCGGAGTTCCTGGAATGGTTGCAGGAATGTTTTGTCATTTGAAATCTTTGAGAAGAATGCGAAATGATTATGGTTGGATTGAAAAGTTGCTGCATGAAGCTGAAAATGAAAGAATGCATTTAATGATTTGGATGAAAGTAACTCAACCAACTGGAATGGAAAGGCTTTTAGTGACCGCTGCTCAAGGTGTCTTCTTTAATTTATATGCCTTCTTTTATTTACTATTCCCAAAAACGGCACATCGAATGGTTAGCATTTTTGAAGATACCGTAATTAGGATAATACTGTAGAATTTTAGGTTGGATATCTTGAAGAAGAAGCAATTGTTTCGTACACGGCATTTGCAAATGAAATTATTGAAGGAAGAATTGATAATTTGAAAGCTCCACAAATTGCTATTGATTATTATAATTTGGAGAAGGATGCCCTTCTTTTAGATGTTGTTTATGCCGTTCGAGCTGATGAAGCTGCTTATCGAGATGCCAATCATGAATTTGCTGATCGAATTTTAGTTCATGACGAAAATTTATCTCATAAATTGAAAAAATAATTAGTCTTGGTTTTTATGTAATTTTTTTGAATAAAAAAATCATTTGAAAGTCATGTTTTTAAAGTACTGTAGAATTGATCATGTCTGAGATAAATAATATGTGCATTCCTAATTCATGATGGAATTTTACATTCGATATTTTTGCAGCATCTTTTTTTCTCAATCTCTTGAAGTTGGCAAATAATATCATTTATATTTTTTTCAAGGTTGTAAAACTTTTGATGTCGAATTTTAAAACTAATATTCTTTTACAAAGCTTATTTATTAAAATAATAAAATTGTTTAAATAATTTAAAAGCAATAATTTACAAACAAAAAATAAAAGAGCAAAAGAAAGCTTTTATTTTCTTCCAACCGGTGGAATGCCTCCAAGTGGAGCAACTCCGCCGATGCCGCCATTATTTCCTGGGACACATTCTCCGAGAGCATTGAAAATGCCATTTTGACAGATGCTTTGTGTAACACCTCGGGGCATAAAACCAACATTGCAAGTCAATGTTGCTATAGAACCTGCAGGATATGGACCAATAATTGAACCAGTTGAATATTGTAATTGTCCATTCAATGGGGTTAAAGGTCCTCCGAGACATTGTGGACCATTGTTAATTCCGCCAACTAATCCGACTTGTCCGACACCGCCAATTTGACCAACCCCATTAACTGGTAATATACCACCAACAGGGTTAACTCCAACACCGACTTGTCCTCCAACTGGTACTACACCCTAAAAATATTTGACATTTAATGCCTATGTTTAACCCAAAAAATGGAACTTACAACTTGGCGCTTAAATCTAAGAAATGCTTCATTTTGGGAAACACAAAATGCAAGGACAAAAAATGTTACGAAAACTTTCATGATGATTTTTATGGATTTATTTTAAAAATCTAAAAATGAAGCTTTAATTTAAGAAGAAAACAAAGTGATATGGATACGAAAGCAATCTAACTCAATACAAAAAATCCTGATCATTATACTGTAGCTGGATGTAGACTAGATTATTCGGTGTTGTTTCGATACACATTTTTGAACACCTTTATATAGTAAAATAAGGGATCAAAAATTTGTAAACAAAGTCTATGTTTTATAACAAAACAATGGGATTTGTTTCGTGATCATTTACTTAATCCTCAGGTAAAATGATCAAAATATATGCAAAAACTGCAGTAAAATTATGAAACTACATTACTCGAAAAATCTTTAATCCGATTATCGAATGAATGAATAACAAAAATATTTTTTACAATATTTCTTAATCAAGGATCAAAAAATAGCAATGAATATTTTAATTTTTTTAACTTTATAATATTTACCTTTTTTATAAAAAAGTCATACAGTATCCTGAATACAGTAATAAGATTAAATTGTTAGTTTTAGCGTATGCAAATTTTTTGAAAATATTGTTTATATTTTTTAGCGCTGTAAAAACTTTAAACGGTTGTTAACAAATTGTTTACATTCTTCAACACCATTTAATTATTGCTTTAAAGAATGCTTTTATTATTCTGTATTTTAAAATAAATATTTAAAATATAAATCTTATTATTTTTATCCGTCGAATAAAAATAAATTTACAATGTTAATAAAATTTTCTGCAAAATATTCAACTATAAACTTGTTACATTTGTATTCCAAATAAATTGAGAGCACCTGTTTCGTGATTTTTGATTTTTTCGTATTTGAATAATATTATTTTAATAATTTTCAGCTGCTTTCTTAAAATTTTTATTTTTTGGGTTGTCTTGAACGACCTTTTAAAAACTCAGTTAAAAAAAGTTTATTCTGTTTCTTCAAAACTTAAAACTTGATAAATGATTGAATATTCTCATCCAAGTTTCTCCCAATTTGATTTTCAATTTATTCCATATTATTTAAAAATTGTGACCTTTAATGGCACCCTTGCATTCATCTTTCACATTTTTCTCATTTTTATAATTGTATTTAAAAGTTCAAGAGAAATGGGATATTACAAATATTACCTGTTAAATATTGCAATCATGTCATTCATACATGACACAATTTTAAGTACCCTTTGGAAGCCAATTCCAATTCTTCCAATTATCGGTGGATTTTCAGCAGGGCCAGCGAAATTCCTTGGAAGTCATTTTGGGGGGCACTGTATGCTTGTTATTTTGGTGGCATTTATTATTCTTTATTTGGTTTCCATTTTATCGGGATTCTTTTATCGATTATCTGCAGTTTTGAGAAAGAAATATTACGACTTTTTTATTAGCCCTTTTGGAACTGCAGTTGTAATTGGAGCACATATTATTTTTACTTTGGTTTTATGTATTCCACTGTATTTTAGTAATGTTGATGATGAAAATGTTAAAGAAAAAACTTTACAGGTATGCAAATTTTGAATCATAATTATACAGGGTGATTCAAGAAAAAGTCCGATTGTAAAATCCTTATAACTTTTTAAATTTTTAAGTTAAGAAAAAATTGATAGTGCCATTGGACTCAGTATTGGTTACCATTTATAATTATCTAAAAAAAATTAAAAAATAAAAACTTTTTTTTTCGAATTTCACGTACTCCCCCCTGTGGAAAAAAATCATTTTTAGATCTGTTTCACCTTTTTTCACTTTTTTTTCATTCACTCTCTTCGAAAACAAAGAATATGCAAAATTTCCTGTTGTTAAAACACACTGAATGAAAAAAAGTGAAAAAAGGTGAAACAGATCTAAAAATGATTTTTTTCCACAGGGGGGAGTACGTGAAATTCGAAAAAAAAAGTTTTTATTTTTTAATTTTTTTTAGATAATTATAAATGGTAACCAATACTGAGTCCAATGGCACTATCAATTTTTTCTTAACTTAAAAATTTAAAAAGTTATAAGGATTTTACAATCGGACTTTTTCTTGAATCACCCTGTATTATTAAGTATATGTTTAGGAATATCCGCAAATGCGCGCAATTTTCCTCAAAGAAAATATTTTTATGTACAACCTAAAAATCAATCCATGGTTTGGATATTTTCTTATTGCTGCAATTATCGGAATATTATTTATTCCTCCAATTACTGTAGCCTGCATTTATGCAATTCTTCGAATTTTACATGGTTCACAAAATCATTTACAAGCAAAAACAATCAAATTACATCGACAACTTTTAATTGCTTTAATTATTCAAATTATTCTTCCATTCCTGCTTATAATTTTTCCAATTGTAATTGTTTGTTTATTCGTGTATTTTGAGCTACCACATACTTCAGGTAAAAAATTTGCATAAATTCATAAAATAATCAAATACAAAAAGCCTTTTTAGCTGCCATTCAAGCTGCAATAATTTGTTGTACTTTTCATTCAATTGCGGATACTGTAGTTATGACATTTATGATTGCACCCTACCGAAAAGCAACAATCCAATTATTTCTAATGATATTTCCCGCAAGAATTAGAAATAAAATTAAATCTTTCAGTGATATTAATAAAACTTCTGAAGCATCTCGGCGTGGAATAACACAAACACATATTCGAAGATCAATTTCAATTGTTTCGTAATTTTTAATATTTTCAAAAAATAATGTCAAATCAACAATTTTACCGTGATGATACTGTATTTTTATTAAACAATTTTAATAATATTCTTTTAAAAACGTCAATAAAGTAAACATTATTAAATCTATCATTCAATACACACCTGTTTGATAAAAATATTTGTATTAATATTTGTTAATATTTTCGAAAACTGTTTTCTCAATGTTTTATTTATTTTGCAGAAACAAAACATTTTTAACATTTTACACATTGTTCTTCTTCGCAACAATATCCTTTTCGGCAGGTATCTTTTTTACGTGGGCGTGTCTCTTTTGTGTGTGGATGGTGGTGACGATGGCGGTGCCGACGAGGAAGTTTTCGTCCTTCATTCTCAGGATAATAACCCTCGGAATTCTCACTAATGCTTCGACCTAAACCAATATTTATTCATTTATGAGAATATTGGCTTTTGTATTTATTTTTTTTAATCAAAAATGAACCAACGAAACATTTTTGGCTATTTTTGTTAACAATATTTGCCAGCTTTTTTTAAACTTACCAAACCGAATAAGAGGAGTAAGTAAAACACATTGAGAAGTTTCTTTAAAAACAAAGAAGAAAATGCACAAAGACACGAAAAATTTCATTATTGGAATCGATGTATCTGAAATCTGAACTTGTTTAAATACAAAATTAGATTTGAGGAAACATTCATGATTTTAAACCGTCTGAAAGCTTTTCAAATGGTTTCTTTGTTATTTTTTTAAAGAATAAAAATTTTGCAGAATTTGCAAAATTTTTTGCAACAAAATCACTAAAATTGAAAATTATGTTTTTAAATGTATTTACAATTGGCTTGTCTTGTTATACCATTTTTTAATATTGCCTTGTTTGTTGATTCTGTAATTATTTTAAATTTTAATGATCGCTTGAAAGGCAAAGACTTTGAAAAAATATATTTGCCCACTAAAGCAAAGAAGATCCAAAAAAATAATAAAAGGAATAAGGTAAATGAAAACGAATCTTTTTACCAAAAATAAAAATATAGTTATTCAGTTTCAATTTTACATAATGATTTAGCATTGAATCCGGGATCTTCAGTATTCATTTCAGCAAGCAAATAATCCTAATACGCAGGTATATCCGTAAAAATAAATTAAAAAAAAAAGAAAATTCTGGAATAAATTTCAGGTAAATTCAAAGATACAAAAAACTTTAAAAATACAGACGGCAAAGATCAAATGATTTTTTAAAAGAAGACAAAATTTTTTATGATTTTTCAAATTTTTTGACTAAATGTTTGTCCAAAAAATACAAGAGTGATCCGAAAAATTTTAAATTTCAACAATATGAAAATTGTATAGTTTTAGAAATTTATTTTATTTTTACGTATCAAATAAAACAGAAAAAAAAAACAGAGAAAAAACATTCGTTAATTACAAATTTTAACGTTGTTTGAAATGCAATAATTTTTATGCAGGATTTTTTAAAAATCTATAGAATTCGTTCAGGGCTTTTAAATGATAAATTGGATGCACAAAGATCCTATACCAAGGACCCTCATTTCCTCAACAATGCCAGATTTGGGCAAAGCAAGCAAAAAATCAAAAAAAAGAACTTTTACGTTATTTATTCTAATCGCCATTTTCATCCCGATCTCGTTCAATTTTGCCACCCTCAATCTCAAACAACTTGTCATATTCTGAAATCTTGCAAAGTACCAAATAGGCCGATTCAGAAAGTGACAACATTTTCGTGATCAAAAAGTATAAATTTCATTTTCTGCTTGAAAAATCATCATTGTTGAGGTTGTAAAAATTCTTTTGAAACGGACAATATTAAGATCATTTCGGCTTAAATTTATATTTTCTATATAAATTTAAACCGAAAGGAAAAAATATCACACAATGTTTTTCGGAAAGCTAATTTTGGGAAATTAATAAACGATGTTTTTTTTTCAAGAATCCAATTCAAAAAAGGTTTTTTACTGCTCAAATAAAAATGGATTAGAAAAGTATACTCAAAATATTTTTTGATGACAACAACAACTTCTATTAAAGTTTTCACAACTTGAATATAATTTTTAATTTGAATAATGAAAGCCAATATAGATTTTGTTTTTACAGTTTTATATAGACCGGTTTTCGGTTTTAGCTTTACAAATACCTGCTTATCACAGCATCCTTAATCTGACATTAAAACAAATCAAAAGCTGGTCTGAAGAAAAAAAACTTTTTCTAATTACAATTTCCGTTGATTTTAATGTTATGACCCGGTTCCCTTTTTATCTTATGCTTGCTGCATTGCTTTGGTAATGTTTCGCTAATATCTGTTTTTCATTGTGCGTCACTTTTTATGTGTTGCTGCAAATTATCATATACTCTGCCAAAACATTCCTTCTTTGTTGTGTCCTCTTTTTCTTGAGGCAATTGGATTGCATTCTACTTTCTGCTATTATGTATTTGTATTACTGCTGTAATTGTAATATATTACTTTATTCTGTAACAAATACTTCCTCTTTTTCGATTGTATAATCGTTCGGAACAGTTTATATTTGTCTTCTCCATGCCTTTCCCATAAAGTTTTTTGCTTTTGTCATTTTGTTACTTTTTTGCCAAAAATAGTGTTACATAACTTACAGGGTGGCCAAAAAAAAAGTGCAATTCAATTTTTATACAAAGGCAAGGAGACTTGAATAACTTGTGTTGGGTGGACCTAATACTTTGTGGGGAAGCGCATTTGACCCTACAGTATGACCTCTCCAACCTTTTCGTGTCGGGAGTTTCGCCGCCGCCAAGTTTTGAAAAGTACGTTTTTCGACCTTTTCGTAGAATGAGATAGTTGGGAGAACCAGAAGGGCTGGAGAAAAGGTGATGGTATATTCAGATAGCCCATATGTTAGACTCGTAGACGCAGCAAAGTTTGGGTCTATATATCTTTTGCCCCGGGTTTAATCGCATCGAGAAAAAAGCGATTTCCGATTTTTTGATTTTTTGGTCAACTTTGACCGATTGCCCTAATTTTTCCAGACGAAGTTGGAGGCTCATATTTGTTGCCAACAAACTTCAGCCTCTTTGTGGTCGATTCCATACCAAAATATTGAAATCTGGAAAAGTGACTTTTTAAGCAGCCGTAATTTTCGTATGTAAGTAAGTATTTGTAGTATATACCGTAATTCTATTCAATGTTAAAGTGCCTGAATTGATCATAAACGCTTAAAATGCATTTTACAGTATTTTTCTGATATATTTTTATTGATTTATAGCAAATAACAACATTTAAAAATTTTTGTGTTTAAATAGTTACTTGCTATTTATTAGTATACTACTACAAGCAACCGTTTTTTTGGCATTTTCGAGTATCGAAAAAAGGTCACTTTTCCAGATTTCAATATTTTGGTATGGAATCGACCACAAAGAGGCTGAAGTTTGTTGGCAACAAATATGAGCCTCAAACTTCGTCTGGAAAAATTAGGGCAATCGGTCAAAGTTGACCAAAAAATCAAAAAATCGGAAATCGCTTTTTTCTCGATGCGATTAAACCCGGGGCAAAAGATATATAGACCCAAACTTTGCTGCGTCTACGAGTCTAACATATGGGCTATCTGAATATACCATCACCTTTTCTCCAGCCCTTCTGGTTCTCCCAACTATCTCATTCTACGAAAAGGTCGAAAAACGTACTTTTCAAAACTTGGCGGCGGCGAAACTCCCGACACGAAAAGGTTGGAGAGGTCATACTGTAGGGTCAAATGCGCTTCCCCACAAAGTATTAGGTCCACCCAACACAAGTTATTCAAGTCTCCTTGCCTTTGTATAAAAATTGAATTGCACTTTTTTTTTGGCCACCCTGTATGTCTGACAAAAAAAGTTACGAACCTTTTTACCGAAAATAAAGAGAAAATTCTAAAACTAGACGCCAAAATTTTAGGTCCAAAAAATGTTTTGTTTTTCGTTTTTTTACTACAATTTTTTCTTGACGCGACAAAAAGAAAGAAAAAAAATTGAAATCTTTTCAACCAAAAAAATCTGTAATAAAAAATCCGATTCGAATGTTCTTTATTTTTAACTCTGCAGTATATTTTTTTGATAATATTTTTTGATACAATTTAGTTGATTCGCATTGTATTATCGGTTATAGCTTTTTACACGCGTTCTTTTGACATCCCCCCATTGTAAAGCACCGTGAACATTTTTAACGCTGATTCTTTTCGTGATTCAAAAAATGCAGACTAATGTCTCCCCTTTAATTTCCGTTATTATAAAAATTAGTATTTTTAGGCTGCATCTCATCTAATGGCTCGAAGACGTGATAATTTATCTGAGCTTGACCCGCTTTCAAATTTGGCTTCTGCTTCAAAACCGTCATCATCAAATAATGTAAATGAACTGCTTCAGCATAAACCTGATCCCGAGTTGCAAAAAGAAATTATGAGAGAATATGATAAAGTCAAAGCTGACTACGACCAAAAAGTTATGAAAGATGGATATGTAAGCTTTATTGTTAGCCTCGAAGTTTCCACATCTTTTAAAATTTCTTTTTTAGGACTTTTTTGATCCAAGTGATACTCCAACTTTTCAAAAAATTCGAGTCCCTTTATCCGTTTTGATTCCTCGAGCTCCAAGAGCAGGCAGTGAATGTGTGAAGTTCAAAGATGAATCGAATCATACGATTGCTACTTTACCTGTCACATATCTTCTTGATCATCCTCGTGCTCCACCAATGCGATATTATACTCATTCGAATGTTAATGTAGTTGGAAAAGATAAACATTATCTTTCACATATTCCATATCTTGGTGGTGATGCTGATATCGTATGGGCGGAAGAGCTTTTAAGCCTCTTTGATGAAGGAATTCATGGTGGAAAGCCTGGTAGTGGAAAACCAATCAATGATTGGATTCTCTTTCATGTTGTTGAACCAATTTTGAAGCGGCGGCAATGGAAAGATTTCTCTGATATTCAACGGTTAATGGTTTCACTTTACGAATTATTCCCAAATAAAAGTTCTGCAAAAGAAATGGCAGCATCCTTCACAGATTTATCTCAACGTTTTGATCCAGCAAAATGGATTTCACAAACAAAAGTATTTAATGATAAGGGTGAATTTTCATCTCATTTTCCTGCAGATGTTGTTCAGTCATCAAATAATTTTATGGTTTGTAAGCGTTGTTATTCCGTTGATTGTTTGATGCATTCTGCCGAAGGTATATATTTTCGTTTTTCTGGCATTTATTATGCTAATGTTGCAAGTATTTTAGGTACATCCACTGATGCTCATATTGAAGGAGATGGCGATTGTATCCGTGATTCTGAAGAAGCTTGTGGACCTTTTTGTTTTCGACATTCTTTGAAAACAAAATCGGCAGAACAAAATTCTCAACTTGAAGTTTCGGGTGATGAAAATGTTGCACCAGTTAAATGGACTTCACATGAAGAAACTTTTATGAATGTTTTATTAGCTGGAAGAATCAATTCACCGTGTAGAATTTCTCAATTTCTTTCAAATATGTCATCTTCAAAAACATGTAAACAAGTTTTTGATTATCTCAAAATAAAGGGACCTGTTGCATCACCTTTTTTTGATTACAATCGAATTGAAGGAAATTCACGAAAGTTACCGTAAGTCTTTGCCTTATGTCTGAACTACAGTAATCGTCACATTACTTATAGAATTGCAACAAGCAAGCGTGAACGAGCATTCCGTAATGCTCTTCATGGAAAATTGGATCAAAAAAAGCCATATCGATCTTGTAAACATGTTGGTGAATGTTTAGTTGAAAATGGATGTTATTGTAAAACGGAAAAATTGATGTGTACTAAGTATTGTGGATGTTCAACTGAATGCACACTTCGGTTCCCCGGTTGCCGGTGTAAAGTATGTTGATTATTTTTTATTAAAATATAATAAAAGTTGTAGACGGGAATGTGCAGAACACAGCAATGCCCATGTTATTTTGCGTCATTTGAATGCGATCCTGATTTATGCCGTGATTGTAATTGTAGTAAGTTTTTTACCGTTGATTCTGCAGAAGAACCAGTTTTTTTTATTTTCTGCAAAATGCTTTTCCCTAACTTGATTTAAATTTTTATTTATTCTCTTTTTCAGAAGTGGATGGAGAAACAACTCTTCCCCCCTGTCAAAACATTTGCATCCAGCGTGGTCTTCAACGAAAACTTTATGCTGGTCCTTCTGAAGTTGCTGGAATCGGATGTTTCGCTGAAGAAGCAATTCCAAAGGGTGAATTTATTGGAGAATATGTTGGTGAAATTATTTCTCAAGGTGAAGCTGAACGTCGTGGAAAAATTTATGATAAATTCAAATCCAGTTATCTCTTTTGTAAGTGTTTTTTTTACTTACATTTTACCGTAATCATATCATTATCATTTTTTAGCCTTGAATGATGAACAAGCTATTGATTCAACTCGTATCGGAAATGTCACAAGATTTATCAATCATTCAAAGAATCCAAATTGTCGTGCAAAGATTGTGATTGTCAGTGGTGATCATCGTATTGGTTTTTATGCTTTGGATAATATTGCTGCTCATGATGAATTGTTCTTTGATTATTCTTACAGCCAAAGCCAAGCCTGTGAATTTGTCTCCAAAGAACGGAAGGTCCGGAATGATTAAAGCTTATCTTAATCTCTTGATGAATGATTTATAAGTTTCTTTATTGCTTGTGTTATTATCATGTTTTTGATTTACGATATAAATAATATTGCAAATTTTGTGTACATTGGCTTAATTAGTTTTCTTTTGTTTGTTTCTGGCGAGTAGCGAAGTTTTTTTTCAAATACTTGGAAAACATAACCATAATGCTTTTTTTAAATGGGTTTTCTTCACTTTGAGTTACCTTTTATTATATATACAATGATCTGCTAGTTGCTTCTATTGTTTTAACTTTATTTTCATAAAGAATAATCGATTGTTAATTTTTTTAAATATCCTTTAATTTGATAGACATTATTCCTTTAATCTTTGCAGTATTTTTATTTTTTTACTAAGAAAAACTTAACAAGACATAAAATTCTTAGAAACAATATTAACTATTAAAAGATGAAGAAGTTGTACGATTACGCATTTCAGTAAAAATATGTTTGTATTGTTGCATTGTATCAAGTGGTGAATAGATTTCTTTCTTAAATTTAGGATCTTTGAGATGCATTGGATAACGTTTAATTCCATCATTAACTAAAGCTTCCATGTATTCAATCAAAATTCCAATACCACATTCAGCATGTGCTGCAGAAATAAATTCAACTTCAACTGTTGTGCCCTTAAATGAATGTAGTATACACATATCAAAGTTAAACAATCATTAAATCTTACCTTTGAAGTTGAATTTGCCATTGATGCAACGCCAACACGAATATTAAAATCATTATGTTTGTATTCCATTCCATTACTTTCAAAATATCCGCTATATTCAGGTTCTAAGCCAGCTTTAAGTTTTGGCAAAATTAAATCAAATCCACGATCCGTAATACATTTTGCTTGTTTTCCAGTTGTCGGAGATGGAGATGAAATGAGAAAAGATGAAAAAGGAAATTCAGAATGATGAAAAAGCCAAAGAGAGCGAACTCCAGGCGCCTTTGGACGAAAATTCAAAAAATCAATATGAAATGGCCGAACAGGAATTGCACCTTTTTTAAGAATCCGGGCTGTAATTGATTTCAAAGATTCATCAATTTGGATAACCCTAAAAATACATTTATTATTATTTAAAACAGCCGTATTATAAAGTTATGAAAAAACCATAATAATCCATTAAAAACATACCAAACTAATCCATACATTGTTCCAAGAATGATGTAAAAGGTTTAACAAAAAATATGTAATTTAATAAATGAAGACAATATTTAAAAAGCACAAGACTGGGTTTGACGATATTTTTTGAAGTGTGCTTCTTCTTCGAATAAAAAAAACTTGCAACACATTTTTTAAGATGCTTTCGCAACGAAAATCTGTGCAAATTTGACATTGATTGCATACTTACTGTTATATTTGTATGTCTTTCCTTTGATTGTGTGATCTGTGAGATCTCACGATTCTAGAAAACTATAAAATTATGATCCTTTGTGACAAAGGCTTTGTCCGGATAATTTTAAAGGGAAAAGAAAACGCAACAAAATTTAATTTTTCTTTGTTGCGGTTATGAATTATTACAGTAGAAAAACCGCGCGAAAGCAAAACGTGAAACAAAGGAAGGAAAAACAAGGCAAGATTAGAAAACAAATAAGCATGATCAAAGGTTCAAAAGAGCAGCAGTAATAAATATTAGAAATTCACAATCCTTAATTTTACAAATGCAACACATCATACTGTAAGCGTTGTTAAAGGTGTAAACCGAAAATGTCAAAATTTGTATCGATTGTTTTAGAAAAAAAATTTTTGTGGAAAAAGTCAAATCTAAATATTAGATTAAGTTGCAGCATAAATAATATTAAAAATGTATCTATTGTTAACACGGTTTCATTAAATGAAATGTGGGTGGGGTATTTAAAGAAAAAAAGATTTGGAAATTTATTAAAAATGGAAGCAAATTTTTGTTTAAAAAATTAATCTTGTTTTTATTCTTTTACGAAAGATAAAAAGAAAACTACACAAATTTAGCGGTGAAAAAATAAAAATTCTCTTTCGGAAACCTTTTTTTAGGCAAGTAAAAAAATGAAACCCTATCTTTGATAACAAAAATATGATAATCATTTATCGATGGATTAATAAATAGTGAAATTAAAAGAAAGGATTTATTATAATTTTTTGTTGATGAAGATGACTTTGATGATAGAGAGAAGGAGGAGACGAAGAGAGGTGTGTTGGTGGTTGCTTTGACAACATTAATAAAAAAAGAAAGGAATGAAAATTCTTTTGGAAGAAGGACTTTTAAACTCAAAAACGACCGGATAAAAAAAGGGGAGAAGAAAAAGGGGCGATAATGACCGCCGTCAACCGAAAGCAGCAGCAGCAACAACAACAGCAGCAGAAGAAGCGGCGGCGATGAAAAAAAATTGAAATAACAGATGCTTCAAAAAAGGAAGGACTTTTTTTATATTTTTTGGCATCATTTTCTTTATTATTACATTTTTATTCTTTTATTAAAAATATGATTCCATTTAAATAATATTTAATATATAATATTTTCTTTAAAATATAGAAAAAGATGGACCAACAAAATCAACGAAATCAAAAGAATCGGGGCATCCTTTTGGAGCTTGAACTTCAAAGGCGGCGCGCAATTGAGCGCATGCTGGTAAGTAATAAATTATATTTATTTTTAAAAAAATGAATGAAAATATAAGCTTTTTCTTTTTTATTTGTTTATATCAATTCCCAAATGCATTTATAAAGTTTAAAAATGCTTATTAAAATTTACGTCAAAATTTTACCATATTCTTTCGGCGCCTTTTTTTGAAAAACATATGTGATTTTTGCCACCCATTAATTTTTCTTTTGAAATAGTTTAAGATTAAAATTGACACCTTTTAAAATTTTTGAAAAATGCATTCAAAAAACTTCTAAAAAAGAAGGAAGCAGGAATCCACCCCGGAAGACGATTTACAAAGGAAATAAAAGCAAAAAATTATATTTGCTTGCTTGCTTTATTTTGCTTAACATTCATCTTCGTCTTTCATTACAAATGAATGAACGAAGATGATGATGTTGTCGTTGCTGAATCGTTTTTCATTAAAATTTCCTCCTTCTTCTTCGTCGTCTTCTTATTTTTGCTGCCTGTCGTCGTCTACCTTTAATGACTTGAAAAATTAATATTCTTTCTTCTTCTTTTAAAAAACATACATTTATTTTTTGTGTGAGGCGACTTATTATTTTTCTTACTGGCTTAAGAAAAATGTTCACAAATTTTCGTGCTAATTTTCAGCGTGAAGGTGGGGGTCGATTTCCAGAGCCTTCTTCTTCTGCGATTCCAGAAGAAAAACCAAGTACATCCTCAATTATTCAATTACCCCAACCCCCACAACAGCCAACACCTTTAAAATCTTCACCTTCTCCACCCTCAAAATTACTGCCATCACCACCTTCGTCAAAATCCTTTGAACGTTCTGAAAAAAGGGTTGTTGAAACGGCAAAATCAAAAACATTTCTTCGTGCTGCTACAGTAGATTTTCCTTCTTCTTCAACTCCATCTTCTTCAAAATCACAAAAGAAACGCTTGAAACATCGGAATCGAAAATATGAAAATGAGGGAGAAGAAACTTCTCCAGATGAACCTCAACTTCCACATAAACGTCGGCAGCGACCTTTTACAGCAAGTTTTCGACCGAGAACTGCAAAATCATCCAGACAAATGGAAATTGGAGATGAAGATTTGGAAAAAAGTGTTGAAACAATTATTGCAAGAAGAAGAAAAACTGATAGTTCAACAACGTCGTCATCAGCATTTTCAATTCCTCGACCCCTTCCACCATCACCTCCAGCCCGGGTTACAACAATCAATGAAGAGGTGGATTCAACACCGCCATTTTCACCAATTATTCCTATAACAACAACAACAAATCCTGAAATAACTTTTGAAGCTGCAAGTCGAGAATTATCTCAATATTCAGGATTATCCCCCCGAGAACAACTTGAAGTTATGTTAGATATTGATACAAGTGCACAAATCCGTAATCCAGATGCTTCTTCTGATGATGAAAATGATGACATTCAAGCTCCACCAATTCCAGATGAAATTGTAACAATTCCAGAATCGGCAAGAGAAAAAATCGAAGTTATGCTTGATATTGATACAAGTGCCCAAAAACTACAAAATGATGAACCGGTGAAAGAAGAAACAAAAGAAGAATTAAAGGTTATTCGAGATTCTGCAACTTCTGGCATCAAAATTATAACTCCTTCTGCATCAATTGAAATTCATGAAGCTTCTGATGATGAATCTTTTGTTGAAGAAGAACCAACTGGAATTTCTTCATTTTTAACTGTGTAAGTTTATGTTTACAGTAAATCTTTGCCTTCTGTACACATTTATTGATTGATGATTATACGCATGAACTTTGAAAATTCATAAAATTTTAATTCAAAAATTATCGCTACTACTGTATTTTAGGCTACATTATTAAAATTTAAAATAAAAATATATTTTTTAGGCCAAGTGAAGCAACAAGCCGAAGATCAAGTGAAGTTGATAGCGAAGATGGAAGAGCCTCAATTCAATCTCGACTTTCTTTTATTGTTCAAGCAAAACTTCATCATTATGCAAATGATTTACGACGTCGAACTTCACAAGTGATGGAAGAGGTGATTCAAATGGATGAAGATGCCATTTCAGATGACGAATCTGAAGCTGCTGCTGCCGGAGCACAGCAAGATCAACAGGCATCTTTGATGTCGTTAATCGGCTTTGATCCTGATGCAGATGCCATCCCTGAAACAACAAATCGAAGAGGATGCCTTCCACATCATATTGATCCATTTAGTAAGAAACAAATAAACTGCCGATATCAACAATTTTATTTCTTGTATTACTGTAAAAATTCATTTTAGGTAAAAGATATCTGTTATGGTTATTTATTGTTGTTATGGCATTCTTTTATAATGCATTTGTGATACCATTTCGAACAACATTCCCGTATCAAACTGATGAAAATTTATATTACTGGTGGTTATCAGATTATTTTTGTGATTTTATTTATATTTTTGATATGGTTTTTATTAAACCTCGATTAATCTTTATGAGAGGTGGAGTAACAATTGTAAGATTTATGCAAACTAGCATCTTCCTTCTAATAAAAGTAATATTTTTGTTTAGACAAGTCGAGAAGAAACTCGAAAGCATTATCTTGTTTCACAACAATTTAAACTAGATTTGGCATGTTTACTTCCATTGGATTTATTTTATATTGTTGCAGGACCTGTGGCAGCTTTTAGAATTCCAAGACTTCTTAAAGTTTATGCATTTTGGGAATTTTTTGATCTTTTGGATTCATCTTTTTCAAATCCATATGCAATAAGAATAACCCGAACATTTTGTTACATGCTTTATATTATTCATTGTAACTCTTGTGTTTATTATATGTTAAGTGCCTGGCAGGCATTTGGACAATTAGCATATAATTACAAAGGGCAATGGTATCTCAATCGATGGGTTTATAATAATCAAGGTTTGTACATGTTACAGTATGCTTAGATTTTTAAATTTAATCAAAAATTAATTTTAACATTTTAGGAAATGCATATATTCGTTGCTTCTATTTTACAGCTGCCGTGGCAACTTCAACCGGAAATAATCCATCTCCAACAAATGTCATTGAATTTGCATATATGACATTTTCATGGATGATGGGGGTTTTTGTTTTTGCTTTGCTTCTTGGTCAAGTATATATTTTTTGTTATACTACAATAATTGATTAAAAGATTATTACAGATTCGAGATATCGTATATAATGCAAATAAAAATGCAGAAGAATTTCGAGCAACAATGGATAAAGCTTTAGGCGAATGTAAAAGATTAGAACTTCCGACGCATGTTCAAGAGAAAGTTCGAGCTTGGTTTATGTATACTTGGGAACAACAAAAAACCTTGGGTATTTCTCAAAATAATTAATTCTATTTTGAGAAATAATTAAAAAAATTTAGATGAAAGCAAATTAGTAAATAAATTACCATTGAAGCTTCAAACAGATTTAGCTTTATCTGTGCATTATACAACTTTAAGTAAAGTCCAATTATTTCAGGTTGGAAGAATTTCTTTGAATTTTAGAAAAATAATTATTTTGCCTTTTTTATAGGATTGTGATAGATCTTTGCTCCGAGATTTAGTGCTAAAATTACGACCTGTTATTTTTTTACCTGGTGAAATGGTGTGTAATAAGGTAAACACTTGATTTTTTGTAGAATACTGTAGTCTAAGTAGCTTTTCTTAATTCTAAAATGATAACGTTTTTTTATACTGTAGTAACCTTTTAATCTATGTTTTAAAATAATAACAGTAATCTTTCAAATATTTATTTAGGGTGATGTTGGAAAAGAGATGTATATTGTAAATCAGGGAGTTTTGGAAGTTGTGAGTGATGAAAAGGATAAAGTTTTTGCGACTCTTGGAGAAGGTGTTGCATTTGGGGAAATTTCGCTCTTGGCAATTGGAGGAAATAATCGCCGAACTGCAAATATTCGTTCAAAAGGTTATTCAACACTTTTCGTACTTTCAAAAGAAGACTTAAATGATGTCATAAAAGATTATCCCGAAGCTCAAGTATTATTAAAGAAGAAAGCAAAGTAATTATTTTTACCCTTTTTATAGCTTTTAATCTTGAAGTGAATGTTTCTTCTTTTAGACAAATGTTAAAAAAGGATAAATCAAAATCATCAAAAACTCGAAAAGAAGTTCGAGATGACCTTGTCAAGATTAGTTCGGTCTCTGCGGCATTACCAACTCCCAGAATGTTGTCTGCTGTTGCCCAACTTCTTCCAAAAGAATCCGATGTTGCAAAAGAGCTTCAAACAATGCTCAATAAATCAGATGTTAAACCGCAACGCCTTAAACGTTGGAGTACAATTCCAGATGATGTCTCGGATATCTCAGATACAGAATTTCCAAAACGGTTAAAAAGTGGAATTCATAAATCCAAGTCCATTGATTTGGGAGATTTCACGAATCAAAGGGATGCAGATTAATTAATTAATATTATTAAATATGTAATTTATTTTTGCTCAGTTTATTTTTGTTTTACGAGTTTTTCGATTAAAAATGTTTAGATTTATGTTTCTTATACGGTATTAATGTGCTTTTGAAGAATTATAAAATTATAGCAATAAAGTTTTTTTGTACACTTTAATGATAATTCAGAAAATATCTCTCTAGATGAAACGGTTACACTTAAACTAAATAAAGATAAACTTGAACCTATGAAAACTATTAGATTTCTGCAATTACATAATATTCCAAAAAATGAGAAAAGCTAAAAATAAAAAGTTTGTACGCGATCGTGTAACAAACATCATTCAATTTCATTTCATTTGCAACAAACTGGTTTAACTTCCATAACAGAACCTTTTTTTCCATGAATGTTTAATTTTTTTGCGGTTCATTTTTTCTTCCTTTCCTAAAATGTTATCATTTTTATCACATAAAATACTAGTGCAAAAAAAGTTAACAGGCTTTTTGTGTTTTTTTTTGCAAAAAACAAAATCATGCATGTTAAAAATTAAAAAAAAGAGGCGTTCATTAATAGCAATAAAGGTAAATTAAAAAAGTGAAAAAGGAAGTAAAAGGTAAGGTATAAAAGCTGAAAATCGAATCGAAGAAAATATCAGTCTTCAGAGGTTTTTTGATTTCTGCAGATAAATCAAAAAACAAGGATGGATTCAGAGAATCGTGTAAAAGCGTATCGCTTCGTTGCATATTCAGCAGTAACCTTTTCGGTTGTTGCAGTTGTCTCAGTATGTGTTACCCTTCCAATGGTATACAATTTTATTCATCAAGTTCGCCATCAAATGCACAGCGAAGTTGCATTCTGTAAAGGATCTGCAAAAGATATCTGGGGTGAGATTGTTCAGCTTAAGAATATCCAAGTTGCTGGTGGAAATCGTACTGCTCGTCAAGCTGGCTATGGTGGTGATGCTGGAGTTTCTGGAGGATCTGCTTCTGGAGGTGGCGGGGGTGGTGGCGGTGGATGTTCTGGATGCTGCCTTCCCGGACCTCCTGGTTCAGCTGGTACTCCTGGTAAACCTGGCCGTCCTGGTAAACCTGGTGCCCCTGGTCTTCCTGGATCCCCTGGTAAAATTTTTGTTATTAAACATCCACACATTTAAACAAAACTATTTAAGGAAAACCCCCAACTCAACCTTGTGAACCAGTAACTCCACCTCCATGCAAACCATGCCCCCCTGGAGCTCCTGGCCCTGCTGGACCCCCTGGACCCGCCGGTGATGCTGGAGCACCTGGACAACCTGGATCTCCTGGAACTGATGCTGGACCCGGTGGACCTGGACCAAAAGGACCTCCTGGACCTCCCGGTAAAAATCATAGAAAGCACATGCAAATAATATATTAATTTTATTTTAGGACAACCTGGAGCTCCTGGAACCCCTGGTGAACCCGGAGCCCCTGCCCAATCTGAAGCTTCCGCACCTGGACCCCCAGGACCTGCTGGTGATGCTGGACCACCTGGTCCCCCTGGACCACCTGGATCACCAGGATCTGCTGGAGGCCCTGGTATGAATCTGCTAACCAATTTGCATATTTTTATTTATGATATTTCTTTTAGGACAACCTGGACCTAAAGGTCCACCTGGTCCTGCTGGAAACCCTGGCCCCGATGGACAACCTGGCGCACCCGGACAAGCTGGCCAATCTGGTGGAGCTGGTGAAAAGGGTATCTGCCCCAAATATTGTGCCATCGATGGCGGTGTCTTCTTCGAAGATGGAACCAGACGTCGTTAAACAATATCAGAAAGTTTTCTTTGATATTTTTAATATCAAATTGTTCACTGGTATTTTTTGTAATTGCTTTATTCGATTTTATTCTACAAATTTTAAACTGCCAGAAATGTAAATCAAAATAAAATTAGTTTTTGTAAATTTGAAGAATTTTTTGTTTAGATTTGAACAAGGAAAAACTATCGCTCCGATTAGGATTCGTATAAAAAAAATAAAACTGCAAAAACACCACCGTAAAAAAAAAGTTTCAAAAAAATAGACATGCACTTTATCAAGCAATATTTAAAACTCTAAAATATGAAATCATTAAAGATAAAAAATATGAAAAAGGTCACACATATATCATATTCGACATAATTTCCATAAATTCCACAATATTGTTTTTAAAGAATTGATAAAGATGTTTTCTTCGAAGTTTTCTCATTTGAATAAAACCAAAATCGAAAATATTTTTGTTTTTTGCACTTTTATTAAATGTTTTTAGCGGTAACATGAATTAAAAATCAGTTTAATTCTACTTTTTTTGAGCAAACAAAATATTTGCTTTGTTTTCTGATATAAAAAGGCTTCATTCATTCAATGCAAAACATCTTTTTTATTTGTTAAAATTGTTTTTCGAGTGATCCTTTTTGAAAAAAATGAAAGGAGAAATTTGTGTTATTTTGTTGGCTGCTTTGGTAATTGGTAAATTTTAGTACTTATAAAAAACTAGTTTGTCACGATAGACTTGCAAAAATATTAAAGCCTCGAACAAATTTACAATCAATGATAATTGTGTTATTTATCAATTTTAGAAGTAGTCTTTTCGGCATGTCCAAATAAAGTTCGAATGCCACAATGTGATTTTGCATGTATTGAAAATCGTGGAAGTGATGTAATGAATAATTGTTGCAAACAAAATGGCCTTCCAGTTGGCGCATGTTTTGACAGACGAACGGTGTACTGTATAAGTGGAGGAGATGGAACAAATTGTCCTCCTCAACGAACCCCACAATGTGATATTACCTGTTCACAAAGCAGCATTGAAATGATTCAATGTTGCAAAGCTAATGGTTTTGCAAGTGGAGGTTGTCCAAATGGCAAAAAAGAAGTTTACTGTACATATTTTTAATTTTAAAAAATAAATTATTTACTGAAAACGACTTGGTTTGATTTAAAAACAGATTCGAAAAAATGGAATTTGCTTAAAATATTTTTAAACTTTGTAAAATATTGCGAATTTCAATTTGAAAAAATATTTATTGACTTAAAGATAAATATTACAAACCATATTTTTCATAAAATTCTTTACATTCATTTTTTAACAATTTATCAACATCTTCCATGCAATGAAGAGCCTTTAAAACTCCAAAATCCAAATATGCTTCTTTAATTGATTCATTTGGAATTTTGTCTTCAATTGCCGTGAAAAAGAATTTTACAACTGCAACAGTAATAAAACCTTGGGAAATAAAATTAAGGTCATATGATTTTTTTAGTTGTTCAGCGGTATACGGTACTTTACTAAAATCTCCACCAAATTCTTTTGTTAAACATTCAAGGTAATATTCAATTGCAAAGCCTTCAGCCTGTCGACGAACAACTCCATCTGCACAATGAGATAAAAATCTTGCCAAATCTTCCATTGGTGAACCTTCATGCATTGTTTGCCAATCGATAATTGCTGCTAATTCTTGTTTAAAATCTCCATTTTCATCAATTGCCCACATAATATTTCCAGGATGCATATCCCCTTGAGCAAGAACAGGCATAATTTCAAGTTCTTTGTAGGATTGTTTATTTACATAAAGATAATATTCTTTACTATCAATCATTTTTAAGTATTTTTGAAGTAATGGTTTAAAATCTTCTAAAAATTAAGTTTTGTTTAATCATTAAATTTTAAGGTTTAAAACTAACCTTCTCTTTTACAGCTTTTTAAGAAAGGTTCAATCGATTGTGACATAAATTCAATAAAATCAACAAAGCCATCTTGATTCTTTAAAAATTTTCCTTTCCATATTTTTTCATCAACACTCAAAATATTTTTATGCATTCGAGCCAATTGTCGAATATATGATTTTACTTGGGTCAAAGAAATATTTTCAAAGAATGACAAAGTTTTGCCTCGAAGGGTTAAATCTTCCATGTGGAGGCAGCCTTCCTTCTTATCCATAATCCAATCTTCAATTTTGTAAACCTTTGGTGCAGGGGCTTCAATTATTGGTGCAAGTTTACTGTAGAAATCACATTCAAATTCGTGCATTCGAATAAATTTTTCCCGGGTTTTATCATTCAATAAATCTTCATCAAAATCTGATTTTGAATTTGCTTCTTCGAAAGACTCAAACCCAGGAATTTTTAGAATTGTTGTATAACAATCATCGATAGAATCAGCAAAGGTTACAGTACACCGAAGAACAATTGAAACAAAACCTTTTCCACCTGAGATATCATAGGCTGTGATATCTTTAACAGATCGATGACCATGAAGTTTTTGATAAACGGTATCATTTTCCCTTAAGGAATTTAGCAACCATCCAACAGTAAATGAATGTCCATTTATCGGTTTAGAATGATCAACAATATCTCCGACAAGGGCACCATTTTCAACAACTGTAACTTCAATAGTCATCTTTCATCAACAAAATATTTGATTATAACTTTATGTTGATGGGGTCCATTTTTATATGCCCATTTTTCATTTATTTTTATTTCATTGTTTGATCTGATTTCAAATCACAAGTTTCAACCTCCCCCAAATTTTTTTGCAGTCAAAAATCATTGACATCAAACATTTATAATCGCATTAAAAAAAGAATTGAGAGAGTCTTTTGAAAGTTTTGATCAAAAATGGACATGAAATTGATAATGTTTGCCAAAAGAAAAATAATGTTTCGAACCACAAAATATATTTTTATGTTTTTAAAACCTTTTCAATCTAATCTGTGAAGGGAAAAACTGTTGTTGAAAAAAGTAGTTTGTTTTTGAACAAAAATCAAAAAAAATAATCCAAATATTTCAATGAATTTTAAAAAAGTGATAAATTACAATATTTTATGTTACTGCAAAATTAATGGGATTTTTCGTTAATGTTCTGGACGTTGTAAATTTTGATTTATGTTTTTGTCCTTTGAAAGTTTTGCTGTTTTTCTGTTATGATAAAAGTTTTATTAGAAAAAATGTCAAATATAGTTTCTATTGTTGTACAACATAAATATATCTTTTTTAGATAACTTAAGCAGCGATAACACTGAATTTAAGCTAAAATATTAGAACCAATTTAAGTTTGTTGTTTCTGATTTACTTATTTTTTGTCGCTGAATTGATAGATGACCGTGTTTAAGAAACATAACAAGTTAAAAATTTAAGTAATTTTTTCGTTTGTGGTTTCAGGAATTTAAGATTACACATTTTTAAGTAAATAGGTCAGATTTGTTCAAATAAAATCCATAATCATTTTATTTAATGCCTTTCCGGTTGTTCCAGTTAAAAGATTAATTTGTAAAACTTGATCACAAGACATGTTTTTAATAGGTTTGTACTTTGAATAAAAATTGCACAATATTTCAATAATTAATTACCACTGAAAAAATTACGTAAAATAATTAGTATTTTCAAAACTTCTTGAGGAAATAGTAAAAGTAAAATTAAAGAAAAAACGATTTATCAGGATTACTGTAGTTTTTAAATTTGAAATATGAATTTTCTTAACATTCAGAAACCATTAGAAGGTTGTACGTTTATATCAGTATAATTTTTTATTCAGAATTAAGTGTTTTATGCAGTGATTTTATTGATTGAGAAACGAAAAAATCATTCAGTACATAAATATCATTTTTAGCTGCTATTTTTATCTTTAATTTTTTTAATGATAAAGAAAAACAGACAACACAACAACAAAATTTTAGAATTCCCACAAAAACATAAAAAAGGATAGAATAATTTGAGTTTTTTGCGCACACAAAAATGCGATAATTGGTTTATAAAAAATTTTGTGGCTACAAAATCAAAGACCAATTTTCTTCGAAAAAAAAGAAGAGAGACGGTTGCACAATATTGAGAAAAAAAGGTTGTTTTTCATTTATAAACAACTATTTTTTAACCAAAATAAATTAAACTTTTAGTTTGTTTTATAAAAATGTCTGTGAATGGCGGTGGTGATATTGTTAATGAGAAAGAATTAATTGATGGATGTTCATTTTCTGTTGGATGGCTTTTAAATTCTTTGAAGAAAAATGATAAAGAATTTCAACAAAAATTTGGTACAAAATCTGTCAAAAAGGTAATAAATTATTAATTTTAAAATAAAATAAACTACTTTTTTTAGGTGACATCTTATGATATTTCTGGTGGTCGAGGTGTTGCATCAGTTGTTCTTCGATGTACTTTGTACTTTAGTGATACCGAAGAAACTTACAGTACAATTCTAAAAGTTCCTGGATTAGAAGTATTTAAACAAATTCAAATCAAATATAATGGAAAATGTGATATGCTTGATGAATCTTTGATTAATCGCTTCAACGTGAATCATCAAAAAGAATGCAAATTTTATAATTTAATGGCGCCACTTCTTGAAGGACCAATTCCAAAAGTTTATAAAACAGAAGATTGGATTTTAAATGAAAAGGAAGGATGCATTCATATGGAAGATTTATCCATGAAAGGAAAAACACTTACATATTTTGAAAGTGCAAATTTGAATCAAGTCAAATCTTTTATTCATAATCTTGCCAGAATGCATAAAAGCAATTTATCCGTTGATCCAAAAATTTGGAAGGGAGAATTTGTTGAAAATGATCAATTTTTTACTTTTTATCATGATATTTTGGAAACACAAATTGAACCATTTTTGAAGGAATGTGGAAGGGAAGGTAAAAATATTTGGATTTTTTATGACATGAATAAAAGTTTGCATATTTTTTTTTGTTTTAGAAGAATTCCGACCTTTGACAGAAAAGTATCAAAAACTTCGAACAAACAAAGATTTTCTTCTTTATGCCCAGAGGGAAGCCCATCTTGATCTTGGACTTCCAACTGTTATTGTACATGGAGATATGCATTCTGGAAATCTTTTATGGAAGATAAATGGCAATGGTGAAATTCAAGATGAATTGGAAGCTATCGTTGATTGGCAAATTGTTCATGAAGGTTCACCCATGGCTGATTTGGCTCGATTCCTTGTTCATACAACTGATGGAAATATACGTCGTCAAGCTGAAAGCTTTGCATTTGAATATTATCTTGAATGTTTGATTAAAGAATTTGGTGGAGATTCTGAGAAACTACCGTATACCGTTGAACAATTACGAAAAGCCTATTCTTATGCATTTACGCTTCAAGCATTTTTCACCCTTCAATTGGTTCCTATCTTTTTTGCAGCTGTTAAAGACAAATATGTAACTGAATCCGAGCAAAAAGTCATTTATCAAAAAGGAATTCAAAAAGCTTTGGATGCTTATCAAGATTTGGATAAACTTTATAATGATAATGGAGATTTGAAAGATGTTTTTGTTAAATGTGGTTTATAAAAAAGTATTTCTTTTGTCTTTGTTAAAAAATAAATATTTTATACAGATAAAATGTGATTCATAAATTGTGTCACGTAGTTTTGTACAAAAATACACAACCTTATTCTTTCCAAAGAGAGGGACTCCAATAACAAAAAACATAATAATAGTATTTTTAAATAACAAATTTATATCGATTATTTGCAAATTTGATCATTTTCTAGTTTTCAACTTTTCCTTGCACTTTTTTTGGAAGAGAAATGAGAAAAATATAATTGCGCAATATTTCATATAATTGTTCGATAAAAAAAGCTTTTTACTCTTTTTTGTTCATTATTTTGAATCATTGCAATAAATTAAACTTTTTGTTTGTGTTATAAAAATGTCTGTAAAAGGCGGTGGTGATATTGTTAATGAGAAAGAATTAATTGATGGATGTTCATTTTCTGTTGGATGGCTTTTAAATTCTTTGAAGAAAAATGATAAAGAATTTCAACAAAAATTTGGCGACAAATCTGTCAAACAGGTCATTATTTTGTTGTAATCTACTGAGCTAATAATTAAATATTTTAGGTAACAGCCTATGATATTTCTGGGGGTCGAGGTGTTGCATCAGTTGTTCTTCGATGTACTGTGTACTTTAGTGATACCGAAGAAGCTTACAGTACAATTCTAAAAGTTCCTGGAATGGAGACGATTAAACAAGTTCAATTAAAAATGAATGGTAAAACTGATTGGGTTAATGATATTTTAACCCAGCGTTTTATTGATGCTCATCAAAAAGAATGTAAATTTTATACAGTAATTGCACCACTGATAAAGGCCCCAATTCCAAAAGTTTATAAAACAGAAGATTGGATTCTGAACGAGAAAGAAGGATGTGTTCACATGGAAGATTTATCTCAACGAGGAAAAACAATCACTTATTTTGAAAGTGTTAATTTAACACAAGTTAAGAATTTTATTCAAAATCTTGCCGTAATGCATAAAAGTAATCTTTCAATTGATCACAATTTATGGAAAGGAAAATTCGTAGAAAGCAAAGAATTTTTTATGTATTATTTTGATATTTTAGAAGAACAAAATGACGAATTTTTACAAACGTGTGAAAGAAGAGGTAAATATTGTTGAGAACGCAAAATAACTAAAATCATTAATATTTTTTGCAGAAGAATTTCGACCTTTGATGGGAAAGTTTCAAAAACTTCGAACAAACAAAGATTTTCTTATTTATGCTCAAACTCAATTTTTCCATGATCTTGGATTGTCGACTGTAATTGTGCATGGCGATATTCATGCTGGAAATATTTTATGGAAAATTGATTCAAATGGTGATATCGGAAATGAGATTAAAGCCCTTTTGGATTGGCAATTGATGCATGAAGGTGGAATCTCCCCCAAATTCTTTTAACAAAAGAATTTGGGGGAGATTCCACCAAAGTACCGTACACCGCTGAACAATTAAGAAAGGCATATTTTTATGGATTTACAATTCAAACATTTTTTACGGTTCCAATGGTTATGTTTTTCTTTGCTTCTATAAAAGATAGTGTAAAAAGTGAAACGGTCAAAAAAACATTTTTGGAAAATGGAATTGAAAAAGCTTTAAATGCTTATCAAGATTTGTCTCGAATTTACGATAGTGAAATGAAAGATGTCTTTGAAAAATATGGAGTATAGTTTTTTTCATAACTGTACATTTTTTATGTTAGAAAAATAAAAATTCTATATTTCGAAGTTTTAAATATTACTCACACAATGAATGAAATTATAACAACTTTTTTTCGTTCTAATTCCGACTCGGAATTTCCAAGAGTGATTTAATTTTGTTCAGTGCTACCTCGGGGATAATAAATTAGCAAGGGGGGGGGGGGGGGAGCAAAAAGAAGGAGGCAACAATTTTAAATGAAATGTGTTAATCTCGATGTTCAAAGTAGATGCCCAAAATTCTAATCAGGGTAACATTTTAGAACTTTTTTACAACAGGTGATATCAGAATTATTAAAATTTATGTCAAAAAAATTGATTTCAAATGATTAATTAAAAATTAGTAAAGCATATTTTATGAAAAAGATCTTCATTTATCCGCGTCTTCGATGCCATCTCCATTGCCAAAATCTGAATATTCGGGGAAATCTTTTTACTCTTTCTGATCTTCTTTCATATTCAAAATTCAAACTTGGAAATAAATTTGCATTATTTTCGTATATATTCACAACATCAGAATTTCTAAAAAAAGTAATATAAACTAGTTTAATTTAGGTTTGGAACCGAAATGAAAAAAGGTCTCACCTTATGGCCAAAACATTTATTAAAATCAACAATAAAAGAAAAGAAACGACAAAACCTTTCATCAATTAAATGTTTGAAAACAATGAAAACTCTTCTTTTTTTGATAGTTTAAAGCAAAGTCTCTTTTTCTTTTATACGTTTTTTAAACTCCCACTACAAGTTCCTTGCTCCTTCTTGAACATCATTCATTCATTCATTCATTTAGTCATTCATTGTTCTCCTTTATAATTAAAGAAAAAGGAAGAATGCAGCAAAAATATATTATTACAATTTTAAAGAAAAAGTTTCACCAAGTTTTTTTTACAAATATGTGACATTTTTAGCACATTTATAAATTTGAATATCAAAAACAAAGCTCAGCTAACATTCTAAAAACGGCAAAAATTGATCCGAAAAACACATTCAATTAAATCAAATTTGTTGTTTTCAACCCGTTTTGAAATGAACTAACGTCATTAAATTCTTTTTCAATTAAGACAATTTGTCATTTTTGATCACAAAATCAACAATGAGCTGTTACACAAAAACGGGTCAAAATTATTCTATGTATTCATGCCCACATCAAAACATCAAATGATCTGATTTCCGCAAGGTTTTATTTAAGTCCATCAATTAAAAAAGTTAAGGTCAAATGATGTTTTATTCCAACATTAATAAAAAAAGAAGAACGACAGTTATTCTGAACAAAATACAAAACCATCCTTTAAAAAAAATATATAAATTGTTGGAATATTAAGATTTTCGAATTGAGCATCAGAAAAATATTCAGTCGTTCATTTACTGAGCCTAATTTATACCTTTTGTGATTGTCAGAATTAAGTATATAAAAGTTTACTAGAGTAAATAAGACAAATTTAAAATTAATAATTTGCTAAATTTATTGTTCTGTACTATATTATAAAAGACTGTTCATATAATTGTTTTAATCTTCTTGTAAGGTTTTTTTCACTTGCATGGAAAGCAAGAAAACAAATTAGTAAATTAAAGCTTTATTAAGATAACAAAACAAACAATACAAAAATAAAAAAGACAACAAAAATGTAAAAGAGCCCGTTTTTACAGATTATTTGGTTTCATTATTCTTTTTGAATTCGATTGGAATTGAACGTTTTTGGGAGTCTTGAATGGCGAGTTTTGGTGCACAAATAACAAGTCGGCCACCTTCATCAAGATCACATTTAATTGCATCTTTTTGAACATTTTTCGGGATTGTAACACGTCGAAGGAATGATCGATGTACAGCTTCTCCATTGTTTTCTTCTTTGTGTTCACCTCGAACAACAAGGCTATCATCTTCAACATCGACTTTGACTTCTTCAGGTTTAAATCCGCGGGTATCAACACGATATCGGAAACCATTTTCATCATTACTTAATTGACCAGCATGATCTCGGAGCCGAACTTTTTGGGATGGAATATCAAAGAAATGGTCCAGGGAGCGTTCAAGGTGGGCCATTTCTTGTAATGGATTCCACATTCGACGAGAGGAACGCGTTGGGTCATAAAGCCAGAGAGACATTTTTAAATAACAATTTTTACAAGGAAAAAAGGCACAGAACTTATTTGATTTTTTTCAACTTGTAAAACTGAATCAACGCTTTGCTTTTATACCCCTCTTTTTCTTTCGCATAGAAATTTCGCGAACAGAGCAGAAAAAAACAAGACGGACAGCATGTCGCAAAAAATGCAAAAGAGACATATTTCTAGAATATTCCAGTGTTTTATGCTCTTTTCATTTTTTCGCTTTTTCTGCTCTGTTCGCGAAATTTCTATGCGAAAGAAAAAGAGGGGTATAAAAGCAAAGCGTTGATTCAGTTTTACAAGTTGAAAAAAATCAAATAAGTTCTGTGCCTTTTTTCCTTGTAAAAATTGTTATTTAAAAATGTCTCTCTGGCTTTATGACCCAACGCGTTCCTCTCGTCGAATGTGGAATCCATTACAAGAAATGGCCCACCTTGAACGCTCCCTGGACCATTTCTTTGATATTCCATCCCAAAAAGTTCGGCTCCGAGATCATGCTGGTCAATTAAGTAATGATGAAAATGGTTTCCGATATCGTGTTGATACCCGCGGATTTAAACCTGAAGAAGTCAAAGTCGATGTTGAAGATGATAGCCTTGTTGTTCGAGGTGAACACAAAGAAGAAAACAATGGAGAAGCTGTACATCGATCATTCCTTCGACGTGTTACAATCCCGAAAAATGTTCAAAAAGATGCAATTAAATGTGATCTTGATGAAGGTGGCCGACTTGTTATTTGTGCACCAAAACTCGCCATTCAAGACTCCCAAAAACGTTCAATTCCAATCAAATTCAAAAAGAATAATGAAACCAAATAATCTGTAAAAACGGGCTCTTTTACATTTTTGTTGTCTTTTTTATTTTTGTATTGTTTGTTTTGTTATCTTAATAAAGCTTTAATTTATTATATATTGTTGAATTTATTCTAAAAAGAAAAAAGAGCAAATGGTAAGTAGCTCCTATTGAGACAATATGCGATTACTGTAACCTCTTTTACTCTTTACGTTATTAAAACTTTTTCCTGCTAAAAAGTTGTAAAGACAAACTAAGAAGAAACCTTATTTTTGACTAGTTTTATGAAAAGCAGGAAAAATATGAATATTTTATTTACTCATTCAAGTTCAAATTAAACTACAAACAATACTTTAAAAAACGATACATAATTTTTTATTATTATTGTCCAAAAAGTGTATGAGCAACTTCATTTAAAAACGAAAAATTATTTGAACTTTCAATGCTGTCATGTTTTCCCGTTTGAAATGAATTTAGTGCCGGTAGAGTAAATTTATGATTAAAAAATGTTCCGTCTTCAGATGTTGGGATTGCATGTTCCGAGAAGAATACGGTAGACGGAAGAGGGGGTTGAGATGGAAGTGTTGTTGTTGGCAGTGGTATGGGTGGTGCAACCGGCAGTGGTACTGGAGGAGGAATTGATTGCGGTGGTTTAGAAGATTCAGGATATAAATGTTGGTGATGATGTTGATGTTGATGGGCTGCAGCAGCATAATAACCATTTATTTGGTCAGCAGAAAAGAATCCTGCATTTGAAGAATCAGGGAACCATCCATTAAATGTATAATCGTTTGGTTGGGGATATCCGGCATGTGTCATTGGATGATGACTCTGATGGTGATAATATGCAGAAAAATCAAATGTGCCATTCCCAGATGAATCTGAAATTGGCCAAGGATGTGGATATTGAGCATTATTGGCTTGATGAAAATTATCAGTTTGCTGATGCAAATATTGCGGAAAGACATCAGAAAGAGTTGGAAGGTGATCAACCTAAAAGAGATTGGTTACTGTAAAGGGTTGTTCTTCAATGTTTTTAACAAACTTCAGAATTTGGAATTGTAAAATTTTGCTGTTGATTCTTTGCAATCTTTTTATTGTTCGTTTTTGGGGGTTTTGTTGTTGGGGGACATAAAGTACTCGTTGAAGCTTTTACCAGCTCTTCCAAACAGCTTATTGCCCCCAAGGCATTTGTTGACATGGAAGAAGCCGATACATAATTGTTTTGATGGCTATTGTTATTACTTCGCATTTTTGCAGATGTCTTTTTTATTGGTGGGTTTGATTTTTCTGTTACAGTTCTTTTTGGTTTTGGTGGTGGTTGTTCAAATGATCTAAAATAATTATACTTTTGATTACTGTATTCCAAACTACAGTAATCTCACTTTTCGTCATCTTCTTCTTTGATCAAAAGTGGTGTTAAATTTTGTGCCGTCGATAAAGTTCTTGGGGATTGTAGGGATGGTTCATCATGGGTAAAAATAGAACCTTTTACAGTTCCACGTTTTTCAAGCAGCGAAATTCCATCAACTTCTCTAAAAAATTAGAATATTTTATGGCAGCTATGAAAAAACAAACATACGTTAAATATCGATGTGTAACTCCAATTGATTCTGGTTTTCCACTTTTATAAAACAGCCTAAAACTACTTTGAAAGAAATAAATTATTCGTGATTTTGTACTAATTAATCGAAGAACAAGTAATGCTGATGAACCATTTTTTCGAGCTTAAATATAAAACAATTATACTTTGTGTTAATAAACAATAAAACACTAACTTTCATCATGACATTCAGATAAACATTTTGCATCATCTGGATGAATGAATTGATAGAAACTTAATCCACTGCTTTTTGAAGATTCATCCATTTCAAGGATGTGCCGAAGTCGATTATCAATACACAAAAATGCAAGATCTAGCCCATGTTTGGTTTTTAAAATCGGGTCTTCCATTGTTTGTTCTAAATGAACTGGAGGAACAAATGGTCTATAAAAATAAATAGTTTCAATAATAATATCTTATGATACAGTATGCCTTTTGAGCATTACAGTAATCTCTTAAAATGCTTACGTGCAAATCGCTGCTAGAGCATATGGAGTTGACATGACCTTTGATTTATCTTTTGCTGGGACGGAATCTTCTGAGGGATTTGCCAGGGCATTTAATCGTAAAAATTTTCCTCGGATTTCCATTCTCTTAAATTCTCGATTTATAAAATTTCATATCAAAATATGCAAATTATAACTTACAACAAATCCGCAAGTATTATCCAATAAACATCGAAACCTTCCCATAACAATTCTTTCCATTGTATCGTATTCCACTAAAAAGTTATACAAATATCAAAAGGCTATGAATTTGCACAAAAAATAACTACAAACTTTTATTTTCAACAGAAATGCCCTTCATTTTAGGTTTTTGTACTTTTAAAGCTTTTAAAATATTTTCTCTGTCTTCAGAATGCAGTAAGTCGGTTATTGATTGGTGCAAAACATCCGACTAAAAAAGAATGAATACATTATGCAAATTATTCAAAGTTAAACGAACCTGACAAAAGCCTAAATATTGATCAATATTTTCACTAACATAATAAATGTCACCCCATTCTGTCAAAGCAAGTACAAATCCACCAACGGATTTTAAAGCGAGTTGACTAAAACTTGCTTCATTAATATCGTATGACGGTAAGCCCTGAGGGGTTAACATTGTTGGAATTGGAGAAATTGGAATGCTTGAAGCTGATAAAGCTGAAAACATTGCATTTGGGGCCGCCAAAGATGCCAGGCTGGGAGGTTCACCACTGCCACCCGCATGTCGAAGGGATACTAAAATATGTGGAAAGGATTAAGGGATTACTGTAATTTAGTTTTTCAAAGATTTTGTTAATTTCATATTATTGCATTTTATGCTTTAGAGTTTTCATTTTTGCCACTATTAACTAATTACTATTA
Source organism: Panagrolaimus sp. LJ2414 (assembly GCA_024447195.1). Lineage (NCBI taxonomy): Eukaryota > Metazoa > Nematoda > Chromadorea > Rhabditida > Panagrolaimidae > Panagrolaimus > Panagrolaimus sp. LJ2414. Next base: position 831,475 of record JAMRXY010000290.1, on the reverse strand, counting down.
TTTTTAAATTTTAAAAATCCCAAAAATAGTACCATTCATTTGCTGAAATAATTTTGACATTTTTAACCTCAAAAAAATATAGTTCTTATTTATTGCCTGTTTTACCCCATTTTTTGTTATGTCTTTCAACAACAGCAAAAATTAACAATATGTCGTTTAAAAAAATAAACGATTTGTTACTCATTTGTTTTCATTAATTAAGACTCTTAAAATTAGAAATAACTCATCAAGAATTTTTAATCGCAGGAAAAAAAGAGTTTTAAGATTTTTTAGTGACTTCATTCTCGCCATCTGCGTTTTTTTCTGAATAAAAATGAGTCCAGATTTTTGTCCTCTATAAAAAAAATTGAAGATGCGCCAGTTTTTTGTTGTTAACGAAAAAAACTTGTCTTTCTTGATTTTGGCATTCCTTGTTTTTCTTCTTCTTTTCTTTCGTTCCCATGAAAGACCGGTTGTTGTTGGATTGGAGAGTTCAATCGGAGGCAAACGGAGGGAGTGAAAGTGCATGAATGAAAGAAAAGTGATCTGTTGCGCGATATTTATATTTAAACTCCCGACAGTTGGAGGAGAAGAGATCTGTGTTTTTAGTATTTTTCATATAAAAAATGGAAGAAAAGGCAACAAAATGTTCGCATACGCGTTTTTCTTATTTCTAAACGACAGTCGTCTGTGGCCCAATAAATAATTAATTAAGCATCTTTTTTTCGAGGAGCATCTTCTTTAAAGAAAGCATATTTTTGAAAAGATCTTTACACAACAAGTCTCTCTTTCTTACATATTCCTTCTGCTTCTTCTTGAACTTGCTGTTTTTGTTACAACCAAAAAATGAATACACTTTAAAAAAGTCTTATGTTTTTATTTCTTTTTCCAAAAATGGAGTCTTTTTAATATCTCTTTTTTTCACTTCAAAAAAACAAAAAGGAAAGAATTACGGTAGTTTTGCTTTTTTAAAACTGAAAAACTTTTTTTGGTGCACACGATATCAGTTTTTGGGGAGGAAAAAAGAAGTCAAGCTGTGTGCACCCTTAATTTGATACGGTAATTGACACCTTTTTAAAAATAGGTGTTCAAGTGGGAGAGATCTGTAATGTCATATTATATTTTTAGAGTTGATGATTCTTGACATGCTCTCGAGAAAATGTCAAGAACGAAAGGTGACAATATTTGCATAAAAATTACACAACTTTTTCTTTGGTCACTGTGGGAGATTTTTTTGTATCCCTTTTTTAAATGAACCGTAAAAAGAGATAGAAAAAACGTTGCGCAAAGTCGGAAATTCTTTTGAGGTCAAAAAAATAAGAAAGAAAAACTTACAAGCAAAATGTGCTTTAATTTGAACAAAGCTAACAGCAAGTCGAAGAACAGAAAGTTTATCGAGCCTTTGAATTGTGGCATCATCATATGGCAGAAGGGAGGCAACAGTCTCGAGTTCGCCGTTTAACCTTTCTCGATGCCGCTTTGATGGATTCGTGGGTTGATTGGGACGAGTACTTTCTCGAATTCTAAAACAAACATATATTTTTCAAATATTAATAATAAAAAAAACAAGGGCATTTTTAAGAATTGTTCATTTCAAGGCTAGAAACACTTCCCAAATATGGCAAATTTCTTTCAACCCCTTAATTTATATTTTATTTGTCATTTTTGAGCATTGTTTTTTTTCCTTCAATATGGATAATAATGCCAAAGTGTATTGTTGACAGCTTTGGCACTCATTAAATTGTTGCGCGACAAACAATCATTTTTACTTTCTTCGACTTTTTTTAAGTCTGGATTTTGAGGCAGACAGGTGTGAAGAAAGAAAGAAAAAAATTTGGAGGAAAAGAAAATTGCGTGGAAGGGCATTCTTATTCCAAAATACAAAAAAAATTGGCATTTTCTTGAAACTAATAACTCTCATTTCCCCTCTCTCTCTATTTTTTTCTAATTATTAAAAATCCCTGCTTAATTGCTTGTAAAGAATTTTATATAAATAAAATATTTTTACGGTTATTATATTTTTTGGATTTTTAAGCTCAAGCTACAGCAACGAAAAAGAATCAAGTATGCCAATGAACATATGCCATGGCATGACAAGATCTCTTTGTCCTAGCATGGGCATAATATTATGTTAAGGAGAGAAGGGTAATCCCTCGAGGAAGAACAAATATTTTCAATCATTCAATGAGGAGGAGGACATATAAAGCGATGAAATAAGAAAGGTTTGCGTGCTAACACGCGACTACTTTCTTTGACCTCCTCCGATCGCGGGTCAAGGGAGGGAAATAACAGAAGTCCACAAAAAATACATATATATATAAAAGTTGGGGACACGTTGCGTGCTTCTGCTTTTTTTATATAAATTTTTCACAAAAGAAGGCGACGCCTCCCTTTTATTTCCAGAAAATGAATCGCCTTCAGAAGAAGAAGAAGAAGGCAATTTCTTCAGTAGACCCAGTAACACGCTCATTGTCATGTTTGGGGTTGCCCGGAAAAAAATAAAGGTTTTTAGTCGTCCCCAATTTTTTCATTTTTATCCCTCTCTCAGTTTGATTTTATACCTTCGAAAATTTCGTTGCCGTCGTTTACACGCGTACATCAGAATCTGCAGCGATCAAATCAAAGGGTTACTGTAGTCCTTCTTTCAAGCAGCTTCAACAAAAATTTTTCAGTCGTTTCTTTTTTCTTGTTTTCTTGTTGTAAAACAACTTTTTACCACGAAAAATCTAAAAAAGTAATGTAAAGTTTTTTTTAAAACTCCAATCTCAGAAAATATTGAATTCAATTCAAAGACCCGCCTCAACGTTTATGTACTTTTTAATTTTTTCAAACAATAATAATTTTTTCTGCAATTTTGTTTTTGTTAGCTTTTTTTGGGAGTTAAATTTAACACTTTTTTCAACAAAGCAAAAAAGACCTACCGCATTTGCGCAAGCAAAAAGTTTTTTGCCGTTATCGATGCCCTTTAAACAAAAAAATAAAAATTTTAAAAAAATTACTAAAGTTTGCGTGTTTTAAACAATCGATTTGGGTGCCTGTTTTTATTTTGTCATAAAAAACTGCTGTGCCTTTTCTTTGCGCGCGTGTGTGTTCCCCCTGTTTCACAAAAAAAAAATTGAATAGAATAATATTTTTTTGAAGTCTTGATCACGCAAGAGCGTTTGGCACGAAACAAATGCCGTTTTCAATAGCATTAATTGGCAGTCGTTGGAAGGGTCTTCTTTTTTTATTATTCTCTTAAATTTTTTGAGATGAAGTTTTGTCACGGGATAATAAAAAAAAAGTATGGAAGAAGTTTGATAAAAAAAGCAAGATTCAATTCAATAATCTTTTGATATAAAAAAGTTTGAATTCTGGAAAAAAAGTGAAGCAACGTCAAACAAAAGTCGAGAATAAAATTATGGAAGGGGGGAATAAAGATGGAAGAAAACTTGATGCATGAAGAAAAACTCGAAGAAAAAAGCACCGTTTCTCTTTCTGTTATTTTCTTCGAAGAAGTCTTTAACGAATGAAGGCGGAGTTTGCGATTATTGGTTCTTTTTCTCTTTTCTTTTTTTATGGATGGAAGAAGAATTCTGTACTTATTACTTCCCTTTCCTTTTCTTCCTTGCTTTTTTTGTTTTTAATGAAGAAATAAAAATGTTGGAAATGGAAGTTCAAAAAAGCTGCTGCTTCAACAACTGTAACAATGCCTTCCATTTGAAAGAGAGATTGGAAAAAAACAAATACCCACCAGACTGGCTTGTCAGCCTAGTTGTCAGCAAGTCTGTAGTAGTTTAATTTCAAAAAAAATCTCTCAAACAATTAGTTTTTCCGCTTATTTTCTGTGCCGCCGGCGATAACCAATTACAAGCTTGTTTTTGTTTTAAATAAAAAAATTTTGCCCAAAAATTTTCATTGATTCATGTTTGACACGCAATAATTTTTTTCCTTATTTTTTTCCAAAACGAGTGTCCCTCTTGAAATCTTTTAATTCTTTACTTTTCTATTTTTGATGTTTTTAACAACTTTCGCTTTTATGTACAGTGTTCCATTTTCTTTTAGAATTTTTACATTTAATTGCTTGCCAAAGATTTACTGTCATGAAGGCCTTCATGAATGTGTTGTACTACAAACAAAGGCAATGCAAAAGATTTTCAATTTTCGACACCCATTTTACAAGAAAATACTAAATACTGCTTGATTTTTAAATTATTTTTCAATTAAAATAAAATGCGACCAAGAATTAGAGACAATGAAGATACATTTATTTCAACTTTAAATTTAAAATTGACAAACATTAATAAAAACATATGAATTATTTGGTATTACAATCGTTGTTGCTTTCTAAAAAAATATGTTCAAAATAAAATTACAACATTTATTCAAAGATTTACCTCTTTTTTGAAGGATCATCAAGATGATTTCGACGACGTTGCCGTTCACTTCCTTCATCATTTCGATTTCTTCGTTCACTTCCATCTTCAATTCCGCTATTTCCGACAACTTTCTTTTTCTTTTCTCGCTCAGAACCATCTCCGCCTCGTTTTTTGAGGGATTTATCAGAATTTGTATTCTTTGAAGAATCAGAAATTTGTTCCTTTTCATAAATTTTCTTTTTTGGTGTTGCAGTTCTCTTTTTTCGTGATGATGAATCAGAATCATTGTCTTTTTTGCTATTATTATTGCTGAACATTCGCGAACGCTTTTCTTTCCATGAATCTTGAGCTCGTCGAAGCAGAGATTCATCTTTGGGTTTTCCATCAGGACTTGAAGATGATGGCGGGGGCATTGGTGGTTCTGTATTTGTCTCGGGTGGAATTGATGGATCCATTGGAGTATTCAAAACTTCCCGTTCAGCTTTCGTCAAATTCTTTTTATTCTTCTTTGAAATTTTTGATCGAAGACGCGCATGTAATTGAGCTCGAGTTGGACATGGGGTTAACTTTTTTCCTTCTGCCACATCACTATTAATATACATTTCACGGGGCTTTTCTTCCGAAAACTAAAACAACACAAAAATATTATTATTACTTTTAATACCAAAAAAGAAAACTTACAACCAAATGATTCTGTTGTGGTGGTGCTTTGGAAGGTGAAGAATTTAAAATTGGTCGAAGCTCACATTTATTTTTATTTTGTTCAAGGCCTTTCAATCTTTGCATTTCTTTTCTTCCAATAATCATTGCATCATGTGGAAGTGGTGGATCAAGCGGATCTTTTTGAGCCAAACCAAGGGCAGTTTTTGCAATTTTAACTGATTTTGGACTAAATGGTCGTTGAATTAATACTGAAGCATAACTATTTCGATCCATTGCATCCATTATATACTAAAAATCAATAATTAATATCATTATTACTCAATGGAAGATACTGTAATGTTGTAAAACTTACATTTCGAAAATCATTTTTATCTCGAACTTGTTCACCATCAACATCAATAATAATATCAGCAATTTCAAAGCGAAGATATGAAAGGGAATCTTTATCAACTCGAGAAACAACCACAATTCCATCATATGCATTTATTGAAACCCCAAGATGTACTGCTGGTCGATAATAAATATGTGCAATTAAAAATTGATCTTCTGGAAATTTTGACTAAAAACTTGTATAACATTATATTTTTATTGAATAAATTCTTATAATAAAAAAACATACTTGAATTTCAGTAGCTGTAAGGCCATGTTTATCCAAGCGTAATTGATCTGCTTTCGTTGTATACATTTATTTTGATATGAAATACTTTCACCACCAGACAAATCAAAGTTGGGGAAGAGAGAGACAATTTGTTGATTATGGATAAGAAGACACAAGATAAGATTAGTAAATGAAAAATTGAAAAACAATAAATAAAATTTTTGACACACAAAAAGATAAAAAAGTGCATTTGAATAATGAAGAAGAGAATAAAAACCAATGAAAAAATTTGAATATTACAGATATTTTTTATCACACCAACGCATATCTAAGAGTACAAAAGTAGTTCAAGAAAAAATTCAGATTTAAAAATAACCTGTAAATTTTCAATGTCTTGATTCACCATAGAATTACCAAATAAAAATACTTATTACCAGCTCATGGAATTGATCTGGCAAAAAACATGTTTTTTTTTGTAAATAGAAACGGCACAAAAAAGAAAAAGACGGACGAACGCTCTCTCGCTTTTTTTATTGTTATTGCTGAACATTCGCGAACGCTTTTCTTCCATGCAAAAAACGCCTGTTTTTGCACCAAAAATCTGTCATACTTTTACTAGCCCTGTTTTTAATTTTGATGATATCGCTTAACTAAAGGTATCCCCATATTCCTGAGGATGTCCTTTATCTAAGTTCGTAAATTCTAAGCGATTACTTTAACAGAAACGGATTAGCAAAAAAAAGAAGAAGCCGAATTTTTTAAAAAAAGCACGAGAGAGCAAAAATTTCTATTGTTTGTCCTTTTTTCGTTGCCGGCCATTTCTAGTTCCTTTTTTCCTGTTTTTGGGATCACTGTTAACAGTTAAAAATTATACATAATTTTTTTGTCCTTTGAAAAATGCTGAAATAAAACTTTACAAACTTTAAAATCAAATTTTAAAGCTTGATCTAATTTAAACATTTAGAAAACCTTTCATTAATAAAACTTCAACGGGTTACGGTATTAAAATACTAAGTTCATTTTCAATTCTTGCTGGTACATTTTGAAGGCTCTGCTCGTGGGTTAAACATTTTCTAGATATATCTTGATACTTTTAATCAAGAGCATTTTTTGGTCAATTTTGCTAAGGATACTGTAACAATGAAACAAAAAGAACGAAGTTTTATTCAATTACTAGTACCCTGCTAAATTAATTTAAGCTTGATGAAAATTAATTATATGGATTCGATCCACGGCCTTCTTACATAAAATTTTTAACTTTTGGAAAACAGAGTTGTCATTCGAAAATTTTTACAATAAATACAAATAAAATATGAAAAACAATTTTTATTAATATTATTAAAATTAAGCTGGGAAAAGTACAATGAAAGCACCGGATATTTGAGGTATAAGTTTACAAAAAAATCTGAAATTTTAGGATAAAATTTGACGCTGATGTTGTTGATGATGAATTTTGCATGGAACTTCTTCACAAACAGGCTTGAATTGATCACTTGTAAATTCTTGTATCAACAAAATTTGTGTAGATACTTTTCTTGAAAGAATATTAAATTTTACAAAAACTTTTGAATTTAAATTACAGCTTTTATTATTATTTTCAGATCCAATATAACATCTCCAAAGTCCTTCATTTGCAAACCATAAACGTAAAATTATTTCATCTTCAAAAGCTTTGCACCGTTTTTCATTGATCCAATCTTCAGAAGTTGAATGCTCATAAATATTTTGAATAATTGCAACAATAATTTGTGAAGTTTGAAAGGAATTCGTTGAATCCGCTTCTAAAAATCTACGAAAATTACGAAGTTTTCGTTCAAATAATGACTGCTGATTTCCCATTTCAATTTTTCTTTTTTGCTACTGCTGGCTATTTTATATATTGAAATGAATGAAACCTTGCCAAATGAACAGCAAAGAAAAATGAAAAAAATGTGAATGGTGTCGGTTAAAATCAAAAAGAGAAAGATAATGGACTGCAAAACAGCTGTTCATTAAAGTTAGAAACTATTTTTAGGGAAGAAAAAAGGCTTTAAACGAGTTAAAAAAGGGTGGTTTTTTAAGAAGAATGAGTAATTTTTTTAAAAAGAAACGTGAAACAAAAAAGAAAATTACAAATATCGTGTCCAAAGAAACAAATAATGAATCATCGAAAAAAGCATTAGTAATTTTTATAAGCACAAAAAAGTTATGATTGTTTTGTTTTCCTTAAAAAATAAAATTTGGCAACTGTTCAAAATCGTTTAAGACATTTTTTGTGAATTAAAACAATTGTCGGGGGGATGTAGTGGATCTATTATTACAATGATAAATATTCCAGCCGCCGGCAATTGATGTCAGCAAAGTTGTGTCACACAATTAAAAGAAATAACGAAAAACATTCCTTCTAATCAAGTGACGACAATTGTGTTTATTGTTCTTTGGAAAGAATTTTTTTCATGGCCCTCCTACGTTTTTATCTTTTGCAGAATTTGATTTGTTTTTGCAAGAAAACAAAGTTGTTCTTTTTGCAAATCAAAAACTTTTTATTTAGTGTGAATTGACCTTCAGGGGAAAATTATAGTGGAAAAAGTTTTTTGTAAATGCTCGATCCACTATCGTTTTACCGACCCAAAGAAGTGTGATGGTGTTAAAGCTGTTCGTGTCGAGAAAAATGAGCCTTCCTCTGCCTTTCTTTTTTTTCTTTCTTGTTTTGTCGCATCAAAAAAAAATAAGGCTCATTTTTCTCAACACAAACAGCTTTAACACTATCACACTTCTTTGGGTCGACCAGTATAAAAGTGAAACGATAGTGGATCGAACTTGAAAGAACAACGCCATTTGCAAAGTTTCATTATGCCAAAAACTGCTTTTTTGTCGTTGAAACTTCTTTTTTATTTTTATTGCAACTTTTTGTTCGAGTTCCTTTTTTTATTTCTTTCTATCCTTGAAATATTCATTTAATTCTAAATATTTCTTAAAAATTTGTGGTAAATTAAAAATTACGGTCATCTATCACATATTTCTTCGTTAAATAACTAAACTATTTTTGTCATGTAATCTTTTTCATGTTTCGTGATTATTGATTTATTGGATTCTCTTAATATTATCTGTGAAACTTTCTCGTAAAAAAAATTGTAAAATTATCAAATAATTTCAAAATTATTATTATTTTAGCGTTTAATCAAATCTGTGCTATTTTATATTTGGCTGATTTGGAAGAATTTTGAAAAGAATTGAAAAAGAAAAATGAGTGCTGTCATGAATGGTGACAATGAAATTGCAAAACGTTTAATTACTAAAATTTTGCAATTCACTAAACCCGGACAAATTGATATTGGAATTGCATTAAATTGGTTAAATGATGAATCAAAAGAAGAGCTGCTTTTAGCTAATGTAGTTCTGTTGAATGAACATGCAAATTTGGTTCCTGTTAAAAAAATTTTATTGGATAAAAAATTTGAAGATGTTGAACTTCCCTCAAATGCTCAAAATGAAATACATGAATACAAGAGTGACAAAGAATATATTCCTGTCACATCTTTGTTAAATAATCCATACTATGATTCTATGAATACTTGTTATTATAATGGTACGTTTTATGATTATAAATTCCGTGTATAAAACAAATTATTTCGTTTAGGATCTTATGAAAATGTTGGAAATGAAAAACCAAATATGAAACGGCAAGAAAAACATCACCATAAAATTTGTAAATTCTTTAGAGAAGGAAATTGTTGTCGGAAAGGTAATGCATGTCCATTTTCTCATAATGCAGCAGATTCACATCGAACTCCCGAACTTTGCCAAGATTATGTAAATAGAAGATGTCGTAAAACTTTCTGTTCCCTTTTACATGGCGAATATCCTTGCAAAGATTTTGTTTTTGGACGTTGCAAAGCTAAAAAATGTCGATTTTCACATCAACCACTTGATAATTATACAAGATATATTTTTGAAAAGGTTAGGTTTTATCTCATTTATTTTATGTTACCTAAAATGTGAATTTGTATTTAGACTGTAAAGAATGAAAAAGAAGCAGTAACAAATGAAATTCCAAAATCATCACAATATTATTGTTATCCTGAAAATGATCATCCAAAATTTCAAACAAAATCTTTTTCATCCTCAAGAAATCAAAAAATGTATAGAAATTCCAATTCATTATCATACAACAAAAAAACGATGAGAAATGATACTGCACCATATCGCAAGAAATTTACTAATTCAATGCCAAGTCCGCTTTGAAAATCTTTCCACGACTGATGATTGTATTTTTTATGAGGTTTATTTTTAAATTGCTTACTTTGCGTCAATGTTGTTGAAAAATTTTTTAAGTTTTTTTATTTGTTTTTTTATTACTGTATACGTGCAAAAAATTTAGAAGTGCAATGTATAAAATTATTTTTTGAATTTTTTGTTTTCGATGACACTTTTTTGAGTATCGTATTAGTTTTAACAGATACAGTAATTTATGATTTAACATCTTTTACTTTAAAATAATGTTGAAATAACACAAATTAAATTCTTTACTTGTTTATTTTCTTCTATCATCAGAAAAAAGTAATCCTATGTTTTTATGAAAGAAATATTTGAAGACACAGACAACAACTTTTTTAAAACATAATCTTTTAATAATGAGAAAAAAAAATCGTTGATCGTTGTTGATTTTAAATACTGCGGAAATGGATCGGCATTTTGTTATGCATAAAAAATGATATTAATGATAATGTTAATAAAAGCTAGATAATTTTTAAGACATTGACTTGGAAAAATTTTTTTGTATGCTTTCGTATAATAAATTAATCTAAAAAGATTTGTAAAAACAAAATTTTTACGAAAACATAACCATGTTTTTTAATTTTGACAATAACAACAAAAAAGGGGGATAATCTGTTTTTGTTTTTAGTCTACATTCAATAATAACAACCTCAAAATTTGATATAAAAACAAAAAGGTTTTGTTTTTTATTTTTTAATTAATTTTTTTGTGTTTAATAAATCACTCAAATTAATTTTCTTTCAAAAATGATTAAATTTAATATTGTTGTTATTTTTGTTAGTTCATTTGTTTTTACTGTAAATGGAGGCGGTGGTGGATGGACTGGAACGCCTTTTGACCTCCTCCAACTGGAATGTTTCCAATGGGTCGAAAAGGTGGCATTCCTGTTGAAGGTGGAGGACCTCCAACAGGAATGCCACCAATGATGGCACGAGGAAGTCCTCCCACAGGTCCTCCTCCACCAATGATGACATTTGGAAATCGTCCAACAGGTCCACCTCCAAGTGGACCACCTCTAAGTGGAATCTCGCCTCTTCAAGTCGAAAATGTAATTCGTCAGAAGCGACAACAACCTAACCCTTTTGATGATGATCAACAACAACAATTAAATCAAGGAGGTAATTTCGGAGGGGGAAATATTATACCTCTTGGGATGAATCAATTTGGACAAAACTCGCAAAATGGATTCAACGGATTCAATGAACAACAACCCGGAAATCAAGGCGTATTTGGGTATCCCCCACAATATCACCCCCAAGAAAGATCCCTTCCCACTGAATACGGTCAATACAATAGAAAGCGAAGCCTTCCAATTGAATAATATTATTCAAATTTGCTAATAATTCATTTTTAAGTTTTGTCTTTTCAACATTCTGCCCATGAATGGAATAATACGGTAGTAATAATAATAGGAATATTACAAATATCATGAAATTAATATTTTTGAAATCCATTTTTGAAACATTTAAAAAGTATTCAAAGGATTGAAATCAGTTCTAATATTTTGTTCGTGATTCTAAAGTTTTTTGAAGACTGCAGAGTTGATTCAACAGACTTTTTGATGCTTTTGACCCAGCAGCAGAAATATAACCACCGACAAAGAACAACAGCAATGTTTGCCTAAAAAATCCACAAAAATGTGTATATCAAGCTTGAAATAATAAAAAAAGTGAAAACAGCGCGTTCTTTTTCTTCTTTTTTCGGTCTGTAAAACAATGCAAACTTTTTTAGATTTTAAAAATATAAAAATAAATTCAATAAAAACAAAAAAATCGAATTAAAATCAAATGGTCCGACATAAAAGGGTTCTAAAATCTAAAATTGAAATTTATGCAAATTATCATCATAGAGCAGCTGAAACAATAATTTTTGAGGTGGTGTTCTTGAAACTGGAACAACACTTTTTTCCTCTTCTTTTTTTCTCATTCGAAGGCCCCGTTATATAATTTTGATGATGGAAAAAATGATAAAAATAAATCCTTTGAGTCAAAATGCTGAAATTTTGGCACTTATTGAGAATTCCCCCCCTATTTTGACGAATTTTCCTTTCTTTTGAAGGGGGGAATTGTCCATAAGTTCGCTTTAGCGCACATGTTGACAATTCCCCCCCCCCCCTGCTTTTAACGAATTCAATTCTTATTCAAATTTTTGTCATTTCTATTCAAAAGTTATCAACAAAAATGCTCTTTCAAAAACAAAACATATTAAAATATTTTGTTTGCTACGATATATCAAATATCTTCCATTTGAATACTGTACTTTCTTAAAAGGAATAAATTGTAATAAACTTTACTTGTAATTGCCATTTTAAAAACATCTCGGACACAATTTTTAATAAAATGGTACACTATTATACGTCAAATAAAAATTAAAAAATGTCGATACCTTGGGGAATTTCAAACAAATAAATAACTGTCAAGGTTTTAGTTTTTTATAAACAAAGAGATAGAATTTTCATTTTGTTAAAGACCGTAATCTTTTGGCTACAAAAAATTACAATTTTGAAAATATTGATCAAAACGTTATACTGTAGCACAAAAATTAAGTTTTGCTTTTTCCAACATTTAAACTTTTTGTTTTAAAACTTTACATTTATTTATTCACGTACAATAAATAAGTCATTCGCCATGGTTTTTTCAAATTAATGAGGGGCGTTTATTATTGCCTCAAGGGATTCTGCTTCGAAAAGGACAAACCCCAAAGTCTGGGAATACAGAGTTCCATTTTTTCATTCGATTCATTTTATTAAAAACAGTTGCTTCCTTCTTCTTCAAAAATGTTGACAAAAGGAGAAGAAAATTCTTTAAATTCAAAATATTTATTTCCATTAATTTATATAATTCCAACGTATATCCTTTATACTTATATACTTTGGACAATTTATTTTGGAAAGCAAAAACATCGCTTTCAAGCACCATTTTACAAAATATACGGTATTTCAGCAATTAATTATATAATTCATTCAATTTTTCATTACATAAATATTCGAAGCGCAAATGCTCCATATTTTCTTTCAATTTGGAAGTCCTTGCCTCAAAAAGGTTTTATTCCAACATTTTTGTTAATTTTACTTTTTTATTCTGCCTCTGCAATTCATCTCTATGAACTTTTGTTATCTTTTAACAGATTTACAGTATTCTTCTTAAAAACCTATTACGCAACATTTTGGGAACAAAAACTCAAATATTTTATTGCATTTTGTATTTTGGCGCCATTTTTAAATGTTTGGCATTTGTGTTTTACGGATGTTCAAATGGTACTTGTTGATCCTTCTGATCCCTCCGGATTCCGATATCCGGATCAAATTCATTCAGAAGTAATTCCATGGATGTCAAAAAGCCGAAATCTAACTGGTATCATTTTTATATGTGCAATTCTTTCCTTTGGAATGAATTTATTTGTTGTTTTTAAACTTCTTCGATATCGAACATTAAAGGCAAAAATTGGATATTCGCAAAAAACTCTGTCTTCACAAGATTTACAAATGTTCTTTTATACGATTTTGCTTTTTGGAACTGAAATTATTAGTTGTATTCAACAGGTTTGATTGCAATTCATTTTTTAACCTTATTACAGTAATATAACAATTACAGTATATTTTTGCAATGTCAACAAATAAAGAAATTCTCACAGTTATGTTTAATCTTCAATATATTGCGGATATCAGCACACTTGCCCCAGCATGGTTTTTCTTTTTTACAAATATTACAATTCGATCTAAACTTTGCTTAAAAATTGTTCTTGTCAAACAACAAAGTATTCAAGCTATTACTCCATATAACAGCAACAATTCTATGCCACAAATATTTAATTAAACATTGCTTATATTTGACAATTCAAATAAATAATTGTTCATGAATAAAGATCACAAAAAAAGTATCAATTTTTTACAGAATTTTGAATTTGTTTTTGACGCGACAAAAACTTTTGTACTCTTGTTTCGCCAATTTCCAGTCCACTGGCAGCAACATTTATAAATTTCTTCTTCAATTGTTCGAACGAACGTTCGAGATTTTTGTGTTTGTTGCAATTTTTTGTGTTGTTTTTAGTAAACTTTTTTACCCTTTTTTATCTGGAATAAATCCTTAAAAATTAATTATGCTTTTCATTTTTCTTAGAACAAACGAGAGACAGATCATTCATTAGAATGTCATGCAATCCTCATCTTTTCGCAGCTTGTGTAATCCCTAACTAATCACCTGAATTGGTTTTGTAATTTTTTTTTGTTGATTTATAATCGACTTTTTTTCAAATTCGAGCAAAAATCGAAAATCGTGCCAACACCACTTTTTTAAAATGGTCGTATGGACATGAAACTTTGTAGATAAGGTAAATTAGGTCCAAAAATAAGTATAAAGTAGGTTTCAGACCGTGAAACAGTCTAGATTCCGAGTTACACTAGCACCCTACCTCACCCGTGGAAAAAATCAAATGTCTTAGATATGGTCAAAATTAGTAGTGGAATCGATAAAGGGACTCAAAATTAGTCTATATTTAAAATTTCAGAATTTTTGGGCCACTGGGACCAAAATGCCATCAACTTTAAATCATCAAAAATCTTCATGCCTATGTTAACTTTTTTTTTCACATACCATCTTACAACTTTCCATGCTTGGAAACGATGCAGAATATTCTCTAGTTTATTTTAGTATATAACTTTTTTCTCAAGAGTGGGGGGAACCCTGTCATTTCTCAAAAAAACTACCAAAGTCTACATCTCCAGCATCAACCCTGGGGCATAACTCATCAATGGGGTCCGATATTGACATAAGGTGACTTACATGATGAAATACTATGTTACTGGACTATGCTGGATGAGTTTCATGACATTTGAACATGATTTCGAAATATGCCACCACTATGAAATTTCGAAATTTTGCAATATCATGCATTGTGGTATTAATTCAAAAAATGTTAATTTTTGTTAAGTTATAAGGGAGAATGGGTGTTAATGGTAAAATATAGATACTAAATTAGTATTTTAAAGCATTAAACATTGAATTTTGTTAAATCCTGATTTTTGGGGACAACTCGAAAAATAGGTGTATTTTGGTCAATTATGGAGGTAATGAAACATAATAAAAATCATCATATATCAACTTTTTGTGCTTTTTACGATGAAATATAGTATGTCTGGAGTATTTATGCAAATTTTCAAGTAGTGGGAACCTCTACTTTCCATTTCGCAGCATTTTGAAAATAAGGCTATTTATGACCCATATATACCATGAAAAATCTCGTTTTCTATATTTATAACTATTTTAAACCCATTTTTTATACTATTTATGTAATATTTAACTAGGTTAAACCAATTGCAACAAAATTTCCAACTTTAACGCTGTTTTAAAATTTTTGATTTTTTCGAAATTTCAAAATTGTTTATTTCTTATTGTTTGATGTCGAAGCCTGGCTCAAAAAAATGGAATAATCACAAAAAACAAAGAAAACATGTTTTTGAAGACTTTGAAGATAAAAAAAACTGACTTATTGAAGATTTAATTTCTTGAAACTACTTTGATATTCAAAATGCTGCGAAATGGAAAGTAGAGGTTCCCACTACTTGAAAATTTGCATAAATACTCCAGACATACTATATTTCATCGTAAAAAGCACAAAAAGTTGATATATGATGATTTTTATTATGTTTCATTACCTCCATAATTGACCAAAATACACCTATTTTTCGAGTTGTCCCCAAAAATCAGGATTTAACAAAATTCAATGTTTAATGCTTTAAAATACTAATTTAGTATCTATATTTTACCATTAACACCCATTCTCCCTTATAACTTAACAAAAATTAACATTTTTTGAATTAATACCACAATGCATGATATTGCAAAATTTCGAAATTTCATAGTGGTGGCATATTTCGAAATCATGTTCAAATGTCATGAAACTCATCCAGCATAGTCCAGTAACATAGTATTTCATCATGTAAGTCACCTTATGTCAATATCGGACCCCATTGATGAGTTATGCCCCAGGGTTGATGCTGGAGATGTAGACTTTGGTAGTTTTTTTGAGAAATGACAGGGTTCCCCCCACTCTTGAGAAAAAATTTATATACTAAAATAAACTAGAGAATATTCTGCATCGTTTCCAAGCATGGAAAGTTGTAAGATGGTATGTGAAAAAAAAAGTTAACATAGGCATGAAGATTTTTGATGATTTAAAGTTGATGGCATTTTGGTCCCAGTGGCCCAAAAATTCTGAAATTTTAAATATAGACTAATTTTGAGTCCCTTTATCGATTCCACTACTAATTTTGACCATATCTAAGACATTTGATTTTTTCCACGGGTGAGGTAGGGTGCTAGTGTAACTCGGAATCTAGACTGTTTCACGGTCTGAAACCTACTTTATACTTATTTTTGGACCTAATTTACCTTATCTACAAAGTTTCATGTCCATACGACCATTTTAAAAAAGTGGTGTTGGCAGGTGTTACTCGATTTTGAAAAAAAGTCGATTTTATATGCAAAAAAAATCCTGTTTATTTTTCGCGTTACATTCAAATTTTTATTTTATTTATTATTGTTTCCTTCTTCTTCTCTTTCTTATTATAAATTCACTTTGTCAAACGTCATCATCATTTCTTTGCTTTCAGGAAAGATGAATACTAATAACTTTGGGGTTGATCTTAACCGTTTGGAAGCATTTGGCGAAGAATACTCAACAGAAATCAATGCTTTACTTGAACGTCTTCAAAAAAGTGATCCAGAACGTCAATGCTCTAATTTGAAAGCTTTTGCAAAGAAGTACACTCTTTTACCATGCTTATGGCAGCATTGGAATGAGTAAGACTTTTTTCATCTTACTTCTATGGATTTTATTTATATGAGTTTTTTTAGTGTTGAAAATCAATTACAACATAATGGAAATGAATCAATGCAATATCAGCTTTTTCGCAACGATCGAAAATCATCTTCTGATAAACATCTTTATATTGATTATGATATGGACGGACCTTTCAAAGAATCTCCATTACATGCTCTTAAACGAATTAAATCATACAAAGAAGGATTATTTTATCCACATCAAAATATCGAAAAACTTTTTCATAAGTATGATCGTTATTCAAGTAAGGTCTTTTACTTTTTTCAGTCGGATTAAATATCGATGAAATTTTTTAAGGTTTTGCTTTGAGCCGAAAGGAATTGCAACAGTATGAAGCTGCTCGTGCTCTGTATAAAAAGGTGAAAGATGTCATTGGTAAAGCTGATGAATGGTTTGAATGCATGAAAGAAATCAATGATCAGCAATATATAATCAACAGCTGCGAATATCGACTCTCAGAAGATCCATATGATGCTTTATTTTGGGATTCTTATTTACATTACTTGAAAACTGCTGATACCAAAGTAAGGTTTCATTGCTGTCCGGTTAACTTTGTTTATAATATCCATATTTTAGATGTGTCTAAAAACTTATTCTCGTTACTGTCGATTATTTCTCTTTGATTATTATTGTCGTGATGAATATTGTCATGCTATTGCTTCTTCAAATGTCTCTGATAAGGCTGAATATTGGATTGATTATATTTGTTTATTTAAGATGTTCGATGGTCTTTTTGCAACAAATGAAAAAATGTTGCAAATTTTGGTTGATTATTACAACATTCCCGAAAGCTTCACTTTTGCCTCAGATGATGATAATCAAAATTTGAAGACTTTTCTTGAAATGGTTAAAAGTAAAGAAACAAAATGTTTGCTTCCAATTTCGGACATGTTTGGAACAAATGTACAACTTCCAATTGTTCCAACAAGCAGCAAATTTATTGCTAGAACTTTAACATCTGTAATTCGCCAAGCCAATTTTCCATTTAAAGCAACACTTTTGCGATATATTCTTAATCATGCTTCTCCTGCCGTACTTCAAAAGCTTCAAATGTGCTGCAAAGAATTATTCTTGCAAAAACCTCTTATTTATTGTCATCGTGTATGTGTTAGAAATGAAATTCCTGGATCATCTCAACCAATTTTCTTTGAAAATGCTTTGATTGTTACTCCTAGTCAATTACAGAATCTCAATTTGAATAATTATCACTTGGTTAATTATCTTGAGATTTTTGATGTTCCATCGTTCTCATTTCCTTGGATTAGCAAATGCTCTCTTCAATATGTAAAAATCTTTAATCAGAAATTGGATGAGAATGTATTTGAATTTTTAACTGCAAATGCCAAGGTTGTTGAATTCACTGAAGTTAAGGTTAAAAAAGATGATGGTACTATTGCTTCTGTCGAATTTCTTGTGGAAAAACTTTCTCATGTTCCCCATATTAAATTGTAAGTTTCTTTCTGCAATGTCTTCTTATAATTTGTTTATTTTTTAGAATTGATCTTCCTAAAGAATCTTTCAATGAGGGAACTGCACGAAATTTGGCTGCTTTGGAACGAAGCAAAAAACTTCGAACTTTTTATCTCAATCGTTTACCACAAGGATTTAAAACTGATCTTTTGTGCAAATTCATTGATGTAAGTTTTTTTTTATTTATTTGTTTTTTGTGATAATGATAGATTTTTATAGGTTAACGCTGATAATAATGCAACGTTGAAATTTGGTTATGATGTCCTGAATAAAGTATTGAAATTTCATCTCGGACAAATATTGCGTTCAAAGCTTTATAAATTGGGAAGAGATTACATAATTTTATAAGCTAATTCTTGTGTATTTCGTTTGATTCTTGTGTATTTCGTGTGATGGCTTGACAGATAAATATTTTCTATGTATTTTTTTGTTGATTTACAAATCGTTCTAATTTTTTAAAACATGAAAAGTTAAATTAGATCAGGATTAAGTATAGCTTGGGACCTTTTCTAGACCCGGGTTTTGGTCTTTTTAAATTCAGATATTTCGATTCAGAAGAAAGTTATAACCTGTATAACTTATAAACTGTAGTTATGAGTTTGTAAAAGAGTGGTTTTCTATTTCTCTCAACAAATCTTCCATTCACTGATGATGTTATTACCATAAATGTGTTTATGTTATAAAATGATGGTTGTTAAAACATGGAATAAATTATGCTTTATGTTCCAGAAATACAAGCGGCTTAAAGTTTTTTGGAATGTAAAAACGTTTCTATTAAATATACTGATTTTTAATAAAAGATTTACAATTATTTAGAAAAATGCTACAAATACGTTATTTTCAACAAGTCTATAGACATTAGATTAATTATTCAATTACATTTTTCCAGTCTCCAGTAGTACTGTATTTTTATTATTAAAATTACATTTTGGAAGTTCAAAATTACGGTATTTATAAATGTTTATAATTTTCATGAAATACCTTTTCTTAAATTTGTATTAACTTTCGTCAATAATAAAGAAGAAAGAAAAAGGCAGATGTTAAATACCTGCCATATAATTACTTACTTTAGGACCAATAATTTCCAACATCCAAATATCAAAACCTAAAAATTTTACACCTGTTTTAATTTGACGTTTTTCGAAAAAAAAAGAAAATTTATTTTCCACACGTTTTTTATCATTTTTAAATAATTTTTTTTGCAAAGAAAACTATCAATTTTAGTTTTTTTTTGTTAAAGTTGAAGTTGAAGTGCTCTAAAATTATAGACTCCAGAAATCAGAAGCCTGTAACATTGTTTTACAAAAGATTTTGTAAAACTTTTTTAAAATTCCAAAAAGTTGTAATAAAAGCTAGTCACAGGCAAAATTGAATGAAAGATGATTTTGCGAGCGCCGGAAGATGCAAATTTTGTTGCTTTGCTTCCATTGGCATATATGATTCCAAGTTTTGTGCTCTATTTGGTTACCCTGTCAGTTCTGTTTTTATTCAAATCCAGATCAAACTTCAACGGATCATTCTATAAAATTTTTGGTTTCTCTGCAATTAATTCAATGCTTTGTTCGATATTTTATTATTTTTTTACTCGAGTTATGGCAGCTCCAATTTATTTGCCATTTCTGGCAACACTTCCATCTCGGCATTTTTTTCTTTCTCTATATTATGTATTACTGTATAATACCCAGCACTCCACTTCCCTCTTTGACCTACTTTTATCATTTAATCGATTCACCGTAATCATCTTTAAAATTAAATATAAACAATTTTGGCGAAAAAAATTATATTATTTTATTGCTTTGGCATTTTTGCTTCCAAATTTACTTACCTGGCATCTTTGGTTAACGGATGTTGGACTTCAAATTTATAATCAATCAAATCCCGGAAAGGGATACATTTTGGATAGTTTTGATTCAAAAAGAGTTGAATGGATGAAAAATAGTCGAAATACTTCAATCGTAATTTTTACATGCTCTTCCCTTTGTTTGTTAATGAATTTATATGTTTGCGGATATCTCTTCATTCAAAAGTATAACAATATGGCCGGAAAATCTGATGAAAAAACTTCTCCCCACAATATTAAACTGTTTTGTTTTAATTTATTGGTTTTTGGTGGACAACTTGCTGCAGGCATTCTTCAAGTATGTTTCATATATGTGTTACCGTATACCTGTGAAAATTTTAGGTTTTATTCTTAATTACCCCGACTCCCCAGAATTTGGAATTCTTCAAAATTCAAGTTTACGTGAATGATTTTACAAATTTAACTCCTCCATGGTTTTTGATTGCCTTGAGTACAACCCTTAGGCGACAAATTGTTCGACAATTGTGTTGCATTGATACTGAAGTCAATAAGGTTACGGTAATCAATTCTTCAACTGGGAATAGTAATAATCGAGTTCAGCCATCCAAATCTCTTTAATTATAAATATTTGTTTGTGTACTTTGTTTATGTTTTAGTGACATATTATTGTTCTTTTGATTAAAATTACGATTTATATTTAAGGTTGTTTAAATTTTTTGCCTTAGTAAAATACGGCTTTAGTGTTGTTAGAAAACGCATCAGTTACTGTAATAATTGTGTTACAGATCGAAGACGAACGTCATAAACCAAAAAATATACCGAATTCCAAGAAAACTAAACAGAATAAAAATGTTTGAAACTTTTTTAAATCAAAACCATAAAAACATCTGCAGCCTTTTTTTTGCTATTACTTTAAATATTTATTACTTTTTCATACTTTGGAATTTTTGTTGATTTTTTAAACTTGAAAAACTGAACATTTGTATAACAAATATTTGCACATGTTTTCTCATAACTTTTAATTTTAATGTACCATTTTTATTACCAATTATTTGTTATTTTGCGGGGTTCTCTTTTTTTTATATTTCCAAACTTTGACCCATAAAATTATAAAAGAAAGCAAATATAAATAAATAGCTGTTACACAAAAACTACAATGTAATTGAAAATTAAATTTTGTTTTTCTTTTTGAAAGACTACAGTGACTAATTACAGCAGCAAAAATGTGGCAGCAGTTTTTCTTAGAAAAAGTACCCAAATTTTGGAAGTATAAAAAATGTGTTATTTACGCAATGAAAAAATTACGGTACATAATTTTCTTTCTTATTTATTCTACCGTAAATACATTTTCTTATTTTAAAAAGTACATTGAATTTAAAAGAAATTAAACAGACTAATTATTTTTAATCAAAATTACAAGGATGAACTTATTTAAATTTTGCAAAAAAAATCAGTTTTTTTCTTCTTTGTTCCATGGCACCAGGGGATTTCTGTAATAAATTTTGTCAAACAAAGGACTTTTTCTTTCAGAATCACATCACTTTTTTTAAAAAAGCTTTTGCATCTTTGAACTTTTCTCTCTCACACCTCCACACCGAAATTCTCTTTTCTTTTCAAAAACAGATCAAATTTGTAGGTGTACTGCCCTTTTTTCCTTCTTTTCATTTTTAAACCCCATGACAATTATTGTTATTTTAAAAAATTATATTATTTTTTTCCACTTCAAAATAAACCTTAAACAAACGGCTACAAACGTCATTCGGCCTTTTTTTATTATTATTAATGTCTAAAAAAGCTTTAATTGTTTACCGCTTTTTTATAAAAAAATGTATTAATTTAAAGGTTAATTCTTTTATAATAATATTTTTTTGTCATTCCTTTTTTCAGTGTTTAACTTTTTTATAGTCAAATTATTTAAACCATTTAAGGTGACGTGAATTACAGAATAAATGTTTATCAAAGCCCAAAACAAGAAAGAAAATTGACTAATCTTTTCTTTTCTTTGTTTCCTTTTTTTTAAAAGATTATGATAACATTTTGTAAAAAAGGCACAAAAAAAGAAGGTTTCATTCTCGGAAGTTCTTCTTTTATAACAAAAAAGATCAAGAAAGAAGATATATTTTACATCGAAAAAGGTCAACATTTAATGAAAAGAAGTTTTACAAATATGTAAAAATTGAAATTTTAAAGTGCTCTGAAACAAAGGAAGAAGGTTTCTGAATTTGTAAACACAGTTACAAAAATACTTCAAAAACTACCGTAGATTCTGAAAATGAGTAATAAATACAAATATCAAAATATAGTATTAACCATTTAAAAAAAACAAAAGTTTGCATAATTCCTTTGTTGTCTAGCTTTAAAATATTTATATTTTTCATGTTTATTCATTCGTTGTAGTTATTTCAGTTTTTCCGTGGACTTTTTAATAAAAATGATACGGTATTTTGCTCTAAACTAATCTCTTCTGTCAATACCAAGACTGTGTATGATAAAAATAAACAAAAAAGAGTCACTGTTGTGACATCTTTAAAAACCAAATACAAAATCGATCCAAATGTTTACATATTTATTTCTTGCAAAATACAGTATGAATAATTTTGATCTTCTTATTTTACTCATTGTTGCAGCAAAAATATCCATAATAACAATCTCTTGACCTATTAATTCGAAAATAAGAAGCTTTTTTACTTCATTTTCCCGAACATTTGTTACTTTATTTTTTTTGAGTAATGACTTTTGTAGCTTTAAAAATACAAATACTTTCCAAATTTTTCTATTATCCTTGATTCATGCATTTTTTAATGCATAATATTCCAAGTATGAAAAAAAAGAGAAAAACAAACAAAAGAAAAGAATGCCTACAAATATTTTTTACTTTATCACAAAAAAAGATGTCAAACATTTAAGTTCAATTCTTTCAACATCTTGTTGTTTTTTTGGGATCTCTTTTTTTTCTGTAACTCGGGTTTCCATTAAGTCATGCTTCATTCCTTTTGTCTGCCACTTTTTGTTATTGCTTTTTTGTGGTTGTTTATTTTCTTTTTCTTTCTCTTTTTTGGTGATAAAGATTATTTATGTTTTTTGTAGTGATGTTCGGTTTAAGCACCAAAAACGGCCATGAAAAAAAACATAAATTATTGTCAAATAAAAAATTTGTTTTGCAAAAAAATCAGCAAAAATTTCTGAGGACGTAGACAACGAAAAAAGAGAAGTGATTTGTGATCTCGAAAAAAAAGAGCAATAGAATTCCGTTTTTCTCTTTGTTTGTTTCGATGTAATAAATATCAAAAAAAATAATCGCAACAAAACAACAGACAGGAAAAACAACAACGATTCTTTGTTGTCAAAATAAATCAGTTGACAACAAACAACTGATTTGAAAAAAAAATTAATAAATTGTGTTGTTGATAAAACCACACACCAGTACTACTTTTTATTTTTAGAGGACATGTGTCATTGATAATTTTAAAGGGAGCGTACCAGATAGAATAAGTTTTATTTTTTCAACACACGTCCTCCCACCCCGAAAGCTCTCTACTAATCGAGTAAAAAAATTTTTTTTTTCAACATTTTACTCGATTAGTAGAGAGCTTTCGGGGTGGGAGGACGTGTGTTAAAAAAATAAAACTTATTCTATCTGGTACGCTCCCTTTAAGTTTAAAAATTATGTGATTTTTGACCGATTACGAAAAAAGATATAAACAATGCAAGTATGTTTACACTTTAATGAACTTGTTTTGTTTGGGAAAAATGATACTTGGCGAAGTTTTAATTGTTTTACAACGAAGATTGTAATGTACTGTAAAGTGACGAAAGATACAGTAACAAAAAAATTTTAAAATTGATGTTTTTTGCTGTTAAAAGAAGCTGAAAAAGAATTTTTTGTGATGACCAATTAATTATTTTTATTCATTTTATTAATTCATTTTTTTATTTGTGTAATCAGCAGTTATCTTTGATCTTTAAAAAAAATCATTTGCTGCAAAAAAATCCCACGCACATTTTGCCTTTAAAATCAAAAACACCCTCTTCAAAATTAAAGCCTTCACAAAAAAATGCAAACAGAAACACAATGGCTTTTTTGCAGCCATCCAAAACCTCCCATTTTTAAACGTGTTTTTCAAAAACATTCTTTTTCTTGCAAAACTATTTTTAGACCTTTTTTAAAGGTCACAACAACATTATTGCATACATACATACAAATATTTATGATATATGTGCATCCACACTGATACGTGTACTTTTTTGTTGCCGAAAAAAACAAAGCATTTGACTTTTTGAACTTTTTAAAACTATTTTGAACCAAAAATTATACAAAAAGTTTGTTTTTGGAATTTTGATCCAAACTTCATCATTTTTATTAATGATTACAAATTCGATTTTTTTGTACTTCAAAGGTCAAACACGTCATTTTCTTTCATATTTTTTTACTATCAAAAAATATATTTATTTTTAAAATTTTTGCTTTTTTTGGTGAATGATTTAATTTTATTTTTAAAGTTTTTTCCGGTTTCTTTCTTCTCTCTTTGCTTTTTTCGAGCTCTAAAAACGTCTTTTAAAAAGTAAAAATAAAAAAATGCAACGGAAAAAACAAAGCTTTCGTCATTGAAGTCTTAGAAGAATTACTATTTTTTTTATGGGGATAGCAAAGATCAAAGCAAACAAGCAAGAAAGACAAAAAAAAGTAGGCAAAATAGGGCACATTTGCCTCCGCAAAAAAATAGGAATTTGAAAGAAGAGAGAGATTTGGATAATCCCTATTTTAAAAGAGATACATGTACTAAATTAAGCTGTTTTTAAATAATAAAAAAATATGTTTTATTACACTTTTTTTTAATGAAAAGAAAGAGAGCCTGAGTCAAAAAAAAATCGCTGAAAGACCAAAAATTGTTTTTTAAATTAAAAAAGAGATGGGAGAAGATTAGTGTTTTTCTGTTATTAAAAATTTCTTATTGTCGTCCGGAAATAGAAAAGTAAGAAAAGTTTGACGCAAATCGGATTTTATTAAAATGGATAAATTTAAATATTATTTGTAATTTTTATCTTTTGATAAATAATGTTACGGGATTAATAATAAAATCTTTTTTTTTATTAATTTTAAAAAATGTGGGGGTTAAAAAAGTGAATGAATGAAATGCACTTTTGTTGTCCGGAAATGTCTTTGATCCTTGTATTTTTGGTTTTTAAATAAAAGGCAAATGATCTCATTGCTTATTCACATAAACTTTAAAAATGTCAAAAAAATGTTTAAACGTTTTTCTTTTTCTTGATCAAAGAATACAAAAAATGTATAAAATCGACTTAAGAGTTCATTCATCTTTTTTTATTTTTGTGCTTTCCTGTACCAATCAAAAAAATGTGTTTTCTAAATCGTCGGAGGGTTTGTCCCCTCGACTTTTAGTTTTAGTGTAATGTAGTCAAAAATCAAAGGTAAAAGTTTAAAATAAAAATTACAGTAGACTTCTGTTGTTTAAAATATTTATGTAATCTTTTAATTTCCAAAAAAGTCAACACATTTTTTAAGGCTGATACTTATTTTTGCTTTTTTTGAATAGAAAGAAAGTTAGTTATTTTAAGTAAATAATTGCATCCTTAAATGTTGTTTTACTTTTTTTTCTCTAAAATAATATACAAATTTTTTGTTTTCTTTGAAAGACGAAACTTTTTCTCTTTCTGTGTTTGAAAGTTACAAAAACAAATAAAACATTACTTTTTAAAATTGCTTCAACTTTTTAAAAAATGCTCGTCTTTCTTTTTATAGCTTTGTTTTTTTGAAATATAAATGCGGTCTCAGTTCAGAGAAGAAAGAGCATTCTGAAATAAGTTTGGTTTTCAATGATGAACAAAAACAACTAAACTGATTAACCTTTTTCACGTTTTTCATAAACAACAAAAATAGCAACAAAAAGAGAGATATTACGTAAAACTTGCTTTTTTTACGTTTTGTGCTTTGATTAGTTTTGGGGTGTGTGAAAGCAATAAAACAAAATGCAAAAATGACTCAAACACAATAAAAAAGAAGTGTGTAATTCGTTTTTCACAAATTTCATTAAAGCAAAGAAACAAAAAAGAAAAGGTGGCAAAAAATAATAACAACTTTGTTTTTTTTAGTCCCGTGATTTTGGACTTTACTCTCTCTTTAAATAAATCTCAAGTACCTTATTTTTTGCAGAAAAATTGACTTTTCATTTAATTGAAAATAAGTTTACAAAGAAACAAAGAAAATTTTTTGAGAGGGTTGAAATGTTATTAATGTTTTTTGTGGGGGATAACATTAACAAACATTAAACTGGAATATTAAATTTGAAACGGAGACACATTGTTGGTGGCTGCTCTTTTAATTATTGTTGTAGGCATTCAAGAAAAGTATCTCGGTGATACAATTTAATTGTCATAAAAATACTTTTTTGAGTTTTTTGAAACTCCAACACAAAGGCCATTCAGATTAAATAACAAAAAAAGAAGATCATTGAAAGACAAAAATATATTTTTTAAAGTTCGTTTTTAATGTTTATCCTTTTTCTGTTTTTTCATCCTCCCCCCCCCCCCCCCCCTATTTTTTATCTTATTTTATTTATTCCCTTCAAATCTCACACACTCACGTCATTGCTTGTGTCTCTCAAAAAACACATTTTTATATTTATGGAATTTAAAGCTGCCAATTTTGAGCAGAACACTACAAATAAATATAATAAAATTTTCACATTTTTTCTTCGAACTGCAAACAGCACAAATAATTACTGTAGTTATTTTATGCTTCCTTCTTTTTTTCTGTTTTCTTTCAAATACAAATTATCAAATTATTATTACTCATTCTTTGTTATCGTTTTTTTTTGTCGGGCGTCTGTGTCTTGAAAGGAACAACAATTTTATGAAATTAAACTAATTTTATTTTATAGTATCTTTTTTTCTTTTTTTAAATAATAATAATAAAATTGCATATAAAAACACATACAAACAATAATAATAATAATTTACTATTATCACTTTCTTTTTAAAATAATCAAAAAAAAGACTTCTTGGGGGAAATTAATTCTCTTTCTCTGCGGCCACAAACAAACAAAAATAAAGTAAAAAATAAAGAAAAAAAACAAAAATAAAGAGACAAATCTTTTTTTAAATATTATTTTTGTGTTTGCAATTTAGAATAATATTTTTAGAAAATCTTTGATATTTTTTTCAAAAAAGTGAATTTTTGGAAAATGAAAAATACGCTTAAAAATTTGAAAGAAAGACGCATATTTTTTGAGCTTTGAAAGTCGAAAAAATTGCAAAAATAAATATTATTTAAAGATTTGAGGCAAAAAAAAGATAATACATTTCTTTATAAATTGTTTTTTTAAAACATGGAAAAAAGTGAGAGAAAGAAGGGAGGGAAGAAATACAGTAATTCAAACAAAAATGAAGGAGAAAAGATACACGTTTGAGCGCTGCTTGGATTTTTTTTGAATGTCACCGGAAAACAAAAGTTTAAAAAAAAGAAAAGCGAAAACAGTGAATGTTTTTTAGAGAGAAAATTGGTATTTATAAAAAAGAACGAAAGCACAAAAAGAAAAAAATCCTATGAAAAGGTTCATTTTTTTCTTTGGATCAAAGACAATTTTGGGTTATAAGTTTTTAGTTTAAATTTTAGAAAGAAAATTTAAATAATTTTAGACAAAAGATTTAAATATTTGGAAAACAGTAATAAATGAGCAAGGAAAAAAATAAAACAATTTTAGATTTTTCAGAAAAAAATGTACAAAATTAATTTTTTTAAAAAGGCAAAAAATGCACTGATTTGTGTTTTGAAAGAGAGAAAATAAAAGTTATATGAATAATGAGTGAGGGTGTATTGTCTATGTACAAAAAGTAATTTGGAAACAATAATAATATTAATAATAATAAAAAAAAGCAAACTCGAGAATTAAGCACGAGGTATCAAATACATATAGAAAGAAAAAGAAAGTAATTAATTAACAACACAAAAGCTGTACAATCAATCAATAATTAAAATAAATTTTAGTAAAGAGACAAAAGCCTTAGGGGAGGGGGATCAGAGCGCACAAACAAGTGGCTCATCGTTTGTAAATAATCTTGCCATCAAAGATGATGAAGAGAAGAATGTTGAAGGTTTATTGTTAAATGTGGTTGAAGAAGAAGAATTTGAATTTATTGGAGTTTGATCAAATTCACGTCCCATTTGCATAATATTGGTTATTAATGCTCCAATTTTCTAAAATATCAAATTTTATGGTATTGTTACAGTATTCATGTATGTTAAATAAACTTACAGAAATATTTGAAAGAAGCATTAAAAGTTTTCCAAATCTTGCAATGGCATCCATGGGTGACATTTGTTGAGATAAATGTGAATAAAGTGCAGATTGCACAGATTCCCGTGCAGTTGTAAGCATTGCAGCAGTCTGGGAAGAGATTTGTGATGCATGAGGATCCAATGCAATGATAGCCTTCAAGCAGACATATTCTGTCGTTGTAAGACTCAAACGTTTCATTGATTGTTGAAGCATTTCAGTCATTGAAGCTCGAGCATTTTCAATTCTTTGTTCAATTCCCCGAATTAATTTTGAATCAATGTATTCTGTGAAAAGCCGGGTTGGAGTTGCTTCAGAAACATAGATTCCATTTGGAAGCAAAATTCTACAGCTATTTTCAGAATCTTGTGATGATTGATAAAGTGTTACAAAGACACAGAATGATGCAACAAAAGATCGAATAAGTGCAATCTAAAAAAAACAATTGGTTTACATTTTTTCATAAAGGTCAGAGTTTATTTTTATTTAAATTTTAAATTAATGTTTTTGCATTCCCTCTTTTTTGTCTTTGAATTGACGTCAGATGCGGCGCTTTGTTTTTTTCAAACTTGTTGAACCCATTTTTTTGCAAGCAATGAAGCAAACAAAGAAATATTCTGAAGCTTGATTGCACGTTTAAAAAGAAGAAAAAACATTTCCTCCTCCGTGAAACGAGAAAAATGTTTTTTTCGTAGTTAACTTTGACTATTACTTTTACTACTTCGACTTTTTTAAAAGGCATGACCTTTACAATGTTTTTCTTGCTTGCTTCAAAAACGTTCACGTAAAAGAGACGGTAGTGGTTTTTAGTCCGTTGTTATTCATTTTTTTTGAAATGCAAAAAATGCTTTTTGCCTTTTTTTGAATTTAAAATGATTCAAGAATGACGACTTCAATGGGCAACAACAATCTAACCAGAAACAAAAAAAGCCTCTGCCCTCACGAGGTTTCATTTTTCTGAAGAAAGGGATCTCCAGAGAAACAAAAGAAAGAAGAAGAAGAAAAAAAAGGATAAACTTTTTGTGTTCAAATATTTTTTTTGTTGAAGATTCTGTTATGTTTTTTTTCTTCGTGTCAGTCAGTTTGAAGAAGAAAAAACAAAGTCCATCTTTAAAAAGCTGCGAGCAAAAGTCAAACTTTTATTTTGTTGCTGCCGTCGCCGTCAATGGCGCGCGTCCGTTTTTTTTTCGACGTAAACAAGTCTGACGAGAAAGAAAAAAAAGAGACTCGTGAGTTTTAGTCATTTTTGAAAAATTGAAAAAAAGAAAAAAAAGCAAAACATGTTTTAAATCCCGGAAGCAAAGTTTTTTTAAAAGCATAAATTTAATTGAAGGAAGAAAAAACAAACCTTTTCGGCTGGAGCAATATCAGCAATTGGCTTCATTGTATTTGTGTAATCAATTGCAAGAACGACAAGTCTTCGCATACCTTCCGCATAATCTTCATAACTTTTCATTTCTCTTGTGGCACCGTAATCAAGCTAAAAACAGACATTTTAGTTGTTAATTAATGTTAATCTCATTTTTTTGCATATTTGTATTCCATTATTATTTTGGCCCGTATTTTTAAAAAACATATTTTTGTTTAAAAACTGTTTTTTTTTTATTTGAAGGAATGCATCATCATCATCATTTTCATGGAATTGAGGCCCCTCTTTTCGTTCTTTGTTCTTATTTGGTTAATGCCTTCGTGCTTCAGGTTTTTTGCATGCATTTAAAAAAATTGCGTAGGGGTCTATTTTGCTTGTTGTCCAGAAAAAATAATATATAAAAAAACACTGATGACGCAAAACCCATCCCGATGAAAAAGAAGAAGAAAAGCCTTTTGGCCTCTTTTCTTCTTCTGTTTTTAAGTGATGTATTTTCTTTTAGTCGCTTTTTCTTTCTTTTTCCTTTTAAGCGATGTCTAAAAAGGCAAAAGAGCTTGCAAAAGAGAAAGTTGTTTTTGATTCCTGGTCGAAAACAGGAGCAAAGAACGGCTTCCGGGAAGAAGCATGGCATTAAAAAAAAGGGGAGAGAAAGGCAAAAAAAGACCCCAACGGCAATGAAAAAAGAATTCACGTCATTGGCATTATTGCCAAAATTTTTGCGAAGGCGAAGTTTTTCTTTTTTACTTGGTCTTGTTTATGGCAGTTTTCTTGAGCTACCGTATAACCTCCCAAAAAATGGAAAGAAAGGAGCCAAAATAATAATAACGTTTTTTGCAGCAACAAAAAACATGAATTTTTTGCAAGAATGAAAGAAAAAGAAAAAAAGGCTTACTGGAGTATGTGCCGAAACTAATGCAGGATTAAAAATGACATCAGAGAGATCGCAGCAAGAAGAAGGTTGTGGAAGTTCAACATCTTGAAGGGAAGAACATATTCTTTCAATTTGACAAAGAGTATCAAGTACCAGATCTCGTTGTTGCTCGGCAATTCGTTCAGCTTCAAGATCAATTGATTTTGGAAGTATCATATCAGCTGATCCATTGCTTGTTGAAACTGAAGATCGATCATCCCGATCAATGTTTGGAAGTTGAAGTTCTGCTTGCATTCCAGCATTTGAGACTGTTCGGGATTGGGGTTCTGAGAGGGAATTTCCATGGGATCGTCGGGGATTCTTTTGTCGTCCGGTCTTATCACGATCTGGACGAATGGCATCTGGTTCCATTCCGACTTCAAGACATTTTCTGAATCGACAACTGCGACACACATTTCTGCCAGCTTTATCGATTTGACATTTTTCTTCGTATCGACAAGCATAAACTTTATTTGCTCGAACTGTACGTCGAAAGAATCCTTTAAAAGATATTCAGTTAATTATTTATTTAATTAATTTAGTTAATTAATTTACCTTTACATCCGAAGCAGGCTGTTACTCCATAATGCCGACCACTTGCCTCGTCATTGCAAACCGAGCTAAATTTTTAATAATTAAAAGTTTTGTAATTTTGGGTTTTAATAATGAAAGAAATGTACAGTTTTTGATCAAAGATGAATTTTTTTACATTTTGTTAAAATGTTATTTTTGAAAAAAAAGACAGACAAATTTCTTCAATCACTTGCTTGCTTGTGTGCTTTCTTCCGAGACTGTGTCTCATTCCGATCAAAAATCATTCTTTCCTTTTGCTACGACCACTTGCTTGTTTGCTTGCATGAATTTTGAAGTGATCCAACTTTTTTGTGTTTTATGTTTTTAAGCTTACTTTTTTCTGCACTCATTCATTCACTCACATTTTTGTCTCCCCCTCTTTCTCCCTCCTCAAAAAATGGAAGCAAAAAACACAAAAAAGCTTTACAAAAAAATCAGATGCATTTTTTGCAATAATAATAAAAGTTATTTTTGCACGTTAGCGTTCTTGTAAATTTTAACTTTTTATTTTTTAACCTTCAACGAGCTAAAAAACAACAAGTATAGTATGAAAGGAAGAAAGGAGTGTTTTTTTGCGACGATTAATTCCAAAAAAGGCACAAGTTTACTTTTTTCTGCCTTTTTACTTTTTGCTTCTGAGTCATCCGTCTATTTAATTTCTTTCTTATTTAACTTAAATAAATTTATTGAAAGCAATGGATTACGGTAGAATAAAAGAAATAGGCTAAAAAAAGAAAGTTTGTTTTCTATTTTTAAAAAAGAAGAAAATATGCAAAGCGGCAGCTGTAAAAATACATGATAATAATAATACTAATTTTAGTTTCTATTATATATTTATTTTTTGAATGCTAAATGATTCCTCCCCCACTTCTTTCTCTCACATCCCTAAAAAAGCATGAGTTGTTTTTTGATGCCGAAATCTGCGATAATTTTAGTTTCATCGAAAACAGAGATCACGCTTATTTTAGTGTACTTAAAATAACGGTTGCACTTTTTTTGATCGAACGTTGGCTTATGTTTTTGTCTGATCAATTTTTTTGAATCGTTTTTGGTCTCTGATGTGCGTATATGAGTGTAAAAGATAGAAGAAAAACAACCCGTGAGCAATAGTGACGATTGGTATTTCGCCTTTGGCAAGGTTATGTTTTTTCGAAAAAAGAAGAATTCAAAAATGACAAAAATCTTTTTTTTTCAAAAACAAAACACACAAAAGTGGTGTATTTACTTTTTTCCTTCTTCTTATTTTTCATGCGTCTGTGGTCTTTGAACGCGCGGGGGAAGTTTTAAACGAAAAAAGAATCGAAAAGAATAGCTTTTTTTCCAGCCTCTTTCGTCATTTCTTCCTCATTTTTGTCGTCGTCGTGGTCCTTGTGAATGAGAAAGAAAGAAGCCGCTGCGAACGATCACTTTTTGAAAATGGTTGCCTCGTTTTTGATTGTTGCTTGCTTTCTGCCAGCTGGTTGGCGTCAAGCCAGGGGAAGGAAGAGCTTTTTTTGAACGCACATTTTTTTGCAGAAAAATTGAAAGAGAAAAAGTGATGCAAAGAAAGCAATGATCAAAATGTGGGCGCAGCAGCAAAAAGATGATTCAGAAGAAGAAAAAAGAATAAAGTGATTTTTTGACGACAAAAGAAAGCAAGAAAAAACAGATTGTTGATGACGAAATATTTTAAATTTTAAAGAATTTTTGAGACAATGTATTTTGAACAAAAACTTTATTTTACTCACCAAATTCCATTTCCTTCGTCATCACCTCCGGATCCGCCGGAAGTTGGCATTTGAGGGATTGGGGATCCAGCCGTGGAGGAAGTCTGTGAATGAAGTTGTGGAGGATGTGATTGTCCAGCAACTGCAGCCGCAGCAGCCAAAGCATTGGCGGCATTTGCGGTTGATTGAAGCAATGAATCAATTGAATACTGTTGTTGCTGATGTTGAAGGGATGAGGGGGAAGTATTATCAGATGCCCTTAAAAGGTGTTGTGATTGCTGTTGGGCGGCAAGCATAAGCTCATCTAAAGCAGCATTTCGGAATTGGGATTGATTTAGTAGAAAAAGAGATGAATTGGGTAATAATAGCTGAGCCATTGATGGGTCTGTCGTCGATGACGATGATACCGTATCCGACATACCTTTAAAAAATAATTTTGATTTAAAATAAAATTTCTTGAAAACAAAAAATTGAAAATACAAAAAACACAGACTTTCGCGATTGTTAAAAAGAAAAAAAGAGAAAAAAAACAAAATAAGTAAAAAAGAGGATTTTCGAAAGCTCAAAGATGCCTTTCTTCTTTCTCCCTTTGAAAAAAAAGAAAGAACATTTTTTAATGTTGTTCAAAAAAAAGTGCATCAAAAATGATTTCAAATTTTATAATATTTTTTTTCGTGAATGAAAAGCAGCGACCTCCCCAACTTTTTTCATTGGAATGGGAAACGAAGGAAAAGAAAATAGAACCGAAGAAAGGCGAGGAAAAAAAGGAGGCGGTGCACTCTGAAATTCTTCATTTTTTCGTTCGTCTTTTTTTGCGTCAACAGCAAAAAAAAGTCACCGCCCGAGGAAGAAGACGAATAAAAAAAGGAACGAACGATCAAAGACCAATGTCCCCCCTTTTTCTCTTTTTTCTTCCAAAAAATGTTGTTGTGTGTGTTGCAGCAGCAAAGAAGCATGTTTAAACATATGGGACATGGAGAAAAAATTTGGCTCTATTTTTTGGGAAAAGAAAAAGAGAGAGACTTTGGTTCCTGGATGATGATGATTCTGATGCTTTTCCTTTTTTGTTGAGGAAGCGTAGAATTATAAAAAACACAGATCTCCTCCAAATAAAAAGAGAATGAATGACTCAAAAAAGTGAGAGAAGAACGAAGAAAAGAAAGGAATTGAGCCCTTGAGACGAATGCCCAAAAAAATAAAAAGTGGGAGTTTCGGACTGAACGAAAAAAAGGAAGAAGAAGGAAATGACACCCGACTGACTGACTGCTATCGGGAAAGGAGCCAAGAAAAAATAGCCTTGAAAAAAAAAGATGATGATGGAAAGATTTGTAAAAGAATTTTGGGCAAATCTTTGAATGAAAAATTTTTAGTACGTTTTTTGATATTTTAAAAACTTTTTTTGAAAAGGAACCGAAAACCGAAAAAAAGCGGGCGGGAGAAAAAATACACCTTCTCCGTCGTCTTTCTTTTTTTCTGTTTAATTTTCGATCCGTGACCTTTTTCGTTCAAAGTAGGTTGGTACAAGGGTACTGTCACTTTTTGCTTTACCATCTTGTAACAAAAAAAATAAGAAGAAAAAAATAACGTAAAAAAAGTAGGAGAGAGATATAAAAACCACGCCTTTTAAAAAAGAGGAATTCATTTTTTTGGTGGTATTTTTTGCACAAAAATTGTTTTTTTGTCCTTTGAAAAAAACATATAAAAGGCGGTACTTTTTAGATTATTCTAAATAAAAAAAGGAGGGGTGAAATGAAAGAAAGAAAAAAACACGGAGACAGAGTTTTAAAAAAGGAATGTTTTAACAAAACTGAAAAAAGGGGGGTTTTTTTGAAATGACGAGATGATTTTAATGGAAAAAACATCAACAGAGAGGGAGGGCCTCCGGAAATCATTTTCTTAGAAAATTATGTATTTTTAAACAAATTAAATTTATAAAATTTTTGCAGCGAAAACATTCTTTTTTGTTGAAAAACAACTGAATCCAAAATGAATTGAAAAACAAAACATGGACTTTTTGACCTACTTTTTTTATTGCAACTAAAATAGACAGAAAAAGGCGGATCCTTTTAAAGGACAGAAAAAAATAGTACGATAAGATATCAGCTAAAAAATAAATGAGCCAACCTCCAAAAATAAGAGTGTTTGCAGCCAAAAAAACTACAGTAATCTTTTTTACATGATGTAATTTGATAGAAAGAACCACAGGGGAGAAGAACAAAAATATAATTGTTTCAAAAGTTCTTCATTCACGACAAAATAAAAACTTTTGACAACATCATCAACCCCCCTCAAGGCATTAACCAATAGAGATAAATATAATTACTAGACGGAAAAAACTACGGTAACTTATTTTTGATCTTTGACTTAAAAAATCTATTTTTACAATCTCTCTCAATTTCTTTTCTCGTAAAAAAGAAAAAAATAAAGTTATTTGGCCAAAAATTAGAACGTCTTCGTTTTTTTTATTTCTTGGTAAATCACATGTTTTGATGGAGCCTAAAAAATGAAGGAAAGAGTGAAAAAAAGCTAATACCAACTATAGTTTTTTTGTGAAAAATAAGAAAAAAAAGAAGTTTGGACCCGACCCAAAAATAAACAGCCGCCGCCGTCTTTAAAGCTGCCACTTTTTTCCGAACAAAGAAAAAAAACACAAATTTTTGTTGCAAAATAAATTTTGTTTTTCAAAGAAAAAAAGAAACAATTTTGATACAAACGTTTTTTTTCTGTGACTTTTTTGTCGTTGGAGACAGCCGACTGCCTTTTGACCAGGACATTTGATGGTCATAACAACAACAATGCAAGGACTTTTTCAAAAATATAACAGCATTGCTTTTTGTGAAAAAGAAGTGACCATCAGACTTTGGTTGACTTCTTCTTCAACACAGCTCTTTTATGCCCAGTTTGCCATTCTTTTGTTGTCCGAACATATTTTTTTAAATGCCAGATTTTTTTAGTTTTTTTGAAGCAGCCGTTGTTTAGCTGCCGCCACAAAAACCAAAAAGTCTGCCTTGCAAAAATTGCACAACAATTTTCTTTTTTTTTCTTAGTGACTAAAAAAGTACTACGGGGAAAAAACAAATGTGTCAAAACTATACTAAAAAAGGAGGACATTTGAGAGTTTGAACTTAGAAAAAAAAAAAAAAGAAAGAGTTAAAAGTTTTATAATAAATTTCTATTTTTACCTTTTCTAATTTTATCTCTTTCTAAAAATATTTCCTTCAACAAACTCGGGAGGAAAAGAAATTGTTTTTGTTGCAAAAAAAACAGAAGCAAAAAAAATAATCTTTTTTTAGATCAAAAAATACATATGCTTTTTGCAGTTACCTCTTTTTTTTCAACTTTGGACGAAAAAATGGTCTATGGACATGAAATAATAATAATAATAAGAAAAAACAGAGTGCAAAAATATAATACTTTTGGCATGCTTGGAAGAAAAATAAATTTATTTCTCCTCCTACTTTTTTTTAGTAAAATGTCAGCACTAAAAAAAGAAAAAATAAATATAAAAAAAGAACCTAAATATAGTCCAAAAAAAGCTTTATATTTAGTAACGACGACCAAAAATAACAACAACAAAAAAACATGCCGTCGCTTGCCAATGTCCCAAAGTAGAGTAGTAGGAAGAAAAAGAAGAAGAAGCTCAAACGTGGTCATTGACTGAAACGCGGAATTGAAAAAAAAAGTGCTAAAAAAAGAAAGATGAGTTTTTTTTACTCTTCAAAGAAGCTGCTTTCTTGCGATATTTGTTGCGATGAGAGAGGGCTTTCAAGAAAGAAAAAGCTTTTTTTGGCCTTTGAAAAAAATAAATATAAATTTGAAAGCTGTTTTTAGTCCGTCTGGACATGAGCCAAAAAACAGAACATCCTTCTTCGTTTTAGTTTTTTTTGACGAAGGCTATTAATCAGCTTATGCTTGCTTGCTTTGATGCCATACATGCATTTTATTTCAATTTTTGAGTAGATAAAATTTGTATACTTTATCCAAAAAAATATGAACAACTACTACTATACTAAGTATAAAATTCGGCACCACCACAAAATTAAAGTATCAAACAAAAGAAAGCAAGTATAATTTAAAAAATCATGACGATTTTAAAAGTGAACGGTTAAGTTGAAAGAAAAAAATTGGGGAGGAAGTGAAGTTTTTTGGGGGCGGAAAAGAAAAAATATAGCATCTTAAACGAAGTCATTTAATTTTGAAGTCAAAGATCGCTGATTCAGCCGCCCAAGACTGATTTTATATTACTCAATTTCTTTTTTTTTGTCAACAATCAAGAGTAAGAATTATTTGAGGATGTGGGGAGGCAAACCCCGGAATTTGCGCCTCTCATCAATGCAAAAAATAAATGAATGAATGAAAAAAAAACTATTTGTAATCGAAGATCAAAAAAGAGCAAAGTCCTCGTTGAACTTTGTTTTTGTTGTCTCCATCATTTTTTTTATGTTTTTTATAATGAATTCATAAAAAGAATATTTTAAATCATAAAACTGAAAATTCAAAACGCACCGGGATTCTTTTTTGGAGAGAAAAGAAGAAGAAAAAAATGATTTGTGATCAAAAATTAATATATGTTTTTTTCCTTCTCGGGCTCGAGGAAGGCAAACGTCAAAAACAAAAGAATTAAGTACAAAAAACAAAATATATTTTTATTTATACATATGAATTGGAGGAATATTTTAACATCGAAGAAGTTTTAAAAGAAGACTGCCTTCAAATATAATTTGTCAAAAATAACACGGAAAAGAAAGAGCAAGAATCTTTTCTTCTTCGTTCTTCTGTCTTCTACTTGATCTCTTTGTTTTTTTAACTGCTGCTACTTTGTACTTGTTTTCAGCTGTTGATGGGGAGGCCAAAAAAACTTGTCATGGGAGAGAAAGCAAAAGTATATCATCAAAATAAAAGAAAAGTGAACGAGTTGGAACAAAAACAGCAGAATCAGCAGTAGCTTCCTTGAGGGGTTGGATATTTGCCAATTGTTGGTTGTTATTTAAGAAAAGAAAAGTTATTTTTGTTCAAAAAACACATTCTTGCAAACTTAGTTTTTCATTTGATTGAAAATAAAGAGAGTGTGCAAAACACAGACTCAAATATTTCCTCTTTCATTTCTTTTCCGTCGACTAAAAACTAACAAACACAAGTAAGTGACAGCCGATCGCCAAACAATTATTTTCCCTCCCCAAAAATCTTTTCTTTCTTTCGAAATGAAAAATTCGTCGCTGACCAAAGAAAAGTGTCTGGATTGCCGCCTGCCTTTTTCTTCCTCAAAAATACTTTTTTCTTTTCTTTGATCAAAGATGGTAATAAAAAAAATACAGCGATATCGAAGTGTGCAAAATTCAGACAGAAAAAAAAAGAAAGAATCTATTTTTTTGCAAAAAAATATTTCGGTCACAGAAATGTGCAAAAAAAGAGAGAAGAAGAGGAGGAATAAAAGTGTGGAATCACGGGACATTTGTGTTGTTTGTTTTCTTTCTCTTTTCATTCTTCTTCGTAGTTTTTTCATCGGTGTCGTCCAAAGATTGAACTTTGTGGAAGAAGACTGATGTCCTTATCAGTCAAGTTTTCAATCAAAATATTACTGTGGTACATTAAAAAGCATGTGAATGAATAATGACAGTTTCCTTTCCAAAAAAGAATAAATGGCAACAGTGATGATAGACACTGATTAGTTTTTTCTTCCATCAAAATTGAGTGTGTTTGATAGGCGCGCGTACATTGATCTTTGAAAGTATTGAAAAAAAAAGGTTTTTTTTTGAACGGGTTATGCGTGTTTTTTTGCAGCAGCCAGAAAAAAAGAAAGAAATCAAGGACGACGACAAAAAGCTCTTGGGATCCCATGACTTCTTTTTTTTCAATGATGATGCTTTTACTGATGCAGCTTTGGCGCCATTGAAGATTGATAGAAGCAAGGAAAGAAAAGAATAGAAAAGTGGTGTTGAAGGGGAAGAAAGAAAGAAAGAAGTATGTCATCTTTCTCTTCCTTCTTCCATCATTCTTCTTTCATCATAACAACTACGGTATACAACTGATAACTAACTTTTTGATAAACAACAATCTTTGGGCTTAATAATAATAACAAACTTTTCTGAAGCAATCTTTAATTATTTTTTCTAAAAATACCATATTTTATTTAGTCCAAAGAAAAAAGTATAAGATTATTAATTATTATTATTATCGAAATCTCCGCCTTGATTTTTTATTTGTTACCATTTCATTCCATTTCCCCCAAAAGAAGCCAACAAATTTCACAAAAAAGGGGGACAACCCTTTTTTGGAAGGGAAAAGGAATCAAAGAAGTAAAAGAGCACAGAATTCCTTTTTCTCTCGCTCGCTTCTGTGATTCCCAAAAATGACAACAACAGCCAGCTGACGTCACTTGACCACGTTCGATCACATATTTTTCTTTCTGTTGTTAAAAATAAAAATATGTCCGTTGATTCTTCTCCCCCTCTTCCAATTTTCTATTCTTGGTCACATGAAACTACTACTGCATAAAAAAAAGAATTTTTTTTATTATTTTTGATCGTCGGCGGGCATCGTCCGGAGCGTCGTCGTCGTAACATCAAATAATAAATATAAACCCAAGTACGGAAGCGCAATGATCGAACAGAAATCACTTTTTTTCATCGTGAAAAAAAGAGTTGTCTACAAATCTCTTTTTTTTTGTTTGGAAAGACATATATATATTTTGATGATTGTTTTTGATAATATCAAACTGATGAGAAATGAATGAAGAAGATGCGTACGTACGTGTGTGTTTCATTTTAGAAAATTATAAATGAGCAAAAAAAAGGAAAGAAAAATCAAGTAAATTTTGAAAAAATGTGTTTTTCTACACGTGAACGACGAAAACTTTGATCTGCAAAAAACGTTTTTCAATACAGAATAATTTCTTTCTCTTCAAATTACTCGTTCAAATTAAATATGAAAGAAACTTTCGTGTGTTTTAGAAACTGATACTACTACCAAAAATATGGAAAAAAGAAGGGGGAACATTAAAAAAGATACATTCCTATCACTTGGTTTGTTCTTTCTGATTCTGTTTCTTTCCTTCTTCTCTTTTAAATACATTTTATTTGTAAAGAATTTCTTTCTTTGCCTTCTTCATCTTTTGGAAGACAAAAACGTTTTAAAAGAATCATGTAGATGAAGAAGAAGAAATTGATGTCGTCGTCGGAACTTGAAGAGAAAATTAAGCGATCTTCTTCTGTTTCAACTAATTCGGATTCAGATTCTTCTGGCGCGATTAATTCTATTTTTTAAAAGAAAGAAAAAAAGGTTTCAGCATTAATTTTTACAAAACATTAAAAGTAAGAAAGTAAAGATCAGTTCTTTTTTTTGTTCAAAAACCCTCAGGGCTGCTTCCCAAAAGAAATTTTTTTGGGAAAGCAATTACGATTAATTTGAGAAAAAAAGAAAGA
Organism: Panagrolaimus sp. LJ2414; assembly: GCA_024447195.1. Classification (NCBI taxonomy): domain Eukaryota; kingdom Metazoa; phylum Nematoda; class Chromadorea; order Rhabditida; family Panagrolaimidae; genus Panagrolaimus; species Panagrolaimus sp. LJ2414. Next base: position 791,236 of record JAMRXY010000290.1, on the reverse strand, counting down.
AGAGAATGTTTGAATGAAATGAAATGAATGAATTAATTGAGGGATGAAAAGAAGAAGAAGAAAAGGATCAGAAACCAATGACAAATCAAATTGGAATTTTCAAATGCGTACAAATATATGGTATTTCGGGTTTCTTTTTTAAAAAAAGTTTGAAGTCAACGATTTCCCACTCCAAAAGATAAAAATGATAAAATTACCTCTTTTTTTACCCATTTCCGGTGAAATAAAAAATGAGAGCAAATTTATAAAAAAAAATCTGTGGAAGTATTTGAACGATTTAATTTAAAAGAATGTAGATTTTAAAAATAAAATCACGTAATAAATCCCAAAAGGGACCATTTTTGAGTTGTTTTTTTGTTGTTTTTTTGACAAAAACAGAAAAGGAAAACGCATCATCATTGTTGCTATCTTTTTGTTTGGTGATTCTTTCTTGACATTTTTTGCCTTTTAAAAAAATATTTTAAAAAACGTCATCAAACGAAAAAGAGGAAAAAGAAATTACGGTCATTTTTTGCGATTACGAAATCATTTTTTGGACCGTTTCTTGTCTTTCTTCTAACATCACTTTTTCCTGCTTCAAAAAGGAAAGATCAAAAATGAGCATTCAACGGTCACTAAAAATCTTTTTTCGCAGGAGCGGCAAAAAAAGAAGAAGAAGGACGGAAGCAAAAAGACGAAGAAAAATTCCTGTCTGATTGTTCTTCTTCTTTTTTTGTAAAACGTATTGCAAAATAACTTCTTCGGACACATCACTTTTTTGCCAGCCGCAGAAAGACACCGAAAAAAAGCGCCAATCTTTTCTTTCATTTCTCATTTTTTGAACCCTAAAAATGACCTTTCCTTCTTCTTTCTTCCAATTTCTTCTGGTACGGTTTTCTTTTGCAGAAGAGGGCGCAACAACAAAACAAAAAAAAAGAAGAAGAAGAAACACATTTTTTATTGTTTTGTCGAAAAGTAGGCGACAGACAAAAACATATTTTTTCGAGGATACTTTCGAAACATATTTGGGCTTGAGTCATTTTACGATCAAAGGGATTCAATGTAGAGAGAGAAAGGAAAGGATTACTGTAGCTGCAGAGACGAAATTTATCTTTCCTTAAAAGTTGATGTCAAAAAAGGGGAAGGCAGACGATGACATTCTTTTAACATTCTATTTTGACTCGTTTAAAAACAACTTGAAATTTAGAATAAACAATTGAAAAAAAGAATGCTTTACTTCAATGTGCGTCATAGAAAAAAAGAAAGAAAAAAACAGAAAGAATACTATTAAATTAGCTAAATTTATATCCTAAAAAAGTGCATACGGAAAAACAAAATATATAAAAACGTATGTCTTATATTTTTTGAAAAGCAAGTTGAAAAAAGCCAAGAAAAAAAACAGAGAAAAACTTAAGTCATCGAAAGAAATGCAATGAAAAATAAGAAAAAAACGTTACAATTTTAGAATCCTTTAAAAAGGAAAGGTTTTGTTTCTTCTTTTTCTTCTTCTGGCAGAAAAGAAAAGGCAATGAAAGAAACAAAAGAATAAAGCAGAAACTTTTTAAAAAAACAGAAATTTAAAAAAGAAAAAGCATACAAAAATATGGGCGTTTTTCCAAAGAAAAGAAAATTATGATTAAGCACGTTTTTTGTCTGAAAAATATCGTCTAAAGATGTGTAATTTCTTTAAAAAAATAAAAAGCAAACTGTACGAAAAAAATGTTATACGTATTTTTGGAATAATGCAATCGTAAAGCATTCATTCATACAGTATCCCTCCTACACATGCAATTTAGGATTAAAAGAAGATCAAAGAGAATTCGTGAACCCATTTTTTCACAACCCTTTACTATTTAAAAATAGTGTCACATCATGACTAAGATCTTGACACCAGTGTGAATAAGTAATTTTCATTCCGAGCAATTTCCTCTGGTTACAGTTTTTTACAGATGTTCAAACAAGATTCAGACTATAACATTTTCAATTACTTACAATGGTACTGTCTACAAATATATATAATCCCTCAAGGCATCTCAAATTCATATCACATAAAATAAAAGAAAATAAATGGTAAAAATAATAATAAAAATTCACTTAAACTCAAAAAACTTTAAAGGAATTTTTAAAGAAAAAATTTTTTTTACATAAAATGAAGCACTTTTGCACGGTTTTTTTTCTTGTTTGAAATAAATTTTCGTTGACCTGAGGAGGTAAAAAGAAGGAGAAAGAAAAGAGTGACCAAAGAGCATAACACAGAGTGTCCTTTTAAGTGTCAAATTTGCACTACAGACAAAATTTTGGCGATACTCCTCGGTCGATCGACAACGTTAAGTCTTTTGTCGTATAAAAAAGACCGAAAAAGACCGAAGAAGAAGGAGAGATAAAAACCCCCCAGACGACTCCTCTCCTCTTTTTTCATTCCTCTTTCTTTTTCTCCGATCCTTCTTTTCTTTTTTTGAGTTCAAATACAAAAGGCAACATTTTTGAAGAGTACTTCTTTTTTATATCTATTATTATAAAAAAAATCCGACACGAAATTATTATTGTTTGTGTGCAAAAATCCCTTTCATTTCAATAAAAAACTTTTTTTGCAAAAATAAAAATTCTTTTCATTTTTGGAAAAAAATTCTCCGAAAATTTTATTTCTGTGTTAAATTTCAATTACCTTTTTCGAATCAAAAAAGTCACAATCAAAACACAAACTTTGGCGTTACGAAAAAATCAGAGAAAAAGAGTGAGAGATACTGTAACTTTTCTTCGACCCTCTCAAGAAAGGAGACACTTTTTTAAAGAGGGTGAAAAATAAAAAAGCTTTCAAATGCGAGAAAAAGACAACGATTAATTTGTATCAAAAAGTAAAGAATTACATACCAAAACACAAACAAAAAAGCAATGGTTTTAAAACAATGGATTTTTGTAAGGATATGATTTGGGTTTGATGGAGCTTAAAGATTGTATTTATTTGGTGCAGATTTTGATATGTGAAAATGGTCGACGATCAATGAAATATATCCTTTTTTGTGGATCTGCAACAAAGAGGTTTGTTTTGGATAAAACAAGAAAATTCAAAATGTTTGTGCAACTGCGATTTTTGTTGTTTTTTGAATATCCTTTTAAATGATGTTATATAATAAATATCAGAAATTTATATTTTAAGAGTTTTAGCAGCAGTCATGTAAACAATTTCAAAACATTGTTACGTCATTTTATTTTTCGGTCTTGAAGCGGCACTCCCTGTTTTTCAATTTTTATTTTGAAACTGTACTTTTTTCTGTCAATTTTTTTATCAAATACACTTACTTCAGAAACACCGTAATAACTTTTGTTCTCCAACAAAATCACATTTTTCAGAAAAAAACAACACCTTTGATCGTTCCTTACAACAAAATAAATTTTTTTATCACTGATAAAAAATTGTTATGAATGACAAAAGAAGGAAAAAAACATCAGAGGCCAAAGTCTAGTCTCATGACTTTTTGCTTCAAATATTTTTTTGAATCCATATTGTTCACATGGTCTTCATGCGTACTCAGAAAAAACGTCGACGTCTTGAAGAAATTTTTCCAAGACGCAGGCAACAGCAAAAGACATAACATTGATCCCAAGACAATCAAATTTGATCTTTGCTTCAACAACAGCAACAACGACGGCGATGAAGCTTATCAAATTTTGTTTCTTTTTCTCCGACATTCTTTTCCGGAATTTCATTCATTCATTCACTTGCTTGAAGCACAAAGAAATATCGAAAGCACAAAGATTTTTTTGAAAAAAAAACTAACTTTTAATTTTTATAGTTTTTTTATTAATCGTATGTACCTGAACTTTGGAGGTTTTCAAGAAAAGAAAAAAGTTCAAAAAATTTGACAAATACATGTTTTTTGGGGAAATGAAAACAAACTCCATTTTTAAGCAAACAGTAAATATGAAAAATTAGAAAATAACAAAACAGATACAGTATCACAAATAGTATTTACACTTAAAAACAGTACATAAAATAAGCTACTAAAATATATAGGTGCTTTTTTAAAGCTTTTTTTGATTATTACCGTATTCGCTCTAATAGGAAACTTAATACATTGTCCAAAACATAATCGGTAATAATTTAAGAATATCAAGTCTGTCTTTTTTTCGCCTCCTTTAAGTTTGAATTGAAGAAAGAAAAGTGCACTTTTGAGAATCTTTTCTTCTTCGTTAAAATTATTTTCAAAAAGTAAATAAAAAAAGAGAGTTCATTCGAACCAAAACTTTTGATATTTGAGTCACTTCAATAAAAATCTTTGAATGCATTTTTTCAATGAATAGAATTTTGTAAAATTTTAAACCTCAAATATCTTATGTTTTGATGTTGTTTGTGTTCCCAAAAATTTTATGATATTCATAACTCAGCTCACTCTATGTTATTACTTTTTACAGTAATATTTGCTAGTAAACAATTTTAATGATTCTTGTGGAGAATCCTTTTCTAAAAATTAAGAATAAACAATTAAACAAACCTTTGTCATCATGGATCAAAGTTTCTTTGCTCTTACGTGTTTTATTATGCTCAATTTTATATGCAAACAAAAAAGTAGTTGGTAAAAATGTTTCTTAAAAATCATTTAAAATTTAAATTTTTTTAATGCAGAAATTTACGCATTTATAAATTACAGTCTGCCTGTGCTGTCTGGAAACATTGCAAAAACCTTTTTTATTTTTACATCTTACAGCTAATTTATCCCAAATATCTCATATTTTTGAAAATAATTTCCTTTTGCGCTGACTTACCTCTCTTATCTAAGCCTATTTTATTACGGTACCTTATGAAGCTAAATTTGGAAAGAGAATATTTATGCAGAAAGAAAAACATATATCTCGAAACATTTTTTCATTTGCCAAGAATTCAGTCTGTTTTTTTGCCACCTTTGCTTTTAAATTCACCTGTTGATCTTTGTTTGACAAATTTAATAAATATTAATTTTAGCCTTTTATCTTTCTTTTACTTTTTTGCATTTCAATTTTGCCTTCCAAGAAAGAACAAACAAGAACATTGCCATTTTAAAGTAGCAAAAAAATTCGTGGGAGGTAGTGTTTTTTTGACGTTAGCAAGCAATTTTTTGGCTGCAAAGGAAATTATAACTTTTTATTGCAAAAAAAAATAATAATAAAATGCTAACGTCATAATAAAAAAAGAGCTAAAATTCAAAATGGAGTGAAAAAGAGTACAGCACAAAAATCATGAGTTTTTTTGCAAAAAAAGAAAGAAAAAGAGAGTGTTTTTAAGATTACAGGAAATAATCAAATAATCAGATACACGGAAATAACATTGATTACACGAATAAGGGAGGAAAGGAGAGATAAAAAGAAAATGTTGCGACGGCTATTTCAGTCATTTTTGCAGATAAAAACATCTGCAAAAAAATGATGATGGAAGATAAAAAACCATGTGAGAGATCTTATAAATAAATAATACCGTAACCCTGAAGGGAAGGGTAGATCAGAAAAAGAAACCAAAGAATAAATGTGTGTTTTGGAAATACATGTATTTTCTTCTTCTTTTCATGGAATGCATGACCTTGGCCGACACCTGTTTAAACAATACACTTTCTTTTTTTCATTCAAAGAAAAAAGGGTGCTTCAATGTTCTCGACCAAATAAAATTTTTTTGCAGTTTTTATTAAAAATTTTATTTCCAAAAAAATCACAATTTTCTGCAAAATTAATTTTTTGCACTTTTTGAACTCATTTTTTGCAAGTTTTTTTCTTCCATTTTGAACAATGAATACAAAGTTAAATCTGATGTCAAATTGATTGTCTGGACTTTTGAAATTTAATTGCAAACAATTAATTACAAAGCGATTAAAAACATTTTTTTATTCGAAATCGAAATAATCATTTTTATTTATTTATGATTGAACAAATTGTTTCTTTTTTTTGTTGTGAAGAAGCATTATTAAAGTAATCAAAAAAACGGGGTTGTAAGCCTATTCAAAAGCTTATCCTTAAAGATTTTTTGACAATAAAAAAAAGAATTGAGCTTTTTGATTTCTTTGATTTTTTGAAAAAAGAACATTGTGGATTTTGTCGCCCAAAAAATTAATCAAGATTATCTTTTTTTATGTTAGATTAATATTCTTTGATCAAAACACAAAAATTCGAGTAAAGAAACACAAAGATGAAACAAACTAAAATTTGTGTAACTTTAAAATATAATGAATGCGGAAACAGAATGTGTGAAACGTATGAAAAAGTGATAAGGAAATACTCGAAATTGACCTTTAAAAGACCAAAGATGTCAAACATAAATTGGTCTCAATTTTTGTCATTTAATGAATGAAATTCTCATTGAACAAAAAATTTAAAATATGGTTCGACTTTGTTCAATTTTTGAATGCATCTTTGAAATGTTTCAAAGTACCAACAAAAAAGGCTGCCAAATTTGAATGTTTTCTCAACTTCAAAGATTGGTCAAAAGCTAAAAAAAGCATAATCTCAAAGAATATTTAATTGTTGTTTGGGATACAGTATTCTTTGTTTATGGTTAAAATACATTTTCAACGTTTAAAGCTTCCTAGTATTTTGTGTTGCAAAAAATAGTAATCTGATAAACTTACAGTTTTCTATGTTTTGACGGTTAAATTATTTTTGCGAAAGACATCGTGAATTTTTATTATGGAAGATACCACACACGGATCTGACTAACTATTTTTATACTTCTGGTTTTTCTTCTTCTTTTAAAAAAATGTATAATTTATTTTTATCCGTAAAAATATCTTTTCTTTAAATAATAAAAACAATAATTTAAAAATCATATAAATATTTTTTAGAAACCCGTAAAAAAATGGAATAATTATTTGCGTAATGCTTCAGGAATTGTTTGAAGTGAAAGAATTGAACGAGCCGAGGGAGAATTTTTAAGTAAAATATACACATTTGCATCACTTAAAAGAAGGCAACAAAGTTGTTGAAATCTTTGATGAATTCGAAGTGCTTTCGCGATGACAACAATCCCTGTGAAAACCACAAAATTGTCAGAAAAATCTGATTTTTTATTTGATGCTGAAAATTTGAATATTATCAAATTCGATTAAAAAGTACAGTAAGAAAAACCTGTTGTTAAATAACTAATTAAGGCGCCAAACAAAGCTAAAGAAGAATATGCAGGAACATTTGATGGCGATTTTGCAAAATTTGAACCTAATCCAAGTCGATCAATCATTGCAATAAAATTTGCAGCAGTTTCAAAAGGTTTTGATTCAATTTTTGCACCATCTTTAACATCTTTTGAGAGGGACATGACCAAATTTTGTGATGCATACAGTACATCCTCAACTCGAGCATGTAAACTTTCTTCAATGCATCGTCGCAAACTACTTTCAACAATTGATAATTGTCCAATCTGAAATATAAATTAATTATCACTGATAATAGTGAATTAAAAACATTACTTTTGATGCAAAATCAATAATTTTTGTGGAGAGTTTTAAAAAATCTTCTGATTCCATCAATGGACTCAACGATGACCATTTCAATTCTGGAAGGGAAGAAAAAATCTTTCTTGAAGCGGTTAATTCAGAAATCAAAGAATTTGTGTGTGAAAAAATGCTAAAAGCTATTAATCGGCGAAGTCCAACATTAGCAATCGCGGGAAGCCATTGTTCAACGATGGAAAAAAAGCTTCCACTAAATTCCAATTTTTTTAAATCCATACTTAACCATTCATCTTTCATACAAAAATATACACTTGCTCTAAAATAAAGTACACAAATATTACTCTAATATTTATAACTACAACAGTCAACTATTGAAATGTATAAACTATGTTTAGATTTACAGTAATATCAGCTACCGTATAAAACAACAAACCTTGGACTTGTTTGTTGAACTAAATTATGAATAATTTGTCCCAGAACAGGCTTCGGTGGAGCATTCTTTGCAACATTTTTCTGTTGAAGGCCATTTTTTGAGGATTTTAAATTAGCTTTTTCAATTTTGAATGCAGAATTCCAAACAAATTCCAGTTCATTTTGCCACAGGGCAACTCCATTAAATCCAATATGTTCACAAACAAAAAGAAATGCATCCCTGAATGTTGCAATTTTATGAGTTTGGGATGAAAGAATTCGAAGAATATTTGGAAGACTTAAATCAGCAGCCAAAAGTTGGCAAAGTTTTAATCGAAGTTCCTCTTTCAAACCATCATAGAGAAGTTCCTTTGGACGAATTTCAATTGGACCAAGTTTATTCAAGCACATACTTGAAATTCCTAAATTAATTATTTAATTATTACTGCTAAATAATACTGTAGAATCAAACCTAAAGAAAGTTTTGTAATTTCAAAAGTCTTTTTTGCGAGTAAATGTCGCCGTTCTAAATCTGCAAATTGTTTAAGGTTCAACTTTTCAACATGAACTGCTTTATGATTGCTAAAAAGTGGCTGCAATGAATTCATTTGTGCAAAAATTGATCGTGGAATCGCCTAAATTTTGTTTTTATCTTTTATGGCCCAAAATAAAACAAACTTGAATGATTTTTCTTAAATGTAATTCCAATTTTCGATGATAAAATTCTGATAAAACTCCAGCCTTTTCTGGATAGGATACTGTAACATCAGATAAAACATTGCTTACAGAGGATGAAAGTTTCAGGAAAACAAATTTTACGCCCGTTGCATTCGTTTTCAGAAGATCATCAAATGCAAAACTCCAAAGCTCCAAAAAATCCCAAACAAATGTCGCATCTCTTTGTTCATCAAGTTGTTGAACAAATTGACCGTCAATTAAACAAATATTTTTAAGCCGAAAAATATCAATCAAAACAAGGGAAAAATATTGCTTCAGAATCTTTTGTTCTGAATCATGCATTTCTGCGACTTCTGTAATCTTTGAAGCAAGATGATCCAAAATTTGGGGAGTATCAGATTTTTCAGCATCTAATCCAATTACACATTCTTTTACCGTTGTTATCCAAGTTCGAAGTCTTTCATTCCAAGTTTGGGATTCAAAAAGATCATTTCCAAGAAGTTGAATAATTTGATCAAAGAGAATTCCAATTCTGTCTTTCAGACGGGTACTTTCATCTATTTTATGTTTAATTAAGTAATTACAAGATTGTCGAAATTTATGTTCAAAATGTGCAATTTTTACAAAATTTGAAAAAAGCTCATCGAACGTCAACCTTGAAGCAGTTGAAACCATTTGTGGGAGGGCGGGGGATCTCTTGCAATGGCTTTCTGATGAATGAAGAATTAACCATCGAAGGATATGATTGTGTTCAAAGATTAGCTTTCCATATTCCCCCAATTGTTCAACTGTAAGCAATCCAGATGGAATTGAAACTCCTCGAAGTCGATTCCCAAATTCTGCAGCCTTCCTTCCAATGGTCCCTGATTCCAAGGTTGTTGTAAAAACATTCTTTGCCGCAGGATATTCTGTCCATTTTTCACATAAATTTGCTGTTAATTCAATATGCAATGGAATAATCCAACGATCTTGAAAATATTTATCAATTATTTGTCGCATAATTCCAGGCTGATTATAAAGAATTTCCGGATGAAAATACAATGAAACATAAATCATTGCAGCTTGTCGCTCCCCAGAGAATTCATTGCTAATACTTTCATGCTGTTGATTCACGGAATAATTTTTAAGAAAATTTATTACATGTTCAACAAATCGAGCATTTACTTTTACCGTAGGAAAGCATGTCTCAAAACCTTCTTTTCGATTCCGCAAAAGTGAAACAAGAAGTTCAAAATGTTTTGAACGAAGGTCAACACTAAAAATAATTGGAATTGCTTTTATGCAAATGAATTTGATATAAAAAAAACCTTGAACGAAAATATGCAACAAAAATTCGTTCTTTAACTGCCCCAGGAAATTTTGAATCCAAAAGTAACAAAATAATTCCAAGCAAAAATAGCACTTCACTTTTTAAAACATTTAATCGAACAAATTGTCGATCCAACAGGTTCTGATTCAACTGACATTTATCAGAATATTCAATAATCTCAAATAAAAAACTGCAAATTTCATCAACAAGTTTATGAAAAACTCGAAGGAATGGATTAAATTCAACATAAAATTTATCCTCCAATATTTTGAGATCCTGTAATCAATTTTATCAAATGTTGTAATTAAAGAATAAAAAACAAACATCGTCACTTTCAATCAACGATTCAAGCTTTTTTTGATCTTCAAAATATGAAAAATCAACAAGAAGTTTATTAAATTTACTTCCATTTGGGTCAATAAAATCGGGGGGAATTTGTTGGGAAATTCGATGAATTTCAGCAATTAAACAATTTTCAACAAATATAAAATGTTCAACTTTTTGTCGTTCCCGATCATCAGCTTTTATCAAATTCATTACTATCTCGATCTTCACCTTATCTCTCTCAATTGTTCATCTGTCAAATTGAAGTTTCTGCCATTGAAAAAGATATCCTTTTTTTATCGTGTCAAGACATTTTCTTTTGCGGCTTTAGAAATTTTTCGAACGACGCCTCTTTTTTGTGGTTCTTCCGAAATTTTTTTGCATACACTTGTTTAACATTTTATTTTACTTATTATTTTAATTTCTATTTAATATCCGTTTAAAAATATTGTAAAAATTCTCTCTTTTAGTTTAATCACAATGCAGACTGGATATATGTACGAAACTTCACCGAGTAACAGATTCAACGATCTCTGCTTTGATTTAATTTCTCGTCGAAGATTTTATGATTCACGGAATTATGCGGTTCTTGTCGTGGATCAACTGTTTAAATCTGCAACAACCGATCTTTGTCAACTCTCATTCAAAAGTGTCGACACAACAAAATTTGAACAGTTAATTGGAGTTAAAAGTGAAATATTCAAGGTTTGGTTTTTTTAAAATTTTATACTTACATTTATATCATTTATAGGTTCTATGTGAAGATGATCGTCTTTTTCACCATTTTCTTTGTTCACTTGGTTCACATTGCATGAAATCCCGGATTCCGTTTGATGTCCTCAATGATAGTGTTTATCTTTTCTATTTTAATAATGTTCTTGAATATTTGCTGCCCGATAATGATGCTGCATTGGTTGCCCTGAAGAAGCTTGAATGGTTTTGTGCAATTAATAAACATTCTGCAACAAAGTCTGCACTTCGATTACTCAAACCACAAGTCATTGCTGCAAGTTATTCACCGGATTTATTTGCTCGAACTGATGGATTTCAATCATTGTATCCTCGAACCTTTGATTTTATCAAATATATGATTGAATGTTTATCTGATCGTACTGCAATTCCAGTTGAAGGTCAAGTTGTAACATTAAATTATTTGGTTCAACATTTTATGCGTTTTCTTCTTGCTTCAACTCTTGATGCAGATTTCAATTCTTTTAAAGAAAATCTAAGAAGCATCAATTGGATAAAAGTACATGTAAGACCGTTCTTGGTTCGATGGCTACAAAATCGTGCTTTAGATGATATGTATTTGGAACTTGTTCGTATGTTATCCATTAATTGCTTTTGCATTTTAACAATTGTTTTTTTAGATTTTTGGACTTGCTTGGTTGCACCTGATGATTCTGTAAAATCTCGTGACCAATTAATAAGATTTACTCAAATGTTTACAAAAGAATTCGGGGATATCTTCTTCATTATTATGGATCGATGTCAGATTGTTGATTTGAATATTCCATCTCACATTAAATTCCTTGCATTTGTTACTGAACATGTCTTTTCGCCAGTTATGATTGCATGGTATCAAAAATTGGATTTTCCAGTTGAAGAAAAGTTAACTCAAATACAAAATAAAGTATTCGATTATTTGCAAGCCGTTGAAAATGATAATAAAGAAAAACAACAGCTTGTAAGTTATTTTTTGTATTTTTTTTAATACATTACATTTTCAGTCTGCTCAAAACAAAGTTGCTGCATTCTTTGGAATTGTACAAAATATTGCTACTACTCCAGTTGAACATGTAAAAGAATTGCGTAGAATTTTGGACTTGTTAACTGCAAAACTTGGTGGAAAAGAACCATCCCTTTCAAATTCAGCATTACAGATTTCAAATATTTCTGGGAATGATTCAACGCTATCAACTTCATTTCATCCATTAGCAAATTCAACACCTGTTCGAAAAACTCCTGATTTTCGTGTTGATCCAATTACAAAGCTTCAACATCTAACACCAGAAGGCCGGAAACAAGTTCTTCGTCGGCAAGCATGCTTTGATTTTTCTCCATGTGCATCAAAGATGGCTCGAGTTTCACCTCATGCAGGTCGATTGGAAAATGAATTTATGGTAAAATTGATGGTTCGCCTTTCCGAAAAATATTCAGATTCACAATTTTCTCGTTATCTTCGTATCAATAATGGAAGAACTTTGCCAGCAACAATCCTCTCAAAAATATTTTTGGCTAATCCGTATGCAAATCGATATGTCCCAATTTATACAAGAAATACTGTGGAAAAGTTACCACAACTTAATCTTCGATTTATGGCAAGCTACCCGTTCATGCTTTTATTCATTCTCGTTTCATGGTTTTTTATTTCTTTCATTCTTGGAGCCTTTTTTTAAATATATCTCTGTTCTTCTGTTTTGTTTTATTGTATTAGTTTTTTCATGTTTGTTTTTGTGTTTAAAATAAATATTTATATGGTAAATTTTTTATTACTGGATAATTACGATATCTTACCATAAAGTTTAACAAATACTTACATTAAACCCATTAACAAATATATGCAACTAATTGAAGTAGTCAAAACACATAAAGACATAATAAGAGGCAAATTTTACATAATTTGCACAAAAAAGATTACTGTATTATTACATTTATAAAATTAGTATATCTATCGGCGCACCAATAAAAAAGATTTAAAATGACGTGGTGAACATTTTGCCAAATTTTCACGTTGACACATTTTTTTACTCTTTGAAGAAAAAAGTGTTGAAAAATAGTGAAGATCGATAGTTATCGTCATCGTTATTACTAAAGAAAAAAATATTTGTATTTAAACCAGTTGTCTGAAGTCCAATTTCGTGAAACTTAATCGCTAATTTTGTATTTATTTGTAGGAAAATGATTTAATCCGAATGAGCAATGATAACATATTAAGCGTTCAAAAAGAAGAAACACGAAAACTTACTACAATGTTTTTACGTAATTCTATTGAACGAATTCTTGGTGATCGAGATATTAAAAAGAAGGAACATGCACAACTCAAACAAGCATGTGAATCGGCACTTGGTATGTTTCTTTTCCTCATTTTTGATTGTTGAATAACTTTAATCTTTTTAGAACAATTAAATGCCGAAATTGAAAGACACACGAAACAATCCACAGGTGGAATTTTACCAAATTTACAAGAATACATTCTTGCTGATAATTATTTTCACCCTTTTGAACTTGCATGTCAATCAAAATCACCTAAAATAGTTGTTACTGCATTAGATTGCCTTCAAGTATGTTTTGCATGTTTCATTTATTGTTACTAATATACATCTTTTTGCAGAAGCTAATTGCATATGGGCATTTAATTGGGGATTCACCAGATTCAGCAAATCCTGATCGGTTGCTTATTGATCGAATTGTTGAAGCTGTTTGTTTTCCGTTTCAAGGTCCCCATACCGATGACATCGTGCAACTTCAAATTATTAAAGCTATTCTTGCTGTTGTTCTTTCCAATACTGCTAAAGCCCATGAAGGATCTCTTTTACTCGCTGTTCGAACATGCTTTAATATTTATTTGGCAAGCCGCAATCAAGTGAATCAATCAACTGCTAAAGGAATATTAACACAAACAATTAATAGCGTTTTTGTGACTCTACAAAGACAAGAACAACAAGATAATAATATTGAACTTGATTTGGATGAAATGGTATTATTCTTATTTATTTTGAATAATAATTTACAATATTTTTAGGTTGTCAAAAGTGTATTGGATTCAGTGATAAATCAAGTTGTTTTATCTGAACATTCTATAAAGGAAATTAATGTGACAACAGAAGAACCATCAAGTTCTGGATCGATGACAAATGGAGTTGGACAAAATTCTCCATCAACAAGTGCACATCATAATCATCATCAAAGTGGTGGTGGCGGGGTTGCAAGTCTCTCTGTGGAATCTCTTGTGGAAACACTCCCAAATTCAATTGATGAAGCTGGCTCAAAATTGGAGTTTAAGAGCACCGAAGAAAAAGATGCATTTCTCATTTTTCGTGCTTTGTGTAAACTTTCAATGAAAAATTTACCTGATGCCCCTGATCCAAAAAGTCATGAGCTTCGATCAAAGTTGCTTTCGCTGGAGATGATTCTTCTTGTTTTACAAAATTTCAATGCTCCATTAAGTGATAAGCATAGCTTCATTTTTTCAATACGACATTTTCTTTGTGTTGCATTAACTCAAAATGCCGTGTCTCAAATTATTGCAGTTTTTGAAAAAGCTTTAGCAATCTTCGTTCAATTGGTTAACAAATTTCGTGTTCATCTTAAACGACAAATTGAAGTACGTTTCTTTTTTCTTCATTCATTACAGTAACCCTTTAAACTTTATAGGTATTCTTTAAAGAAATTATTATCTCCATTTTAAAATCTCCATCATCTTCCTTTGAACATAAATGGATTGTTATGCATACAATTTCAAAGATTTTTGATAATTATCAAAGCGTTGTTGATATTTATATTAATTATGATTGTCATCTTACATCTCCGAATATTCTTCAAGTTCTGGTTGATGAACTTTCAAAAATTTCGAAAAATACTACGACTGATTCAGCCCCAAATAATTCTGTTACCGTAAAAGAAAGAGAGAAAAAGATGCAAGTGTTAGCCCTGGAATGCTTAGTAAAAGTTTATAAAGCTTTGATATTATTTTATGAAGAAATGGTATTTTCAAAAAGTGAATTATCAACAAATGAAGATCAAGAAGAAAATGAAATAAATGGGGCTTTAATCGCACAACAGTATGAACAGCTTAAACAACGAAAATCCATTATTGAACATGGAATTGATTTGTGAGTTTTCTGTTTTATTAGATTACGGGTTACGGTAATAATCAAAATTATAGATTTGCACAAAAACCGAATAAGGGTATTGTATTTTTACAAGAGAAGGGTATTATTGGTACTGAAGCAGCAGATATTGCACACTTTTTCCATGTTGAAGAACGCCTTGATAAAACTGCAATTGGTGATTATCTTGGTGAAGGCAAAGAGTATGAATATTACCGTACTTATTTACCGTAATAACTGATGTGTTTTTAGTTTCAACAAAGAAGTTATGTTTGCATTTATTGATCAATTTGATTTTTCTGATGTTCCGTATGTTCAAGCAATTCGAAAAGCCCTCGAAAAATTTCGTTTACCTGGTGAAGCACAAAAAATTGATAGAATTGTTGAAAAATTTGCATCTCGATACATTGAATGTAATCCAACGCAAGAGTTGTTTGCGTCTGCGGATACGGCATATGTTTTATGTTTTGCAATTATTATGTTAACAACTGATCAACACAGCAGTCAAGTTCGGCAAAAAATGACAAAAGAACAATTTATGCGAAATTTAGCTGGATGTAATGATGGCGGAGATCTTTCACCCGAATTCCTGTCAGATATCTTTGAAGATATTGCGGCAAACGAAATTAAAGTTCGAGGTGGACTTGGTGCCCCAAAACTAAATGTTGATATTGGAACAGTATCATATCGGCAGCTTAAAGAATTTAGAAATCTTGAACTTCAAACTATTTCTCAAACTGCATATGCCTTGATTGAAGCAGCCTCCAATTGTCATTTTGAATTTACATTTGCAACCCATTTTGAAGATGTTCGACCAATGGCAAAAGCAGTTTGGCATGTTTGCTTTGCTGCATTTTCAATTGGACTTCAACAATCAAGTGATCCAGAATTTTGGAAGCTTTGTTTGGAGGGATTTCGATATGGTGTTCGAGTTGCATGCATTTATGGTCCTGAAACTGCCAGAGAAGCATACGTTCAATCTTTAACAAATTTTACGCTTTTGGTTTCAAAGAATTCTCTGAGTCATATGAAAGCTAAAAATGTTGAATGCATTAAACTTTTAATAACGATAGGTGTTGATGATGGAAATTTTTTGGGTGAAAATTGGTATGATGTGTTGAAGTGTATTAGTCAACTTGAACTTGCACAATTAATTGGGGCATCTCAAAATGGTCATTCTCAACATCTCCGAAATGTCTTTAATATTGATGATAAAGCAATTCATACCCTTCAAGAATGTCTTGGTGAAACAAGCAGTCAATCTGTCGTCGTTGCAGTGGATCGAATTTTTCAAGGTTCTTCCAAACTTGATGGGGATGCAATTCAACATTTTGTTCGAGCACTTTGTCGGGTTTCCCTTGAAGAACTTTCCCTATCATCAACTCCAAGAATGTATATGCTTCAAAAAATTGTTGAAATTTCATTTTATAATATGAATCGAATTCGAATTGAATGGTCTCGAATTTGGTCCGTCTTGGGTGAACATTTCAATGTTGCAGGATGCAGTGATAATCCAAATGTTTCACATTTTGCTTTGGATGCTTTGAGGCAACTTTCAACAAAATTCTTGGAAAAAGGTGAATTACCAAATTTCCGACTACAAAAAGAATTTTTACGTCCATTTGAAATTATTATGGAAAATAATACAAGTTATGACTGTCGAGATATGACAATTGCCTGCATAACAAATATGGTACAATCACATTCAAGCCGAATACGATCTGGTTGGAAGAATATTTTTATTGTATTTACGGTAGCTGCAACAGAAACCAATGAAGGAATTGCTGAAAAAGCTTTTATTACGACATCCGATATCATTTGTAAGTTTTTTTTGAAATCTTTACAATTCTACAGTATCCATTTTTAGCGAATATTTTTCCAAAACAATTTGCCGAAGTTATGGATTCATTCCCAGAAGCAATTAAATGTCTTTCAGAATTTGCATGCAATAATCATTTTCCTGATATTTGTATGGAAGCAATTCGTTTAATCAGATTCTCAGCAGAACTTGTCCGAAAAAATACTGATTTATTTGATTTCGAACCTGAAGCTGTAACATCTGGAACAGAAAATATCACAAGTCCAAGTAGTCCAATTGGTTCACCCCTTCATGCAAGCTTATACACAAATAATACAAGTCCACAGCATACAATATCTGATAATCATCGAGTATGGGCAAAAGGATGGCTTTCAATATTCATTCAACTTTGGAGTGTTATTTCCCGTTGTACTTTGGATGTTCGAACTCGAAGTTTAACAGTATTATTTGAAATTATCAAAACATATGGAAAAGATTTTAAACCTGCATGGTGGAGAGATATTTTTAAGATTATTTTCAAAATTTTTAAATTCTCTTCTTCACTCTCGGGAAAAGAAAGAAAAGCTTGGATGCAAACAACATGCAATCATACATTATTTGCAATCTCAGATGTCTTTTCTGCACATTATCAACAACTTGCTCCACATCTTCCAGATTTCTATGAACAACTTTTTCTTTGCATTCAAAAAGGTTCTTCTGATTTAGCAAAGGCTTCAATTGATGTCCTTGAAAATGTTGTTGTTTCAAATGGTGAACATTTTACACCAGAAATGTGGGATCGAACTATTGAATTAATTGTTAGAATTTTTGATTGCTCTATTCCAGAATTGTAAGTTTTTTTAATTTTGCTTATGTTTAGATTGTAATAAATATTGTATTATAGTCCAAGTCAAGATACGCAATTTCCGATGGAAATGAATAATGGTGAAATGGTTGAAAGTGGTAAAAATTCTCCAATTCAAAATGGTAGCAGTCATCATGGTGATGAAGATGATGACTCTGTAGCCGTTTCATCAATTACTCGATGTATTGTTCAACTTGAAGTTGTTGATGCAGTGACCGGAATATTATTTGGTAAAAATGCTTTCAAAGTTGAAGGGCCAAATCCATCAAATGATTCAGATGAAGGGGTTTGTTTATATTGGGTTTTAAGATTACTGTAATAATAATATCTAAAATATTTTAGCGAATGTTTGCATATGTTTCACCCGAACATTTATCAACTTTAACCGCACAACTTTTATCATCACATAAACTTGCAAGAAATTTTAATTCAAATACAACACAACGGGCAATTTTATGGAAGGCGGCATTCAAAGGAACATCAAAGCCAAATTTGATAAAACATGAAACTCATACAATGCATGGAGCTTTGAATATTTTATTTCATCTTTATGCTGATGAAAAACTTTCATCAAAGGATGCTGAAAAATTCCGTCATTGGCTTGTTAGGTATGTTTTCCCTCTTTTCTTTAATTAGACGTATTTCTTGCGCCGCTAACTGTTATTTTCGTTTTTGATCAAAAGTCGATCACTTCTTTCAACTTTTCTTCCATTTTTTGACGGCCATTTAAAAATTTTGTTTGTTATTTTGAGAGAAGCCCATTTCTTTCTTATTTTGATACATTGCACAGTTTGTTCATGCATGTACTAACAACATGACCTTTGTCGCATCATATATCTTTTTTCTATCTATCACAGGCCGCAGGCAATTCCTTTTCACAACTTTTTTTCTTCGGTATTTTTTTTGATCATAATAAATTAACAGTAGTCGTCTCTTTTTCACTTCTCTCAAAATACATTGCAAGACCCTTCTTTAATGCTTTTTTGAACTTTTTAAAACCGCAAAGTAGTTTTTTATTTGGTTCCAAAAAAAGAAAGAAAAATAGGGTGATTGAAAATTGACACCCGTTTTTTCCTTCCTTCCTTTTTTGAAGTTAGTTTCGGCGATGAAACAAATACACGGAAGTTTGATCAGAAGAATAAAGGAGAAGCGATTGATTACATCTCTTTCAAAATCAACAATTAATTTTTCATAATTTTTATTCTGAGAAAAAAGCCTTTTTTGTTTATTGGTTATTTTATACAATGAATTAAACTTTTTCCTTTATTTTAGCACAATCGAATCAGCACTGGAAGATTATGTATCAATTCGATCAGAGCATCATAGATCACAATGGTTAGCTGTAATTCAAATGCTTCTGAATCGAACCTATGAACTTTCGGATGAAAGATTTCAAGCAATGGGAATTGAATTCTTTTTGAAATTGGCCGAGCTTATTGAAACTGAAGAACCTCCAATTATTCGAACTGCTTTGAAACGAGTCATTACACGTTCCATTCGACAAAAAACTTCATTGTGATATAATTATTTTTTAAATAAACTAATAATAATGCAATTTTTTATCCGTTTTTTGTATCTTCTTTTGGTTGTGCCTGTTTTAATTCTCTTTTAAATTATAATATCAAATGTTTATTTATTTTTGATCAATCAATTGTAAAAATAATATTAATTAATTATTTACATAAAATAAATATATACTTTATTGTTTTATGTATCTCTTAAATTTTTTGACACGTTCTGCAATGTAACTAATTTTTTTGATGTGTTTTTCATAGCTCTTTTAAAAAAATTGGGCGGAGTTTCTATATTTTGGGAGAAGTCAGTGAACAGAAAAAACCCCCCTAAGAAAAAAAGACGAAAGAATTTTCATCTCTTTTTTCTTCACTTTTCTTCCATCTTCTTCAACAACAAAAAAAATCAGAAGAAAGGAGTGTATTTTTGCAAAGACACGCATTATTTTCATCCTTCCCTTTTTCTCTTTCTCATCCCGAAAAACATAATATATATTTTTTCGGTCGAATGTTTCAAATCGGGAATTTCGAATTTATACAATTTTTGCCAAATTAAAAGGTTAAATGCGTCGTGGCACAAATCGAGTGCGACGCTTGCTTTATATTAGCAGCTTTTTATTTACAAAAATTTCTTGCTTTTATTTATTTTTATTTGTTACAATTATTATTCCGAATACGGTAGACGCAGCAGCCGTCGTCGAAACCACAACTCCAACAAAAAACGATCAAATTCAATCTTTAAATTTGGAAGACCAAAAAGCAACAACTGCAAAGTAAGTAATTATTTTTATTGTTTTTTCTTCTTTGTCTGAACTTTTTTATGTATTTATTACAACTGAGTTTTACGTTGCATTATTATTATTCATTTATTCATCCTTTCAAAATGATTCAGACTTTTTTTACTGTACAGTGATCCATTTTTTAATTAAAAAAATGTTTTTGGATTTAGAAAGATTTTAAGAGTTATTAAAAGATGTTTATAATTTTCAAACATTTGGAAATTATTCAAATATCCTTACATTTTTTTTTCTTTTCAAAACTATTACACATTCTTTTGGCATACTGTATAGCTTTTTTCTGTTTCATAAACTTTTTTGTTTAACATTAAAAAAACAATTCAAAAGCTAAAAAGGCATCATTTTTGGTCATTTTTTATAACTAATAAAAACAAAATACGTATTTTTTATATTTTTCTTTAAATTTGGATTTTAGCAAATTCAAAGCTAAAACTGTTTGAGAAAAAGATGTAAACGGAAGTAATCCAAACAAAAAATATGTTTTTTTAGTACCGTTTACAAAAATATTTTGTTCAAAGATTTTCATAAAACGTTGAATAATTTGTTCTTTTTTTGTCATCCATCTTTCTAGACACTATTTTTTTACAATTTATTATTATTATTTTTAATACATTGAATAATTTGTTCATTAAATAATTAATTACAAATTTAAGAATGATTGAAAGAATTCGAGATGAATCCGTTGAAAGGCTTTTAAAGCTAAGACTTGGAGAACCTTCAACTTCATTCGCAGATTCAGAAGAAGATTTATTTGATGATGAAGATGAATTGGATGAGGAGGAGGTTTGTTCCTTTTGTTACACTTTGTACTTTTAATTTAACTTTTTTCAAACGCAATGTAGAAGAAAAATTGTATGAAAGTTCAGGTTTCAATCAACATGTTTGTTATATAATCTTTGTTGTAATAAACAGAACCCCAAAAAAAGAATTTTCTCTTTTGGGCAAAGTTTCTAAATGTGGTTTGTCACATTAAAGGTCGCCAAATTAGGATTCACTTTGACTTTTTTTGTTTAAAAATTTTTTTCATGTAGGGAAAAAAGAGGGGAGAAGAAGATGGGAAGTCTATGAAAAAAAAGCCAAAGAACCTTAAAAATTACTGAAAATGCTATCAACAAACAAGTTTTTTTTTGCATTTATTTATAAAAAAAAGTCGATTATTGCTGTTGCTCCTTCTTTTTCTTTTTTCTGAGATTTTGATGCTGCAACAAATTTATTGATGGTTGGTGGCGGATGCCGCTGGCTCTTCTTGATTTTCAGAAAAAAATTAAGAAAAAATCAGAAAAGATTATAAATATTTTTTTAATGTTAAAAAATATAAAAGCGCAATTTCAATGAAAAAATTGAGAGAGAAAAAAATTGGGGGGAAATAAACAGCCACGAGCATTTTTTATTTTTGCAGCTCCTTTTCTATTTTTTTTTGTGATTTTCTACATTGCACATTTTAATGATAGAAAAAAGTTCCACTCAAAATGGGAATAATATCGATATTGCTGCTGCTGATAATTTGACACCCCACGAAATAAATATAATTTTTTCCTTGTCTACCAAATTATACATATAATGTGCACTTTTCTTCCTTTTTGATTTTAAAAGTTTATCTATCAATTTCCAATTTGCCTCATTCATATTTTTGTGTATATTAAAAATCATCAAAAAAAGGAATTTATTTTTGACCGGACGAAAGAATGTTTGCAATTTTTGGGAGGGAAAAAAGAGCAAAGATGCATCGAAGAAACGAAAACGGGAAAAAATGAGGGTTAATTGTTTTATGCAAATTAAATCTCCCTCTTTTCTATATTTCTTATATCCTTGAAAGAAACGAAACCATTTTTGATGTAATCTATTGTTGTTGCCCAAATTTCACAGTTGGAAATTCATATCCATCCATCTATCAAAAAAATTTTGTTTTTGCACTCAAAAATGAAAACGGGCAAAACTAAAAAAATGTTTTTTAACTATTTTGAAAAAAAAGTTTTTAAAATTTGAAAAAAAGAAGTGTCAGCAAAAGCATCAATTGTTTCAGGACCAAAATGTCAACGATGACTCTCTTGGGAAGAAAAAGAAGAAAAATAAAAGCATTCCTTTCGATTCAACAACAAACATGACGCCATTGAATTCTTTTGAAGCTTCTTCATCTTCTTCAACGATATCATCATCTTCAGAATCCTTGGGTGGAGAATCAGGAGCATTACGGGGTCGACGAAGTCTTCGACATTCACATCATCATCGAAGAAGGCGTAAAGGTTTGTTATTTATTTAATTAAATAATTAAAAAATTTGAAGAGACCAATCTTTGCATTGATAGTCTTTGAACCAATAAAAAAATAAAGTTAATTTTGTTTCCCCAGTTTTTTAATATACTTTAAATTGTTTTTTTTTGGATTTGGCGCCTTTTTGGTATTCCAAGAAAATGAAAATTGTCAACGAAAATTAAAAAGAAACAGGTTCCTTCTAAAAAATATTAACAAGGTGCTAAATTAAGAATTAAAAAATTGAACGAAGAATAAAGGCCACCCTTTTCTTTTTTTTATTGAAATGGCCTTTGGCTTTACTCACTTACTTGAATTGAATGAATGAATGAATGCCACTTTTTTTGTGAATCCCGTGATTGACATCTCTTGTCTTTTTTTCGAAGCAGTAAAAAATGTAAAAGTACTTGTCGCATCTGCATTCTTCTTCTTTTGTCTTGAAAGAAGACACTTATTTTTTTTTAACTTTCTTAAAATTTACAAGAGAATTTGACTGTACTAATATTATATTTAAACTAACATCAAATAAATGTTTGGAATGGAATGTGCAAAAAAAATGAAAAACACTTGAAAGAATTTAATTTTTGATTGGATTAAATTTTGATCCTTTAAAAGTGTAAAAACGTGCAATTTGGCCTTTTTTCAGGTTGTCCAACCGTGCATGGTAAAACACAATTCCTTTGTCCTACAAGGAATTCAAATCGTTATGATGTTTGTATTACCCGAGAACAGCTTTGTAATCATATTGTTGATTGTCCAAATGGCGAAGATGAAGATTTTCAACATTGCATGTTTTATCAACCTGTAAGAAATTTTTAAAAAATATTTATTGGCCAGGATAATTTAAATACAGTATCCCTTCAACTGTGTTACAGTATGCTACCATGCCATTAATTAAACAAAACTCATAAATCCGCCAATTTCCCAAAACCCTGCTTTTTGCAGTTCTTTAAGAGACAGTCTGCGTAAAAATTTGAAAGGCCAGGAACAGAAAAAAATAAATTTTCGATTTAGGGCTTCAAATTTTCAGAGGTTGTTGGCATAGGTCCCTGGATGCCAAAAATAATTTTTTCAGATTTTTTCGTGTCAGGATTCTGGATTTCTGCGATTCAGAAGTCTGAAACTTTGACCATTGGGAAAAAAATCCAGTTTTGCTTCTTTTTTTATAATTTCCTGGCTGTATAGGTTTTCGACCATGGGGAATCGAATGGCACTCTCGGTTTTTTGAGAAAAAATTTTTTTCGTGCTGAAACCGAAATTTCTATTTTTTGACCTCAAATTTCGGTAGCAAAAATCCCGAGGCACAAAGCCGGAGTATCATTTTTTTATAGCCTAATATGTCTACTTTTATGGTAGATGGGTTTTATTTTTGATTTCGATCCGTATGCGGGTCATCCAGCATCAGAAATGAGCCTCACTCTACTTTTTCCTCATATTTTCCTTGTTTTCGGCACTAAAAATTTTTTTAAGAAAAAATCTGATTACACCATCAGATTCCCCATGGTCGATTACATATACTCCCAAAAAATCAGCCAATTTGGAGACATGAAAAAAATCGATGCACCGGCGTGGATTCGAACCCGCGACCGCTTGAACGCAAGAAAATCAAACACTGACTTGGTTCGAACGACGCGTGTGCAAGTGAAACTTTTTTAAGTCGCAGCTTGTTGAACCAACCATCGCGGGTTCGAATCCACGCCAGTGCATCGATTTTTTTCATGTCTCCAAATTGGCTGATTTTTTGGGAGTATATGTAATCGACCATGGGGAATCTGATGGTGTAATCACATTTTTTTTAAAAAAATTTTTAGTGCCGAAAACAAGGAAAATATGAGAAAAAAGTAGAGTGAGGCTCATTTCTGATGCTGGATGACCCGCATACGGATCGAAATCAAAAATAAAACCCATCTACCATAAAAGTAGACATATTAGGCTATAAAAAATGATACTCCGGCTTTGTGCCTCGGGATTTTTGCTACCGAAATTTGAGGTCAAAAAATAGAAATTTCGGTTTCAGCACGAAAAAAATTTTTGCTCAAAAAACCGAGAGTGCCATTCGATTCCCCATGGTCGAAAACCTATACAGCCAGGAAATTATAAAAAAAGAAGCAAAACTGGATTTTTTCCCAATGGTCAAAGTTTCAGACTTCTGAATCGCAGAAATCCAGAATCCTGACACGAAAAAATCTGAAAAAATTATTTTTGGCATCCAAGGACCTATGCCAACAACCTCTGAAAATTTGAAGCCCTAAATCGAAAATTTATTTTTTTCTTTTCCCGGCTCATCAGAAAAAGTGAAATTCTTACGCAGACTGTCTCTTAACAACAATAACTTTAATCCTAATCCTTTATTTATCCATTTTTCAGATAGATGATCAATTAAAAACTTTATCCCATGCTGTTCTTCTTTTAGTGGATAATGTTATGGGTCGTGAACAACCGAAAGCAGAACTCTAAACTTCTTCTTTTTATTTTTGATATTTCCTCTTTTCAAATTGATCTCAAATATGTTTTTTTTTATTTTTAAAGATAGTTATTTTTGTGATTTTGAGTAATTTAAAAAACAATATAGTTTTTATAGGATTTTTTGTGTTGTTGTAAATATAAAGAAAGAAAGAGGTTAAACTATTTTTCATATATTTTTGAAAAGTTTAAAATGTTTTAAAAAATGAAAATAATTTTTGGCGTAATTTTTAATATGGTACAAAATAAATAAATTTAGGATTTCTATTACTGCTAATTTTTTGGCAAATAAATACATTTTTTAAAGATTCCTCAAAGTTACAAAAACGTGCAAAAGCTGCAATGATGACTTTGCATTCGCAAAAAATGGGAAAGAACAAAAAACGGCCATTAATCACTCACTTTATTTTTGCAGAAAAAAAGTTTTATGATGGTATTCCCAAATGGGAGAGAAAACTAAAAATGACCATATTTTGGAGCAATGTATTTTTTAAAGCGGAAATAATGGCCGTTTTTTTTCGTCGTCTGCATAACTTTACTGAAAAAGGGGTTTCTTTTTGTAATAGCAAAAAGTTGCACTGATAAAAAAAGTGTCAAACATCATCAAATTTATCATGAAAGAATAAAACACAATAAAATTTAAAAATGATAACCTAAAATGTTATTTTAACTTTGTTGAACATTTGGGAAAAAAGGTTTAACAAAACGTAATAAGGGCCAGACATAAATATTTATTAACACCGAGAAGCAAATGTTGTGGAAGAAATGGTTAAACACAAATACAACATGTTACAAGTTCTGTAGGTCAAAAAAGGTATTACTGTATTTTTTTAATTGGTTTTAAATTCATCCATCTTTTGCAAAAATGAAAACTACTTTTTTAATTAAATTTTTGGATTGCGGTGTTTTTCTTTTTAAATGATTTATTACAAAAATATTTATGTCTGCCCCAATTTTTTTAATTTCTGAACTGTTAAAGATTTTTAAAAACAAAGTTATTTGCAAAAAAATATCAACAGAAAAGGCTCGGTTGAAAGCTGAAGTAAAAGATAAGAAAAATTACAAAAACATTACAAACTGTAATTCATCAAGAAAATTCATCTTTAAGCAATCTGCAAAATTTGTTGTGGCTTGTTGGGTTTGAGCATATAAAAAATAAACAGTTTATTATCATGTTTAAAAATCAAACATTACTCTTACGGTTTACGAAAAATATTTTTGAATGTGGTTTGCTTGCGAAAATAATGTTAAAAAATATGCACTAACAAATGTAACGGTGATTTATTTTCGTTTAAGATTGTGTGTGCAAAAGTAATTGCATTTTTTAAATTTTAAAATACCCGCAAAATTTCCTGTTTGTTTTTAAAGTTTTTGTTGTTACTCACAACGAAAGTTTACTGTCCCATTCAAAAATTTTTACTCTCTCTCTCTCGATTTTTTAATTTTTTAACATTTTCGACTCGCGCTTTTACTGTCTCGCATTCTTGCTTTACAAATTCAACGACTTTGATCAGTTTTTTTTGTTTTGTTCAGATGTTTCGGTGGTTATCTTTCAAATGGAGTGTTCCGGTGAATACTTTCTACAGAGAATATCTTGTTTCACCACAATTTTCTTCTGAAGATGATGAAGCAAAATTTCGCCTCAAAATTTGTCCATTGGGTGCAGAAAAGCGTGACTACCTTTCCATCTTTGTTATCTCGGATTCTGTGGAAACAACCTTCAAATCAAAAATACATATGACTATCCTCAATAAAAATCAAGGAAAACATTATGGCTTAGGTATGTTTCTTCTTCATCAAATTAAATATTTATTGGAACTTCCAAGGTAAATCCGGTAATCTTTCAGCTGCAAATCATACCTTTTGTTCTGGGTCATCACCATTTGGATGGAAGAATTTCATTAAAATAACTGATATGATGGATCGTGGTCATAGTTTTATCAAGAATGAATGCATTGATATTTGGTATGTTATTGGTTTTCTTCCTGAACCGCAGCCTCGGCTTATATACAAAAGTAAAGAAGATATTTCTATGGAGTGTGATGATTATGATTGCTATTTTGAATTTGGTAATGATAAACTTAAGGTAAGCTAGATGTTTAACATTTTTAACAATCATTAATACATGATGTTTTAGATTGATGGACATGTAATTGCTGAAAAATCAGAGATTGTTAAGAAAGAGCTTCTTGATAATAATAATAATGCATTTCATCAAATGATTGTCAAAATTCTCCCCTCGGTCTCTTGGATGACTTTTCGAAGAATTATTGATTTCTTCAAAGGTCGCCACGACCTGGATGGATTTGAACGTGAAGCTTTAATCGTTGCTGATGCTTTACAAATGAGTGACTTAAAGGTATCCTTCATTCTACACAAAAATCAATCAAAACATTTGTTTTTTTTAGGAATTTTGTGAATCAAAATTTGCCAAAATGGCTGTATATGAGAATCTCAAGAATTTTAAGGATTTGGCGATCAAATATCATTGCTGATTTAATTTTGGAAATATGTCTCATTCTCCATAATCAACGTGAAGCAAAATGCAGTTTTGTTATATAATGTTATTTTTATAATCATCTTTTTTGTTATTTTTTGTTCTTATTGGTTGTTTTTGTAATAACTTTTTTGTATGTTATAATAAACATTTTGCAACAAATTGTTTTGATGTGGGCAAATGTTTAGAAATTTTTCCACTTTGAGCTAGCTTTTTTTCCACTTTGAGCTAGCTTTTTTTAATAGTTACGGTGAAAAAAACAACAGATGTTTTCTTGTATTGCCAGTTTATCAAAAAAATTCGAGTTTGCGCTAGTCTTCTGTATCAGAAACTGCAGAAGTATTATACATGAACATGATTTATTTTAGGTAAAATAAAACTTTTTTGAACACTTTGAAAAACAATCACTTCACCTTTTTTTTGCATAAAATTGTAGCATTAGAATCAAATTCAAAAAGGTGAATTCTAATGTTTTAAGAAAAATTACCGTAATTCTGAAGGCACAGTGATTTGAATCCCATGATACCGTAATCAAAGTAGCAACAATGTTGGCTAAATATCCTGTAACGAACAATATGTTTTTTTTTTCAGATGTTCTGCTTTTAAAGTACAAAAAAACCCTGAAAAGTTTAAATCTGATAAACTTCTGTCGATTAAAAATTGCGAGAAAACTTTTTTAAAAATTTGCTAATAAAATTTCTAAATAATTAATTTAACTGTAACTTTCAGATTTTTAAAAATGGATTCATATTGGATGAAAAAAGCAAAGCTGCATTTAAGAGCAATGGTAGTTGGTTCAGTTGTTTTGGCATCTGCATATGGAACTTATCGAGTTGCAAGAACTATCAAACAATGGATTACAAGAACCGAACGAAAGCAATTCTATGAAATGGAAGATTACATTCAAAATAAATATATTCTAGCAGAACAACAACAGCAACAACGTCAAAGATAACATGAAAGTGGCAATAGAGATTAGCTAAATCGGTGGTAATTGTTTGTTAATATCTGATACATGTATATGATATTTTGTTATTATTGATTTTAATAATAAATGTTTAAGTTTGTATTTATAATGTTTTTAATATTCTACAACAACTTCAACATCAACATTTTTATTGTTGTGTAAAACATTACATAGGACACACAATGCCAGAGATAGGCTTACCAAAAAATTTTACTTTATTTTTTTGCATCGGTTTTTATTTTGTTTTTGTTTTTCATCATCTCTTTTTTCTGTGTGTTTGTATGATTTAATTGGCAATAAAAAAACTCGTCATATTTTTTGCAAACTCTATTTGATGGATTTAAATTCTCCTGAACGTGAATATATTTATCCCTGGGAGATTTTATTAGAAGCAGATATCAAACTTTCTGATAAAGAAATTATTCACGCAAAATTTACAAAAGTTTATCTTGAGTATGTATGATTTTTGTTTGATATGTCTAATTATTTGCGTTTTAGCGATACTGATACCTGGACTGAACTTGGTCTTGTTGATAGAGTTTCTGATTTACAACTTGCAGATTCTAATTCAACTGGTTCTGATCGAAGTGGTGTTGTTGTGTACAGTAACGAACAACAACGAGTTGAAGAAAATAATAAATCATGTTAGTTTTCTTAATTTTATACCTCATACTTAATCACAATATTTTTTAGCTGAAGAAGAAGATCAATTAGAACAAGAAACAATGGATATGATTGCTATGGGATTACCTGCATCTTTTGGACCTAAACAAAAGAAAAAAAATACTGCTCATCCTGCTGCACCTGCTTCAAAAAAGCGTCGTGAAAATAGAGAAAAGCCTCCACGTAGAGAATTGGATTTTGAAAGTTATTGGAATAATTATGGAAAGATTTTTGTTGAAGGTGTTGAAGAATTATCTGATCTTGATCCTGGTGCAGATATTTCTGAAACTAATTTTGCAAAGACTCTAGCAGATACAAAAGAATTATTCAGAGATCATAAAAATGTTGAAGTGAGTCATCTACTCATATTACTGTGTTCCATAATTACTTGCAATTTTTAGTTTTTTCGTGAATTTGTTTCTGCAAAATCTTCTTCAACAGAAGAGAAACTTCCAACTAAAACAGAAGATGTTAAAGAGCTTATTAGACGTGATATGATGAATAAATCAATATTGCAAGCAAGACATCGAGCAGAAGCATTTGCCAAAAAGGTATGCTTTTGAGCAGTTAATTTAATTAATAAAAAAGTAATTTAGTTGCATCAATTTTCTTATATTAATGGATTTAATGTTGGACCTCGAAATAAAGACGGCAAATTTGAACATTTGGAAACTGCGTAAGTTGTTTTAAAAAAACCTGGTTATAAATAATAATCATTTTTTTATAGCAAAGATGTATTATCCCCATTTGAAGATGTCTCTTATACTCTTCATGATCCTGTATATTACGGTACAATCAAACGGAAGAATTATTCGATGCAACCTCTTGATTTTGATGTTGATGCCCCTGTTGAAGCTGAACCTATTTCTCCTGTAAAAGAAGAAGGTGATCCTAAAAACTTTGATTTTTCGTTTGATCCTGTTAGAGATGCAAGATTAGTGGCTAAAAATGCTTTAAAAATCTTTGGTAAAAATAATGTATGTTAACGTTTTGATGTAATTATAATTTACTTGGTACATTTTTAGAGTCTCTTGAAATATTGGCATCAGAGATTTCGCTTATTCTCAAAATTAAATGATGGCATTTTAATGGATGAAGAAGGATGGTTTTCTGTTACTCCAGAAACGATTGCAAAACATATTGCTGATCGAATGGTTCCTTATAAAGATTGCGTTATTTTGGATGCTTTTACTGGAGTTGGTGGGAATGCAATTCAATTTGCTTTAAAAGGTGCATTGGTTTATGCAATTGATTTGGATCCAATCAAACTTCGATGTGCTCGTCAAAATGCTAAAGTTTATGGTGTTGAAGATCGAATTACTTTTATTTGTGGAAATTTCTATCATGTTGCTAAATCATTCTGTCAATCACGTTCAAATGGTCAACCTTTATTAGTTGATAGCATCTTCTTATCACCACCTTGGGGCGGTCCCGAATATCTCAATAAACCAGTATTTGAATTGGGCTCATGTTTTCCAGATGGATTTGACATTTTTGATGTTGCTGTTAAAATTTCACAAAATATTGCTTACTTTTTGCCGAGAAATACTTCTGCAAATCAGGTAATTCTTTTTAATTGTCATACTGTATTTAACTCTGTCATTTTTTAGTTGATGCAAATTGCTAGTAAAACTGCTTCGAAGAAAGTTGAAATTGAACACAATGTCCTCAATAATAAAATAAAAGCTTTGACCGCGTATTACGGTAATTTGGTTGCTACTCCGTAACTATTATCAATTTTATTATTCCAATTGCTTGTTTTTGCCGGTTTTTTGAAATACTGTTCTACCTTCAATATGCTAGCCGTCCCTCAAACGTTCAAAGTCTTTCCACATATTTTAAAATTTTGTTTTTTTTTTGTTTTAACTTTTTTCCTTATATTGTTTTTTGTTTGAAAAAGTTGTTGAAAATTTTGTCCAGTAAAGTCTCTCTTTAAATTGACAAACATTAACAAATTCATGTTTTTGTGTGTACTTTGAAATATAAAAACTTGTAAAAAGCAAAAAAAAAACAGAAAAGGATTGCGCGTGTGCGTATTTTTTCGTAATTCTTCTTTTTTCTTCCGTCGTGCATCGATCGTTGTATATTTTTTGTCAACCCCCCAATCTCCATATTTGGGTTGTTATTTTCTATAAATATAAACGTCTAGTCATTTATTCATGTATGATAAATTGTAAATATTTTTTATATGGAAATGAATGGAACTTCAAGAATTTCACAAGATTCACAAAATAATGAATTTTTCTCTTTTTCTGATGGACCTCAATTGCAGCAACCAAGAAGTTGGAGTTGTGACGATGATGATGCAAGAATAATTCCTGCGACTGAATCAGAATGCAATGACACATCAATGACAACACGAACACATGTGATTCATTCAAAAAATAATAAAGCGTATGTTTTTTGGTTTATGCTTTTTGTTAATTAAAATATTTATAAATAAATATATTACAGAAAATATTCA
This sequence comes from Panagrolaimus sp. LJ2414, assembly GCA_024447195.1. NCBI lineage: Eukaryota > Metazoa > Nematoda > Chromadorea > Rhabditida > Panagrolaimidae > Panagrolaimus > Panagrolaimus sp. LJ2414. The sequence continues at coordinate 760,020 of JAMRXY010000290.1, read as the reverse complement.
AATTTCTCAACAATTGATTGGCCATTAGAATTAGCAAATGATCGGCAGAGACAAAGAAATTTAAAATCTGAAAAATGGCAATCATTTTGGCATTGGCTGAAATTTCGATTAGATTCTGGTAATAATTTTAAAAGAGTACTGTAAAAATCATAAAAATTCAGTTGAATTAATAAAGATCTTAATCTTTTAAATCTTTGGACTATCACATTATCATAAATTTTTTAGGTTCTGGATGGTGCTGTGTGATGTTGGTTGGCATTTTTACGGGTATTACCGCAGCTTTCATTGATGTCTCAGAAGGATGGCTCAGCGATTTTAAAGTTTGTTTTTTTCATCTACATATTTAGTATTTTATTAAAATATTTTTTTTTATTTTAGCTTGGATTTTGTGTTGATAAATTTTGGCTTGATCATGAACATTGCTGCTCAAAATTTAATTCTGTTCAAAATTGTACTGCATGGAAAACATGGGCGAATATCTTTGATACTCAAGAGCATAGCTTCTTTCATTTTGTTGTTGATTTTTCATTTTATATTTTATCTTCAATTTCAATGGCATTCTTGTCTTCATGTTTGGTGGTGAAATTTGCTCCATATGCATCAGGATCTGGGATAGCTGAAATAAAATGTATTATGTCAGGATTTGTGATTCGAAGATTTCTCGGTATTCGAACATTCATTGCAAAAACTCTTGGAATTGTTTTATCATCTGCCAGCGGATTGTCCCTTGGAAAAGAAGGTCCAGCCGTTCATGTTTCATCTTGTATCGGAAATGTTGTTTCACGATGGTTCCCAAAATATGCAAAGAATGAAGCAAAAAAGAGAGAAATTTTGTCGGCTTCAACTGCAGCAGCTTTATCCGTGGCTTTTGGAGCTCCAATTGGGGGTATCATGTTTTCGTAAGTTTTTATTGCAATCTTTGTTTACCTTTTATGTTACCATTTATTTCAGGATAGAAGAAGCATCATATTATTTTACATTCAAGACTCTGTGGCGTTCATTCTTCTGTGCCTTGGTTGCAGGATTATCAGTTCGAGCATTCAATCCATTTGGAAATACCCTTCCATCTCTCTATCATGTTGAACATGCTAAACGTTGGATGGTTCCAGAGCTAATTCCATTTGCTTTAATTGGAGTTGTTTGTGGTCTTATGGGAAGTGCTTTCATTCGGTAACCTTTTTTCCATTACCGTAACCATCTTAACCTATGATATTAATTCTAGATTAAATATTCGATTAAATCAATACCGTAGAACTTCAGTTATTTCACAACATCCAATTTTGGAAGTTGTTTGTGTTGCTTTTGTTACTTCTCTTTTGGCATACGGTAATCCATTTACAAAAATTTCTTCAGCTGCTTTAATTCGACAAGTTTGTTTTTAATTTTTCAATGCGATTTTTAAGAAAAGTTTGTTTTAGATGTTTAATGACTGCGATAAAGATAATCATCCAGAATATTGTTATAATTATCCTGTTGGAGAAGATGTAAGTATTACATCATAAAAAGTACATGTAGTATACTGTAGAAATATTTATTTTTAGAGTATTTTTATGCAACTTTGTATTGCACTTTTTATGAAATTTTGTTTAACCGTGGTTACCGCGGGTTTGAAAGTTCCAGCAGGTCTCTTTGTTCCGAATATCGCGAATGGTGCTTTAACTGGTCGAATCATTGGATTAATTACTCAAAGTGTCGCAAATAAATTTATGGTTTGTTTAATCTCTGTTGTAATTTTTTGTAATAATATAAAATTTAGATTTACGAAGGTTCACAACCATTTTGTAAAGTTGGAGAAGATTGTGTTATGGTTGGGTTATATTCTATTGTTGGAGCTGCAGCATTGCTTTCAGGTGTTATGAGGTAAGCTTTTATTACATATAAATTTATGTAACAAAGTGCTCTTTGTAGAATGACAGTTACCCTTGTAATTATAATGTTTGAGCTTACGGGATCAATTGATTTTGTGGTACCTACGATGACAGCAATTATGATTAGTAAATGGGTTGGTGATGCAACATATCCAATGGTAAATATTTCAATAACATAACATAAACTTGATAATTCAACTTTCAGGGTATTTATGATGCACAAATTGAACTAAACAATTTTCCATTTTTGGATAACAAAGACAACAAAGAAGATGGAGATACAGAAATTCAAGATTTACTTGTTCGTCAACGAAAAACTGAACCTTTGATTGTTCTTCGACAAAGTGGAATGACAATTTTAGAGTTGGAACAAATTTTAAATGATACAAGTTATTGCGGATTTCCAGTTGTTGAATCATTGGAAAGCAAATCATTGGTTGGATTTTGTGATCGGTTAGTTTCTCTTTTTTTGTAGTTATTGTAAACAGAAATGGGTTTTAGAAGAAATTTACAATCGAATCTCGCTGAAGCAGCTGGAATTGATTTTACAACTCCAGTAGCTTTTTCGTCAGAAGTTTCATCAGGAAGAGAGCTAAGATGGTTGAATGCTGTTGATGTGGTAAGAAACATACTGTAATTTATATCTAAATTCATAAAAATGTTCAATTTTTAGGCTCCAATTTGTGTATCACCATTAGCAAAAATTGAAATTGTTGCAGAAATGTTTGCAAAATTGGGACTTCGACAAGTTTTGGTTACTGAAAGAGGGCAACTTGTGGGAATTGTAACAAAGAAAGATTTATTAACCTACTTACGAGAGATATAGAATTGTTTTTGATGCCGGTGCTTGTCAAATATTATCATTTTGTATAAATTGTAAAATTTTGTGAAAAAATGATCTGTGATAAAGATTTTATATTGCAATTTTTTTTATTAATTTTCAAAATTATTTTGTGCATTGTCTTTGGAAAAAAGATGTAAATTTTTCATGTAAAAACGAACAATGACTCCGGGTTACATGCCGCGGGGTACGGTATTGGAGATTACAGTAGGAAGAAGAGGCATCAAAACCAACAAAAAACATGTTGGTTCATTTCTCTCAGAATTAAATGCTTAAAATAATAATTTTTATTATTAAACGTGCATTACTGTTAGATACTTACAGAAGATTGCGCAAATCCAAGAATAGCAAATCGGTTCCATTTTTTTTGCACGCGACCCCCAATTTTAGTTGCACGGGACACGTGACTGGGTGCGACAAATCGCACCCTATCGTACTCCTTGCCCAGGTGTGTATAGGATTTGTTGTATCATTATTGCTTGTTGTAATTCCTTCCAAATTAGACGAAGATGATGAATCAACAACTGTCTTCAATCGTTCAAACATGTCGTAAATAATAAATTATAAAAATAAAATGACAAGGAAAAACAAGTATCATAATATTGCAGGATTGATGATTAAATTTCTTCTTTTTTTCGTTATCGCCGTCTGTGGCCACAGTAGTCCAATCTTGGCTAAAAGTCTTTCATTGACAATCAAAAATTAATTCAGAATTTTTAAAGAACACGAGATTGCTTGTGTAAAAATCTAAAAATGTCATCGACTCTGACTTACGTTTTTGAACTTCCAACAAGAATTGTGTTAGATTTAGGAATGATATTAGATTCTGGGGATGTTTGGGAAGATGTTGGTGGGTTTTTACATTGTAGATATTGATTTGAAAAAGCTAAAAATTTAGCAATAACAATGCCGGATATTGCTGACATTGATATTGATGATTGTCGAAGATTAAGAGATTCCCGAGATGGTCGTCCAACGGAAGCATTACTTCGAATTTGGGGAAGTAAAGGTTACACAATAAATGATTTATATAAAGTTTTTGCTCGACTTAAAATGATTCGATGCATGAAAATTATTAAAGAATTTGGTTTGTTCTTTTTGCTAATAATTAAATAAATCGAATTGGTTTAATTTTTTTAAGTTGAACCAGATTTGCATATGCTTGAAACAGATTGTTTATCGCTTCCAGATGTAATTACAAGTCCAAAAGGAAATTCTACAGAGGGTTCAAGCTATGTTAAACCTTCTACCCAACAAACGCATCCATCTGTTTCAGTTTATTCAAAGAAAACAGAAGGTTCAAGTTGGTCTTCATTAGGGGATGTTGAAACGTATGTAAATTATTAATTTTGATTAATAATAATAAAATATTTGTAGAGAATTATCAAGTGGAGGCGGATCAGTACTAAATGATTTGCAGAATACTTTAGCTGTAAAATATCAAGAAATTCTTGAAGCAACACACAATTTTGCTGTTGAAAATATTCTTGGACGAGGTTTTATATGATTTTTCGTTCATATTTTACTAAAATAAGCTTCTAGGTGGTTACGGTACAGTATACAAAGGACAATGGAAACATTTATTTGTTGCAGTTAAAAGAATTCAGTCAAAAAAAGATAGCGGCGCAGCTGTAAGCAATTCTAACTAAATTTTTTGTAATTGATCTAATTTGAATATTTTAGAACGAGAAAGAACGTTTGAGACAAAGTTTACAAGAACTTCGAACATTGGCAAAATTTCGGCATGATAATATTCTTTCCCTTTACGGATATTCCCTTGATGGCCCAGAGCCATGTTTAGTTTATCAATATATGGCAAATGGATCCCTTGAAGATCGCCTACTTTGTCGGGTATTTTCCAATGGAAAATTTCCATTTATGATAATTCCAGGTTATCAAAAAAGTTGTATTTTTCAGAAAGGTTCTTCCCCACTTGGATGGGCTACAAGATTTCAGATATCCCAAGGTGTTTCATGTGGCCTTCATTTCCTTCATAGCATTGGAAAAGCTCCAATGATCCATGGGGATGTAAAATCTGCGAATATCCTTCTGGATAAACATATGGAACCAAAGCTTGGAGATTTTGGATTGTGCAGAGATGGACAACAAGAAGTTGGGGTTGATGAAAGGGCCCCTTTGATTGCTTCCCACATTAAAGGTACCCTCGCATATCTTCCACCAGAATTTATTACCCATAAAATCCTTACAACCAAATTAGATGTTTATAGTTTTGGAGTCGTGTTACTTGAAATTGCTACAGGGCTTCGAGCATATTCAGATTCTCGAACCCCTCCGGGTCTTGTTGATTACATTTCAAAATTGGTTAAAGAAAATCAAGAAGAAGGTCCACAAAAAATTGCCCAAGTTTGTTGTGATAAAAAACTTGTTCAAGGTTTTGATTATCCTACCGTATCCAAATTCAAGTGTTTACATATTTTAGATTTTAAACCTGACACTTTTGCAAGTTTCGTTGATCTGGCATTAATGTGCTCCCATAAAGATCGACTAACTCGTCCATCATTTTATGATGCATTATTAACATTCAATGAAATCTCTGCTGCTGCTGCCGCCGCTGCTGCTGCATCAACACAATAATCAAGTATTACTGTATTATATAATATTTAAAATGATCTCAACTTATATTTATTTAATTAATTTGTAAATTACCAAATTTCAAATATTTCTTTCGATTTCAAAATTAATAAAAGGGTTAATAAAATTATAAATAAAAAGTAAACAAAAAATTAATCCTTTATATCATATCTTTGTATGGATAATTTGAATGTTCACTATTAAATCGATGGGTGAAAATCCGTTTATGTGGACCAATGGATTCCAATTTTTGAATATCTTCATCATCAAGTTTAAAATCAAAGATATCAATATTTTGTTGAATTCTCTCAGGGGTAACACTTTTTGGGATTGCCGCAATTCCTCTTTGAATTAAATGTCGTAAAAGGATTTGTGCGGGAGATTTGTTGTATTTTTTTGCAATTTCGCCAACATCAGAATGTTCAAGTTGATTTATTTCTGGATGTTCGACGGAACCTTCGGGACGACCTGGGGATCCAATTGGGGAATAAGCTGTTAAAGAAATGTCATGGTCTTTACAAAAATGATGTAATTCATTTTGGGGAAATAAAACATGACATTCAACTTGATTATTAACAGGCTTAATTTGGGCATTTTTAAGCAAATACAAAAGTTGTTCTTCATTGAAATTTGAAACTCCAAGAGCTTTAATTTTTCCATCTTTTTCAATTTCTTCCAAGGCATGCCAAGTTTCAAGTAAATCAATTTCTTCTTCAATTACCTTCCCATTTGAATCTTTTAAGAATGTATCTTGATTTGGATTTTTCTAAAGCAAAATATTACTGCATCTTTCGGATATTGAATTTAAAAAAACCAACCTTGCAAGGGCATGGAGAATGAATTAAATATAAATCAATGTATTGCAATCGAAGAGCTTTTAACTGCCGTTCAACACAAAGTTTTGCTTCATCTCTTCCATGCAAAAATGATGGCAATTTTGTTGTGATAAAAATTTCTTCTCTTTTGTATTTTCCTTCTTTGAAAATTTTTGCAAAAATATTTCCAATTTGTTCTTCATTACCGTAACTGAAGGCAGTATCAAAATGCCGATATCCAGCTTCTAAAGCAGTTTTGATACATTTATCAAGGGTTTTTTCATCTTCAACCTGCAAAAATTAATCAATGATATTAAAATTTTGCAACTTTTTAAGAACAAACCGTTGAAGTACCGTATCCAATGATGGGCATTTCAATCCCTGGTTTAAGGGTTAAATTTGGAACAGAGCTTTCGGACATTTTTAGCTTTTCTAAAATTTTGAAAATTAAAAGAAAACTTTGTTGAAAAAAATGGTACAAAACAATTTTGGAAATTTTTGAAAGGAGGGAGAAAATGGCGCAGTCACGAATGAGATTTTAGATCTGAGATCTAAAACGTTGAGATTGTTAATTTAATATTGTAAAATTTAAAAACAACAAAACAACATTTTATATTTAAGATTCAATAAATTGAAACTGAAAATTTGACAACAAATGGTTTGAAATTGCAAAAAATGAGGACAAAAATTTAAAATTGAAAATTTCAGGATGAATGTTTAAAGTTAAAAACATAAAAGATTAAATTATTGAGATTTTTTATTTGAGTTCTCAAACTTTAAAATTGTAAAATTTGAGAGCCAAAAATCTCAGCGCGAATATTTTACCCGCGAAAGTTTGAAACTGCAAGCGGGAGATTTTATTTTTAAAATTGTAATATTTGAGAGCAAAAACTCTCAGAGCGAAAGTTTTTTACTGCTTTTTTAGGATTTTATTTTTCAGATTGTAATATCTGAGATCCAAATTTTTGAAAACTGATTGTTTAAGAGTTATTCCCATGGCTGAATAAATTATTGTAAAACGACGTTATCTCAATGGAATCGTCACTGGCATCGAAATTCTCATAAAAACTGACCACAAAAGATAATTATACTTGAAAAAAACGATTTTTATATGCTTATAATTGCTTGATCTTGTCTTCAGGGGATCGACACAGGTATATTTTGGCCAACGGCATCAAAATCACCGTGAAAAAATGGATATTATTAATAAAGAGATCAAAAAACATTTAATTAGTTCTCAAAAATATGGATCTCAAATATTACGATCTGAAAAATAAAATCCTAAAAAAGCAGTAAAAAACTTTCGCTCTGAGAGTTTTGGCTCTCAAATATTACAATTTTAAAAATAAAATCTCCCGCTTGCAGTTTCAAACTTTCGCGGGTAAAACATTCGCGCTGAGATTTTTGGCTCTCAAATTTTACAATTTTAAAGTTTGAGAACTCAAATAAAAAATCTCAATAATTTAATCTTTTATGTTTTTAACTTTAAACATTCATCCTGAAATTTTCAATTTTAAATTTTTGTCCTCATTTTTTGCAATTTGAAACCATTTGTCGTCAAACTTTACAAACTTTAATATTCAATCTTATTTTTTTGTACTGTATTATCACAATTTTAAATTAACAAAATTAAATTAACAATTTCAATGTTTTGGATCTCAAATCTAAAATCTCATTCGTGACTCCGCCGAGAAAATATGAAAAAAACAAGAAAATTTTTATTGCACGTGCTTCGTTTCTGTGAAAAAAAAACAAAGAAAAGAAATGAATTGCAAAAATTCGAAGTTTGATCTCTTAAAAAATAATCAGCTCTAAAACGTTTTAATCATTATTTTTTCCGTGTCCAAGTAAAGAAAAAGTGTAAACAAAGAAAATGTTTACAAGAACGAATAACATAAAATCTGCACAATTTCTGTACCCTCAAATTTTTATGTAGTTTAACATTTTGTTGAAAAAATATTCGAGCACACAACATTGCCTTTTTAAAATAATGACCGAAAAAAATTTTCCATGAAAAATCACACAAAATTTGCATAATTTTCGAGATTTTTTCATAACAGAAAACAAGAAACAAAAATACCAATAGATTTAGAATCCGAGATAATGATTTGACATTATTTTTATATCTGTCTGTTTTAAGATATTTATTAAAGTTTCTTTTTTAAGACATACAAGACACCTGGTTATTCACCATTGAGAATTCATATTTAGATTTAATTTTTTTAAAAGTAAAAAATAATATTGTAAAAGTTAAACAGTTTCCCACTTTAACATTCTATTTTTTTAAACAGTGTAAATCTTTTTAAAATGTCTTTTTTGTTCATTTTCATTTGATCCCTTTTTGCCAAAACAGTAAATTCTATTAAAAAATTTTTGAAAACTTTCAAAAAATTAAAATCATTTTGGTTTTTTAAAAATCTAAAATGATTTTATCCAAATTCTAAAGGAAACAAATTTCGTAAATCTGTGTGACGATAGCATGCATCAGCAAAATTTACATATTACATAGTTGGTTATCAAAGTTTTGTTTATTTGAGTGATTATTTTTGTCTCTGATTTCCTTCGTTCATCCAAAAATATGATAAATAATTATAATTATTTATTAATTTTTTACGTTCTTCACGGCTTTTTTTAAAAGAGTAAACTATTTAGAATACTCTGGCGTGTTTAATTAAATATGTATGAATATTTTTTTATTTAAATAAACACTTTGACATTTATATTTCAGGTTGAAATTATGTCACCACCAAATAGTTTCCCTCTACCTCGAAGACCTCAAAATAAATCACCTGCATCGTATGTTTCTCTTTTAAATGCAAATATTTTATTCTGAATTATACATATTTTAGACCGAGAATATTTTATGCAGATTCCGTTGGATCTTCAGCTCTCCGGCTTATTCTTATACATAAACTAGAACCTCTTTGTCTTGCGGGTGCTTTTCAGTTTCAGTGTTTAGCTGGTCAAATTGTTGCAAAGAATTATGCTTTTGAGGCTTCTGATTTTGATGAAAATTCTTTGCATTCTGTTTGTTTACCTTCAGCAACACATGAACCAGTAAGTTTATTTTTTACTTTTTTATAAAAGTTATATTTTGCATACTTATTATAGATGCTGTTTCGAGTTTCTGAATCCTCAGAACCTTTATTTTTAAATGGTGAAGAAGTTTTATCTAAACGTCTTAGTGCTGTATGTTTTGTTTTTCACTTTTTTAAATGCAAATTTAATTCTTTTTAGATTGATTTTAGCTTTGCTCTGATTCGAGATGCAATTATTTCAGCTGGATTTTCTGCTATCCTCTTAGTCACTGATCCGCCTGCAAAGATTAAACCTTTTGAAGATATTACTGGTTGGGTATGATTTTGTATTTTTCTTGAATGACTCTTTAATGCTGTTATAATATTTTAGACAATTTTCAAGCCATTACCAATGTATGAACCACAAGAACTTTCACCATTTTATTACATGACCAGACTTGTTCTAAATCGAACACAAGTTCATGATTTTTGTATGGCTTTACATCAATTTTGGTGTAAAAGTAATAGTTTTTTAACAATACCTATCAATTTTTGTCAAATTGTTAAAATTTTAGATAATAAATGTGTTGGAATGATTATTGGTCCTAAAGATAGTGGAAAGAGTACAATGTTGAAAGAAATTTGTAATGTGCTTTTATCAAGCCGACCACGGCAAGGATATAATATTTATTACTTGGATTCTGATATTGGACAATCAGAATTTACTCCACCTGGTTTAATTTCTCTTGTGAAAGTTGATAAACCATTCTTAAGTATGTCTTTGTTTTTTATTCAAGATTTTAATTACAGTATTTTTAGGTGCTCCATTTGCATCACAAATCAAAACCTTTCATAATTCTTTTTATTATGGGGATGTTACTCCGGCTGGTGATTTGGATTTATATATTTCAATTCTTAAACAAAGTTTCATTGAATTCTCTGAAATTAGTCGTAATGATTCGAATGCTTTATTACTCATTAATACAATGGGATGGGTTGAAAGTATGCTTCAATGATTTATTACTTACAGTAACCCTTTTCATTTATAGATTTTGGAAGACAAATTTTGGATAATTTAGCATCAATTTTTTCACCACGTTGTGTTTTAGCTTTGAGAAGAGGAACTTCTTTCACCTATGTTGTAAGCTTTTTAATAATTCTTTTCTTCTAAATGTAAATTATCGCCTCAATTTCAGCCGAACAGTTGTGGACGACATTTTTTTCAAGATGCTCATATTGTTCCAGATAATCGAAAAATATCTGCACCAAAGTTACGAGATATGGCAATTACCGGATACTTTACTCAATGCTTCTTGAAATCTTTGAATCTCGAAGTTTCTTCATTCTCAGAAGTTTCAGTTCGAATGATCTCATTTGAAAATATTGGAATTTTTATTCATCCATCACATCGTATCTCGGACCGAACATATTTAGCTGCCCTCAATATGTCAACTGTTGCTTTGTGTACTGTACCAGATCAATTTAAGCAATCATTTAAATGGAAAAAACTTTGTGATAAAGAAAATCTTCCAAATAAAATTGAACATTCTGATCAAATTTCCTCCAAGCCATTTTTCAAATGTGTTGGCTACGGTCTTGTTCGTGCAATTTCAATTGAAAAAGAAAAAATTTATATTATTACTCCTGCTGATCCATTCTATTTAACAGATGTTAATGTTTTGGCAATTGGGAATGATATTCATACGCCACAATGGATATTTCAAACTCAGGTTTGTTTATTTTTGTGTTTTTTGATGGAGTTATTGTAACGTTGTATTTTAGAATTGTTCAAATGCTCCATATTTAATGCATACAAAAAATCAATCCGATGATTTTGATCGACTTTCAATGCCGCTGAAAATTGTTGGAATGCATAAACGTAATGTTCTTCGTAATCGTTAATAGAATCAATATTGAGTAAATTGTTGTTCGTTGTTGAGTTTTCAAAGTCTATTGTTGTTTGTTTTTATTAAGACAATAAAAGTTTGTGAAAAAGTATACTGTAGCTTTACATTTTTTTCTTTTTGACAAAAGACAATGAAATTAAAATTGCTTTTTAAAATAATGAGAATCTTTTTTAAAACGAATAAATAATTTTATGATTTTTCTCATCATTAGTTTTCTTTGAAATTAAAAAACTTTTGAATATTATTTTTTCATTCTTCTATTTTCGTTTTTGTTAAAGAAAAGCAAAAAAGGATGAAAGCGGTGTCGCTTTTTTTGCTTTGTATTTTACCAGCTACAGTATCCGGTTACGCGTATCTTCCAAATTCACAAGGTTCTCAATCTGCTGCGGAAAGTATCTGCCGATCTTTGCCTTATCGAACTGCATATATCGGTTCAAAATGCTTCATTGCTTTGGCTTCCGATAATTCGGAAGATGATTCTTCGTATTCGGATGCATCAAAAACATGCCGGAATATTTTAAAGGGTGACACGGATTCACATTTTAAAAATTATGATTTTAAGCCTGAACTTGCTGAAGTTAAATGTGATGCCCTTTTCGATGAAATTAAACGATCTTTCATTTTAAAGGTAAGTGCCTTTTTTTATTTCTTCTTTTAAAATTTAAAAGAAAATACAGTAATCCTAAAAGTTATACACAAAAAACATTTTGGAAGCAATGAAAATAAAATAATTGGAAAATTATTTTTCTACTTGAACAACACATTGCCCGGCAATTTCAGTGAGTTTTAAGCCTTCTAATTGATTTGTAAGGGTTAGAATGAGACGAAGTCGATCACATGCATTTTCGCCATTCCAATTTCCACCGGTTAATAAAGATGTTTGTGGAAATGGCTGTTGTGGGATTTGAGGAAGTTGAGTATGGGGTGGAAGGACAATAGTTTGAGATGCCGGGCTTGGAACAGATGCAGGGGCTGGTGCAGAAGGAGCTGGCATTGGAAATGGTACAACAAATACATCTAAACAGTACATAAACATATTGGAACTGTAAAACTATAAAAATGAATATTACTTTTTCCGCCGTTTCCATTTCCACCGGCAGCTGGAGCAGCAGGTGCCGTGCATCCACAGTATCCATACCCGCATCCACATCGTTTCACTCTTGTTGAATTGCCATTTGCAAATGCATCATTGTCTTCAATTTCCTCTCCATCTTCTTCACAAATGCAATCTTCAAATTCTTCTTCATTATCATTGCCACCATTACTAAAATGAGCATCTAAATTCTCATGTTCAGCCGATGAAAGTTGTTGTTGAAGATCATGATTTTCAGAAGGATGAATCAGTCCAGCATTTACAAGAACAAAGAAGGCAAAAAAGAAGAGAATACAGATTTTCATTGCTTCCAAATAGAAGGCTATGTATTGAGTTGAGTGAAGATTGAAAAATTTCGTCGATCTTTTATATCCGATCTTTTCAAGCTTTAGACACCTGCGGCGGTGTTCAAAATTCAAAAAAATCTAAGCACTTTTCTATTGTTTACCCAAAAAAGTATAGTTAGTTTTTTGTTCTCGATGAAAAGAAATGCTCATATGCAAATTAAGATTCGTTCTCTTTGATCAAAAATTGTATTTTTTTGAGTGAACAGGTGCAATATGTACGAATTTTATAATTGAAAGATGATCAATAAATAATAGCAAAAATTATGCATTCCGGAAGTAAGATATAAATTGTCGGAAAAAATGATATAATTTTTATTCACATTCACATTCATTCTTCCTTCAACAACATATCCGACGTCACCATGGCTTCAAAGATTTTTTTGATTTTGGTTTTAACTTTTGCATTTGCAACAATTACAACCTCAACTTCAACACCTTCAATAACAAAAACTCGATCACCAAAAGATTACCTTTTCATTGAAGATCCAGAAGTTGATCCATCAAAATACGGTACTGAAAAAGTTCCAAAGCAAACCCTTTCTACCCCTTCAGCAACGACTACCGTAATCCCAAAGTTAAATGAAAGACATGAACGCCAAATTCCAATGGTTCTTCCACTGACTGCATTATCGGGTCTTCAAGGATTAGGAGGATTTGCAGGACTTTCATCAGGTTTTAATTATCAGATGGGATCTTGTGATAAGCTAAAAATGTATCTCGCCATGGTTGGACAGGCTCAAGCAATTGAAACTACACAAATAGCAGATCAATGCATCGTTAATTTTATTGATTAAAATTTGTCATGCCACTATTTGTTGATATTATGTTTTTCATTTAACAGTAGTCTCATTTGAGTACTTGTGTGTTAGTTAGTTGTAGGAAAATGAAAATAAATTTTAATTCGAACAATATTAAACTATACTTTATTAAACATTTATAGCCAAAAGTAAAATATACTGTAAAAAGTGGTCCAAATGGTGTTTCTCAAATCGTAAATGATGATGGAGATTACAAAAATAAAGGATCTGATAAAGGCGTTTTATGTGAATTTTGTAAGATTTTTTATATCATCATAATATACCGTAACCCAACAATGCCATTTTAAAGCGTCTGTTGAAAAATGCCCTGAGGGATATGAACTTTTCCGGCATTCATGTTACAAACATTTTGATCAAAAAGCTGATTTTCCTGAAGCAAAAAGTGCCTGTGAACAACAAGAAGGGTGGCTTCCAAGAATTCGTGATGATGAAGTTAATCGATATATTGCGTGTAAGTTTATGTTATACTGTACTGTAGGGTACTGTAAGAAATTTCAAAAAAATTTTAAGCTGTTGCATTCCGAAATAAAAATTCTCGAACATGGATTGGTGCATCCGGTTCAAACGAAGATTGGAAGGAAGTGGATAACAAGCAATCCCTTGTTGTCTATTTTCGATGGCTTGTTTATAATCTTTCAAGTTTGCTTTTGTATAAAATTTTTAATTTGCTTTAAATTTACGTTTTTATATTTTTTAGAGAAAGCAAAGAATGCTGTTATGATGACAGATATTCAACGAGAAAATAGTAAATGGTTTGGATATTGGGAAGATACAAATGAAAATGACAAGTAAATTCTTTCAATGGAGGGGTACTGTAATTCTTATAACTTTTATAGGCATTCATACATTTGTGCAGTAAAGCCAACAATTGGTACCCCCAAATTTGGAACTCATTCCAGAATATTCTGACACATTTAAGGCTTAAAAATTTGAAAAAAAAGTTGTAATTCTTCGCTTTTTTTGTGTTAAGAAAAAGTTAATCCCTATTTTGTCTCTTTTTTTTTTAATATTTTCAAACAAACAAAAAAGAAGAAGAAGAAATTTGTATGAAGTCGTACTAAACGAAATTCTTATAAACACACACAAATACAAATTAATCTTAAGGGAATTAACTCAAATTAGAAAACTAAAAAATACACAGAAAGAAAGAAAGAGAGGAAAAAGGAAAATTAACAGGTACTCTTTCCTTTCCATCCTCTTTGGTCCACAATCCAAAAATGGCATTTTTACTTTTTTTTCAACAAAAAAGTTTCTTTTTTCTCTTCTTCTTCTTATCATCACTACTACCACCATCACCAAAAAGAAGCAGTAATAGTTGTTGGTCGGAACTGCTAACCACCACAACTACAAATACGAATAGAAATACGACTTCGACAAGGACAACATTGTTCACATTGACTCATTAGTAAAGGGAGAAGAAGGGAAAAAAATAAGGTTTCAAAAGCAACAAATTTTGTTTTGCCAAAAATAGAATTGAAGAAAAAAAATACACATAGTCTGTTTAGGGTTGCTGGCGCGCCCGATTTTCCGAAAAAGGTGGGCGCGCCCGCCCGGGCGCGCCCGGGCGCGCCTGGGCGCATGCGCCCGTGACCTTAAAATTCAAATTTACTAATATGTACAGTATAAAAATGCCAAAAAGGGGCATTTTAGCTACAAATAGCATTATTTAAGCATGAATTTATTTATTTTTGTAGTTACTAATTTTAAAATATAAAAAAACGTGAATTTCTTAAATTACATGTGTTACAGTATCCTCATGATACTGTAACACATGGTAAAAATTAAAGACAAAATAGCTAATTGTTCCACTTATCGTTTTTTGGCTTAAAAATGAAAGTTCAAAAGGGAAATAATTTGTTGTTTTGTCAATTTTTCGGAAAAAAATACTATCATTTGGATTTCGGACCGGGCGCAACCATCGGGCGCGCCCGGACGACAACACCTCTGCGCCCGGGCGCGCCCGGGCGGGCGCGCCCAGGCGCGCCACCCCATGACAACCCTAGTCTGTTGAGTTCTTTTTTCTTTTCCAACAACCATCTATCCTCTTCCATCCCATCGAGTTGTTTTAGACGACGACGACGACAAATAAGTAAGAAGTATAGAATGCTTGATAGAAAAAGAAAGAAAGAAAGCTTTCAATTCCATGGGATGGAGTTTGTCCCATTTTTGGAGAAAATGGAAAAGAAGCTTTTTTTCATCCCAGAAAAAAGTAATATAGAGTTTGTAAGAAGAAAAAAGCATGAACAAAAATGGAAGGACACCAAAGCAAAGAAAAAAGTAAGTGTGACAAAAAAAATCTTAGAAAAAAAAGTATGCACCGTTCTGTCTTTTTTTCTTCCTTTTATTTTTTGAAGTTGAGTTTTAAAAGTTAAAAACGAAATATAATAGAAAATTAGAAGAGACAAGAGGAAAAAAAGGACGACGGAAAAAGGATCATCATCATCATCACCATCGACACCCGCCGCTGCTTGGGTTCCTTCAACAAAAAAAAATTTCTTTTTTAGTTTGCAACACCGAAAAACGTGGGTTTTTTTCCTCCCTTCTATTTTTTTTATTATATTTTTTTAAGTGCACGTCTTTCTCTTGTTTCTGTTTTTGTCCTTCTTCATCTCTTTCTCTATTTTTCCTTCTCGATGTATTTTATAAATAAAATATATTCAGAAAGAAGCTTATGATAGAATATGTGTGTCCCCTTTATTTATTTGCCTGTAGAAATATATATATGTATGAGTTAAAAAAAAGTGCGATCTTGTTCTTCCTTGCATTTTTTTAAGTCTAACTTTTTACTGCTTGCTTGTTTGTTCACAACAGCCTTCTTCTTCTCTTCTTTGTTGTTTCTCTCCTCTTGGAATGCTGCTATTTTGTTTTTGTGAATGGGAATCCCAGTCACAACGTGTACACGCAAATTTTCTACGACTACTATCTATCTACCTACCTACTAACCATCCCCTAGCTCCCCTGAAAGGCATACAAAAATATAAAATAGCTGCTGAGTAAGTAAAAGACAGCCGCATCAACTGATGCAGCTTCTTTCTTCTTCTCCTTTTTTTTTCTTTCTTTCATCCTTGCTTAACTTTGCAAGTCGTTTTCTGGGATGTTGTGGACGACGAAAGCCATCCTTGCTTCTTGCCTGCCCTAGTAGCAAGCAGCAAACATGCAAGCTAGCAAGCAAGGAAGCTAACATCGGCAAGCAAAGCAAAAAATATATATAAAAATGCAGAAAAATTCCCACATTGCTCTCTCCCATAAAGCTTTTTCTCCCCCCTTTCCTAACTAACATTCATTGACGGATGTGTCGTCGTTGTCCGCTCGTTTTTCTTCATTTTCACCGCCACAGCTGCTGCTTACTTACTTTTCTTTTTTTTCTACAAGGAAGCAAGCTAGCTACTTCTTTTGGACTTTCCAAACTAATACTTTTTTATACTAGCAGCATTTTTGGGTCCCCGCCATCGGCTATATGTTGTTATATATGTTGTCTTCTTCCCCCCTCCTTTTCTAACACAACAACAGCAGCAAGAAAGAAGGAAAAAAAATTAAAGCTCTGAGACAACGTGTATGCGCTTCTTCTCCTTCTTCTTCTTGTTGCTGCGCGCGTGTCCACGAAAAGCTGAAGCTGGAGAAGAAGAAAGCTTTTTCCATTCCCATTTCTGTTAAAGCTTCTTTTTTAAACGGTTTTCGATCTATCCTTCATAATTCTTTCTTTTCCCTTCTGACAACAACTTTTTTGCTATGCACGGCTTTGATTTATTGAATGTCAAGAAATGGAAGGGAAATATGTTTTCAACTTTGATTCATCCCCATCCATCCCTTATGGGATAATTACTTTTTTTTGCTTCTTCTTCAAACAAATGTAGATTAACATTCATGCCAAAATAAAAAATGTGAATCCCTTTCTTTTTCATCTTTATACTTATTTTAGCTTTTACCAACGTCAATAAATTTGATTTTTGTAAGCGTGTATTTTTTTGTTTCAAAAAGGCACTTTTTTATTGGTCACTTTTTTTTCAGAAAAGTATTGAAAGCGGCATTTTTTGCCGACGGGGATTCGGTCGTTTTTCGATCGATCAACGGCCCAAAAATAAATTATTCCTCCTTCCAAAAAGTTTAAATTCAAAGTAACTATTTTTTGTTTAAAAATATTTTATTCACATCTTTCTTCATATTTGTGCCCATCTTTGATTGTTTGAAGCCTCCAAAGGAATAATTTCATCAACTTTCAAAAATTAAAAATTAACTGAAAGAAGAAGAATCATCTCATTCTTTTTATTATTTCTAAATAAGAATTTCTTCTTTTTGGTTTTTCTTCATCTGTCATCATTCAAAACACCAAATCAACATCAACAACAACATCATCAGCATCATTGTTGGCATCTTTTTTCTTTCTTTCTTCAACTACCACGACTACCAACAACTTTTCATCAACAGCTAACAAGTAGAAGAAGAAAAAAAGATACTCCCAAATTTGATAAAGAAAACGAAATAAGAAGCTGAAAAGGAAAGGAAAGGGGTCAAACTGTCGTTGTTGCTGTCAACATTATTTTGGGGGTGAGAGGGAGGCGACAATTGCCGTCTCCACCATTATCATCATCATCTAAGCAGCTGCTGCTGCTGCCTTCTTCATTTTATTCCTTTTCTTATTTATACCAAAAAGCTTTATTATTATTTTGCTTTATTCAAGGATACCCAATCGGAAGAGATAACACCGATAAAAACTTTAAAAGCGAATATTCATTTTTATTATTACTATTTATTGTTGTTGGTACATCTACGATCCCTTTTATATCAACAATATTACAACAACAATCGATTTATGATTGCTGTTAATTAATTTTATTTTATAAAATATACAGTAATTCTCAGTTGTACATCTACAACAACAACAACCAAAACTTGTTATTTTATTTTTAAACAGAATCCTTCATTATTATTCAATTACTAAAGAAATTCTCAAAATTCCCTTTTGAAAGAATTGTGATCACGACGTAATTTTCAAAAAAACCTTTTTTGGGCCGCGCTTGTTTTGCGCGCGCCCAGCGCTTTTTTAAGCGCAACATAAAAGAGTATGTCTGCTGCGACGTTGAAAAAGGTAAGCTCTTTCTTTTTCCAGTCCTTTTCAAAATTTTCACCCTCAAATTTTGGTTTTTTTGTTGTTGTTAGCAGCTAAAAAAAGTAAAAAATTTTTCAAAAGGGGGGATAAAAAACGAGAGAAAGAATTTTTGATATTAGACTACACAAAAAAGAAAAAAAGATATTTTTTTCAAGGACTCAATGTTTGGATTATTTTTCAAGTTAGTCTTCTGAATTTCGATACTGTAATTTTAATTTTTCTTTCTTTTTCTCAAAACAACAAAATTTTTTTGTTCTTTTGATCTTTTCAGAAAAAAAAACTAACTTTACTTTTGATTATTTTGTTTGAGACAAAAAATAAAATTTGTATTTTTTTCTCTCAATCTACGGTAACTGTATACATTTTTTTCACACAGCCAGCCTTACCTAAAAACCTTTAATTACAGTACAATTTTTAAATTTATATCTTTCAAGCTTTTGAGAAAAAAAAATTGTCTCTCAAAAGACAAAAAATATATTTTTTTAAAGACAACTTGTAATTACTTTTTTTCTCAAACAGTTTATTACTTTTTTTAAAAAATTTATAAGGTTACTGTAATCCAACAATTTTCTCATACAAATAAGTATTATTTTTAAATTAAGATTTTTTATACTTTTGACGTAACCTTTTCTTGTTTCCAAGAATGATAATTTAAAAAAAATATATTTTGCGGGAAAAAAGCTTTTCAAAAATTACAAAAGCAATTTTGAACTTTATAAAACTTTTTTAGCTTGATGCGTTAGCATTAAAAATTGCGGAAGCTGCACCATTAAAAACACATAAATATTTTCGAATTGCTGTTCCCCAAGCACTTACGGGTCAAACGCTTGTGCAGTTGGTGCAGGAGATAACGCATGCGGATGATGCTTCGGATGCTTTGCACATTGCAACCCTCCTTCTTCATTATGGATATATTTTTCCTGTGATTGAACAATCAACGGCTGTAAAAGATGATAATACACTTTATCGAATTCAACTACCATATTTTTGGCCTTCACATGCTCAACAAACTGATAATGTTGAATATGCGATATATTTGAATAAAAGACTGATGAGAAATGAATTAAAGCATGGCCTTGAAGAGGATGAAGTTGAAGCATACAATAAACTTGTGGAATTACTTGGACATATGTGGGGATTTATTTCGGTGCAGGCAGAAATGCAACTGAAAATTCAGAAAGAAAGAAAAAAATCTGAAAAAGTTGTTTTTGATAGTGAAGAACGAGCATTTTGGAGGATGCGAAGACCCGGAACTTCAAATTGTTTGGAAGAACCTATTCAAAAAATTGAACGAAAACTCAGGAAATGTACGGCAGGAATTTATCGACAAGAAATTGAACGCCTTAAATTTGGACTTAAAACAAAACCATGGCTGAAAGCGATGAAAGCAAGTGAAACGTAAGTATTCCTTTTTTTTTTAAAAAGAAGGGTTACGGTAGGCAAGTGCATTCATGGCTCTTTGTAGTTCACTTTTTGCTAGTACAAATTACTGTAACTTTTAATTCAAAACACGTTTTATATCAGATATTTTGTATTTATTTTTAACAATGGATTACGGTAGTTATCAAAGAATTTCATTCTTAACACAGTTTGAGTAAATAATGTTAAAATACCCAAAGGAGGATATTTTTAGTGACTTTGGCATTGATTCAAAACTGACCATTAATGAATGACTCATTTATTTACTTTTAAGAGCTCAAGGGATTCAGACTTAAGATATGTAAACTAAAGCATCTTAAAAGAAATAGCTCAGGAAAAAACCTTAAATTACCGTATATCATACTTTAGGATGGTTGCATGGTGTTCACAATTTTTTGATTATGATGCATTTATGACTGCCTCAACACCTGCAAATCCATGGACTTCAGATGATGTATCATTATGGGTAATAAATACGGATTTGTAAGTCTTAAAAATTATTATTATCTTAATCCTATTATTTATTTATAATATTTTTTGTAGAGTTGAAGTGCCAACAGAAAAGCGTGTACGAAGATGGGCGATAAATGTAATAGAATTGACCCGAGATCCAATTGGTCGACAAGTACTTGAAACATTTTTGGAATCAGAATTTTCATCAGAAAATATTCGATTTTGGATGGCAATTCAGGATTTAAAATATTCTCCAAATTGTCAGATTGAATTAAAAGCTCAACGAGTTCATGATGAATTTCTTGCCAATGGGGCACCGTGTCAAATAAATATCGATTCAAGAACGTTGGATAATACGCTACAATTATTACGGGAAGAATCAGCAGTTTCTCGAAGATTTGCATTTTCACAAGCAGAAGAAAATGTTTTTACTTTAATGAGTAAAGACAGTTATCCAAGATTTATTCGATCACAAATTTATAAAGGTGTTTTATCTGCCGCCCAACAACAAGGTCAGTTATTATCATTCTATCTGGATACTGTATACAAACAATAAAAATAACATTTTTTTATAGGAACAAAACGACTTGGATGGCGAAATTTTATCTTTAATATGGGAATGGGAATGACAAATATGCAAAAGCGAACACCTCTTACATCAAAACATAAAATGTCAAGAGATGATAATTCACACACCTCACTTCCAAAGCAATTATCTTCTGATTCTCTTCCACTTAAACCGGCTCCACAATCATTTATTAGTCCACAACTTAAAAAATAATTTTACCTTTTTTTCTTTTTATAACTTAGATGATTCAAAATGTATTTCTTGTATATCATCTAATGATACTGTAATGTACATTACTCGTACAAAAAACAATTAATCTTCCTTCACACAAAAAATAATAATATTTCTTCAATCCCTTCAATTTCCATCCGCAGCTTTTTTTTCTCTTTGTTCTTCCTCACCAAAATTTAAAACTAAAAACCTTCCTCATCTCTTCTCTCTTTTTTTCTTCTTCTGTTTAAAATTTACTTAAATCCTTTAAAACCCACCGCTGCAAAATACGAGTATAAATTCCGGTTTTATTATTTTCCTTTTTCTTTAAATTTCAATGAAAAAAGCATAGTTCGTACTTTTTTTACTCAAAATTACGAAAAAAATCAATCACACTGCCTAGCTAATATCGTTTTATTTTTTGTTTTGTTTTCATTACTGTATTATTAATAACTTTTGTTGTTCTTTATTAATACATCATTCATAAGGGACATTCAAAATATTAAAAAAAATAAACGTTTTAAACATTTTACAGTAACAAAAGCAAAAAAACAACAACAAACAAATTAATTCTCAGTATCAATTAAATCCCAATCAAGGGTTAACTTTGACATTGAAGATCCAGAAACCCGAAAAACGAGACTTATTCGATCAAATTTTATTTCACATTTGGATGGTAGAATTATTTCATTGTTTTCTTGAATAACAATAGCGCCATTAATCAGAAGAGGAAAATGTCCAAGATTTCTTAAAATATATTGTCCCGATTCATCATATTCTAAGGCAACTTGTTTTGCTTCTATTCTTTCAGATTCACCTGAAAAAAAAAAGATATATTAACATACTTAAAAAGATGAAAGATAAAACACAAACCAAAAACACTCAAATCAATATCAGGTTCAAAAGATGCACTTCTACACCCAATAATTGTCATCGGCATTTCAAGGGTAAATACATAATCACCATATCGTAATGATGCAAGATGCTGACATTCATCTTCATTCTGCATTCCTTCAGGATACGGTAGTTCAAAATCCTCTGCTGCAAATTCAAGCTTATAATCAGCAAAATTTTCAGGACATTTTGATACAAAATTCTTATCCTTTTGTGCCTACAAAACTTTAATTAAACCTATTCCATAACAAGCTTTAAAAGATTTACATTTGAGTCATCAGGTTTTGCCATCTCCACTTCATCATCTAGCATTTGTTGATTACGTAAAGTTTCCCATTTCTTTTGAAGATCGACAGCAGATCTTCTTGTACCAAATTCATCAGTTTTACAAAGGCAATCAAGAAAGAAGTGAATATCTGTCTCCGAAGTTGAAGGAATACTTTCTAAGATCGCCAGTTCGGTAGAACTGAATGGAATCTTGGAATCTATATTATTTCGAGTGACAAAATCAAGTTTATTTATTCGTTGAAGCATTAAATCTCGCCATACAGGATCACAAAAGAATAACTCTAGCCGCTTTCTAATTTCATAAACAGTAAAGAGTCGAGAGAATGAACATTCAAGAAAAATAATGTTGCAATCGAATACCTTAAAAGTTGCAGGTTAAAAATATAATTACAGAATTAAAAAACAAACACATACATGATTATACGATGCAATAGCCAAAAAATCATCTTCAACAGTCCAAAATTGAAATATTTGTTTTAATTTTGCTGGAAATATACGTTCATCAGGCCAAATAATTTGTTCATCAATTTGAAACTCATCCGGAACTGAATCATGAAGAGGTTGTTCAAAAAAAGATTTAACCAATTTCACTGTTGAAGTCATTTGTGCAGTATTACAACGCTTTTTATCTTGAGTTTTTTTAGATGATGACGTTGTTGATTGCATGCTTTGTGTGTTGGAAAAAAAGGTTAAAAAAATATATTTTTTGTCGAACAATTTTCTGCTGCAACTGCGACAAGCATTTTTTTAAAATGCGCGCACTTTTCCACCGTATGCCTTTTCGTGTCAAATCCATCCCTCAATGATCTTCAACGTCGCAGCCGCAAACAAAATTTTTTTTTTACTTTGTCCAAGCTCGATTCTCAAGTTTTACACCTTGACTTCGGCTTTTTTCCACGTAAATTACACCGAAAATGTTGTCAAAACGTTTGGTATCCGTTGCTCGAGTTCCCTCAAAGGTATGTTTCCATTAATTTTTAAAAAGCGGCTTTAAAAATTGTTAACTGATCGGATAAAAAGTCTAATCAATCAGCTTAGCATTTTTAACAATATTTTGTCGGGATTAAGACAAAAATTCACAAAAACTGTTAACTTTTTTTGACCTTTAAGTTTATTATTAGCCTTATTTATTAAAATTGGTTTATTTTATAGGCTTTGCACCTTTCTGCTCGCCAAAATGCTGCTGGTGCTGAAGTTTCAAAGATCCTTGAAGACAGAATTCTTGGTCAAGAATCAAATGTTAATCTTGAAGAAACCGGCAAAGTCCTTTCCATTGGTGATGGTATTGCTCGTGTTTATGGTCTTAAAAACATTCAAGCAGAAGAAATGGTTGAATTTGATTCTGGCATGAAGGTTGGTTGGATATTATTATACGTATTTATGCAACATTAATTTTCTTCTTTAAGGGTATGGCACTTAACTTGGAACCTGATAATGTTGGTGTTGTCGTCTTCGGTAATGATAAAGTTATCAAAGAAGGTGATGTTGTCAAACGTACTGGCGCCATTGTCGATGTTGCTGTTGGACAAGAACTTCTTGGTCGTGTAGTTGATGCCCTTGGTAATCCTATTGATGGAAAAGGACCAATCAATACCAAAAAACGTTCCCGTGTCGAAGTTAAAGCACCTGGTATTATTCCTCGTCTTGGTGTCCGCGAACCTATGCTTACTGGCGTTAAAGCCGTCGATTCTCTTGTACCAATTGGTCGTGGCCAACGTGAATTGATTATTGGTGATCGTCAAACTGGCAAAACCGCTATTGCTATTGATTGCATTATCAATCAAAAACGCTTCAATGATGCTAATGATGAAAAGAAGAAGCTTTATTGTATTTACGTTGCTATTGGACAAAAACGATCAACTGTTGCTCAAATTCTTAAACGTCTTACTGATGCTGATGCAATGAAATATACCATTATCGTTTCTGCCACTGCTTCAGATGCTGCTCCACTTCAATTCTTGGCTCCTTATTCTGGTGCTGCTATGGGTGAATTCTTCCGTGACAATGGTAAACATGCCCTTATTATCTTTGATGATTTATCAAAACAAGCCGTTGCTTACCGTCAAATGTCTTTGCTTCTTCGTCGTCCTCCTGGTCGTGAAGCTTACCCTGGTGATGTCTTCTATCTTCATTCACGTCTTCTTGAACGTGCTGCTAAAATGAATGAAAGCCATGGTGGTGGATCTCTTACTGCTCTTCCCATCATTGAAACACAAGCTGGTGATGTCTCTGCTTACATTCCTACCAATGTCATTTCTATCACTGATGGTCAAATTTTCTTGGAAACTGAATTGTTCTACAAGGGTGTCCGACCAGCTATTAATGTTGGTCTTTCTGTATCACGTGTAGGTTCTGCTGCCCAAACTAAAGCCATGAAACAAGTATGTATTTTTAATTTTTGACGATTTGTTTTTATCTTTTTGAATTTAGGTTGCTGGTTCCATGAAACTTGAACTTGCTCAATATCGTGAAGTTGCTGCTTTCGCTCAATTCGGTTCTGATCTTGATGCTGCTACTCAACAACTCTTAAATCGTGGTGTTCGTCTTACAGAACTTCTTAAACAAGGACAATATGTACCAATGGCTATTGAAGAACAAGTTGCTGTTATTTATGCTGGTGTCAAGGGACATCTTGATAAACTCGATCCATCTGCTATTACAAAATTCGAAAAAGAATATTTGATTCATATTCGTTCAAATGCTCAAGATCTTCTCAAAGTTATCCGCGAAGAAGGACATATTTCTCCAGCTAGTGATGGCAAACTTAAGGATCTTGTTATCAACTTCCTTGCTGGTTTCAAAGCTTAGGTTGAATTATAAAAACATGTAGAGTTATTTTATGAATTAATGTCGTTTTTCGTAGTCGTGTTTGACAGAGAATAAAGTTTAAAATATATTTATCCTGTGTGTCTTATCAACAAATAATGTTTTAAAAAACTGTTTTTTACATTTGCGATTTTTGACGATTAATGCTTTAAATTAATACAGTTTCACTTTTATGTTGCTGTGTAAGAAAGTATTGAATTTGCGTTCTAAAAATAGGTTAATTTTTGGCAAATTAATTAGTATCTTTAGTGTTTTCCAAAATTAAAAATTTTCCTAGCATCACCGGAGATCGTACGAGTATCATTAGTATCATGTGTTTTTCAGTGTCCCCTGAATAGCCAAAGATCGAATCTTTTTGTATTCAAGGGATATGATCAATTAATTAATTAATTCATTAGAATATCGTTATTCTAATGAATTAATCATTTTTGTATATTTTAAAGTTTGAAATAACTATTGGAAATAAATTTGCTTGCTTTCTTTCAAAACTTTTCTGAAACTATAAAAGTTTAAGAATTAAAATGTCAATCAATGAAGGTCTATCCAAAATTTTACTGTTTTATGGAAATCAGCATTGCACTTTTAAACCATGCAGGTCAGGAGTCTAACCTTGAGCCCCTTAGGGCATGTCGTTTTCAGTGAGCCAATTATTTATGACTATTGCTAGTTTATATATGGCAATAAGGAGTTTTAAAAATACTACTATTATTTCAGAAAAATCGATCATCTTTCCGACAGTTGGGTATTGCTAAACCTCAACTGGCAAAAATGGAAAAAAACGAGAGAAGAGTCTTTGATCATTTACACGTCTGAATCAAAACAAGGAAAAGTGAGGGATCAAGTAAGCATTGAGGCAAAGAATAATGTCTGAATCCTTGAAGCGGAATCAAAACATCTTGCGTCCATACCTAGGCGCAATTCAGACGTTGAAGCAAATGAGAAAAAAGAATCTTTTTTGATTTTGGAATTCACCAAAAACTCTCGATTTTTCCATGTTCATTTTTGTAAAACTTTATTAAATATTCAAAAAGACAGTGGAAGAAAGATGTATAACATCCCTTGCATTTTCAAATTTAAAAACGAAAAATGCGGATTGACCCACACTTACTTTTCTCCTCCTCTTCGGTTTATTTGTCTTTCGTGTTGGAGGATTGCCAAAAAGAAACCAGCCACTCCCTTTAAACAAGAGTTACATACAATCAATATTTTTTCCATAATTTCTATATTTGGCTAATATACAAAACATATTCTTAGAATCACATATTATTGAATGGAATTGTAAATTTCAAAATATAAAATATTTAAGTTTGGTGTTTATAATAATTTTATCTTAAGATTCTTCTGGTAATCATATTGAATTTCTTTTCTGTAAAGTGTTTTGCCTCTTTTCTTCACCCAACTGTTGATATAAATATGCCAGAACTTTCTGCTTTCTTTCCTTTTGAGATTTTCTATATCTGTTGTATACGAAAAAAAATAAAAATATATTTAACCTCAGAATAAACCTACCACCATGGTTGTGCGGTATACCGTAATCTTTTTTACTGTACCTTACCGTATAATATTCTACGATAAAACAGTATGTTTTTTAAACATCGAAAACATTGGTAAAATAAAAATTTTTGCCGGTGCAGGTCGTTTAAAAAATATTGGTGGAATGCGTTTTAATGTTTTTGTAAGATATTTGTTAATTTTATGAAACAATTTTGTGTTTCTATTCAGAGAATAAAACACGTTGAATTTTCTCATTTGCAAAAAAGTTAATTTTGGCAAAGCTACATACTGTCCAGAAAAGATAAAACTTCCGGAACGCAATGTTATTGAGTTTGGTAGATAAGACATCAATTAATACTATTAAAATTCGAATTCAGCATGTCAAAAACAAATGCTTTACATGTCTGGGGGTACGGTAGAAAATACTAAATAAAGATAAGGGATTCAATATCACATCCGAAAGAAAGATCAATGTTGTGGCAGAAGTTTTAACTTTTTAACGTAAAAGAAGAATATTCAATTAAGTGATACATTTCTGGAAATTGGGATCACTTTCATTTTTACATGTGCTAAAACGAAATCAATAAATGTAATTTTACAAACATTTCCCAGCACTTCCAAGTTTCACAGTATTGTTTCCTTTTTGTTTTTACTAAAATATTTGTTATTTTGTTTTTTGATTAAAAATTTTGTTTACACTTTTTAATGTGAAAAATATCCTTTAACTTGGGTATTTAAAAACATAAATATTTAATTTGCTTTTCAAAACACATTCAAAATTTATTACTGTACCGTCTCTAAAATTTATATTCACATGAAACTTTAAACTTAAAAACAGCTACAAACATGCCTTTTGAAAAAAAATAATTTGTCATTTATATTTGCTCATCTTTAATGTCCTTTAAAAACGGGAATTGTATTTCCGAAAAATTTGTTTAAATACAATTTTTGAAAAAAATTAGATCCCATTTTTAAAGAAATTATTAAAAAAGAGGAAATTTGATGCAATTGTTTTTTAAAAACCACCCATTTTTATTTTTTAATAATGCTTAAAATTCTGTGGTATAAAAATGAGAAAAGCTTTTAAATAATGATTATAATTTGACAGAACCGAAATAAAATGAATGAGACAAACAACAAAAGTCAACGGCATTTTTTGCCATTTATTTTTTAACGTTTTTTTTGTTACTTTTCATCGACGCCGCTGCCGTTTTTGCCGCTTCTCCCTTTATTTTTTTCCATAATTTCAGGTGCCAAAAATTTAGTTTTTCTGCTGCATTTATTATTTTCAAAAAAGTACCGTGTTGATTATATTTAAAAATAGGATAATTGGCAAAATTTATCCTCCTCCTTTTTCAAAAATGAGTAATGAAAGAAAATCGGAAGTCAAGCAAAAATAAAATTCTTCAAAAATTGGCTTCATTTTACTTTCCTTAAAAAATTTATAATTTTGTGTTTTTTAAAAACAATTTTTTAATGAGTTGTTTTTTTTATGAAAGAAATGAAATGAAAGCAAGATTAAGTCACGGGCTCATTTTTGGGTGAAAATTGTCCTGTAGAGGCGCCCTCTTAAAATATGATAGAAAACACTTAAAAATGATGGAAAAACCATATTAGGGGTTTTTACGAAGTATTTTGGGGTTGTGCCGCTCAAAAATCGAAAAACGGCAAAAATGGTGTTTTTTGGCACTTTTTACGATGCCATACTCGAAATAACTGAAAATTTGGTCCCCGAATAGTTAATTATTTTACCCTTGGGTATGCTTGATTGTAAGAAACCACTAAAACATATGTATATGACCCAGAAAAAAAGTTCCACGCTTGGCCAAATTGGGTATTTCGCACTAATATAAGGTACATTTTTGGTTTTTTCGGCATTCTGGCCACATTTCCTGAGAACATGGTCCCAGAATAGTTAATTATTTTACCCTTGGGTATGCTTGATTGTAAGAAACCACCAAAACATGTGTATATGACCCAGAAAAAAAGGTCCACGCTTGGCAAAATTGGGTATTTTTTGCGATTTTTTCGAAATTCTCATTTTTGAATTCTCGAAACTCGGAGATCACTCTTCCGATCATAAAAAGGGCTACCACAATTCTGTATTATAGTGTTGAGAATAGAAAAAAATGATTGGTACTTGTTCCGTGCAACTGGTATCAAAGTTAATGAATTGTTTTGATATTGACGTACAAAATTGCCAAATTTTTCACTTGGTTGTCAAATTAACAGGAGTGACCCATATCAAAATCTTTCTCCAGTAAATCTTTATAGTCACTAAGAGATCATATTTATACCAAAAGGAATTTTTAAGGTTTATTGGTTGACGCCTTAATATAAGGTTTGTAATTATCGTGTGCTACAATACCACCAAGATGAAAAATTGAGCTTAGAAATGGTTTTTAACATGTGAAAATGCTCAAAACAAATTCCCTGACCTTGATTTAGTATTACCCAATCTTGTTTAAATCAAAAACAACCACAAAAAAGTTTTTCTTCAATAATAAAATACCGCTCAATACCCCCAACATCATTTTTGCGCTATAACTCAATTATTTGGTCAAGTTTAAAGCAGTAAACGGTTTTAATATAATTTTTATGACATTTCAAGCATAGTGGGATGTTATTAAACAAAAAAAAATAAAAATCGAAAAAAAAATTTTTTTTGAAAAATTCCATGTGGTCCCCCCTGTGGAAAAAGTCGAAATTTTCAAAATTTCGATTTTCGGGTTGCACATTTCCCAAAATTTTTTTGCATCATTCTTAAGTTTTTTGGAAGTGATTTTGACCATATTTGACCCCTTAAATCAAAAAACCGTCTCTATAGGACACTGAATGAGCCCGTGAAGTGGGTTTATTTATTTATTTAAAAGTTGCTTCTTCATTTTTTGTTTTTTGGATGGGAGGGAAATTGAATGGGTTAAATATAAAGGTTAAAAAATTATATCCACTTTGTCCTTCTTTCTTTCCTCAAAGTTATCAAAGGAAGAAAGCAAGAAAATACAGCGTTGTTTTTTACTTTGTTGTTTTTAAACTTTTTTGCAGCAGATTTTTGAAAAATATTTTACAAGTTTTGTTTTTGTAGTTTTTTGTTTAAGTTCGATCCGTTTCCGATTTCATAAAAATGAAAATTAATTTAAAATCTCTGAGCTTTTGGAAACTACTACCGTAATCTTTGTAAATTAATTTTTAAATTCACATGAGAGTAATCTTTGTAATAAAAATTACATGTTCATCAGTATTTTTATATCTCTTCTACAGTATACCTCACAAAAAACGTTAAAACAAATTGTTTACAAATTATTGAACCTCAAAAGATTGATTTTTGACTTCGTTTTATTGAAAATTTCATTCTGAAAAATCATATTTAAGATTTGAAGTTTTATGGCAGGTTTTAATGAATGGCAAAAAATATTTCATCGACATTTTTCTTTTCAATCTTTGTGTCTGGGGCAATGTCTTAACTCTCAAAAAGAAGGGGGGCTTCCTTGTTTCATTTTCTTTTTTCCCCGTGATTGTCATCATCCAAAAAATGTATGTCTCTTAAAAAAGTGATCGTGAACCTCAACAGAAAGTCATTCAATGCAAAGCTGGAAGAAAAGAAAAGAGTAAAATCCAAGTAAGAGCCAACATCAAAAGAAAAGAAGGCTTTGCTTAAACAATAAAACTCCGCCTTTTTGAATTTCTTCTTTTTTTCGTTCTTCAAAATGATGGCAAAACTAAGACTTTCTTCTTTTTCTTCGTTTTTCTTGCAGACATGCTTTATGTGTATTTTCATTTTTTGTTTCTCAAGCAAAAACGTTCAATATATTTATAAAAAAAAGAAGTACCCAGAGGCGGTTGCAGTTGTTGTTCTTTGAAGGGAGGTCCTGCAACTTTGAATATATATATTTTTTGGTTGGACTTACGACCGCTTGTTTCTTACCGCATTTTCCTTCACTTTTTTTAAAAGAAAGCATCTTTTAAAAAAAAAATAAATGTTTGAAAAAAGTCTGTTCTTTCTTTCATTCTTTTCCTTCACCATCATCAACATCTTCTTCTTCTTCTTCGACAACAACAAGACAGAAGAAAGAAGAATGAAGGAAGGAAGACAACGATGGCAATGTTGATGGCGATGATGGCGATGATGATGATGATGAGGTTGAAGACGACAAAAACCGATGTCGACAAAAACGAATGACATCGAAAAATTGTTGAAAAGATAAAGAAAGAATTTTGCCAACAACTTACTTTTTTGCCTTTGCCTTTCTTCCCTCCCTTCAATAAAATGAATGCAGAAAGTCAATTGTCCCTTCAAAAAAAGTTATTTTCCCCGTGTTTTTCTCTTCTTTTTGAATTTACCGCTTTTGCTGCTGCTGCAGCTCCCTGCCGTTTTTCCCCTTTCAACTTTTGACAACAACTTTTTTCTTTAACATAACAAAAAAACGTGTTGTTAAGCCATGTCAAAAAATTATTCTTAAATTTTTTACATTTTATTCATTTTTTTCACGATTTTTTTTAAACTTTGTTAACTTTTTTTCTTATCTTTGACCTCAACTTTTTTTGCCAATTATTACTCATTGTTTAATAATTACTGTAACTCTAAATTTATCGATTAAAATTTCCTTTGATAAATGTTTCGGGGAAATCCCACTTTTTTTATTTTAAACTTAAATATTCATTTTTGGTTTTCTTTTTCCCTTTTTCATTTTCATTCTATTGCCTCCGGCAACAATGGCATTGGTTCTTTTCATATATTTGCTAAAGCTTCTGCAAGGAAGGAAAAAAAGGAAGATCCATTCAACCGAAAATATATATTTATGTATGAAACCATTCTTGGTTCTTGTGTAAAAATATATACGTTTTGCAGTAATGATTTATACTACCCATTCTTTGAAACAATCTACATACACATAAATTAATCATTTTCTGAAGCGTGGAAAATAACTTTTACTTTTGCTTTTCTTCTGCGGCACTTCACTCCCCTCTTTTTCCCCCCTGTATATCAAGGATGACCAATTTTGTGAAAATGAAATGTTTGAAGGCACGAAAAAAAGAAGGAAGAATTGATGGAGGCAGAAAAAAATAGGATTTCCTTTGAGGCAGCAAAAATGCCTGGAAAAAATTTGACTTTGCGATTCTGAAATGCCACAAAAAATGCCTTTTATTTATTTTTTCTGTGTCGTTGAAAGTAGAGGAGAAAAACCATTTTATTTGACAAATGCGGCCTTTCATTCAGTCACTTTATTCATTCTTTCATTTATTCAGAAGCACAGCATCAATAAATTAAAAAATGAGGCACTTCTTTTCTTTTAAAAGTTTCTGAAGTCTTTTTTCGAAAATTAAAAATGAACGTTTATTTTTCTTCTTTCAAAAAAATATTCGAGCTCAATTTTCAGAAAGATTATACTTTTTTGGAAGTTAAAAAACGAATAATTTCTGGAGAAACGTATAATGTTTGTCTAATTTACTGATATCAAATTGAATTTTAAACAATATTACTGTATTCAAAACTATACGATACTTATTTTTATATTTATTATTTTTTTATTATTATACTTTTTGCAACAAAGAAAAACTCAAAAATCATAAAACTTTTGCCGCTTCTGTGCAAAAAAAGGCAGCAATCAAAAACATAAACCGACTTCTTCTTCTTCAAAAAAAACTGACCCTTTACCCCCGAATTTTAGTTTTATTTTCTTAAAAATTCCATTTTAAGCTTCTCTCAAGGGATCTTCGTATTGTTTGCTTTTATCTTTTTCTTTTCTTTCCATTGTTTACTCCCAAAGATTTTGTTAGTGTCCTTTTTATAGACTTACTTTTTCTTTCTTCTTTTGAAAAATTTTATTTTTTGACAAGATTTGATAGAAAAGTATTTTTTAGACTCTATTTTGCGGTTTCATTAATTTGTTTTAAAAATTTAAATTTATTACAGCTTATTTTATTTAAAAAAAGTTAAAAGAAATGGCGACAACTGCATCAGCAGCAGAAAATAATAATTCATTTCCGGGACCATCTTCTTCGATGCCCGCGGTAACAACTTCAGCCACAACAATGTCAACATCATCAAGAAGTTTGGCCCAATTACCCCGATATGATCAATGTGTTCCAGTACTTAAATCAACCCATGATCAAATGAAAAAATGCATATCAATTGATTTATTAACGGCATGTCAAAGAGAAGTTAATTTTCTTCGAATGATTGATCGAAAAGCACCGGTATTATATTCAGGTAATAAAAACAATAAATTGTGAGCAGACTTGTAAAACTTTTTAGATGCAATTGTTCAAAATGCAATTCGTCGATATGAACAATTTTGGCTTCCAATGCAAGTAAGTTTTTAACGAAAGCATGCCTTAAAACTAAAATGGCACAGCTTGATTCCTATTCTTTGAAAAAATGAAAAAAAGGTTTTGAACTTTGTTACTTTTTTTCTAAAAAATGTTCACTTTAGTAAAATTTGAAACACATTTTAAGCTTCAAACCCCTTTTAAAATTTTGTGTATACTTTTTCTTTATCTCATGTTTTTTGTGGAAAAAGCTAGTGTCAGATGGTCAATGCAAAAAAATAAAACTCCCAAAAAAATCTTTCTGATTGTTTTCTTTTTTTATCACAAAAAAAAGACAGAAACAAACGAATGCTGCAGGGCTCATAAGTGTTTTTCCCTATTCTTTTAAAAAATATAAGCTTGCTTTTCCGTAATCTTTGAAAAAAGAAAAGAAAGTAATAAAGAAGCATCTGCCTTTTTCTTTTGCTTTGTCTTCTGTCAAAAAATGCATTTAACTTTATCAATCATTCATTCACATTTAATCATTTATATCCTCCTCACAACTTAAAATAGTCCTATTGAAATACGAATGAGACAAAATCGAATCGAAGGAACATCTTTGATTTTTATCATCCAAATAATATCACTAAAAATGAATGACAGAACAATGACAAAAGAAAAATAACACCTGTTTTTGATTTTTTCGAAAGTGTTTAATTGATCGTAGGTGGATTATAAATGAATTAGACGAAAAAAAGTTTAATTTATTGCATGAAAAAATATAATATTTAGTTTGTTCCAATTGCAACTTCTTTTTGTTAATCCCCTAAAGGCAAAATGTTTATACAACAAATTTTTTTTTAAAATTTTAAACAAAAAACTAAACTTTTTTGTCGCCTTTCAATTTTTTTGAAATGGTTTAACTTTTTTAGTTTTGAAAAAATAAAGCAAATTCTTCGAAGAGAAAAAAATCTCAAGAGAGGCATTCTAAAATAAATTCCATTTTTTACGCAAACTTTTAATCTTTGGACTCATTTCATTTTGTCCATCAAGAAAAAACAAAGATCAGAAAAAGTTTTAATTCAAAATTAAAATTGCTTTTCTGACATGAAAATCTTCTTTCACCAAAAAGGGGCATTTGTAAATAATTTTTTAAATGAAATTGTTTTTATTAAAAATCCATTTTTGACGACACAAATAAAAAAAATTGGTTTTACGCTTTTTTGACTTCCAGAAAAAGGCTTATTTCTGTTCATTGATGGGGGTATTCAAACACACGAAATTTGCGTAGGTTGAACGCTTCCATCAAAGGAAAGAAAAGCTTTTTGGGCTCCGTCGGGAATCATTTCCTTTTTTGCATGTGTTAAAAAGAGATTTTTGAAGTAGATTCATCATTTTTTCAAAAATTGAGAAATTGCAACTATCACAACCATGAATCTCTGATAAACATGTTTTCTGTGACGTTGACAGAATTAAAAAATAGCTTTTTGATAAAAAGAGTATTTTCCTGGGATTTTGTTTTGCAATTAAAGCTACCGTAATCGATTAAAACAAAGGCAAATAAAAATCAAAAAATATGCATGTAAATATTTTATAGGCTGCAAAACCAGATCTCAATAACATTCCACCATTAGATATTCATTGGGTATGGCATTGGTAAGCTTATTATCATCATCCAATGACTTTGTTATTATAAAATTATGCAAATTTTAGTCATATGTTATCTCCAACTCATTATGAAGAAGATTGTAAATTAATATGTGGTACTGTAATCGATCATAAATTGTTGTCTTCGGATGAAATTCAGCAAAGATATGAACAATCTGTTTCAACATGGAATAATTTCTGTCCTACAGAGCCCTACGATTTTTTGAATTCAAATGCCCAACTCAAACCCCAAATAACTCCATATAAACAAATTTCAAGCTATGATATCGCGGCCGCGGTTCAGCGACAACGAAATTTTAATTATCAAGTTTCGCTGCCACATTTTACGGCACCAAAATTTTTGAAGGATGCCATTGATCGATATGTAAATTTTTTGATGCTTAAACAAACGTATCATGATCAATTTTTGACACCATGTTATGACTTTGATCTCTGCTGGCATACACATCAAGTTCATCCGCTGGCATATGAAAGAGATTGCACAGCAATTTTTGGCATGATTTTACGGCACGATGATTCTGTTAATGATCGATCTGTTAATTCAAAGTTGATGAAGGGGGAATCAGTTACAAAAAAATGTTGGACAACACATTTTAAAGAGGGCTTCTTTCGTCGGGGTTGTATGTATCGGTAAGTTTAAGGATACTGTAATCAAAAAATGTTGAATTTAAATATTCATATCTATACATTAAATTTTTTTTTTCAGAGGACATGTTGCACCAGTATTTCTTGGATTTGAGAATCAAGATATTAGTAATATTTCATATGGACATATCCATATTCCTTCGATATCTTTAAAAGAGATCCCAGTCCAGCGGGAACAATTACGACTAAAACTTTTGTATGGAAGTAAAAAGATTACCACATTTAATGCGGATCTTTGGGATAAACAAGTTACTCGGTCATCATTTTCTTTGGTGTGGCAGCCGACAGAAGGAAATTCTTCAACATCAATCGTAAAATTTCCATTTGAAAAGAAAAATCCCAAAGAATTAATTATTGAATTGGAATTATATGATAAAGTATTTTTACAAAAACGGGATGTTATAAAATTACAGGGACGTTTAATGCTCGAACAGGTATGGTATTTTTTGGATTTAAAATATCAAAGCAATCTTTACTGTGATAAAATAGAACGAGAGTGATACTGTAATTGCATAATTTAACAATTATTTTTTATAGTTATTACCACCACCAAATTCAAAATCTGCACAAACAATTACACAAATGTTTTTGGAATCCCCGGATCGTGAAAGGGATTTTAAGGCAAAAGTGAATGTGACAACTTCCATTTCATTGAATCGAGAATTGGAATTAATTGCCGGAGAATTTATTGAACAAACTTTAGAACCTGATAGTCGGTTGTGGACTTTGTGTCAAAGTGCAGCATTAAATCGGGCCGCCCTTCAACCTGGTGCTACAGTATACGTTGCAACTCACACGTATGAATAAAAATTTGCATATTTATTTTTTATATATTTTAAATTCTTTAAGGTTAATTGATGTTCGAGATGGTGCAAAATTTATTGCCCAAATTGTTCATTCTGCACAAATGTTACTTTCAATGGTTTTGGTATACGGTAATGAACAACGACTACTCTGTATGTCACATTTAATTGGAGCTGATAGTTTACCATCCAAAGATCAATTGGATCCAAATCTTGTAAGCTTAATCTTTGCGAATGTTTTAAATATCCCTTAAATTTTTGCAGCAATTTCTTCCACATCTTTCGTCACCGGATGAACGTGTTTTTATTGTCTTGAATAGAGATGGAGATTTTGCGATTATTAAAGGTCGATGGAATGGTTTCTCTCGAAAAATTAGCGGTGATAAACTTCATAAAGGAAAATCTGGATCCGCCGGGGTCCTAAATGTTGAATTATTTAATTTACTTCGAAATACGGTACAAAAAATGCAACTTCCGGGTGTTGATGGCTCAACTTTATTTGTTATTGGAGGTAAAAAATTTGCATATTTGTATAACAGTATTTTATCCCCATCTTTGTAGATGCCCAAGCTCGATTAAATGGTCGAAGAATGCATTGTCGATCAACCCAAACCGCGGAACATATTGCTTCAATCTTTTCAATCGGAACTTTATTCGTTCTTTGCAATCCGGATAAAGTTCGAACTCGACAAGATTCATCCCCAATTGGGCATCAATGCCAAAAATGGCCAATGACAATGGCATGTGGATACGGTAGACCAGTTCCATCCAATCGATATCTCTCACATGGACAAGATGGAGCTGTTGATATTACTCCGGCATTATTTGCCGTCTGTGGAGCATATGATTTCGGAGGAGATGTTGGTGCATGTGGTAGTTGTTCGGCGTGTAGTGCATGCGGGGCTAGTGGTTGTACCACGGGGGCAGCTGGATGTACGGCAGGTTGTGGGGCAGGTCTGTTTTTCAAGTTTCTTTTTTTGTAGATCAGTTTTTAAAAATTTTTTTCAGCTTGCGGAGGTTGTGGAGGCTGCGGAGGATGAAAATTTCAACAATTTCTAGAAATTGCTTTCAAAACAATTTTTTGAGCTTTAATTTTTTTCTTGTTTTTAAATATCCTTGTTTTCCATTTTCTTTCAACTTTTTCAAAATCTAAGCAAAACAATTTTCGATCAGTTCTTTTTAATTTAAAGAAAAATGGAACCTCATCAGAAATATTCGTAAAACTCTTTTTAAAAAATAGTTATAAATGGTCTCGTATTATAAATCTTCTTCTTTCTTCTTACTGTAATTTTATAAATGCTCGTGCTCTATTTGTAAATGTAACAAAAAGTAAATTTAGACAATGGAATCTGCTATGTATGAAACTTGTCTTTAATTTTATTGAATGAAAAAATAAATGTCTTTTTTCAATCCTTTTTTTGAGAAAAAAGGTGTCAAACAACTTTATCATTTTATCACATCATTTATTCTTACACTTTTTTGGATTGATCCCGTTTTAATCCAATCACACACTGATATCTAAGATATTTAAAAACCCGATTTAAAAATAGTTTTTCTTTGAAGAAAAAGTAATTTTACCCAATTTTGTTTAAAAAAAGAGAGGAGTAAAATGGTATGAAACAATTGCATTTTTTTATTTTTGAGCGGGAAGGAAAAAATAATTTAACATTTGAATGTACATCATTTGAAGGAAGAAGAACCGGCTCGAGGACGTTTAAAATAAAGGATGGAAAGATAAAAGAATTTTAAAAACTGACCATTTGAAAAACAATTGCAAGGACACGATTCCGAGAGAAAAGGGAAGGAAAGAGAGAGAAAGAAAATACTCAAGGGCGATCAGTTAGCGCCTTTTTTTCTTTCGAATTTTTTGTTTTTGAAAGTTCCTCAAATATATTGTTTCTTTGGTTAATATTTGTTACTCAATATATTTTTATTATTCATACAAACAAGACGGAACAGGTCATCATAATCATCCAGTTTGCACAGGTAAGGAAATAACCTCCTTTTTGCTTCTCTTAAAATTCATCATTTCTTGTATTTTTAGAATTGTTTTTTATTTTTGCTGACGAAAAGCTCTCCAATTCTCCATCAAATTTATTCAATCAAGTTTCTGACATATTTTTTGACCAATTTCTGTAAAGTTTTTGGAAATGGCTGATTCAAAAATAGGTTTGTTTGTTTGTTTCTATTTTTAACCTTTTGTATTTGTCATTTAATTTAATCACACTTCTTCTCAGTTCTAAAAATATCATAGTTTTATGTTTCAAAAAACAGAGAACAATCATTTCTGTTTATTACTCACCTTTTTAAAAAACACGGACAGTTTCATGCTTTCACAATCTTTCTTTCAAAAGAAACATTCAGCATTTTAGTTTTTGAGAATGAAAAAGTTTATGAATGTTTCTATTTTATTGTTGTCTTTCTTTGTTGTTGAGGGATTTTTGAGAGTAAAAAAAATTTTTAAGTATAAACTGACCATCTTCTATTTTAATGTTGTTGATGACGATTTTCTTCTCCATTGTTTTTTCTATGTTTTTTTTCATAGCAAAAATGCATAAACACATGTAAGCTTCAAAGATGAATGATAAAAAAAGTGTAGCTCTGATAATATCTGTTTTGTTATTTGTGTTAAATATTATTGTTCTGCGATTCTCATCAGCATAAAAAGTGCAGATAAATTTTCGAATAAAAATATAAACAAAGTTTTGCAAAGCTTTTTTGAAGAACTTGAAGAAGCCTTATCACTGATATTTTTCCGTAAAGAAATTCACCAAACTTTCATCTTTTATGTTTATCTCTCTTTTTGTCTTTGTTTGCAACGAAACAGGAAAACTCTATAATTCCATTTTTAGGAGGTGTATCTCTGATTAGACTTCAAAATACTTACATTTTGTTCTTTTTATCCTTTTCAATCAATGTTCTTTTCATTGCCATGAAAATCTTTTTGAAATTCTAACATCATTTTTTCCTTCATTTTATATTTTAAAAGTTTCTTTAAATAAGATACCATATTTTTTTGCCCTTGAATTTGTCTTTAAAATCGTTAAAATACTTTTTTGCTTTTATGTTTTGATACCAAAGAAGCTTTAAAGTTCTATAAATAGGCTTAAAAAATTGAGGTTCTTATCTTTCTTTTTTTTCTTTTGCTGTTTTGTTTGAGCCAAATGAATAAAAAAGGAAACACGAGTCCTTGGTAAAAGATTGAAAAAAGAATCAGTTTATCAGTCATTCATTCAAGTGATCAAGCAATCATTCAGTCATCTAACTTTTTCTTCTTTTTTCTTTATTTTACTTTACCATATTAACATCGTCATCATCATCCCATCAAAAAGAGCAGCTTAATTTTGGCAGTTTTATTCTTTTCTTTGAAAAAAATTGACCGATCAAAAATAAAGGATTTCTTTCGTTACAGTTTTTTGTCTGTGTTTTGACGCTATTATTCTACTTTACCATTGTTTTATTGAATTTTTTGTTCAAATTTAATTATATTTAATGTTGAAGGAAATGAGCTGTGTTCCAATTCGACAGTTATTGAGAAATAAAGGTAGCTTTTTTGTTAGTTACCGTAATCTTCTTTGATCTTTTCCTGTCTTTTCTTTCCTTATTTTTTATGTATTTTTTATATTTTAAATATTTTAGCAATTACTTCAAATGAAACAAAATCCAAAGATTCATCACTTGCATTACGGGCACAAAAGAAAATTCTTGGAAAATTAGCAAATCGTGGTGTTGTCAAACATTTTGTGAATGATGCAAGCCTTCGATTATTTGATGGACTTTTTGTGATTCTTAAAGATTATTACAATGAAAAAGATGCTTCAAAGGTTTGTATTTCTTTCTAAACTCTAATCAATAATATTATTAATATCTTAGACGATAAAGAATATGTTAAAAATTGCAATTAAATTGGGTGTAATGGTCCGTGAAAATCAATTAAGTCCCGAGCAACTCCGATATTTAACAGATTTTCAAAAGAAGCTTGAATCTTTGACTTTAACAATTATGAGCTTTGGAAAAGTTGATTATTCATATGACCGTAATTTTCTTTTAAGTCAATTGGATTCAACAAAATCAAAATTGGATATATTAGTTGGTTCAACATTAAGTGATAAATCAAAGCGACGTGTATCTCAAATTTTTGGACAATTATCTGATTCTCGACTTCTTGATGAAATGTTTATCAAAAAAGGTGCTTATCATGATCAATTTATGCGTCTTATTGATGATCTTGAAAAACTTGTTGATGGTGATGAACCGTGATCTGAAAAAATCTTTCTATGCAAAATCTATCAAAAACATGTTTTAAAATATATGGGTATTTTTTTTCGTTTTGTTATTTCTATTGTACTTTTCAATTATCTTTATGTATATATTATGTATTGTAGTATTTTTTTATTTACTTTGACATAAACGAATTTTTATAATTTTGGATTGTTGTGTTCTTGAATTATTGTGTCTTGTTAGCTTCCACTAAATGCCTGTGATGAAATATTAAATCCATTATTTTTAAAGATCACAAAAGATGTCTTTTTTGACTGACATGAGTCAGATATTAATTCTCCATTATCGAAAATATGCACAGAAAAAATAGCTTTGATGGATACGGTAGACAGAGTAATATTTATGTAATTTTGTCTAATTGGACATTATGCACTTTAGAGTCATTTTAAGAAAGTACAGAAAAATGACTGGCATGGATGTGTCGTTTAAAATGTTAGTTTTGTAAATTTTCATGTAAAAAACATTTATTAGTAGGTATAATACAAAGTATCAAAAATTTTAAACACGACTCTAAAAATATTCTCATTTAAATTAATAGGTTTTAAGAATAAACTTTTAAATTCTAGAGCAGCTGAAATTGTTGAAGAAATATGTGTGATAAGTTCAAAATTGTAATTACTATTTTATACGAGAAACATGTAAAATCTTTTTTAAAAGAAATAAGCAAATTTTAAATGGAAATAAATTACAAGTTATGAGTACAAATTGACATTTTTTATGACAAGTTTATTTAATAGTAAGTGTTCACAAAAGTATTTAACCGTTATCTTTTGGTAAAATTATTTAAATATTACTTTCACTGCATTTGAGCAAATCTGTTTTTAAACGAATATTTATTTAAAGACATACATCATACATATAAGATATTTTCCATCTTCTTAAAAAATGAATTTCTACCCTTTTATTGTTCTCTTTCATCACATTTTAGGAACAATTTTGGCAGTATTTTCTTTAAAATTTTCGGCAACAGTATTTTTCTATCGAAAATTGCTTTCAAAAAATACAAAATTATCCCCCGTTTTAATGTATTTCTTTATTTTTGCAATTATTTGGAGTATTTCAACGCTGATAAATAAAATTTATTCGATAGCATTTTGGCGTCCAGTTGATAATGAATACAACGCTTTCATACTGTATTGGATAGGATTTTTCCCGCAAATTTTAGGATACATTGGAAATATGTTGGATATCTTTCTTTGCACCGATCGATGCCTGTCAATTTTATTTCCAATGAAATATTCTTCAAAATATCAAAAATATTACAGTTTTGTGACTGTGTTTGGTTTGATA
Source organism: Panagrolaimus sp. LJ2414 (assembly GCA_024447195.1). Lineage (NCBI taxonomy): Eukaryota > Metazoa > Nematoda > Chromadorea > Rhabditida > Panagrolaimidae > Panagrolaimus > Panagrolaimus sp. LJ2414. The sequence continues at coordinate 718,527 of JAMRXY010000290.1, read as the reverse complement.
ATTTATATTACGGTATTTTTGTTGTTGAATAATTTCTTGTCAGGAACATCAGTCCCAGCATCTCCAACATCAAATTGCATAATTTTTGGATGCTTTTTAAAAGATCTTCCGAATTTTTATGTTACGAGAACTTTAATTGTGTCTTTAAATATTTTGGGTGGCTGTATTTTATTTTTGTTAATTAAAATTAAACTTAAAACTTCGGATCACCGAAATAAGCGATTGAGTAATACTGTAATAATTTTAATTGCAACTTCTTCCTTCTCCGAAATATTTCCTTCGCTTTTAGCAAATTATTTTTCAAACGTAAGTTTCAACCAAAAAAACAAATAAAAATTGAACTTTTAAAAATGATAGTGCTTATGAAAACCAAAATCTAAATTTAGTGTTAAAAAATACATAAATCCATTTTTAGATTCATGGCATCCGATTGAATGATATTATTGGACCATTTGGTCCAACTTTCAATTCAATAAATTTCACTGTTTCGGCATATTTATATTCAAAGACATTTCGAGAAACCTTCAAATTGCATTTAATCGATGTTGCCAAAATTGGACCTGCATTAAATTCAGTACGATGATTATTTATTCAGTTTGTTTAAAGCGAGCAAGAATAAACGGTTATTTTTGCTAATTTAAAACTTGAAATAATCAACAAAATTTAAATGTAACCTTCGTTTTGTTATTTAAAATGTGTGTTTGATTAAGATTTTTTTTAAGTTATTATTTGCAAACTAATTTTATCGCATAAAATGACCAAAATATGACTTCAATACAAAAACCATGTTTTTAAAACACATAACAGGACTACATTTTATGTAGACCGTTTTTCTCTAAATAAAAGAGCTTTTACCATTTTTGATAATCAAATTGTTGGAATCAAGTAAAAACGTGTGTTTTGTTTTGAAAAGAAAATGGCAAAAACAATTATTGATTTTTATTTTGATGTTATTTCACCGTATGCTTGGTTTGGATTTGAAGTTTGTCCTTTTTATGCAAATTTATATTTTAGTATAATATTAAATTTTAGGGACTTTTAAGATACCAAGATAAATTGAAAGAACAAAATGTAAAAATAAATTTGAAACCGTATCTTTTGGGAGGTGTTTTGAAAGCAAGTGGAAATCGACCTCCAATTTTATTACCCGCAAAAGCTCAATACATGCCAAATGATTTAAAAATGCTTTCAAAATATTGGGGTCTTAATATTACTCTTAATCCGGTATAATAATACAGTATACTGTATAATTACAGTAATATCATTCTTTTGTAGAATTTTGCAACGGAAGTAATTCCAAATGGGACAATTCTTCCACAAAGATTTTTAACTGCCCTTGAACAACATAAACCAGAATATTTAATTCCAGCAGCAAAAGAATTTTGGAAAAGAATTTGGAAAACTCATGAACCAATTCATGAAGAAGAAAATCTAAGAGAAGTACGGTAGAATTACGAATGTTTAAATCTAACATAAAAATTTAAGGTTGCAAAAAGCATTGGTCTTCAAAATGTTGACAAATTGATTGGAATGACAAAAAAACCTGAAATAAGAGAACTTTTGAAGGAACGAACAAGTGAAGCCGTTGAAACAGGAGCATTTGGGGCACCATGGTTTGTAATCCGAAAAGACGGAGAACCAAATCGATGCTTTTGGGGAAGTGATCGACTTCCAATTGTTTTAAATGAATGTGGAGTAGATTTTATTGGACCTTTAAAAAGCAAAATGTAACACAGTTTACATCGTTTTTATTCTTAGATATCATATTTAAATTGAATAAATTTCTATTCTACCGTAACCCAAGAAAAGTTGGCAAAAATAACAAAAATAAATGTGTTTTGGAAATTGTCCAACAAAATGTAACAATTTAGAAAACGTGTTACATTTGAAATAAAGTATCATCAGTTTTTTCCTCTCCAACACCCAACTGATCAAAATTCAAATCACTCGTGGTGAAAAAACGCTTTTTTCAAGAGATAAATATTGACAACTTTATTTTTTAGGCGTTAAAATTACATTTAACTTTATTTCCCAAAGAAGGGTAACACAAAAAACATCAAAGATTGGAAGAGAAGTATAATTAAAAACGAAAAATCAAAACATCATTTCTCCTATCGATTGCGTGCTTTTTGTATTTTTCTTAATTTAATTTTCATCCCATTAAGCTAATGACTTTTCTTTTGTTTTAGTAAGTTCAATCTATTGATCGTAAGCTAAATCCGTATGCTTTTAATTATCCCTCCCTGTTTTTTGTTGTTGTAACATGCGACTGTCAAAAATAATACATTTCATCTCACACATTTTTGTTTTTTTCTTGTCGAATGCAGTGTCATTCTTGAGCATCAATAGCACCTAAAAAAGCACTTGTGTCTCTCAGTTCGCAGTATAATTTTTTTGAAAAATTTGATTCAGATCCATTGTTTGGAAAATCCTTCAATTTTTTCTTTGCTCTTATTTTTTTCTCAATAATTTTAACGCATCCCATTTTTTTTTCTGCGCACGTTTCCATTTTTGTCTCAAAAAAACTTTTTTTTCCCCTTTTTTCACATCGAACTCATTTCCTTTAAAGCGACGCATTTTGTGGTATATGTTGGCAAAGTGGAACTAACATGCAATCACAAAAAAGCGGGAATTTTAAATTTTTTTAAGCAAAAAAAGCTTTGTTTTTTTCTTTGATTGTTGCAACAATTTTATAAAAAAGTATTATTTTCTTGTATTTTTTAATTTATAGTGATTTTTTTTGATAAAATATAACTTTAAAATGTATGTTAACGTGAAAAAGAGTTTTATCTTTGATGATAAAAGTATTACTTTGACCAACTTTCGATCAGTTTCAGATTTTGTAACGCGATTTAGTGATATTATTTGTGCTTATTTATCTTCTCAATTTGTGTTTTGTTTAGGACGATCTTCAAGATATGGATGGTTCCCTGATTCTCGGTGATCTCTTTCGAGCTTTTGGTGATTCAAACTGATAACTCTCTCAACTCTGTCATGGAATTTAATGCTTTCAATATCTTCAACACAGTCTCCTCGTCCTCAATTACAGTACTTATAGAGGTGATGGAAAACGTATGTATTTATATAATTCATTTTTGTAATTGATACTATCGTTTCAGGTTCTTGTGTAAAAGCTGTAATGAAGTTGCAGGAGAAGAAGCTTTCTGCTTTGGAAGAAAATGATCCACCTCAAAAATCCTACTGTAAAGAATCTGTCAAATAATGCTGGGATTCCTTGAACAAAATACAACTGGTTGACATTGAATTTTATCATTGGTATCTTTCTTATGCTATTATTATGTACAGTATCATCGTATCATGTATTTTAGATATCCCGAGTTGCAGTTCACTTATTGTCTCCGATCTATTATGAAAAAAGAAATCAAAGAAATCTTGTTTCAAAGCTTCAACTTTATAAACTCAAGTTTTTAAGATTATATTTTGTAACCTGTTTCTGTATTTGTTGAATAAATGATGATTGATTGAAATACTGTATTTTTGTATGTTTCTGGAACATTAGGAGCTGAACATTTTAATTTTACTTTTTGTTTGTCATTCAATCTTACCTTGATGTTTTCCATTTTGTATTATAAGCAGGGGGATTTCGGATCAGAAAGTTCCGGTTGTAAAAAACATGGTACAACAATCAAAACTTGAGAAGAAGAAGAAATATATTAGGGTCATGAAATGTTGAGCTGAAGATAATGAAATATCTAATTGTGTAAATTGGGAATAAATAGCAATTTAACTATCGCAAATAAAAATTTAATAAAACCTTAGCAGGTAATTCATTCTTCTACATATGAAAATCTGATCACAATGACTCATATATATGTTATTATCACAAATTCCCACAAAAATACTAAAAATCAAGCTCAAAAATACAAGAAAATAATACTTTTTTATAAAATTGTTGCAACAATCAAAGAAAAAAACAAAGCTTTTTTTGCTTAAAAAAATTTAAAATTCCCGCTTTTTTGTGATTGCATGTTAGTTCCACTTTGCCAACATATACCACAAAATGCGTCGTTGAGTTCGATGTGTTTTATATATTTCTTTCACATAAGATTTTGTTTGGATGTTGTTTCTTCGACCATTGATTGCGCTGTTTTTTACAAGGAATCCTGTCTTAAAAAAGAGAAGAAACAGATTTTGCAAAAAAGTAAGAAAAAACACACGCATTCGTTTCATAAAAACTTTCGTCATTTTTGCCCCCTTTTTTCAAAGTTTAAACAGCTTTGTTAAAGCTGCTTTTATTTTATATTTTTGATATATAGCATTTATACATATCGATATTATATAAAAGCTGTTGTTTATAAAAACATATGATGATGATGAAAAGAAGAAAAAAAGTTATATACGCCGCAGATTTCTTTCCTTTTAGTCTCACGGAAAAAAATGCAGGAAAACAAAGCAAAAACATTATTAGTAGGGAAAAAAGAAGAAAAAAAGAGATAAAATGAATGTAGATAAATGTTTCTTCCTTATTGAAAAGGAAGGGCAGCAAAAAAGTTAAAAAGACTGCAGTTGGGTGTCACACAAGATGGAAGTTCAATATTGTTTCAGGTTTAAAAACAACAATAATGTATAATTTATTCATTGATTTAAATAATCATGGTCCATAATTTATGGATACAACAGCCACAGAGATTTAAAGTTCAACACCAAAAATTTTTTTGGAAGAAGATTATAGTTTTATAAAAAAGCGTGTTGAGAGTTTTTACGATTTTGAGTTGTGACTTTTTTTTCTGCGATGTATCGAAGTCAGCCGCCGCCGCAGGCATAACTTCATCATCCAAATATATAACATATAATTTACTTTATACCCAACAATTTCTATGTGTTTTTTTCTCTGGATAATGCTTTCCCGTCCATACTGTTTTCATATAAAAAAAATCTTTCACATTTGAAGTTTTTAGATGACGACAACGACAAACTTGTTGTTGACTCATATTCAACAACAACAGCAATTTCGTCTCCTTCTTCTCCTTTTTCTTCTTGTTTCATCTTTTTCTCTTCTTCGTGTAACGAATCTCTCTCTCATCATCAAAAAAATTCAATCGGTTCTTTTTTCCATAAAAATATTCCTCACAAAAACACATTTTTTGTAAACTATAATCTTTTCTATTCTCCTTTTAAAAAAACTTTGTTTTAAATTTGCTACCATCATCATCAAATGATCGATTGATAATAATACATAAATGCTTGTGGCAATAAAACAAGCATATGAATTTCATGTATTGTTCTTTCTCTTCATCATTGTCTTCTTTTATTGCTTCTTTTGGCGATGTTTCTTTTGAAGTGTCTTTCTTGTGTATACGTGGAAATTATTGCATCGTTTTTATCGCTTTCCAGGACGCTTTTTTTGTTTTGTTCATAATACATTGATTTTTATAAGTATTTTAGACACTGATCGAATTTGACGGATACAATTTTTTCAAACAAAACGGTGTTCGTTTGTTTTTGTATTGTGAATATCGGCAAAGTTCGGTATGTTTTTATTTTTAAGGGTTTCAACCTTTATTAAATTAAGTAGTGAATTATTGAGTTTACCATTGGCAATTTATAGGGTCGATGGCAGATCATGCGGCGTCAACTTCACAAGCAAATAATTCAAATGCAACAAGTAAATTCCGAGCGTATGCAAGGGAAATTGATAAAGCATTAAAATCATTTGAAACAACAACCGAATGGGCTGATCTGATTTCGGCTTTAACAAAATTATGTAAAGTTCTTCAAGGTAGCAGTCGAAATTTTAGTGAAGTTCCAAAATCTGTTATTGTCGCAAAACGGCTCTCTCAATGTCTTCATCCTGCTCTTCCTTCAGGTAAAATGCTTTGCCAATATTTGTAAACATTTATATTTAAATATTTTAGGAGTACATCTGAAGGCCTTGGAAGTATACAAACAATTATTTACAATTTTACAACGTGGTGATAATATGTCCAAAGAGCTTTATTTATATGCAATTGGTCTTTTTCCATTGATGGATCATTGTGGAATTAAAGTTAAAACTGAACTTTTAACAATTTTTGAACAATTTTTCTTGCCAATGGGTGATAGCCTTAAACCTTCACTGCCTGGATTTATTGCAACTGTGTCTTTGGGACTTGAAGAAGGTACTGAATTCTTTCCTCGTTCAAATGATTTGCTACTTAGACTGATTGATGCTGTTGGGAATGAAGCCTTTTTTGCTTCATTATGGGAGGTATGATTCATATTCAATAATATGCACGTAAAACGTTCTTTTTAGGCCGTATTACATAGTCCATCAGTTCGATTACCTGCACTTTATTTTGTTAATTCAAGATTTGATAGAAGGAAGCCATTGGGAGAACAATTCTTGATGGTTGCTGGTGGAGATCATGTTGATCATATGATTGCAGCATTATGTGCAGTTGCAGAAGATTTCTCCGGGCCTGTATTAATGCATCGTCATTTGCTTGATTTTCTTCTTGCTGCTTTTCCACTAAATTCTGCTCATGTTACCCAATCTGATTTTGTACAACTTCTTCGTCGATGCCTTTTTATTGTTCTTCGACGGGATATGTCTTTAACTCGACGAATATATCAATGGCTTTTAAATAAATCTAGTGATTCTACTGCATCAATTCTTCCAACAAATGGTGAAGAAGAAGCTGCTGATATCCTCTTTTTTGATACATATTCTTTGCCGTTAATTAAATCCAGTATTGTTGAATTTCTTAAATTAGATACTGTAGAAATTCCAATGCCTAAATCTGTTATTGGTACCGCTGGCGGATCATATGAAGGTCCGAAGGAACATGTCACACAATATACTGAAGTTCGATTATGTCGAGCGTTACAATATTTCTTGGATCGACCACCATTTGGAGCAAAAATTTTGGAAGAAGTTTTGGCAATCTTTTTGGAATATTGTTGTATTCGAGATCAAGAGCTCATATCAAATTTAACGAAAAGATGTGAAGAACTTGATAGCCTTTTTTCACCTGATTGGAGTGTTCGAGTTGAAAATGTTGGCATTCATTTATCTGATGAAGAAAAGGTAAGCTCGGAATTGAAAGTGTAATAATAATTGATTATCAATTTGATTGTAGGAAAAGAGATTGGGTGAAATCATCAAAAATTTAAATGCTTTGTTGAATAATTTGGAAGTCGGATATTTGTGGACATTTTTATGCAATCTTTTTAAAAGACTTTTGGATTCAAGATACAAAAATGAAGGAGATGAAGAAGATATTAATTTAACGGATGAAGAAAGACAAAAAAGAGATTTTCAAGAAGAGAAACGTAAAGAACATATTGTTTTATTTCCTGTGGTATGCTTTTTTGCTCTGCTGAACAATACTGTAAAATATGTATTTTAGATGGTGTCATTTTGTCTTGAACATGTTCAGTTGGATAATCATTCAGATATTCGTTCTCTCTATTTACCACAACTTTTGCGTACAATTCTTTCTACAATTACAAAATATGGCTGTGATAATTTTACTCGTGATAATCTTGTTGCTCTACTTTGTGTTTCAAGAACAATCTTAGCTGAAATAAATCAAAGTGCTGTATCTGTTGAATCCGGAGGTGAGTTTTTTTTGGCAAATGTTTGAAATTGTGGTGTTTGTAAATTTGTTTTTCTTTTAGTCTTATTAGTTAAAGATATTGTTGAATCTGAAATTCCTGCCAATCCTGCCCCGTTTGCAAGGAGCATATCCGCATATGTTACAAAACATAAAATAGAAGGTATATAAATTCTTTTGTTTTGTGGTGTTCGTCATTTTTTTATGTTTTTCTCTGCCATTACAGTATTAATTAATGTTAATAATTTTTAGAACAAAAATTGATTGAATCATGTTTTAAAGCATGCTATGAAATGATTCAAGGTGTTTGTGATTGGTATGTTTCTGGAAGAGATCGTGATAAAACTGGTGTATTATGTGCTGCATCTGCATTTTTAAAAGATTTTGGGGATTTTCCTATTTATTGTTATGAGGAAAAAGAAAGCGATGCATTATGTGATCATGTTTCGTCTTCATCTCAACAACTCCCAAAATGGGTTCTAAAACTTTTGAAAGTTATTGATGTTGAATCTTGGAAAGCTGGACATGTTTCGGATTTTGATGTTCGTTCAAGGATTGTTGATTTATTAATTTTTCTTTATATTCGATCCTATATTCTTATTGATCAACATCTTGCTATTCAAGGACGTGAAAGTAATGATGAATATTTAAAAACTACATGGGCTTCAACAAAATCAACAACTACAGTACTTTTAAAGCCAATGCTTTGTAATGCTGATATTAAAGTTCTTGATGCATCAAAAATTTTTCAAGTTCGTTGTAGATTTTGTGTTTCTTTTTTAATTAACGGTTTTCAGAGTGTTAGCAAAGTTTTATGGCATACTTTGTCACTTCCTGAAGAAGCAAGTGAACATCAGACATCAGCATGTCTATTGCATCGTCTTCATTCAAGGAATTCTGTTGAATCAAGTAGTGACGTTGAATCAACGATTGTAACAGATTTAACATCGACAGATAAATCAAGATGCAGTGAAGCATGTCGAAGATTTCGTAAACTTTGGACTCTTACACGATCTTCTGTTAATGAAAATGTTTATGATGGAATTCCTTATAAATCTTTCAATAAAGTTATTATGGTTTTACTGGGTACTGTAGCCGATGATTCATTAAATGGGCGAAATTCTTGCTTAAAAACGGTTGCAACTGCTTGGTTTATTGATTGTGCCAAACACGGTGATCTTCCAAGAGTATTTCAAGTATGTTTTTTGAACATCGACAGATAACGCATTTGTTTCAAAAAAACTGTGTTTTTAGATGCTTGGAACAATGCTTTTAAATCCATCAACGTCTCGAATTTCAATTCAGTATATGACAATTGAATCTCGACTTACAAATGAAACAGTTAAATCAATGCCCGCTGATATTAATTGTCTTTCATTGGTTACAGCAAATGGTCGACAAGTTTTTCAACATGTTTTACACGATGCTGCAACTGCTCAAGATTTTACTCCACTTCCACCGGTTGATTGTACAAAAAATTCTGCATGGATTTCAGATCTTAAAAAGCATATTTACACTCCATCAACAACAAATGATACTTTTTCTGATTCTTTAAAGGTTTTGCCGCCAACTCCTGCACCAATAAAAAGTCACAAGCGTACAATATCAGATATTCCACAATTTGATGAAGATAATGAATCACTTGGTGAAATTTCTATTGAACTTTCAAATGCTGATCCCGATGTTGTTGATTGTATTTCCTTCTTAATTGATACTGTATGTGATGAAATTGAAGATTCCGTTTACATAAATGAAAGATTTAAACAAGCTGCAAGGGATTTGAATATTGCTGAATCATCAGCGGATTTACCATCAGTAAATAAGTTCTTCCAAACAAGCGGGGGATCGCCAACTTTACAACGTGAAGTACAGAAAGATAACAGTCATTATCGCAGAAGTTTACCTGCAGCTCTTCCGTCCTCTAATCAAAATATCACCGAGAAACAACGTGATGAACAATCAAAATCTTTATTAATCGAATCTGGTTCTGTTTCATCATCAAAAGCTCCCTCACAACCACCACTTCGTATTTCTGATAATATTAAAAGGGTAAAATGTGGTCATCGTCGACAAGATTCTTTACAAGAATCCATCTTTAGTACTCCAACACAAGATCTTCGGTTGGTTTATCAACGATGTAAACTAATTTTATAATCAATATTTTTAGACTTTTTGATCCATCAGAATTGCCTAAACTTACAGCTCCTGGAGATGATAAACAGCCATTGTTGGAAGAAGCGCAAGCTCATATGCTTCTTTACATGGAAAGTCCAAATACCGTTGATTTGGGACGTTCTGAAATGATTTTCCGAATTTTGAGTTCATTGTTGAGATCAAATCGTGGTGCAGCTTTAGGGAAAATGATGGTCCAGTAAGTTTTCATAATTAATCATATTTTCATTATTGATTCAATTTTTAGTTGCATGATTTTCAACAATACATCAACTTCACCACAATCTGCTGGAGGTGGTGTTAATCAGCTTGTTGAATACTTAAATCGACATTATAAAGCTATTCAAGGAGAAGATTTTTGGTTAAAAGCTGATTCTTTAAATGAAGGATCAAAGCCTCGACATTGCAGCTATTTTGAACTGTTTTCCACCATTGCCCTTCATTATCTTCGATCATATTTCCTTAACTCTCCCATTTCACCTGTAAGTGAAAATGATCTTACAACTTCATGGGATTGTAAAATTGCTGCCCTTGACTTCTTTACTGATCTTCTTCGAGAAGTTATCTTTATGATTAATGATATCAAAAGCCGTGAACTTGTTAACTCTATCCTGACCATCTATCGACAAACAAAGCTTCAACGGTGCTTAATTTCATTCTTGCTGACAGCTGTTCCAACTCCACGAACTCCAACTGATGTGTAAGTTTTTTTAAAAATATAACATAACTTTATTATTATCAAATACATCAACATACAATTTTATTTTACTATTGTTTTGCTGGTTTTGCTTGATTTTCAACACATTTTGCCATTGCTTCTGTTGCTTTATCGAGTTCGTCATCAACCGCTTTGAAGAAATTAAGCTAAAAAAACCCATTTTATTCCCCTAAAAATAACAACTTTAAATAGAAACTTACATGATGCTGTGACATTAATTTCATACAATTCATGTGATGTTGATGAACCTTTTTTGTTCGATCAACTTCTTGTTTGCAGGCTTCATAAGCTTTATTAAATTCATTTTTTGCAGCTTCAAATTTTACAAGCTTTTCTTCAGTATTCTTGTTTTGTACAGCTTTTCCTGCAGATTCCATTTGATCACGTAGTTTTCGGCATTTTTCTACATCTTTCATTAAACGTGGATAATCATCTTGTGCCCAAACTTTGACAGGAAGTAAAACATGTTCATAACATTCTTTTCGCATTTGTTTTTCTTTGTTTGAAAGAATTGAAAGTACTGTTGATGATGATGTGAGAACAGTTGTTAAACTTCCATCTCCAAAAGTGTTTGTATACTAAAAAAAAAGGAAATCCCTATTTTATCGATTTCAAAAGAAACGGACTTACTTTTTCACATATTTTTGAAACCGCTGAAATTTCTTCCACCTTTTCTTCATTCTTATTTGGATCACGCAATACCTTTTCAAGTGCTTTTACAGCATCTTCCGTACATTGTTTAGTTATCTATAAATGTCCTATTTTACAGCTATAACAAATTTAAACACAAACTTTTAAAGCAGTAAGAGCATCTTCAAAATCCTTTGGAAAAGCAGTAGTTTTTTCTCGATTAAATAAATTTCGCATTTTGTTCGATCTTTTTTCTTGAAGAAATAAAAAAACGCATACTAAAAAAATGATTTGTAATAATAACTTTATTGCAATTTGCATAATTTTGCAGTTTTTAAATAAATGACATTTTTTAGGGTCTCTGTTTCTGCAGATATTGCTGAATTTAATACTCGTGCATCTCGAAACAATTTTGATGATACGTCTTTTGCTTACCATCGAGCATTGCTTGATTTTGCATCAATTGTTATTTCATTGGAATATCAAATGAATATTGGCTTACATATTTATTCTGAACAGGTTTGTTGAAGTTACATTTAATAAGCATGATTTAATGCATCTATGTTTTCAGAATCTTCCAATCAATGTTGATAAAAGCTTTGTTGTTCACAAATTAAATTATAATACACCACAAAGTCGTGCAACACTTCGTGATCCACGTGTCCTTGTTGTTGAATTAAAGCTTTTTATTTCGGTTATTGTGAATGCGCTACAAAAGCTGCCAGGACGACATGAACTTTGGCTTCAATTTCTTGTTAATATTTTACCATTCTTGGAAAAGTATGAGTTTTTTACATGTATTTGTTGCGTTTATTCAATTAATGTTTTTAGAGCTTTGCCAACAATTTGTATACATGTTGTTGATCAACTTTGCCGAAATATTGATACCTGTGTTAATTATGCATATGGATATACAGGTGCAACAACATTTGATAACGCTTCAATTGCTGAAGAATCTTTAATACTTAATTCACCAAGACGACGTGCAAGTTTAACTTCTAATACTGAAGTATATCCAGAGAATTATGCTTTAATTGCCCTTGAAGCTTTAACAACAATTATGCATTACTGTATGCTTGAAACTCCATCACTTTCAAGTTCTTCAACAATGGGTGGTGTAATAACAACTTCATCGATAGCTTCGACATCTATCATTACACCGGTTGGAGGTTCACCAACTCATTCAATGAATGGCTTTCCTTCTGCATCTGCAAATTCCTCACAAAATGCATCTACAAATACAGCTTCTGGAAATAGCAGTGGTGCGGTTGTATCTGCAATAAATATGATTCCTGGAACAAAAGGCGCAACAGAAATGATTGGAAATTTATTTAATAAAGTTTTTACATCAAGTGAACAATCTGGATCGATGACATCATCTGTAAGCAAATACGATCAAAAATCAGCAGCAGATATTTGGAGACAAGCAAGAAATGAAATTTTGAGAAAGCTTCCACAATTTCTTTCAACAGTTTGTGATGTATGGGCTGTGGCACAGAAAGGTTTGCAACCTCGTCTTCCAATTGGTTCGGCTGAACAATTAAAACAACGTGTTTTTGAACTTATTAATCCTATTGCAAAGAGGCATCCAAATGCCTTGTTGAATGCACTTTCTGTTGTTTGGATGACTCGGGCACCGAGAAAAACTGCTGAACAGCTTGCAAAACCTGAAAGTGATCACCTTTTATTCAAGTACTCTGAAGACCAATTAACTATTGCAAATTTGTTGTTGGAACTTAAAGTATTACCCTTTCAACATGCCATTTATGCTATTGCTGAATGTTTGAAAGATTTGTATAAAAGTACTGGTGGCAAAACTACTACATTAACAGCGCCGCCAACCCATGATCGAGTATGTTTTGATTCAGTAGATTAAAAATGTATGTATTTATTTTTTAGACAACCGCATGTGAAATTGCTATGCTTGAACTTTTGCATGGATGTGTAAAACTTGTTCCATCAAAGGATCTTCATGAATGCTGGAGTGCTGTACAGTTTTTGATATCTGAAGCTCCACCATCAGGACTTTCACCTCGAGGAGTTTTCTTAGAATTCAAGTAAGTTCACCAAAAAATATCTTTATCTTATGAATTTTTTGCAGAATTTTGGAAGATTTTGTAAGTATTTGTGGAAGTCAAACAATCATTGATGATAAGCAGACATCTCGAAATATTCAAGAAGCATGCCAAAAATTAACAGATGCCGTAAATTTCATTGTTGGTTGGCAATTAGAAACTACTTCATGGTTGAAGCGAACAATAGTTGTCAGACAAGATACAGGATCAACAAAAAGTGGTGAAACTACCCCAATGATGGAAACAAAATCACTTGCAACTTCTCTGAATCCACCAGATAGTGCAGCTGCTTCTATCAAAGGTTCAACAATGAGTTTGGCTACTCGTGATACTCGATTCTCTTCACATTATGATGTTAGTGGAAATTCTGCCAGTCAACTTGTTCTCAATTCAAATTCATCTGCAAATTCCGACAAAAAATCAAGTTCAAATTTAAGAGCATCTTTGAAGGATACAAATAACAACAAGAAGGATCCTGCTTTCAGTACTCAAGCTTTGTTTATCCTTGCCGATGGGTTAGCTGAATTGATAGATTCAATTACAAAAAGCGAAGACAAAGAAAAGCTTTTACCAACTTTACAAGCAGTATGGGCAAATGCTCTTCCATATCTTAAAGTTAAAAATGCACGAAATGCAAGATTTTTCTTGGCATCCAGTAAATTTTTGGCTTCTCTCAGTTCATTTGCATATATGAGATCTGTATGGAAGAAGTCAGCACTTGATCTTCTCTTTGATCCATCGTTTTTCAAAATGGATATTCAATCGTTGAAGCAATGGCTTATTGTCATTGATAATTTGATGACAAATGAAAAAGCATGTTTCAAAGAATTAATGGCTAAAATTCCAACAACTCCAAATACTGGATTGACAAGTTTAATGACAAATAAAGATCAAGAATATGAATCAAGATCTCAAGCTTTGAAGCGCCTTGCTTTTGTACTTCTCAGCAGCCAAATGGAACAATATGGTCCACAACTTCCTGATATTCAAGGTTAGTTTGTTAATAATATTATATTTTTTAAAAAACAACTAATTGAATTATTTTAGAACGTTTATCTGATAATTTACGATTAAGTCAAGTTCCAACTGTTCATGCACAAGTTTTTACGTGCTTTCGAGTGTTACTTATCAGATTTCCAGCATTAAGTTTTGTATCAATTTGGCCACCAATGGCTACAGAACTTGTACAAGTATTGCTGCAAATTGAAACACAACTTCAACAAATTTCATGTGATGCAGTTTCAATGGTTTCAAATAGCAATAGCACAAATGATGATATGAAATGTAGTCGAGATGATCAATGGATGCAATTATATTTATCCGCTTGTAAATTATTGGAAACTTTATGTACTCTTCCTTCTGGATATGTTTCTCAATTTCAAACTTGTCATTGGGCTTTTATTAGTTCTTTGGTGACAAATTCAACAACTGATCCATTTGTTCCATTTGCAGTACGAATTCATCAATTACTTTGTGATAAGGTTCGTTTTATACTTTTCATCTAATTCATGATATTCAAATTATTTTTTAGTATGGTTCACTTTCAATTGACGAACAAAAGCTGCATTCGGCTTCATTACAAAATGTTAAAACGTTGAGCTCCTTCAGTGATTTGCGACCATTCTTCCATGCTCTTGCTTCTCAACATACAACTGTTGTTGCCGGTCTTACAGGCAATTCAATTCAGGTTAGACATTGCTTTTGATTTGAACAACATTAATTTTTATGTTATTTCAGCAAGAATGCTTTTTGCATGATGCTTCTTCAATAAATGGTTCAATGACTCTAAAAAGTGCTATCGCCCGTTTGGAACACAGTCTTTACGTTGATTTTGCTGAACATCTTCAACTTTAAAATTTAAAGTAAATTTTATCATCATCTGTGTTTTTCAATTTAATAGGATTTTTAAGCAGCTTCTTCTCTTTTATCTTTTCTTTATTATTTCTCGCCAAATCCGATCTGTGATATCATTCTATAGTCAATCATACTTTCATTGAATACCGTTTTGTGTTTTTTAAAATTTTTGTAAAAACTTCTGTCTTATAAATAATTTATTATTCTTATGGTAATCTATTCCTTATCTTTGTGTCTCTTCTTCTTGTACATGCTTTTGGTATAATTTACGTGTTTGGTATTATTTAATTTAAAAAAAGAACTTAATTATTACTTTAAAATATCTTTCTTGTCTTTTTTTTAAATTATTCATTTGGGTTAAGTTTAAAGCGATTTATTTTGGACTTTTCAAAATACAGTATCACTTTAAATTTTTTATATTATGTTGGTGGCTAGTTTAATTTACTACCTATCTTTGTGAAAAAAAAATTATTTTATAAGCTTATGTATAGAAGTTATGGTACATACATGAAAGATAAAATTAAATTTGTATCCAGATATCCATTCATTAAGAAAAAAACAATTGAATTCAGCGTTCTATGAAAATATCATGTCGCCAACACAACTCTGCAGAGAGGCTACAACCACTTCTTTTCGTTACAGTAACCCGAAATAAAATTTTAACCAATTTTTTTTCTTGTCTCTTTTTTATGTATCAACAATGGACACAACTTGTATTTAAAGAACTGTAAAGTAATATTGAGTAAAACACCGTTATAAATAGACATATTTATCTTAAGATTTTAAAAGTTTCAATTTTTATTTATTAAATAAGAAAAAGAGATATATGATAAATATTTAATTATTATTTCCTAAATATTATTAAATCATTTAAAGTTCTAAAAAGGTAAGAACTGATTTCTCAGCAGCAGCAACAGATTCCATCCATTGAATAACTTTTAAAAGTTCATTGTTAATCCCTGGCAAAATTTCAACCTTGTGCTTCAACTTCATTTCTTCCTTCATTTTTCTTTTCCGGCATCGACGAGTTGCTTTTGCACCCCGTTTTTGGCTAAGAAGTTTTTTACCTGATTTGGTGAAGATATCGCTTTCAGATGCCAATGTGCTCATATCAGACTTATCTGGATTAAGACGATCCCGTGCTCTTAAAAGCATAACTTTGATTTCGCGTTCCTTCGTTGGAGAAATAATTGTTTGATTTTTCAACATTAACATTTTTTCATTTAATTCTTTGTTAGTTTTCATTAATTCATCAGCTTGTGCTTTTAATTCAATTTCTTGTTTCTTTTTGTTTTCGGCATACTTCGTCATTGTCAATTTTCGTGCTTCAGTTATTTGATAGGGAAATATATGTGTTAGTCCAGGACCCGGTTTCTTTAACAACTTATTCAATTCATTGTCAATGTCCGCGATGGGATTTGATCTTTCGATTTCACTGTCTGGAAGTGATTGCTAAAAATAAGTTTATTTTTAATAAATGTACAAGAATCTTTTTAGTATACTGTATAATGTTGAGGATAAGCTTGAACACCAAAATTGACACGAATATCCCCTTGTTCCATCCGAGGCAACTTTCAACAACAACAGCAATAGAAAATTCACCAAATTTAATGATTGCTTTTTAGCGAAAGTGAAGACACTATTTATTTGGATTGGAAAATGTTAACTCTATTGATATTTAACTTTCTCTGAGGCGGAAAATAAAAGTCAAGTTTTCTCTTTTTTGTTGACGATTACGCGATTTTTTTTCAATGATAAGGAATAAAAATCGCGTAAAGTCATTAATTCTCTTGAAAAAGTGAACTTGATAAATATTTTTTGTGACACATTTTAGAGGTCCAAACATACTTTGTTCCTCTGGTTTTTGTCTGTCTCATAAACACATTGATTGATGACAATGAAAAAAGAGGAGTGTTAACTTGATCAAAATAGAACTTTTAATCAAATGGGAAAAACATTTGCTTTTTTCTCCCTCGTGATTTTTGGTTTTTTACGATAGTTTTTTGAACAAAATAAAAGGATTTGAAATAAAGTCATATTAAACAAATTTTAATTAATCATAACAATATAAGCAATTTTAACAGCACTTTTGATACAGTAAAACATTAATTTGAAGAAATTAATTGTAATATTTTCAAACTTATTGATATTACAGTATCTTGAAGAATTAAACATCATGAGATAAGTGGGTTTGAATTCCTTGATAAATTTGTGCTGGTTGATATCACATGATGCATATAAAATATTTTATTTTAGTCCTCTCCTCTTTTTTCAACTGCAAAACAGCAACAACATTGATTGATGATGAAAAAAATATGAAAAAAAGGCAAGCAGGAAAGAAAGAAAGAGTTGGTGTTTGTCGTGCGTACATTTCTTGATAAAAATTCTTTTCTTTTTTGCTGTCATTTTTCTTTCCCCTCCCTGAATTCAGACCTGAACAAATGTTTTTGTCGTTAAAAAATATCAAGTAATATTGATTTTTGACTGATCTTTGAGTTTTTTAAATTAAAATTATTTTGATTGAATAAAATGGTTCGTATTTATTGTTTAACAAGTATTATTCAAGATAATGAATCCAAGGATTCTGAATCTGTTCCAAGAGTGGAAAATAATCAGGAAGAAGATTTCTTTTATCCTGAAAATAATACAAAAATTGTATTGGAAAAAATTAAAAAAGATCCAAATGAATTTATTGTTTATCGTTTAACAGAAATTTGTATTGGATATCATTTAATATCAGGTGGTAAAAAAATTTATTTAATGCTTATTTACCGAAAAGATACTGGATTAATTGTCATAAAAATGGTGGTATGCTAATTTTATTGCCAAAAATTAATGAAGACCAACTCGAGATTGTTTAGCCTGGTTCTGTTAGTTTTAAATCAATCACAAATCAAGTATTTGAATTTAAAATTGAAACATCGAAATTATATGATTTTAATTTTTTAATAAGATTTCGATGTGTAAGTTCTAATTTTCCAAGTTTTTTAAAGATTTTGGAAACAAATGACACTTTCAAATATACAGATTACCGTAATAATTTTTTTTTCAGATAAAGAATACAAAAGTTCGAATTATTTCTGAAGAAGAAATAAAATATTATGAAGATTATGCCGATAAAATTGAAAACTTTTCAAAAACAAATCAGGGTTTGTTTATTTCACAAATTATTGAAATTACAGTAATCAAAAAAAGAGAATTTTTAGATTTACAAGAAAGTGCATTTGGAATGTTTGAATTTCATGTACCAAATGAAAGTTCTCCAAAAGTTTTAAGGCAAAAAGTACATGATATTGACAGTGCAGTAAATTTGTTATGTGATCCAAAAACGGGAAGCGTTGAAAATGTTTCAATAAATTCAAGGCATTCTCAGAAAGCAAAATGTTTATGTGAGTTTTTATAATTGAATAAAAAATGTTTATTCAAAATATTTTAACAGGGATTACACAACCTCTTCGAAATATTCACCCTTCGTCTTCAAAGGCGGCCAATGTTGAAAGTGATACAAAAAAGATTAATGAAGATCAAAAACATGTTGAAGAAACAGAAAAACGTTATTCTTTTACTGAATCCATCCAGAATGATGCAGAAGTTAAAACTTTTGAAGAATCTGATATAAACACCATTGAAGATAATGATGATGATATTGTAGCGGAATCATCACATGAAAGAAGAGAAACAAGTGAAAGCAGAAAAAGAGGTCGTCCACGAGCGTATGAAAATGAAACAGAAAGGAAAAAAGCCAGATCAGAAGCTTCAAAAAAATATAACGAAAAGAAACAAAATCAGTTTGAAGTTTTAAAAGACGAAGTTGTTTCAATGGAAATAATGAAAGAAGATTTAAGTGAAAAGTTTAAAAATTTCGTGAATTTAGGCAGGTATCATCAGCTTCCAGAAGAAAAAAGACGTTGGATTCAGAAGGTATTTCAAAAGATTAATGAACGTAACAAAGAAGAAGAAAGAAATGCACAGAATTCAATTGATGCTTCAGATGTTGTCAATACTGATTTTCAAGATGGCAGAAATAAAAAAGAAGATGAAAAAAGAAGAGAAGAAACTGAAGTACCTCAAAATTCAACTGTTGAATCTGAAAAAACTGGAAAATTTTTAACGAGAAGAGAAAAGCAGCGATTAGCAGTTCAACGGGCTCGTAAACAAAGAAAAGCAGACATGAAATTATTTGAAAAGAGGAAAAAATTCAATCTTGAACAAATTGAATCATTGAAAATGTTAATGAAATATATCGAAGATGCTTTTGAAGCAGAATCAACGTCAAGGAATTTCGCAAACGCTGAAGAAATAAATAACGAAGATAGTTCTCGACACATGGAATTAAATGTTAGCAAAAATATGGAAATGGACACAATGGAAATCGACATATGTCAGCAGCCCCCACCATCATCGTCTAACGAATATGCTAATTTAAGTCAAGGGAAAGCGGATACTCCTATAAATATTGAACTCAACATAAATAAAATTAACAAAAACGATTATGAACGGGATCAACATTGTTCAGAAATGGCGTCAAATATTATTTCATACACACCAGAGTCCAATATTCGAAACAACAATGAGAAACCTGACATAAATATTACAGATGTCGATGAGGATCAAAGATCATCTAAAATATCGTTAAACGAATGTGGTGATGAAATAAGTTCATGTAAACTCGTCATTGAATTATTAAAAGTTATTGAAGAATGGAAAGAAGAAGATTTTGATGTCACAAATTCAAATATAAGAAAACGTCGTGAATTTCTAAAAGCTAAAGAAAAGAAATATCGACAAAAAAATGAAACTTCAAATTTTGCAAGTTTGACAAGGCTTAAATTACAAAGCTGTGGTATTACGGTAGTTTGTAATTGCTTCTTTCAAATGTTACCCGGTTCTTTAACGTTTTTGGATTTAAGCAAAAACAACATCACAAATATTTCAAAATCAATTTCAAGATTAATTAATTTAAAAGTGTTAAATTTAGCGGAAAATGAAAATTTGAATAATGATGGAATTCCATGGAAATTTTTGTCGCCAACTTTAAAAAAGCTTGAATTTGAGAGAAATTCATTGCTTCAAATTCCAGATCTTTCAAAATTTCCAAATTTATCATGGCTCAAAATTAATTCCAACAAAATTCAAAATATCTCTGATAAACTTTTAAAATTTCAATCAATAAATTTTCTTGAACTTAAAAATAATTATTTATCAACACTTCCATATGGATTTGAAGACCTTCTGTCGCTACAGTATCTCAATCTGAGTAATAATTGCTTTCACAATGAAAAAGAAAATTTAGAAGAAAAATTATGGAAGCGATTACCCCCGAATATTTCAATCTTGATATTGGATGGGAATTATTTATGCAAATTTCCTTGTTCATTAAAACCAAAAACCTTACGTAATTTGGCTTTGAACAATTGCAACCTGGATTTTATTTGTCCATTTTTAAAAACTTCAAATTCAACAGAAATGATTTTGGAAATCCGAAATAATCCAAACATTAAAAATTTGCCATTTATTCCCCAGAAATTTTTTGGAGAATATCCACGGAATTCTGAAATTTTAAAATACAATGTCGGAGATTTTAAATTAGCCAAATTTAATTTGGTTACGGATAACGAAGACCTTATTAATAAAACACAAATGAAGACAAAAAATAGGAAGCCATTATTTGAATTTAAAAATTTTGAAGAAATCAATAAAAATTGTTGTTGCTGTAAATGTTGTGCTGGATGTGGCACAGAAATCATCAATAATAAAATGATTGAATCCTTATTAATCATGGATTTTAATTTGTGTATTATAAAAAGCGGGAATACTTTGGATGTTGATAAAAATGAAGAATCTGTAAATGGAAATGTTGAAGAAATATTTAATAATCAAATTACAAAAATTGAGGCACAAATGGTGGGTAAAATTTGAGTTTTATCATTTTTAACACAAATTATTTAGAGAAAATATGGTGCACCTGGCAAATGGAAAACTAAAATAAAAACAAGATTATGTCCAAAATGTTTGGAAAATTTAAAAGATAAAATTGAAAAAACAACCTTTGAAAATTTACATAGAAATAAAAAACAAAAATCAATCCACAACGAAGATGAAAGTAGTAATGTTCCATATTTAATTCCACAGCGTCATTCATATGCTCAATATTCTGAACTTCATTATTCCCCTGATTCTGATTGTCCCCAAAGTTCAAATACAAATTTAGAAGAACATTGTTCATCTCAATTCATGTTTTATGAGCCATATGGAACACAACAAAACGTTATTTCTCATTCATATGAAAAGTTTCAAGCTCCTTCAAACTACAGTCAAAATTTTTCTTATTCATCAGTACAACAGCAGCACATAAAAGAAGAAAGCGTTGATTCAGAATTTAATTTGTTTCAGCTGACATCACAACAATCACAATTACCATCTAGAAATACGGTAGAATATGAATATTTGTATCAACAGGCTTCAAACAATGTCGGACAAAACATGAATAATCCTATTATTTCACTGAGTTCCAGGAATAGTAAACTTAATTCAGAAAAAAATAATGGAGAACAGCTTAATAAAAAATTATGATTCAAACAATTGTGGAAACAGTCCATTTTTTACACACAAAATGTAAAATATAAATAACCTCATAAAGAAAACAGAATAAATATGTCGCAAAAAGCACACCCATTGTAATTATAACTTAAAGTTGTAACATAAAAGTACATTCAAAAATGAATAATACTTCAGTAAAACCACAGATTTTTTGAACAAAAAAATTTATAAATTTTGATCATATTAATACATATAACATTAAAAAATTTAATGTTGATGTTTTTTAATGTTGTGCAATTCATCGTTGAACTATGATTCGGTTTTGAAGGACAAGATGATTTGGATTATGATTTTAGAGCACAAAAAATGCAATTAATCTTTTTATTTTGCTTCTGTTTAATTTTCTGTTCTTTTTTTGTCAATTGTTAATAACTTGAAGTATCAATTGATAAAATATTTATTTATACAATTTCGATTAATTTAAAATATTTACAGTTTTTCTCAATTCGTTTTTTCTTTCGTAATCATCGTATCCCGTGCACGCCCATCATTTAATTTTGCAGTGTAAAAATAATTATATGATCAAAATTTTTGAAGTTGTATTATATTCTTATTAATTTTAAACATAAAATTCTTTCTCTGGCGGCTTTCCCATTGGCATTATCATTGATGGATCTAAGACGTAACTTGAACGATCACGACGGCATCGAATATAACAAATTAACGATATTAGAATACCAAAAAATATAATTATTGTTAAAACAAGAATCATCAATTGACTGGTTTTTCCTAATCCAAATAACATTTTCATGGTTGTTTTTTTGTGAGAATAAAATTTTGGCTAAAATATTTTTTAATATACTTAGAATGTAATTAATTAATAGAAAAAAATAATAACAAAAATGCATGGCTTCAAAATAAAAGAAGACGGCCACAAACAATTGTGAAAAAAAACAAGCGTGTTCCGGCGTGTTTTTGGCAATTAACAAGCATCTCTTAAAATGCCAAAAGGGATATTTTTTGAAACACAGAAAAAAGAAATGTTAAATTAGAAAGAAAAAAATTGTTATTGAAAAACATAAATAAAAATGTGTATGCAAAAGAATTTTTATCTCACGCTTCTTCGGTTCCATTTCAAAAAAGTCAAAAATATAAAAGCAAACCTTCGACAAATTTACTGATTTCATAAAAAAGATAACTTTTACGCCTGATAAATCTGTTGCTCATTGTTCTTCCTTCTACAGAATGACGCTTCATCGATGATGAAGTATTGAAAAGAACAACTAAAGGAGTACTGTATCAAAAGAAGGTTTTTTGAAAAAAAACCAAAATTCTGCCTTCAAAGATGATGGTCTTTTTTGGAAATTTTTTTGAGATGTTTGCTACATTCAACAACCCCCTGAGGAAAAAAAAGACAAAGCAACATTAGATCATTTAAAAAAACTAAAAACCCTCCTTTGAATTTCAAAAAAAAACTACCAAGAAAAAAATTGTGAAAAATGAAACTAAACTCTTTTTAAAACTTCTAAAACCGCGAACTTTAATATGATTCATACGGTAGTTGACTAGAAAAGTGATCTTCATCAACAAAATTTCACAACAGAAATAAAAAAACTTTTATATTTTATTCTTCTAACAAGCTTAAAAAATAAAATTATAAAAGAAAAAATGGATTTAAAAATAGAAAAAAGGATTACTTTTTGAAGATCAAAGAGAAATTTTTGCAATTAGCGACCGAATATACAAAAGTGGATGGAGTGAGTGCTGCTGCAACAAAAAGATTTAGAAGAAGAAAAGGATGCGCGCCTCGAATAAAAGCTTCTTTCTTTCAAAAAATAAAAGATAAAAAAAACTTGAAATAAAATCTTTGTATTATAAAATTTCTTGGAATGGAAGGGTGGCTGAAAGAATGAATTATTCATTAAAAATAATTTATTTTTTCCGATATTTTTGTTGAGGCTAAAAATAAATAATAGGAAACAAAAAAAAAGAAAGTTTGTAAACTTCCATTTCCACAAAAAAGTAGCTCACTAAAAGTCATGGACATGTCAAGGAATGCCAAAAAAGAAAGAAGAAAGAAAAAAGGCGGCAAAAGTTTTTATACATAAATAAAAACAGCGTGAACAAAGTTCTTCTTCTTCTTCATCATCATCTTCATCTTCATTGGCGTGTTTTCAAGTTTTCAAAAAAGGGTAAAAAAAGAAAAATGGGAACACTTGCAAGTTTTGTTTCCCCTTTTTTGAAAGAAGAAAAAGAAGGGCATTTGGAAGGCGCGAAATCAATGCATCAAAGGCGTCAAAAAACCCAACAGAAAAGCCTATTTTTTTATGGAAGAAGATGAATGCAAAAAGAGGAAAGACTCCTAAAAATAAACAAAGAGCAAACCAAAAAGTAGCTGTTTAATTTTTAAAACTAGAATGAATTTATCATTTCTTTTTTCCTTTCAACTGGTTACAGACATTTTTTTGTTGTTGTTGAAAAACGAAGCTTCTTCATTTTGACCTTTCCCTTCTCAAAGAAAGACACGAGGACAATGACTTGAGTACTTGAGCACTTGAGTTTTGTGCTGTTGAAAAATGTCTGTCATATTTTTCTTTATTTTTTGCTTTTGCGCAACCGCTTTTTTCGAAAAATAAATTTTGGCTATTAATAAAAAAGATGTGCCCTTTTTTATTTCGGTTGTTATTTGCCTTAACATTTTGTTTTAAGTCATACAAAAAACAAAGAGCAATCAGACACAAATAACAAATTCACAAAATTTTAATAAAACAATACTGTAAAAAGTTCTTTTAAGAAAAAAACAAACAGAAAATTTGAAATATTTCAGTTTTTTGAATTTTCTTACAAAAACATCATCAATAAAACCAACTTTTTTAATTTTATAAACGGAGATCGGAGCGATATGCAAATTTTCCCCTGTCATACGTATAAAGGCAATGCTCAAAATATTGACATCTTCATTTTTTTGTCCTCTTAATGCCAAGACGTAAACCCAACCGAGCCGAGATATCCCCAACCCCCAAGGGCTAGGATTTGCCTGATTTTATGCAAATTTCTCCCTTGTTGATGTTTATTGAAGGAGCTCACTAGTTGTATTTGATAGAAATTTTAATTGCAAAGTTCAATTTCAATATAAATTCTTTAAAACTAGTTGCAAAAAATGATAGGATCAACAAATAACATTTGAAAAGTTTAACACAAAATTGGATTTCACAAAAAAAGAGTAATTAATTCGAAAAAGTATATGTAAAAGGCAATTGAGAAAGTGACATTTGAATTATCCAGAAATTAGGTGACAATGAGGTAGGGAGAGGAAAGGGGTAAAAGAAATTATCATGCGCTTTGATATTATTGTCGGGAAAAAAGCTTTGATCTTTGTTCACCGAAGGGGGTATAAAAATTATGATTTTTTGGTCACGGGATTTCTAGACAATCCCATACGATTGATTTTTGGAATTCATTCAATATCACTTGGTAATTCAATATTTTCATCGTTAACAGGATCATGGGAACCGGCTCCATTCAAATCAGCAACGATTTCGATTCTGCCATTCTGGGACATGACGTGATTGAAGGTGCTTCGGGGAATGAATGAACCATAATATTTTGCTGTTCCATTAATGATGTAGTAGAATTGGATTGAATTAATTTGAGCTTTTGCAGTAACATTTTCTTCCCGATGCATTTCCGCATTTGCATTTTCATCAAAGCCATTGAAAAAAAATATTATCTGGTGTACCACAAGGTTCCAAAATAGGGCCCTTATTATTCTCATTTTTCATTGGTGACTTAATTTCATTCTGTGCAACTCCGGGAGTTGAGAATGAACTCTTTGCAGATGATCTAAAAGCACTTTCTGCTTCACTATCAGCTGATGATTCACCGCTTCATACATTTCTCGGCAAGCTTGAAATCTGGACAAACGAAAATGAGCTTGAGGTTGCTCCCAACAAATGCAATGTTTTGCATTGCCTTCCAAAAAAGAACCCGAAGATCTCTTATTTTTTCAACGGGTATAAACTACCAAATAATCAATCTTCGATAAGAGATCTAGGTTTATTAGTTTCCGATGATCTGAGTTGGGAACCTCATATTAACAAAATTACCAAAAATGCAACATCACGCCTTTTCATTTTATTTAAAGCATTAAGATCCACTTCACCTAAGCTTCTATTACAAATGTATCACACGTATGTTCGTCCTCTTGTTGAATTTTCAACTCCAGTTTTCAACCCCTCTTCGAGGAAACTTGTTGATAAACTGGAGAAAGTTCAACGTATAGCAGTTCGACTTATTTTTTCAAGATCAAAGGAACTAAGACCGTATTCCAATGCTCCATATGAAGAAAAACTTAAGATGTTAGAAATTGAGTCCCTAGAAACTAGAAGAAATAAGTTTGACCTTTCATTCCTTAATGATTACATCTCTGGTAATGTTAATTTTAAACTTAATCTTACAATTAAATCAACCATTACCAGAGGTGCAAAAGAAAAACTCATTATTCCATTAGCCAAAGGGTCCATCAGGTCAAATTACTTTTCGGTACGGGCTTCCAAAAGGTACGTAAAACTTCCTCGAGCGATTCAATATACTAATCCTAAAACCTTTAAAAATCAACTATCAGCATTAAAAGTTTAAATTTTAAGGACTTAACTTCTTTTTAACATTCTATTATTTGTACTTAATAATTGTACATCGCCTTACACTTATGCCTTAATATTAAGATTCCATTCACTAAAATTTTTATTGTACTTCTTCTTTCTTTTCTCTTAATTGTATTATTTTAGTTGAAAAGTGGTTGAAAGAGTTATTTTAATTTATTTATTTATTGTTCGTTTAATTTAATTCTGTTGTTTATTTTTTTCTGTATTATGTTTAATTTCAAATCAGTATGCGTTAGGGCATGCAAATAAATAATTAATTAAATTAATTAAGATATCGGAGTGAAATTCAACGTCTTTAATTGGAGGGCTAACAGCTGATCCTTTTCTGAATGAAGCTTTTATGTCAGAAGTCGTTAATTCCCAGCTAAATCCAACGGTGGCATCAGTCGCATTAAACTAAAAAAAGGAAATTATTTTATACCAGAACAAAGGCCAAAGCAAAAATATTACCTTTGATGTGGTTGTTCCTATTTCACTTGAATTAAGTATTGCGCGATTCATTTCATTTTGATCTTCACAGAAAGACATCACGTGAAAAGTATTTTGACGGCAAACAGGAAATTTGGGTTAAGTAGTGATTCTGAAAATGCAAAGTTGAAAGCATTTAACGATAAAACGGCAAATATTAATTTCATAATGCCAAAAATCAACTTTTTTTCAAAAAGAAGAACACGACGTTATTTCGCAAACATTTTGTCGAAAGAAAAACGTACTCAACAAAACTTTTCATTTTTAAAATTTAAAAGTTTCAAAATTTAAAAACAACATCAAAAATTGTAAAAAATGTGCGAAAAAAGAAAAAAAGTATAAGCAAAGGTCAGAAATTTCCTATTCGTGATTTAAACTGATCGTAAACATTTAAAAAAAATCAGTTTTAAAAAATTGTCGCTTCCAAAATCAGTAAAAAAAATGTACTTAACAGTAAAATATGCTTCCAAAGAAGACGCAAGAAAAAAATGAGAAACTGAAACTTAAAAACACTAATTAAATACTTTTACAAATTTTGAAGCCATGTCTAATATTATAGAAAATGACAAATTTAACAAACTTCTAAAAAGTTTTTTTTCAGATTTTATATATATTTAAAAAATTATTTTTTTGATCGAAACTTTATTTTTTAAAAAAACCTTTTCATACTTAATAAATGCAAGCCATTTATCAAATTCAAAATTGGCAGAAAAATAAGAGAATGTTGATCGACGGACACAAAACATTTTTTCTTCTTATAACTGAATTTGCCATTGTGGCAGTAAAATGGTTTTCTTACAAAAGAAATATCAACTTTCTCAATCAAACAACAATGAAAAAGAGTAAGATGCAATAAAAGACAGAAAAAAAGGGTAAAAGGTTTTTTAATATGGGGAACTGATTTTTATTCTTCAAAAAATCAGAGGTTTGCATTTTTATAAATGTCAGTAGGAAACAAAGGAAAAAAAAGGAAAAACAAGAAGATGATGTTTATTAAAATAAATTTGTTGCAAAAATAAAAGGTGACCAATGAAAACGGTTGAATTTGGCCTTATTTAAAAGAAGGATCTGTTAAAAAATTTCATTTGGATGTGATTTACATCATGGGAAAGATAAGACAAAGGGTATATGAACCATACTTTTTTTTCAAAAATTCAAAAAAATAACAAAATAATTAAAAACCTATGCCTCATTTATATATCAATACTTAAGATTTTCTGGTAGATATTCTCTTAAATTTGTTTGCATGTTTTGATTAAAATAAGTCTAAATAGCTTATTTTCAAGAGAATGTGTGTTACTGAATTTCAAAAAATGATGTCTCTTGACTTTTTCAATTACGGTAGTTATTTGCTACAATATTTTATTTTAAGTCACTAAATACAAAATGATAAATATAAAAAGCAGTGATGCAAATAATGAGTTTATAAAATTAATAAAACAATACTTTGACATATTCTTAAAGGGGGATTTCGGGATAGAAGAAGCTTTTCTTAATTACAGTACTCCGCCATGCAATATTGGGGAATGAAAAAGTGAGTGCGACAAAAATGAACGAATGCATTCCCCAATATTGCATGAAAAACGACGGTAATTTTTTAATTTTAAAAATCTTCAAAGAAAAACTTTTTCTATCCCGAACGCTCCCTTTAAAAAAACAAATAGAGAATCAAAAATGTTTAAGGGTTTTTTAATTTTCTTTCAAAAACATCATGAATATTACCATTTTCACCAATTTTATGAATGCGATAAGAAGATGCTTTTTGAACAAAAAGAATGGAAGTGGCATATTCTAAAGGAATTCCAACATTTAAATTACAAGTTCTCGAATTTCCAGTTTTTGCGAATTCCATAGGATCTCGGCCTTCTTTATCAGAGAATGGTTCCCATCGATTATTACTTGGTCGCCATAAAAAATAAATTTTTTTACCATCAGAAGTATATCCAATGGAGAGAGTTTCAGAGCATTCAGCGTAGATTTCTTGACGAGTTTCGCCTCGTAATTTTTTCATTTCCGATTTTAATAAATAAACAAAAACTTTCTTGTAAGTCTCTTCTTTTACGTTCCACAAAAATAATATCACATTGACGGTTTCCTTCCATTTTCTTTTATTTAAAAATCCCTGTGGAAGAATGACATCTTTTTTGAAAAGTTCACAGGCAAAATCCTTCACGAATAATTCTATATCTTTTTTTGCCTTTTTGTACATTTTTTGGCATTTTTTCCGTGGAATAATCCATTTTGGAGCTGAAAAAATGGAAAAGGTTATGAAAATCATTTTTTTTAAAGCATTAATCTAAAACTTACCAACAATTTCTTTAGCTTTGAATTTTTTTGCATTTCGGTATTTTTTAAGCTTTTTTTTAAGTGCTTTATACTTTGCTTGAGTTGCAAAGCATTTGATCATTGATTCATCAAGTTCTTCTTCCAATTTTGTTCTTTTTTGCCGTTCATCCTCGAGTTCTTTTTCAAATGAGGCTCGTAAAAGCTAAAAATATTTATATATTTTCTAATAGATTTGTTTTTAACCATTTAGCGAAAGTACCAATTATAAATTTTTAAACCAAATCATAGTTTTTAAAAAAAATTGTGATTTGGTAAATTTAGCGAAAGTACCAAAAATTTGAAAATAAAGTAGCTAATTATAAAAAAGATGAAAGGGGATGATAGTAAATGCTAGGAAAATTTTTTTTAGTTATATAACATTCTTAATTTGATTAAATTCTCAACTATTTCATTTTTTTAGGACTTTAATGGACATTTTCTTAATTGTTACTCCGAAAATTAAAAATTTTATAAAAGAAAGCCAGAATTGTTGGACATTTAATTTTTAAATTTGTTTTATTTGATTTAAATATAAATTTTTTTAATTTATCGGTAAATTATGCTTGATAGAAATACCATGTAACTCTAGATTTATTACTTTAAGAAAACTTACCAATGCTTTAATAGATGGACTCTCAGCAACTTGTTTGATCGAATTTTTAAGATTTGCATCCAACTTTAAACGTTTCTGAAAAAATTACTTTTTTATTTTAATTTTTTAAAGATTAATTTACTTCAATTTCAGTTGCATGGTTTTTTTCCGCTGAAGTTCGTCGTTTCATATTGTCTAAATAAAAGAAAAAATGGATCTGTTTGTGGATGGGTAGTTGTGTACTCCCGCTCCCACCAGTGTTCCCAATTTAGATTCTTATGTTAGAATCAATGGAATCGGAATCAATGAAATTTGATAAGAATCCAATGGAATTGAAATTGGAAAAAATGGAATCGAGAAAACACTGGGTTCACACTCCCGTTCTCAACGATTTTTGTTAACCACTTCCGAAAATTTACAGTTTTTTGTGATAATACTAATAAGTGTTTCCGCTTCCCTTTTTGAGATCGAGAGCGCAAAAAAGGATGGATAAACTGATGGATAAAGTGGCATAAAAAGCGGCAAAAATCAAAGTAACCGTGTTGATGTAAGGCTTGAGGGTTTTAGAATTTTGACGTCTCTGTGATTCTAAAAATTCAAACTTTAAGGAATTTTTGAAAAACGCGTCTTCTTTAAAAGATTTAAAAACACGTAAATTATAAACACAGTTTTAAACGCAAAATAATTGTTAAAATTCAAGAATGACAAACAATTTCTAAGACTTTAATTTTTAGAAAGTTTCATTACTTTATTTCGCGCCTCAAACGCAGGAATTTAGAAATATATAAAGTTTTCAGATTTGTACCGCATGTATACTGTAGATGAACCGTAGGGGTTTTCCCCAAATAATTAAATAATTAGGGCAAATTAGTTTTAATAAAAAGGAGAAAAACTTAGAAATGTCTAACATTGTACAATGATAAATTTGTGTGGGTTAAATATTTGACATAACAACAAATTCAGGCAAAAGGATTATGTAATTTAAAAAAATCAGGGTATTTTGATAATGGGTTCACTAATTATTGTTACAAATTATTAGTACAAATAAATAAAAAAGAAAATGAATAAAATTTGCGAAAGAATCTTGTAAAGCAAAGGCATAAGTTTAAGTAAAACAGACAAGAAAAAGAATAACAGTTTCAAATTTTAGTGAACCTTTGCCATTTTAAAAACTGAATCAAACTTGAATTCTCGGACATATTCTGTATATTCTACAATCGTATCTACTTTTATTTTTAATTTTTTGAAAAAGTAATAAATTTATTTACAAAAAAAGAATAACTTGTTCTTAACTGTTTTTCAAATTTTTCCAGCGAATTTTTTTAATGATGGTATGTGTAATGCAATTTCATTATCCATTGGCATTTCCTTCATCGGCATTTTTCATATTGGTCCATTTGAATTACTATCTTTTATTTTAGTTACTATATTGCTGAGGTAAAATTTTAGTTTTTTTTAAATTTTTTAATGCGCATGTTTCAACCATAAGGAAATATTCCCAGACGAAAAAAACACCTCAACTTTTCAGAAATAACATAAAAGTCGAATATTTAAAAAGAAATCCTAATCATTTCATTAAAAAACGTTTTAGTTAATCATTCTTAATTAATGATTTTATAAGGGATTACTGTAATTATCACAAACAAAAAATTTCCCGTGAAAGATTATTTTTCTGCTATAAATACAGTAATCACCTAAATTCAAATAATTGAAAAATTGATTACTAAAACATGATTCAGTGATTGATTAACACAGTGTTTTTTATGGGAAACGAAAAAAGCGACAACATCTTTGATGATACAACAAAATTGTTGCACATGAAATGTCGACTGAATAATATGCCTGTACAACAAAATATGAAGCGAAGGATTGAAGAGAAGCATAAAAATGATAAAAAGTGAAATATATTGAAATCAAACGGATTCACATCTTAAATATTTCATATTTCATCTTTATATTTGTAACAACTTTTAGGTATTACAAATTATTGATCTTTCCATAATCAGGCAATCAAAAAGCAAATCTATACGGCGCCGAATGGTTTCTTCAACTTGTTTAATGGCAGCTAAATGATGCATAATTTAAACCACAAAAAGGTATCATTAAAATTAGAGATGGGCAGGGAATACTTTTTCCTTTTCTTTCTTTGACATTTTTTGGTTACAGTAACGAAAAACTGAATTTGCACATACCTTTTTTACAATTAACAATCTGGCCTACCAGACGTGATTCCAAATATGCAACTTTGCACAACTTTTCTTTAGAGCAAACAACTAAAATTGGCATTTTAAGAAGTTTTTTATTTTTTTTGACCCCTCTATAAATCGATATAAGCTTAGCTACTTGTATCATTCAATAGCTCTTCAAAAAATACATCTCATGTTGAAAAGAAAATCACCCCAAAAAGAGATACAACGATCGCTGAGCTAGAATTTGTTAAAAAATAGCAGAAAAACCAAGGAAAAAAAAAGAAAATGAACTTCTTTCTTTTTGCAACGCTTTTCAGAAAATGCATTCGTTTTTGTGCAAAAAAGAAAAGGAAAAAGTGTTTTTTTTCTTTTTTTCAACTAAAAAATTTTGTTATGTCGCATTTTAAAACCGTATTTTTTGCATTTTAAATATTTTAAATAATTTTTTTGATTTTATTTTCGGTTTATTCAGACCTGAAAATACCTTGACGGAAAAACAAAATATTTTTTTTCAACTTTTATTTTTGACTTGCCCATCTCTAATTAAAATCCAAATTTCTTACCCATTACATACATACTTTAGAACTATGCCATCAACGGCATGATTCCATGATCCGACATAAAGTCCCTCTCCAACAGATGA
This sequence comes from Panagrolaimus sp. LJ2414, assembly GCA_024447195.1. NCBI lineage: Eukaryota > Metazoa > Nematoda > Chromadorea > Rhabditida > Panagrolaimidae > Panagrolaimus > Panagrolaimus sp. LJ2414. Next base: position 686,101 of record JAMRXY010000290.1, on the reverse strand, counting down.
TAAAAATCAGCAGCTGTTTCTGAAGCATTGTCAGGATTATCATTTTGTGCCGATGGAGGTGCAGTTGGAGAAGGCGGAAACTCTGTGGGGTATCTTAAGTTGATTTGGAAGTGTTGATGCTTTTGAATTTCTTCTTCAATTATTTGGGTGCTATTAATCGAATGTGATATTGTTGCTAAAACAAATATTAATAAGGTTAATACTGTGGAGTTTTAGCTCACAAGTTCTCGACCGGGCTTCAACATTATCATGAATACCAAAAAATGAATTCAATTCATCCATGGGATGAACTCTATATCTCTGGATAGCCTTCAACAAAAAAAAAGAACATGATGTTGTTGCAAAAACTTTTAGTTGAGCTTCAAGGGTTTGATTGGAAAAGTTTTTCAAGTTTGGAACAAATGGTAACGAAAATACGGGAGCTGTGAAGACACGACCGCCCTCGAGCTTGAAAACCCATGAAACTACGGTGACAAAAGAAATTTTTTTGTGTGACTGGTAGCAAGATTGTTTACTACAATTTATTGCATCATCTGATAATGATCATGCCATTTTCATCAGTAATAGATTTTACAACCATAAAAAATGCAATTCCAAGAAGCAGTGATTGTAGAAAGCAAATTCTTCTTCTATCAAGAAAGGAAGAATAAAAGTCAGGAACTAAAGATTGTTTTCAGGAGGGGGTGGGGCAAAAACTTGATGGTCCAAGTGTTTCTAATGCATAGATCATGGCCCATGTAAACAACGTCGTTTGTGGTGCTGATCCTTATTCTGTTACCATATTCTTAAAGTTTTTTTTTTCATTTTCTGTCATCGTTGCAAAAACTTGAGCAACTGTGTCAGTTGAAAATGTGCAGTAAAAAAAGGTAAAGAAAAAATAGTTTTAAAATTTGCTTTTATTAAGAAATTGTTGTAAACCTTAAAATAATGGAATTGATAGACAAAAACAAAAGGTTTACAGTAAGCCACATTTTTTTCAAATTTTTGGTGTTTTTTGTTTTCTTTTCTGTCTTTTTATTCTCAGAACAAAAAAAAATCAAATTGGAATTTGTTTAAAGCTTAATTAATAATGATTTTTCAATTGTATGAGAAGTTGGGCGAAAACTTTTAAAGAGAATTTCAATTCTCTCGATGAAAATCTCAAATCAATTTGCAGCATTCTCAGAGTTTCTGTGATTATGTTTTACTGTAAAAATTATGCAAATGATGTAACTTTTGGGGAAAATGATTTACAAACATATTATGTTTTTGACACAAATAAAATATTAAAAATGGGATTTTTTGATCACAAATGAAAGGTGGTCCAAGTTTTTTTAAGAATATATGAGCACCGTCTTTTTACGGTGTCCTTCAAGAACAAAACTACACCAGATGAAATTAACAAAGAAAAAAACTTCATCATGCAAATTTTCTTTTGGTTTAAATAAAGACTAAATACAGTCAACTCTTTTTTTTCAAACTGTCTATGAAAAGCTTTTTAAGTTAATTTGAAAAAGAAGCGGTTGAATTCCAAAGAATTTATTCGTTTTTACAAGAAAAAAAGAAATTTTATGTGTTATTGATTACCGCTGTGCTCAAAAATAACTTTGATTAATTTCAACAACTTCTGTATAAGCTGATTGATAAGCGTCGTTAAACAAAAATTTTTTTTATGACTATTGATTTTCGAAAAAAATGTTTTAAAAAATTTTATTGAGAAGATTGAATGCATATTTTAAAAAACACAAATTTTGACAATTTTTTGATCTTTTTAAACAAAACAAAATCGTGATTAAATTTATCGAAATTAAAACACCGTCTTTTTGAAGGAAAAAAAAAGTTACACTGGGTTCAACTACCGTAACCAACAAAATCAAACAATGGGTTTTTGCAGATCAATGTTTCCCACTCTGCAAGCAAGTTTGACGAGGATCTGCCTGAAACTTAATCAAATTTTCACAAAGTAAGTAATTATGTTTGCATATTGGAATACATACGTTTACTTTTTGAATATTTTTTTTCAATTGCGATGTATACATTCAGGGGTTAAACAAATAAATTAAATTGGCAAAAACACCGATTTCGAGACGTTGTCTTGTTCTTGGCTTTATCAAAGAACAGTACAACACTTTATTTTAATTTTTCTCAAAAAATAAAATGTTTCTGAATGCTTTACAACTCATAAAGAAATAAATAATATTTTTAGAAAAATTTCTTTTATTGTTTTTTGAATAATTGTGATAAAAAGGACAAAGTTTTTTTGTTTGTTTGTTGTTATATTCAAAAAAATGTATTGTGTGGTTGCGGATTTTTCCATCCCCAAAATAGCGGCAATGAGGGAAATTCATCGGGAACTTGTTTAGTTTGTTTCCAATATTATTTGATACTAAGCATGGCAACGGGCCGACTTTTTGGAGGCCCGGCCCGCCCGGGGCCCGGAAATTTTCGCCGCGGGCCGGGCCCGCACAGCGAACTGAAAATCTCTTGTTTGTTGATTTTTTGGCAAAGCGTCAAAATCAAAAAAAGCAAAAAAAGTGATGTTTTGGTTTTTATCATAAATAATTCCTGAATTATCAAATTAATATTTTTTTGTTTCTAGGGTAAAAAACATTGAAAAAACTGAATCTGCCACATATGGGATACCCAAAATGGATGATTTTGAGGGTTTAAGGACGTGTTGAAAATGACCCTACCTTTCAAAAATTAATAACTCAAAATTTTATGCAAATTTTTTTCTCACCAATGTTACCATAAGATTCAGCAGGTTCGATTCTATAGGGTGACGGTTGAATTTTGTTAAAATTACTGAACGTTTTTGAAAAATCTCAAAAATACTGATTTTTACAGTATTATTGCACATTTTGATGCTCTTAATCATCTATAATTAATGTTTTTTCTCGATTATGTGTGGAATATATCAAGAAATTATTAAAAAATAAAGTACAAATGTTAAACTCACTTAATAACAAAACATTGGAAAAATGCTGTCATCAGCAACAACACCAATAGTATAAAAGCAATGTAAAGTTTCACTAAGTTTAAACTTTGGTTATTTATGTTTATGCACATTGTATCTTCTTTTTAAACTATTTTTTAACTTTAAAAAGAGATAAGATGTCCTCTATGCCAAAGAAATATAAGAATAATTATTTATTTAATAATAGTAAAATCAGAGGATAAACATGTAAATATGTTCATGGATGTTATACATCGTCTAACCTACAAAATAAAAGAATTCTGATACTATCCACAATTATTTGGAAAAATTACAATAATTCACATTAGTTTACAAAGAAATCCAACAAATGCGGATGAATTTTTATGGATGTTGAATAAAACACATCTTGATGAAGTAACATATAGTTTAACATTATTTCTTTTTAGTTATTATTGTGTATAACATATATATGGCATTGTAACATATTATTTGATTATTTCTTGATATATTCCACACATAATCGAGGAAAAAACGTTAATTATAGATGATTAAGAGCATCAAAATGTGCAAAAATACTGTAAAAATCAGTATTTTTGAGATTTTTCAAAAACGTTCAGTAATTTTAACAAAATTCAACCGTCACCCTATAGAATCGAACCTGCTGAATCTTATGGTAACATTGGTGAGAAAAAAATTTGCATAAAATTTTGAGTTATTAATTTTTGAAAGGTAGGGTCATTTTCAACACGTCCTTAAACCCTCAAAATCATCCATTTTGGGTATCCCATATGTGGCAGATTCAGTTTTTTCAATGTTTTTTACCCTAGAAACAAAAAAATATTAATTTGATAATTCAGGAATTATTTATGATAAAAACCAAAACATCACTTTTTTTGCTTTTTTTGATTTTGACGCTTTGCCAAAAAATCAACAGTCAGTTCGCTGTGGGCCCGGGCCCGGCTCGGCCCGTTTTCTTTTTTTATAAATTTTCACGGGGTCCCACCTTTGGAATTTTTTTAAAAATCGAAACCCGGTCCGGCCCGTCGAAAGTGAGGCCCGGCCCGAAGCCCGCGGGCCGGGCCGGGCACCGGGCTTTTCCGGGCAAGGCCCGGCCCGGTGCCATGCTTAGTTGATACCCACCAATTTTCCTTCAGCTGATACATCTGAATATAATTACTGTATATGTGAAGGAAAAAAAAATTTTGCTTCATGAGGCCGCTTATCATTTGCTCTTCTCCTTTTGGTATAAAAAACAGAGCTATGTTTTTACTACTTTTCCTTTACCAAGAAAAGGGTTGTCTTCAACAAATTCCAAGCCAAAAACAGTGCCCCAATAGCTCAGCGGTAGAGCAGCTAATCAGTGTGTCGCAGGTTCGATTCCCGCTTGGGGATCAAACACTGTTTGAGGCGTAATTTTTCGGTTTCCATCTTTTCGGTTCTCCCTTGTTAATTTTCAACCTTTTTTTCTTTGTTTGTCATTTCATTGATTATTATGTTAGACTAAAATCTTGTTATCAGAAAAATTTTTTTACAGTATACATTACTTTTTTGAAAAAAGCAATAAATTTTTTAAAAGAAAGCAAACATGTAAAATATAATGATGTAATTGAAAAAATTATCAAACACGGAGAAAAGAATGCAACAATCGATAGTGGCAAAAAGGGGGAAAAACAATAAAATGTGAGAGACTGCAGCAGAATTCTGAAGATAATAATGGTTTGAAAACAATGATTTTTAATGAATAATATTATGATTCATTTTTTCATTCCGCTGACATTTGGAGGTTTTGTTTTCCGCAAAAATGCTCAAAAATAAAATAATCGAAATTTAAAGGGACTGTCGCAGTGCTGCCTGATTTAGCCAAAAGTGGTTTTAACACGAAAGAAAAGCAATGATAAAGAATGCATCGTTTGTTGTCTTCGTCCGTCAAAAAAAACTGACTGCGACACTCCCTTTAAATTTAATTTTTGGATGAAAAAGCCAGAACAATATATTTTTATAACTCGGATTGTTTCTGTTTGAATTTGTATTTACTTTTTTTAAATATTAATAATGTAAGGTTGTGATAGAAAAATTGAAAACTTTTTTATAAATCTTTATCAACAAAAAAATGTAATTTTAAAAACAGAAACAAAATTGCAAAAAAACAGTAATATAAAAAAAACAAATTAAAAATTTTGTTGAGAAAAACATTGGGTAAAATTAAAGTTGATGTTTAACAGAATAACACATATCAAAATGTTCTTGATCAACACAAAAACTTGATTCAATTGCTCTATCATAAATTTCCAAAGCCTTTGGCATATTTTTCAAAGCTGCATAAAAGTTTGAAAGATAATATTCCATTCGAGGTAAATCCATTGGATATTTTAAAGAATCTTCCAAAATTGAAATTGCTTCTTCCATGTATTTAATAGCTTTTCGAGCATTTCCAACATCGAGATAAAGTACTGCTAAAAGATGAAGAGTTTGGGATAATCGAATTTTGAATTGATTTCGATTGACATAGGATTCACGAATCTAAAAAACGTCCTTTATTTAATTAAAATTAAAAAAATGTCCAAATTACCTTCTTCAAAACTTGTTCACCTTTAATAACTGATGCTTGAGAAGAATTGACTTGAGCAAAAATTTCAAATTCTTTAAACATTTTAAATCTTTCAGCACAAAATTTATCCTTTGAATCAACTTCGCAAAGCTGGCAATGACACGTAAAATTCCAACTTTTAAGAGATTTGTTGCGTTCCGAATATTCTTCCAATGGATGCACATATGAAATACAAATTTCTTCATCTTTTTTAATATTCATTGTTGCACGAACAATTATAACATCACCATTATTGTCATGTCGGCAATTTGCTGAAAATGATAAAAAAACTTATTATTTTTAAATAACTTGATATATATCTATGGCATCAAAAAATATATAAATAAACGAACCCAAGCAAGCAAACCAAAAATTTTCCTTCATGAACTTTTGGAACTTCCATTTCACTTAAAACAATAGGTTGTAATTGATCGAGTGGTAATTTGCAACTATGACTATCAGCTAAAAAACACATAAAAATATACTGTAATAATTTTATAAAACGCAAAATAAAACTAACTTGATGAAAGAAGAGTCCGAGCAACTTTCACAGTTGAACTCGGCCATCGTCTAATTTCTTCAGAAGCATTTCGATGTGGACGAGGTTCGGGTTTACCTTTATTCAATCGATTCATCTCTTCTTTTGCAACAGCCAAAACATTGTCGCACATTTCTTTGAATACTTCCATCCTTTTTCAAAAGATTATTACGGAAAGCAAATTTCTGAAATATTAAATGTGGAATTATATTATTTCAAAAAACGGTTAAATTAATACAAATACAAAGCGATAAAAACAGTCGGAAAAGAAGAATTGGGATAAAGCCAGCTCAAAAATTGGCATTTTTTAATGCGCCAAAAGTATGATTGCAAAAAACGCTTGTAAATTTGTAAAAATAAGAAACAAATATTGCTCTATTCTTTTCAGAATCCCACTGATTTTCGAAAAAATACGAAATTATTCTGCTTTTTTTTCTAATCCCTCAGAAAGTCAGGAAGTTTCGACGTTTTTTCGAAAATAAAAGAAGCAATTGGCATCCATTATATTTTATTTGATTTTGTAAATCATTTTTCTTAATTTTCTAAATCGATATGTCAAAAATTTTTCTTATTTTGGTTATGCATTTCGAGGTTCTTTTTCGGAGAGAAATTTTTTATGTCTTTTCTTTTGCCGGGTTTTTATTTCAAATGTGTGAACGTACCCTGAGATAACACTCGTTTCGGCACGAAAAAAAATTTTTTTTTTTGAAAACTCATTGATGTTGAAGATAAACAAATGTTAATACTATCTGTATTATAACTTTTAAGCATTGAGTTATTAATTATTAATATCTACAGTTCCATGCAAAAAATGTTTTTTTTTTCATTTAGTTGTTTCAGATATCCCCAAGGGTTCAGAAATACCGTAACTTTCGTATTTGCTTTTCTCTTTTTTATTGGTATTTGAAATATACTTTTGTAGTATTTAACATTATTACACAAAAGATGACACTATTTTTGTCTCCAAGCTTCTTCAAGCATTTGGAAGAATTTGTTGATTTTTGTTGTAAATATTTTGCTGCAATGAGTTATGGTTAAGTGTTTTATTAATATTGCTCAACAGCACACACACGATCAAGAACTCAGACTAAAACAATGAAAGTAAGTATTATTACAAGAAAAAGTGATGAGTAAAACGCTTTACAGTTAGTTCACTTCTGGCACTTAACAACGCTTTTTTGTTTTTGAAAAAAATGATAAAAAACGGTGACATTGAGGTTTACAAAAACAGAAAATGGATTTTGATTTTGTTCTTTGGTTTCTAAAAAAATTGTTAAGTTTTTGTAATTTTATCAAAATTCTGGAATCGACGTAATAAATGATTCCTCAAAATATATTTTTTTAAGGAAACATAATAATTAAGAGCTAATTCATATGAATTTCTTATAAGTTCAACATGTTTTGTTATGACACAAACTACAGTACTCGAGGATTGAATAGAGTTAACTAAAGTCATACATAATAGCAAATTTGATTAAATATTAAAAAAACACTATCAAAGTGCCAAAAAACATATTGAACAATTTTTTTTATTTGCACCTAAAAAAATGGCGTCTTTACCTTCCGACACTTTTATTCAAATTTATCAAATTTTATTGAATATTAGCTTCTGCTTTTCTTTAATTTTCAATTCAATTTTTGTTTATTTAATTTTAACATCGTCTGCCACACTTCTAAAAAGCTTAAAACAATATTTTCTTGCAGTTTGTTTTTGTCAAACTTTTTACAGTTCAATTCTGACATTTTGGAAGCCAATAATGCTTCTTCCAACTGGAGCAATTTATTCTGCTGGAAATTTTATGCAAATTTCTTCACATGTTTCTTTGACTTGTTTTTGTTTATTTTCGTGGTGTATTTTTTGTTTAACAAATTGGACAACAATTTTTTCTGCAGAACGTTTTATTTTGACTTCATCTTCTGCATCTACAGTACCCAAATGGAAAAGAGTTGTACTTTATGGTGGAGTTTGTAAGTTTTTGATTAATCTATTTTATAAAATTATTGATTACTTTTTAAGGGATAACACATATCATGGCAATTGGGGTAACACTTTTTACCGTAATATTTTTTAAAGAATCTCCAGAAGTTACTGTAATGAAATTGTTGAAAGATTTTAATCAATCTGAACAATTAAAACAATATTTAAGCCAACAACCAGATATTCTTGGATTTCGAGACTTTGAAATATTTTCATATATTATGTTTTTTGGAGGGATATCCTTTGCTCTGATGAATACATTCGTAATTCTTTTATTTGTTTTTGGGCAACTTTTGTTAATGAAAGAAAATAAAACAACTTGGTCAAAAATTACCCAAAAACATTACATTTCTTTATTAAAAGCCCTGTTTTCTCAACTTTTTATTGTATTAATCTTTGGCATTTTTCCTTATTTTTCTTCAATGTTTACTTTATTCTTTTACAAAACTTTCGAAAATGCTTCGTCATTTCTTTTAATTTGTTTATTAATATTTTCAAATTACGGTACTTTTAATGTTTTAACAATTATTTTAAATGTTAAACCATACCGTAATTGTATTCAGGAAAAATTTAAAAACTGCTTAAAAAATAGATTTGTTTTTAAAAGCAAAAACAGTGCTTCGATTCATGTTTTAACTTAATAAAATCAATATTTGAATGTGAATTATATTACAGTATGCTTAAAAAACTATTATAAAAATTTATTAATCAATTTAAAAAAGCACTATTACAACATAATTATTTTGAAGTATCAACAACCAGACGACCTTGAACTTCATTCTTTTGTAATTTTTTAAGCAATTTTGGCAATTCTGATAGTCCATGAATTTCAATTGGGACATCAATTAATCCCCGGGCGAAGAATTCAATCACTTCATCCATGTCCTTTCGAGTTCCAATAAAACTTCCCTTTAAAGTGATTGCACGTTGAACAAGAACATACGAGTTTGCAGTGAAATTTGGATTCTTCGGAAGTCCAACTGCCACAATTGTTCCCCGTTTTCGGACATATAACATTGCATCTTCGATTGGCTTTGTTGCAGTTGCAACATTTATCATTCCATGAGGGCCACCCTTTGTGATTTCAGTTATATGTTTGACAAGTTCAGAATTACATGCATCCACAAAAAAATCAGCTCCAAGTTTTTTGCAATGTTCTTCTTTTGTTGTCCCGACATCAATGGCAAGAACCTGCATTCCCATGGCCTTTGCAAATTGAATCGCAAAAGAGCCAAGTCCACCTCCGGCACCCGAGATTGCAACAATTTCACCTGCTCGAACACCGGATTGCTTCAATGCTCGATAAACTGTTACACCCTTAAAATTAATTGAAATAAAAAAATGGATTAATTAATAAAATAAAAAATGAACAAACAGCACAATGAAGTGGAGCAGCTTTTGCAAGATCAATTCCATCAGGAAGTTTATGGGCATGTGAGGCACTAACAACGGCATATTCTTGAAATGTGCCATGTGAATGAATTGCTGCAAGCTTCAATTTATCACAATAGTTTTCATTTGAAGTTTTACAAGATTCACATTCAAAACAACTTTCAAGGGTCATCTAAAGCTTTGTAAAATTAAATGAACATCAAGATAACACTCAAAATTGAACAAACCATAATTCCAACTCGATCACCCTCTTTAAAACCTTTTACATTTGCACCAATTTTTGCGACGACTCCAGCTCCCTCATGTCCCACAATCACCGGAAGGGGAATATAATCCGCCATAGGGATATCTCCAGTCACAATGGAAACATCAGAATGACAAACACCCGAAAATAAAACATGAACTAAAAGTTCATGATCTTTTGGTTCAGGAACAGGAAAATCTGTTCGATAAACAGGATCAACTCTTAAAGTTGTACAAACTTGAGCTTTTTGAGTTTTTGGAACCGTCATTTTTAAAGCTGCTGCAACGACCAAAATGAAAAAAGAAAAGAAAAGTAAAAGTTGAAAAAAATGTGATCAAAAACAAAAAGGAAGCAAAAACGGAGATGAAAAAAGAATTACACTGATAAAAATATGTATGTTTTTTATGGTCATAATTTATATCAATCAAAACAAAAGAAATCAAAATCACAAAGCACAAATCTTGGAAAAAAATTTACATTTTTAATTGCAAGAAATGGATAGTCAATTTTTAAGGATAATAAAAGTATTTCTGAAAAGTTTTTTTTTGAATGCTTTCATCTCTTTTTTCTTTTGAATCATGTTTCATTTTTATTTTGTTTAAACAAAAATCATGTTTTTCTTAATATAAAAAAGTGTAAAAATCAAAGTGTCTTTTTTTGAAACAAAATTTAAAATAAAAACATTGACAGAAATTGGTGGATTTTTTTCTAAGGTCAAGGTCGACGAAATTTGAAAAAAAACTATCTGTGAAGTTTTTGAGTAATGCATATTTGTGTTGTTTTTTTTAATTTTTTGAAATGACTTTAATTTTGAAATTGAAGTTTTTGTATTCAAATGATGAGAAAATTTGCAATTCTTTAAATAATTTCAAAAATATTAAGAATTATTTTTTTGTTGCAAATTCATTTTTAAAAATTAAAATTTTAAGAATGTTCAAAATTCCTATTTTTCTCTCTTATCAATTTCACACACATACTTTTTTTTGCAAGTGTGTTTGACAAAAAAAAGGTGAGGCAAAGTTTTTGATTAATGCCCAAAAAAGAAAAGTAACAAAGAAATGCAGTTGAAGAAGAAAAAAGTTCTTTGTGAATAAATATTTGGAAATAACAAACAAAGTTGAAAGGAGTTCTCTTTTTTGTGTTTCTTTCTTTGTTTTGGATGTAAATATAACTTTTGCAACAGAATTATACCTCCAAATATAAGACGTCTTAAAATGTCTGATTTTAACATTTTTTGTTTGTCGCATTATACTGTTTTTTTAATATTTTTTAACAACAAATTCTCTGGTTAATCTTTTTTTATACATTAAACTGTTTTCTGTAGTTTTGTTTCATTTTTGCACATGCTTACTCGTTGTTTAAATTTTTTTATTTTAATTTTTTTCTACAGTATTAGGTGACGACTAATTCTGTCCTTTGCAGCTTCCGCTGTATGAATAATTCTTGTATTTACTAGAATTTTTTGATTGCTAACAATTTCCCTCTTATTTCTGCCATTTGAAATCCTTCTCTTATTATTTTTTGTGGTCATTTGTTTGAGTTTTGAACTGTCCCTAAATACAGAAGCATACTGCTCCTTTTTTGCGATATGTTTCATTCGAAAATACGTTTTTTATGGCATAAAACTTACTTACTTTCCCAAAAACATTCTTTCGCTTTCATTAAACATGAAAAATGCAAAATGGAAAGAAAGATTAGAAGAAAAGATTTGCGTCAAACATTACTCTTTTTTGTTGAAAAGAGTAACTTTTCTGCCGACAAAAAGAATGCTTTCAATAATTTTGTTTTTTCAGAGGCTTTTTTAATATACGTTTATTATGATTAAAAAAAGCTTTTTTTGTTTCAAACCTTTACTGTTCTTTAAAACAAAAATTGAGGTTGGATGAATTCCTAAGCTTGCAAAAATGTTGGATTGTTGTTATCCGCCTTTTTCCATGTGTTTTTTTATAAAGAAGAATAATAACAGAAATGACGCACATTATTTTTTTAAAAAACACATTTGTTTTTTAAAACTAAAACTTTTCAGAGGAGTCTTCTGTTTTTTTGGTAATAGAAAAATCTACGAAAAAAGACATGAGAGATCTTTTGAAGCATCGCATTTTTCATTTTTCTATTTTGAACTAAAAATGCAATAAACTTGGTTCTCTGTTATATTTTTTTCTAAAAACATACGGGAATGTTTTTGTTTTTTTTGGTAGTATCTTTGTGGATAAAAAAGAATTTTGAAAAAGCACGAATAATATTTTTTGAGTTTTTGCAATAAATTAGAAAAAATAGAGCATGAATGTTTTATAATGAAAAGAGTACAAATGTTTTATGGAAAAAGTATAAAATGTGTTTTGCTACAGTATACCTATATATTAAGACTGACATTTTTTCACTTCATAGTCCAATATGTTTCGGGTTTTAACTTGGACAATTTGAACGGTTTGAAAAGGTTTAGGTTTAGAGACAAAATTAATTGTTTACTCCCAATCAAATTTTCCACTTATTTTTGAAACTGAAGAAAATTTAAAGCATTTAAGGATCTCTGAGTTTGTGCTGCAAAATATTTTTATCCTGCAAAAATCTTTTCCTTTTTTTCGCTTTTCTATTTTTTTTACTTTTTTGAAGTTTAATCATTTTGCTTGAGTAAGTAAAATGTAAGAGTCATAAAAGAAACAAAATGCCACTCTTAAAAATAGAAACTTTCTTCTCCCTGTTTTTTTCTTAAAGAAATAGTTTTGTTTGCTTCTTATTTTTTGCCTTCAAAAAAGTGCCAAAAACTTAAGAGTACATTTTATTTTTTTTGTTAGGTTAAAGTTAAAATTTACTCAATACAAAAAAAAGTAAAACTCATGTGTTCTTTTGTACAAACAAAAGAAGTTATTAATAGACAAATTATGAGAGAGTTTAAGGAAGTAAAATTTAATTATGGCATAATAAAGGGTAATTAAAGATATAAAAAACATGTGGAACTAACTGGGATATATCAATTAGCTTCGAACAACAACATACACGTCAAGTACACAATTAAATCCCCTTAGGATATAAATTTTGAAAATATATAATTGCATTATTATTACTTGTGTTTATTATATTTGTTGTTATTTAAATGGGTATTAATTATAGCTATAAAAAATACTGCAGTACAAAGCTTTTCTTTATTTTTTTTTTGAAATGTCAAAACAAAAGATTTTTACTTCCTTTTTCCTAAAATTTAATTTGCACCTTTTTTGCAGGAGTTTTCTTTGAAATAAATATGTATGCTTTTTTGTCTTTTTTCATGACTTTTGTTGTTACGAAAAAGTATGAAATTATTACGAAACAAAATTTTTTTGTTTAAAAAACATCAGTGATCTCTGACCGATCAAAAAAAGAATGAAAAGTCTGCCAAAAAATGGCGGCGTGGACGATGCCAATATTTTTTCTGTCGTCGACGATCGCGCAATAAAAAAAAGATTTTTTGAAAAAAAACAGAACAAAAAAATAAGACTGAATAATTGAGAAATATTTGCGCTCCCCAAAAAAGGAAACTGTCTGAAAAAATATTCAAATATGGATGACAATTTTTGTGTTGAAACAATCAAGGAACAAACAATGAAAACTGCAGTTTTTCCTGGATTGGAAAATAAAGGAAAACTAGAATGGCATAAACAGTTCGCAATTTTGAAATATTCATATTTGATTTTGTCAATTTCTTTTTTTCCAATTTGTTCGTCTTTGTTCCATCAATTTGAGATCTACAGTTTACTGACATTTTGTTTTCCAGTTGAGACAAACTGAGCATCATGCCATCATCAAGTTTCATGCCTAAATTAACAACAATTCTTCTCTTTCATCATTCACTCATTCACTCTTTCTTTCTTTTTTTTGAACTGACCACATTTTTAGGGAGGGCGATTGAAGTAAAAAAAAATTTTCTAATTTCTTTTATTTAAAAATTTTTTAATGCATTTTTAACTCATAAATCTTCTTTCTTTTTTCCTTTTTTTTCTTTCTTCAGTTTCTTCGTTTTCATGATGCCACGATTTTTTTCAAGACAGAAGAATAAAGAAGAATTTCGTTTTTTTCCGTAAAAACGATTAACGCATATTCTTTTTTGTTTCTCAGATGTAAAAGACCCTCGCCTTCTTTTTTGATACAATAAGTTTGTCTTTGTTTCATTGTTTTTTTCATTTTGGAATTTTCAAACTTTTTTTTATAAAGCTTTAACGTTTTTTTTTCAATGTCTAAAAACCTTTTCATCAAAAAAGACAAAATTTGAATCAACAAAAATGATATAATAAAAGTTTAAATGATGATTTCATTTTTTGAATTCATTTCATGCAGTACTTTCTACGTATAAAAATGTTTTTGTCGTCAACCCTGATTGCATGACTACTGTAACATTTAAGGTAATAATTACTTGCATTTCTTTCGCGCCATAATATTGACACTTAAATAAACTCCAAATTCTTCTTCATATTACTGGTATTTATTTTTAAAAAGACCTTTTGCAAACCACAATTCTTTTTTTCATTTTATACTTTTTTTGCCACCTTTTTTTAAATATTTATCCCATTTGTAATATGTATTTATTATTTTTTTTCAAAGCTTATATCCTTTTTCTTTAAATTTATAAAGGTAAAAATATGAAGGTCTCACATGACTTCTAAAATTTTCAAAAAAAACATTGAAAAAAATAAAGAAAAAAGCGAACACAGACATTTTTATTGCAATTTTTATATTCTTTCCATTTTTTTACTTTTTTTAAAAAACCATCTGTTGTCGTTATCCCCCCCCTTTCCATATATTCTTTTTTATATTTTTCCCCTTTCTTTTTTAACTTGTTTATCTTTTTTAATATTTCTCAATTATCTTCTTTCCATCTCAGACACACTCGAAAAGTGTCTAATCGAATTGTAAAATTTATTGTTTTTTTCGTGGTGGTTTTTTATAACTTTGATGTTTTAACAATAAAAAAAATAATTTGCTAACAGCCATTTTTTCAGTGATAGAATAAGTTTGTCTTTTTCAAACAAACAATCCAATTCCCGGGAGACATTCCTTAAAGGTTGGTTTTATTAAAAATTTTTTTGTAATTTTGTAATAATGGATTGAATTACTCTTTTTGAGAGATTTTATGTTAAAAGATTTAAAAGCTAAAGTTGAAAGTGCATGTTTTTCTTTGTGTATGTTCAATGTGTTATCAAATGCTAAAATTTTGAAGTTATAGTGATAGCAAAATCGGAATTTATAGAGGATATACTTGTAAAACTGAGCATCAAAATTGCATTTTTTAAAAACTTTTGATAACAAAATTCATAAGGAAAAGAGTGTTAAGATGCTTGGCTACCGTATCTGGTGCACCGTTAACGTACATTAGGTATTGTAGATTTTTGCTGAGTTTAGAAATAAGTATCACTATTTGTCTTTCAAATCTTTCCACCACCCAAACCTCATTCATGATTGTTTCTTCATCATCATAAAAAACTTAAAAGTTTTTGCAAAAAAACTCAATAAAAAACCCCACACACATTTATTTATCCTTTTTCTTTTTAATTTTTTAGGCCACAATAAAAACACAAACACATACTTGTTAATGTTATTTTATTTTTTTTCACATTCGTAAAGTTGATTCTTTTATTTATTTGTTGTCATGAAATGATTTAACTCAAAACATTGGAGTCATCTCTCTCTCTCTCTTTCATTTTTCTTCCCAAAAAAACTAAAAAACGACATTGAAATCTAACAAAAAAAATATATAAAATATTAGAGGCAAAAAAGTTAGCAACAAGCGCAGGAAAAAAATCTTTCACGCGTGTCTTTGGCGGCGGCAGCGACGACGACGACGATGTTGATGGTTCGAATTTTTTTGTCGTAAAACAAACTGGTATTAAAAAAATATTTAATACAATTTTTTTCGAAAAGAAACAGATCGTTTTTTTGAGGTTAGAATAATTGAATTTTTTGATGAGTTAATAGGTTTTAGGCATGATTCGATGCAAAGAAGGTTACAGTAATTTGGAAGGGTGTCCGTGGCGGGACCATGAAAGGAAGTTATTATAATTCCTTATTGAAATCTTGTAAAGTTTAATTTTTTTGCAAATCGCTTTTTTATGTAATTTCGTGAAGGTCATTGCCGGGTCATTTTTCGAAGACTCTTAAAATCTGATCATTTTTCTGTAATTTTTCCAAAAAAAATCTTCCTCTTCAACTTTTTCCACTGTTCCTTGACTTCTTTTGCTGCTTCAAAAATGAAAGAAAAGGGAAAATATTGAGAGAAACACTTTTGAAACTAATTACTGTCCATGTTTTATACCCCCTCTTCATGTTTTATAGAGAAAGATATTTCCAAAATTGAGAGAATGATGCTTGTATTTCTTTCTTTCTTTTCTTTCGAATGCTTATTTTCTTGTTGACATTCTTATTTCTCGATTTGTTTCCGTTTTTGTCCTTTCTTCTTCTTCTTCCCTCCAAAAAAGGGCTTGAACAAAGAAAAAGGCCAATTCAGTTTCAATCCTTTAACAACAAATACGGAAAGTAAAAACATCCCTTTTAACTTCATTCTCCCCCCTTCTTTTTTTAAAGAGTGTCACTTTTTTCTTTTTGTTTGCAGAAAAAAAGAAGGAAAGTAGCAGCCGAGCCATAAAAAGAAAGCCATCTCTTTCTTCTTCTTCAGCTTCATCTTTCCTGGATAAAATGGAAAAGAAACGTAAGAAAAAGGAGGAGGAAAAGGGCAACTTCGACAAAAGACATACAGGGTGATTCAAGAAAAAGTCCGATTGTAAAATCCTTATAACTTTTTAAATTTTTAAGTTAAGAAAAAATTGATAGTACCATTGGACTCAGTATTGGTTACCATTTATAATTATCTAAAAAAATTTAAAAAATAAAAACTTTTTTTTTCGAATTTCACGTACTTCCCCCCTGTGGAAAAAAATCTTTTTTAGATCTGTTTCACCTTTTTTCACTTTTTTTTCATTCACTCTCTTCGAAAACAATGAATATGCAAAATTTCCTATTGTTAAAACACACTGAATGAAAAAAAAGTGAAAAAAGGTGAAACAGATCTAAAAAAGATTTTTTTCCACAGGGGGGAGTACGTGAAACTCGAAAAAAAAAGTTTTTATTTTTTAATTTTTTTTAGATAATTATAAATGGTAACCAATACTGAGTCCAATGGTACTATCAATTTTTTCTTAACTTAAAAATTTAAAAAGTTATAAGGATTTTACAATCGGACTTTTTCTTGAATCACCCTGTACTTTGCTTGCTTTCATCTGTTTTCCTCTTTTTTTTCGATGCCCAAAAATATATGGGATAGAAGAGTAAATGCCGCCATCAACAACAAAAACACAAAACAATTTCTTCATCTTCAACAAAAAAAAGTGTATAAGCATGTCCCAAATTTTTTTGTGGAAATATTCCTTTCGCCTTTTTTGGTTGAAATTTGAGCAAAGCAAAGGAATGCTGCTTCTCGATATTTTTTTGGGTGCCAAAAAAGGCAGCCAGCATTTCTTCTTTCCCAACAAATATTTTAGTGTTAACGACCACCACCGCCGTCGTTGTCTTCCCTGGCTGCTGATGCTGCCCCATTTTGATGATGTTGCTTAAATAGAAGAAGAAGAAAGAAGAGAAGAAAAAAAGAAATTGAAAGAAAATAAGTGAAAGGGGTTCAAAATTGAGACAACAAAAACAACGAAGACGACGGCAATGCTGCTACTTTCAAGATGGTGACTAACTTCTTTCTTCATTCTAATATGCCCCTTTTCTTATTCGCTTTGCTTGATGCCTTCTCGTGCGCTTGTTTGTTTCAAGCAATGAAGAAGAACAAAGTTGAGAACCAAATATGGCATTTGTTTTTTCACATAAGAAAACATTTCTTTTGAATAAAAAGAAAAGTCTTTCCTTCTTGAAAGAAAAAAACAATGTTTTTGATGCTCGAATTTTCTGCTTTCTTTCATCAACGCCTTTTTTGGGGGGACTCAACCCGAGAGAATGAATAATACGAATAGAAATAAGGAAAAAGAGACGACCAAAAAGAGTTAAGCGTGGAAGAAATATATAAAAAAGTGAAAACAATGGCCACCATCAAAAACAAAAAAAAGAGCTAAGAAAGAGCTTCATGTTGTTTTTATTATTTTGTGATGACTTCTGAAAGCACAATTTTTACAAAAAATGCTGCCCCGGGAAAAATAAGATAGGAAAAGAGTGAAAGAAAGAGACGAACACACACTCAAACATGAGAAAAGGACGTCAAAAAGAAGAATGAAAAACACGAGGATACTTGCCTTACTTTTATTCTTTCTTTTCTTCCGTTAAAGTTTCACAAAAAAAGAGTTTGGATTATTTTATATTTAAGCATGTGTAAATCTGGATTAAAATCATTAATTAATTAATCGGATTAATTATACCATTACTAATTAATTATGCTAATTAGTAGTAATAATTCATCTTTTTTGTTGTTGATTCCCCCTTGAGGGGTACTTGAAAGGTCAAGTAAGTTTAACCTTTTTTTTATATATTTATTGACATTTAAAAAAAAATGTTACTCATTTTAACTCTAAATTAACTTAAATAAAAAATTCAACAGATGCTGCTGTTGCTGGTGTTCATTTTGAGGAATAGCAATAAGAAAAAATGTCATTCAAGGTTATTCTTTGTTTTCCGCATGTTTTTAAAGGATCCTTCAAAGATAAGCTAATTTATGGTTTTAATTTAATTAATTGTCATGAACTTTTCAAATTGTTGTTAATATCTTGTTATCCCTTTGAGACTTCTTCCTTCCTAATCCCTTCTACGACATAAAAAACAACATTATTAAAACACTTTTAATCTCTCTTTCTTTTTTTCGAAGAGTTCTAAAAAAATGTCCTTGATTCTTTTTCTGCTGGGTTGAAATTTGATTTAGTTCAATGCAGATATTATAATACAATTTTGGCATCATCGTCGTCGTCGTTTTTTTGTAATCCCGGTCATTCAACTTTCAGCGTCGTCGTTTCTCTCTTTTTTTAACTCCTTCTTTGTTGGTTTTTTTCCCGTCCGTTTTTTTTGTTTGATTCAATCAAAACCAAAAAAATGCGCAACTCAATTTTTCGTGGACCCCTTTCTATCGTTCATTCTCAAAGTTTTTAATATCAGTTTTTTTACCTACCTAAAAAACATTTTTTCTCCAAAAAAGAAGAAAATTAGCGTTCAATGTTTTTTCAATAAATTTTTTTGAGGTTCCTCTTCAAATTGGGGGGAGAGATGGCATCATTCATTGTTCAAAACCCATAAAAATGAAACTGCTATAAATTGGGATACGTATACTTTCAACAACAACGAAATTTTTAAAGAACCGAAGAAAAAGTCATGCCTTTTTTTTCGTTTTTTGGTGGTGCCACTTTCGGATTTCGACAAAATTGATAGAAATGAGATATAATTATTTTGTAAAAAAATATTTTGGATAAAAGTGCCACATTTTTTGCTTGGTGGTGGCCTTCAAAAAAAAGGCGCAAAGCATTTTCGAAGTCTTTTTAAAAATTCAGAATTAAGAAAAGATTTAAGGAGTCTTTCTCTTAATTGGTTTTTATCAAAAACACAATGAAAAACAAAATCAGCGTAGGATGATATTTCTTTCATTTTTGGACACCTTCCTCCTCAATTGCTATATTTATACTTTTTTGGATATTATTTAACTTGAGAGAAATCATCGTCACTTCTTCTTCTTCAACGATAAAGACACAACAACAATTTTTGTGGTGGCTGGTTTTGATTGCTTTCGAAATTATTCCTCTCTTTTTCACTCTTTCATTTTTCTGCTATAAAACTAATGTTTTTAACTCCTAAATAAACTCATCTCTTTTTTTGGTGGTTCTATCTATTTCTTTGGCCGGCCGTTTGGGGTGTCTCTGTCATTTCTCTCTCTTTCTCTTCCTTCTCTTTTTGTTTTATTTTGGGGGAAAAATAAAGGTTTTAGTTTTTCTCTCTTTTTCTTCAAAAACACACAGCCTGTTTTGCCTTTTTTCTGAAAAATGTTTGTTGCACACTTTTTTCTTTCTTCGA
The DNA here is from genome assembly GCA_024447195.1 of Panagrolaimus sp. LJ2414. NCBI lineage: Eukaryota > Metazoa > Nematoda > Chromadorea > Rhabditida > Panagrolaimidae > Panagrolaimus > Panagrolaimus sp. LJ2414. The sequence goes on along the minus strand of JAMRXY010000290.1, from coordinate 666,434 downwards.
ACATTTCATACTACTTTTTTCTATTTTATATCTCTTGAATAGACCCAAAAAAGGAAGAAAACGAAGAAGAAGAAGAAAGTCGTCACCCCCAAAAGCACAAAAAAGAAAGAAGGAAAGCAAAGGGAAGCAACAAAAAAATATATTACAAGGCAAATGTTGGAAGAAGAAGAAGATATTCACCACCACCAAGAACAACAACAAAGAAGGAATTCATTTTTGCAGTTATAAGAAAAAAAAGTGTAGAAAAAAAAGACATGCTCATTTTTGGTGTGTTACTGCTACTTTTTTTGGATGGCCTTCTTTCGTTTTTTTTAAAAAGCGGCAAAACGAAAGGATATAATGTATTAGATAGATAGAGATAGAAAATAGCATCAAAAAATATGCGTGTAGTTTTGTTCGTGCGAGCGCGCGCACACACACGCGTTCCTCATTTTCCTTCTTTTTTTGGTGGTTTTTAAGTGTGGTATAAATAAAAATATATAGTTTTTCTTTAATTCCGACATTCCCTTTTTTGTTTTTCATCGTTTGAGTAGTTCTTATAATTTTTTGTGACACTGTGAAGTGCATTTTTTAAACAAGGAAAAAGAGCTATGAAAAGTTTAAAAAAAGTAACCGAAACTAATTTAATCAAATAATATAAATAATTTTATTTATGTTGTCAAAAGAAATAAAAGAACAGGAAATATCCAAAATTATACATAAGTACATATTTTTATATTTAAATTAGATAAGAAAAAATAGATTTATTTGTTTTGGGAAAAAAATTAGCAGAATAATTTTCTCTGATTTTTTTGAAAAAAATAAATTTAAAAATGCGCGGGTCTTTTTTTCTTTCTGTTTTGATGGGGTGGTTTATGTTAGTTCTTTTTTGATGATGGTTAATGAGTCATTGAAAAAAGGGACAAAAAAGTTGATGATGATGGTTAAAAAAGTTTTTTTTTTAAAAAAAATTGGGTGTTTTGAAAGATGGAAGGAAAGATTGGAATCATCACCCTCGAAAATGATTTATATTTATTAAAAGGGCCATTTTGTTTGCACTTTGTTTTCAGAGAAGGGCAATGTTTTGTTAAAAACAGGGATGGATTTTATTATGGTTGGATGGATTTAGTTGATCAAAGTTGATTGTTAAATCTATTAATTTCTTTCTTTTATTCGGCTTTGATCTTTCTTTGAGTAAAGAAAATTGGATTACCTTTTTTTATATGTATTTTTACTCGCAAAAAGGGGTCAATAAAAATTTGAGAGAAAATTGGAGTAGAAAAGAGAAAAATAAAAAAAAAGAATAAACGAGAGTTAATCTTGCGATAATCCGGGCTCAATCGCCTCGTTTCGGCTGTCTTTATTTTTTCAAATTTTTTTGTGTGATTTTTACTCCATTTATTTTGTCGTTTGTGTGTGTGTTTTGACAAAATTAAAGATAATATTTATTTATGTTTCTGCTAATTGATTTATATATAGTATGTGTTTCTCTATTTTTTTTCAAGGTTAATTTATAAATTAATTAGTTGTAATTAATTAATATTTGATCACTTTTTTTATATTTTCCAAAAACATAATCATCTGTTTTTTTGTTTTTTTCAGAAAAATTGATATCTTCAAAAAAATAACGGTTTTAAAAGTTTTGAAAGAAGAAAGTGCATCTAAATTCATTTCCTTTTTTATTGTAAAAAATGGCTATTTTTAACTTTAAACTAAAAATTTCAAATGGATTATTGCCGTCCTTTCTTCTTTCTCTTTTCAAACTTGTTGTTTTTCATTTTTTTTTATCTCCAAAAAAAACTAAGAACGAAAGTAATGCAAAAAAGAGAAAAGTATTATATTTTAAGTTTGTGTCCTAAAATAGTGTGTTAAAATTCCCGTGGTTTTATCTCTTTCACTTTTTTGACGACTATCCAAAGTTTTTAGTATGTTTGCAGCTAATTTTTCACTTATTTCATCTTTGATAAATTTGCCTTTAAGAAAAAGAAGGTCCTTTTAACTCACTCACTTGAGTACAGACAAGTGTCAAGTATGATAAGTGATTGAGAAAAATGAAGTGTTGTTTATTTTGCTTTTTTTGAAACAATATTTTTGACATTCTTTTTTCGTGTAAATTTGTTGTTCCTTAAAATTTGGGGATTAAATTATTAAAAGTTAATTATAGAATTTTTTGGGTTTAACATGTTTATGCATTTTTTCCCAAAGCTAATTTTAGTTCAATCCTATTATTTTTGTTTTTTCAATTGGTTTTAAAACGTGATTCCTTTTTTCATGCATTTTTAAAAGGTCAAAGCTGTTTTTTTTTCGTTTTTCTTGGGCAATAAGATTACGTCAAATTTTAAACGAACTTGCGTGTTCGATATTTATATTTTACATGTATCATATGTGTTTTTTTTGAATGACCAAAACCCACACAGTTGCAACAGCAATTAAGTATCCCATTCATTTATCATAATAAGACCCCTGAGAGGAATAAATGAATGTAAATAAACAATCACAAAATTAAATAAAAATCAAAGTTTAAAACACAGCCCTTTTTTGATGAACTCGAATTCGACGTAAGTACCCTAAAAATATTTTCAAAATTATCATATGATGTTAAACTTTGGTCAATCCCTTCTACGTTTTCTATTAATTACTTGAACTTTCTATTTCTTTAAAAAAATATTTATCCCTTTTTGTGACATTTTAGAATAAAAGTATAAAGCTTTAAAATTAAAACAAAATTTCTTTATAGCAGTTTTTGAAAAAGAAAAAACAACAAACAAGTTTTGGTATCTTTCTTCACTTTTTTGTTTTTGATTTTTTCCAAAAAAAACTTTTTTCATTTTTTTCTGTCTCCTCCGTCTTCTTCTTTTTCTTCGTTCTCGTGTTCGCTCAAAAAAGCATTTAAAAAATTGAAAACATCTGTCGAGCCAAAAAATTATAAAAAAAACTTTATATTTCTTTTTTCCTTTCGTTTATATTTGTATTTTTGTTTTGATTTTCTTTGAGAGAGATCAACGAAATGGATCTTTTTGATGCTTATTAATTGTTCATAAAAAAAAATATTTCATTTTGCCGTGTTTTTCCGTCTTTTTTCCCAAAAAAATTTTTTTGATGCTTTTAAAAAACGGCAGCAGTCGTTTTTAAATTTTTTGAATCATTGTTTCTAAAAATTTACAAAAAAATAATGTTTTAAAATTAAAGAAAAAGAAACGTCTTTTCCGTTTCTTCTTCTTCCTCTTCTTTTTTTCTTGAATCATTGATTGAAAGTTTTTGTTGCTGATAAAAAAATAAAAATTTTTAAATTTTTGTTTTCTTTGTTTTGTAAAGTTTAACTAAAATGGCTTTTTTGGGGTTTTTAGAATGTGGCATTTTATTAAACATTAATTAATTATATTTTTTTTATTTTGTTAATACTTTGTCCTTTTTGTTTATATTCTGTGTTGTGATTCTATTTTGAGCTATCCTTTCAATACCTTTGATAAATGGATTTTATTAATCCTTAATTTTGAAATTATTCCATAATTTTTTTAGACTATGTGTTTTTTGCGTTGTCTTTTTATTTCTGCTAGGTTTTTACTTTTTCTTTCTTTTTGAGTTTAAATTAAATTTGCAAAAAACACAGCAAAAAAGAGTTTTGTTTGTCGTCAGTTTTTTAGATTTATCGCTTCAAAATCTAACTTTTTTATTACAAGAAAAAAGAATCCAACTTTTTTGACGAAAGTAGTTTTTGTTTATAAACGAGCCAAAAGCCAAAAAAACTATTTTTTAAATTTTGATTTAAACAGGGAATGAATGAAAAAAGAGGGAGAAGGATGCGGCGGCAAAAAGGGCTTTCTTTTTCACAATTTTCGGTGTCGAATCAACTAACTTTTTTCTTCTTTGATTTTGCTTCGTTTTATTTCATCTTTAGGTGTGTTTGTGGATGTAAGCAAGCAAGTTAGCAAGCGCAAAGAATGTGAATATATATATAATATACATAGATAGATTGTTGAATAGTTGGTGATGATTGAGAAAAGTATAAAATTGAAAAAAGAAAAGAGAGAAAGCTCCCAACCAAAAAATTGAAATGGAAGAAGAAAGAGAGAAAGCGAGAGAAAGAAAAGAGATGATGATGATGCTGTTGTTGATGATGAAGATGATGGTGATGATCGATGCGATTGAATGCGGTTAACAAAATAAAAGTTAAAAAGCATCTTGTTCGCTCTTTTTTCTTTCTTTTTAATAAACTTGTATGTCTCTTTTTTATAAGCAAGCAATTTTGCAGGGAAAAAACTAACCGAAAGCTTTCTTACTTTTTTTGAAATGCTTCATTGCTTTTTGTTCTTTGTAGAGAGAGAGAAAAAAATTATATCAAAACATGACAACAAAATAACTCTTGTTTTTTAAGAAAAAACAAAATAGATGAAGTGTGAAAAAAAGGTATTTTTGTTGATGTCTCAAGAAATTAATTAAAAATAGCTTTAATTAATTGAAATTAATAAATATTTATTGTAGTTTTGTTAAAAAGAATTTAGGCAATTATGATATTTATCTCTTACGACGAAATGCCTTTTTCGTTGTAAGACAAATATTTTCCCACGAATTTAAACTTTTGAATTGTTATTATTACCAAAACTGATTTTGTAGTGTTTTTTTCCTCTTTTATTCCTCAAAAATAAGTTATATAATTTTGTAATTGATCATTGTCGAAATGTGAATGCGGGGTCTTTTTTCTCTTCTGATGTTCTTTTCTTTCGATCTTTCCTCCTTCTCTTCTTCCAGCATTATTATTGTTCTTGAACTTTTTAAAGTCTTTTTCTACTTTTTTCCTTCTAAATTTAATATTGCATTGTCAAAAAAAGGGGAACAAGAAACAAAAACCAAAGGGAGGCAAAAAAAGGCATCAACCACAGAAAAAAGAGAGACGAAGAAGGAGAAAAAAAATCATCACTTCTATATATGTATTTTTTACCACCAATTTTTCAATTTCTTTTTCATTTTCGCGCTAACTTTTTTTTTCTGCTTGCTTCTTTCCAAAAATGTATCTCTGCAGAAAAATTGAGAAAGAGAAGAGAGAAACAATCTCTTTATAAATTATTGTTGTGTCGTCGTCGTCGTTTTTTTTGGGAGGTGATGGTGGTGTTGAACGCGAAAGAAGCCCGGAGCGCGCATTAAAACCGCTCATTTTGATTGCTGCCTGCGTTTCTCTTTTATTATTTGCGCGCGCTCATTTTTTTGGCTGTGCTTTTTTCACTCCTTTTAATTTTTTTACGCCCGTTGTTTGTCTGTGTTCCTTTTCGATTCCCTTCCTTCTATCTATCTATCTGCTTGCTTGCTAGTCATTATAATGTTTCATCAAAAAAAATATGTTATAAACGCGCAAAAAAATACAGGATCCTTCTTCTTTCCCTTTTTACTTTAAATGTTTGTCCGAGAAAAAGTAAAATATCCGCACCTAAGCAAGCAAGGCAAGGCGAAAGGGACACGCAACATTAAAAACGGATGAACATTTTCTGCTCCTTTAAAACATATATACTACATTACCAAATTTTTGATATGTGTGTTTTTTGCGCAAAAACACATATGCGTATAAAACACGAAAAAGGGAAAGACCTCCAAACAAGCTGCTGCCGCCATCTAATTCAGTCCAGGATAGAATAGATGGAACGACAAATGACGACGACGACGACTCACTCATTCATTCCCCCCTTGTTAAAAAGACTGGACTGACGACGACGAATGACTTGAAATGACTTTGACTGGTAAAAAGCTAATCGATCTATTTGTTTCGACAAGATGGAAGAAGTGCGAGCACCCAAATTTCTTTCTTCTTTTTTTCTATGTTGTTTTTGTGAGATGACGGACAATCAGCATCCCTTTTTTCAATTCAATTCAACATACATCCTATCTTCCTTCTTTTTTTGTGTTTGGTGTATATACCTTTTTTTGTATGAAAATGATGATGATCGTGGGGCTTGCTTGCTTTCCTGCGCGTCGGGCAATGCTCGAAAAAGCGTGTTTTGCATTAAACAAAGCTTTCTCTCCTTCTTTTTTTACTTGCTTATATTATTATATTTATATTTGCTCTCTCTCTTTTACGATGTGTTTGATGAAGATTGAATGGAAAGGAGAGAAAAAAGAAAAAGTAATTACAACCTTAACATCAAATTAAATAAGATAATATTTAACAAAGTGTTTTTATTATAAAGTTTATTAAAGTTTAAATGGTTTTTAAACAATCATTTTTTATTGCAAAAACTTCTGCTGCAAAAATGATCATATTCTTTCTTTCTTTCTTTCCTCTTCTTCTTAAACTCCCTCATTTTTCTTTCTATTTCTTTCAAAGACCCCCGATTTGTCTCTCTTTTTTTTGTCACTTGATCTATCTTAACGCGATTGATTTGTGTTGCCCCATCACTTTTTTCTTTCTTTCGTTTCCTTCCATTTTTTTTCGGTTTTTAACATCGCGAAAAACGCTTGTTCATTTCACGCAATTTTAAAAACAGAACATTTGTTTTAAATTATTTCTTCTTTTTTCATCTCATCAATTGTTGTTTGCTGAAAAATTAAAAATGATACTTTTTTTCTTCAATCTTAATCAGTCAAAAGAAAAACAAGAATGATACGTAAAAAATTGTTTCTTTTTTTTGATGTCTTTGATTAAGTATTATTGATTGTTTGTTTGACACATTTTTAAAATGTTTATTTCTTCCTTGTTTTTTTTGAAATTTAATTAATTTATTTATAAACATTTTTTGATTTAGTTTTTTTTAAAAGTTGTGTAGTGAGAGTTTATAAAAAAAAGTATGTGTGCATATACTAACACCACTCCAGCTATTTTACTTTAATACAAACAAACATAAAAAAATTCTTTTTCTTTGTTATTTTTTTTACTTTAATTTCTTCAAAAAAAAATTTTCAACGTGTGTTTTTTCTTTTTTTTCTTTTGATAAAAAAAAGTACAGATGTGTTTAATAATATTATTAACACTTTATAGTCTCTCACATTTTTTGCTTCGATAAACAACAAAAAAATAGAAGAAAGAAAAAAGTATAAGTTAAATTTATACTTTTTAAGAGTTTGTAGTTTTGCAAGCTAAAATTAATATTTCCTTCTCCCCCTCAGTTTTGAATTCTTTTTTCTGCCGTGTTTTTGTTGCTACAAATTATTATTGATTACGTGATTCGTTTCAAACATTTTTTACGCGTTTCATTCAAAGAATTTTTATTTACACATTTTTCTTCTTTTTGCAGGCATTTTACAACTTATTAATTTTATTTTGCCAATTAATTAAATCCCTTAAAAATACTCAAGTATATTTTGTATTGTTTATGAAATTATAAAATTCAATTACAGTATTACTTAATAATATTTATCAAATATTCCCTGTGAGACAATCAAAATACTTCGATTCATTTTTGATTCAGTCTTTTCAATTGATTATTATTCTTATTGCAATTTTTACCAGGATATTTTTATCATCGTCATCTGATCATTAATTGATCAGTTAAATATTGCAAAGTTGACGAAGTTATCGCAAAAAAATTTACCTGCTACCAAAGTCTCGTCACTGCCTTCTTCAACAACAACAACCCCGTCTTCAACGTCTCCATCGACGAAGACATCGGTGTTGTTGCAGCAGAAGCCGCAGCCTTCTTCCTCTTCAAAAATAAATTCAAAAAATAAATCTGTAAATAAAAGTACTAGTAATAGCAGTGTCCCGAATGTTTCAACAACCCCAGTTCCAATATTACCGCATATTTTACCCGCGGCAATTGCAGCCCGTCCACCGCCCCAGCAAAATATGAATCTTGAACTTGTGCCATGTATGATCAAGTCTCGAGCTGAAGATGGCAAAGAAACTGAAGTTGTTGGGTATGTTCTTCGAGAAACTGGAAGTACTACTGGAACAATTGTTCCAACCACTTCAACACCTCCAATAACTTCAAAACCCGGAACAACCGTTACAAAACCACCAAAAATTCAACCAAGACGGAGTGATCCTTTAATTGCTCCAAAAAGGATTGAAGCTATGCCACCAAAGATCCTTCCTGCAATTGCTGTCAATTCTGTTCCCGCAATTCTTCCGGCACCTTTAACAACTTCACTTTCAAATGGAGCAATTTCAAATAAAACTTTGGGAATTGGAAGTTTCATTGATATTCCTTTGACGGCATTCGGAGGAAAAAATGGTGTATCTGTGCCGACATCCTCTGCACCTCCTCCATCCATTAAACCTCCACCAAAGCCAAGATCAAAGTCAACAAAGGCGAAAGCAGCTAAAAATAAGATTGTTGAAGAAGTTACAATTCCATCAACCTCTACAACAACAATAACAACAACAATTTTACCAGCTCCAGCAAGTCTTCCGCCGAGTCTTCCATCAACGTCATTTGAAATGCAATCTCCACCACAGTTGTTACCAACAGAAGGATATCCTGCATCTGTCACTACAGTATCATCAAGTCCGCCAAGTTATTTGCCACCAATAAGTGCCATTGCAAATGGAACAACATTGAATGCTCCAACAACCAGTTATTCACATCAACAACAACAACAACAACCAATTCCACATCATCATCAACAGCCTCAACAACATCAGCAACAACAGATATCATCAAATGGTTGTACATCAGATGATTTGAATGCGATTGAAATTGCACATAGTCTTAGTAATGATCAAAAGGCAAGAAATGAATACTGGAACAATAATTCCAACAACAGTAATCATCATCCCCAACAACAACAACCACATTCTTCACATTCCCATGATCAGTATTATAATTATGACTCAAATTATATTTTTCATCATCAACAATCTCAATCACAATCACAACAACAACCCCAAACTTCTCATTCTGCAGGAGGTGGATATCCCCCTTCAACGGTATATCCACAAACTTCAGAATATGGTGGTCATGAACATGGAAGCGGTTATTGTCAAAGTAATGGTGCAACAGGATATGCCCATCAACAACAGCAACAACCAATACTTCACTCAAATGGCACAACAAATGGCCATCATGGTAATGGCAATAATCATTGGATTCCACAACCTCGTCAACTTCAACAACAACAACAGCAATATGCGGGAGTCCAAAATCAAATGACTTCTTCAACTCCAGATAGTGGAATACAGTCAATTGATGGATCACCACCTTCTACAAGTGCATTCACGCCTCCAATGGTTTCACCATATCCTCTTCAAGTATGTTTCTTACATAATTTTATTTAGCTACCGTAATTCTAATCAATTGATACAATATTTCAGGCAAATCACTTTGATCCAAATTTAACCCAGACAACAATGGCACCCCAACAACAGCAACAACATCTTCCATCTGTAACAACCCAATATTCGGCAGGTCCGATGGGTTCAATGCGTTCCAGGCTCAGCACAGACGGGGGTGGCCCACAACAATCATCACATATTCATTTACCCCCTTTGAATTGTATGCTTCCACCCCAACCTGGAATTCAACATCATTCAACATTATCAGATAAAAGCTATCTCGATCACCAACATCCATCATGTTCATATCGAAATGAGCCATTACTTTGCGAAACTGAACTTGATGATATTGGTCGAATTGAACCTGTGCAATCGATTTCCCCTCCAGGCCTTGAAGATGAAAAGCGAAAAGTCCCTGAAGAAGATGAAGATTGTGATTATTCGGATATGCCAACTTTGATAAGAGGTGATATGGATAAAGCGGTGGCGACTTCTTCTGAAGCTAAAAATCAAACTTCATCAAGGATATCAAATCATCCGGATGATGAAATAAAGGAATCCCCTCCAAAACAACAACAACAACCAAAAATCTCGGATGCAATTGCAATACATCGAGATATGGATGCAAATGAAATTGCCAAAATGTTAATGTCAACTTTACCATCTGAAAAGGTAATGTCAATTTGTACTTTTAATATCCCCTTTTTATCTGCATCAACTTCCTTTTATCTCTCTTTTTAAATGAAATTTCCTGTCTATTTTTTTCTCTTTTTAGTCCCCCTCGACTTTCAATAACCTTTTTTTAAACAATTAAAACAAAAAAGATTTGCACGCTTTTTTGCATAAATAACTAAACTAATGACTTCATATTTTTCTAACTAACTATAGAGATTCCAAACACACGTACACTTTTTTTGAATACATTATTTACGTAATCCCATGTGGCCTTTTAAAAAAAGAAATCTCTTTGCAAAAACAAACAAAGCGAAAAAAACCTTTACCTTTTTTATTTTTGAAAAAAAAAGTGCAATGGTTTATTTTTAAAAATATGGCAAAATATAGGCTTATAAAACTTATTATTTAAAAAAATGAGAACAAACTAACTAACCCCAAAAGTAAAGACAAACACATACACGTACGTAAGTCTTTTAACGCCTCTCTAATTTATATTTTTTTTCATATTTAAAAAAATGTGTGCCAAAAAAAGTATGAAAACATACTATTTCACAACTACTTTTCTTTTATAGAGATACATAGTTATGTAAAAAACTAAAGACAGAGAAGGGGGGGGGGGTTGTGTTGCTATGGGGCTTCCTTCCTTTATTTCTTTCCTTCTTCGTTCTCGTTCTCATGCTCATGCTTTTTCATGCCTGCCAGGCATCTTTTAAAAGGCAGAGGAAAAAATTTTAAGAAAAAAAGTTTTTTGTGTTCAGTTCTTTTTTTGTGTTTCTGTTTTAATTCATCCCTTCCCTCTCTTCTTCTCCTCCTTTTCATTCACTTATTTCTAAAATATGGTTGATGTTGAATGTATGTATTTCAAATGACTTTTACCGTCATCAACCATTTGACAACAACGGCGACGACGCGATTTTCTTCCTCTTCTTCATCTTCATCTTCCACAGAATCGTCATCGTCGTCATTTTCATTAGAAATTGTATCAAAATTGAAGGAAGTTGGTGACAAAAAGAATACAATGCAAAAAAACTCTTCTTTTTTTTCTTCTCTTTAAAAAGAATGACTCATTATTTATTAATGATTTTTTTCTCTTTTTTCAGGTTCAAGAACTTTTTCGAAGTTTTCGTCCAGCAATTGAAGAAAAGAATTCAGATGATGCTTCATCATCTTCTTTACCATCAGAATCTTCAACAACCAAAAAAGTGATTCCACCCTCAACAACCATTCTGCCAGAGAATGAAGAAGAAAAAGAAGAAAAGGAAGAAGAAATAAAAGAAATTCCAAAAAAGCCTGCCGCTTCAAAGGGAACAAGAAGAAGGAATTCTCGAAAAGAATCTGCTTCATCGACAACTTCTGAAGCTACAAACCAAATAAATGGTTTTGTAAACACTGAAAGGCCGAGTACTCGATCTTCACTTCGAAATTATTCTCCTCGAAGATCAAATACCCCTTCACCTTTACCCCCAACCACATCATCGACATCATCATCGTCATCATCAATAACAGCAGCAGCAGGAGGAGGAAAAGGAGAAGAAAAAAATGTTAAACAACAACAAAAAAAGAATTCTTCCCGCGCTCCTTCTTCATCAAAGAAAAAGAAGCCCACGCCTACTGCTTCTTCTTCTTCTTCCTCTTCAGCCGCAGCAGCAGCTACATCAAAAAATAATCAAAAAACAACAAAAATTTCATCGAAAGTTACTAAAAATAATAAAAATACTAATTCTGTTAATTCAAAAACAAAACAACAACCAGCATCAAAGAAGAATAAGTCTGTCGTGCCGCCTCCGCCATCTTCAATTTCAACAACGAAAACAAAATTGAATAATAATAAAGTTGGAAAGAAACCAAAGAAGCAGAATGAAAAAACGATAATTACGGTATTGAAAAGGCATCCATTTCTTCGAAATCATCGTCCAATTCTTCCATCTTCATCTCGAAAATATACTTTGGTAGAAGCTTCCCGCCCCCGATCAAGTTTTAAAGTTTCACATTCAAAGGATAAATTGCCGTTTTATGGTCTTGGACGGTCAAGGCTTGATCGATCGCTACCAAAAGGTTTTGATCAATTTTTAAGTGGTCCATCAACATTGATAACCAGCCGATATGAAGGATGTTCCCAGAAATTGGCAAATCTCTTTCAAAACACACATTTGGGAATTCCAAAAGTGCCAATGGTAAAGTGGGAACCAAGTGGATCATGGAAAAGTATCTTTGATTGTGATCGAAAAAGGAAATCTGTCATTTCAACAACTGCCACACAAGGACAACCTCCAAAGAAGATGCCAAAGATTGATCGGAAATCGATGAATAAGAACAATAAATTGGGACCTTTGAAAATAACAATTCGAAAAGATTCTTCTGATGCTGATGAAATGATTCCTGGTAATTCAAAGAAGAAAAAGATTTCACTGGCAACACCAATTCCAAAAGATATTGATTATGTTAAAACTCGTTCAAGTATGTTTAAACCATTTAATATAATTTAATTAATTAAACATTATTCATTTTAGACATAATTGTTGAAAGTCCACCAAAGCTTACAATGTCCTCAAAGCCATGCGAATGTGAAGATTCAGATCCATGTACTTCGACTTCAAAATGTTTATCCAGAATTGCCCATGTTGAATGTACGCATTACAGTTGTCAGCTATTTAATACATGCCAAAATCGAAGACTTGAAAGTAATCTTTCTGTTCATCAACTTCAAATCTTTAAACATCCAACCCTGAATCATGGTGTCCGATCGTTGACTGATATTCCAAAGGATCAACTTGTTTGTGAATTTGTTGGAGAAGTAATGCGAAAGAATACATATTTGAAGCGGCTTGAAACTTCACAAAGTTATCCGCATTACGGTATTGAACTGATCCCGGGCAGTTATGTCATTGATGCCTCAAAGAAGGGAAATCTCTCAAGATTTATGAATCATTCATGTGAACCAAATTGTACCATGCAACGTTGGATTGTTCGAGGGGAACAAAGAATTGGAATTTTTGCTTTAAAAGATATCGAAGCTGGCATGGAGCTTACCTATGATTACAGTATGCATGTTTATCTTAAAGAAAAAATTCCATGTTTATGTGAATGTGAAAGCTGCCTCGGCACAATTCCATCAATGCCACCCCCGAAAAAGCCACCATCAAAACCAGAAAAACTTACAAATTCTGAGATTGAATTAATCCAAAAAGATGGAATATTTTTGAAACGAAATCTTCGAAAATACAATACTGAACGAGAAATTTGCATACCATCAACAATTCCGTCAATGCCAGATATTTCAAAATGCCTCGCAGATATCTTTAATCAATTTATTCATGCCTGTGATAAACTTCCCCGACGATGGCTTCAACATTTTTCAATTTCAACCCGAAAACTTTTTGAAACTATCAAATCTTCAGAATCTTCAGATTCCGTGGATTTAATTGAGAAATTTGATGCAAATATTAAATGTTGTCTTTCGCTAATTTCAAAATCCCTTGATCGTCGACAATCTGATTCCCTTCAACATCAATATCTTCAAATTAAACGGCAATCAAATATCAGTGATTTTCTTAAAGATTCTCATCCGAATACACTTTTATCATTTTTGGCTGAACGACCTCGAAATCGTAAAAATGATCATTCACCAAGAATTTTATCCGCAACCACAGATCTATCTTATATGAATTCAGAATACCCTGTTGGTTCATATAATCCAGATACCGAATCTTTGTTATTCACTCAAAAATGTTGTATTGATGGTGATAGTATTCGATGTGTTTGTGGAATTATGGATGAAGGAGGCGAAATGTATCAATGTGAACAATGTCATTATTGGTTACATCAAGATTGCCTTGGACTAGCCGATGAACCAGATGTCTATATTTGTCCATTTTGTGAAAAGAATCTCAAAACTACACCATTGTTGGATATTCTAATTACGCCACAATATGAATATCGAATGGATAATTGTGTTTATTATAAAACATTGGTGAATTGTCGGGGCATTCAAATTCGAATTAACGAATGTGTTTACGTTGAAAGAATTATCAATGATGAATATAAACGTCGTCTAAAGAAATTCCATGAAGAATATGTTGATGGAAAAACTAAAAGTAAAAAGAGAAAAGTTTCAACTGTTAAACTTCCACCAAATGTTGAAGAGCCTTCTGAATCCATCTTTAAACCAGATGCCAATAGAATCTATGATCGAAAGGATCTTCGAACATTCAGAATTGAAAGATTATTTAAAGTTCCCACGGGAGAGAGATATGCCTTCGGATGCTATTATGCCCGACCCCATGAAACTTTTGTTGATCCAGGACGAATGTTTTACAAGAATGAACTGTTTTGGACTCCGTTATTTGATACCCTTCCTTTGGATGTTATTGTTGGACGATGCCTTTGTTTGGAGCCACAGGAATATGCCGCTGGAAGACCAAAAGGCCCAAAATATCTTGAAGATGATGTCTTTGTTTGTGAATATTCAATTGATAAAACTCAAAAAGTTTTTGAAAAGATTAGTCTCAAAAATCGATATATCACAAATACAGCTGAATATTTATTTGATAAATTTGAAAAGCCGCTTTCAATGAAACGAAATTTTACTGTAAGTTTAATATTTTTACTGTACTGATATTAATTTTTGTTTTATTTTTTAGCCATTTGTAATCAAAACTGATAACAAAAAAGCCAATGAAAAATCATCAAAAAATAAACTTTCAACTGTTGTAAAGCAAACGGTAAGGAAAAAAGTTTTATGCAAATTTTATCACCCTTAAACTTATTAGTATAAATTGTAATTAAATAATTTTCTTTTAGGGCACAATTCGACTTCATCAGTGCATGAATAAATTCACCAAAAAGCCTTAATTCTGCTTCTTCTTTTTCATCATCTTATATTAATTACCTTTAATTATTTTCAACACGAGTAGCTGTTTTTTTACTTTTTTATTAATTAGTCAAAGAAAAAGAAAATGCCAAAAAAAACTTCAAAAAAGAAAGCCGCAAAAAGTTTTTTATATCAAAAACTTTGAAAGATGTCTGGCACATTTGCGGAAGGCTTGCTTTTATTCAAATTTATCTTTTTTGAGCATAAAATCTGTTCTTTTGTAATATTTTTTTTTATTTTAATTAAAAACTGGTGCATTTATTATTGTTTTTGAGCTACTTTTTTTTTAAATTTGTTTCTCGGTTTCATTTTTTTCCATTGTTAAAAGCCTTTACTCAGTTTTAAATTTTGTATTTTATTTTCATACTTACTTTTTTATTAAATTCAGTTTTACAATGTGCTTTTTTTAATTTAATATCAGTCAATTAATTTTCTTGTGTTTATTTTTTTCTCAAAAATCATTGAACGAGTCACATTCATAATCCCCCATTTTAAAATTCATGTTTTTATTTTATTTTTTGACGTATTTTTTAAAAAAAGTGCCGTCCATATAAAAACTTCTCAAACATTAATTTCACATTTTTTTGCCAAAACTTTTATCTTTTTTGTTTGCTAATTTTTACACACACATATTTGTTTGTTTGTCTCAGAGGTCGTTTTTAATATTTCTTTGATCTCCATTGATTTCAAATAATTTTTTACAATTCTTTTCTCGTTAAAAGAATTTTCTTTTGTCTGTTTTTTAATTGTACATTTAAAATTTCCAACAAAAAATTAAAAATTGATAAGTTATTCTGGAACTTTGTTTTTGAACAAAACTTACGGAATAATTTCGTTCTTAATTTTTTTTTGAAACAGGATTCATTTGTATTGATTCGATAATATTCTTTAATGTAAAGTATATAAATAAACCCTATATTCTATCTATCTATAATATAATATATCCATTCATTATCCTCCTCCTTTAAAAAACAGACTTATTTCAAATCTCAAAAAAGCATTCGAAAAAACTTTATTCTTAATTCTTTAATAACTGGTGTCTCCTTCTTTTTTTCATGTCTTGATTTTTGTTAGCAAACAAAAATACTTTTTTGTTTATTCATTTCATTATTATTATTAATTATAATTATCACTTGTATTAGAAGATATCCGTGACCTTTTAGATGGGTTACTTTTGACAAAAAAATAAAGTATTTATTATAATATTTTTGTGTTTGCACATGTAATAAAACATAATATTTGAAGAAATCTGATACAAAAATTATGAGATCCATGGAAAACAATTCATCCGTACACTCGTGACCATTGTTTGTAGCATTTCAACGAAACGGAATAACGCTACAGATCAGAGGAAATTAATGTAATTTTAGATTGTATACATGTATAAAAAGTTTTGAAATTTTTTCCAATTTTAGATCTTTTCAACGACTATAACTTTAAAGTTTTGATTAAAATATATTCATTTATTTTAAATTTAATTAAAAAGTGACATACATAATAAGAGAGATTAAAACAAGATTTCTTTTGCAAATAAAAAAGCACCGAATATAATAACTAATTAATTACTGTATTTTCAAGAGAAAAGCAAAAAAAGGCAACTAATTTATGAATTTTCTTTAAGGAAATTGGTTTGGAAGCGTTCAAATCGTTCTAACATATCTTTCATCAATTCAGGTTGAGGCAAAATTGTTGTACGAAAATGATAGGTTCCTTCACGTTGCCCAAATCCACTTCCAGGAACAATGCAAATTCCAGTTTCTTCAAGTAAACGCATGGCATAAAAGAAATCAGGAGCTTGACCAAGACTCTAAAAAATGGTGTTTTCAGTTAATCAAACATTAAATGAATATCAAACCTTTGCTATTTCAATAGCTTTTTGAGGAAGTTCAATTTTTGGGAATGCATACATTGCACCTAAAAGTTATCATAAATTAAGCACTCGACATCCTGTCACCAACCTTGAACAGGATTTACGCTAATTCCTTCAATCTTTCCGTAAGCTTCTTTAACAAGTGTGGCACGTTCTTTAAGAGATTTCAAGACAGCATTCTTTTCCTGAAATATCATGTTTATTTAATTTACTTAAAAACAGAAAACTTACAGAAAGCCATTGATCATAAGATGGATCACCTTCTTTTGGTGGATTAACAACACAATCAACAACAGCTTGTCCAAGAGTTGTTGAACAAAGTTTTGCAGAAATCATTTTCTTGTATTGTACATAAACAGCAGGATCAATATTTACGAATTCAACATATCCACCTCGCATTCCACATTCTCCCATATACCCTTTGCTTACAGAATGGAAGCTTGCAAGTTCAATTTTAGAATATGGTTCACCCATATTAGTCAAAACTTTTTTGAAACTATGGAATGCACAACCTTCACCATAAATATTATCTTGATAAACTTCATCCGCGAGAATCATCAACTTATGTTCATGTGCAAATTGAATAATCTTTTCAATATTTTCTTTCGACAAAACTTGACCAGTTGGATTTCCTGGATTAATAATAACAATTGCTTTCATTTCATATTTATCTTTTGCTTCTTTGTATGATCTTCGCAATTCATCAGGATCCAAACCCCAATTATTTTCTTCATCAAGATAATATCCAACCTTAAACATAAATAAATGGGTTAACAATAAAATAAAAGAAGAAAAACCTTACCTGTCCAAGATTGAATTCTTCAATTGAAGCAGAATATAATGGATATTGTGGAATTGGAATCATAATACCAGCTTTCTTTCCGTCACGATTAATAAAAAGTTTAAGGACATTTCGAATACTTTCAGATGCGCCACCAGAAAGGCAAATATTTTCTGGATCAGATGGAACTCCATCTCGACGTTCAATAAATTGTGCAACATGTTGCCGGATAATTTCAATACCAGTTGATTGACTGTATGCTCCAGTTGAACCTCCACCACAGCTTCCAAGAATTGCTTTAGCTTGTTCTTTAACATCAGAAGGCATATCACGGCTTTGTAAAAGTTCTGGGTATGAAACACATGCTAATACTTGACGAATAAATGTGATTGGTTTTTGTCCCATTGCATGTGCATCACCAATATTAGCTTTAATAACATTCTTATATGGCTTTTGAGCACCCTAAAATTGTACAAGTTATTACTATAAAATAATGAGATTAAAAAGTTAAACAAACTTGAGCAAGTTCTTTTTCCAATTCAACGGCACGAATAACCAATGGACCACGAACTGCATATTCCATTGTTTTAACATTTGGATTTAAGGTATCCAATGCAAGAACTTTGTAACCAGGCATTTTGAGTGAAGTTGTTGTAGCAAATAATCGCCGATTTATCGAAGATAATACCTGTGTTGAGGTTTTTTTCATCCTGAAATAAATACTTTTGTACATAAAAAGGAAAATATAAAAATTGTATTTAATCTAATATTTAACTTTCTAAATTTTTTGTTGTTTTTGTTTACGATAAAAGCATGAAAAAACACAAAAATTGAAAAATCTCATAAAAAGCAAAGTAAAAAACATACAAAGGAAGAAAAGAATCCGTTTAAGAAAATGAAAAGTGTATTTTTGAAGACACTATTTTTCTATTAAAAATGAAAGTCTGTTTTATTTTGTTCAACCAAAATAATTTGAAATGATAAGAAGTTTTGTGGTATCTCAGTGATGGTTTGTTTAATACTACTACTTCAATGGACCAAGAGCACAAAAATCAACTACACTTATTGCACCAGCAGCAACAACAACAGCAGACAGCAATCAATGTTTTTGATCGAAAAAGGAAAAGAGAAAACAAAAATGGTTCGTTTTGTTTCTGTTGATTGGCACAAGGCTTCAGTTAAAATAGTTCCCCAGTCAGCAGCAATGTGTATCTCTCACAAATACTATTTTCCCTCCTCGTGTTACAAAAACATAAAACATGTTTTTTTATTTTTTTGCATTTTTATAGCCCTTATTTTTTAACAGTAAGGAATTTATGATTTTTCATGATTTTTTTAAAACTAATTTTATGCTTAACGTGACAAAATTTGAGGTTAATCTTTGAGTGAATGAATGGGTTAAAAGTAAACAAAAAGAACTTACAACAACAAGCAGGAAGGAAAAGCAAGCTTCAGCCTTTCAAATCGATGATGAAGAAGAAAGGATAATTATCAAGGACAACAACGAAATATTGTTTTTTTATTGAAAAAAATAGAAATATGAAAAAGAGAAGAGCAGTTGCGTTGCGTTAAAACCTCAATGGTTTTTTTTATTGACCCTCGCAGTTTCGGCAAAATTATTTGTTTGAAAGTTAAAGAAAAAAAAACATGCTGGAAGAAAAGGAAGAAGGACTCTTTTTCCTCAAAAATGACAATTGCAGACATCGGTTTAAAGCAAAGAACACTGCAAGAAAAAAACATCAGACAACTGAATGATGACAAAAAAATATATCACTCAAATTCATAAAGTGCCCCCACTTACTTTTAATTTGTGTTTTTAAAAAATCAAAAAATACGTGATTAAAATATGTTTTAAAACTGTGAAGAAAAAAATAAAATTTGCAGCTTACTTTTTACCAGAAAATGTGTTAAATGACGGAAAGGAAGAAAAGCAACAGCAGCAGAAACGAAATGGATTGATGAAAAAGTAAGAGGGAATAACAAAACACAAACGGCGGCGATGGTCACGTTTTTCTTGTTGCTGCTTCTTCAATTGCCTGTGAAAAAGCGACGACGACATTTTAAAAGTTACGCAAATGTTTTAGAATAATTGCATGCTTGGATTTTGCTTTTTTCTTATCGCTTTGAATGTTCATTCCTTTGGAAATTTTGTTAACTTTATGCAAAAAAACCGCAATGCTTTAATACATAAAATAACAAATCGGGCTTAAAAATTGTTTTTTTATGAATTCTGAATGCCAATCTATCGTTAATTTTTTTGGAGGGAAAAATATTCACCTAAAATTGGAGCCACACACACAGATAAAATTACAAATCTTGTAAAATGAGAAAAATAAATGGAATGAAGTGGCCTTTAAAGGCTTTATTGAAGGCAAAAATTCTCAAGGCGATATTTATTGCATCATTCATATGAGTAGACGATTCTAAAATTATTTTGGTTACGATGAATGTTTTTTATTTTGACAAAAAAGATCAACAAATATTTTCAAAACGTTCAACATCGAAGGAATTAGATAAATACTTAACAACAAATGTTTCATCAGATCCATGAAAATTCTCATTCAAAATTAAAACAATTTGAAAATTTCAAGTTTTGTTAATCATGAAAAAAAGAGTTTATTAAAGAAAAAAGTTACAACAGAATTTATAAAAAAGAGCAAGATAAAATGAAAGTTGATAAACATAAAAATCTTGAAAAAAGACATGCTTAATTTTTTATACAAAACCCCATATTACTGTTACAGTAATTAACACATTTTTTCTTGTTTGTTGCAAAATTTCGTTTCCCGCTCTTTGGTCAAAATATTTTGTTAAATAATTTTTTTGGCATCAGATTCTTTTTAGGAATGTTTCATAAAAAGAATCTGATATAAAAAATTATGTTTTTAAATTTGTATTTCTTTATTATTTTTTTGCAGCTATGCATTTTGACATTTTCAGTCAACATAAAAAATTCAAAAGGCAAAAGATTAATCACAGATTTTTTATGTCCGTAAAAAAAGAGAAAAGCGTCGTTCTGTTTTTGCAAAAAAATTTGTTTTTACATCTTTTTTTCCCACATCCTTTTTTGATGATTTAGCTTTGACTTTATAATTTAAAAATAAAAAATATACTTCTTTTTCTCTTTCTTTTCCTGATCAAATGAAGAGATGATGATGCGCAAAAAAGGGACTGCTTGAATGATGACATTTTTGCCGACGGACTATCTAAAAACATTTGAATAGAAAAAGAAAAAAGTAAAGAAAGACAACATTAAAAGAAATCAGTTTTTTAGTAAAGAAAAGCCATATAAAATAAGTTGCCTTTTCTTTTTATGAGTTTTTCTTCTTCTTTTTTCTATTCAGTATTTAAAAAAACGTTTGGTGAATTTGTAATTCGTGGTTTTTTGGTAATATTTTTTCATTTTTAGGATTAATTTTTTGTGCCTGAATCAAGCATGGAGGAAAATGTTTTCCATCATCCACCCTTGAGGGGCCTATCTTTCACGTATCCACCACCACCAGAATTTCCATTTTTACCGGGGTTAGCAGCACTTTTGAATCCATTGAAATGTGATGCTCCGAAGAAATCTTCACCTTCAAGCAGTCAATCCTCTTCAACGGGTTTCCCTTCATCACATATTCGAACACTTCGATGCAAAACTTGCATAGGATGTCAATCTCCAGCCTGTGGAAAATGCGATTTCTGTAAAGATTCTGTACAATTTGGAGGTCCTGGAATTAAAAAGCAAAGTTGTGTTCAAAGAAAATGTGTTTTGTTACTCGAAAATCGGATTCAGGTAAAATATTAACATTTCAACAATTTTAGTTATTTACTTACGTGAACAAAATTTATGCATTGGCATAGCCTTTTGTCCTCTTTCTCATTAGCTTCTAGAATTTCAGCCCTTTCTATCCCATTTTCTCCCGGGAGAGCAGAAGATAAAGGGGTTGTCGATCTCTTTTATTCTTCACCCTTTTTCAAAATTACGGTATTTTTTATTCCAATTTTAGAAGGAAACAAAAGGAATTAAACTTCGAACTGCATGCAAAAAATGTGCCGGATGTGAACAACCAGATTGTCAACATTGCTTAGTCTGCCTTGACAAAAAGTAAATTCAATCCTTATATATGAATATTTTATTTACTGTAAAATATGTTTTTAGATTTCTTGATGGAAAATATTTAACTGGAGCAATTTGTAGTAAAAAGAAATGTGTTGCCACTGCTACTGAAATCACTGTTGAAGATTTACAAAAAGAACAACGAAAACATCGAAAAACGGTTTGAGTCTTTTAATTCTTTTTAAGATATTGAATTTTTTTACCGTATATTTCAGAAACCATGCAAAAAAGTTTTGAAAGTAAAAATTCCGAAAAAAGTTGAATTGCCAAAACCAAAACGTGCTTATACTCGTCGTCCAAGAAAACCCTCACCAGTTTTAATCTTTGATGAAAAACCATCGCAAATTGAAACTGTTAAAATTGAAGGTCCACCAAAGATTCAATCTCATCAAGTTTCACAAGATTCCCCAGTTTTACAACCCCAAATACCTGATATGGATCCACTTCCAAGGTAAATAAATATACATTTAATTTTTAACAAACGATACAGTATTTCTTTTAGGTCATTTATTCCATCAAAATTTATCCAAGATTCTGAAATTTCCAAAATTCGAAGATTCCGTCCTCCAGAATCCGTCATCCCATTTTTGCAATCACAAATGAGTGATCAAATTCCCTTTTTACCGAAGAAAAATCAATTTCAAAAACTTGAAAATGCACGAAAAATCGGAGGCGATTTTACCCCCAATTCATTCATGAGTAGTTTTCAAGACCCATCATTTCAACAACAACAAGAACAAGGTCAACCTTCAAATTACTCAAATCAACCACAACAACCAAATCCGGGAAGGCGAGTTTTATATCGTCGATATCTTCGAATTTCAAGAAATTTTGATTTTAATCCTTCGGATAAATTTGATCCTTTTATTCCTCCATCATATTCTGGAAATGGAGAAGTTATCCTTCAAGCTTTATAAATCCCCTTTTTTGTTTGTTTTACTTTCTTGTTCATATCTTTTATAAATATACTGTATCAATTTCCTTTATTAATTAAAAAGTTTTTATTTACAATTGTTAGATGTATTAGTGATGATAATAAAATCATATAAAAAGTTGAGATCCTGAAAACATGGGAAAACTAAAAATTTATTATTACTACAAAAACTTGGCATTGTTATCAATTTGTGTTTCTTAAGGGTTTTTAAACCTTGATTAATAAACTGTGTATGCTGTAACGATTGCTTTTAAAAAAAAGAAAATTATAAATTTGTGACTTTATTATTCAATTTTTTTTCTTTTGATATCAGACCGGGACAATTTCCGTTAAACAACATTATTTACAACATTCAAAAAAAAACAAAAATCAATTAAAAAAATAATGGCGGATTTTTTGAAGTATGATGCGTATTAAAAGAACCATAAAAATTTTTGGGATTACGGTATTTATCTCTGCCTATCATCCAACTTGAATGAAATATTTTTTTTAGCATACAGTATGTTGTGTAGCTGTAATTAATTCTTCATAAATGTTATTAGAAGTATCAGGAGGTTGATCATAAATTGGTTCATGATCAAACGAATATAAAATTTGTGAGGATGTTGGAGATGGAGCAGAGCGATGACTCATTGATGGATATCCCCTTGGGGGTGGCATTAAATGTCCGGCATTCAGCACGGAAGGGCGTACAATTGGTCGAACATTTGGAAGTGTGACATGGATATTGCCATTTGGGAGTTTTTGTAAATGCACAAGATGTGGTGGAACTTCAAATTGTGTTACACCTGACATTTGATTATGACTGTTGCCTTCAAGCATTGAAAGGCCCGTTGGAGCATAATAAATCATGGAATCTGGAGGCTGAGATGGGGTAGCATAAACAAGATGCCTTGGACCATCTGATGCAGGAGATTTCCCGCCCACAGGACAAACGATCCCACCCTTTCGAAGCCATGAATTAAAATTTGGCATCATTTGATCTCGAAGTCTTTGTTGGGAAGCTTTAAATGCGACCAACAATAAAATGGCAAGTAAAATTGCAACAACTAAACAAAGGATCAAAGTTTTATCCGAGGATGAGCTATCATTGATCTCTTTCAATGTTAACATATCTGAAATTTATTTTAGTCTTCAAGAAAAGGTAAGTAAAAAAATAAAAATTACCATAACAAACAGGTGGAGATGGAAGCCAATGGCCATTTTCCGAGCAAAAACTTTTCGAATGTCCAATTAATCGAAAGTTTTCGTCACATGAATACGTTACTGTAGAATTTAGAGTTGTTGAAGTGACCAAAACAGCGCCATTTGCAATTGGCGAGGGTTGTCCGCAATCAACTTCAATGCATTCGGGCTCATTTCCAGCCCAAAAAGAATCTTCTCCGCATTGTCGAATTCTATTTTCATCTGATTCAAAAACGGTTCCCCTGCGACATTTATATTCTATTAAATGTCCATATGCAGTTGAGCCATTTATTAAATGGATGGTTCCTTGACTCCATTCTGGTGGGGGTCCACAATCGACTGCTAAAATTATTTTTTTGATTTGAATTCAACACAACACTTTTAATTGGCACTTACGTTTACAAACAGGAATTTTACTTGACCATCTTCCATCTGATTGGCATCTTCTTCTGTGATCTCCAA
This sequence comes from Panagrolaimus sp. LJ2414, assembly GCA_024447195.1. Classification (NCBI taxonomy): domain Eukaryota; kingdom Metazoa; phylum Nematoda; class Chromadorea; order Rhabditida; family Panagrolaimidae; genus Panagrolaimus; species Panagrolaimus sp. LJ2414. Next base: position 642,377 of record JAMRXY010000290.1, on the reverse strand, counting down.
CCAGTTGAAATCCGGGTTCACAAGAATAAAAAGAATATGTGCCAATTGCATATGATTGACTTGAAAAAACAACCCTTCCATTTTCAGCCACCCCAGGACTGGTACAAAATTTTGGTTCTTAAATTAAATTTTGATTTATGTTTTAATCTAATTTTATGCTTACTAGTTTGGCATATCCATGGATTCCAAACTGATTGTGCGGCGGTCATCCATTTCCAACCTGCAGGTCTTCCCATCACAACTGCCAACGATTCCCCTTCTTTTATTTCTCCAGGATCTTCGTACCAATCTTCAAAACCCCCTTCCAAAACATCCCCATCCGCCCATTTCCAGCCCTGGGAGGTTCCCATTAATCCAATCCAATAAAATGATGGAGAATGTTGGGCCGATGCCAAGGCCGTCCTCAAAGCGGCTTGTGCCTCAGGATTTATTCGAAGTGGAAGTGTCCCACCCAAATCAAGGCATCTCTTTTGTGCTGATTTCCAATCAAGTTTTTCCATTCTGCTTGCAGAATAACAATTACTGTCATGTAATGTTAACACATCCATTGATGGAAGTGCACATTGCCATGGTGATTCTATAATTTATTACATTTTTATTATTCTTATTATTAAACTTGTTATGTTTTTAAAAAAGATAAAGAAAGGTTTTATTGTTTGTGAAGGTTTAAAAGACTCAAGATTTTCTTTTATCCTTTTTTCTTTTTGAAAAGGATTTTTTATTTTGAAAGAAAAAAGAAGAAGCATCCGCGGATAACTGAAACAACAAAATAGAAAAAGAGATATCCCATTTCATCGAAGAAAAAAGAAAGAAATTTTTAAGGAAGATTTTTCTCAATTTACAAAAATATAAAAAATGGAATCATGAAATAATCAAAAAAGGTGAGAGATACTACCATTAAAAATCTAAAAATGGAAACGGAAAACTGTGAGATTTACAAAATCTGCGAAATTTATCAAGGTTACAAAAAAGAGGTTAATGCAAGAGAAAAAATGAGTAATTGGATTAAATTACATCCATTAGCATACTGTAGTTTTTTCACTAACGATTATCAACTGAAGCATTTACTTCGAATACATTCTTACAGTATACTTCCAATGTGAGAATTCATAATATAGCAATCCATACATTTATTAATCCCCCCGGAAAAAGGAAGCTTTTAGAAAAAAGAAATTCCCGGAAACTTTTTTCACAAAAGCTTGTTTGTTTTTTTAAAAAGAAAATTTAAGTTTTAAAAACAAGTTTTTTTTCGCTTTCAGTCATCGCAATTTTTTTTCAATCAACGATTTTCAAACAAGGCTTTTCCCAGTTTTTGATGAAACAAAAAACAAAATTAAAAAATGGTAATCCAGTTTTTTGGCTGCAAAAAACACAAATCTTTGCTTGCAAGAATTGTTCCGGAAGTAATTCCCAAAAAAAATGGAAGCATAAGTTTTTAAACAAATTTTTTAAAATAAAAAATGAAATAAAAAGGTGCTTTCTTTGAATGAAAAAGTTTACAAAAATGATCAATAATAGTAAATAGAAAAAAATTTAAGTAAACTATTTTTTGGATCCAAAAATATTTAAAAACTAAAAATAAGTTTTAGATAAAAAGAACAGGTGCTATTAGCATATATTGGATTACAAAATCATAGGCCAAAAATGCAGCATGTTTCAGTACCGTATTCAGAAAGGGGAAATAATTTTTGGACTTATTTGAAACAACAACCCAGATTTTGTTAATGCTTAAAAATACATTTTTTTCACCCAAATTCCCATATTTTAAAAGATTTCAAAAAATATTAAAAATCTTGAAAATTGTTTTTTACAAAAGTCAGATTTGATTCATCAAAATTTGATATTTTTTTATTTGTCACAGTGTCGATTTTTTATGACAGAAGACATTGCTTCTTCTTTTTTTCTCTTTAAAAAATTACGTGTTGAAAATCTTTCACGACAGTTGTCGAAGAAAGAAAAAAGATGAAGGATGGAATCTGAGTCGCAAAAAATGAAAGAAAACAGACAAAATCGAATTTGAAAAAAATAACAAAGTGTAAACGTGGATGATCAATTCAAATCTCTCTCTTTTAGTGTTCAATCAAAAAGTTTAAAATTACTTTTTTTGGTTTGGAATTTTCAAAAAAAGAACTGATCTTAATAAAAGGATCGGGAGACAGAAAAAAAGTGCAGTTCAAAGAAGTAAACAAGACTGACTAATCTCCTTTTTTTAAAAAAGCTCATAAAAAGTCTTGGATGGTTTTTTTAAGAATAAAGAAGAATAGAGAGAGATTTTTAACAGATTAACAGAATAATAAACCGCGAAAGAGCAAAAAAATATACTTACGAGCATTTACAGCAAAAACTTTGATTGAACAAAGATGCAAACGAGATTCTGCATGAACCATTATTGATCGAATAGAATCAGCTGAACAATAGAGTACGGTAGAATTTTTGAGGTTTGATACTTCCCTTGCACATGATGACATTGTTCCATTTGTTGATTCCATTCTTATGTCCACCAATTCGGATGATAAATGCCCTAAGGTAATTGAAATTGCTCGAATATCAAATGATCCAAGAAGATTTACACTCCACCATGAAGATTTTGATGAATCTGTTAAAGCACAATTCGGAAGGGATAAAACAGCATTTTGTGCAGTGGATTGCCCGGAGGATTGTTCCGCCGGTTTATTCGCCGCAACATCAATGGCACAAAGTGGTGAAGCACCGGACCATTGACCATTTTCAGTGCATTTCCGTTCCTCTGATCCAATTCTTTCATACCCTAAGGCACAATTATATTTTGCGACTGTTCCAACTTGATACGGTGGCGCCTGTGCAAATATTACATGACAATTCTCTGGAACATCTGGTTGTAAACATAATGTTGAAGATGAAGAGGTTGAAGATGGATTTGCTGCTGCTGATACTTTCGTAATTGGAATCAAAGATTCCAAGAAAAGAAAAATAAGCAGGAAAAAAATTTCACGCATCTGATTTCAATTGATGGATCACCTCATTGGCATTTCATTTAAATATTAAAAAAATACCATTCAAATTTTTGACTTAAAAAAGGGCCAAAAACAATTCAAGTCTTTTTAAAAAAAGAAAGGAAGAAAAATTTTGTCGTTTTTTGTGATGAAAAAAATCAAAAAAAAAAGATGGGGGAAAAGCAGCAGCAAAAAGCCCCCTTTCGAAGGTGGAGAAAAGCCAAATAAATTGATGTGATAGAATATATAGAGAATAGAATAGTGTAGTGTACAATATAAACGAAGATTACAGGCTAACTAACTGCCTTATGGAAAGAAGAAAAATGACCAGGTTTTGATGTGTTCGCGCACCCCCCTTCTCTCTCTTTTTTTCTTTCGTTAAAAAGTCTGTTTTTGCGAGTGGCTTACTTTGCTTCTTAGTGTTTTTGGTTGCCCGTTGTTGGTGGCTTGCTTGTTGATGGTGTTGCTGACGCTGCTGCTGCTGGTCACTCTTTTTCCCCTTAATGGAAAGAAAGACTGTTGCTGCTTTTTTGGGGCTTTAAAAAATCAACCTGCCTGCCCCGAATATTTCTTCTTCTTCTTTGACCGGTTTCCCTCCCTCTTTCTCTCTTTTACTTTGGACAAACCGTGACAGAAATTTTAAATTTTTTAAAAAAAAAGGGACAAACAGTTACTTTACATACTTACAAAATCCTTTAAAACTCATCATTCATTCATCCATCATCGGTCTCTATTGAAAAAAGAGGGGAGAGAATCTTCACTTCATTTTCGGAAATCTCTTTTATTCTCTGGAATTTTAAAAAAGGGAAATTTAACGCTATAAAAAAAACGGAATTCACATAATTTTCTATTGTTCTTTCTTTTTTTCAACCACTTGATTTAACTTCTTTTAAACTTCTTGTTTAAGCAGTTCTTGAAGGTCAAAAGGAGTCAATAATAATAATAATCTCAACTTGGGGTACTTGAAACAAAAAGGAAAATGTAACAACTTTTTTGTAATCACTTGTCGGAACTAATTTAAACAAATAATTCTTACAAAATGAATTAAAACGACCATTCTTTAACAATTAAGAACGAATGGGTTAAATCTACAGTATTCTAAGATACTAAAATGGTGAAACACTTTAATAATTCAATATATAATTTATCATCTCCATTTCATCTTTTAAAATCAAAAGTTGAATTTCACATTACTTTAGATAGATTTACATTTTGGAAATAATAGAGCATCGCTGTACCGTTGTACAGTATACTGCAGTAGTTTCATAATTTATGTAAAATGAAAAACCACAGTTTCCTTTTAATTTTAAAAAAACATTTATCATTAAAATTTATTCAATAAAATTTTTATTTAAACAAAACATTTTCAACAAACAAAAGTTTTTTACAAAACTAAATACTTATTACTCTCAATTAATAAAAACTTGTCTAACAAAATATAACCAAAGGAATAATAAAACCCGCGAAACCGGAATTTAAAAATAATAAACAATATGAAAAAATACTAAAAGATATAATCAAGATATCCAAGATAAAATTAATACATCGGCTTTTCATAACTGTGTAATGAATGAACACCACCTTCTAATTGAGCATTTTGTGACCGCAATTCAAATTTGATTGTTCCATCATATACTTTTGTACTAAAAAAAATATGTAGTGATAATTACAGTATCTAGTCAACGAAAACATACTGTAATTCATTGAGAGATCGAACACCGATATCTTGGAAGCCATGTTGAATACCACGAATTAAATATGGAAGAAATTTATGACAAGTTCCTCGATCTCTCATTGTTGCAGTTACACCTTGCGCAACTTTAATTGCATCATCACTTGTAAAATATCGATCTTGTGAAGTTGAATGGGCCTCCATTGCATCGATAGAGCCCATGCCCCGATATTTCTTCAATCGAAGACCATTTGGGCCCCAAAAATATTCACCCGGAGCTTCATTTGTTCCAGCTAATAATCCACCCATCATAACGGTTGATGCACCTAATGCAATTGCTTTTGTGATATATCCAACATCTCTAATACCCCCATCGGCGATTACGGGGATACCTCGTGAACGTGCATATCGAGCAACTTGAAATACTGCTGAGCCTTGTGCTCTTCCAACAGCCATAACTTCTTGCTAAAATAGAATAATACTGTATAATGCAAATTATTATATAGATATACTTACAGTAATACAAATTGAACCAGATCCCATGCCAATTCTAAGTGCATCTGCACCGGCATCAATAAGAAGTTTTGCTTGTTTCATTGTAACAACATTTCCGGCAATTACTTCAACATCTGGATATTTCTCTTTAATCCATTTTAGAAGATTTACTTGATATGCTGAAGCGCCATTGCTTGAATCAATAATCAAAACATCAACACCCGCTTCAACAAGAAGTTCAACAGTTTTCTTAGAATTTTCTCGAGTATTAATTGCTGCTCCAACCATGAGCTGGCCTTTCTTATCATAAGATGATTGCGGGAAATCACGAGATTTTTTCAAATCCGTACGTGCGATTAATGCAACTAGTTCATCCTTGGCATTTACAATTGGTAATTTTCCTAAAAGCAGTGACATGCAGATTTGGTTATAAAAAAACTGTTATGCATACCCTTCTTTTCCTTTTCAAGAATATTATATGCATCTGAGAGTTCAAGTTCTTCACCGCCAGTAATAAGTCGATCACGAGGAACCATAACTTCAGAAATTTTTGTTGTTTTATACCGGGATTCTTTAATAAAATCAATATCTCGTGATGTTACAAGTCCAAGAAGTTTTCCACCAACTTTTCCAGTTTCTGTTACAGGCGTGCCAGTGAATCCAAACTTTTGCTTAATTTCAAATAAATCCATAACAGAATCATCAGGCTTAATACATTGTGGTGAAATAATAAAACCTTGTTTGTATCGTTTAACTTTTGAGACTTCATTTGCTTGATCAGCAGGAGTTGGGAAATTAGCATGAATAATTCCAATGCCACCGTGAAGAGCCATCGTAATCGCCATTTCATGTTCTGTTACAGTATCCATTGGAGACGAAATTAAAGGTGCACGAATTGTAATTTTCTTTGTTAAATGTGTTGTCAAATCAACGGCATGAACAGCAAAATCAATGTATCCAGGAAAGATATTAAAGTCACTAAAAACATAACTTAAGATACTAATACATAAATAAAATATAAAGCATACTTGTAGGTCAAAGATGTATTATGAGTTTTGAACATTTCAGTAATACTTATTCCATCACTTTCAAATTCATCATCCCAATTCAATTTCTTTAAAGCATCCGGCAATGATAGAGTTCGAGGAGAAGAAATATCACCTTCTGGACCAGGCATTTTAGCTTTCTTTGGAGGAGGAAGTGGCAAACGATCCTAAAAAAGATATATATCTATTTAAAAATGTGAGCAAAAGACTTTTGTTTGAAGGGATTCCTTTTTTAACAAGAATAACAAAAAAATAACGTAAAAAATAAAAAAGGATAAAAGGAGATTTAAGAAAAAGGCGGGGCTAAAAAACGGCAAGAAAAAAATTTAAGGGAAATTCTAATGTTAAAAAGTGCTAAAAAGAATTATGGATAAGGAAGAAAGAGTTTAAGGGAATTATGGATAAGGAAGAGTTTTTTTAGGATTATGAAAAGTGAAAAGAAGAGCAACATCATTATGTAAAGAAAGCAAAAAGGATATTAAAAAAGTGGAGTAAGTTTAGACAAACATAGAAAGCAAGAAAAGAATGAATCGAATATGGGACTTTAATAGTTTAACGCTGAGCTTAAACACTTTTTTTGCAAAGACACTTTTTTAAGGCTTTATTTTCAATTAAAAACAACAAATTCTTCCTATGACTTTTTTCATATGATTTTCTTTTCGTTCCCTTCGTTGTCGTTCTTTAAAAAGGAAAAAAACACGTCGATCCGACCAACCCCCACCAATCAAATTTGATCAAATTTGTTTCTTTTTCGCTTTAAACTATGTATCTTTTTTTTAAAAAACTGTATTATTACAACGCGAAAAAACAGCCATGAAAAAAGAAAGACTAAAAATTAAATGTAATAAAAAGTCAGACACGTTTTAAAAAATATACTTTTTTTTTTAAATTTAGGTGCAACAGGTGCATGTGAGTAAATAATTATGGTTCTCGTAGCAACGCAGAAGTTAAGAAGAAGCCAAATAATATAGAAATGAAATTAAGACCTGTTTCTTTTTTGATGTTGTTGGAGGATTTATAGCTTTATCAAGGGTTAATAAGCTTCCAACAAAATCTTGTATTAATGCTGAGCTATTATTGATGCTGTCGATGCTTCTTTCACTTTCATCGTTTATTGCTGGCTTCAATTTACGTTTTCTGGATTTTCTCTAAAATAAACTACAATGATTCATCCAAAATAAATTTTTTAGGTAAACTAAGATTTCAGTTGCTGCCAGTGTTACCGAATTTCCCAAAATGGAGGCGTCGACGCCTCGGTAACACTGGTTGCTGCACCAAAAAATGACTATCAAAACTTATTAAATTTTTAGACTAACTTTAACATCTTCAACCGAATGATTATGAGAATCCAGTTTATCATCAGTAACAAAGCCTTCGTCATTTGTTTTAATTCGAGCTGGACATCTTCCACGTAAGCAACATCTCCAATAAATTGTTACAATTCCATTATCAGCAGTTCGGCGGCGATCAAGATGAAATGTGAATCCGCGATGAATTGCAAGAACATTTTTGCCATCAGCTCCACATTTTTGTGATGGCGCAAATTGAACACGCGGTGCTTGTAAGACAATATCAGTGTTGAAAAGATTTGATGTATCTACAGCATCAAATTCAGATTTTATATCACTCATTCTAATGTTTAAAATGTCGACGATAATGTTATACAGACAAGAAATAACACAAAAAAGACCAAAGAAGACAAAAAGAATGTGAGAAAGAGGAAAAATGTATTTATTTTGCTATTGAAAAGGTCGCCGTCGCAGAAAAAAAGAGGCAACAGGAGTGCGTCCTTTCTTCTTTCCTAAAAATTTTGCGACATTTTATTTTTCTTGTATCAGTTTTATTCCGCTGCTCTAGTTTTGTTGGTGCTGGTGTACACAAAGTCTCTGAAAGTTTCTCTTTTTTCATGTCTTCTTCGCCCTTGTTAGGTTTCTCCTACTAACATACAAAATGTCGTTCGTCCTTTTCAAAATTTATCTTCATTCATTTTAGAGAGCGCATTTTACAAAGGTTACTATGGAATCGAATAAAAGAAAACTAATATGATGGGAAACAGAGACATAATGAAGACAAACAAATCATGGATAAAAACTTAAAAATTGATATAAATTAATGTGTTAAAATAGCGTGTTAAAAAACGTGAAAATACAATTTTTAAAAAAAAGACATGCGCATAAAACAAAAGCAAGAGAAAAAAACCCAAGACATATTTTGCCAGAAAAAGAAACGAATTTAATGTTTAAAAAAAGGACACTAAAAAATTTTAGTCTAAAAAACATAAAGGATGTCTTTCACAAAATGGACTGCCATCACCATTATTAAAAAGAGACAGAAAGAACCGATGAAATGATCTCAGCTGTCGTTGAAAAAAATGAAGGAGACAAAGGAAAAAAACGTTCTGACCTAAACGTTTTTTTTCGACAAATTTTTGAAAAATTGAATGTCAAAAAATAGCTTTTTGAAAAGCTAAAAGTAGAACAATTTTTTTTTGCAAAATCATTTGTCTATTCTTTGCAAAGAAAAAGAAAGAAGAAGGACTTTGTGTTTTTTTAAAATTTCAAATTTTGAAACATTTAATCAAAGAGTCAAAAACTTATAAAATATTGTTGACACAAAAATGGCTTAAAAGTGAGACAGAATGCATTACTGTATTTTAGAAACAGTAATCTACTCAAGTTTAAAACATTAAATTTTAACGAGTTTAATAATTGAGACACCTTTGCAATGAGAAACATTAAACTTACATTTTTATGTTCTTATTTAAAGCTTTTTATTTGATTCACTTTCGCGAAGACTTTCCTGGATTAAATAATATTAATTTTTTCGAACATCGAAAATTGCTTCTGTAATCCATAAATTAAAACATTAATCTTCTCACTCATTTTTGATTACAAAAAAAGGTGAAAAGACATTCGTCTAATGCGGCAAAAAAACTACAATAGGCTTATCATTAAAATTTTTCCATCCATCACATTTCTTCCTGTGGTAATGCAGAGCCTTGATCTTTGTTTTCTTTTTTCCTGTCTTCGTCTGCCTTCTGTCTTCCGCTTTTAATGAAAATGGAAGAAAAAATATTGTTTTTGCCTTTTTGCTAGGCTTGTTTTACATCATTAAAGAATCCAATCAATTTAAAAAAAGATAAGATTGCAGAAAAAAATATTCAAATTTTCACGCATTTTTTAAAATGTCACATCCGAAAGATCAGTGATAATCAAAATTTGAAAGAGTATAAAAGAGATATTTTATCTACAAAAAAGATGCAAATCAAAAAGCTGTAAGAGAAATAATTTTGAATTGTGAAAGTTATTTTTCTTGAAGGTGATAAACAACAGCAAAGAAAGTAGAAGAAGAAAGTCTAATCAAGTGATCGGAAGCTGTTGTTTCTATTCTTGCTTACTTTTATCGGCTGCCGCTACTTTAAAAGGAAATATAAAAAGCGGGTTTTCTCATTATTTTTTGATTGGAACAAATTGCTACCTTAAAAAGGAAACGAACAATGGCGGCGGAAAGTATTGTAACAGATTCATCAATAAATGGAACTTTTGGAAAGTCGAAAGCTAAGAAATATGAAAAGGATATTTTGGATAACAAAGTTGAAATCCCAGAAGGCCCAGATGTAAGTTGGATTTTTTCGAGGTTTTAAATAATGATTATGAATTTTAGTCATTTTTAAATCTAAAAAAGTTATGGGCATTCACGGGTCCCGGATTTTTGATGAGTATTGCCTATCTTGATCCAGGAAATATTGAAAGTGATTTACAATCTGGTGCATCAGCTGGATTTCGAGTTAGTTCTTTTATTTGCTTTTCTTGTCTGAGGATACTGTAAGCGATATTCCTTTTACAGCTTATTTGGGTCCTTTTATTGGGTCATATTTTGGGTTTATTACTTCAAAGATTATGCGCAAGATTGGGCGTCGTGGCGGGACAGCACACTGCAGAAGTTGCATATCATTATTATGCAAAATGGCCTCGATGGATTTTATGGATAATGGTTGAATTAGCCATCATTGGCTCAGATATGCAAGAAGTTATTGGAACTGCAATTGCTTTATATCTTCTTTCAAATAAAGCGTAAGGAAAAGTTTTTGTACTTATGACTATAACAATGCATGCATTACAGTATTCCACTTTGGGGCGGAGTTCTTATTACAATTTGTGACACTTTTACATTTCTTTTTCTCGACAAATATGGTTTTCGAAAATTTGAATTTTTCTTTTGTTTTTTGATTACTGTAATGGCCCTCACTTTTGGGTATGAATTTGTTGTAACTGCTCCGGCGGCTTCAGATGTTGTAAAAGGAAGTTTTTTTCCATGGTGTAAAGATTGTGACATGGATCAAATTCTTCAAGCTGTTAGTGTAATTGGGGCCGTAATTATGCCACATAATTTTTATCTTCATGCCGCATTAGTCAAATCTCGAAAAATTGATCGATCGAAGAAAGAAAAAGTTGTTGAAGCAAATAAATATTTTTTGATTGAATCTGGAATTGCACTTGCCTGCAGCTTTTTCATTAATCTTTTTGTTGTTTCTGTTTTCGGAAATGGAATGTACAATAAATCTAATGCAGATATTGTAAGTCATTATTACCGTAATATCTTTTGTCATACAGTACCTCAAATAATTTTTGCAGAGAGATGTTTGCATGAATGGAAACAATGAAATGCCAGAATTTTATCGTGATGTGTTTGATAATTCCACGGATGATGCCACAAGTGACATTTATCATGGCGGAATTTTTCTTGGTTGTACTTTTGGAGTTGCAGCTTTATATATTTGGGCAATAGGTATCCTTGCCTCCGGGCAAAGTTCAACAATGACCGGAACTTACGCTGGACAATTTGTTATGGAAGGTTTCCTTCAAATTCGAATTTCACGTTGGAAGCGAATTCTCATTACCCGATCCCTTGCAATTCTACCAACAATTCTTGTAACAATCTTTAGTCAAGGTGTTAATCATATCACTGGATTAAATGATTTACTTAATTGTATTCAACTTTTTCAAATGCCCTTTGCTATTATTCCAGTTCTAACATTTACAGCAAGTAAATTTGTCTTAAAAGAATTTGCAATTACTCGGTTCGTTTTAAAATTTATTAAATTTACAAAATAATAATGGAAATTTAGATGGGAAAAAGTTTTTTATCTTATTGCTGCAGCGGTAATCTTATCAATTAATTATTTCTTTTTATTTGAATATATTGATGAAAATTATAACACCAATCTTGGATGGACAGTTTTTGGGATAATTATTGTTTTTTATTCAATTTTTGTTATTTATCTCGTAAGTTATACATATATTTTAAGATTGAAATTAATCCTTCCGTTTTTAAAGTCACATTATTGCTTTGTTGCAATGGGTTTTTATTCACAACCAACTTCGGTTTGTTTTATAAACAAATATTAATTACGGGGTATTACGGTAATATTATTTTTGCAGGGTAAATTTGCAAAGATTTTTCCACCTCCAAATGAATCAGCATTTGATGCTCCATGGTTGTTGTCGGATGAAGAACAATTGACTTCTGATCAAGGTAGACCGTCATCGGTGAACAAAGCCATGGATGCTTGGAAATTTTAATTTATTTTATTTTAATTCTTGAATTTAATGATCTCATTTTGAAATGTTTTAAAATGTAAAATAAACAATTTTGCTAAAAATTTTTTTCAAAAAACATTTTTAAAAATTAAAAAATTGATTTTTAAAGATCAGCAACATTGTTGAATGATGGTTAATTATCACTCACTAATTCAATTGAACAAAGACAATGTAGACAGAAGATTGATGAAAATTGATGAATCTGCAACATCATCATAACCTACATTAGTCTAGTCACGCCATTTTGCTATTTTATAATTAAAGAACAAACACACAAATACCGTAATATTATGCACAACAAAAATCCCTGTTTGTTTTCATTTAATTTTCACGTTTTCTTCAAACTTCCTCCTAGTTTTGTTTTATATTATTATTGTTAAATAAACCCTAATATAAATATATAAAGATGATGTGTTTTGTAACAAATGTGTAACAACTTTCATTCCTTCCTTCTGTTTTTTATATGTATAAAAAAACTTGATTGACAATAATTAATTTTTTTTATTTGTTTTAAAAAATAAAAACAGAAAAAAACTACTCAAATATAATCATGAGCAGAGGTCAAAAAAGGGCAGATTCTAACAATTAAAAATAAAATTTAAATAAGACACAATAAACATTTGATTTTGCATTGCAAAAAAAACCTGAAGAATATAAAAATAATATGACAAAAATTAAGGAAATAATTTAGCAAACACGAAAAAAACTACCTCGTACAAAATGAATGTTCATGGTTTTAAAAATAAGAAAGAATAACTGCTTTTTTAAAAACGTCATTCGATCAAAAATCAGTAACAATATTTAAAAACTAAAACTAATGGATAGGAAAAGATACAGTAGGCAAATGCTTCAAGGGAAAACAGAATACAAAGTATAGTGGTTATTTATGTCCTTAGGACATGAGATCATTGCTAATCTAAGCAAATGTTAATTTTCACAATTTTTCAAATTTGTTGTCTAACAGAAATCAAATATACAATCCAATCTATATTTTATCATTCAATATTAAGATGAATTACTTGAATTTGAATATCGGAATAGCTGAAGTCTTGGACGTTTTCCATCTGGACTTGTTGATTCAGCTTTATCATTATTGTTGTAAGTCTTTTTCAAAGTATCGTAATCAAAGTTTCGATTTGTTTCAAATTCATTCGGATATTTGTTATTTGGGACTACAGTATATTCAAGTCCAGACGAAGTTACCGGGGTTGGTCCAAAAATGCTTGTGTGTCCAGAAGTTGTTGCCGGAAGGGAATAATCATAGACATCATCGAAAGTATCCGTTCGATGATTGTATTGCGGGGAAGATGGGGGCCGCCAATCCGTAAATTCTTCAGGAACTAAAATTTCTAATAAAATGTTAAAGATGTTATATTGTAGAAGCATAGTTTTGGGCAGAGTTTTAAAAGATGCATTTATTGATTGCTTTTAAAGGAATTGTTGTTGTTAAAAATAGAGTGATTTGTTATCACCTAAATTTTTAACATGCAGTTAAATTTTCGAACCCTTCTTTTTTCTTGCTGTTCATGGACTTTCATCCCTTTTTTTAGAAAAAATGTATGCTGGCAACAAATACAAAAGTGCACTTTGAACCCTCTGATTTTGGCCTCTATTCGATCCCACCCTTTTTATATATGTTTTAAAATGGACATCAAAAAAATCTGGTGACCAGACTTTTTAATGTTTTTTCATTTTTTGACAAAATTTTGATGTCTTGAACGAAGAAAAATTATCACGCGTAAAAATAAAGTGAGACGACAAAATGGAGGCATCAAGAATAATAAACAAAGTGCAGAAAAGTTTTTTGTATGAACCCCAACTAAAAAAATGGTGCGCAATCATTTTTGAATTCATCAAAAAAAGCTTGGAAATTTCCACTTTGGAAAAATCAAAAACCTTTTTCTTGCCCACGCAAAAAATTGATGCAAAAAAGGAAAAAAAAAACACAAGAGATTTTGTTTGTAAAAAACAACAAAAACATAACCCAAAATTTGGGAAGTGTTTTTTCTTATTTTTTCAACCACTCCCACATAAAATAAAAAACTTTTGCAGCGAAAGTATTACGTCATTTTGAATCATTTTGTAGCCTCTAAACTACGCGATGCCGCCGACGTGGCCTTAAAAAAACTTTTTTTGTCAGAGAAAAACTGACCACTTGGAGTATAGGTGAAATTGATGGGATGACTGGATTTTTGTCCACATTTAATTGTTACAGAAACATTCCCACCACGATATAGATTGTGATAGGTTGGAATTGTACATACAATATGACACTAAAAAGTAGAAGATACTGTAGAATAAACAAGAAAAAAAGAGATTTTACTTGATGAAGGAATTGCTTATCAACAGATGCTTCGGCATTCCAGGCAAGACTTCCATCATTTTTGTATTCTCGAAAAACAACTGTCGTATTTCGATCAAAATTTCGACCAATAATAAATAAATCACTTCCGCCTCGGGCGGGAGAAGTTTGTAAAGACATTTTTAGAACTTCTGGAATTCCAAGTTGTTGAACTACAAATTTCAGTTTGTAAACGGATACTGTATATGTGTAGCAATGGGAGAAACTTACCACATCGGATAGTTTCTGTTTGTGTTTCCAAAACAGTAAAAGTATTGGATTGCCCGTCATGAGGGATATAAGCTCGAAATGCAATCCGAACAGCACTGTGTTGACTTCCGGCACTTCCATGAAATCTTTTTCTTTGTTTTGCATCATAGGAACAAATTTTTAAAATTCCAACACAATCAAGTCTGAAACACTTCTTTTTTCGTTATTATCAAAGTTAGTTTGGGTTGATCAAATAAATGCAAAATTATTGCAAACTTTTTGTGTGTTTTTTGTGTTCTGATAAAACGGTTTTTCAAAACTTACACAGCTGTCATGCTACTTTCAGGTCGCAAAGTAATTTCCAAACATTCAATTCCATCATGGGCAATCATTTTTCGGCATGGAGTTGTATTTGCAGATTTTCCAGATACTGGAATCAATCGATAAAGTTGATGCGGAATAACCTGCCCTGAGCCAGTTGCAGCAAAAAGTTCAACTCGAGTTGGGCGATAAAAACCCGAAATCTATAAAGGAATATTTTTGGAAGGGAAAAAACGGTTTCGGGGGTTTGCACTAATTATAGGTACTTACTTGAATGGTACAATTAGAAGTGCCTGAACGATCTTTGATCGCGCCTCGACTACCTTCAGATAAATATCGAGCACGATGTTGTTCTTCTGGTTGTCGAATAACGGTTAAAGTTGGAATTCCATCTTGTTCCTCAGAATCATCAATCTCAGATCCTTCTAATTGTTGTTGTTGTTGCTGTTGCTGGGGATTCTGAAGTTGTGAGTGTTGTGATTGTTGTTGCCAATTCCATTCATTTAAAAAGTCATAATCTTGTGCATTATTTGACAATGTCGAGGGTGATTGGGTCGAAGCTGGTGAAGCTGTGTCACATTCGGTTGTGCATGTTGCAGTTGTTGAAATATTTTGTTCTTGTATTTGTTGTTGGAGGGTTGTTGCTGCCGAGGTTGTAAAAATTAAAATTGGGGTTGTCGAAGATGGCACTGATAATAGTTCATTTGATGATGAATTAATTAAAGTTGATGGAGTTGCTGCTGCTGCTGTTGAAGTGGTTGAAATCATTTGAACGGTTATTTCCCCAAGAGTATTCATCAATGGATTTTATAAAGCCTTTGAGGGAAATAACCGTATTTAATTAGAATTTTGATGTGTTCAATGTTGTGTTGTCTTCTTAAAAATAAAAAAGAAAATAAGGAAGCGTGATTTTTATCGAATGATTTTTGATAATCAAAAAATCATGAAAAATTTAAAATGGATTTAAATGATAATTTGTAGGATGCCAAAACTTTCACAAAAAAAGAAGTTTTTGAATTCAACAAAAATGAAAAAAAACATTGATAAAAACAAAACAGAAGAAAAAAACGTTCAAACCCGAAAAAAACAAACACAATCACGCAAAACTTTTCACTCTTTAAAATTGATAGAAGAAAAGAATGAAAGAGAAGAAGAAGACACCTATCAGTGATATCAAAAATTTTACATTCTTATTTTTGTGGTCTGGTCCTTCTCTTTTTATATAAATTCAGCCCAACCATGTTTCTCTCTCTCTCAATGAAATTGGGGGAAAAGGAGCAACTCTATTTTTTTTTCTTCATCTTAAAAATGATTGATAATAAAGGAAGAGAGACCGACTGATTTTTTGTGACTACTTTTGCGCAACGCTATTTTGTTAAAGAAAGAAAAAAGAAGAAAAAGTAAAATTCGTTAAAGGTTAAATAAATTTAATTACTTGATTGACTTGGGGTTGTTGTCTTAACTAAATGAATGCATGAAAATGGTAAAAATGTTATTTTTATTTAAACAATTTTTGTGAACGCCTCTTTTGAGTGTAGGCGGTTTCTTTGTGATACAAAAAAGGTATTGAAATTTTTAAAAATCATAAAACCACTTTAAAATGAACCATTTTAAATGGTACTTCAAGAAACAATGAAATATTCAGAAGGTTTCTAATGTGTTTCTTCTTTATTAAAGTTTTGTTTTTATGTAAACATTTGATACCCATTCATCGCTGTTCACAGATTGCATTTTTTAAATTTTGATACAGTATACTTTTGTTTTTATTTGAGTTTTTATATGTATAAGCACCGCAAGTTTTTTTGAAAAAAACGGCATTTTGAAAAATGCAAAAAAAATCGTTTTCCACACGAGACAAAAAACAGATTTTTTAAAGGATATCTGTTTTATGTTAAGTGTAAAAAGCTTAATTACAGAGGTTTGAGATATTTTTACGATTAATTTACTATCTTAAATCGATCTCAGCATATTTTTCTACCCCTTGTAGATGTTTTGTATCATGATATGTCTTCTGAGAGATTTGGCAATGAGTACAGTTCATGATATATATTTGAATATATTCTTCAACCATTCTTTAATATAAACATTGAACAATAACCTTTTTACTATCTAATCCATTTATATGAAGTATAATGATGGTATTGAATGCCTAAAAACAAAGATATGTAAAAGATAGAAGAAAATAGAACCAAAACTAACCTGACATACTGAAACTTACCTGTATATCCATCTGTCGTATTCAGCTTTTATATCCCAATTTCTTGATTCCAGACGCACTATATATGATCAGTGATAATATTTAAATATGTTTCAAGCCTTGGAAGAAGCAAAAACAATAAATATAAGGTTTTGCAATTCACGATTTTTCAAAGCAATTATTGCTTTTTGATGACAAATCGGTTGAACTTCATCTTATGATGTAAAACATCTACAAAAGGTAAACAATGGTGCTGAGATCGATTTAAGATAGTAAATTAATCGTAAAAATATCTCAAACCTCTGTAATTAAGCTTTTTATCTCGTTCACTCGAAGAAATAAATTTTGCAAAAAATGTATACATTTCGCCAAAAAATGATGGCATTCATTTTTGTTGAAAATGCCGTTTTTTTCAAAAAAACTTGCGGTGATAAGGAATATTTGTAGTAATAAAAATGCGAGTTATTTTTATTACAAAAGAAAAAATTTATATTTGAATTTTTAAATTTTAAATTTTAAATTTTAAAAACTTTATGTAAAAAACATATAATAATTTTTAGTAAGAAATTTAATTGAGGTAAAAAATAAAATTGCAGAATGTTTCAAATTCTTTATGCACCAGAAATAATAATCAATAAATTGTTTATTATTAAATGTTATTCAAAATCTTACTGATATATTTCTAAAAATTAATTTTAAAGCAAGAGGATTTCAAAAAAGTCGAAATGGACTCACACAATGAAATTTTCAAGCAATTTTAATAACAAAAGATCTCTTTATATTTGATATACAGTATTAAAAATCTGCAATCTGCTGAACCAATTTCAAAAAATTTACAAGAATATTTCAAAGAAGTAAACATTTTGTTCAGAAAATGAATTATCATTAAAAGAAGTTGAAAAAATATATATTCATTCAGATGTGAAATTACAATTTCATCAACAAATTTTTCTTGTGTACATACAGTTACCGTAATCCCCACCTAAATGTTATTACAATGAAAAAAGAGTCAAACAATAATAATTCGGTTAATTATCATTATTGACCTAAACATTGTAAAAGAATAAAATACTAATTTAACAAAAAATGAGATGCCTCTTTAAATGATTCAGTCTTTTATTTTACGTGAATATTTTTGCAATAAATTTGTTTTAGAATTCTATCGAAAATCCAAAGCAGAAAAATAAGTATTAAAAGCGATACGGTCATGATCCTCCATAATTTTTATCATTTTATGTTCGTTTGCGTTTTTTAAAAATTTAAATTTTTGTAGCTTCTTTGAAAAAAGTTTAGCATTGTGTTGCCATCAATGGCGGCGAAACCTTTTTTTTTCAAGTCTCTTTTCATTTTATTTTTGTTATCAATCTCCGTTGAAAATCATTTTCGGATGGATCACGGAAGACAGTGAGATCAGTGAATTTAAATTCATGTTTTAACTTTGAAACACAGGATTTTGTTTACTGTTTTTTTGCACATTTTATTTACTGTATTTATTTATAAAAATTGTACCTTTTTGAAAGTTATGATAAAATCTGGAGTTGAAATGAAATCAATCAACTTTTTTCTGTGTCTTTGAAACAAAAAGGTTCCGTTTCTTATTCGATTACCATAATCATCAAATTTAACAATCTCGAAAAAATTAAGTTATAATATTTCAGTTTATATACTACGAAATAAAAAATCATTAAAAAATAAAAATGGGAAACATAGATACACGGGAAAATCAGTCTTGAATCATCGTTAAAATTAGAACAAAAAAATTGGGAAGACCGCGTTGATAATTGCTAACCTAGCAAATATAATAGAAAAGACGAAATAATATAGCCTTAGATAAATTCATAAAATAGGAGAAAACAATTTCGAGCAAATATAAGGAGCAACAATAGAAAGATACAAAGGAAGAAAAAGAAGAAAAATATGAATGGCAATCGTTAAGCAAAAAATATGAATATTAGATTCAAAATATTATTATTCTTGAGTTCCAGTTGTACCATTTCCACTTTCTTTATCTTTCTGTGAGACACTTCCAGTTGCACTATTATTGCCATTTCCTCCACTCCCTGATGTTCCACTTGAAGCTCCAACTGCAGGAGGGGTACCATTATATCCAGGAATTAATGAACGATTAAGTGCTGGTTCAATACTTAATTCTTGTGCAGTAAAATCGAATAACGGCGGCAATGCTCTTCCATTTGGAAGTCTTGTATTTGGATTACGAAGTTCATCAAGAAATGGATGTGCACATGTTTGAAGAGGAGTTAATCGTCCAGCAGGATTATATTCAAGTAACTTTGATACAAGATCAATTGCTTCTGGTGGTGTTGCAGATCGAAAAACGCGTGACCAAGAATGTGCTCGAATAGAAGGGAATCTGAATTCACGATAATTTGGATTCATTTGTTGAATTTGTTCACGAGATGGAGTTCCAAGAAGCTAAAAAAAGGCATCATCAATAAAATGATGTCATTAACGATATACAAACTTTAATAATTTCGACAAGTTGATCAACACCGCTATCACCAGGAAAGATAGGATGACCCAATAATAATTCAGCTAGCACTGTGCCACCAGACCAAACATCAATGCTATTCGTATAATTAGTTGAACCAAAAATTAATTCAGGTGCACGATAATAGCGTGAACAAATATATGATACATTTGGTTCACCACGAATTAAAAACTTTGCAGAACCAAAATCACATAATTTCAAAACACCAGATTCAGGATCAATAAGAAGATTTTGAGGTTTAATATCACGATGACAAACACCAACATGGTGAATATATGCTAATGCTCGGAAAAGCTAAAAAAAGTAATGTTTTAACCAGTTTTTGATATTTTGAAAATGTCTGAAATGACATCAGCAACAAAAAATATAACTAACCTGATATGTGTACAATCGAACATAAATCATTGGAACCTGTTGCCGCTGTTTTGAATATTGTCTTGCAACACGATAAACAGTTTCTGGAACAAATTCAAGAATAAGATTTAAATATAAATCATCACGACCGTCGCTGTTCAAAAAGAAGAAATAAAGCAATTTAACAATATTCTAAAAAAAGATATGTTAGATGCGTATAGAAAAAATAATAAACAAACTTGGTGTTCAAGCTTTCTCATAATTTGTAATTCTCGATTTTTATAACGTTTATCTTGTAAGACTTTCTTGATTGCAACAGGTTCTCCAGAATCAGATAATCGAGCAACATATACAACACCAAATGATCCATTACCAACAACTCGAACATTTGAATATTTAACTTCAACACATCGTTCAGGTTTTGTATTGGTTGATGCAACAACTGCAGTCATTTCCCGCCTCACCCCGCCACTTGTTGGAAATATGTTACCCGTGGCAATGGGAATCGGCGCCAGTGGCGTCGAGGACGCGCTATTAGCCTGAATGTTGGCGGCTGCGGCGTCGGTGGAGGCACCAGGTTGTTTTGAAGAGTCCACGGTCGCCGTTGTTGCAGATTTCTGCGGTGGTTCGGGTGACTCGCCGGTCAGCTTTGCACTAAAAAAGAAACGAAATTAAAATAGATTCTTGTAGGGTACAAATTTTACTCCATATTGGGGATGTCCTAATAACTTTAAAATGGAAAAAAATATTGAAATTATTCAATTTTTTACACTTTTCCAAAAACAATATCTAATATGAGGGATCTAACAATGGGATATCCCCGGTAGGATACCCCATTATGGAAAAAAAACGCGAACACGAACACGATAAGAAAAACGTAAAACAAATTATTACACATAAACAAAGAGAAAGATGCGTTTTTGTATATAAAAAATTTTAGTCAAAAATCTTTATTTTCGTAGCCTTTTCAATTTTACAAAAATTTATTTTTGATCGATCGCGCAAGCTAACACAAAAATGACAACAATTGCAGCATTGCTACAGCTACATTGCTGTAAGGCTGGGGACAAAAAAAGAAAGAAAACCAGCAGCAATCATTCGATTGAAAAAAAATAAGAGAAGAAAAAAAAGAGAAATATAGTGTCACAAACACAAAATATGGGGAACGAATAAAAAAAGCCCACGGAATGGAGTTTGAAGAAAAACAGAAAGAAAAAACAACACATCAGTTTTGGTTTTCCCAAGTATTTTTTCCTTCTGTCCCGCGCATGTCAAAAAAAAATTGTAATTCTCAAGGATCATCAAAATTCATCATTATCATATGACGATTAAAAATTACTTTTTTTATCGATAATTATTAATTTTCATGAATTTTTCTCTAATGTTTAAAAAAACAGTGCCAAAAATTGTTATCTTAACAAAGTAAAAAAAGCAAAAAATTTTGTTGCTCTTTTTTTATTTTCTCTTGAAAAATATATTTTTTTTCAAGCAACGACTATGCCAGTGGCGCCCGTCTTTCTTCCCCTCTTCTATTTGAGAGAATATGGGAAAGAGCAGTGGTGGTAGAAGTAGTCAGCCATCATCGATCGACCAACACTACTACTACTCTGCTCAATGCCCCACACGCCTTGCGTTTATATATTTTTTTTCTTCTTCTCTTCTTTTCCTTCCTATGTATTTTTTCCTGCTCTTTTTTTAACAAAAAAACGAAACAGACATATATGCGCGCTCTCGACTAAAAAAACATAGAAAATGTAACCAAACTTGGTAAATATGTATTGAAATGGATGTATTTCTTTATCTTATAGGGGGGATATGGGAGAGAAAAAAAACATATAAAAACAATCAAAAATAGAATATTTTGGTGTTAAAAAATGGAAACGATTTTTACAACACAATTTTCGTTCACGGCAAAAAAAGAATAAAAAGAATTTTTCAATCAAATTTTTTTCAAAAAAAAATTATCCAAACAAGACCATTAAAAAACAAATGAACCAGAAAAATGGTTTTGTAAAATTACAATTAATTTGTCCAACTCATTTAAAAATATGGTAATCATTTGTTTTTCTTTTTTGTGATTTTGATCCACATTACCCAATTCCGGAAAAAGATATATGAAAGCCATAAAAAGTTGTTTATATTTTTTGTCTCTGACTACCTTTTTGATTTGGACTTTAAAAATTTTTTAATTTACATTTAAAAAAAGTTACTGAAGCATGCTTTCATTTAATTCATCCGTTGTTTGACCGATTCATAGGATCAATTCCAAAAACTTTGCATAGATTCTTTATGTGTTTTTATAAGGAGAGGGCACCCACTGTATTCTTCACGTTTGACTGTTTGCACCAGGTGGTAGTATTTCTTAAGATATTTTAAATTGCACAATTTATGGATTTGTGGATTTGTTGCCATCCATTTGTCGAAAGAATTCAAATAGATTCTTTAAAAATATAAATAAAGGTTAATATTATAATCAAATCTGCTACTTTTGGTTGAAATTTTGCTGTTTTAGAATTAACATGTTCTAATGTTTCGGAGTTCTTTGATAAATATTTGGTTCTATTTGAATGGCATAAAGTATTCTTCTTATCGCTTTTTCATTACTTCGGTTTTTCTTTTTTATCTTTATCTTCAACATTTGAATTTGGATTTTTTGAATCTTTTAGCAGTAAATTCTTTGTTGATTTATTCTTAGATTTTCTTTTTTCTTGTAAATTATCAGCAACAGTTTAATCAACTAGTACCATGTATATATAATTCTTTAAAATGACTTTGACTTAAGTTGAGGTTAGAAAATTGACTGCCATTTTTTTGAGTTAAAGAAAACTAACTAATGTTTAAAAAATATCCCTCTTATGTAATCATCTAAAATGAAAATTAATCAAAATAAAAATATTTACAAAATTATGCATAATTTAAATGCTTTAAAAAGAGTGAGAAAAGGGCACTTGAATACTTAGAGAAATAGTGGAATGCCTAGGTTGAGCTAAAATCTTGACACTACTGATTTTAGCTCAACCCTTTTAAGAATGATGTAATACTTTTAAAACCCCTTTAAAAAACAACGCCCAAATTACGGTAATAGTTTCGTATCTACAAACAAAGTCTTTAACAACAAAATTTCAACCAAAAGTAGCAAATTTATTCTTTAATTATGATATTTACTTTTATTAATGTTTGTAAATGATCTATTTGAATTCCCTCTACAAATGGATGGCAACAAACCGACAAAACCATAGATTATGCAATTCGAAACATCTCAAAAAGTATTCCCATCAAATCAAGGTACTATCCAAATAAGCAAAATATTCAAACGTAAGCAGTTGGGGGTTGCCATCTACTCTCTTTTTTATAGTAACCTGTATCAGCTTTAGATTATACAATCCTTTCTTTTTTGAATCAGTCAAAGAATGGATACTAAAAAATGTCCGCACCATTTTTTGAATAAAGACAAAAATATGAACTATTCTAAACAATCATTTTATGGCTTTCGTATATCTTTTGCAGGAGTTGGGCAAGTGTGGACCGAAATCAAAAAATATACAAAAACTTTTTTAAATAAATTGGGCAAGCCCGCAAAAAGTGAAGGGAAAAAACATATCGAAGGGGTTTACTGTTTATCAGTTTCACCAACAACAATGATGATGATGTGATAGAATTGATTATTGCTGTTGTTGTTTGTAGCGACACTGAAAAATATAACTCTATTCTTCTTTTTTTATCGTCGTATTTTTTACTTTTAAATAAGCCTTTTTTTGACGACTAAAAAATTTATATTCCTTTTTTTTCTTCTCTTTTTTTCTCGCTTAAATATTTGCGTTTTTGTTTTCTGCGGTTTCATTCCTTCCATCTTCTCGTATTCTTTTTTTCCACGTTTTTTTCACATCTTCTTTTGGTTACAACAGAGAATTATTTTCAATTACTTCCAAAAAGACAAAGCAAAAAAAACACCGAGTTTTTGGCATATTTTTGTTTAAAGGGGCGGCAAAAAGTGAATGTATAGAAGATGATGATATTTTCCTCCTTCTTTTTCTGCCGTTGCGTAAGAAAAGAAAGTACAGAAAAAAAATAACATTTAAGTCCGGAAATGAACTGCTTTTTAAGTTAAGGCTTCCTTTTTTCTCTCTATCATAACAGTTATGGCTTCCTTCTCTCTTGTTTTTCTTGAAAGCAAATATGTTTTATTAAAATAATATTAAAATAAAATTTTCTTAATTTAAAAGAAAAAATTACAAAAAAATAATAATTTTACCATAAAAACATTACTGAAAAAAAGTTTCTAGTTCTTCTTTAGGCTGGGTTTTTTTAAAAGGTTTCAAAAACGCAAATGAGACAGGGAGAGAGACACAAAATATGAATGGATTTGCATTTAGTTAAATTTTTCGGTTTGTCTATAAAAATATTTTGGAAACTTTTCTGACAAACAAAAAAGTTTCAAAAAATATTTTTAAACATTTTTATATGTGCTGAAAATGTTAGAAAAATAAAAAATAGTGTTTCAGTTACAGTATGATACAAAAGAAAAATAGCCCACAAAATTGTTGCATTCGAATGCATGCATTCAACTATCATATTTTTGGGTTTAAAGCATTTTTGGCTTAAATGGAAATTAAGCGGCATACTGTAATATACATTTCAATATCAAAGAAAGCAAACTTCTCGGACGAGCATTTAAATTTAATAAAATAAATTATAAAACAATATGAAAAAAAGTAAGAATAAATAAAGCACACAACCAACCACTTTTAAAGAAAAATATATTTCATATATAATTATTTTGAAGTTATTAAAAATGGCTTTCTTTATATTTTTTCTTCTTCTTTTGAAACACTCTTTCTATTAACTTTCAAATCAATTCTTGCGCAGCGGCATCACTAAGAAGAAAAAAAGCTTAAAGGATATATTCTTTGGTTAGTTCAACACAACCATATGGAGAAATTTCTCCTTAAGGAGGGGCACATTGGACCGAGAATGGGAAAACTAAAACGTGATGTTTGAAGAAAAGAAGTGTATATACACGCATGCATGCCATTCATTGCCTTCCTGAGTTGTTGAGCTTTAGCGGGGATTTATATATTCAAAAGGCCTTTTTTTGGTTTTTTTGTTGTTATTTAACACTAAAAGAAAAAGAGAAGTTGTGTCTTTCTTTCTTTTTATTTTCTCGTAAATGTCTCTTTTTTCTTTTTCAGTAGTTAGAGTTAAGGAAAATAGTTTGGCAAAAAAATTATGGGAAAGAAGAAAATAGAAGGAAAGTGAGGAAAACAGAGAGAGAGATGACAAACCTAAAAAAGGGAACTTCTTGAATTGATCTCTTTCTGTTCAAGACATTTCCCGGACATCGAACATCGAAAATTGTTTTTTTTGCTTACCCTTTTTTATGGTTTCTTTACTTTTATTAAAATTTATCATTTATCCACTTTCATTATCGCGGGGTTTTTTAAAACATTTTACAGAATACGCAAGCAATAAAATGAATTAAAGCATTATTATATGTCTTTGTAGGAACTTATGATAAAAACTTTTAACAAATTTATCTCAAATTCAATCAAATTTCAAGCAAAAAGAATGACATCCTCAAATTCACAGAAAATCAAATATCTTGGACAAGAAGAAGCAATCAATATTGATAAAGAACTTTTCAATGAATATGGATTCAGTGTTGATCAATTGATGGAACTTGCTGGTTTATCATGTGCTCAAGCAGTCTTTAGCTTCTACCCAAAGGGAAAAGTTCTCATTATTGCTGGTCCTGGAAATAATGGTGGTGATGGTCTTGTTTGTGCTCGACATTTGAAACTTTTTGTAAGTATTTTATATTTTGATTACGGTAGTTTTGTTGCACATTTTACTGCTATGATTGGTAAATGTAATTCTGTGGATCACACTGCCAGCCATGGTTTTTGGATACTGTATTTATGAATAATTTTTAGGGTTATACACCAGAAATTTTATATCCAAAACCATCGAAATCAGAATTAATGGAACGATTGGTCAAACAAACAACTCTCATGGATATTCCATATCTCCAATCTCTTCCATCAAATCTCAGTGGATATTCACTTATCGTTGATGCAATGTTTGGATTCAGTTTTAAGCCACCAATTCGTGATCCATTCGGTGATATTCT
Source organism: Panagrolaimus sp. LJ2414 (assembly GCA_024447195.1). NCBI lineage: Eukaryota > Metazoa > Nematoda > Chromadorea > Rhabditida > Panagrolaimidae > Panagrolaimus > Panagrolaimus sp. LJ2414. Next base: position 616,533 of record JAMRXY010000290.1, on the reverse strand, counting down.
CAAAACATTACAATCTCATCAGAAAGAATTACCAATTTTTAGCATCGACATTCCTTCAGGTAATTTTAACGGTTTTTTGTTAATTGGAAAGGGAAATTCATAATCTTGTTTGACCTAAACTCACATCCGATTTAGTCTGCTGCTATTGTTTGCGAACAAATTTTTCGAAAATGAACCAAAAATCTTTTTTCTCCCTTAATCCAATAATTTTGTATGTCGACAGAGAAAAATCTCACTTTTGTATTATTATTAGTATTTTTTTCGAGGATTAATTCTTTTTTTGGAGCTTCCAAAACATTGGCATTGACATTTCTGATGTTTTTATTCTGCCAAAAAAAGATACATACAAAAGCAAAAAGGTTTTCGGATTCTTTAAAAATGCAAATAAAAATCACAAAATGTGATACCTTTAAAACTTGATAAATGCTTCCTTTTTTACAAAAGAAAACTCTTTCCGCTTTTTTATAGGTTGGCATGTTCAAGATGGACCACCTGCTGATTCTTCTTCTTCCTCTGATGATATCCCGTCAATTCAACCCGACAGCCTTATATCGTTGACAGCTCCAAAGCTTTGCGCTAAACATTTTCAAGGACGTGCACATTTTTTGGGTGGCCGATTTATTCCTGAATCACTCGCTCAAAAATATTCTTTGAATCTTCCCGAATATCCTGAATCTGATGGTTTTCTTCGACTTCAATAATGAATAGAATTCTTTGAATTTGGTATACTGTATTTTTTTTCATTTGTAAACTTTTATTTGTTTTTTTTTCTGCTGTTAAAATTGTAGAATTATTAGATTCACATAAAATAAATCGTTTAAAACAAATCATTGAAGGCAAAGAAAGAAGGATGGAAAATAAACGAAACAAATTTATTGCTCGCGCAAAAGGGGATGAACTTGAATGGGAAATGTGGAAAGTGGGGGGATGAATGTCTTCCTTTTTCTTCTTCTTTCCCTGATTCGATCCAATCATTTTTGAATGTCCCGCCCTTCGTCGGAGAAAAATGAGAATGAGCCTCCCAAAAATGGAGGATGAACTGTTGCAATCTGGAATCCATCTTTTGCTTTTGTACGGTTGCTTCAAACATAAAAAATATTATCTTTATTGTTTTCTCAAATATTTTTTCTTAAATAAAATATGATTAAAGTTGATCCAGATCTTTTATCCTCAGCTTCATCATCCTGTGAATCACGTAAACGAGCTGGAAGCAGTGATTCAGATGATTATTCATTTCAATGTAAAAAATCTGTAAGGATTACTGTAGTTTTTTTAAATTGCTTAAATTTTATAATTTTTTATAGAGATCCGTTTCCTTGGTTATGGAAGAAGGAGATTTGGAGCCGTATGTTCGGCGACGGCGTTCTTCAAATGAAAAAGCAAAGAATCGTTTAATGAAAATGGACCCGGAAGAACAGGATCGACTTCGGCAATGCATAAATTCTCGAGAACGAAAAAGAATGCATAATTTAAATTCTGCCTTGGATCAACTTCGAAATTCCCTTCCAAATTCTAAAAATCCTGCAACAAAAAAATTGAGTAAAATTAATACAATTGTTACTGCTTCTGAATGGTCAGTCCCTTTTTTTACATTTTTACTACTGTAGTTTTTTTGTTCAAATGTGAAAAAGCGAATTGAGAATTTTTAAATATGTTTTGAGATGACTTTTGTCAAAGATACAGTAATCTTTTTATTTTTCAATTTTTTCAACTTTTTTTCAATTTAACAGATTTCACGTAAAATTATTTGACCATTTTGAAATAGAAATTTAGGGGTTTAAAGATGGGGTTCTGTTTCTTTTAAACAAAATAAGCTTCCTTGATTTCTTACAGTATCGAAATTGCATATTTTTTTAAAAAAGTTTTAAAAACCGGTAAACTATTTATACCAGTTTTAACCACCTACAATTGTTTTTAAATTTTCATGCTTTTTTGCTCACATTTTTTTTTTCTAAAAAGGTTACACTTTGAAGTTTCTCTTTTTGCACCTTTTTTCGGTGTTCCATTTTATGTGTTAGAAAATCTTTCCTTGAGAGCTTATGTTAAATGCCTGTCAGGCATAATATTTGGATACCCTTAAATCAAAGATATCTCTTTCTTTTAGGGTTGTTCGATTAATGCAAGAAAATGATATGCTTCGAAAAAAGCTCTCTGATCTTGGTACTTCAATTCCTGCTCCACAATTTTCAATTTCAACCATGTCACTTCAACATCAACATCCATCACCGCCTTTTATCTCTTCTCCAAAAGAATGCAAAGAAGGAATTGAAGAAGAAATGGTAAAGCCGCTGCCGAAAAAGAAGGCAACCCCAAAGGGAACAACAACAGCAGCATCAGGAACATCAACAAGAAGAATGGCACCCCCACCGCCTCCACCACCACCACTTGACCCAGCTCCACAGATAAATGCCGCTGCATTCCTTTCAAACTTTCCACATTTTTTCCCAAATTTTTTACATCATCAAGCTGCTGTTGCGGCGGCGGCTGCTGCTGCCGTAAGTGCCGGTAAAACCTTTTTACCTCAACGTCTTGGTGGCATTAATGGAAATGCCAATGGTGTTGTTGGCCCATTAACACTTTCAATGCCATCTTCACAAATTCCAGGTTTCTGTTTAAAAGATTGTGGAAATAATGGTGGAGCTTGTTTATGTATGAAATGTTTACTTTCCGATAAAAATACTGTATCTTAGAAATACAGTACTTTTTTTAAATATTCGAATTGTTTAATTCCAAACTGGTCTTTTTCGTTTTTTAAAAATTTCAATTTTTTTCGATTTCAATTTTAAATATTCTGATTTCTTTATTCACTAAAACTTTTGCTCAAATGAATGTTTAACAGTATTCTTTTTTTCTAAATTGTTATCTTTAAAAATTATACGAAATTCTGAATAAAAGTTTTTGTTTACCTTTTTATTTTAATACTCTTTTATCCACTTAACTTTATTTAAATTTTAATATTTATCCCTTATTATCCATGAACGGAGAGATTATCACTAGTTTTCTGCAAATGTTGCAATATCTGCCACTTATGTTTTGACCTTAAGTGGTTGCATTTGCTTTTTTTTGCATGCTTGCTTAAGCAATCCCAGCCAACCTTTTTCTCTTCCATGAAAAAAATAAATTCAACTTTCGACAGTCATGTTTTCTGCAATGCCTCACCTTATTGAAGAAGAAAAAAAATACAATGAAGTCACCGATTAAAGCTTAATCTTCTTTTTTAATTTTCATTGCTGTTGTTGCAAGTGTGGTATGTTTGCGATCCTCATTCACACCTTTTTTTTCCTTGCTTGCTTGCTTCAACAACAATGGTCAGTTATTTTTGGTGCAATTGTTTTTGAATGGGATTACGATCACGTTGCGCAATAGAAAAAAAGAGGGAAATTGACTTGACAATTTTGAAAAAAATAAGGTTGAATGGAATATTTACGGATTTTTTAAGAATAGAAAAAATAAAATCTTGACAAAAAATATTAAAAATTTGAAAAATGGGTTTATTCGTTTTTTTGTTAAAAAAAAGTTTTGAGATGCCTTTGTTTTTTTTGTTTGAAATATTGCATTTACTGAGATAAGTCTATTGTTTGCAAATATTTAAGTTTCTTTTAAAATTGTAAAAAATAATTTTTTTTTCTATTGATAGGTCAAAAAATGACTTCTCTCTCCATATTTGATCCCATCTGTATTCATTCAAGCCCAATTTCTATTTCAAAAACGACAAAAGTCTTTTATTAATTTTCTTCAATCTAAAAAAAGAAGCGTTTAAAATTTGATCCGATGATTATCGTATTTTTATAAATTTAACGAAAAAGAAAAGGAAGCGCAGAACCGACAATAATATTATGAGACTTGTCCGGTCATGACTTTTCTTTCTCTTTTTTTCTTTTTTTGAATAAATGAATTAGAAAAAAAAAGTAAATGGAAACCCGTTAATCGCCACCTTTTTTGAGAAAACAGAAAAACGACGGAAGCATCAAAATTACGAAGATCCAATTCCAGAAAGACACTTAAAACAATTTTTGTGGTGTTAAATGGGTACTTTTCTTGCCCGTTTTATGCCTTTTAACTTTTTCGGCTTATTGTTTTTTTTGGTGAGTACTAAAAACTAAAAAGAAAACAGGCGACGATACAGCACTGTTATGTTTTGAAAAAAAAACGACCAGATAGAAATGAAATTTAATTTCACAGCTGGAAACTTTTTCTTCTCGTTGGAGGGGATTACTGTAGGTTTGCTGATTTTATTTTGTATTATATAATGGTTCATCAAATTTGTTCCACTTTTGAGCAAATTTTTTAATTGTATTTCTTTTCTTTGATTAAAAAACCGTTTTCTTTTTTGTTGCCTTAGGGGTCATTTGTTTGAGAAAGCTTAGATTGTCTAAATGTTACTGTATATGACGTCTAGAAAAAATTATTCAACTTTTATTTTGATTTTTATTTACATTCGAATCATCTACAGTATTCTGTTTATTATAAGCGTACTTTTTCGTATTCATTGTTTTTATTCTGGAGTCTCTCATATAAGTAGATTAAAGAATTCAAAAAAGATGTCGAAGATCAACTCAACTTTTTAACTACCATATGATCTCATTCTCGCTTTTTCTTATAAGTGTATGGTTACAAGGAAGTCATCATTGTTACATACATCTGTTCATCTTCTTCTTTTCGTCGACGACTTCTTGATGGCTTTCTTCTCTTATTCTCTCGATCCTTGTCAAGAATAAAAAAAAGTCAGTCTTGAATCTTCATTCTATTGTTCAAAATTTTTGTAAAAATACAAAATAACATGTTTTGCTTCTTATAAATTTGCAGCGACAATCCAATGAGGCCATTAGTATATTATTTTTTTATATATATGTAAGCAGCGGGACGCTTTTTTGACTTTTGAAAGGAAGAAGAAAAAGATGGCACCTGCCACAAAACTACCCTACCATCATCATCAACAACAACACAAAAATCAACGAATGAATGAAAAGCATGTTCTCTTTTTTGTTGTATTTCTCTGACAACTCATTTGTACCCCAACTATCTATGTCTCTTTTTCAAACGCCGTTCAAAAAAAAAGAAGAACAGCTAGCAGCTACTTATGCTTTAAGTGCCCTTCTTCTTTCTCTCTCTCATCTGTTGCAATATATTCGCGCCTTGCGGCGAAGAGAGAGAGAGAGAGCGAAAGAAGGAGATAATCCTCTAATTGGAAATATCTGGCGTATTTTTTCTTCTGCTTTTGTTGGATCCACTTTAAAAATCCGTCTGTTGCACATCATTTTAATGGCAAGATAAAAGGCATGGATTGGATTTTGTTGGCAAAATAATAATAATATCGTATTTGAAAAAATATTTTGGGGCACTTCTGTCGACAGTTTTTTTGCGTTGGAAAAAGATATGGATTAGAGTCGCTTAGAATATATTACAGTAATACCTGTTTATACTGTCATGAATAATACTTCATTAATTGAATCATTTTTATATTCAACTTAGTCATTGAAAAATAATATTTTTATTTTGTTGTTTTTTTACTTTCCTTAACCAGTTTTGCTTTTTATCAAGGTAAGGATGGACACGGGCCCATTTTTTCAAAGCCCGGCCCGGCCCGGCCCGTGAAATCAAAAGCCCGAGCCAGCCCGACCCGTACGGGCCTGGCCGGGCCGGGCCCAAGCCCGGGCTTGGGCCCGTTTTACCTGCACTGAAAAAAAAGGATGCGTTTTTAGCCCCCAAAAATGTGCACTTTTTGCCCCCTTTATGGGACCCTTAACTGCATTACTACCCTCAAGGTGGGGGCTTTTTTTACAAAACAAAATAGCCCCTAACAAGGGGGCTAATTTGCCCCTACTTGGGGGCTTTTTTTAAAGTACGTCGATATATCATAAATTATTTTTTAAAACTTTAAATATATATTTATTTAAATCCCGAGGTATTAATCACACCTCTGAATATCCAAGAATTTCAGGCAAATATTGCACACTCCAATCAGGAATGCGCAACGTTTGCGCCAGCACTGCTGCACCGGATTGCTCCGCTGCACCAGGCGTGCACCAGGTGGTGCAAGCTATTTTTCTGCTTATACATTATCCCAAGGTTATTTCCTTGAAATAAGGAAGCAGAAACAAGCTTGATGGGTAAGAAACCGCATTGGCTTATTTATGTTTTTCCGAGATAGAATTGCAAAGCGAAGTCGAAAAGGAAAGCAGACAGCCAAAGAGAGACTCTCTCTTCTTATAGAAATAAAAATGCTACGTAAAGGGTTTCTTTTCCAAAAAGCCCCTTTCTGTAACAGGCAATTCGCCCCCTTGTATGGGCTAATTTTGCCCCTTCTTCCGATGGGCTTTCTTAACACTTGCACTCTTTTTTTTCAGTGTGTATTTTTTTAAAAAATTTTCAGGCCCGCTCGGCCCGTTTGGTAAAATCAAAAGCCCGGCCCGGCCCAGCCCGTACGGGCCGGGCCGGGCTGGGCTCAAGCCCGGGCTTTGTCGGCCCGCGGCCATCCTTATCAAGGAAAACATTTCATCTTTTTTGTGATAAAAATTTAAACACAAAAAATTGGATCAAATTTGTAAAATCTGTCGGAATTTTCCACCCTCTCTTTTCAAAGGATTTTTAAACTTTTAAACCTTTGACAAATGTGTTTTTGGGTGTAAAAATCACAAAAAATGCACAACTTTTATACACAATTCCAAAACGCGGAACGAATGTTTTTAAGTGACGTTGCAAAACATGATTTTTATTTGAATCAAACCTTTTACAAAAGAGGCATATAATTATGGTTTAAGAAGGTGAAAATAAAAGTGTTCTTCATATTTTTTTCATGGGACAAGGCGTTAAAAATCAGGGAAAAAACTTTTCTGAAGTGTTCAAATACATTTTTTTAGTGTGTAATAGTTTGTCGTCGTTGTCGTCTTTTGATGGCGGCGGGTTTTAAATCATTGATTAAAACATGTTTTTTGGATAAAACAACATCAAAAAACGAGACGACACAATTTTTCATGTGATTTAACAAATTTAGCAAGTATTATTTTTCAAAGGTTCAATTAAAGTCTATCTTTTTTTGGAACAAATTAAAAATTTGTTAAACTTTGACGAACCACATTTTTATTCACCCCCAATTTGTGACGTTTTTTTTTAATTTATCAAACTTTTGTAGATTCAAGCGTTCTTTTTTGTAATAATCAAATAAAATAAAATGGAATTTTAAAATTTTATTAATTATTAATTAAAGCATATCAGAGTATTTATCAATAAAAATGACTTTTATTAAAACAAAAAAAATAAGTTAGGAAAGAAAATGAAAACGAGAAAATAAGCTCAAAACATAAAAACCAAATGCTTATAAAAAAATGCTTCGAAATTAGAAAAGAAGTTTTTTAAGAAAACAATGCACGAAAAAGTTTAAATGAAAAAGTGTAAATAAAAACCGGAATGTTATAATTAATTTCGTTTTGAAAAGAAAGAAGATTTCCAAAAATGGGATGATGATGATGAAGATGATCGGTGTTTTTAAACATGAATGTGTCCAAGAAGGGTGATAACAATATATTCATCTGATTCAAGACAAATATTTTTGATGTATTCTTTGTTAAGATTCAACTTGAATTTTAAGATGTTTTCTAAAATCGAAGAAAAAAAATTAAAATTTGAATTTGAAGAAAAACAAAAAAGATTTACCTTCTGAATCTTGAAAATTAAAGATTTTTTCTTTGGTTAAAAATCTTTGGCCAATTGTTTGGCCTTTTGCAGAATGAAAATGAAGAGATGTTTCAAGTCGAAGAGGCCGAGGATTACTGTTAAATGCCAAAATTTGAATATTGAGGATGTCATTTGCGACACAGATGGATTCAATGCTGAAGCAAAGTTTTGGCCGACTTCCAGAACAACTTCTGGAGAAACTTTGATCAAAGTTTGGTCCAATTGAGTTTGATTTGCTCAAGGGTTTGTTGAACCAAATTCGACTTCCAATTCTAAAAAATAAAATGCAAATTAATCATTTGAACGAATACTTTGAAGAACTTACGTTCCAGGCAAAAGTTCAATGGAAGTTTTCCGAGGAAGAGTAATTTCTTCATCATCGTCAAAATCAAAATCATCATCGCAGCCATTTTCTGCGCCTTTTTCAGTTTTACAAACTTTTTCACACAAATCAGAAAAAACTTTTGAATTTGAAAAATCGAAGCGCAAAAATTCTTTTAACAAATGATTATGGAGTTCTAAAGCTGGAAATTTTGTTTAATTTCAAATGCTTTAAATTTGCATAAAACAAAACTTACATGAACAACAGGGTTGAAGAATAGGAGAAAAAATTTCTGGGCCAATATAGGCAGATGATTTGGTTTTTCGAAATTGAGCAGAAGATCGTCGAACAATTTGAAGACCTTTTCCATCGGAATTATCTTGCAAAATGTCCCCATCGGCATGGAAGGACATTCCAAATTGTGGTTCAATTTCGGCATCTTTTTTTGTTGCAACAGAATATCGTTCACTTCGATCTGTTGTTTGAGGGGAATGTTGTTCTTGGGGAGAAGAGGGGGCTTGAATTGGATGAAGATCAATCACATCAATCATGGATTCAACAGAAGAAGTTTCTTCAACTTCGGCCTTAACATCGTATGCCATTCGATGAACAAACCCCCGGACAAGGGCAGATTCCCATAAATTGTTGACAGATCGGGGGGAAGTTGGCATGCCATTTAATAAACGTCGACCATTTTCGCCATATCTGTAAATATTATTGATTTGTTAATATCATTGATTTTGAAAAATGTTTAATGTTTTTAATTTTATCAAATCAATGTCAAATTTGACCCTTTAATTTGTTTGTAAATTTGTTTGAAGCCATTAAAAGAGAAGAATAAAAGCGGGCGTTGTCAAAAATCAGAAAAAAAAGTTGTTTCATTTCACTTTTTTCAAAGGCTTCAAATTAATTAAGACAAAAAACATTTCTTGTTTTATTAATGCTGCATCAAAACTCGATTTACTTTTTTTGTCGTAGTTTTGAATTAAATCAAGCGTAAAATGGTCCCATAAAAATGAAAAAGCTTAATTAATTATAAAAAAATGAAAGCATTCCATTTCACTTTTTTTTTCATTGAAATCCCTCTCTTCAAGGAGGCAGATAAAGAAAATGACACAAATTTTGTGGTTTCCGTCTGGACTTCTCTTTTTTCGATTCTTTGAACTTTTTTCTTTGATCATTTTTATTGCAATGTCTTTTTTGACGTCATAATAAGAAAAAGAGAGATAGTAAAAAAAATAAAGTATACAAAAAGAAAATTATCAATGAGAAATAAAAATTCTTTCACTGAATTCAATGCACTCAAGAAAGTGCAGAAAAAAAGTGTGACGCATTTTAGATCATTTTTGCAAGAAAAAATTTTTGTTAATTAAATGAAGGAATTTGTTCAAGTCAAATTTTTGAATTAAAGTGAGGAAAAAATGGAATGGAATTTTCCACGTGTCTGACAAATTCAATGATCAAGATTACAAAATTATGCGGTTTCAGAAAAATGAGTCATTTAAAATTGGAATTTTCGAAAATGACTCGAAATTTGCCAAAAAAAGATAAAACATTTTTGAAATTTGAATTCGCCGAATTTTGACTCAAATTTTAGAAGTTGCCCAAAAAAGGTACTGTAGCTCATTTGAATATTTTCTTCTTCAATAGTTTTAGAAAAATTATAATAAAAAATACAAAACACAGAGAAACAAGTTTTAAAAAGAAATAAAAGAAACTTACGTGATTCGAGGCTTGCCTCGAAGTTCAAATAATGAAGGCCGTTGTGGATTTGAAGCAAGAAGTTCTTCAGGAAGATTAATTGGATGAATCATTTTATGATAATAATAATAATATCAACAAATAAGAATAATTTAAGGAGGTAAAATCAAATGTTTGAAAAACCAAAAATTAGGTTATTCAAAAAACTTTAAAAGTAAATCCGAGTAAAGTAAGTTTTCAAAAAACGTTTGTGTTTATAAAATATTTAGAAGATCGAAGGCCTTTTATATGCGCAGAAAAAGTTGTCATTTTAAAGGAAGGAAAAGAAGTCGTAGTCGCACCCCCGAAATACTTTGTGTTCTAAAAGGCGGAGTTTTGAATCAAAAACTTTTGATCCATTGAATTTATTTTCTGTCTCTCCTTCTTCTTCCTACACTCTCTTTCGCCCAATCAGAGAAATTAAATTGAAACGGAATTTATTTTATCAAACAAAAAAATGAGTAAATCAGCAAAGAATTTTCAAGCTTGAATATTTTGGCTTCTAAAAATGGAAGAAAAACAACAAATTGACGAAATACTTTTTGAATCATCTTTCTTCGATCGCCAAAAAACCTCAGTATCCGATAATTGTTAAAAATATTATAGTTTCTCATCCGTCTATTTTGTACTATTTCAAAAAAGGTAAACAAATAGTTCAGTTTCTAAAAATGGAAGCAACAAACTTTAAATGTCATATTTTTTTTCTTTTGATACTTTTTGTATGTGTGTCTGATTTAAATGTTTTTGATGTACTTTAAAAAAATATACTTCAAAGAACTTTTGTTGTTTGATATTATTATTGGGGTTTCTTCTATTTTTTGGATTGTTTTTCAAAGAATAATAAAAAAACCATAAACAACAAAGTATAAAAAAAGAAGTGAGGGTGTAAATATCATATATTCTCTGATTCTGTTTCTGTGTACAACAAGATCAAAACGTCATTCTCTTTTTTTTCTTCTTAAAAATCACTACATACTTTTCTTTAATAAATATGTTTTTGACTTTCATAAAAGAGTTTTTTGATTATAAAAGAAAAAAATGTGTTGACAGATTTTGAAGTGATCAGGAAGTTTTTTGAAGGCTCTTTTGGGGCAATAAAATTGTATTCATTTTCTGTAGTTGTAGCAAGCAAAAAAAATGAGTGGAAAAAGACGAAAAATTTGAAGCAATTTATTTTTCAAGAAGAGCATACTTGACACTCAAAAAATGTGATAATTGTTGTAAAATCACGTTTTTTTAAAACATGAATCTACCGTATGACATGGTGACGTAAAAAATGTGTCTTAGATGTTTTAATTAATAAAGTTTTTGTTCATAAATTGGTCTCGGCAAGAATTATATTTACCGTAATCTTTTGGTTTTTACAGTTTTCACTTTGATGTTTGGCGATTTTTATTTGCCTAAATAATTTACGTATAAAAAATTAAATTTCAAAGATATTTTTTATTTTTTTCATGTTACATAAATGTAGTTATTCAGACAATTCTTTCTTTCCTTCTGTGATTCATTGACTTTCTTTTTTTATTCATTCACTTTTTTGGTTCAAAATTGCATCAAAAAATGTTGACACTGATCTCTTTCTTTTTCGCACTTGTTTTTGCAAATTTCTTTTCTCTTTAAAAGCGCCGGAAATTATACATGCTTTATTTTTAGTTTAAATTAAGCAAATAATCTATTTGAAACAATAAATTCTTCGGTCAACAAAGGAAACGAACGGTTTTAAAAAAAACCAATCAAAAAGTTTAATAAAATTTAATAAAATTTATTTGTCAACACCGGAAATGTTCTCTTTAATAATTGTCTTTTTTGAAAGAATACGGGTGTGGTAAAACAAAAAAATGTGTAAAAATAACTCATTTCAAAACAGAAACAGTTTTAAGAAATTTGTGTATTAATCAGCCAAAAAGAATGTCTTACAGAAAGCAATCTTTGATTTAATTTTAAACCCTTTTTTCATTTAAGAGTCAGTCATTTAAATGAGTAAAAAAGTGAATAAGAAGCTTAAGAAAGAATGTAATTATTTGAATTTGCCAAAAAATTATTCTGTTGATTATCATCATCGTTGCCTTTTTAAGTTTTGTGCGGGGGTGACGTGTCTATTTGGAATGTGTCTGTCATACTTTTTTTCATCGACAAAATTGTCTTTTTCCAAAAAAGAAACCTTTTTTGAAACTGTCTTTATTCAAAAATTTACAACCATACAATTTCATAATCTTCTCACCCAAGAAATGTGTGGTTTTTAAAAAAAGTATTTTTAAAAGAAATAATTATGAAATTTTGAACCTTGGAAAACGCCCAAAAGAGCAAAAGAAAACATGCTCCGTCATACTTTCTGATTCTAAAAAAATAGAACGCTTGATTAAAGAAAAAGTTATTTTCGTAACTTTTTTGAGCTAAAAATAACACACTTTCGCATAAATAATAAGAAATTTAAAATTGTTTTTTTTATTTTGGTTTGTCTTACTTCAATTTTTCAATCAATTACAATTACAATATTTTTTTAAATTAAAATTCTCGGATATTTTTGGATAAACAAAAAATTAAATATAGATTTTGGACTTTTTCCGTCAATTATTTAGTCAGTCAATCAGTCTTTGAACAATATTGTTTGTTTTGATTCAATTGAATTGAATTCGGTCAAGTTAAATTCAGAGACAACAACAACAAAAATATCGATGACAAAGAAAAATTAAAAGAACAAAATATTGTTATTAAAGTTTCATTTTTTAATACAAAATATAGTTAAAAAGTATCAAAAAAAATGTTTAAATTGTCATTTTCTTTGAAATGCCTTGAGGCTATTTGAAAAAGAAGCAAAAGCAATAATTTTTGAGCTTTTAAGTCTGAAACAAAACTTGTTTTCTTTTTTTCTGTAGTTTTTGGTTTCGTTTTGGTTAATTAAATATTTCTATGTGAAATCCTTTTTGATAATTGAGGTTGTTGTTTTTCAAAGAATTTACATGAAAAGATTTAAGCCATTCGCAATTAATCAAATGCCCTAAGGCAATATTATTTGCAATTATAGAGATTCTAAATTAAATGAAAGTTGATTAACAACAATAGGTATTTAAGAAAATAAATCAAAATCACAATTAAAATTGGATTGGTCATTTCTCTTGTCCAAAATTATAGACACGTTTCTTTTATCACGTGTTCCCTAAAAATTGTAATTAACATTTTTTTAAAAAAAAGTTTATGAATCAGGGATTAATCTAATTTTTTAATTATTTGCAAAATAAAATAACAGTTTTACATGAAATCCCCTAAGGGGATATTGAAGAATGAATGATGATTCACGTGGCGCCTAATTTTAGCCACCACGCCCGTTGCTTTTGTGAAAAATGAAGGTGGAGTGGTTTTTGTTTTTTTCTGCAAAAAAAGTCATCTTTTCAGAAATGTTGAAATTTATATAAACCACTTTTAAGAAAATTGGAATGCCAAAGGATTTACTCATCTTTAAAAATGCAAAAATATTTATTATAAAATTTTTTTTTTGAAGTTTTGAAAGAAAACCCCATTCGAGCCCAAGGCCAAAAAATGATCTCCGTTTTATTTCCAAACTATTTTCTTTTGTGACGCAAAAAAGCAATTATTACTTTTGTTTAACCTCACAAAATGTCATTGAGAGAGGCAAAAAAAATGAATCATTGAATGATACATACTTTGCCGATATACGAGTATTACAGTCTGCCACAAAAAACTACCTCATTTATTTCACACTTTTTTCTTCTTTTTTCTTTGCTTAACCACTACAGGATACTGATGCAGAAGCTGATGATGCGGCTAACTTTTTTGTTAAACAAACACACTTCAAAACTTTTAACGAAGAAAGAAAGAAAAGTGTAGGTGGAATACCTAAGAATGATGATGACGACAATTTATTCATTTTTTTTGCAAATTCGCCGAAGAAGTATTTTTGCAAAAAATATGTCAGATTTGAAAAAAAGTGTGTTGAAATTGACGTAAGTAAATCTACGACAAAAAATCTCTTTTTATAATATTTAATTAACGTAATATAATATTTTAAAAAACACTTTTATTTTGTTCGAGATGTTTGTATTTGCAAAAAAAATCAAAAGCAACAGGTTTTTTCTGAAGTTTTTTGTTGCAAGCAAACAGGTTGAAGAATCATTTCGGGATCAAAGGTGCTTTAAAAAACATTACATAGTAATTATTTAAAAATTTTCAATAAAAAATTATTAATGAGTTTCAAGTTTTTGCAACAGTCTTTAATTATGCCAATCTTTTTCGTCATTTAATTATATTTTTTAATTGACGTTGTGTCAATGGAAGTATTTTTGGAAAAAACACACTTTTATTATTTTGATTTTCGGCATTTAAATGTATGAAAAGATTTTTGCAATTTCTTGAACGGCAAAAACGTCGATAAAATATCAGAAAAACAGCCAATGTGTAAAAAAACAAAGAAAATGTCAAACATTAAATTTTAAAATTTGCTAAAATATCTTTTTATTGATAAGGTTACATTTTTGTATAAACTTTCAAGTACTGTAACTACTGTAAGACATTTTAATAAAACAAGAAGAATGCAGAGTCTCAACTACTGATTTGTATCATAACAATTATATATTTATACATATTCTGCGTTTTTAATAGTTTCAGTTAAAATGCCATCGATAAAAATTCAATGTAAATGAAATGTCAACGGTCAACACCAGCTGAGTTTTAATCAAAGAACTTTAATCTCCTAACTTTGACACAAAAACAAACATCGTCATTTCTCTTATCTTCTCTGCAATTCCATTAAAAGCAATAATATTGTCCCCATATTTAATTTCTACAAAAATCAAAAACAAGCTCGTGTTGGACAGCCAAAAATATTGTTTTATTTTTTATTTTAACGTTACAACTTTGTAACGTTTTCGTTAACACAGAGTTTTCGCCGTGAGAGAAAATCCTGGAACACGGCCAAAAAATACGTAAAAAAACAGCGTTGAAAAATTTTAATTGACAGCTGAAAACAAAATATTTAAAAAAAACTTCAATCTTTAAATTTCTATTAATATTATTTCTAATTTAGTTTTTATTCAATGGCGTAATCAAACTATTGAATTTATTGAATTCTATATTTTATATTATCTATCACTTGAAAAAAAAATGTCTCGATCAATTTTGCATCTTCTTCTTCTGATGATTACGGGTTTCCTCATAATATTTGTTTCTCAAATTTCTGGAGATTCTGCTGATAATGTTGCGGTTCTTGATCCAGCTGCAATGCAAATTCATAATATCAGTGATACATCGTAAGCTTTTATCTTTTTTATGGTTTTTTATTATTATCTGTTATACAAATTTCAGGGTTACAAATAATACAATTGATAAGCTTCCATTAGTTGATGTCCCGGATTCACCAGAAAATTCACAAGTTGAAGAACAAAAAGATTCATTGGCGATATTCTTTATTCTATTGGTTCTCGTGTTATCAATTTTCCTGGTGCATCTTTTAATCTTAACAGAATTTCATTTTATGCCAGAATCACTTGCAATTGTATTATTAGGTATTTTCAATTTTATTTTTTGTTAACCTTTTTTAACATTAACAATTACAGGAGCAACAATTGGTTTAATTCTGTCATATACAAAATGGGATTGGCGTGAAGTTGAGACATTCAATCCAAATATATTTTTCTTGATTTTGCTTCCCGTAAGTTCTTTATAATAAACAAAAATTAAATTACATCATCACATTGTTTTAGCCAATTATTTTTGAAAGTGGATACAATCTTCACAAAGGAAATTTCTTTGCAAATATTGTTCCCATTCTTACATATGCCATTATTGGAACTGCCATAAGTGCATTGATAATTGGATTATCACTTTATATTCTTGGACAAGCTGATTTAATTTATCCTTTAACTGCAACGGAATCATTTGCATATGGCTCTTTAATTTCAGCAGTTGACCCGGTTGCAACACTTGCTATTTTTCAAGCTTTAAAAGTACAAATTTTATTACTGCAGATTTATGTAATTATTACAAGTACATTTTTAAGGTTGAAGGACAATTGTACATGCTTGTATTTGGAGAGTCAATGCTTAATGACGCTGTCTCAATTGTGGTTTGTAGATTACTGTATTTTATACTTTAAACAATGCCAACATTTTTTAGCTAACAACAACATGTCTAGAAATGAGTCGTCCAGAAATGGCAGATTTAACTCCATTCGAAACATTCCAGCATGGTTTTGGAAGATTCGCTTCAATGTTCTTCTTTTCTGCTATTTTAGGCTCAGGTGTTGGATTTATTTCTGCTTTGGTATGTTATACTGTATTCCTACCATAATTACTAATAACAAATCATTTTCAGGTTTTTAAACATGTTGATTTTCGTAAAACACCATCCCTAGAGCTTGCCCTGCTTTTCATCTTTGCATATCTACCGTATGGTTTGGCGGAAGCTATTTCGCTTTCTGGTATTATGGCAATTCTCTCTTGTGCTATTACAATGTCTCAGTATACTCATTTTAATATTTCTCCAATTTCTCAAATTACTTTTACACAAACTTTTCGGACACTTTCTTTTGTTGCTGGTAAGATTTTCGTTTATTTAAAAATATACTGTAATAATTATTATGAATTTTAGAAACCTGTACTTTCGTATATCTTGGTTTAGCTCTTTTTACAATTAAACTTGTTTTTCAACCAATATTTCTTGTTTGGAGTTTAGTAAGTTTTTAATTTTTACTTTTTAACTACAGTAACCCGCTTATTTAGGTTTTGTTATTTGTTAGTCGAGCTGCGAATATTTTTCCACTTTCATTTCTTGTCAACAAATGTCGAAGACCTCAAGTTTCAATGAAGAATCAAGTGATTATGTGGTTCTCTGGAATGAGAGGTGCAGTAGCTTTGGTGCTAGTTCTTCATATGGAATTAGAAAATAAAGAAACAAAACAAATTCTTCTTACAACAACTTTATTCGTTCTTCTCTTTACCATTATCTTCATGGGTGGTTCAACTCTTCCACTGATTAAAATTCTTACAAATATTTTTCCCGATGAAAGAACAAGTAAACAATTGAAGAAGAAAAAGTCTCGAAAACAAAGAAGTCTAAAAAGTGGAAAAGTAAGAAAATCTTCGCCAGTTTTATTATCAAAAACCCAAGAAATGGCAAATTTTGATAATTCTGAACATTTGACTGCAACTGAAGATGAAAGTGGAAGAGGATCGAGAATGGGACATCGAAAAAATATTTTTACAAGAATAAATGAAACTTTAATGAAGCCACTTTTTGTTAGAAGATTTACTCAACAGGTTTGTAGATTACTGTATTTAAGACTTTAAACAATGCCGACATTTTTTAGGAGAAAAATGACAATAAAATGCGTTTCCGAAATATTGCTTCTGAAGCTCTGAAACATCCAGATGGAACAGTTGGTCTTATAAGTCAAAACAATTCAAGCTCCGAAGAACTATTTACTCCATCAACACCTCTTTTACCTCATTAATCTTATCTCTCATCATATATCTCTCTTTCTTTAACAAACCTTTGATGCAATAATTCTCTAATCATTCCATATTTGTTTTGTTTCAATTTTATCAGTTTCCATTTTAATTATTAAATACCGGTTGTGGATACAAAAATATGTAATATAGAAGATAATAATAGGATATTAAATTGTTATTAAATGACAAATAAATTTTAACATTTTTTGTGGTATTTGGTAAAGCAATCCAAAACTTTTTATCTATTTGGCAAAATCATGAAATCTTTAATGGTTTTTCATTACAAAAATTTGATGGATATCCATCGAAACGAAGGCAGAAAAATGTGAGATTTTTCGTTTTTTTTCGAAAGCCCTTTTTACACATGGCGTTCATAAACATTTTGCCAAACGTTGTCATACATTTTTCTAGTTTTTTCTGCAAAAGAATTTGATGTGGGATATTTTTCAAAGGTGAAATCGAAGTGGAACGTTCCAAATGTCCAAATGATGGAAAAATGTTATAAATACTGAATGTTTCAAATATTCCCTTTGTTCTCAAATGTTTTTACAAAAACAAAAAATACTGTTAATCGAGTTGCTTGCAAACAAAGAACATGAGATTTGCATATTTCATTTTTATTCATCAAATTCCAACGTGCATCACTCAAAAATTGTCAAAAGAAATCATTCAGTTTATTGCGGTTGATTTTGCTCAAGTTGTGTGTATTTTATTCTCTTCCGTCAACTGATTCTACGCAATAAAACTTTTCATCACTTTCATCAACAACAACAAAAATGGCTCAACACTTTGATGAAGAACAACTTCGACAACTTTGGATTTATGCTCTTTCTGCAATTGTTCCCTTCGCTGCTGCTGTTACTGTATCTTTAACACAATGTAAAAAAGGAAAGAAAGAAACTCCTCCTACGGCTCCTGCTCCTCCTCAATCAAAATCTAAAATGGGTGCTCCTCCACCACCAGCTGCTGGTGGTCCTCCTGCTGCTGCCACCGGTGGTGCCGCACCAGCTGCTCCAGCTCCGGCGGCTGATAAACCTGCCGCCGCCGCTGCTGCTGCTGATAAACCTGCTGCTGTAAGTTTAAATTTATTTATTAATTATATAATATATTTTATATTATTTAGGATACTGCTGCTGATAATAACAATAATAAAAAGGATGAAAAGAAAGAAGAAGAAAAGAAGGAAGAAGGCGAAAAGAAAGAAGGTGTAAGTCTTTTTTACCGTAATATGTTCTTGTTGAATATAACAAGTTTTTATAGAGCAAAAAGGAAGAAAAGAAAGAAGACGGCGGTGGTGAAGAAAAGAAATCATCAAAGAAGGAAGGCGATGGTGAAGAAAAAAAAGAAGAATCAAAGGCCGGAGAAGCGGATAAAAAATCCAAGAAAGATGAAGGCGCTGAATCAAAAGGTGATGCTCCAAAAGAAGGTGAAGGCGAAGAAAAGAAGGAATAATTTAATCATCTTTTTGTGTGTAAACTGATATTGTGTATTTCATCTTTCATCTTTTATATATTGTATATGCATGTATTTCAATAAAATTTTTTGATGTAAAAATATATATCTTTATTTTTTTGAAACAAAAAGTGATGGAATTGGTTATTTATAAAAATAAATGACCTGGACTAAATGCTGAAACGGGGGAAGGCTTAATTGGTTCTAAATTTGAAATTGTTGGAGTAATTGAAAGTGGAGTTTGAAATGAAAAATTTGATGATGACGACCCGGGATTTTGTGGAGGTGGAGCAGCTTGGATTGGGGCTGGGGCCATACTGAATAAGGTTGGAGTTGAACCACCCATTGGAATAAGTGATGATGAAGAATGGGAACTTGAAGTTCCGGGAGTTGGAGAAGATAAAAGTGGAGTTGTGGAATTTGCAGCAACATTTTTAATATTTTGATAACTGTTATTTTCGCCATCTTCTGGAAGCATCAATTCAACCATTAAATTATCGATATTTGCTAAACCAAAAAGTTTTGCAAGTTGTGCTTCTTCTGCCAAATCTCGGGCAATTGACATTGTTGGAGGAAGAAGGAGAAGAAGATTAGCAAGTCGGAATGGCATTTTTTGATACGGTGAAACTTTTGTTACATGATGTTCAAAAGCTGATAAAACTTCTTCACGAATTTTTTCAATATCGCCTGCAGATTCTTCAACCCCTTTGGCGACTACAAAAAAGAATACAGTACTTTTTTACATACAATAAATAAAACATACTTGGATCAAAGAATGCCACGGCTTTCAAAGCAACATATTCTTTTTCATCAATGTGTAATCGTTTCATTGGATTTGTAAGATGATCCAAGATTCTTGCGGCAACTCGATTAACATCAGGAATTTTTGGAGCATCCCGGGGCAGGCAAGAATAATTATTTAAATAAATTGAATCATCTTTGGCTCCGATGGATCTGTAAGCGGCACAAATAACCAAATGTTGGGCGGAGAAATGTCGCAATAAACCAATTTGGGATTGCATTGGTAAACGTCGAAATTGTTCAACTAAAAATAATGGGATACGGTAATTGAGAAATATATGGTAAAATTACTTTGTTTTGCCCATTCCACCATTAAAATTAGTTGTTGATGCATGGATTCTGTGACATCCACGGTGGTGGCGGTACGGTAGGCATCCGCGGTTCGAGTTATCACAGATGCTCTCAATTGTCTCATCGTTGATTCGGCATGCATTAATTTATTTATGCATGGCTCAGATTCACTAAATTTTAAAAATTTAATTTAATCTTTTGATTTAAAATTTTTGATTTAAGTGCATCCATTTTGTTTTTTAAATTATTGTCGGGAATTGAATTCAGAGTTTTTTACGAGCATTAATTAAATTTTTTGTAGACTATAATCTTTGGACCCCGAGGTCCCATTTTTCATTTCAGAAAAACCGGTCGTATCAATTTTAAACATTGGGTGATCTGATGATGACAATTGTCATGTCACCAAATTGATAAAGTGATAAATTTGATACCGCAAAAAAAATAAAAAGGGCTTGCACTCAAATATTTTCGAAAAAGTACAAGAGCTTCAATCAAATGAGTTTTAACTACAGTAATTTAAAAAATGCTTTAATTTCGTTTTTGAAAAAATACTTTTTTGTACAATTTATGCAAAATCCAAACAAACTTACACCGATGGACCCGGAGATGGAAAAGGATCAGAGCCATCAGAAGGTTTTTTAGTCGTAATTGAAATTCGATCCCTTTCATTCTGAACGGCTTCACTTCTCATTCCATTTAAAAGACATCTATCAAATCTGCACCTTCTACATGTATTTCTGTGATCTGAATAAATCTGATCTTTGAATAGAATGTTTTAAGACTTCATAAAGCAAACCTTTATCAACATTACAATTCTTTTCAAATCTGCAAACATATGCATGCTTCTTTCTTATTGTTCGACGGAAAAAGCCTTTACAACCATCACAGCTTATAGCCCCTAAGATACGATTTTTAGAATGTTACAAGAAGATAATAAATATTTATGGCACGTGACTAGATAATGAACGGAAAGAACCAAGTTTTTTTGGTAAGATGTTTTATCTTTTTTAAAGATAAAAGCATTATGATGACCAGAAACTTTAATTTTAAAAAAAATTTGAAGAAACGCCATGTTGTGATGTCTATCTAATATAAAATTCTAAGTGGTGAATCCAAAATTACGCAAAACAAACCATAATGTTTTCCAGTAGCTTTATCGCGCACGGTGTGTCGATTTCCTTAAAAACTGTCGGTGAGACTTTTCGCCAAAATAATTTTTTCCATATTAAATTTTAAAACCTAGATTCTGAAGAACTGAGACAATTTAAACGAATTCTGTAAAACCAGAAAAAAAGAGCATCATCTCTTTAGTATGAATGAGCAGGAAATTGTTAAATTCGGATTCAGAATCCTGTAGTATTCAGAATCCAAGAACGATTCTGAAGCTTGGTTCAGTGTTTTAAAATTTTCTACTGTATTTTTTTCTTTTGAAGTTTACGGCTTCAGAATCTTCAAAAACTAAAATTTTTTTCTCTTGTCGTAATCTACTCGTCGAGACGAATCTAGTGATACCACTTTTATGAATTTTGGAGAAAAAAATTTCTTGGATTCTGAATTCTGCAGGATTCAGAATCCGAATTTAACAATTTCCTGCTCATTCATACCAAAGAAATAATGCTCTTTTTTTCTGCTTTTACAGAATTCGTTTAAATTGTTTCAGTCCTTCAGAATCTAGGTTTTAAAATTTAATATGGAAAAAATCATTTTGGCGAAAGGTCTCACCGACGTGTTCGACACACCGTGATCGCCGCAAATTTTGCAATCCAATCCTGCAACAGCTGAATTTCCGCTTACAGATTGCTTTTTAACAATTCCACCATTTTTTGTTCCATTTGTTGCTGTCATCTTTAATGAAACAATAAATATGACGAAAATAATAATAATAACAATGTTGAAGTAAATGATCAAAGAAAATACTCCACTTTCATTTAAATGTTTTTTCCTTCTTCTTTTTCTTTCTGATGTCTTCTCGTTTAACAACTTTTAATTCTCAACAGTATAAAAAAATTGATATCAAAAATAAAAAAAAGAAAGTATCAAACACAACAAAAAAATAAAAGATGGACTGCTTTTTTTAACAACGTTTATGATTTTAATCAATAAATATAAAAAAGGGGAGAAAGAATCGTGTGCTATTGCAATTGCAGCCCCAACAACGCCCTATCACATTTTTTTCTTCTTTCTTGAACGAAAAATTAAGAAGAAGAAAAGCTTGGTGAAAAAAATGTGAAAAATTGAAAGATTAGAAAAGTTAAACAAAGAAGTTTTTGAAGAGCAAAAAAAGCTTCTTAAAAAGTTGCCCTAAAAATGTTAAAAATGAGACATTTAAAAAACAGCTACGAAATTTCTACAAAAACAAATTCAGATTCAACAGTTTGAGCCCGTATTAATCTATCCTTAAAATTTCATATTTCAACATCAAAATCGAACATTTTTATACCTTTTTCTCAATGTTAAAAAATGGTCTTTCAATTGAATTTAAATTAAAAGTTTTAATTAAATTGATCAGTACATTTGGCATTATATCCGTAATGTTATTATAATAGACCAATCTTTGGTGACAAGGCGGGAACCATGCATTCAGCAAATCTTATAAGCGTAAGCTTTGCTTTACCGTAAAATAAAGGGTGCCCCAAAATATCACGATTTGAATAGCTGCCAAATTTTTTCTGTTCGATTTAAATTTTTTTAGCACATCTTGTTTTCTTTATTATGCAAATTTAAAAAGAAAAAATTATAGTTTTGACTTTGTAGAAAACAAAACTCTGTGCCACTAGTTTTTGTTTAATTAGAGGAGAAAAAATTTGGTAGTCATTTAAAATCGTGATTTTTACTTAAGGAGATATCCTGTAAATTCTCTAAAGGTGTGTGCAACTGAATCCGTTTATCGCAGATATCATTTTGTTGTAATGAAAAGAAATGGTATTATTAATAATATGGATGCTGACGATAAAAATGAAGAAGGTTAGTCATCGAAACAAGTGTTCATTTACACCCAGTTTCCTCGCCGGGAAATTAGGGGTAAACCCTCGTTTTTCATATCTTTCCCTCGTAAGATTTCTTGAAATTTTTCAATTCGCGTTAATTTGGACTTTCTGATATCAAATTTAGATCCACTTATAAGTACAATACCTGTTTAGTATTGTTTT
Source organism: Panagrolaimus sp. LJ2414 (assembly GCA_024447195.1). Taxonomy (NCBI): domain Eukaryota; kingdom Metazoa; phylum Nematoda; class Chromadorea; order Rhabditida; family Panagrolaimidae; genus Panagrolaimus; species Panagrolaimus sp. LJ2414. The sequence continues at coordinate 593,641 of JAMRXY010000290.1, read as the reverse complement.
TTGAAAAAAAAATTTAAAAAACTTTAACATGGAAAAATTTACTAATTTTAAAAAAAGTTGCTTTTTTGATACATGTTAATTTTAGTAATTGCCAAAACTTTTTCAAAAACGTCTTTGAACTTTTTAAACAATTTTGACACCAAAAAATGGAGAGATGCATTCATCATTATGTATTATCCAGTTTTATCATGTTGTAAAGCAATTTCATTATGTATATTTTTTGCTGTTACAGCTCTGAATTTAACATATGACCCAAAAACGGATGCTAATGATACGTAAGTTTAACAACACACACATGAAATTTTTCTTTGTTATTGTAGCACGATTTTAGTTAGGAATTAATAAACTATTCATGATTGAACAAACTAACACACGATACACTCTTCAAAACAGTTTAAAGGGGTTTAAAATTTTCTTTTTAGATTTTTGTTCAAATGGACAAATGCTGGGTGCCGCTTTTAACACTTGCACATTCTAATTCAGATGTCTAGATTGTATGTATGCCTTTAATCACACTTTTTGCACCTGACTTGGGTAAACACGGTAATTCGAAATTCGAGAATTAGCACTCTTTCGAGTTGCTGGAATTTACATTAATTGTATTTAAAATTATTTTAGATTTGATAAAGTATTTGGTACAAGTTCTGGATTAATTTTTGGAATTGGAAGTTTGGTATTTGTAATAATTCCTACAATTTTGGGCAGTTTTCTTATTGTTGCATTATTTTATTACAAACACGTAATTGCCTGGAATAAACTCGTAACATTTGCATTCTTTTTTGGGCTTTCTATTGGATTCGGTAGCTTTCTGGAGTATGTTTTGTTTGAAAATCTTTTGAAAATAATAAGTAAAAATTTTTAGACGATTTTGTTTAAAATTTAATTTATTGATGGATAATTTTACATTTTATTTTCTTGTATGGATTTTTGCAGTTTTGGGAGTTATTTCGATTCGATGGAAAACCTCATTAATATTATTTAAGGTAAATTTAATGTTGTATTTATTTCCCTGAATATTCGAATGCCTAAAATTGTAGCATTTTCACATTTTCCAAATAATTTCTGAACAGACAAGTACAAATAATAGTACAAATGAAAATATAAAATTACTGTAAAACATTTTTTAGGGATATTTAATAATCTTTGCAACATTAGCCAGCATTCTTCAAGTTTATTGGTTTCCTCCAACGTTCATTTGGACAGAAATTGTTGCCGAAGCAGTAAATGATATTTTTTCTGTGTTGCATTCATATGGTCCGATAAATATGTTAACGAAAATCTCTGAGGAAACTAAAACTCCATTTCCGGAAGGATTAGAATACCCTTTAAGTAATGGAAATAATCACAAAAAATGTAACGATCTTGAAGAAAGTGAAGAGAGTATGCTTCGTTTATTTTTTAAAAATATGTATTCCTACAATTTTAAATTAGGCTCTAACATGATTGGACTTGGTGATCTTGTTCATTTTTCATTGCTTGTTGGCCTTGCAAGTACATATGGAGATTGGATTTCAACATTTGCTTGTTATCTCGGAATCATTTTGGTAAGTTAATTTTAAATAATTTATGCAAATTTATATATCGATACTTCTGCATCTTCATTATCCTAAAATTATTGTTCAACTACTTTTTGAAATATATATTTTGTGAAATTGTTTCTATAATTTGATGAACTAAATCATAAAAAAAGCTGAACAAAAACAGACACTTTACAAGTCCAGGATACTGTTTAAAAAAAAGTAAAAATGGTTTTTTCGTATCAGCATGACCAAAGCCGTAAGCAGAAAAAAATTTCGGAGTTGGCATTTTCATTTCAGGGGTGCACGCCCTTTGATCTTTTGCCGCCTTAACACGGCGGCTGCAAAAGATCAAAGGATTTTCCCGAGTTTCGGGGGGGGGGGGGGGGCACGTGCCCAAAATGCCCCCCCCCCCCTCTCTACGGCCTTGAGTATGACCATTTTAAATTCCTTATTATTTTAGTGAAATTACAGTATGAAATAATAAATTTTAGGGAATTGGAATAACTTTCATTTTTGCATTTGCTCAATCATACAGAAGTTTTCCAGGACTTCCAATTCCAGTTTTTATGGGAATTTTAGGATTTGTTTATACTAAAATGTTTGTCACTCCATTGTTTTATTAAAAATCTTGTTAACAGTTTAAAATGTGAAAAAATGTCTTTTAATTGAGGTATTTAAAAGCATAAATATTTATTCACTTTTCGAAATACATCCAACATTTATTACTGTACATTTTCTCAAATTTATGGATGCACCCATAAATGCTGAAAAATAATATTTGGTACAAAAGATGAAAAAATTTCAGCATTATTTTTAACTTTCTAAACAATTCCAAGCCGCTAAAACCACCATTTTTCAACAAATTTTCGAAAACTTAAAATTTAAATGGTTTCGTATGATTTTGTTAAAATTATTTAGGTTCTTTGAAAAATAATTTCTAAAGTGGCACAAAGCTTTGATTTACCCGATTATCTTTTTACTCCAATTATTTCTTTTTCTTTCCTTCTTCTTTTTCGATAGCATCAGAAAATTATCCTCGTAATATTGTTCAGTCATTCAAATTTTCTTTTTGTGTCGGGTTCATTATCCTTTTCCTCTTTATTATCCAATCAAGCGGAAGTGCCACTAATCGGTTTCAAATCTTTCTTTCTTTCTTTTTAACTTTCCTCTTTTCTTAAATATAACTGTGAGTTAATGCTTCTACTGCTAATTGGTTAATTGCATATTATTCAAATTTATTTTTCGCACTAATGTTTTGTTGTTTTTTCCCTTCTTTTTAAAAAAAAAGGTTTTAGCCGAAAATTCGGCATTCAATATTAAATAAAAAGGCTCGAATTACGTTATATATTTGTCCATCCAAAAAGAAGGAAAAAAGAGATGACTCCAGATGGCTTCAATCTCGCACATTTATTATTAGTTTCTTTAAAATAATAAATGTGTAAATTTCTCACCTGACTTTTTTTCTTTCGTTTTTCTTTTGTCTTACTGTCGTCGTTTGTGAGTCTTAGAAGAATCGTGCGAAATAAAAAAAGCTAATATACAAACTGCCTGTCTGATGACTGTAAAATGCAGGTGTTAAGCTTCTATGTTTTTCCTCTTTAAAAACTTTGTCATCGAAACAAAAAAGATGTTAATCTGGTACTTCCCTTTAAGAAAATCTTCGGTTAAGCGGTCATTCAAGAACTTTATTAGTTGAATTTGCCCAACAAAAAAAAACAAATAAATGGATCACAAAATTATTTTCATCACTCACACAAACACAGGTTTGCAAACAAAAAAATGTTCGGGGAGTAAGTGCCAACTTTCCCTCTCTCACGGTAGCAGCTTTTCATAAAAAAAATAAATCTTCTTAATAAAAACAATAGGGGAAAATAATAGAAACTTAAAAACTTGACGAGAAAGACACAAAAATGGGTAATTCAAACATCGCCTCTCTTAAGTAAATACACAACATCTACGCGCGTTCTGAATAAAAAACCCCCCCCTGAACTGATCATCCTCCCAAACAACATTAATAATCCCCCTCCCTATTGTACCTTTTCAATTCGGATCCACTTCAATTTCATTCAGTCAGTCTATATAAGAAGAGGTGCTAAAATCAAGTGGAACAACTCTAAGTAGCAAAGAAAATATGCATTAACGGTTATAAAACAAAAGAATAGAAAAGGTTAAAAGTTTAATGGATATATTTATTATGTTTTGTTTTAAGAGTTGATTGGGCAAAAAAATCAAAACAAAAGAAAAAGTTTGCAAAAGAAAACTTTGAAAGAACCAATGTTTTTTACAGTATGCCAATGAGCATAATTTTGTTTGTTGTTAGTGAATACGGTGCTTTTTACAGTAACAAAATAAGATAAACAAAAACTCTTCTATTATTATATTAAACAACGGTGTTTGAAATCGAGAATTTCTACAGTATACAGAAAATAAAACTTGCATTTCCAGATTACCATAATTTTAAACACATCAAAACTCAAAATTATCCCTTTCTTCAAAAAAGGGGTATTTGGTTTTGGATTTTCTTCAAATTTTTTCCTTCATCACCATCTTAAACCGGATCAACTTTATCTTTTTCGTAACTATTAATTTTTTCAAGCGTAAAATCTTGTCCTTTTTTCCGCTTCTGTCTTTTTTTTTCTTTCGCGTGACGATAGCGGGAAGATAAAGATGATACGACAACGACGACTCGGATGAGAGGGGAAAGATGACAGAGAGTTGTGAATGAATCCCGTCTTATAACTTTATACAAAATGCCCATCAACTTTATCTTTTTCTTCTTCATATTTTTTGATATACATTTTTTCTTGACGATTAAAGAAAAGAGACAAGAATCAATCCAAAATTCTTGTATGTATATTTTTTGTGTTGTCAAAAGTCAAATGTGTACAATAAATACATATATATATAAATATAATAATAATAATGACATTGAAGAAAGTGAAATAAATAAAAATGATCGAAAGATGACACTTTTTTTATACAAAAAATAATGACATTATGATGAAGTCATATGCTTATGTTATTCAAAGTTCTTTAATGTTCACTTATGTTTTTTTATAACCAAAAAAATATACCGGAAGTTAGTTAGGTATCCAAGAAAGAAAGGTGAAAAAGCTTTTAAAAAGAAAGTGTAGTTTTTTTTGGCAAACAAAAACATAACGGAAGTTCGAGGGTCAATAAGTTTTTTTTGTTTCACTTTGATTCATTTGAAAAAAGTTTATTTATTTCGGCATTTTCACAGTTGGCGGTCTTTGTCCTCAATCAGTTAATGGATGAAGTCGGCAACCTTATTGTTGATATTTCAGAGTTGCGCAATGTTTTTGTTACATAAAAAAAGGTAGCGAGCGATGAAGAAGAAGATGCTACACTTTTCATTTCTACTTTTGTGGATTACTGTAACACATTAAACAAATCCCTGCTGTCAAATATTGCGGATAAACAAATCTAACACTTATGATTGTTTTCGGATTTGTTTATGCAAATTTTTACTATTGCCACAAATTTTTCTCCGATTACAGTATAATTCCTTGTTTAAAGCTCAAAAATCCACTTTGTGAATAAAAAAAGCTTTTTTCCCTCAAAAACCTCCGTATTGTTTGAAAAAGATCATTTTTTGTTAAAAATTATTCAAAAGCTTCTAAAAACTTCTTAAATTTGTTTTAACAACACTAAAATAGCTTTCAAATATCCGATTACATTTTTGCGCATTTAGGATGCAAAAATGCGCATTTTCTTCTTTTTTATTATTATTATTGTTGTTGTTTAAAAGAGCTTGTCTTCCTCCTCATCCTCCTTTCTCTTTACATTGTCTCAATCAAAATTCTCGAAATCGGAGAGAGAAAAAGCTTTTTTTATTTTACTACAGGCATCAGCAAAGGAAAGAAAGAAGGCAACACAAAATAGCTCTTAATCTTGTCAAAGGATTCACCACATTACTTACATGTTTCGTTAAGATAGGTAGGTACCACCTTTTTGACAACAACAACAACAGCATTTTGTTCAAGTATTTTTCTTTCAATTAATTTTTTATAAATATTTCTTTGCCACTTATAATTCCCCCAACAAATAATAATAAATATCAAGTTTGAAAGAAACGAATGAAGACAAAGTCAGATTACGGTAGTTTAATCCAATCTTCTTTTTGTTTGTTTCTCTCAAAAAACTTTAATCATAAAACAATGAAATCGTATTTATATGTGTGGCTTTCTTCGTGTCAAAAAATTATTTTTTAAAGGGATTAAAAATTCTTTTGTTTTATTATTTTTTGATCAAGTTTTTTTTGTTTTGTAAAAGTAAAAAAAAGTATTAGAATTGAGGAGGATCATCATAAAGAAATGGTAGTAAAAACAATGGAAAAAAAGAAACACAAAAAAGCGTCGAATCGAAATTTTGAATCTTGAAATGAAAGAGAAAAATTCTTCTTAAAAAGGGAAGAGATTTTGTTGTAATAAAACTTGCATATTTTACAAAAGCTAAAAATTACGGTACAGAAAAAGTAAAACAAAGATGCACAAACAAAATTGTGGACCAGAAAATGAAATTTTAAAAAAAAGAGCTGACTGGAGAGAAAACATTTTTATAAGAATGATAGAAAATGAAATTGTAACAAAAAAAACTTAAAGGTTACAGTAATAAATGAAAAGCACCGGTTTGATTTTTTAAAGAAATTAGCCTAAAAACATTACAGCAATAACAGTTTTATGATGTTGTTGACAAAGGCTCAGATTTTAAAGGAGAAATTAGTTTTTTAGAAGGATTTTTGAATTTCTCAGGAATATTTTCTCGAGATTCAATTTTTGCATATTTTGAATCTTTGGCTTCTGAAGAAGATGTTGAAGATCGTTTTCTTTTATTATTTGTGGTTGTTGTTGTTGATCTCGATGGTGAAATTTGTGGACGATGTTGGGGACGATTCTGATGTGGTTGATGAGAGTGATGATGTTCAGAATCTGATCCACAATCTGAGAGTTCAAGATCTTCTTCATCATCAGAATGAAGAGAATCCGCTGTTGAACTTCCATTTCCAGAAGTTCCAGAATCAGCTTTCCCTGATGACTTCTTTTCATCAGGATTCTTTTTTCGATCTTTTGCTCGACGATTTTTAAACCATACCTTTAAGGAATATGTTTATTACTTTATTAAACTAATAGAGTCAATGTAAAAAGCTTACTTCAACTCTTTCTTCTTTTAATTGACATTCAGCTGCTAATCGATCCCTCAATTGAACATCTGGATAATGGGTTACGGTATTAAAAGTCTTCTCCAAAATATTCAACTGATGCTCAGAAAAAATTGTTCGATGCCGTCGTTTTCGTTTTCCATTCAAAGCTGCTGGGATAAAATGTGGTGGATATGAGTATGGATTTGGGGGGAATCCTGCGGTAACTTAAAATTTTTAATTTATTTGCATCAAAAAAATTCAAGGAAAATGGATTTTTATATTTGTTAGATTTAGGAATCTATTGTATTAATAAAAAATGGAAAATAAAAGTTGTGTAAGTAAATAAGTAGAAGAGATTAAAAACACTTTCTTAAAAGAATTGATACAGATTTTTATTGTGAATAGGAATTTTAAGATAGAGAGAGAGAGGGAAAGGAAGGAATTACTGGTCATAGACAAATAGAAGGAGAACATTATTTTCTTAACAAAAAAGTAAGAAAGAAATATAATATTTGCATTTAGGCTGCTGCAGCAACAGCAGCTTCCGGCTCAAAAGTCGACGATTCGAATTAAATGATTTTTTTGATTCACGCCTGGCATTCTTCAACTTCTTTAACACCTTTATTCTTCAACAACGGAAAGATTTAAAGTAGAAAAGGTTCAGAGGGAATGGATTACGGTAGCAAAAAGTTGGTAGGTAGAAATTTCTGTCACCGAAGCATAAAAAAACGACCTTGTAACATTTCATCATCATCAGAAGAAGAAAGATGGAAAAGTATTTTAATTTAAGTCAATTTAAAGATTAATTTTAATGATTAAAAGTTACGAAAAAAATATTTGAGCATAAAAAAGGTAAAGATAAACCTATTAAGCCAAATCATCGAAGAAAAAAGAACTTACGCCAAAAAGGAAATTGTGCAGCAGCGTATGCATTTTGGGAAGTTGTTGGAGGAAATGCATATGGATTAATGTAATCAAATAATGGATTTGGGATTGTCGTTGCCGTTGCTGGAGGATGTGACTGCATGGCATTATTGAGGGCCATAAAAGCATGCTGCGCATTTATCATCATTGCTGTTGTTGATGGGGAAAAAGATTTGGCAGCAGAAAGAATATTTTCAATTGAAAAATTTGATGAAGTCATTGTTTTTGGGCTGGTGAACCAAAATAGTAAATAATGCAGTAATTATTTATTAGAATTACGGTAGTTTTGGAAATTTGCCTAAAATTTAAAAAAGTTAAATTAAGCTTTTTAAAAAATCAGTTATTAAAAAGTGATCAGCAAATTATGACCTCGAAAACCGAAAAAATTAAATATTATAAAAATTATCCGCGGCAAATATTGTTTAAGGAAAGAAAGAAAAAAATATTAAAGGCGGCGCAATCGCTTTCTCGCTCAAAAAAAAAAGATTGCTAATCCGTTTCGTTTTCGGGTGATTGAATCGTTGAATCGGGAGGTATAAAAAAATATTAAATTAGATAGTATCCAAAATATTCAACACACTCGGACTTCAAAAAATAAAAATATAAAAGGATTGTTTTCATTCCATCCTCGAAAAAAAGGAAAGATAGCTAATTATCAATGCAGAAGCCGACAGATGCTTCTTTCGTTTCCTTTCCTTAGATCCAATCTTCTTTTGGGGAAAGTGAATGAATGAATGAAAATGAATTACAGGTGATTTTATCCTCTTTCTAAAGCCAACCTTTAAGGACTCTCTTTCTCTTTTTTTCACAAATATTTAAACAATATATCTTTTATTTTCCAAAAAAAAATACCCACAGCAGGAGGAGAAAATTCAAAAAGGGGTTCATAAAAAATTTGGGGGAAAAAATGATGAGGAGAAAAGGCTACGGTATATAAAACAACGCCGCCCATGTATTTCTATTTGCGCTTTTCTTTCATTCTGTTTTCCCCAAAAACAAAGAAGGCGGGATCTTTAAGTTTTTTAGTTAAAAGATTGTAAAGGTGGAATAAAGGAAGGAGAAGGAAGGAAGGAAGGAACCACGAAGACGCCGATTTGTGCGCTCAACCGAATTAAACGCGTTAAATTCGAATCAAAGTTTTTCTTTTGCCCTGTTGAGACGAAAAGGGTAAAAATTTTCACGGGATCGTATCTTTTTTTCATTCATTTTCCCCCTTTGCGGCGCCATGATCAACTTCTTCAATGTTTTTGATTTTCAAAAAAGAAAGAAAGAAAAGAAGGGGGGACAAAGAAAAGAATTTAAATTAAAATCATTGAAGCTCCGACTGAAATCAAAAAAAGGAAAGAATCTTGTGTTAAAAAATTTTAATTTTTTAAAGTAAATTAAATCAAAAATTTCAAGTATGCTACCGTATTCCTAAAGGTTGCATATTTTTGATTGGAGATAAAGTGATTAATCATTAATTTATCGAATTTTATCAATAAAAGCTAACACCAATGTGTTTTCTTAGCTATAATTATTTCTGAAATAATCATCAAGATTAAATATCATCAGAACGAGAAATTTGTCAAGTTTTAAATAGATTTGCATCTCAAAACTGTTCATGTTTAATTAAATATATTACTTTTTGTAAAAATTTTGACAATTTATTGTTTAAACTTTCAATTCAGACATTCCTTTTGTCGTAAAATACCGTAATCCAATTATCTAAATAAGCAATTTAAAAATTTAGATTTCTTGCACACAGGTAAAAAAATAGTTAAAACAGATTTTGTAACAATAAAAGGATTTTTTGATATTTAAAAGCCAGAATTTAAAAATTTAAACATAACACGTTTTTTAACTTTTGTTTTAAAAATGACAAACTAAGTCAAACCTTTATTTATTTACCTAAATATAAAATATGACAATAGTATTTTATTTTGTTTTTATCAAAGACAAAAAAGGTATCATCAATTTTATTATCATTGCAAAAAAATTACTTAAGAATTTAATCTTAAAATTTTTGCAGATTACAACAGATTTGAGCAAACCCAAGATGTCTTCCATTTTTATTATCTTTGATAATCAGCAACCTCCAAAGACGTCATAAAAAATAAATACAATTCACACATTTATCACTAAAATATATACTGTATCATCAGCATCATAAAATTTTTGAATTTTCAAAATATTCTACCGTAAATTTTTTTTGTTAAAGTTTGGGTTAAAAAGTAATCGCCAAATTCGATGAGAATTAGTCCTTAAAAAGTAAAGCCTTTTCTCGAAACAAAGCTGCTTATATAACTTTTATAAATGCCGAATTTTTATTAAAAGATTTTTATTTAAAAGAAGATGCCCTCCTTTTTCTGAAAGTGAATGAATTTGGTAAAGAAATAAAAGATTGTTGGAATTAGAATAAAAGCGTTAATAATAGATTTTCCACGCCGCTAAAAAACTTTATTTTAAATATTATTTATTTAAAACGAGAGATTTGGACTTGAAGAAGAAGAAAACTAAATTACTCAAAAATAAAAGTAATCACAAAACCGAAAAAATTCACCGGAAACAAATTTGAAAATTGTAAAATATTTCAGTTGTCATTGAAAAAATAACAACAAAAAAAATTTTCTTTAAATTTTAATAGAAAAATATACGCCTGATTAAACTATTTAATGCCGAAATAAAGAATTTTCGTCAATTTGTGGTTTCATTCATCCTTCAAAATTGATAAAAAGAAATTACAGTATCAAGCTTCTCTTTTTGAGATTTAAATAATCTGCAAAACTTGAGGGATTACCGTAATTTTAATCAGCTTTAACGTAAGGAATCCAAATCTTTAAAAATTAACAACATGTGATTCAAAAACCATTAATTTATTGAAAAATTTTATTGAAAAATACACGCTTGATTAAACTGTTTAAAACCGAAATAAAGAATTTTATTGCATTCATTCCTTAAAAAAGACTGATTTAAATTACTGTAATTTAACGGCAAGCTAAATTTGTGTTTAATATTTTAAAGCATCCATTATTTTATAGTTTAAATATTTCGTGATTACAGTAATCAAAATTAGCTTTCAGGCTACGTTAATTTAGTTGACTCGAAGATGCAGAACTTTTTCAAGTTAATTATAAAACGAATCATATAACTTGATGCTTTAAGTTATTAAAAAATTATCAAGTCGTCCAATACTTTCAATTAAACAAGCAGAATTAATTTACAATTTTTATGGTTAAACATGATACACTTTTATCTCTGTGATATTCAATTATTATATTTATTGAACTTCCAAACGCTAACAAGCACATTCTGTTATTCTTTTCCCTGTTGGTGAAATTATTGTACTTTTTAACGAAAATAGTTTGTATAAATTTTACCAGAAACGAATAAATGTAAATCCAAAACAAAATAAAAGTTGCAGAAGAACTAAAAAAGAACGTTGACAAAATTCAAAATTCCCGCATTTATACGCAGCGAATGTTTTTGAACAGTAAAAAAACGCAACACTCAGTCATCTTTTCTTTGACTCCAGCCTTGAAAAAATAAAAACGAGAAGGAAAAACGCAATGAATTTGATTTTTTTTGGCCATCGTCGTGTTAATTTTAATATTTTTGTTCTTTTTTGCAGTAATATGTTTATTACTCTGTTTAAATTTAATAGTGCATCATTAATCTTTCAATTAGACCCACGTTTTTGCGCGAAAATTTCACTTTTATCATATTGAAAGATATAAATGTAATAATTTAAATAACTTTACAGGTAAAAATGGCCGCGAGACCTCTCGTAACTGTTTATAGTGAAAAGAATGAAGCCTCTGGTATTCAAGTTAAGCTTCCTGCTGTTTACAGCACTCCAATTCGACCTGATTTGGTAAATACAACTCACGATCAACTTCGCAAAAACAAGCGTCAACCTTATGCTGTTTCAACTAAAGCTGGTATGTTTTTTCTTTAAATTTTTATTTGCTTTTATTAACTGTGCTGACGTTTAGGTCATCAAACTTCTGCTGAATCTTGGGGTACTGGTCGTGCCGTTGCTCGTATTCCTCGTGTTCGTGGTGGTGGTACACATCGTTCCGGTCAAGGTGCTTTCGGTAATATGTGCCGTGGTGGCCGTATGTTTGCTCCAACTAAAACTTACCGTCGCTGGCATCGTCGTGTCAATATTGCTCAAAGACGTTATGCTGCTGCTTCAGCAATTGCTGCATCTGGTGTTCCTGCTCTTATTCAATCCCGTGGTCATGTTATTGACAAATTGAATGAAGTTCCATTTGTTATTACCGATAAAATTGAAGGATTTAAGAAGACCAAAGAAGCTGTTGCCTTCCTTAAAGCTGCAAATCTCTGGGACGATATTGAAAAAGTAATTTTGTATTTTATTTAATCTTTTCTAATTTTTATATTTTTAGGTTTACAACTCAAAACGTTATCGTGCTGGAAAAGGTAAAGGCCGCAATCGTCGTTACAAACAAAAGAAAGGTCCTCTTGTTATTTACAATAATGATGGTGGTCTTGTTCAATCTTTCCGTAATATTCCTGGAATCTCACTTTGCTGTGTTGATCGTTTGAATTTGTTGAAATTAGCTCCTGGTGGACATGTTGGACGTCTTATTGTATGGACTGAAAGTGCTTTCCGTAAACTTGATTCTATCTTTGGAACTTTCTCTCGTACCTCTGATGTTAAGAAAGGTTTCCATCTTCCTCATCCTAAGATGACAAATGCTGATCTTTCTCGTCTTTTACGATCTGAAGAAATCCTTAAGGCTATTGTTCCAAAGCCTTCCACTGCTATCGTCGCTAAGAAACAACGTCATGGAAATCCACTCAAAAACCGTGCTCTCATGAAGAAGTTGAATCCATACAGTTCAGTAATCAAGCGTGCCGGACGTGCCGCAACTGCTAAAAAAGCACAAAAAGCTTAATTGGATTTAAAATTTATTTTGTTATCGTTTGTTCTTTTGGCTGTTGATAAAAATATTTTATAATGTTAATGTGGGTTGTTTGTTGTTCTTATAAACAATATCTTTTGATATGAAACAAATTGTTCACTGGGATTTACGAAAATCTACATTACTTCATAGTATTTTTGTGATTGTCAGTTTTACCGGATTTCGAGATCCATTTTAATAATTCGTCCTTGATTATTCAGATTGCAGTATTGAGTAGTTGAGTTGTTTTGAAACTAACGGCGTGATTAAAAAAGAACGGTTTTTTGCTGCGATTTGGTTTCGAACACGGTCAAGACTCTTTGTTCGATATTACGTTGTTTTTCTACGGCTCAAAAGGAAATTACAGTAGTCGGACTTCGATATTATCGTCTCAATTCTTATCAGGGATTGTCCAGAAATCACGTGACCATGAGGGGGGAGGGAGGGGGTAAGCCAAATGATCACCCGGCTTTGATGTTGTCGGCAAAAGGCTTTGATCTTTGGTCACGGCGGGAGGGAGGGGGTCTAAAAATCACGATTTTTTGGTCACGTGATTTCTGGACAATCCCTCATCATTTTCTGTTTTAAAACTTTCTTCTTTTACAAAAACTTTCGTAAAATTCACCAATATATGTACATGAAAACTTAGTCTTGCATAAACTTCTTTTCAACGTTGTTTTTTCGCGGACCCTTGAAAAACGATTTAACAAGATTCGGTTGTAAAACTTTTTGTAACTCAAAAACTTCAGTTTTTGAATAAAGTTCAATTCTAATACATATGCCTATTTCGTCTTTCATAACTAACTCTTAAAAAAATTGAAAAAATTTATACAACAAAAAAGACCAGACAAAATTTGAAAAAAATATGGGTTTCATTCATTTTAACATAGGTTTAACAGATAACAATGAAACGATAAAAAAGAGTAAAATATTAATATACAACAATGGATAGAAAGAAAAAAAAGAAATAAATCTAGTATTTATAAGAAAAAAATCAGAGAAATTCACAAGCATATAAGCTAAACATATAAGAGATTCGAGTAAAATAGGCAAACAAGTAGAAATATCAAGAGTTAGTGAAGTTTCAAGGGTTTTAGCAATTGAATTTGGACATCAGAAAGACGAGATTTAATATTCATACGATTGTATTTTCGATGAAGAGTTGTTTCTTTTGGAGTTGTTGAAAATGTAACAATATGTTCAATAAAATCGCAACATTCTTTCTTTAGTTCTCTTTCAGTGATGCCCATTACACGATACATTTCAGTTGGAAGCTTTTTACCCGAAACAAGAAAAGAGAGATATAAAGATACTTGAGCCATAACAGATGGAAGTTTGTGAGAAGTTTCATAAACAGACATAAACAAATCAATGAAAAGCTTTGATAGAGTATGCGTATCGTCTTTATTTTGTAGAGTATATCGATAACGACGCAAAAAATGAATTGGATATGCGAAACCCATATTGAAGTTAACAGCTTGGAAGATCTAAAAAATGTTTGTTTTATAACTATTTATTAACGAAAAAGTTTATACCTGTCTTTCCATAACCATTATATCCTTTTTCGAAAATGCAGAAGCAGCTAGATATATAAAATCATTGATATGTGGAATTGAGATTTCTTCAAATTTTGTTGAAAGAAAGAGACAAGTTGCACCAAGCAATTGAAGTTTATCTTTTTTGATATTCATTTTGCATAGGCATCTATCAACCATAAGGTAGGCAAGATGAAGAGTATCATGTTCCAAAGAGAATCGTTCTTGAACTTGCAACATCCAATCAAACAAAATTGCACGCATCTTTCCATTGATAATCTTATTTTCGAGAAAGAGTGGTTTCAGTGATCGACATCGTTCAATGAAATAAAGATATTTTTGCTCTTCATCAAAGCATTCAACTGGAACGAAAGATTGAGAAACGCAAGTTGTCTTCTTGTACAATGATTTCGATGGAGCAAGTGGTGGCTTTGTTGAAACTTTTGATTCGGTTGGACGTAGCTTAAAAAACTGATCATGATATGCGAAGAGATAGAATACAAATATAACTTACAGATAATCCAACTTTCTTAACTTCTTTCATTGCTTTGCCAAAGGTTGATTTAGCTGGAACAGGAACATTACTTTCATCGACGGAACCAAAGATTTTACGACGCCGCATCTGAAGGAAAAAAGACAATGAAAATAAGAGATTTGATTGCGAGAATTTATAAACTTACATCCATTTCGTCAAGTGCTCGAAGTGAAGAAAATTTTGCTGCTAAAAAAGGAAACAGAAATAAACGTAAAAATAGAAGAATCGAAGAATAAAAAATTAAGGGAGAGACGAAAAATGTGGAGACAGAAAAAAAGTGGCACACAAACAACAATAATTATTTGAAGAGTCGTTTTTGCGCGCGCTGCAAGCAGCCCTCATTATTTTCGTGCTGTAAACCTTTTACTCAAAAAAGTACCGGACCATGACAATGAAAATGAAAATCCCCAAAAATAGTAGAAACAAGATAGAGGATAAGAATGTAAGCAATTGTTCCTCACAGTCTGGGTTTACACATACGGTATCAGCGACATCTGCTTAGCTTTTGCATAAAAATATAAAATAGCAGCACGACTATCATAATTGATTGGAGAAAAATAAAATCATTTATACAAACTTACCAAATCTATCAAAATATTGAAATTCTTCCACTTCTTCAAAACCAACCGATTCAGGCGAGCAATTTCAATTACACTGATTTTTAGCGGTCTGTTGTATATAAAATTTTAATTAAAAGAATACACTAAATTATGCAAATAAAGTTTCACACATTTTCTTTTCCCCCATTACTATTGATGAAAAAATAAGAGTTTATGCCCTACAGTTTATCAATTAACAAAAGACCCTAAGTTCAAACTACTGTCACAAAAGTCGCCTTAAACAAACGTATCCTGTGTAAATCTACAAAGCAACCATTTTGAGTTTAAAAACAAGCTTTAACATAGTAAATAAACCAATTTATTAAAACAAAACATTCAGTAACAAGTATAAGAACAAAACAACTTATTTACTGTTCACCACGAGCCAAGAGACGACGTTGCTTCTTCTTAGATTCTTTCTTAGTTTTTTCAACGACGGCATCAACAGGCTTGGAAACAACTTCTTTCTTTTCAGTGAGGATAATTTCAACGTGGCATGGAGATGACATGAAAGCTGAAAAAATATTATAAGTAACAGAATAAATTGATTCTTACAAACGCATTGTCGGTATAAGTGTACTAAGAAACATTAACTAGAAATATCGCAAAAATAACTTACGATTGATACGACCATGAGCACGATAAGTACGTCTGCGGATTTTAGCAGCGCGTTGTACAACAACATGATCGACAACGAGATGATCAACATCTAAACTTTTAAGTTCAGCATTGCTTTCAGCATTTCTAAAAAATACCGAAACTGTTTGTTGGACATGAAATTAAAAATACAAACCTCAAAAGATGAAGAAGGAATTCAGCAGATTTTGTTGGCCAACGACCTTGAGTTGTTCCCCATGCTTTAGCTTGAGCTTTACGACCTACACAATGAACATAACGACGATAAGGGACGATTTCCTTCTTTTCTTTAACATTTTCAAGGAATCGAATTGCTCGTTTCAATGGCATATGCTTAATAGCACGTCCAGCTTCATATGTATTCTTGTAATGAACACGAAGATCATCTCCGCGAGCTTTACAGGATTTTGTATTGTTATCAGGTAAAGCTGTATAATGTACCTTAACCATGTTTAACCCTGCAAAAAGTAAATTATTATAAGATGGTTTATAAAAGAGGAACATAAAGTGCAAAATCACGAGAAAAAACAAAGAAGAGCAAAAACGCGTGATGAAGAATTTAGTCAAATTTGTTGGTAATACAGTAAATTAATAGTAATATGAAGTTAAAGATGTAAAATCGAAGATTTTTATTGGATAAGTTCGAAAAAAAGTAAAAAATTTGTTGAAAAAGTGCTCAAAGAAAAAGATGGTAGGCTGGCAATGAATAGCCTTGTTTTCGTGTTGAGAACTGGAACACTGTAAAAAACATTATGTTCTTTTTCGTTGCTTATAAAAAATTGTCAATAACTATCTTTGAAAAACATTGTTTTTAAATGGCTCAAAATAACATTTTATCATATCACTAATTAATTAATTAATAACCATAATATGGAAGAAGAATATTACTATGGTTTTAAAGAAGAAGCAGCAACTTCCGAATATGTTTTAACCTGTGATGTCTGCCAATTTGCTTTCAAAGAAGATCATTTATTGGCTGAACATTTAATGCTGCATTCAAAAGATTCTTTGCATGTTGAAGGATTGTATCAATGTTGTGATAAGACTGTAATGCCATATGAGGAAGCTCTCGAACATTTTTCTATTGGTCATGGTGAATCAAGTACTATGGCAGAAGGAGAAACAGAGATTCGAGGAGATGTTGATGAACAAAGTGAAAATATTTGTACATATACTGGAAAAAAACGAGGAAGAAAAGAAAGTGGAGCTGAAAAGATTTGCTATATTTGCAATAAAGAATTTCGGAGACCATCTGATCTTGTACGGCATATGCGAGTTCATACTGGTGGGATTTTGTTTATCATTTTTAAACTTCTCTTTATTGCTTGTTTCAGGTGAAAGACCTTTCAAATGCTCAAAATGTAATGAAGATTTTAAAGTAAAGAATCATTTAGTTCGACATATGAAAACTCATAATAATCGAGCCAAAGCTGAATATCAATGCTCGATTTGTTCAAAGATGTTTTTATCTTCTTCCGCTTTAAGAATACATTTTCGTCTTCATAATAATTACTGTCCATTTGAATGTGATAATCCTGAATGTAAAGAAACATTTCGAACTAAAAAACTCATGCTATCACATTATAATCGTGTTCATTCCAAAACTGCTGTTGAAAAGAAAGCTGAAGAAACACTCTCCGACGAAGCAAGACTTCAAATCTTTGATCTTTTGCGAAAACGTCCAAGAGCTGTTTCTGTTTCTACTGCATCGGATACATTGTTTGCCCCAATTAAGACTGGAGAACTTGTTATCAGTAAGAATAGTGCCTTTTCACCTATCGATATTGAACCAGTTGTTATGGTATGTTACTGTAATTTGCGTTTGCATTTGCATTTTATAACTTATATTTCAGTATGAAAAACCTCCAATTGCTACTGGACAGGTTATTATTCGAGTGCAACTGAGAAGTGTATCTGTTGGACCTGAACATTCTAATATGTAAGTTGTTTAATGGATTGCGTCAATCTAAGGTCGAGTTTTTCTGAATTTTTAAAATCCTGTTTCGCTCCGTCACATTTTTCCTTTGACATTTACTGATTTTAAGTTAAATATCGGATCCCCAACCCTTAAAACACCCGACATCAATTCTGAACAATTCCATATTTTATAAATGAATCTTTTACGGTAAAATTTTTAGGAAAACACAAACTGAAATCGTTGTTCCTGTTGAAAGTATGCGGCTGAATGCATTACAAGATTCTTTATTTTCAACACAATTTCGTCTTGGAGGTATTCCGATGACTTTGTATCTCATCATTCATCCAAAATTGGTATTGGCAAAATTACGTGAATCTCCAGAAAGTGGATTTATTATGGCGGTTGTCCCAGCAGTTGGTGATCCAACAACAACTCGAGAACAAACTCCACTTTTATTTATTATTTCTCCAGAAGAAGCTGCATGGGGCCAATTGCCTTCACTTTTTATTGAATGTTTTGTTTCTCAACCTGATGCAACGCTGGAAAATCGACAACAATATGCTCAAAGCTGCTTACCATTACTTAATAACAATAACTTCACATTTTAAAATTTTTAACATTTTGTATATTTTCAAGCCGGGTGTTGATTATATAAATATTATTTTATTAAACTTAACAACATTGAAACATTGATATGTATACTGTAGCAATTTGATGTCAGACATAAGTTACTTGATTTGGAAGCACTTGAATTTTCGGTTCTTCTAATTCGATTGAAAGAATTACAACTGGTGCTTGTTTGTCTTCGGTGAGGATAGTAGTTTTGACATCTTTGATATTTAAAGCTTCATGGTACATGGGACAATTAAGAACTAAAGTTTCATATTCACCACCTTCTCCACAAATATGAACCTAAAATATATATTTGGATAAACTAAAAAGATGTAATAAAACATACGCCATATTTTTGATGCAGTTCAATTAAAAGGGGCTGTAAATCTTGTAAATGTGCACCAACATGTTGATGCTTTAATCCAAAGCATGCAATTTTTACAGTAATTGCATCAATTTTATCTTCCAACATTTTTTGTAAAAGTTCACCTTGATTTGCATTCCATAAATAACAAAGTGGAGTTAGTCCAAGACGATCACAAACATTTTCAACTCTTGTTTTTTGATATGTACTTGCAATTGCTCCAACTGATACCCCTACAAAATATCTGTTTTTATTGTATCTTTTTGAAGTTTCAGTAACCTTGAACGTCAGGAAATGCTTCTTTTACAGATTTCAGAAGAATATACAAATCTTCAACTTCATCATTCTTATCAATAATATATTTTTCAGCTATTTGATTTGATTCTCCTTCAATAATTCGTCGGTAAAGTGGAAGTTGCATAACTCGAGCAATTGCCTATAAAAAATACATGTTATATAAATCTGTTCAAAATGCATTTTTGACATATTTGATAGTAGTAGTACGGTACTGTAAATCGTTAAACCAAAACTACTAACCTCAATACATTCATGTCCAACTGATTGATACATATAGCTATCAGTTTCTGTACCAGTTTTAGGTTTTAAATTTGCCAAACATACAATTTGATGTCCTTCTTCCTTACATCGATATAAATTATAAATACTATCTTTGCCACCCGAAATAAGTCCAACAACTTTCATATTTTATTAATTAGCTACAAAAAATCTACCGTAATATGTATCTTTTTATTTCTCTGTAATAGTTATATTTATGAAAGTTAAAAAGAGGGAAAGAATAATCCATCAAAAGACTTTGTAAATTGCGTAAAATGCATCTTAAAATTTATTTCATCCACTTTCAAAAGAACGTTATAATATAAAAACAAAATACTTGGGAAAAAAGAAACCTACAATAATAATAAAAAAAGAAAGAGTTAAAATTTTTCAAAACCAAAAAAATCTATTTTTACATAAAAAAGCAAAGCAAAAAAAACAATTTCAAATTTGCGAAAACAAATTCCCAGATTTAAAACAATATTTTTAATAATAATAGAAATGAACGATTCATAAAGGCGCTTTATCACATCTTTGACAACGAGCAAGTTAAAAAAAGCACAATAGGCATTTGAGAGAGAAAGAAAAGACATTAGAATTTAAACCAGTATCAAGTAAGAGCAATTGTGATGTTCTCCATACATTCGATATAATTTAATTCAAATCTAAAACGTTATCCTTGTCAAATGTATTACGGTATTATTCTTAAAAAATACTTACAAGAAAAATCAGAATTTGATGGTGCAGGGTTTTGTTCTAATGCAAATTGAACATATTGTTCATGTTGTTCTTCCAATTTCTTATTGAGGACCGTTTCATATTCATGACGAAGTTGGACTTCTTGTTGCTTCAATAACCGCTCACAGATGAGTTTAACTTGATTGAAATTGAAATGTGGTTTAGTGTAGATATTTTGCATATTTGAAGTTTGTGCATTACCCGTTGCAGATTCTGATTCGGAATCACTTCCAGACTAAAAAAATAATAAGAATTACAACAATGCAACTAAAACAGTTTAAACATACATGAGAAGATGTAGGAGAGCCAGGAGTTTTTCGATAATTATTTCCACTTTCTGATGCAGCTGCCATTGCGCATGAATCTGCAAATTGTCGACGAGGAATAAGTTTTCGGCGTTTCAAGGATCGAATTTCAGCAGTTAGATAAGAGTCAAGTTGACTACTGCTAAGTTGATATTTTCCAGCAATTGATGCAAATGGTGAATTGTCATTTTCACGTTCCTATAGTAACATATTAATTATTATTTTATATTCAAACTCCCATGGGGATATGTATGTGTACCTTTTCACGTAAAAGGTTAAGGGTGCTTGAATGTGGTAAAGATGCAGCAAGAGTACCAAGTTGAGGACGAAATGGTGAACAATGTGAATTTGTTTGACGGGGGCGTTTAGCATCTACACCACCATCAGTTCCAAGAAAGGCTTCATAATCATGAGGTCGTTTAACAGCAAGTCCACAAGTCATTGTTAATCTAAAAAACAATAAAAAATGATTATATTACATAAACGGTTTGGGAAAGAATCAACAGCTTTCAAGGTCAATCAATGTCGATTTCGCAAGAAAAAAAAATTACACGCATTACGACCGGGTTTTTTTGGGAGAAAAACTTTAACATTAATGATGACTTTAAAAGTTAGGAGAGGGTTTATATAAAGTGTATGTAATAATAAAAGATTAAATAATGCGAAAATTACATCAGAAATTTAAGATTAAAATGGCAAAAAATTTGAAATGAAAAAAATAAATATAAATTGTATCGAATGAATGAATGAACGAACAACCCAACGGCAAAAGGCAAGCACGAGGAGGAGAAGAGAAATGCGCTCTTAAAAAGAAAAATGAAAGGAAAGAAAGAAGCAGCAGCAGCAGCGAGCAGCACGCCCGACGACAAACAACACATATCAAAAGAAAGAAGAAGGCAGAATCTCTCTCTATGTTTCATTCAATGAGCTCAACTCCTATGTTCTTCTTCTTCGCTCTGCCGCAGCCGTCGCCGCGAAATAAGTTTAAGTGACAGAGAGAGAGAGAGAAATAGTAGAAAAATATATAGAGAGTTTTATCATCGTCGTCATCTGGTTGGAATATTGTTGGTGCTTCTTCTTCGTTTTCCTTTTAGTTTGTTTCGCTGCTGTCATATGTATGTATTGGGACAAACTATATATGTGTAATATATAAATGAATGTGCAGTTTGCATGAGAGTTGTTATATAAAAAGGGTTAGAGGATGGTTCCTTTCCTTTCATTTTTCGCGATCAATCCTATTTCAATTCAAATAAATATCGAGCATCGTCTGGGGTCGTCTATCTATCTCTCGACTACCACTATTTTTTTACCAACAGTGATGGTGACAGACAGAAAAAAATGCCTATTTATTAGGCTAACCTTTGGGAAATGAAAATAAATTGCAAAGGTTATCAAATTAATAAAAAAATATAAAAAATAAGTTACCTGAAAAGAGATTTCTTTGATGAAAGTTTTGGAGACGACATTTTGTGGAGAAGGAAAAGATTCAACTAAATTATGCAGATTTTTTATTTTATATTACAAAGCTAATAAAACATTTTGAAATATTCTAATTTCTTTGTCCCCATTTTGGAGGTTTCATTGTCAGAGTTAGCTATAAAAATAAAAACTTATTTTGTGGCCAGCTATAAATTTTATAAAAGTAAATTCTATTTTATTTTTGTTGAACTTTCGCTTGACTTGGTTTCAAGGAAGGCGATATTGTAGTGAAGGAAAAGATAGTTTGACAGCTGAAAAGACAAAATTCAAGAAGAAAGTGAAAGTTGTTTGTTTTTTTTTTGAAATGAACAAAAGGATACTCATTTTTATTGTTGCTTGGCATTTTTTAAAAGAAGCAATGTCAAATAAGTTCATTAGGATTTGACCGAGCTTTCTTTTTGCTTCTTTTATTTCATTGTTTATCAAAAAACAGATGTTAATCCTTTCAAAGATTTTCTTAAATGTGATATCATTGGTTTTTTGAATTGAAACAGATTTTTATGTATATTTTGGGCATGTTTCTTAAAAAAGAAATTTAACAAAAAAATATGTTTAAAAGTTGTTGTTTGTGGATTTTTCTCTTTTTTTTCTGGGTGTTGGAACAAAGAGGAGAGAAAAACGAGGAGGACATGGGACATGAAAGCTGAAAAAAATTTGTGTATTTTTTCGTTTGTTGTTTGCAGCCTTTGATGAGAGAAGAAACGAATGACATTGCCTTAGAGGTTCGAAAGTGAAAAAAAGAAAGCGGGAAATGGCAAAAATGCCTTTTGGGGGTGTCCAAAAAATGTTTCATTTCTGTGTTTATGGAAAAAACGACAAGAATTTTGTGGTGCTGCTTCTGTTTCTGCTGCTTTCTGCTGTGACACAGACCAATCACTCATGAATCAATTTTTATGACACTTTTTTTTGTTGGTTTCAGTTTTCTCAAAAATATTTTTGTCGTTTCTGAAGATTTTAAAAGAGATTTCATTCTATTTTTTATCTCTCTTTTTATTATAGTGTTAGATACAGTCGTAAGCTTATTGCGCAAAAATAATCCATGTTATTCGAATTTAAGAAGAAGATGAGAGAAGAGACAGAAATTTTGCGCAGTGCCACTCTCGATTCTTTTCCCCCCTTGAGAAATGCCAAATTTCCGCTTTCTCTTCAGTTTTTTTGAAGATCTCTTTTTTTTCTATGTGGTTCGAGGTCGACTGCGTAATTTTCCTCCCATCTTTTCATCAACATCATTTTGATGTTGTTGTTTTTCTCTCTTCAAAAAAGTAGTGCGCGAAATTCTCAAATTTTTTTTCAAAACTGCTGCTCTGCCTCACAAAAATACGCATATTTTTTTTTTCAAACGTGGCTTTCCTTTCCTTCTTCTCTTTAACTTTCTGTCAAAAAGTACAACATTGATGTATGTATATTTTTGAATATACTCTCATTTTCTATTCATTTGTTTTTAAAAAGGTTCTCTTTTTTGTATGTATATTATTTTTATTTTCAAAAGGAAATCACCGCAAGTTTTTTTGAAAAAAACGGCATTTTCAACAAAAATGAATGCCATCATTTTTTGGCGAAATGTATACATTTTTTGCAAAATTTATTTCTTCGAGTGAACGAGATAAAAAGCTTAATTACAGAGGTTTGAGATATTTTTACGATTAATTTACTATCTTAAATCGATCTCAGCACCATTGTTTACCTTTTGTAGATGTTTTACATCATAAGATGAAGTTCAACCGATTTGTCATCAAAAAGCAATAATTGCTTTGAAAAATCGTGAATTGCAAAACCTTATATTTATTGTTTTTGCTTCTTCCAAGGCTTGAAACATATTTAAATATTATCACTGATCATATATAGTGCGTCTGGAATCAAGAAATTGGGATATAAAAGCTGAATACGACAGATGGATATACAGGTAAGTTTCAGTATGTCAGGTTAGTTTTGGTTCTATTTTCTTCTATCTTTTACATATCTTTGTTTTTAGGCATTCAATACCATCATTATACTTCATATAAATGGATTAGATAGTAAAAAGGTTATTGTTCAATGTTTATATTAAAGAATGGTTGAAGAATATATTCAAATATATATCATGAACTGTACTCATTGCCAAATCTCTCAGAAGACATATCATGATACAAAACATCTACAAGGGGTAGAAAAATATGCTGAGATCGATTTAAGATAGTAAATTAATCGTAAAAATATCTCAAACCTCTGTAATTAAGCTTTTTACACTTAACATAAAACAGATATCCTTTAAAAAATCTGTTTTTTGTCTCGTGTGGAAAACGATTTTTTTTGCATTTTTCAAAATGCCGTTTTTTTCAAAAAAACTTGCGGTGGAAATATATTTGAATGTTTTTAATACTTTTTGCTGACGTACAACTTTTACCTTTTGTTTTTTTCCAAATAAAGATTGTGTACGTTTGATTAATTTTTGTATTTTTTAAAAGACATAATTGGATTTATTTATTTGATGACCTGTAAATAAATGAGAAATTAAAGGGAAATTATTATTTTTTTATTTCTAAGAAAACAGGCCAGACAAATTAGTTTTACAGTATATTTCATTATTGTTGCATACTGTAATTTCTGATTAATGGAAACTATTTAAGCTTGTATTTTCTTACAAAACTGTCTTTCAACGGCATGAAATATCTCTCTCTTTCATCTTTTCTGACACAAACCGAACTTTTAGAAATTTTGAAACAAAAATATCGCAAGATTTTTTCGATTCTGTATGAATTAATTCAACCACCTCTATTTTTTCCGTGTTGATTAATTCATTCATTGTTTGCACCAATTTTTCTGTTTTTCAACCATTTTTCAAGGATTATCAGTTCTACGTTTATTTTATTTTATTTTATTTTCTTTCTCTCTCTTTTTTTATATATTTTCTATTATTTATTTTTGTGACTTCATCGTTGCTGTATATTTTAAAATTCAAAATGAAGACAAAGAAGAAGAAGAAGAACTGTTTGTTCTTTTTCTTCTTCCTTCCTTTCTTTTCACCATCATCATCTCTATCTAATATATACTTTGTTTTATTCTATTCTAACGATCCCTAATGCAGCTGCATTTTTTTCTTCTTATCATCACACTTTTGTGCGAATTTTTGTTTTTCCGTGATGGAACTTTTCATTGTTGTTTTTGTTTGGGAAAAAACACAAATTTTTATTGGATTTTTGGTTTTTTTGTTGTTTGTTTTGCCTTTAAAAATAAAAACTTTGAAAAAAAGGCAGATGTCAAGGGACAATTTTTCTTACTTTTGGTTAACGGCCTTTTGTTATTATTCTTTCTGTAAAATTTTCACATTATTTTTTAAACATTGTAAAAAAGCGATGTTTTTTGGTTTTTTATAGTTATTTTTTTATTGAATAACAATAAACTTTAAAAGCATAAATCCATGTTTTTTATAGTTCTTGAAAATGGCATCTTTTTTTAGTATTTGTTACAGTTTTTAAGAATTTGGGCTAGACTTATGTGAAGTTGTTTTTTTTTGAAGATGGCAAAAATGGGTTTAAAAATGATAATAGGCTTTTAGGGTTTTCAAATTTTTCTTGAAAAGCTTTAAGAAATAACTTTTTTGTTTAAATTGTGAGTGGTTCATTACCCAAATGAATGAATAGCTAAAAACGCTTCAAAACGGCAGTTCTTTTTTTCACTTCTGGCAACTGTAATCTAGAAGTTTCAAAATGAAGTGTTTGAAAAAATACTTTTTTTCCCATAAAATTTAAAAGCTGTGAGCAGGCGGAATTGCAGCAAGCAACAGCTTTATTTAAACATCATTTTTGGAACAAAAATGTGTTCATTTGAAAGAAAAAGCACAACAACCACTTTTAAAAAGCATTGAACCAGATGTTCCAAAAATTTCCTCACATGAAATGCCTCTCTTTTCACTTTTTATAAAATGTCAAAGCAAAAATTGTTGGAAGCTGTTTATTTTTAAGCCTTTTTTCTCTATTTTATTTTGATGCGTTTAATGAGAAACACTTCTTTTTCAAAAAAAAGTTTTTTTTAAATAAACGAAACCGTTTTCAAAAAAAGCATCCAACAATTTTCTATTTTGCTTTTTTTGATTAAAAAAATCTTTGAAAAGAAATGTTTTTTTTCTTTTTTAACTTTTTGATAAATTTTTTTTTTAAATTTTTGGTGTTTCTTTGATTTCGATTTTTTGAAAACTTGAAAGTTAAAAATTTTAACTTTAAAAAAGTTTTTTTTGGAAACTTCCATGAAAGGCAAAAAAACGAATGGTAAAAAATGAGACAGAAAAAGTGTGGGAGAGGAAAAAACATAACTTTTGACAAAGTGTTTCATTGGTTTCTTTTTCGCCCTCTTTTTTGCCGATATTTTTAGAAATGCGATTTGTCGAACAAAAAATTGAAACAAAATAAATTGCTTCTTAAAGCTTGTCTTCTTTTTTCCTGTCTTCTTCTAAAAATTTTTCAGAATCAGATTTCAAACTATTCTTTTTCTTTGTTTAAAAAAAGTACTGCTTCTTGTTTTTTCAGAAATGTGAAGTCTTTAAAAAATGTATATTTCCACTTTATAGTCAAAGGTTTGTGTTTTTATATTTTTACTGCTCTTCTTCTTTTTATTTTTCAAGTGTCCCAGAAAAAAAATGAAAAAAAGTTGTCATGACAGCATCACTTTTTTTTCATTTTTCAATTTTTTACAAAAGCAAAAATTTGTAATATTTTTCTCTTTTTTTGGGTTATCTATCATAATACATTTTTCCGAAGAAATTTTTTGTTCAACCCATTTTTTACGACCATAAAATTTGCAGTTTTAAGGTTGTAAAACAACATAAAAAATATGGAAAACTTTATGAATTTTATTTTTTCGCATAAAAAAAATTTAGTGTCTTTGTTTTTGATTTAAGAAAAAATGTATTCTTATGTTTTAAAAGAATTTTTTTAAAAATGTGAAAGATGTTTTTTTCTTCAACCCTGATATTTCTGTAACAATGGCTTCCAGAAAACTCAGCCTTCTTCTTCATTTTTGCCTGTACGCAATTAAATTTGCCATTAAAAAATTGCTAATTGCTTTTTTTCTTAATTCTTTTTTTCATGAGATCTTCTTCTTCCATTTTCTTCTTTTTCAGTCTTCTTTCTTGAGGTAAAAATTTTGTTTTTTAGAGGATTGTTTTTTCCTTTTTTACGACGTCGTGTTTCCTTCATTCATTCAATTTTAGTCTTTCCTTTTTTTTGTATCTTTCATTTTTTTTCTTTGATGAGTCTTTGCTTTTTTTTCTGGTTAAAAAAAGAAGAAATAGTCATTGTCATTTTTTGCTGACTATTCGTTTTGACTTTTTATATATTTTGGAATTTTTTGTTTATGTATTTGTTGTTATGACAAATGTGGGAAGTTTTCACTTTTGGGAATTTTCGGCATTTAAAAAAATATTAATATTTTGATCATTAACAAAATGGTAATATTGCTAAAAGTGAATTCATTTGAGAATTGCTTATTTTATAGTTCATCTTTAGATATGAAGTTTTTTGAGAGAGTTTTGTCCAAAAAAGGACAGAAAGCACACATGATGAAGATGATTGGGCAAAGTCACGCCAACATCCCCTCAAGAAAGATTTTCTCCGGAAACTTGTGCTTATTCAGAAAAAAGATTGAAAGTTGTTATATAAAATTAGAATTTTGTCACAAATGTTTTTTTTTGTGATTTATGAACCCTTTATCTTTTTTATGGAAGCAATAAGGTTGTAAACTTACAGTAATCATTTTCATTCCCACGTCATTCTTTTGTTTTCGGAAATATTAAATCTGTTTTTGAATGAACTTTAATGGCTTGTTTAGTCTTTGTTGCTTTGAAAAATATAATTCATTTCATTTTAGTTTTATCCAAATTTCTCTATTATTTTTTTCTTCTGGTCAATTGACCTTTTGTCAGTTTTTTTGAATTTTAATCGAATGGATTGCCCTATAAAATGTTGGTGGATTAAAAATTCAGCCCTTTGTTTTTGCTGTTATACTTTTTTTGTTCATTCATTTTTGCCACCCCCAAAAACCTTTTCATTTTAAGCGACTGTTCAGAAAAGAGAGTTTTATTCGAGGGTCGTTGGATTGAGAAAATGAATGAATGAATTTACACCAATAATGTCTGCTGGCATTTGCTTGCTCTTTAATTATTTTTTCATTTGATATCCAAGAAATGGATCAGATTAAAAAATTTATGGGGATTTATTTTTTAAGGGGATAATATTTTTAAGCATTAATGTTTATTAGAAAAAAGGGTTTTTTTGGCTATTTAGATTGATTGCGGTTTTTTTATTACATTTTTTTTCTTAAATTAATGTTCAGTGATGTGATTTTTTGTCAGGAATGTGTGAAAATTAAGGTTTTTGAAAGATAAATGAATTTTAGTGAGATTTTTAGAGTCTTTGATGTTTTTCGGGTGTTACGAGAGATACTTTTGCTTACAAAAATCACAATAATTGCCTTTACTTTTTTTCTTGACTGAAACAAATTTATATCTAATTATTTGCTAACTTGAGTTTGTTAGTTAATTTGCAGTCTTAAAAATAAACAATCCCAATATTACACAAACATACACAAAATGAATGTTAGCATAACTTTCAAGCTCTGTTGTCACTGTCAATCATTTTTTTCTCCTCTTTTCCTTCTTTTTTTCTTTGACATTCATGAAATTTTATGATTTTTTAGTTATTTTTATCTTATTATTTTTTTCGTCACCTGTTTTATACTTTTTTTTCCATGAAACCTTTGAGATTTGTTTTTTTACACAAACGTTTTTCTTGAAACATTTTTTTATCCGTGTTTTTGATTTATGAACCCGTGTTACCTAAAAAAAGTGAAATTGTATCCGTTTTGTTTTAAAATATTAATCATTTTAAACAAAAAAATTACAGCAAAATCCCCCGAAATCTGAGAAAAGCAATGTTGATTGAAATCCCGAAACAAATCGAACAAGAATTTTACATTTGCTGAAAACAGAAGAAAATTTTCCAAATTTTTTTACACAATTTTTTTGTGGTCGTTTAAAAGTGACGATAAAAAAGAACGGATAAAATAAATCTTTTATTTCTTTTCTTGATTTTAAGAATTGAAGTTTTTTACGTGAACATTGATTGTTCTTTTTATTATTTGCTGTTATTGAATTTTATTATTTAATTTTGTATCTTCCACACACTCGCAAAAAAAGAGATTAATATAGATTGATTAAAGTGATAACTGATTTGCAATGGCACAAACAATCAATCACCATCAAAGCAGCAATCATCATGAAGAACACAAGCGGTAAGAAAGAGGCTTTTTTTGAAATAAAAAATTATTTTGACACGGAAAAAAACGCTTGTCAGTTTAGATTTGAAAAAAAATTGGAAATAAATATAAAAAGCGTGGAAAAAGTTATAAATTGTTTTTTGATAGATTTATTGGGTGCAATTTTTGTTGCAGATTTCAATCAAAATTTTAACGGGGTTTTTTAAGTACGGATAAAAATTTAAAAAAATGCTAAAATGTTGATTTTTAAAAATTTTATACAAGTTTTGGTTAGGCATACTGTAATAAACTTTGTAAAACTGTTTCGGATACTGTAAAAGATTGAAGTTTTTCTTCATTCATCTCATTTTTAATGTTTTAAGTTAAATATGTAAATTGCAGGGTATCTTTTGGAGCCGAGGAACAAGTAACAAAGATAATTTATGACGAAATGCCGGCAGATGTCTCAGAAAGTTATAACAGCACAAATCATGTGACAAGAAGTACAGCTCAATTTACAAGGTTTGTTTGTTCTCTCCTTTTCTTTCTTTCAAAAAGCTTACTTATTTACTCAAATCTTTTTTCTTAAACTCAAATTGAAGAAACAAAAAAAGAATTTTATTTTTTTTTATTATTTTGTTATTTTATCTTTTTCTTTCTTTCTTTTTTTGAGTTTTGCCATCATTATCAGCGACAAATTTCTTTTCTTATTTTTTTGTTGTCAGTTGTTTTCTTTCTTCTTTTTAAAAAAAGGAAGGAAAGCCTTTGTTGAAAAAGAACAACAACAATCGCATTCAACAAAGACTTTTAAAATGATCTTTTAAAACAAAGGTCTTTGACGCTGCTCTTTTTTGAAGTTTTTAAAACTGATTTTTTCGGATTTGTTCGAAATCGATTTTATCCCCCCTCTTTTGCTTTTCGGTCACTTTTTCTGCCTTTTTTCAAGTTTGTCATAATTGCTTCTTCTCTTTCATTTCAAATGCTTTAGTTTTAATCTGCAGCTTTAAAGTTTGAATTCCAATGAAAAAAAAGATTTAATATATCCGTTTTATCCCATCGGTAAACAAAAAAGCATCTTTTTTTGTTTATCTTTTGAGATATATCGTCGTAAAGCTCATGATTGTATCCGTTTAATATATCCTCAAGGGATATTATTGCTGTTGGTTATTGCTATATCTGCAACAAGCAACTTCATCATCCATCATTTTTATTTGCAATGACGACTATTTTTAGAAATTAAACACTTTAACAACAAACAAAATTCCCTCTCCTTTTAAAATAAAATAAAACCTCCCCATCAAATTCTTCTCCTTTCTTGACATCATGATTTTTATTTTGGCATTTTGCCTTCTTATTTTTTTTATCCAATTTCTTTCTTTTTTCTGTTTTGTTTCCTCAAAAAAAATTTTTTGATGCTAAACATTTTTCTCTTTTTAAACTACTTCAAACTAAAAAATTTCAATGAGTTCCAAAAAAGTAACATTTTTGTTGTCTTTTTAAAAACACCCTGCTTCTTCTTCTTTTAAAAAAGATGGACTACCATCTAAAAACAAAACTGTATACACTTAACTTGAATTCTTTAACACCAAAAAAGAAGAATTCATTCTTTTTTTCGGGAAGAACGTCTTTCGTTTTACACGCCTCCTTCTTCTTCTTCCATGCCGGTTTTGTTGTTCTTTGATGGCTTTTTTGAATGGCAATTTTCATGTGTTTTCTCTTCTCCTGAAAAAAATGTCCTTGTTTGAAACAACTTTTCCCTTTCTTTTTTTTCCACACTTACCGGTTGTCAGCAGTTTTATAATCATTCATCATCGCATTTTTTGCACTGTTTTTTCCGGCAGAGTCGTTTTTTCCTTCCACTTCGACTTTTTCAGGGGATGGAGATAGAATTGAATTGCTGCTTATTTTTGCTTGTGTGCGCAACACAGGGTTTTTTTCGGTGAAAGGCAAATTTTGTGCCAAACGAAAAAAAAAGAGAGGAAATGTGTTCAGCAAAAAATAGCAAAGAAAAAAAACAATGACGCTTACTTTTTTTTACTTGTTTGAGTTTTTTTTGCGCGCGCGTATCCTTAAAAATTTTCAATATTTTGGTTTTTGATTTTTTTCTTAAAAACCGCATAAAAGAAATGGATTTTTGTTTTAATTTTTTAAAAAATTTGTTTTTCTTTTTTTTACAAATCCAACATTTTGAGGGGATAGATTTTGGACCAAAATTTGCTTTTATTTCATTTTATATTTAAGCGTATTTCTTTTCTTTCTTTTTTTGTGCCATCTTTAAATAAAGGCATTTTTGGAGGAAAAAGAGAGAGACGCTTCTGGTACCCAATGAATGACCTAATTATGTTTTGTCGCCGCAGGGCGCAACCAAAAAAAAGAAAGAAGAGTTGCGTTTTAATACTCAAAGAACAACAACAGCAAAAAAGAATACCCAGCTTTTTATCTCTCCAAAAATGCCGAAGAAGTCGCGGCCGTATCTTCTTCAAAACGGCTGCCCCCATTGTCTCATTTTATTTTTTTGAAAGGATATATTTCCGTTCGTTTTTGAATTTGTAACTAAAAAAACAACAACAGAAACGAACCCAAGTTTTTCTTTATTGTGAATAAAAGGAAAAAAGTATTAAAAATTGTCCCTTGAGTTTCAATGTCTGTGTTTGGGCATTTTTCTATGTTTTTTTATGATTTCGGCTTTCTCCTTCTTCTCTTCCTTCTTCTTCTTCTTCTCTTTTTTAGCCCACAGTCTTATTCCATTATTCATCGATTGGTTTTTAGTTTAGTTTTTTTTGACTGGATGCAAAAAACTCTGGCATAAAAAAAGCTGTTTTACTCACAATTTTGTCAGACACAAAAAAACTAAGTTTGTGAGTAATAATCTTTCTTTGCTTTTTCGTACATACAAAAAAGAATCACTTTTTTTACACTTTTTTGCAACGTTTTTGATTTTATAATTTATTTTGTAAATCATTGATTCATTTGGTGTTTAAGTTTTTATAATTTTTTACGCCATCTTTAATAAGCTAATAAAAAAACTTTTTCAAATTCTACCTTGCTTATCCATTTTTAACTTTTTTAAAACATTTCGTGCCGTATTTGTTAGAGTTAAACCTAAAAAATATTTTGTTTCTACAGTATCAATTACTACAAATACTTCTAATTAAGGTTAATCTGTATATTAATATTTAATAATAATACCCTTGCATCCCCTTCTTCAAGTTTTTCTCCCAACCTCTCAATCAATTTTTTCTGCGCAAATTTGCAGCCACAAATTTTTGAGGTTGTTTTAAGAGTATATTTTTGTATGAAAAAAGGTTGAATAAATAAAAGCGCTATACACATCTTTTTTGTTGAAAAACCGCACGGTTGAAACGTACACGTTCTTTTAACTCTCTTTTACTTACTTACCTATTCAACTTTTTTTTCTCATTGATGAGAGTGTAGTCAAAAGGGAAGGAGTACCTACTCAACTACCAATCGGCCTACCGGAAATGCGCACATTTTTCCACCCTCATATTTAACCCTGTTATTTTTGCGCAAAAATCTCTTTTTCGTAAGCTTGTTTCTTGTATTTCTTTATTTATTGACACACAGCTTTTAATAAAGCATTTATTCATTGTATATTCAACAGAAGATTATATTTTAATTAATCAGTCAGCTGTTTTTTTATTTGTCTTCAATTACTTAAAAAAAGAAAGATGCCATCTTCCAGGTGCTTTTTATTTTTGTAATTTGAAAAAGCTGTTTCTGCAATGCTTCTTTTAAATCACTTAAAAATGCATTTCTTTTCCATTTTTTTTCTGTTTTGTTGTCCCTCAAAAATGGCTTTCCCCCTTTTTCTATATTTTTTTCTGTGTTTCAACAATTTTGTTTTTAATCGATTTTGTCCCTCCTTTTTTTATTGTTGTTTTATTTTTTGTTTGGGACACAAAAATTTTTTGAGACTAAGAAAAATAAAAAATGTTGAATAAATGATGAGGGAAAGGTACATTGCTATGACAATACTAATTCCGTTTTCAAATTTTCAGCTCTGACGCCCCAGTTGAAAAAGTTCGAATTACATCGGATTCAGCAGAAATTCCACGACCAATTTCGCCTCCAGCACAAATTGAGGAATTTGGCCCAACAATAGCAACAAGTCCACCACTTCCGTCCCTTCTTAAGTAAGTTTTTATTTGGAGGCTTCTAAAAATTGAAGATTGACAGCTTTAAAAAGTCATTTCTTGAGTTTTATTTTTTATGACTATTTTCTGTTATTTCATGGGGTTTTTGTTTTTGCTGCATTGAGGACCTCATTTTTCTGAGGCTGGCTTAGTCGTTTTTTAATGACTCACATTTTTTTGACTGACACTTCTTTTTCACTTTTTAATCATTGATTAAAAATAAAATGTTCGTTCAAGTCAAAAAATGTTTCATAAAAAAATTTTAAAAAAAGTCTTGATTCTGTTTTGGTAAATAACCAAAATGGGCCAAAAAAATGGATTTTTTAGATATTTAATACTCTGATGGGGTCTTTAACTACAAAGTTACTGATACCGTAATCAAAGAGTGTCTTAAATTAGTTTAAAATAATGATATTCCGAAGCTTATCCTTAACGTTCAAATATTTAAATATTTCGAATATACATATTTGCATAATTTTTAGAAAAATGGAGCAACATGATAATGATAATCCATTTCGACCACAAGAGCCATTATATCATGAAGTTGATCCAATTGTTGAAGCATACCGTAATCGGCCATACCCCCCATCCCCTGTAGGGTCCCCAATTCCACATGATCATCATCATGAAACAAGAACAACCACAAATTCAACAAATGAAAATGGAGTTCATACAACCACCACAACCCATGAGTATCGTTCGCATTCACATTATACTTCTTCTGGTGGAACTGCTGAAACTCCACAAAAATCTCATACTTCAACATCAAAAACTCATCACGTTGAAACAACACCAAAAAGGAATTCAAATTCTGCATCTGCTGGTGGCGGAGGAGGAGATCATATCCCAACAATATCTCCAGATACTCAATTATTGGAATCTAATGATCTTCCACCTCCAAATAAACCTGAAATTGTTCATGAAAAGAAAAAGCGTTGTGGTTGTTGTTCAGTACAGTAGAAATTTCAATTTGATTTGATCTTCTTCTTCGTACTTTGATTTCTTGTTTCACTGCCCCCCCCTTTTTTCTTCAATCATCTGTTTCTCTCTCTGTCTCATTCTGTCACACATTTTGTTCTCTTTTTTAAAAGAGTTTTCTAAATCCTACAATTGTTAATCATATATATGTGTTATGTTATATATTTGCATTATTGGTTAAAAAATGTATGCTTCTAGCTCTTTTTCTTTCTTTTTTTAAATTTTGTGTTGTTTAAATTTGATGAAAAAAACAAACAAACCAATCTGCCTTGCCTGCCAGCAGCAGTCCAAATGCTGCTTTAAATTTTTTTACTGTAATAAGTTCAAACTTTTTTCTTTAAAAATCCGTCCAAAAACTTTATTTAAAACTTATTACTCCAAAATTTTTGCAGCTTTGAAAAAAACCGCGACTGATACCGGTACATTAGATTTCAATTTCTTTTTGTTTTATAAATATTTTAATATTTTTCCAGTTCGAGTTTATCTTCTTTCTTTCTTTTTACAAAAACCAATGCTTTTTTGCTTAGCTTCTTCTTCATCAATTTTTTAAAAATATATTTTAGGTTTCTTGGTTACCGTATTTTTTTTCTTTTTCTTAGATTTCAAACATATTGTTTATATATAATTAATTCTTTTCTTACATTTAATTTTATATATTTTTGGTACTGTTTTTCTCTATTATTATTATATAAAATTTTTAAAATTATTGTTTTCTACAAAAGGCTAAAAAAGAACGAATTTGTTATTCAATTTTTTATGGGAAAAATTTTTTTGTTCGTATTATTTTTTTACAAAAAAATTTTAAAGACAAAACATAAATTAAAATTTTACTAATAAGTTTTCTGTTTTTTTTACATTTAAAATACCGTATGATAAAATGACAAATTAATGGGAAACAAAAAGATATTTAAGAAAACACACATTGATGATATACTGTAATGCCCTAAGGCATTTACATAGTAATAAGCTTTATTAAAACAAAAAGCGTTAAGCTAATAAAAGGTTATTAATTTGACAAATAAAAGTTTTTCCATGCCTTGAACCCAGAACAAATAAGTCATCAATTAATGCAATTGAAGAAGCTGATAAAATACTGCTTCCATCATTTGAAAATGGTTCTGTTATTACCCAACTTGTTTTATCTTCCTGTAATCTTGACAAAATTAGCACAGTTAAAATTAAAATAAAAAACGCTTGCCTGAAATCGTACTCGTAAAATGTGTGAAGGTGCTTTTGGTATCGTTGAAGATATATTTTTGTCATTGCCGTTAGCAGAAAAGAAAGAATTCCATTTAAAATTTAAAGTTCGATAAAAAACTGGATTTCCGGCAGTCCAGATATCCCCACTTTTTGCTTCAACAATTATTTGATGCGGGGATGACATTAAAGGAATTTCACCCTTTTGAATTATTGTAAAATCTCTTTCAATCGAATATTTTTTAATCACCTATAAATTTTGATACTGTAGTTATTACTTCTTTAATATGATAGTATTAATTAACTCAATTTTAAAATTACTGTTATTGAAAGTGTGAGAAATGTTTTTGTATTTTGGTACTACATTTTCTCATTCGTTTCTTTTCTTTCTCACGTATGAATCAAGAGGAAATTTTTTTTTTCCAACCTCCAACCTGTTTTTGGCCGCCCGGTTGTCTCAGTTGTGTGCGCGTCAGGCTACGGTCCAAAATATGTGGAAAAGGTTCGAACCCCGCCGGATGCAAAAAAATTAATAATTCAGATTTTGGTTAAAATCAATAGAATATGGGTAGTAATAACCAGTAAAACTGTTTAAAAAAATAAAAAAATATATTTTTATCATTTTTGAACGATTACAGTATGACAGAACTAAAAACCTTTAAAATGCAATAAAAATGTTAAAAAACGATATTATTATTTTTTCAAAATAATTCTATAATTTATTTATGACTATAATTAACTGATTTTAATCAAAATTTAAATAATTAATTTTTTTGCATCCGGCGGGGTTCGAACCTTTTCCACATATTTTGGACCGTAGCCTGACGCGCACACAACTGAGACAACCGGGCGGCCAAAAACAGGTTGGAGGTTGGAAAAAAAAAATTTCCTCTCTTTCTCTTTTTGATTCAGACGTGTTCTCTCAGTGGCACTCATTATTAAATAAATTTTTTATAAAACAATTTTTCTATTTAATTTTAATGTTTGTGTTGTCATGGAAAAAAGGCATTTGGTTTCATTTTGCCAATGTCACGTTTCCTTATAAAGTAAAAAAAGTGATGTTGAAAATGTACTTTTAAAGCTATCAATTAATTATATTATTATTGTTTAAGCTATATTCATTCATCTGATTTTCCCCCTATGTGTTTCTATTATTATTACAAACCTCAGCAGTGTAGGATGAAACATAAACAAAATTTCTTTCATTGTCAACGGCGATTGAAGTTGGAAATGCGATATTTCTAAAAATTTTTATGATTTTTAGAAAACTCCATTTTTTATTGTTTTTTCTCACTTATCAATAATCGTTGACTTTTTTCCATCATAAAACATTAAATTTCCTGAATTCATTTGTAGTCCAATTTCAAACATTTGTAACCATGTTTGTTTAAAATAGAATGCATTAATTAGAAGTAGCCGATCCCCTCCACTAAAGGCATGGACATCTCTTAAACTAAAATATAAATATTTATTTCTATTTTAGTTTAACTTTAACTTATGCTTTATTTACCTTTGAAATGAGGCATCCGAAATTGTTTTTAAATGTATCAATTTTTCATATTTTTGAATATACGAAAATACTTCAATTGTATTTTGGCTTGGATTCCCATTTACGATATATAAAGTTATTCGGTTTTTATACACGATTGAACTTAAACCAAGTGGATAAAAAGTTGTCTGAAAATGTTTAATTGGGTTGGTTGTTGGAAAGATTCTGGAGAGTTTTACTTGGTTGAAAATTGAGCTATTTTTTACTTCAATTCTAAGTTTTGTTGCAACAAAGTTATCAAATTTCTTCTTGTTTTTACTTTCTTCATCTTTTTCTTCTTTTTTTATATGAAGTACAAATACACTTCCGCTTTCATCAAATGTGGATGGAATAAGTAAAGATGAAAGTGGCGAACTTGTTGATGGTGATGGAGGTTGTGTGATGAAAAGTATTCCCATTTTCGGCACATATTCCATATGACTTGTGCCATTTGCTGAATAAAATGTTAATGGTAAGATACTGTACTTTTTTAATAATAATAATTTATTAACTTTTGAATTTTAAGCTTTATTAAATGCATTTAATGAATGCCTTGGATAATATAATTTGATGGTTTATATTTTCCAAATATGTTCAACTTTTGCCTTTAGCTTCAATTATTTATGTACATAGAAAAGTGAAAAGAAGAACCCAATAATTGAATTGATTTTCTTCTTGTGCAAAATTGCTTCTGTTTCTGCCATGGCATGCATAGACAAGAAAGTTAAAGCTTCTTTCAAAGTTTTTTATTTTCTCCAGGGGGTAAACCTCAGACTCTTTTTTACCCACAAAATTTTGAAGCTTACTCTCTGCTTCAATGCCCCCTTTTTTTCTGAGTTATTTTTTTTTGTTTTTCATTTAAAACGAGGATGGTAAAGGAATTCTGAAGGCAGAAGAAGAAGAAGACAGAGGAAAGAAGAAAACTCACTCACCCAAATTATGGACAATCCGGCACACACCCGGCTTATGGTTAAATACGTTTGTCTTGTCAAAATCGAGTAAGAGTCTGAAAAACGAAAGAAAGAAGAAACGTGAAAAAAAAGATGAGGGGACGGAAGCTTTTGATAAAGAAAATGGAAAACATACGCGCGAACAAATTTCTTTTTTGCTTCTTCTTCCCCCTGCTTTTTTATGCCTTTGGGGCGTGTGTAAAAATATTTTTCCTTTCTTGTCAGTTTTAAAAATTTTCAAGCTGTTTTTGGCCTTTCAAAAAAGAGTGAAAGCATTTTTTCTTTTTTTGTTGCTGCTCTTTCTTCTCAGTGTTGTGCTTTTTTATTTTAGTCGCCTCCGCCTCCGACTCCGCCTCCGGAGGCGGAGGTGAAAAATCGCCTCCGGAGGCGCCTCCGGAGGCACAAAGCGGCATTCTCATCTTTGATCTTTTGAAAAACTCGCCTCCGCCTCCGCCTCCGACTCCGGAGGCGGAGGCGAGTTGGGAGGCGCCTCCTCGCCTCCGGAGGCGGAGGCGCAACAACACTGTTTCTTCTGTGCTTTTCTTCTATTTTTTTGTTCACAGATGCTCAAGCCTGCTGATGATGATGCCCGCAGCAATTTTTTTCTCTTGAGAATGTTTAGAAACATTTTTTGTGACAAGCATTCAATTTTTTGGGTTTAAAACATTCTACTTTTTTAAAAAGACCTCTGTAAAATAAAATGTATAATTTAAAAGATGAGCGATGAAAAAGGACATCATCATCATTTAGTTATATGGGGATTAAAAAAGTGGATGAACTTTAATAGCTTAAAAAATGACTCGTGCCTTTTTTTGAAATTTTAATTGCTTTTGCTTTTTTTTGCATTAATCTGCTTTTTGTTTTTTAAAAAAAATGTTGCAGACTTATCTTCTTTTGATACTTCTACTTCCGTGTTTTTGAGATAATTGAGCCAATGCGGGGGATAAAAGAAATTTTAAAAAACTTACATAACTCGAATAATTCCAACACAAAGTAAAATAAGAAATAAGCTGCTTCCTGCTTTATTTAGGATACTGTAGCTTCCACTTAATGGTAAATTTTTAGGAGTTATTATTTGAGGTGGTTCGGGTTTTTCTTTTGGTAATATAATAGCTTCATTTTCCTTGTAATCACTGGCATTTGTTGAAGGACTGTTTGGGGGCAATTGTTTTCGAAGTTTAACTTTTCTTTTATGTCCCATTTTTAAACTTCTAACAAAGTTTAAAGAAGAATACAGTAATCAGCTTGTCTTTTAATAAAATCAGCTGATCAATAAAATATCAAAATACCTTTTTTGTAACACTTTTCAATGAAAAAACCTTGAACTCCCAAAAAAGTCACAACTTTTCAAGCTTCCCTTTTCTTCCCTTTTTTCGTTTCTGTTTTGCTATGTTTCTTTTTTTCCTGCTGTTTTTCCTTATTTCTGTCAGCTTTAAACTGCTCCTACCAAAGATCGATAGTCTATTGTTGGATGGATGCCCCCGGCAATGTTGTTGGTTCCATGGTTTTTTTGTTCCTGAATGTTGCTTCTTCTTTTGCTTTGCCCTTGCCTTCTTTCGTTGCCAAAGGCATTTTCGGGAAAAGCAGCATCGAGGGTTTTTTTTGAATCTACAAAAGGAGAAGAAAAAAGAATAGAATTGACGATGAATAAAAAAAGAAGGGAATTCTTTCCGTCCGTTTTTTTAAAAATATTTGTGCCTTTCAAAATTTTCGTTTTTTTTCTTTTCTCGCCCTTTGAGACTCATTTCAATGTGTGTTTTTTTCAAAGCTTTTTTCCTTTGCTTTTTTTGAAGATGACGACGTCGAATAACGATTTTCATTTTTTTCGAAACTTTTTAAAATCTTCTTTTTTGGCATTTTTTTTCTTCCCCTGTTTTTAGTTATCATTGAAAATTGACCTTCCAAATATTTTTTGTTTCTTCTTCCGTGATGCGTGAGAATTTTTCTATTCAAATCCGGGACTCTTTATTTATCATTTGGATTTTAAACTGATTAAATACATTCTTTCTTCCGTTTTTAGTTTCTTTTTTCTTCAAGAAGTTGGCCTCCGCCTTCAATATAAAATACAATCATGAATTTCGTCGTAAAGCAAATGGTTGGCTCACAATTCAAAGAAATGACCGATGGACTTGGTGGCGGTGAAAATGCTGAACAAGCTCAAGGTGAAGATCCAGAAGTTGTTGCCGCTCGAAAAGAACAAGAAGAACGCCGAAAAGAGAAACATCGAAAAATGGAAGTTGAACGTGAAAAAATGCGAACGGATATTCGATCAAAATACAATATTACAAAGAAAGAAGATGGTCCCCAATTTGATATGGGTGCAGATGGTCGAATTGGTGCTGCAAGAAAGAAGACTCCGGAAGAACTTGCTGCTGAAATGGAACCTGACGATTCGATTATTGGTCAATTGGGCTTAACTGAACATGTTGAAAAAGCTAAAACTGCTGCGAATTCTGCTTTGGATACAATCAAAGGATTTTTACCATTTGGAAAATAGTGTAAGCATTTTGTATATTAGTTTTTAAATTGTACATAGAAGCAGGTCATTTTGTGCATTTTAAGCGGCTGCTACTTTCCATTCTTTTCTTCCTGTATTCTCTCTCTCTTTTCTATTTTTGGGATTACTGTATTCTATTATATATTTTTTGTCTGGTCAGTTGTAAAATTTCTTTCGTTCTTTATTTGTAGAAAAAAACTATTATTAATACTTTATTTTTTCACTTATTATTACAAAAAAAATTCTGTTTAAATATTTAAAAAAAGTTGTGTGAAAAAAGTAATAAAAAATAAATTATTTTTATAATTTTTGTCGGGCCGATGAAAGGGCATTTTGATAAGCAAAATCAAGATTCTTTTGTCGAAATGGAAGTTGGGGATCCGGGGAATTTGAGGGCAGTTGAATCACGGAAGCAAAACTTTTAAGTAATTCTCCGTTGAGTGCCGCCTTTGCTGCTTCTGATGATGCCGTTGAAGAGGATGACGATGATGAAAGTGCCGAAGAAGAAGGAGGAGAAAACATTCGTTTAAGTGATTCTTCTTTGTAAACTCTTTCAAAATCCTAGAAAATTTTTTGCTTAAGCCTTAAGGGATTAACCATGAACATAAGTCTTTTGTTAAAAAAGAAACCTCTGTATCAACATTGACAGGTTTAATTGGTCGAAGGTTTTGGGAAATTCCGTTATTATTATTGTTTGCGATATTTGAGGTAAATTCTGCGATTTTCGTTCCAAAATTTAATGGAATTTTTGGTCCCAAAAATCTTTTAATCATGTTTAGCGTTGTTGGATCTGGAATTTTATTTGTATCAAAACCGAATCTTGAAGCAAGTTGTCGAAGCTCTTTTTCAACAGAAGGATGAGCGCCAAGTTGACTTAACAAATCTCCTTTTGAATTTGATGTTGAAACGATTGCAACTGGTTTTTGTTGTTGCATTGTAGGTAATCCAAATCCACCGGATAAAGCCATTTGTTGTTGGTGAAAATTGTTTGATGCATCAATAACCGGAAATTCTGATTTTGGAAATGACGAAAGTAAAAATGGTTCGGGGGTTGTTGAAATGAGCATTTTCTATAAAATTGGGAAAATATGAGCAAATTAATTTTTAAACAATGAAATACAGTAATCCATTATAAAAAGTTATAAAAGTTACACATTCCAACTGTATTATGATAATACATCCCTTAAATAAAAACTTACAGGATTATAACCTTGAAAAGCAGTAAGCCTTTGGGGATCGTCTTTCATTGGTTCAATGGGTTTAACACCTTCAAAAATATTTCCCCCAAAAGCTGAAGCGCCTTTTTGAGGATCACCATCACTAATATCTCGAAGTTTAAGCATTGTTGGAGGTACCATTAAATTTGGCATTGGTGGAAAGAGTGGTGGCATTGTCACAAGAGATCCATAAACCGTTTCACAGGAAACTTCTTCGCCATTTCCATTAACAAGTCGGGTATTGGATAAAGTAATAAATCCACCAGGGGGTAGGGCATTCTTTAACTTAATCTGAACAGGACTAAATGATGGCCTCAGAGGTATTCGAAATCGATGCCATCCATTATTTGACATTCCTTGTCGAGTAAAAAGTATTACATCCATGGAATCCATCACTTCCATTACCGTAAAAAATGAATCATCACTCATCCAAAGATCAAATTCAATGTATGAACCCAGAGGGGCTTTAAAGGGGGCACTGATTACGGTATCTTCACCTCCGATTTCCATTGCAATATTTCCATCTGAACGTTTCCATGTTGGGCCAAGGGTCCTATAATTACGAAATGTTTGATTCCGGTTATGTAAATTTCTGAACAAACCATTCACAAGTTCCCTCCAAGAATGAACATTTAACGGCACGACACATTTCCTGCTGCTCCAATTTATTGTTTGTTGCTGGAAGACTTCCGGGAAGAAAGCCCTGAGGGAATGATGGAAAATCTGGGAAGACTGCTGCCGGTGCAGCTGGAGCAGTGAAATTTCTAAATCCCAAATTCAATTGAAATTTTGTAAAAAGATGTCCTACGGTAAAGAGGGAAAAAGTGTTTCAAGTTTTGTTGGCATAATCGCAGATCCTAAAGACGGCGACATTCCAAATTTATTCATTTTTAATGGCATTAATGGATTTTCAACATGTTTTGTCTCAAGAGGGGGTTCAGCCGGTCGTGGGGAAGCTTCTGAATCCGGCAATGGCATCTCAGTTGAAGGTTCTTCAGTTGGAGAATAATGCCTTTGGGATGCTGCCATCAATGATGGATATCGTTTTGGCTGTTGCTGCACAACCATTTGCTCGGTTGGAAGTGCATCCATCAACTGTAAATCATCAACTCCAATAATGTCTTCGGCAGAATGAATACTTCTTGCACGAAGAACAATTCGATATGAAGTTTGCATTTTTGGAAGTGTAACACTTTTTCGAATCCATTGTTGTTGACCTGGCCCCGAGAATGAATCAATGCAATCAATATTATACCCGGAGGAATCTTTTACACATACCTAAAAATCAAAGGTGATTAACAGGATTAATCGATAAAAGCAGCTTACATCCAAGATTGGAGTTGAAGCAGTTTTCCAATATGCAAATTTAAAAACTTTGCTTTGTTTTCCTGGAAAGATTTCAGGACTTTCCAGGCTTCCTTTTGATGGGGCACCGTATTCTCCTTGAACGTAGGCAAAATGGTCATCTAAAAATCTGTCATTTTAACATCACAAAAACACTTAGATGTTACCTCCATCTGCAGATTTTGTAATAGAATTTACAGAATCCACAATGACAGCATTCCCAGTTTTCCATAAATCCGCCGAATCGACAGATGCCGGCTTCCATTCACAAAATGGCTGATTTCCTTCATTAAAATTACAATTTACTTCACTTTTATCCAATCTTTGCCAAGCTGGCTCTCCTCCAAAAATTGAAGATATCAAAGACGAAGTTAAAACTAGAAATTCAATATACGAAATTCGTTTCATCTTTTAAGAATTTTGTTTCAAAAAAGAAGAAATTGGATTCAACAAAATTTTTTGTTTATTTTACCATAGTGATGATGTGTTCTTTGAGGGATGACATTTCATAAAAAAGGAATCTAATTCAACAACGAAAACCCGATGGTCATTTTTTGTGCAAAAATGGATAAAGATAAGCTCGTTGTGATGGATGAAACAGAGAGAGAAAAGAGAGAGAGAAAAAGCCATTCATCCAAGCAGT
The DNA here is from genome assembly GCA_024447195.1 of Panagrolaimus sp. LJ2414. Lineage (NCBI taxonomy): Eukaryota > Metazoa > Nematoda > Chromadorea > Rhabditida > Panagrolaimidae > Panagrolaimus > Panagrolaimus sp. LJ2414. The sequence continues at coordinate 550,115 of JAMRXY010000290.1, read as the reverse complement.
CAACTGCCACAGGAGAAATTCATGGAAATAGCCGGTTTTTGTTACCGACTTTCAAATGGTCTTTTTTGCTGTTTGGAGGCAGCAGCGTTGCTTTGACGTCGGTTTTGTTGGTAGGCAATCAAAAGGAACACTCACTTTTTGCTGACGACTGCCTGAATTGAATGTCCATTTTTTATTTTTCAAAAGAGACAATGATGATGCTGACCTCGTTCTGCTCCCATTCATTCATAACATGATTATCATGTTCTTTTTAAAAAATGAATTTCAAAAAAGAATAGTCTGGAAAATGAAGAAAGCGAAAACAAATTGACTTTCACTTTTTATGAAACAGTTAAAATTTCAAATGTAATTACCACAGTAAGTGTAAATGACAAATCCTATTAAACAATTTTTGGCATGAAAAATAAAACAGCCATAAAACGTCAATCTTTTTCTTATTAATGAAAAGAGTATACTCTATATTTATTTATTATTGCCAATTACAGAATAAAGCTTGTGCAATGATACTTTAAACTAACACCAAAAGTTTTTTCGTTTAAACATTTTTGCTTATTCGCAATATTTTCAATAAATACACCAACAAAAATTAATATATTTGGGTACTTAGTTTATTTAAGAGTATTTTTTTTTATCATTTTTAAGGGTACTCTAAAAACCTTAGGAGAATTTGCACATTTTCTGCCACCATGGAAGATTTGGCAATCTAAAACTTGGTTGCCCAACTGCACTTTAAGACATTTTCTCTTTATTGATTTTACAGAAATCAACCGAATAAACAACATAAACAGAGACGATAAAAAACAAAAAATTATAAGAAAAACATTATGGCATTAGTTTTGGAATAATTATTAACCAAGTTTTAAATTTATACAATGTTTCCGTCAGATAATTATATTCCCAAGAAAGATATTCAACAAGTAATTTTCTTGTTACTTATCTAAGTTTTTATAAAAATTATAAATGATAGCATTTTAGGAGGATTTCCTTCAAAAGTATCCAGAATATGATGGAAGAGGAATTTTAATTGCTGTAATTGATACTGGATTCGATGTTAGCATGCCTGGAATGCAAAAAACGTTTTCAGGTATCCCAAAAATTGTTGATTGTTTTGATTTTACCGGAGATGGAATTATCTATACTTCCAAAAACAAAGAAGCTGACGAAAATAATATTTTAGTCGGTTTATCTGGCAGAAAATTGAAGGTACGGTAATTATTAGCAAGACCGTAGGCAGAAAAAAATTTCGGGGTGGGCATTTTCATTTTGGAGGGGGCACACCTTTGATCTTTTGCCGCCTTAACACGGCGACGGCAAAAGATCAAAGGATTTTCTCATTTGGGGCACGTGCCCCAAATGCCCCCCCCCCCTCTCTACGGCCTTGATTATTAGTGTAAAAATCTATTTTTTAAATTGTTTTTCAAAAGATAAATTTTCATGTTGAAAATTAATTTTTTTATAACATATTTTATGCGGTATATGTTGTTTTCAATTTTGTTAAACATGTTTTTAATACATTATTTGTTTGTAACAAACTCAAAAAAAATTAAGGTTCCCCAAAAATGGAAGAATCCATCCCGAAAATGGCGTTTAGGCAAAATATTATATTCTCAAATTTGCCCTAATGAGAACGAAGAAAATTTAAAAGTTGGTTTAAAATAGATTTTTTGTACACATCTTAAAATGTCTATGTAGGAAGAACAAAATGAACCAGAAAATGAAAAAGAGAATATTAAAAAAATGGATGATAAGTCGAAGCTATTTTTGGATTGCATTATTTGGAATGACGGCGAAAAATGGAGAGCTTGTTTGGACACTTCTTTTTCGGGAGATCTTGAAAATGAAAAAGTTTTAACAAATTTTTGTGATGAACATGAGCACGGAATTATTTCAAATAAATTTGGATATTGTGTTTCTATCCAAAATGATGGAAAAATGGTGGAAATATTGACAACCCACTGTAAGCATGGGTCAAAGGTAGCACATGTTGCAGCCGCTTATTTTCCTGAAGAGCTTAACAGAAATGGTGATGGCTTAGCTCCAGGTTCACAAATTGTTCTAATGAAAGTTTTCGGGTTATCTGTAAAAAACCGACCTAAACTAATTGAAAAAGCTGTAAGTTTTTAACGAATTTTTTCTTTTAAAATTAACAATATTTTTTGTTAATTTTTATTTTTGCTAACCGTTTCATTTTAGCTTTTAAAATGCATTGAAATGAAAGTGGACGTCGTAAATTTGTCTATTTTAATGGCAGAAGAAGTTTCTAAAATAATAAACGAAATGGTAGAAAAGCATGGAATAATTGTTGTAAATGCTGCAGGAAATTTGGGTCCCGTTTATTCTTCAATAAAGACAACAGACGTAAATTACAGTGGTGCAGTGTTTAGGATTGGTTCAGTTTTAACCCCTGAAATATATCAGGCTTTTTACGGCCTTGAAAAAGCGAATGGTGGCAATTCAATTACCGTATTCCCATATTCATCAAAAGGGCCATCGAATACTGGGGCCCGAGGTATTTCATTTACAGCCCCCGGAGCAGTAAAGGTTCAAAATCCAAATTGGTGCCTGAAAAATGATGAAATTATTTATGGAACAAGTTTTGCGGCTCCCATTGTTACAGGCTCAATTGCGTGTTTATTATCAGCTTTAAAAGCAAATTCAATTAAATATTCACCAGCAATGATAAAATTGGCTTTATCAAATACTGCATATTTGCCAGAAGGCGGTGATAAGTTGGAATTTGGCGATGGAATTATTCAAATTAAAGATGCTTTTGATTTTATCACAAATTCATTGAAGGATATTTCGTTATGCTCATTATCACAAATATTTTTAACTGGTGCAAAAGCCAAAAATGGAATAATTTTTGTTAAAATAGAAGAAAATCAAGTCTCAAAAAGTTACTGTTTTAACATAAAATCAACAACAAAAAATATTTCTTGGATGCTAAAATCAACAACATATAATCAAAAATTCATTGAATATTCAAATACCGTTGAAAATGATAAACTTATTGTCAAAATTGATACAGATTCCTTAACACCTGGAAAATTATATTACGCTGAAATTCATGGAAGAAACACTTCAGATCCCGAAATTGCTTCACAATTTTATCTTCCAATTACAGTTATTCTTCCGGAAAAAATTTATGAGCAAAGTTTTCAAAAAGAAATATATTTAAATTTTGGCATGACCTACAAATTATTTTTTCTTCCGGCTTGCACAAAAAGTAAACGCTGTATTCTTAAAATTACTGCTCTGGAAGAAATCGAAACAATACTTTTTTTTCAATACCGAATTCAAAACAGTGCAAAACGAGCTCGAAAGGAAACTAAACTTGCCAAAACACGAACGTTAAAATTTTCTCCAGAAGAAATGATTCAAACATGTTTTATTCCAATTCAACTCGATCATGTCATTGAAATTTGTTTGTTTCAATCTTACAAATTTAGTGAAACAAATATTTTGAAAAAATTTATTTTGGATCTTTGTTGCGAAAAATTTGTTTAAACATAAATAAAGTTCTCCTTTTTACGATTTTTTACTATATTGACAAATATTTTATGCTTTCAAAAATCTTTTTTGTAAAAAGCCTCATGGTGCACAGAAGTATACTGTAACCGCTAAAAATAAGTTGTCAAAGATGTGACGAATTTGTTTTTACTCTTTTTTAAACAATAAAAAATTGTTGACAAATATTTTGTAACGTTTTTATCAGGGTTTAAAAATAAAGTATTTGTTAAATCAGAGTTCACAAATTCATCAAAAAACTTATATGTAGTCTTCAAAAACATATTTCGAAAATATTTTTTTGGAAGTAATTTATTTCTTTTTCTGTCTAAAAATAAATTCTGTTTATTATTTAAAAATACTTATTTTAATATTATTGAAGGAAGGAAATATCTTTGTCATCATCTCGTCAAGGGCAACTGATCTAAGAATCTTCTTCTTTTAAATATAAAAAACAAGTAGTCTTAATTGGAATGTAAAAAAATAAAGGAGAGTCTTTCGGGAAAAACAAAAACTGTATTTAAAAAAAGTTGTTTATTATAGAATTGCAAAAAAAACAGAAGTTCATTTTTATTTTGTTAAATAGAAATTCAACGTCATCACGATTAATGATCGGTACTTTTTCGTAGTTTTTTTGCAAATTCGCCTGACATTAGTGAAATTCGTTGACGCCTTTTTCATGTTTTTTTCTGTCTTTTAAGATGATAAAAATATAATCATAAAAATTTATTAACATGTTTCCATAGATTCTATGTACGGTCTCTCTCTTTTTTTTAGATATTATATGTTACAGTATATATGTTACAAATGAGTGATAACAAAAATTAAATACATTTTAAAATAATCTCTGAGTGGGTAACGGCACAGGCATAAGCCCTGGGGCAGTTGATGGGAAAGTACAACTTTGTGAACTGAATAAGCTAAGATTAAGGCGATATGCTTGAATCAAAGCTTCCAAATTAAATAATGGATTTGGTGGCAGTGGTGCAAGGGGCGGCATACAAAATGGTGAAATACTTGTTGGTAATGTTGTTGGAAATGGTGCGGATACTGTAGGCTCATTATTTACAAGTTGGGGACTTGTTGAAGCTGAAGTCGATGGTGAAATGTCAATCATCTTTGCCTCCGATAAAATTTTTGTTTCTTTTTGCTTTGGTGAAACCAGTGAAACAACATTCGATGATTTTAGGCATTCTATAAAATGTATAATAGTAATTGGGGTTGTTACGGTAGATATTTAAACATACTTAAATTATCTTTGCTAACAGCATGAACCCGAACATTTCCAGTAAGGCAACGCATTTTAACAAAAACGACGCCGCCTTTATTCTTCAAACGATTTTTTGATGAACTGATTCGGCGGCAAACAACCTTTTGACACTAAAATAATTTTTATTGTAATGCTTCGAGTTTTACAAAATTAAACAAACCTTTGTACAATCACAAAGTCTAAAAGGGCATGTTGCGGCATGTCCTTTGACAGGTGTTTGAATGCCATGCCCAAGGCATCGACGGCATTTTGAGGGAGTTTCACGATGTGACGGTATTCGAACACGAGTCATTCTTTCTTTCTGTATTTTTCTGCAAAAAATTAATGAAATATTAACTTTTGTTTAAAACAAAGAACAGTTTTGAATCTTTTTATAGAAACACGAAACCCCAAAAAGAATAAACACGCAACAAAAGAATCTCAAAGAAAAGAAGACTAATAAATTGCCAAAGAAGTCAACCCCAATTTATACTATTTTGATATTTTGATGAAGATGGGGGGAACCCACCTCCATCAAAATAACAAAAAAAAATAGAATGAAAGAGATACACCTTTATTATTACCTGAATCTTGATTACAAAAAAGTAATACTTTTAAAAAATATAAACCACGTGTGAGAAAAAAGGAAGAAGGAAGGAAGGAAAAAAGAGATTTCAAAGTTTGGTGGCAAAGAAATATTTTATTTTGTATATATTTAAGTGAGGACTGCTGGAGGGGAAGGGCAACAGGGGGAAGGGGGGATGATTGGAATATGTCTTTCTTGTAGTAAACATGTTTATAAATAAAATATATTCTATATCAGTTTTCCCCCTTTTTTGCTCTCCTCCTTTTTTCAACCAAAAAAAACCCAAACAATAGTTTAGAAACTCGAAAAAAGTCTAAATTGTTCAAAACATCAAAAATCAGAGCAAAACTTTTAAAAATAAAATTGATAGATCTCCGAAAAAGTTATTTTTAGAAATGTCTGGCGCCTTTTGAAAAACAAAAATGGATAAAATTGATTACGGTAGGTTTAAAGCTAATATAAAGGATTACTGTAGAGGAAAAATGTTACAATTTTTGTTTCCAATTAAATGTATTTCTTGTATTGAAAGTTAACTGATCACATCTTTTTGAAGTTTAGGTATTATTTTTATTCCTTTGATTTCTCTGTTTTTGGTTAAAAACATGTGAACTTTGAATAAAATTTTTATGGAAAGACAAAAACCAGTTTTTGCAAAAAAATGATCAAAAAAGAAGGAAAAAAGACAAAAACAGATTCCTCCCAAAAAAATTGTTCGGGTTTTTTATTGGTTTAAAAATGAAAAACAAAAAACGATAGAAGAAACGATGTCACGGGAAAAACCCAGCAAAATCATCATCAAAAACAACAGACTTTTTCTGAAAAAGAATCAGCAGCCACATACATATTGGTGATGGCTGAGCAGATGGATGGCTGTTTTTGACGATGATGATGTGATTGTGAAAATGTATGAAGAGCAAGCGGAGGAGACAGTAACCCAATCGGGAAAAGGGAAAGAGAGATTCATCTATACGAATGTATGTATGTATGTATTTGTATGGCGGATACTACATCATCATCATCAACAGCAATAACATCATCGCCCCGTGCAATAGCATAATAAACACCCACCCTTCTTTTTCTCTCTTCTTTTTTTGTCTCCTATTTTTGGGTATAAATATTTTTTAAGCAAATTAGAAACTATTTTTAGAAACTTTTTAAAGATAAAAATAAACAAGAAAAAAGAAAACAAAACAAAGTTTATTAATTAATTCTTTTTTGTTGAACGAAAAAGATCAAAAATATTACTGTTTTTCGTAACAGAGGATTACGATCACATTGGCTACTACCATAAATGGAATTCTTATAATTTATATTTTTTATGAATGTTACGAAGTTTTTGGTGAGAAAGTAACCAAAAAAAGTAATGAATTACTTTGTTTTTTAATCAATCCAAAACCAAAAAAGACATAAACAGAAGTAAAAAAATCAACTATTTGGCTACAAAAACATCGTGGAACATTTCAAAAAAATACTTTTCCAAATATAAAAGAAAATTTCAAACGTAAAAATTACTTGATTTTATTAAAAATGAAATTAACATTCCAAAAATTGATCCTTATCTTCAAAGATCAAACAAACGTCGTCATAATTAAAATAGAATAATAATTTATTAAATTAAAGCATTATAAAACCCAAATACAATCATAATTTCATATAAATAATAAAAATTGATATTTAGAGGGAATCACCAATCCATTTCAAGATAAGATTTGAGAAAGCGTTCATGGACTTCAGTAAATAAAAGATCACGAAGACGAATTTCAAGGCGCAGATCCTAAAAAAAAATTAAATAATTAATAGGATAAACATCAAAATTATAAGCAATTACAAAATAACTGTCATTTTTTTGTATAAAGATTCCTCGGATACGGTAATACAGGCGTTGACGCAGTTATTTTTCATTAAAAAAAGGAGTTATGGACAACCCCCATTTATTGTATCCCCTTCATGAAAAAAGAAAAACTTACTTGTCGTTCAATATTTGCAGCATCCCGATCATCACCAATCCGATTAAAATCATCAATAGTATTTTCAATCAAATCAAAAGCAGCTTTAATTGATTCAAGGAGGCGAGCTTCAAGGACAAGTCGATGTCCATATGGAATTTTTCGTTCACGATGTTCATCCCAGATTTCAAAGGCTTGACAAGCTTTATCCAATAATTCAGCAAGAATTTCAAATCTATCTTCCGCGACAGTTCCTTCAGGGCATTGCATTTTTGTCATTCGATCTTCAATAACTTTTACACGCTTTTCAGTTTCTTCCCATCGAGGTAAAAGATTAAGTTCATGAAATCTACGAGCAATTGATTCTGGAAGATTCTTACATTCACGATAAAAATCAAGTTCTTTCTTATTCAAAGTTTCTTGCAGCTTTTCATCATCAAGATTTGAGAGTTCTACCGCAGCTTTCGCAAATGCAACCGACATTCTTCGTTGAGAAAAATAAAACAAGAATGAAAAGATATTTCAAATGAATCGTGTCAACATTAAAGGGAGTGTCGCAGTCAGTTTTTTTTATTTTTTTTTGACGGACGAAGACGACAAACGAAGCATTCTTCATCATTGCTTTTTCGTGTTAAAACCACTTTTGGCTATATCAGGCAACATTTTTCTACACTGACTGCGACACTGCCTTTAACGAAAGAACATTCGGGATTGTAAATGCTTATGCAAATTTTATTTTCAATAAGTGTGAAATATAAAAAAAATAGTCAGGGATAACAACGAAAAAACATTAGTCATCATCTTAAAGTAAGTAAATAAAAATCAACAATTAAAAAATTAATAACAATGATCGTAATCAAAATCGTAACAATAACAAAAATCAATATACAAAAAGAAGACAAAAAACAAATGCAATCTTTTGTTAAAGACCAAAAACAAGAAAAGGAAAGAAATAAAAGAAATTACGAACTTTACAAATTAGTTTATAATCATCATCAAGTAAATGACAAGCAGAAAAAAGGTACAAAGGCAAATTTTTTAATTTTTAAAAAAAATTAGTTAGCTATGATGATCCTTCTGGAAAACGAGCAGGTGAAGAAGCTTGAGAAAAAGTTGAAGGCGGCGGAGGAATTGGAGAATCCATCAATTCAAGATCATTTTCTTCGTCATCAGAAGATGATGAATTTCGAACCCTGGATAGACGATCAAATTTTGATTCAGTGAATTCTTGAATGACACTTTCTGCTACAGGTAAAACAGGTGATGGAGCTTCAATACATTCTAAAATATAAGAAATAATACTGTACTTCAATAAAAAATTTAAGCCTTACCTTTCTTCACAACTGTTGGAGTTCTTAAAACAGGAATGTGAATATGACGATGCCCAACGGGTACACAGCTTTCATACCGATAATAATAAATTTTGTAATCTTTTGAAGCAAAAATGACAACTCCATTATAGATTGCAACATCCAAACAATGAGAATGTCGAACTCGGCTTTCAAATGCAGCCAAAATTTTTCCAGCCTAAAATAAAAAAATATTTAAAGAAGTTTAAAAGAACACAACAAACATGATCAAATACGGTTAAATTGAATTTATTATGATTATCAGCAACTACGGTATGACCCATTCGATTGATTGAAACACTGACGGGATAATTTGTTATACCTTCACCACCAATTGAACGAAGATAATCTCCATTGTAACTGAAAACTTTGATTTGATGAGCACGATTATCACAAATAAACAATTCATTGTTAGGTCCAACACAAATATTATTTGGGAACTTGAGATGGCTGACGGCAGAAAATTTATGCAAGAAGGCACCAGTTGATGAAAAGATACAGACACGCATAAGCTAAATAGTTTAAAGGTTAAGACAAAGAAGAATCAAGCAGCGAAATTACCTTGCATTCAATAATAATAATCCGGCCTTCAGAATCAACACAAACCCCACGAGGATGTTGCAATATACTTGTGCCAAACTTTCGGATGAATCTTCCAAATCGATCAAAAACTTGAACTTGATGTGTTGGAGACCGTTCAGTAATAACAAAATCACCATTTAAAGGACTAACAGCAACCCTAAAAAATAAAAAGTAATGTGCTACAGTTACAGTAATCTTTTATTGACATACCGATTAGGATAAAGCATCTGTCCATCACGTTTTCCAGGTTCACCAAACGAATATTTAAAAACACAGTTAGGATCAAAAACTTGAATTCGATGGTTATTAGTATCGGCAACAACAATATTTCCTTCTGCAGTAAAAGCAATGCCGGAAGGCTCAAAAAATTGTCCATCGGTAATACCAAAACCTCCAATTTTTGCAGTGTATCCCATTGGAAATCGAAATAAAGCGGGGTGATAGATAGCAACTGGTGGAGGTGGAACTGAAAAATCCATCACTTCAAGATTTTCTTCAACGTCACCAGAAGATGATGAATTTTGAGTGCTTGAAATACGATCAAGTTTTGGTTGTTCTTTTTCAGGGCAATCTTGTTCGGCGCATTTTGGAAGAAGTTCATTTGTATATTTTGGTAAGAATGGTGAACATGGAGGTGGATCTTCATCACATTCTAAAACATGAAATCTAAAGTCATGAAATATTATGCTTTTAACGGTTTACCTTTCTTTTCAAATTCATTTGTTGAAATTTTCAAAACAGGAACATGAACTTGATGACCATCAGAAATATTATTCAAATAATGATAGTAATAAATTTTGTAATCCTTTGAAGCGACAATGACAATTCCATTATAGATTGCAGCATCAAAACAATGAGAATGTCGAACTCGGCTTTCAAATGCAGTCAAAATTTTTCCATCCTAAAATAGCAGCAATGTATTAAGCTGATACGGTAGAATAAAAAACTTACATAATCAAAAACGGTTAGATTGAATTTATTGTGATTGTCAACAACCAAAATATGCCCCATTTCATTGATCGAAACACTGATGGGATAATTTGTAATACCTTCACCACCAATTGAACGAAGATAATCTCCATTGTAATTGAAAACTTTGACTTGATGAGCACGATTATCACAAATAAACAATTCATTGTTAGGTCCAACACAAATATTATTTGGAAACATGAGATGGCTGACGGCAGAGAATTTATGCAAGAAGTCACCAGTTGTTGAAAAGATGCAGACACGCATAAGCTGAAAAAAAGGCAAATTAGACATGAAAATGAGGTCAAGAATATATTTCGGGGCTTAATTCTCTTCCCAAATTAGAAAAACACCGTGAAACTTTAGAATCATTTCCGTTAACCCCCAAAATAGGCGAGATCACCATTACCTTGCATTCAACAATAATAATCCGGCCTTCAGAATCAACACAAACTCCACGAGGATGTTGCAAAATACTTGTGCCAAATTTTCGGATGAATTTCCCAAAGCGATCGAAAACTTGAACTTGATGTGTTGGAGATCGTTCAGTAATAACAAAATCACCATTGACAGGACTGATAGCAACACTAAAACATGTATCGTATTAATAGTTACAGTAATTCCAAAGTTGATCCAAAACTTACCGATTGGGATAAAGCATCTGTCCATCATGTTTGCCAGGTTCACCAAAAGAATATTTAAAAACACAGTTAGGATCAAAAACTTGAATTCGATGGTTATTAGTATCGGCAACAACAACATCACCTTCTGCCGTAACCGCAATACCAGAGGGTTCTGTAAATTGTCCATTGGCAATACCAAAGCCTCCAATTTTTGCACTGTATCCCATTTTATACCGCATAATAAATGATGGAAGAGTTGAAAATGCTGCTGCTGCTGGAGGAACATTATTAACTGTTGCATCTTGATTCATTTGCATTGGTGGTGGAAGAAATTGAATATTACCATTAAAAGATGAATTTGGAAATCCAATATTTGAAAGTGCAGAAGAACGACCAGGAAGAATGGATGGAAAAGTCAACGTTGGACATTTTTGCTGTTCAAGTGATGATTGAGCTTTTGACATTTTGATAAAGACATCATCCTCAGAAGTTGATTGAAGATTTGGTGAAGGAGGTAACTTGTGAATATTTTGTTTAACAATATATTCTTTTTCATCATCTTCTGCTTCTCCATTTCCTTCTTGCAATTGATGTAGATCATATTCTGATTCAGTTATCTTCATGATAAAATCTTCAACATTGAATGATGGCATTGGAGTTGGATATCGAGCACTTTCAGATTCAAAAAATTCTTTTATTGGATCAATTCCGTTATCGGAAAACATAACGTATAACGAAAAGTAACAAGTGAATGTAGAGATGATAACAATATTGCTACGTTTCACGCAAGTAATAATGTGTAAGAAATGAAAGTGAATTGAAGATGATATAAAGTCAACAACGAATAATAATTAAAATATAAATTACCATGGAAAGGGAAAGTGAAAGTTCAACAAAAAAGCTGATTAAAAAATAATTTATGCAAAGTTGATTCTCATAAAATGGATTTTGATGAATAATTAGGCAAATTTTACTTATTTCAGAACTATACCGCTTTTTAATTTAACAGATCCTAAAGTACAGCAACGAAAAAATGGCAAAAAATGCAGATTTAAAAAAATGTTTCAATTTTTTGGCAAAATGAATAAACTTTTTTATGTAAAACACAGATTTAATATTTTTTAAAAAGAATAGGATCTAAAAAATATTGAGATCCTATTTTTTATAGAAAGATCGAGAAAAAACGAAAAACAAAAAATCCTTTTTTTTAACAAAATTGTTCGAAACTTTTCGATGCATGCAAATTGTGTAACCATTTTTGTACCTAAAAATTTCAAACGAGCTATTTTTAAAATGGTTCAAGCTTTTTCATTGCGTTTTTTTTAAATTCTTTGCTTGTGGAGATTTTTTATTAGGATTTAGAAATATAAAAAGCTATTATTCTTTTTGCGGTTTTGGATTTAGAATATGATTAAATTCGTTCAAATATGACATCATCGGAAACTTTGTGTTACATTAAAGGAACTGTTTGCTCCACATCAAAGGCGGTACGGTCATTATTCTCTTACTCCTTCATGACGTTATATCTGGACAATTGGTTTTCGGTGAAGTTTTGAGAATTCTGAAAATGAAATTTACCATATACTTTGGTATTTTTTAATGACATCAATTGTTTTCTTGTTTTATATTACAACAATTTATTCATGGTTTTGTGTTTAAGACAAATGTTTTAATTTTTTTTTCTTTGGATTTATTTATTAAAACCACGAGAAAAAAAGAGAGAGAAACAATGTCCACTACGAGAAGGAACCCGATCAAGAACAAACAAAAAACGGAAACCCTGAAGTTTTTGAGGTGACTTTGAATCACTTCTTTGTTTTAAAGAAATGATTCAACGTCTTTTTTTAATAGCAGTGAGACAAGAGTAATAATAATAATACATATATGAACAAATATATAGATACAGTAATTTTCAAAGCAGTGAGAAAAAAAATAGGCAACAATTTTTAGAAGTAAAAAATCAGAAGCAAAATTTGACATTAAAAAACATATTTACAAAAATAAAGACTTTTGTGCATGAGTAATAATAATTATTGATGAACAATAAAAAAACAGTAAATACAAAAAAAGCAATGATAAAAGATAAAAGATTTCTAACATAATACAATAATATAAAATGTTTGTGAAAATAAAATTATATATCTATGATTAATTTTTGACAGTTTAAAAATAGAAAAAGTAATAATTGACTCGTTGTTAATGTATATTTTGATTGAGATAAAAAGTTTTGTTGATGAAAGTGTATACGGTAATTAATTAAATTTAGGTTGTCACAGGTAATCTCAATTATAAAAAATGCCAGTTTTTTTGTTTATATTTCAAGTGATAGTTTTTAAAGAAAGAGAAGCATATCAACAAATTGTTGTGGCGTAACTCGTACAGATGGAGCATCTCGAGAAACACATGGATGTCCATGATCCTAAAAAATATGGTTCAATAGTTTTATGTTTTTTTTTCATGTGACGACATTTCAAGTGCATTTTTTTGATTCCATCAATAAAAACCAATATCATTGAAAAAAATAATATTGTCACATTTAAGAGCAACTTTTTGAGGCCAAATAAAAAAGTCTCTTTTTTACGTGAACAAGTTTTTTGCTGCTTTCACAAATAAAAAAATGTTGTTCCAATTGATGCAATTTTTGCAATTTTAAATTCCGGTTTTATTTTTTGAGAAAAAAGTGAAAATTTTCGTTTCCCATTGATTCTAGGGCCATTGGAATGGGAAAATTATTTTTGAATCAAGTGCAAATCAGAAAAAGAAAAAACAAACCTTCCAAAAGAGTGCTTTACAATGACAACAAATATGAATTAAATCAGCGTATTGTTCTTTTAACCCGTAATACTTTTTTAACGTGAAAAATAATGGTCTTCCAGAAAGATCTTTTGTCTGAAAAAAAATGTACATTATTTTATTTGCATCCATCTTTTTAGTTTTGCCAGTTACAGTATACAAATTTATATAAATTATAAAACAAACCTTATGTTTATCAATTTGTTCTTGGGTAAAATGGAATTGACTTAAGCGATCCCATAATTTTCCTTGTCCATCAACCAATGCTTCAAAGGTTTCATGGGCTTTTGCCATTTCCAATAATCCAACATGATCGGGAAGTTTTTGAAGAATTTTTGAAATAACTTCTTTTGGCAAATCCTATAATTTTTATTCCCATTATGCTCAAATAATTTTGATGATAAAGGCTTACCAAAAATGTTACAGAATCTTCATTGGAATCTGAAAGAGTTTTTGGTTGTCTTTCAGAAATGAGATCCAAAAGATTTGAGACAGTTCCAAGTTGTTGCGAAACAAGTTGTGGAGAACCAACTATTTGCCGTTTTGGAAATGTTACACCTGCGACATTCCCTTCAAGACCCGTACCAAAATGATTTACAAGTTTTCTGGCAGTTGAAACATGGACATCTTGTTCAACACCTTAAAAATTAAACGCTTCATATCTTTTTAAAGTTTTTTACGGAAGTTGTTCAAATTATTTTAAATTATTTTAAGGATGTTTATTGGATTATTTGAATTACGGGGTAATCAGACATGAGAAATGCGGCCGGCCGCCGCTGCCCGCCGCATGCCGGCCGCGCCGCCGGCCGGCCGGCCAAAACTTTCATGCCGGCGGCCGGCACGGCCGGCAACTTTGTGCCGCGCGGCGGCCGCTTTATTTTGTGTATTAGAAAAAATGCGAATTACCGTAAAAATATAGTAATACTTTTTAATAATATTAACAAGAAACATATGATATTCTTCTTTAGGATGAAAATACTTTAATAAAGAGTAAATAAACGAAAATTTCATATGCTTGAAGTTATATAAATAAAAAATTTTTTAATTTTTAGTTTGAAGATATGTTTTAACGGCCGCCGCCGGCCGGCCAGCGGCCGGCCGGCAAAATTTTTGATGCCGGCGGCCGGCGCGGCCGATGAATTTTTGGCCGGCGGCGCGGCCGGCAGTAAATTTCGGCCGCATTTCTCATGTCTGGGGGTAATTGAAAAAAATGAATCAATTGAATAAATATTTGTTTACTTTTTGAGTTACTTATTTTCGTTTTGCGCAAAAGTACAGACAGCTTTTAAAAAGAATGGATTGAATGACACCCAAAAAAAATTTTCAAAATAGCAAATTTGATTGTTATTTTTCAAAGCCAAAAAATTTGATTGTTATTTTTTTAAACCAAAAAATTTGATAAATGCGGATTTCTTTCATTTTTTTGCGGTTTAAACAGGTTTCGCTTTAATCTTTGGGTCATCCATGGTTTCTATTTCAACGAACCAGTTCAAAATCAATCAAGCAGTCTCGGTGGCAACAGCTGACCTTGAAAAAACCCAAGGAAAAGTAAAAAGAGATCTTATTTTTTTTAAAACAAAACAGCTGTTTATCGGACTTTGCTTTTCTCTTTTAATATTTGAAGTGTCTAGATAAGGATACCCTTTCACTCCCTTTTCCTTTCTTTGATGACCACGTGTATCAAAATGAAGAAAGAAGCACTTGATCGTTTAAAACAAAGTTTAAAGCCAAAAAGAAAAAAAAGTTAAAATCAGCTGATTCTTTTTAGCCACTTGAAAAATAAAAACGGAAAGGCTACCTTTCTTTTTCTTCATCGATAAGGACCAAACAAATAAAGTTTTAACGTTTTTCTCAAGGAAAAAACCCTTTTAGCTTTTTAAAAGTTGATAAAAAAAGTACAAACAAGGGTCATTTAAAACGATGTTTTTATTCCTTACAAATGAAGAATCTGTAATCATGAGAAAAAAAGCTAGAAAAATAAGTCTTTATTAGACATTCCTCTTTCTCTTTTCTCACATGTTCTTTCTTGTAAATGTTCTAATCAAGCAAGGAAGCAAGGAAGGAAAAGACACAAAATTTCTTAAACGAAAAGTAAACAAAATTAAAGTTCAAAAAAGATTTTTTTGTTATGATTTTAAAAATACAATTTTTTTGAACAAATAAACAAAAAGTTTTTGGCTAATTTTTTGTATCACTTTTTTTCCATTTCTAAATTTACATTTGGGAAAATTTTAAAGCTATTTTTATGCTAAAATTGGTAGAAAAAAGGGTTTAAAAACTGAAGTAAAAACTTACTGTGAAGAACAATTGCTTGAATAATGGCAAACAAATGTCGTCTTGCGGATGCACTTAAATTTCGTAATTTTTCTTCAACAAGAATTTGAACAACCTAAAATCAAATCCAGAGATTAAAAAAACTTTTTTCAACATTTTGATGGTAAAATTTTTGTTCAAAGATTACAGTGGTTGGAAGCTTTTGTAAAAACTAATTCGAGGCTAACAATGTTAACTTTAATTAAACTTACTCTACAAATATAATTAAATCTTCGAACATCAACAACGGCCCGGGCAATATCCAAACGATGAAAGGCTTCTGACATTGAAGTGCAACCAATAAATTCTCGAGATTTTGTTGTTTTTACAAAACAATGCGGAATCCATTCTTCTTCATCGTATACTGTAATTTTTAATGATAATCATTTTAATGATGTAATTAAATATTTTAATGGATTTTGAAAACTATGGAAACCATAAAAAAGTGTTCAAATTTAATCGGTTTCTTCAAATTTTTGGCAGGTTTCGTTTTAGTTTAATTAAAAATTCGTCTCAGGTTTACTCTTGCTTTTGCTTGTCCAAAATTTGCATCCTTTCCCCCTTTTTTATGTCCTTAAAAATGCTTTCAAAAATTTGTGCCTTTTCTTCGAAATGAACAAAAATGGCACAGTTGAAAAAAAGTCGTTTGCGCAAAAACTTCTCGAAAGTCTTAAACCTTACAGGAAAGAGAACAAAAGAACGAAAAGAACGAGAAAATTATTTGCCAACGGCAATGTTTAAAATTGTTTTAAAAAGGTTTAAAGAAAAAGTGCCAAAAAAGAAAAGAAAATGAAATATAAACTGAAGAAAACTTTTAAATCTAATTTTATTTTGTTTAAACTTTAAAGAGGGATAATTTTCAAAATTTACTCAAGAACAAGAATTTTTTCAAAAGTGTTTACCAGATTCATCTGAATCAGATCGAATTACACTTCCAGAACTTGATGAAGAAAGATTACTGCTATTTTCATCGGCACTACAAAGTGAAGCCGAAGATGAATGCCTTTTTACTTCACTTTCTTCAAAAGGCAAAAATGGGGTTGATGAAGTTTCAAGGGATGAAGATAACTAAAAAACAAAAGGATTTCATAAATCTTTTTTCAATAATTTCAAAAGAGAAAAATATTTATACGTACCTGAATAGGTCGAAGTTTAATTTGTTCCCAACCAGATGTATGATTAATTCGAATCCAAGTTTCACCTGGAGCTCGCCAATCTTTTCCAATAAAAGGCATCTTTTTTGAATAATTTGAAAAATTCTTTTAAAATTTGAGAGAGAGATTTTAAAATGATAATAAAATTTTGATAATCAAAAAATAAATGAAGAGAGGTATTTCGGTATATTTCTTTCTTCTGATGATGATCGTCGATCCCAAAAAGAAGAAGCAGGACACAAATAAATGACACCCAAAAAACCCAGCTGACTGACTTCTTGTTTTCTTTCCTTTCCTTTCTCACTTTTGAATGAGGAGGGGACACGGGGCACACGAGGTTTTCCCTTTCTTCTTTCCTTTCTTTTCCTTTTCTTGCTTGAACTTGCTTGGGGCTGTCGTTGTCGTCGTTCAACTATAACAACAACAACAAAAATATAATAATACTAACCAGCTGGTTGCCTCGTTTGTACTTTCTTCTTTTTCAATGGGAAAGTGAGAGATGAGAAACCTTCCTCTTCCTTGCTTTCTTCTTTCCGTCGTTCGTGTTTCCCCACTTTTTGCTGGCTTAAAAAGTAATATTAAAATAGGCGGAGTTCTTTTTTTCTGTTATGAAGAGGACCAAATTGTTGAATAACGTTGTTGCGCACTAAATTTGTCACAGAAAACGAAAATACACACACTTTTTTAATAATAATTCCTTTCACGGTGTTGAATGATACAAATAAACTTCCTGAAAAAAAAGAATTTTTACAAGTGTTTTTCTTTTTTTTTGATTGAAAAAGTGCAAAAGAAAAAAGGGGCAATGACGCGAAGAAAAATGACAAGGACAAAAACGAAGCAGTTGCAAAAAAGCAAAAAAATCAGCTGTTTTTAAAAACTGATTATTTTTGTCATATCTTTTTTATCAGTTTTTTTAAACACTGAATAAAGATCAACTTGAGTGAACATTTTTTAATCCTTTTTATATCACTTTTCCTCAACCACATTCTATCATCATCATAAGGTATCATCAAAAGTTATTCCAACTTCAATCAACAGAACGAAAAAAAGTGATTGGGCAGATTTCCAGTAGTTTATTAGCTTAAATATTTTTTCTTGACTAAAGTACATTGTCAATGAAGGAACAACAACAAAAACTTAAATAATGATGACACTTTTTAAACAGATGATTTCAAAAGTTTATCTCTCTCTCATTTTTTCAAGTTTTTATCGGTGACTTTGTTTTTTAAATGACTTTGTTTTGTCTCGTTCTTTTTTTTGATGTTTGTGTCCCAAAAATTTTTTTAAGACTGGTCATATGGGTAATTTTGAGAAAAGCAAAAACAATTAAGGATTTAAGGATCAGATTTGGGATAACTCTTTTTTCTTGAGTGTCAAAAAATGTGATTACTGATCTCGTGATATAAGAAGAAGAAGGTATTTCGATATAGTTTTTATGGCAAAAAAGTGAAAGCTGTTCGAAGAATGAATGATTTTTTTTTGGAGGTATGACACCCATTTTTTAAAAATAATTTTCTTTTTTCATTATCAAAAAACAAATAAAATGTTTTATAAAGTTTAAAAATAACTTGGATAAAATTTTAAATGGGAGCAAAGTGTAAATCGAAAAAAAAGCCCTGAAGGGTTTTAAATCAGAAGGAATAGTTTTGATTTATAAAAAGCTGCGACGTTGCAATCAAGATTTTTTTCGCGCATTTGCAATTGAAAAATGGTGATGAGAAAAAACGAGTATTGCGAGAATAAATTTTTTGAAAGCCTTGATAATATGATAATTTGATTCCAGTTATTATCTTCTTATTTGGGAGAAATATTGATGGAATTGATTAAGATAAAAATCAAAGGCAAATGTTTGAGCTTTGGAAATGGATACATAATTTCCAGAATCGAAAATAAACATTGAAAACATCTATCACATGGAGCAAAAAATGAATCAAGAATTAAGGGTTTTTGAATTTTTTGATACCTAAGTTTGACATCTAAAGCTCAAGTTCAAGCAATAGATAGCAAAACACAACAACAACATTAATAATATTTTTTTTATATTTGTTTCACTTTTTTAAATCTCACATTTATTTATTAATGCAAATCACATGACTGACAAAATAAGACTGACTTTTTAAAGCAGCATCGAAATTCGAAAAAAAGATATAAAATTCGATATAAAATTCCAGCATTCAAAATATATCTCCTTTTTTGTTTCTCTTTTTTGTTGTTTGAAAGAGTTAAAAAAATGTCTAAGAACTAAACAACTTTTTTTGCTGCCTCTTTTTTTTTAGTAAAACAGCTGCAAAAAATGGACGTGAAAAAAATAAACATCAATAGCAGAATAAAGAGAAGAAGAAATAAATGTGGAAGGCCCTTTTATGGACGACAAAAATAGAGACACACGGATTCCATCCCAAATGTCAGCTTTTTCGTTGTGTTTTTTCTTCTTCTGCTTCTGATGTTAGGGGAAGTCTCATGCCTTTAGAAGAAATAGATGGCTCTGTGTTTTTTTTCAAATTCGCTTACTTTGTTTTTGTTTTTTGTTGATGTTGATGTTGGATGGCAGAATAGAAGAGTAAAGGAATAGGGTAAAAAGGCAACTCAGAGGAAACAAAAAAGAACAAAAGCAGTTTATATCTAAAAAAAATTCTGCCACATTTTCTGAAAAAAGAAAAATTAGCAAAGTTATTTTTGTCTTTTTGTGGAGTTTCTTTGTTTATTCAAAAATAAAATAAAGCAATGTCTGTTTAAACGGCAAAAAAAGTTTTAAGAAAATCAAAATCAGGGGAAACTTTTAATAAATACTTACAAAATTAAAAACTGTCAATTCAAAGGCAGATTAATATTATGGTAACAATGTGGTTTTTTCTTATTACCGTAATCCTACAATTAATGTTTACCACAGAAATGTGTTTTCGTATTATTATCGTAGCCAAAAATGTTTATCAAGGGTGTTTAAAAGGACAGAACTTGCAGCTTTAGTTTATAATATATTTATTATTATTACTATAATATATATTTAACACAAAGTTTAATTACGATATATTTCTGTTTAAAAGTTAAAGCTAACAAAAGTCAAACTTGCAAAAGAAAAATATATTTAGAAATAGCAAGGATATCCACGAACTTTTTCATACCATTGTGTCTTTCGGCAAAATCCAACATGACGTTGTAAAACGCATTGACCCAATAATGGGCATTCACATTTTTGGCACCAAAATCCATCTTGAATGTAATGGGGACCATGAATATCTTTAATATGGCTGAATAAATCCCCACAATCTCGGCTAAGCTTATCACAATATGGACATAAGAATTTGAGTTGAGGATGATGGACCTTGATAAATCCAGAAAAGATTTCACAATATCGATCACCATCAGCAACATAATCAGATTTGTCATTGATCATTTCAAAAATATCTTCAAATTTTTTTTGATAAATTACCCGATTTCCAACAGTTAAATATGGGGGGACTTGACGCTTCCTTTCTTCAAAATCATAATTTCGTTTAACAGAATATCGAAAATATGAACGATCATCACTTTTTTGAGATGATGATCCCCAACCAGGGCCGCAACTTGGGGGGGGGAAAAGGGGGAATTTCCCCCCCCTCTCAGGCGAAAGTCGAAAAAAATTCGACGTATAGCTATACGTTGATTTTTCCGGAATTTTTTGATTTTTTGGCAAAATGTGACGAATGACAAAGTTCCACAGGTAGCTATACGTCGATTTTTCGGTTTTCCCCCTCCTCGATTTCCCCCAAGTTGCGGCGCTGTCCCCAACCACCACCACCAAAATGACAATTTGGAGGAGGAGGATATTGATAACCAGAATTATTTTTGTAATAATAATCATCATCATTACCACCATAACACATTTTAGATGACCCATGATAATTATCATAATCATTGTCATAATTTCGATAAGTTGAAGAAGTTGAATATCGATAATCCGGACGATATCCTTTATCCGAAGGATTTTGAGGTGATTCTTTTGCATCAAAATAATCACCTTCACCACTTTGAGAATCCCAATCATTTTTTGGAGGAAACTTTTTATCGGTGTTGACAGGCTCTTTTGAATATTCATTGCTGCTAAAATTTTGAAGAACTTTGGCATCAGTAGGTTTTGAAACATCATTTTTTGAAGAATTTTGAGGTTTTTTCTTCATAAACGTTGCCGTCCAATTCCCAAAATTCATCATTTTTGGATATGAACTTTGTTGGCCTAAAAAGCAAGTAATAAACTTAAGATATTTTAATAAATCACATATATTTTAGGTTAAGAGACACTAAAAAAAGGGATATCACGTTCAAAAAATTTGTAAATGTGCAGAAAAAAACATGTGTTTTACGGCCTTTTTCTTTAAAAAAGAAGCATTTACAAAATCTTTTTATTTTTTTAGCCCTGTTTTCGATTTGCTTCTTTCTTTCTTCGATCATTTGTTTTGTTTTCTTTCTTTCCTTCCTTTTTTCTTTTCGGTTTTTCGATGTTACGACATTAAAGAAACAGGCTGAAAAAAATGCTAATTTAAAAACATTAACACAAAGCAAAACTGTCTGATATAAGAAAAAAATTAAATGCGATTTTTTTGTTGTGTCTCAAAATTCAAGAGTGTTCATTTTACAACCTGTCCCATTCTTCGATTCGAAGAAATTCTTTCAACGTAAAAAATTAGCTTTTGATATGTATGTTTAATATACAGTAAGACACTTTATATAGAAAAACATTATGTGCTTTTTCATTGTTGTGTTTAGCGTAATTTTATTACAGAAGTTTATTTAAATCTATTCTGTCAAAAAGTGGAATCATACAAAAAAAGTATAAACGAGTGCAAATTTTTTTTGAAAAATTAATGAAAGCAATTTAATAAAGTGAAAAGAGATTAGTTCTGACACGTTTTTTACCGAAACAGTGTGGATAAAATTTTTAGAAAAAAGATCTGAAATAAGAAACAAAAGTATATTGGAATCTCAACACATCAATAAAATGAAACAAGATTTCTGCACTTAGAAACTAAAAAAGTAATGTGAAATTACATGATTTCAAGTTTGAATGACTTTTCAGGAGGGGATGAATGATCTTCTGCTGCTGAAGAGCTTGCTGATGAAGAAGAACCAATTTGATGTACGGGTTTCTTCAGTTTTGGGATGGCAAAATCTGAATCAAAAGTTTCAATTGAATAAATTGCATCATCTTTATTGGCGCAGATTGATGATTCAATGCCATAAATGGAAAGTGTTTCTTTTAGAGATCGAGCATCTTTTCTATCTTTTGGAATAAGACCCAATACTTTAATTTTCACTTTATTTGTAAGGAATGTGAATCCAGCTTGAATATCTTTTGTTTCCCAAAAGGAAGGAATAATAAAACACGTGATAGTTTTTGTTGACCAAGTTCGGGAAGCATTTTTACAAAATTCTTCTGCAGTTTTTGATGGAGATAAAAATAATATTTGAGGATTGCGAAAATGCATTTCAACTTCATATCCCCATTTTGGTTGTTGTGAACGGACAATCATCAATCGTCGAATTTTACTGCTTGTTGTGAAATGTATGGCATTTGGGGCTTTTTTAACAGCGGGTTCAGAGATTTCTTTGATAACACCTTTTTGAAGGAGCCGAGAAAGTACATCTTTTGCAGCTTCAGGACCAAATGCCCATGCCGGATTTCCATTGGCATTTTGAAAACTATTGAACCATTCTTGCTGAAATTCGGCTTCCAGTTTTTGAGAGATTGAAGCAGGCATGACAGAAATTCTTGTTAAATCTTAATCTTGATAAATCGAAACCTAAAAACAATACAAATAATTTAGGTATAAAATGGATGGGCATTATTAAACGCAAATTTGCAAAACACGTTTTATAAAAACAACATTTACAAAATATTTCTTTTCGTCCAACACTTGAAACTTTCTTTTTTAATTCGCGGTGTTTTTGGTTATTACATCATTTTTGTACACAATATCCTTGTTTAATACACTGTCAGTGGCAAACTAAAACTGTCGCGGTACAGACAAAAAATGGATTTCGTTTAAATTTTGCTGTTGAGCAAAATTTATTTCTTGTGTGTGCCGCCCTCGTCCCAATTTTGTATGGTTTTCTCAAAGACTGCTTCTTAAATCCAAAATTTGTCTTCTTTTGACAGCAAAAAAACTTATGTTTTTCAAAAATGCTTTTATATAATCAAACTTGCACAACTTCATAAAATGATGCAACTGCGCAATTTCCATCACTGTAAATTTTTTTACATAAACAGAAATATATTTTTGAATCCAGAGAAATGTTGTCAGTACCGCGTTGATTGATCTGTTGGTTGTGTTCATTTTCATGAACACAACCAGGGCCGCAACTTGGGGGGGGGAAAAGGGGGAATTTCCCCCCCCTCTCAGGCGAAAGTCGAAAAAAATTCGACGTATAGCTATACGTTGATTTTTCCGGAATTTTTTGATTTTTTGGCAAAATGTGACGAATGACAAAGTTCCACAGGTAGCTATACGTCGATTTTTCGGTTTTCCCCCTCCTCGATTTCCCCCAAGTTGCGGCGCTGTCCCCAACCACCACCACCAAAATGACAATTTGGAGGAGGAGGATATTGATAACCAGAATTATTTTTGTAATAATAATCATCATCATTACCACCATAACACATTTTAGATGACCCATGATAATTATCATAATCATTGTCATAATTTCGATAAGTTGAAGAAGTTGAATATCGATAATCCGGACGATATCCTTTATCCGAAGGATTTTGAGGTGATTCTTTTGCATCAAAATAATCACCTTCACCACTTTGAGAATCCCAATCATTTTTTGGAGGAAACTTTTTATCGGTGTTGACAGGCTCTTTTGAATATTCATTGCTGCTAAAATTTTGAAGAACTTTGGCATCAGTAGGTTTTGAAACATCATTTTTTGAAGAATTTTGAGGTTTGTTGGTTGTGTTACACAACCAACAGATTTTTTGTGTTCACGAAAATGCACAGGAGTACTTGCTTATTCTATTGATTTTTGTTTTAGTTTTGAATCCCTAAGGGCACAAATACAAAGTTCGCAAAGGTCATATCAACCGGTAAATTTTGGGTGAATCACTGAAAGTTACTTTAACAATTTTTAAAGTATCTTTCATCTTCAGAGCAATGCTTATGATATTTCTTATTTTCATTGGTTTTCAGTTAAAACATTTTCAATTAAATTTGTGTCATTGTTTTAAGTATCAGGGTGTTCCATAAGTTTTGTCCTCTTCTTATATGAAAGAACACTTTGCCAAGTGTAAAAAGGGGACAAAACTTATGGAACACCCTGATATTTAAAATAAACATTTATTTTTATTCCGCTAATATTTGCAGGAATACTATTGAAAAAAAAGAAAACAAAATCATTTAAATATCAAATATAATTGAGCAAAATTTAAACTAAAATTATTATTTAAGTAAATACATTTTTGTTGATCTCATTAAAAATAGTTACACGTTAAAAAACAAAGTTAAAAAAAAGAAGAAACATTTCATAGTCTTGTACAACCATGGGCAGCTTTTTGTTGTTGTTGTTGTTGTTGTTGATGATTAAGTTCTTCTTCATCGGCTTCTTCAAAGACATCATCGGGATCTTCTTCGGTTGTTTCTTTCTTGCTTGAAAATCGATGGGATGGAAGAACGGCATCAGATTCAGAGCGGGGTCGACCATACTGTACCGGAGCAGAATGAAGACGGCCACGTTTTTGATTTATTAAATCTTGGGCAGTTTTTCCTGAGGTATATGTATGGGCTTGTTGGGGTTGATCGGATTCCCCAACTTCAGGATGATGTTCCTTTTTCTTTGCATCAATGGATTTTTGTTTGATACTCCATTGTCGGCGTTTATCTTCAACAAGGCCGCGAGAGGGCGTCGGACCAGAGGTTGCAATTTCAGACATTGCTCGACGGCGTCCATAATTCTCTTTTTTTTTATCAGAAAAAGTTCCAGTCAATTTACTGACGCCATCTTTAATATCATCCAAAATGCTATTGCTTCGACGCTTTGGTGGTTCATCTGTTGAAGATTCAGAAGTTTTACGTTGAACGGCACGATAATGGGCAGCCAAGAATACTGCATCTGCAGATGCCATTGTTTTGTTTGTTTCGTTAAATTATATTATAAAAGTTTTATCTAAAAAAGATTATAATAATTATAATGACTAAAATTAGTATTATCATAACATGACGCGGATATAGTTGTAACACAAATTTTTAAATCATTTATCCAAAAAATTTAAAACATTTTTACGGATTTTAAAGTCCGTTTTGCGTTTTAAAGTATCACCGTTTTTAATTATATCTTTTTTAAATTAATTACCTAAGGGTAGAGAAAAGGAAAAGTTTGAAACAGGTTTAAACGAAAATGAAAGTCTTTTTTGAAGGTACAAAAATATATATAATTCCATCAAGAAAAAAAGCACAACCAAAAAAATCAAAATCAAATGATTTTTTTAGGAACAACAAAAATTATATATTTCAAAAAGAAACTGACACCGAAATAAAACTAACAATCTTCTCGATTATCACACTTTTCTTTCACACAAATATATGGCTTTTAAATGACTTTAATTGGTCCGCCTTAACTTTATTTTTTCTTTGCCTGCCTTTCCCATATTTTCCATCTCGTACTTTCTCATTTAATTGTCATCACACGTTCATCAACGATATATATTTCAGAATCGAAAATATACACTCTGAATCAAAACAGGTAATAAAAATTTTATGGCCAAAAGAGAAAGAAAATGGTCATAAGAAATGTAGCAACAAAAAAAACCCAGCATGGAGCAATCAAATGAAAAAAAGTTATCAGCAGCAGCAGTAATAGAAGTTGAAGTAATAGTAGTATCTTTGATAATCATATCATGGAAAAAAATAAACAGAATTACTTGCTTGCCTCAGCAGCAAATCTTTAAGTTTTATTCTTTTTTTCAAAAGAAAACATGAGTTTCGACTTTTTTCACGCATTTTCAAAAAAAAGTAAACAAAGTCTGTTAATACTAAATTTAGCAAAACTTATCTCTCTCATTTAAAGTAATAAAAACCAAAAGATTAATTTGTTGAAACTGCACAAAAAAAATTATCAATGTTGTTTACACCCTTTTTTGCATCATTTTTGTGATGAAACAGAGTTTACCTTTTAAAAGAAAAAACGATCAAAAGTCATTGAACGTTTAAAAGTACTAATTTTTTGAAAGTAAAAATATGTTGTTTCTTAGTTAAATTTAATTTCTAAATTTTAATAAGATTTATTTTCTTTTTGTTTCTGGAACCATAAAAGTGACAAAAGTATGTCTAGACTAAAAATGATGATAACAGGGTTGGTCAAAGATTCATTGGCCTCAATTATTCTGACCTTTTTTAAATGAAATTTATTTCCTTAAAACTAAAAAAATTTCTACGGTTCCTTAAGGAACAAAATTGAAAATGAAAAAAATGATTCCAGCATCTTTCCAACTGTGTAACGGGGGGACTTCTTCAAATTTAATGACTTCAATCACGATCACAATAAAAATAAAGAATAAGAAGGTGTAGTCCAAAACTAAAGTTTTTTTTTCATTTTAAAAAAACTGTTTTGGACTTTAAGTATATACAAAGTATCCGTGAGAGAGATAGAGGACGTGCGTTTACTTTACACCAAAATTGATGAAAAAAAAATATATAAAAAATAATGATATCAAAGAAGAAAAAACGCGAAGATGAACGAGAAACCCAAAGAAAGAAGGCAAAAAAAAGAGGGGGGTATCACGCGACGATCGAAGAAGAAGAAGAAGACTTGACAAAGAAGAAGAACGTGCTTTTTTCATAAATGCTATTAATCAAAGATTTTTTTGTTAAAATTGTTTGTTCAAAATATTTTTTTTCTTTTTTGTATAAAATTTTTGTTTTTCTTGAAGAGCAAAACAGTGAATCTTTTTGAAATTTTTTTTATTGCAAATGCAAATAAAAAGATAACAAAAAATAAAACTAAAAGAATGTTTATTTCAAAAGTACATATTTATTTACAATATTTTTAATCTTTAATTAATATCAAAAACAAATGATTTTGTAATTAAAAACGTTGTTTTTATTGAGGGGGTCCAAAACGTACATCTCGAACAGCAGTGGTATTATGGGCAGCAGCGGCGGCATGTTGGGCGCCGGTATCAATGCAAGTGGCTTCTTGAACTTGTCCTTTTTGGTGAACATTGTATGGGGCTTGATGAACATTGGAAGCAGCTTCCCGTTGCATTTTTGCACCAGCTTCAACCATTTCGGCACCGGCTTCAGCAAGGTATTGTTGTCCTTTTGCTTGTTTTTCTAAAGCTTTTTCAGTTTTGGCATTCGCTTTTGCTGCTTCTTTATCAGCCTTTTCTTGTGCCTTTTCAGCTTCTTTGAATTCCTTGCTGGTATTGTCCAAGGCATTCTCAGCTTTTTTATGAAGATTCTTCGCTTCTTTGGCATGTTCTTTTGCAGATGGTTCACTTGATTTATTACCAGTAATAGCTCCAACGGCATCTTTAACACCTTCTTTGAGATCATGAAGAATTCCATGCTTCTCTTCTTTATGTTCAACAATAGGAGCCCCAACAATTGGGGCTGCCATTGGGGCACCAACAACTGGAACGGCACCTCCTGAACGTTGATGGGTTTCTTCACGGACTTCAGTTCGGATGTGTTGATTGGAATTCATTTTTTAAATTAATAATAGTAATACAAATACGGTAGAATTAATGAAAGTTGTGTAACTTGAAAAATTGTAAATTCAGATTCTTCATTTTATACTTAATTTGGTAACCAAAAAGAACCTCCTTTAAATGAAATCTTCCAAAAAATCAAAAAACAACAATAACAATTATTTTGTAATATTGTTGGAAACATTAAAGAGTAAAAATTAATTTTTAATAAACAACAAAAATGTTATCTTTTGAATCACCGATTCCGTTCTTCAGATTCTTGTTTTTTGTTGTTTATTAAAAATCAAGACTCTCCCAAAATTAAATATCTTAAAAATTAATTGAACCAAAAGTTTCTGTGATTTTTGAAATAATCAAGAAAAAAATAACAATTTTTATGTTTTTTGTCGTTTTTTTTACATTTTACTTTAACCTGATCGATGAAAATAAAATTTATTTTTTGCGATGAAGAGATTGAAACGTGATAGACAACAACATCAAAAAAAGGGACAACTTTAACTTTCATTAAACAAACATTTTTCTTTCTTTTTTCAGTGAAAAAATTATTTGTCTCATTTACTTAACATTCGAGAGAAGAAAACACAATTTACAGCTAAAAAATTTAAAGTAATCTTTTAATCTTGCAAATTAAATTTCTACAATTTTTATTGTTAATTTTCCGATTAAAATTATGTTGTGTACTTTTACCTTGGATTCTTTTTTTTATTACAACCTTTTCCGGAAAAACGCCTTTTAAAATATTTTGATCAATTCTTTTTAACAATCTCCAATAAAAAAGGGTAATAAAAAAGTAAAACAATGTGGCAATGATCTGCTTCAACGTTTTTAATTGTTCTGGAAATTCTTCCTTTTTTTCATTGATAAGAATCAAAAGGTTACAACGGGTTGTTGTTGTATCTTCCCTATTGGAGTCAAAAAGCATCAACGTCAATTGAGTCAAATATTTTAAGTTTTATTACTTTTTAGGACCATGAAGGGAGTGTCGCAGTCAGTTTTTTTTGACGGACGAAGACAACAAACGATGCATTCTTTATCATTGCTTTTCTTTCGTGTTAAAACCACTTTTGGCTAAATCAGGCAACACTGCGACAGTCCCTTTGATTTAATTCTGTTGTTCCCGTTGTTTTCAAAAAAAATTTTAAAATCAAATATTTCAAATATTTGGAGCTTTTTGAAGTCATGACTATTGTCATTTTAAGAAAAGGGATCGTCCAGATATGATGTCATGGGGGAGGGAGGGGGTAATGACCGTGCCGCCTTTGATGTGCGGCAAAAAGTGTCTTTGACGTATAGGGGGTAAGGCTGATTTTCGTATGACGTCATATCTGGATGATCCCAAAGTCAATTTGTATTTTTTTGCATAAAACTGTTAAACAAAATTGTACTTCCCAAATAAATTAAAACGTTTTACCTTATGTATCCATCGTTTCACAATTACTATCCATTTGTTTGTATGCTATTCTAGCTTGGAACTGGCATATTTTAATTTTAAAAACGTGAAACACAATTTTTTCGGGGAGCTCCGATTCAATTTAGACATCTAAGTTTCACGAAAAATCTCTGATTGCTACAATCAAGGCCGTAGGGAGAAAAAAATTTCGGGGTGGGCATTTTCATTTCAGGGGGGGGCACGCCTTTGATCTTTTGCCGCCTTAACACGGCGGCGGCAAAAGATCAAAGGGTTTTCCTCAGTTTCGGGGGGGCACGTGCCCCAAATGCCCCCCCCCCCCTCTCTACGGCCTTGGCTACAATTTCAAAAAAGCTGTTTTTGCTGTTTCAACCAAAATTAGATCATTTTTATACAAAAAAAAACTCATGGTAATTTTTTGTTAAATAATCTCACTAAACCACTAACTAAAATTGTTTGAAAAGCAAAAGCAATAAATTTTATAACGAAACCCAAAATTGTTGTCAACAAAAGCGTTCACTTTCTTTCTTTCTCAACAGCTGATTTTATTTATCAAACAAACAAATGTTTTTTGAACTTCTAACAAAACCTGGATAATCTTAATGTGTGTATTTCTCAGGTTCTGAATATGTTTAATTACAAAAGAAATTTATTTTTTATGAAACATTTTATAAGTAAAAATCAAGTATATAAAAATAATAATGCAATCGAGATACAAAATTTTTGGCATAAAATTACAACAAATGAAAGGAGATTAAAAAATACTGTTTAGGAAGTATTTATTTGAAGCAACCTTGAAGGAAGTTGTTGTTTCTTAAAGAACATGGGAACCAGTGGTAACAGATGCACCACTTTCAGTAACTTGAGCATCGGTATGACTGACTTCCCGAACAGTAACCTAAAAAAGTAGATATAAAATTTGCATATGAAGATGGATTAATCAAAATCCTTACCTTTTCATGTGCTCGAGCAGCAGCTTCTTGTCCAGCAGTTGAAACAACAGTTGTTTGTCGAACTTCACCTTCGGCATGAATATTGTATGGGGCTTCACGGGAATGAGCAGCAGCTTCACGTTGAAGTTTTGCACCAGCTTCAATCATTTCTGCACCAGCTTCAGCAAGGAGTTCTTGACCGCGTTCTTGATTATTTAAAGCTTGAGCAGTTTTGGCATTGGCAGCTTCAGCGATGATACGGGCTTGAGCTTGCATGCGTTCAGCTTCACAGAATTCTTTGGAATTATTCTTTAAAGCGGCTTCAGCTTGTTCACGAAGAAGTCGGGCATTTCGTTCATGATCGGAGACTTCAGTATAGCTAGCAGTTTCTTTAACATAAGTTGAACAGCTTGAAGTTTCACATTGGGAATCATGCTTATGGGATGAATCTCGACCAGCAACAGCATCAATGACATTGCTGACACCTTCTTTGAGATTTTCAAGAAGGCCACCTGCCTTTTCTTTTGCAACTTCTGCGGTATCTGCAACGGCATCTGCGACATTATTGCCAGAAGATGCATTGGCAGATTTGTAGGTGGATTCAGAAGAATAAGTAGTAGTTTCGGAAGACATTTTTGAAAAGCGAGAAATTGGAACAGTTAAAACGATTAACTAAAAAATGAAAGAAATTAGCCCAAAAATTCAGCAGAAAAGCTTCAAAGTGATCAATCGCGAAACCGAATTTTCGACACAAAAAATGCCGACCAAAATGTTAAAATAACTATTTTTTGAAAGCTTTTCGCTTATATGTAAACACTTTTTCGTCAGTTTTTTTATATTTTTTCCAAAATACCGCCCATTTTAGCGAATCAAAGAGCGCTGCTGCTGCTCGGCTGGCATAAACACAACATTGCAATTTCGAAAACGAAAAAAGGAAGAAGAAAGAAAACAGAAACAAAAACACCAAAAAACAATAAACAACAAAAAAAACAGAGAAAGAATGCATTTTTTTGTTTTGAACTCGGGTGAATTGAAGAGAAAGATGGGAAAAAAGTGAACGAAAAAAAGGGTAAAAAAAGTGTGTGATTTGCGCAAAAACAAAAAAGCAATTTTGTTAAAACCGAAAAGAAAAACGGCACATATGCTTTGGATAAAAAAAATGCAAAAATAAAGTTTTTGTTTTGATTGCTTCAGCCAAAGTTTTGGGGAAATGAAGAAGATTAAAAAAATATTTATTTAAAATGTAGGTGCATTTCAAAATATTAAAAAAAATAAAGGATATTTTTAGGAGGCAAAGAATTTCAAGCATGTCTTTTTTCAAAAAATAAATGTCATAGTTCAAAAATGAATAAGTAAACATAAACAAACAAACAAATAAAAATGAATCAATACACTTTCAAATGATGCAAAATTAGTGTTTTGATTCATCATCACATATGATCAATAAATGTATTAGATCAGAGAAAATCAGATTAAAATCAATTTTAATCTGATTTTGTTGATTGCTGATGTTTATGAAATAATTGAAAGGCTATCGTTTGAAGCTTGAATGAAATTAAAAATAAGATGAAATTCTTTTACAGAAGCAAACGATTGTTTTTAAAAATTTTAAAAATGATATCAAAATTACTGTAATTTGTTAAAAAATTAAAGTATGTTAGTCTGTTTCTGAGAAAAATTTCAAATGGCAAATCAAATTTTTGATTTAAAAACTCCTAAAGCAGATATAAACGAATGGAAAAGATATCTGCATAAATATTCACCGTATATTTCGGAACCTTTAAAAAAACTTATTCTTTTTTGTCTTAAATTAACAATGTAAACGGGTGGTTCGATCACAAAAAGCAAATAGCTTTGAATAAAAAAATTGTTAAAAAGAAAAAATATTACAAAAATGAACCAAGATTAGCATTAGCAGAATCGCATATTTTTGCAGCAAAAATTTTCCCAAATTTTCCAAAATATTTTTGTCTGCTTCCTTTTTTTCAATACTTGCAAAGTGTCTTTGATCTTTTTTCATCGACAAACTAAGAAATTTCAGCGAAACATTAGTAATTTCGACGAAGTGTTTTTCGATAAATTTTTGGCAAGCAAATTTCATCACAGCTTTCGACATTTCTAATACAGACAAAAATTGTATTCAAAAAATCAATGTTTGAAAGGAGTTAAAAAGCTAATCAGGATATATCAGCAAATAAGCATTCTGACAATTTCATTGGAGACACGATTTTTGTGAATTAATAAAACGTTTGAGTTTTCATTATCACAGTATTGACAATATTTTTAATTTCTGTGTTAATCGATTTGTCTGATTACCGTAAAGCCACAAAATGCTTAACAATCGTTTGTTGTTAAAAAACATGGACTACCGTAACCAAAAACAAAATAGAGAGGTAATTTTTAGGCATGTTTGAAGAATATCATTAAATAATTAAATATGTGAAAAATTATGATTGCGTTGTTTTTGCAAATCCATTGACCCCTTTTATTATATCATATTAGAATTAGCATCATTTTATTCTTCCAAAACACGTGTTTACAATTTTTTGGCACAAAGGATGGCATTTTTGAATCCATAAAAAGAAAGATGCCTTTTTCACATTGTTGTTTTTTTTTTCTTTATAAAAAAGTCAAATGCCTTCTTTTTTCTGTCTTTTTTTTGTAAACAACTTATTTTTGTGGTTTGCCATTTTTTCTTCCGCTTCAATTTTAGAATGCATTCTTCTCCAAAAAAAGCTTTTTCTGTTGTGTTTGAAAAAAGAAAGAATAAGGAAAACAACAAAAAGAAGTCTACTTGGAAAAAGTCAGAAATAAAAGAAAACAACAAATTTATGGAGAATCTTTTTTCTGGTTTAGCTTGTTGAGGAAGAAGAAAATTGAGTTGTTGTTGTTTTTGTTTATGACAAATTTTTAAACAAAATTTTTGAAAAATACAAGTTTTTATTTACAAGTTTTAAGTTTACACAAATATAAATAAGTAAGTCTCAAATTACAAAAAAGGAATAAAAGTGAACTTCAAAAAATTTAAAAAGCAAAGCCGTTTTAAAAAATGAAAATGCACTGGGACAATTTAAAGGGGGAGGCGCATCGCCTGTAGTTTTTTTGATGCGACTATGAACTTTTTTTTACAAAAATCAGGGACTCATTGGAGCTGCTTTTTTCTTTCTTTTTTTGCAGCTGCAGTGAAGAAAAAAACAAGCTCCAATGAAAGGTGTTTTCGCGTCGAGAAATGCAATCGACTTTGCATCAAAAAAACTACAGGCGATGCGCCTCCCCCTTTAAAAAAGAATAAAGCTTTGCCATGAAGGAAGAAAGAAAAAGTGACTGAGATTACAGGAATAATATTAGGATGAGATATTGCAATAACTGTTTGATTTTGAAAAAGGATCGAACTTTTAATGATGAGGATGAATGGGATGGGTTTCATGAGTTGCACCATATTCAACAACTCGAAGAGGGGCATGATGGGCATTGATTGCAGCTTCTTGGGCTAAACTTTGCATAATTAGAATCTCACATGCAAGAATTAAAAGTGAATAAGTTTACCTGATGCATCAACACAAGTTGCTTGACGAACTTCACCAGTTTTATGAACGTTGTAAGAGGTTTCTCCAACTTCTTCAGCAGCTTCCCGTTGCATCATTGCACCAGCTTCAATCAATTCTGCACCAGCTTCAGCAAGAAGTTCTTGACCATGAGCTTGTTTATTCAAAGCCTTTTCGGTTTTGTGATTGGCCTTTTCGGCTTCCTTGTCAGCCTTTTCTTGAGCCTTTTCGGCCTTCTTGAAATCCTTTTTTGTATCTTTAAGGATGTGTTCAGCTTTCTTTTGAAGATGTTTAGCTTCTTTGAGGTGATCTTTTGGGGTTGGAGAGGTTCGACCAGTGATTGCTTCAACGACATCTTTAACACCTTCTTTGATGTCATGAAGGAGGCCATGCTTTTCTTTTTCTTGTTCAAGATGAAGAGGACCAGTGGGGACAACACCTTCAGGACCAACGGTGGTCTTGATTACAGGATCAATGACAACATGAGCTGATTGGCCTTCACTTAATCGTTGAGGTCCTGCTGCAACAACTTGTTCACGATTAATGTCAGTTCGTTTGAAGACGGTTGTTGTATTGTTTGGATTCATTTTATCTTCGAAAAAGAAGAATTTTAAGCGATTCTGAAAAATTACTTTTTTTAAATTTTTTATTCACATTATTTTGATAGAGTTATTTCCGCGCTGATAAAAAAAAGCCAATTCAAGAAAAAAGAGCTTCAGTGCGTTCCAAGTGCAATTTTAGAATGGTGGTTTTCGAAAGACTTTCGCCACTTTTTATATGCATTCGAAAAGGGGAACTGAGAATTTGTGGGGAGGGAAAGAAGAAAGAAAGCTTTGCTTCTTCTTTTTCTTCTTTTTTCCCTGCCTGCTTCTAAGGCATCAAAGACCAACTTCACTGACAAACAAAAAATATATTTCGTAAAAAGAGAAAAAGCGAGAGAGAGAGAGAGATGTTTTTGAAAAAAAGACTTCTTGTCTTTTTTGCGGGATCTGTATTGGGCTTAAGCCCCATGTCTCCGTCTTCTTCTTTTTCATTTTTTTAGAAAAAAGAAAACAACAACACGTGCGAAAAAAACAAAAAAGAGAGAGATGAATACAGAAGTGGAGTGCATCTGTATTCAAAAAAATTGTTGTTTATTGCTTTTTTTTTTTCTGAAAAAACCATAGCCTCAAAGGACCGCAAAAAAGAAAGAAATTTGAAGAAC
Source organism: Panagrolaimus sp. LJ2414 (assembly GCA_024447195.1). Classification (NCBI taxonomy): domain Eukaryota; kingdom Metazoa; phylum Nematoda; class Chromadorea; order Rhabditida; family Panagrolaimidae; genus Panagrolaimus; species Panagrolaimus sp. LJ2414. Next base: position 515,277 of record JAMRXY010000290.1, on the reverse strand, counting down.
AAAAACAAAGCGATTGGGCAATGTCCCGACAGGTAAGAAAAAAATATGCAAATATTTTGTTTATGGAATTTTCCAGAAAAGAAGTAGAAGGAAAATAAGTTTTTTAAGGATTCAGAAAAACAAAAATAAATGGCATCACCTTCAAAAAACGGATTTATTAAAAATCAAGGGCAGCAAAAATAGTGTGAAATCGTTTTGGATAAAATTTCGAAACCAAATTGTTTTATTCAACCAACTTTTCCTAGTCTTTTTATTTGAAAATATTCAAAACAACTTTAGATCCGCTTATTTTTTACGATGATAAAAGAAAATTTTTTCGGCCAGATGTTTTGCAAAAAAATTTAGTAAAACTGTCAAAGATTTTTTTAAAGACGGATATAATTTGTTGATCAAAAAAGAAAGTAGAATAAATTTTTGGTTTTCAAAAGGCCTTTTATAAAAGGAGAACAAAAACATATGGCACTTTTGGAAGATCAAATGAATACTTTTTGCCATTTTTGATTTTTGCAAATAAACAAAACAACAATGAAAAGATCAAACATTAGGCATTTTGAATTAATGCTTTTTGTATTTGAATCTCTGTTTCAAACTATAATTAACACAAAAATAACACAACACGGCACTTTTTTAAGTCATGTTAAATTTTAATTTCAACTGTTGTGTTTAGATATTCAAAAAAAACAAAGGAAAAATTTATTTGATCATCCAAATTATTTATCTGTTTCAATCCCTCTTTTTTGTCCCGTTTACAAAGTTTTCATTACAAAAAAGATTTATTATTTTTTACATACAAGATTGCAAAAAGGCAAGCAAAATACAGACATACAGAAAAAAAGGTTTCGGATAAAATTCAATGAGATTCGTATTTGAAGTACCAAAAAAGATGAAAGGTCAAATCAAAGCAATAAAATAAAAACAAAATATTAAAATTTTTTAAGGAGTTTAATGATTTAAAGTTGTGGTAGTGGCACCAGTTGTGGCTTGGGTATGACTGACTTCACGAAGGGTAACTTTTTCATGTGCTCGGGCAGCAGCTTCTTGACCGGCAGCAGAGACAACGGTGGTTTGACGGATATCTCCTTCAGCATGGACATTGTATGGAGCTTCCCGAGAATTGGCAGCTGCTTCACGTTGAAGTTTTGCACCAGCTTCAATCATTTCTGCACCAGCTTCAGCAAGGAGTTCTTGACCGCGTTCTTGATTATTCAAAGCTTGGGCAGTTTTGGCATTAGCATGTTCGGCAACAATGCGAGCTTGGGCTTGTGCTCGTTCAGCTTCAGCGAAATCTTTGGCATTATTTCTTAAAGCGGCATCAGCTTGTTCACGAAGAAGTCGGGCATTTCGTTCATGATCAGAAACTTCGGTGTAATGAGCAGTTTCAGTTGTGTAGGTACTGCAGGTTGTGCCATTGCATGTTTCAGTATGCTTATGCTTGTCACTATTTCCAGTAACTTTATCAGCAAGTTTATTCATACCTTCTTTGATATCTTGGACACCTTCTTTGACCCCTTGTTTGATGGAGTGAAGAACGCCACTTGCCTAAATTCAAAAAATCATGTTAATTGAAATATATAAAAATAATAATAAAATTCTTACCTTATCTTTTACATCTTCTTTGGTCATATCAGATCCAGCCCCGGTGGTGGTGGTTTTTTCGTAATGGTAGGTTGATTGTTGTTGAGACATAATTGAAAATTTGAATTGAGAGAGGTTTTGTAGAAATACAATAGAGCTTTTTTAAGTTAAAAATTCAACTTGAAAATTTTGTCAAAATGGCTTCGCTTTTATATGCCTTTCTTGCATTTGGCACCGCCCATCTGTCTCTCTTTTTTTGCATGTCCATTAAGACCGCAAAAATAGAAGAGAGAGAGAATGCGGAAAACAACAATTTCGAAAGTTCCAGAGAAAGAGAGGAAGAAAAATAAATAAACAAAACAACATCTCCCGCCGGGGAAAGCCCCCCGCTTTTCTTTCAATCTGTCTTTTTTCATAAACAACAAAAAAACAGCAGCAGCGATTCCTCTTTTTTGAATGTGAAAAACAGGATTTTTGAAAAAAAGAAAGAAAAACGTAAACAACTAAAATTTTAAAAGGAATCTCAAAAATCGCTTTTGACCCTTTGTTTTTTTTTTGTAGTTATTGAAAGATTTTGAGAGGATATGATTTTTGAAAGATTAAAATTAAAAAAATATGCATCATTTAATTTATGATTTTTTAATTTGTTTTTTCTTTCTAAGGCTTTCAGACTTTTTGTGTCAGAGAAAAGAGATACTTCCCTGTATATTTTTAAACAAACAAAAAGTTTAAAAAACATTGATTTGCATTTTTTTTCAATCTCACGTACATCATGAAAATGTGCGAAAAACTCAATTATTTTGTCTCTCTCTCTCTGTTTTTTTTTCATCGCTTCAAAAAGCATTATTTATGAATTATTTGATGGTCTTTGATGTACTATTTTATTTTAGACAAAAAAATGCATCGTAAAGTTTAAACTTAAATAAACACTAACACACTTGTAACAAAACAAAAAATTTGACAGATGACATTGTTATTTTTTATTGTTTAATGACAGGCTTTTGAAGGGTTCAAATGTTAGATTAAACAAAAGAAGAGGATTAAAAATCACAGATGATAAGATAAACTTTGATTTTGATAAACTGCGTGGTTTTATTTATTAGAAGAAAGCATTGTTTTTGATTTGATTTGATTGAAGAAAATGAAATTGCCTGAATAAAAAAATGCCATAAAAAAGTTGGAACGCGACAATTTTTAAAATAGTTTTTAGAATTTTTTAAAGGGATGTTGACAAATATTCGATACAAAATCAAAAACGTAATCAACCGATTTTGCAATATGCTTCACTTTTTAAAAATTTCGGTTACTGCTTTAACATCTTCGACGTTCAAAAATATTCAAATAAATGATCAAAAATAATGTTTTCTTGAATTTAATTGTTATAAATAAGCACTAAAATATTAGATAATTTATAAAAAATTCTGTTACTTTAATCTATTATTATTATTATTATTATTTGTGTTTTGCATCTTGATCATATTCTAATTTTATCTGCTTATTTTTGTTATTTTTTATGCATTTGTTTGTGCCATATTTTTCATGTTCCTTTGAAAGCTTTTTCCCTTTTAACTCAAAGCAAGTAAAAACATGAGTATTTTAAAAAGATTAAAAAACACAAGTTTTTTAGTAAACAAGTAAATGGCTTTTTTTGAACCGTTCTGGGATCTTCTTGCAAGAAGATTAAGCTAAACAACTAAAGCCATTTTGGATGAATTTATGTTTTGCCCCAAGGCATCAAAGATAAATGACCTTTTTTTGCAAAAAATACAAGATTGGCTTCTTAGAAATTTTTAGTTCCCCTTTCTTTGTTTCTTTTTTTGTTTCTTTTTTTGTTGTTTCCAAGTGCAAGCTTATTTTCTTTAACATTTTTTTCTGTTGTTTGATTCTTTAAAAATTCAAAGGAAAATTTCTTTAAGAACTTTTATTTACAAAAAGTGAAAAATTAAAGCGACAAAAAAATTACTAAAATAAATAAATACAGTAGATACAATTATTACAGTACAGTAGGAAAGAAAGATACACATATTTTAAAAGAAAAGGAATTTAAAGAAAATGTATTATGAGATGAGAACCCTTTTTTTGGGAATATTGCCGCCGTTTTTTGAAAGCATTGGGATTGTTTAACGAGCAGCAGAGTATCGAACATCCCGGACAACTGTGGCATCATGAGCCAATGCAGCAGCTTGTTGTCCAGCAGCATCAACACAAGTTGCTTGACGAACTTCACCCTTTCGATGTACATTATATGGGGCTTGATGGATATCAGTTGCAGCTTCACGTTGCATCTTTGCACCAGCTTCAATCAATTCTGCACCAGCTTCAGCAAGAAGTTCTTGACCTTTGGCTTGCTTGTTCAAAGCTTTTTCAGTTTTGTGATTGGCTTTTTCAGCAACCTTGTCGGCCTTTTCTTGGGCTTTTTGTGCCTTCTTGAAATCTTTATGGGTGTCATCTAAGACATCATCGGCCTTCTTTTCAAGTTTTTTGGCTTCTTTGATGTGATCCTTTGGAGTTGGTTCAGATTTTCCAGTGATGGTTTCAACAACATCTTTAACACCTTCTTTGATGTCATGAAGGAGGCCATGCTTTTCTTTTTCATGTTCAAGATGAAGGGGACCAGTGGAGACAACACCTTCAGGACCAACGGTGGTCTTGATAGCAGTACGTTGATAAGTAGTATTGTTCATTTTGTCGTATACTTGAAACAAATAAATCTCTGAAAAAAAGAGGAAAACTATTAAAAATTTGTTTTTTATGAATCTTTAAAAGTATTATAAAACACGAAAGAAAACAATGGCAACGGTCAAAAAAGAGAACAAAGTATTCCTTTTCAAAGTTCAGAGAGGATTCTACAATTCAGATTCAGAATGAAGTTTTTTGAGGGAAAAGCAGAAGAAGTCGACGATGTTCCGAGGCTTTCCGTTCATCTCTTTTTATACTTAAGCAAACACCGCCCATTTTTTCTGAAAATCAACAACCATTGCGGTCGGCGAAAACAAAAATTTCGCAAGACCGAAGAAAAAAGCAATGTTTTATGAAAAAAAAAATATTTCGCGAAAAATAGTACTCTGCTTTTTGAGGGACATATTTTTGTCCCTTGACAAAAAAAGGAAAACAATTTTTTTATTTATTTCTGAAAACAACAACTAAAAAAATACAAGAAAGAGGGAAAAGAAAAGAGAAAGAGAGAAGACAGAGGAGAAAGTAGAAAAACAGTGATTCAAGCTTTTAAGTCTACGTTCTTTTTTAATGAAACATGTTTTAAGATTTCGATTGTTTTTTTACGATTTTTGTTTATTGAAAATAAAATAATTTTAAAATGCATAAACAAGTTCTTTGAGGTTGAATTTTATTTCTCAAAAACATGCACTTGAAGATATCTTGTAAACAAATAATCTAAAAATGGCACAAAAATACGAATAAGAAAAGGGCATAACTATTTGTTACAGTATCATTTTCAATCACACTCATGGCTCATTTTAACGTTTTGCATAAAATTTGATTACCCTCGTTTTCATGGATTTTTTTATAGTAAAATTTTAACAATCAAGTGAAATAAATTTTTCAAATTTATTTCACTTGATTGGTTAGTTATGTACGGATTGTAGAATCTATTTGGCGTACTGTAATGATCTTGTTGTTTGCTAAATAACGGCAGCAGATAATAAATACCAGAAATCGTCAACATTTTGAAAATTTAATTACCCATAAACAATGCAAAACAATGGCTGTCAAAAAATGAAGATTAAACTTGCTGTTTTCAAAATATTGTTTTTCAACTTTTGAAGTTTTAACAATGTTTTTGATGTTTACTTTTTGTTCAGTTGTAAAAAAAATATACTACAACAACTTTAAGCAATTATGTGACAGTCATATTTGGAAATAAAATTTTTTCCTTCCACGTGTTTTATTGTTTCAAACAAATGTTTTTTGCGTTCTTCTTTTTGTTTACATTAACCATTTTCTATCTTTTTTTCAACTTTTGAAAATTGTTGTTCGCATTAAAATAAACTTTTGCATTTGAACCCAAAGGAAATTGCATAAACGTGACAATTGTTTGAAAAAACCTATCAAACATTTTTTTTATTATCGATGAAGATACAAAGTTTGTTGATGGATGGATGGAAAAAAAGAGTGACCGCTCATTGATGCTTTCCCTGAGTCTTTCCTGCACTTGGGTCTCCTCATTCCTATTTTTTGCTGCCTTATTGTCTTTTTTACTTTTCTTTTCCAGAAGGAACCTTGATGTTTGGTCGATTTCGATAGCACCACAACGAAGACAAAAAGGACGTAAACAACAAATAACCAAAAAAAGAAGAAAAAGAAAAAAGCTGTTGTGTGTTGTTTACTGCCCGCAAACAACAAAAACAAGGAGAATTTGAATTCAGACAGGCAAAGTTCAGTTTTTTAAGCAACAAAAAATGCCCCAAAGAAAAAAAGAAAGGGATCTAAAAATGCCAAAAAAAGGAAGTATATTCAAGTTCATTTCTTTCAAAAAATGTGGTTTTTGAGCATTATAATAAATTATTAACCAAATAAAGCGAACAACAACCTGAGTAAATATTTATTGGTGAGAAATGAAATGAAATCCACCTTTTATTATTTCTTAGGTAGCAATTCTAAACACTGTAACAACGTTAAAATACTGTAATGAAAAAATTTTGAAATTCTTTGTAAAGTTTTGTTACAATAAGTTTTAATCAAACTTTTACGAACCAAGTTATCAGCAGGAAACACTCATTTATTTTGCTAAAATTACAATATCATTTTTACGTGTTTATTATTACAGCTGTAAAAATTTGAACAATCATAAAAAGAAAAGCACTGAAATAAAAAATGATTCAGCATTTGTTTGTTTCATACGAAATTTCTAGAATTTCAAAAAAATGAATTTTTGTTTGTTCATTTGTTGTTGTTGTTTTTTTTCTTGCTTATCGGTGCCATCTTTTTTTACTCATCATCTTCTTTGGAGTCGTCGTCATCTTTGTCTATTGCCTTCTTTTACCCCATATATTTTTATTTTTTTCTTCTGTATTTCTTTTTTTGCTGAGTCAGAAATAACACACATACACGAGGAGAAAATGAAAGAAGAAGAAGAAAAAAAGACACGCAGTCAAAGAAGAAGAAGAAAAACAACAATTTTTTTTCTGGATGACCAAAAATCGCGTCTTTCCTCCTTCTGCCTCTTGTTTACCCCTGCTTTCTCCCTTCTTTTTTCTTTCTCATTTTTGATGCACTGAAACGAAATATACGAAAGTTGTTGTTTATGAGTGATTTTTCCCCCTTTTCTCTTGCTTGTTTCTCTTCAAAAAAGGAGGAGTTTCGTGCAAAAAATTTTCAGAAGATTTTTGTATATAAGCGATTTCCTCAAACGCTAAAAAACATTGAATCAAAAAAGCTGAAAAAGTTTTTTAATAATAACGATTGCTTTTATTTTTAACGTTGACTTCCTTATTATTTATTTGTTTGCTTAGTGTTTACAACAGCCATTTAAATTGTTCATTTCTTTTCCAGATTAAATTTTTATCAATCACTTAACTACTAAAACTATCAATCAATCATGAATCCAAACAATACCACATCTGTTGTTCGTGAAGCTCAGTATCATGAATCCTCAACTGGACATGTCCCAGTTGGAGCACCTGGAGTCACTGTTGTTGAAGAAAAGAAAAAGGGTGGAATCCTTCATGACATCAAGGAAGGAGTCAAGGATCTCTTTGGAGCTGGTGAAAAGAGTGACAAACATAAGCATACCGAAACCTGCAATGGCACCACCTGCAGCACTTGGACCACCGAAACTGCCCATTACACTGAAGTCTCCGATCATGAACGAAATGCCCGACTTCTCAGAGAACAAGCTGAAGCTGCTTTAAAGAATAATGAAAAGGAATTCGTTGAAGCCCAACGTGCCCAAGCCCAAGCTCGCATTGTTGCCGAACATGCTAATGCCAAAACTGCCCAAGCTTTAAATAATCAAGAACGTGGTCAAGAACTCCTTGCTGAAGCTGGTGCAGAAATGATTGAAGCTGGTGCAAAACTTCAACGTGAAGCTGCTGCTCATTCCCGTGAAGCTCCATACAATGTTCATGCTGAAGGTGAAGTCCGACAAACTACTTGTGTTTCATCAGCTGGACAAGAAGCTGCTGCCCGCTCTCATGAAAAGGTAAAAATTTGCATAATATCTTAAAGCAAACAAAATCTTATATTGTATTCAATTTTTAGGTAACTGTTCGAGAAGTAAGCCATACCCAAGCCACCACCACTAATGCTGCTTCAGCCGTTAATGCTGTTCATGGATCATCAGCTTTGTAAAAGCAAACCCTTTAATGATCTACAGTATTAAAAAATCTTCAAATAAAATTTACCTACCAAAATGTGTAATCTTCTTTTCCCTCACTTCATTTATCCCCAATTATTAATTATTTTTTGTAAATAAATTTGTCATTTTTCCATCATTATGCAATTTATATTATAAATAAATCTGTCTTTTTTAAAAAATACTTTTGTTTTTTGATCACAAACGATTATCTTTAAAAAAAAAAAAAGCAAAAGCAAATAAACGAAAAGATTGGGTGCAATAAAATAAAAACTTTGCAGCATACAAAAACACACGTGTTTGAAAAACGGGAAAATAAACAAAGCATTGTTTTTGGAAAAAAGTAAAAAAATCGAAACAATTTTGTCGACAACACAAAAAACTGCAACATATAAAACTGTTGCAAAAATATTTAAATTTAGATGAAATACCGTTTTTATGACAAAGATTTGCGAAAACTGCTCCAAAAACACTATTCAAAAATGCTCAAAAATGAATTCCAAAACTCAAACCATGTTTTTCTTGAATCAGTTGTTTAAAACCTTTTTAAGTTCGATTTTCCCTAAAAATTCTCAGCACTGTATTTCTGCAAATTTTTTAGTGTTCCTTAAAGGAAAATATTTCTCGAGTATTGCTCAAGGGCATCTTTTCCATCCCCTAAAAATCAGTTGAATAAAAACCTTGATTTTACATTCTCAAAAAATAAACTAATAACCATTTTAACCAATTTTTTATATTTGCAAGATTTGTTTTTGCTGCATTTTGTTGGAATGGCTGAAAACGAAAATAACTTGTTTAAGCCGGTTCGTTAAAATAATTCGCAATGTTTAACTTTAAAAAAATTGTTTTTCAGAATAATCAAAATATTGAACTAATTTTCTTTGACAGTGATCGAAATCTTAAACATGAAAATCAGTGTAAAATTTCACTTAATTTTTTGAATAAAGTTTTGGTTGTCAAAACAAAGAATTCTTCAATAACAGCTTCGTATAAATGGAAATTTGTACCAAAAAACGTAAACTTTTTTTTGTCGTTTATCCTGTTTTAAGAACAGCCTGTTTTAGAATATCTTATTTGTTTTTGCCAATGAAAATTGTCAAGATTTTGCTTTAATTTTTGATGGAAAAGAAGAATGTAAAAAAACTTGTAATCGTATTTGTGGTAACAAAGTAGGATTTAGCATTGAAAACTCAAAAAAGATAATAAAAATGTTCATTTGCAGAAAACAAAAAGTTCAATAACTCGAAAAATGTTGGAAAAACATTTTTTATTTCCAATTTTTAATGAAATTGTAAAAAGTGAAAATTCACCTTTGTCAAGAATTATTCAAAAATGGTTGGGGAATGATGAAAATCGAATGAAAGAAGAGTATTTGAGATTAATTAATGAAAAAATCGTTAAAGTCATTCCGAAAAAGTCAAAGAAGAATAGTCAACAAAAGTTAAACGTGTTTCTGAGACCAGCTGAATCAGCACAGAAAAATCATCCGGAGAAGGTATCTGAAAACAATGTTCCTGACCCTATTCCGTTAGGTTTATATATTTAGTTAAAAAATGATGTAAAGTTTTGTTTTCAGATTAAATATTTCTCGTAAGCGACCATATTCAGAAGTAAACGAAAACACTGAAAACGACTTGGTATCGAATATTAATGATGAAAACGAAGTTTTATTTTATGAGGAAGAAACAAATGAGTAAGTTTACCTTTTGAAAATGAAATAAATTCATTCAAAGGGGAATAATATTTACAGTAATATTTATTATAGGATACCGTGCAAAATACAAAAACTATTTTTCGCAATTGAACATACAGGAACTGTATCCCGAGAGAATTTTAAACCAGTTAATATAAAACAAAAAAATCGTCGAGGTTTAATAATTTTCGAAGAAGTTGAAAGAATTCATTGCCATGAATTTGGATGGAATCAAGCCACACAACTTTTTTATTGCATTGGGTGTCGGATTAAACAAAAAAATTACACCGCGAAGATGGATTTGGATGAAAGGGGTGAATTTTGTGTCAAAATTGAAGATAAGGAACATGATTGTACACCAAAATTATACCTCCCTGAAAATTATAATGAATTAAAAATTATCAAGAAACATGAATATGAATTATTGGAAAACTGTAATAACAAATGTGATAAATATCTCATTATTTTTGATGTAAATGATAAAAGTCAATGTCATGAATATCAATGGATTAAAACAAGCAAAAGATTTTCATGTCCAAACTGTTCTGCAATTGCAACAATTTGTTACAAGGATTCTGAGAAAGAATATGTAGAAGTGAATTCACAAAATTCCTGCAAAATGATGGAATATAATCCTGAAAAATATTTTGAATATAATCACTTTGTTATTCCTCCAAATTTTGAAATTCAAACAAATATCAAAGATGGAAAAGAAACTTTAATTGTTTTTGATGAAAAAAATAGAAAATTATGCCATTATTATTTCAAATTGAAAAGTTCTTCTCCTCACTTGTTCACCTGTCGTGGATGTTACTTGAAGCGTGTAACAGTCGTTACTGCAAAAATTGTTCAAAATTTAGATGGTGAAGATTATGTAATTCTTTCAAATTCTGGGCATATTTGTTCAATGATTCCATACACTCCCAACATTCGACAGAAAGAAGTTATCCTTCGGGGATCTGAATTCAAATTTATGGAGAAAACAATAACAAATCAACCAAAATTATTCATTTTTGATAAAAATGATAAAAATTTATGTTATACATTTTCGAAATGGTGGAGTAATTTAACTAAAAACGAATACTTTTGTACGGCGTGTTCATATTTGCATAAAGAAAAAAAGATCCCGCAAACTTCAGATGGAGAAGAAAAATTTAATGGTCTCTTTAAGGTTCAACTTTGTCAAGATATCCCGGAGGGTGAATACTATGTTCGAACAATGGCTGAACAAAAGCATATTTGTAAGCCAAAAGAATTTAAACCAGAAAAATACGAAGTTGATAAAATTGTAAAAAGTCCTGATTTCTTTTTCTTTCAATTCAAAAAGAAATTGCATGCAGCATTTTATCATCCAACAAATTCAAAACTTTGTTATCAATATTCGTATTCAAAATCATCAAAATATTTTTCGTGTGTTCAATGTTTCAAAAATCATCACAAACATATTTCTGCAAAACTTTATAAAGACGAAAATGAAAATGAAATTTTTAAAATGAAACAACGAGAACATGATTGTACTTCCGTAAATGTTGAGAATTTGAAGAAATCTGGGATTAAAATTCTTAGAAAAAGTGGTTTGGATTTGAAGGAATTTAAAGCTAAAAGCAACATAAAAATCGATGACAACAAAATTGTTCAAATGCCCGATTTTGAGTTGCGAGATACCGTAACCCATCAAAATGGAAAATTGCTCACCTTCTCTGACAAAGAAGATAAAACTTTATGTTATGAATATTCATATTCGGAATCAAGGGATCGATATCTTTGTCATGAATGCAGACGGAAGGGTATTTGGGTAACAGCAAAATTGGACATCGATGAAGACGGAAACCCTTTTTTAATTTTGAACGAAAATAGTCATGAATGTAATCCTGTAAAATATGAAACTGGTCAAAAAGATGCCATAAATAAAACAACAAATTTTTTTATTTGCGAAAGAACTGAAAAAACCAAAACTCTAATTGTTTTTACATCAGAAGAAAAAGATTTGTGTTATATTTATCGTCAAAATAATGAAAATCTTTTTCATTGTTCGGCATGTTTAAAAGCGAAAAAGAAAACTTCTGCAAAGCTTTGTTCAGAAAAAAATGGAAAAGAATTTGTTCATTTGCTTAAAACTGATCATATATGTTCCCCTGAAAAGTATATCGATGAAGACAGTGATCCCAAAATTATTAATGAACCAAATTTTAAACTTTTATGCAATAAATCTGGCAAACCTGATTCAAAGCTTGTGATATTTGACAAAAATGGAAATGTTTATGACTATTTTTTGGTTAAGGAGAATATGTTCAAATGTAATGGATGTGCTATAAAAAAGAAGCAATTAACTGTAAAATTATGTCAAAAAGAAAATAGTAACGAAAAATATGTTCAACTTTCATCAACGGATCATGTTTGTGAACCTCGAAAATATGATCCTGAAAATTATAAAGAAAAAACAGTTTTATACAATAATTTCGTTCTTCAACCCACAAATTGCAGTAATCCAAAATTGATTATATTCGATGAAAATGATAAAAATTACGGTTATAAATTCAGTTTTCAAAAATACTGTAATACATTTATTTGTAACGGATGTAAATCTCGACCTGTTCGGGTCAAACTTAACATCAATGAAGAAATCGGAAAAGAATACATCGAAATTACACATAAACATTCCTGTCAAATGTTGAATTTCAATAAAAAAGAGGTTAGAATTGTTGATAATTTTGAATTCACAAAAAAAATTAATGGAAAGAAATTACTCATCATAAATCATCCGACCAAAAATGGAAGGAATTATAAATTTTCATTTGATGAAAAGATGAAGGCATATTCTTGTGTAAAATGTAAAAAACAAAAGGTTACAGCTGTTTTTTGCAAAGACAAAAATGAAAAAGAATTTATATTTTTGAATAATACTCATAATTGTATGCCATTTCACAAAGCTTTTCTTTCATAAAATTTTTGATTTTTTTAAAATTACTTTTTATCACCCTTTTGCAATGTCCATAATAAAACAATTTTAAATCGAAAAATTTATTTGTTATCAAATTTTTGATCCTTAATAAGTTTTGGTAGTTTTTCTTGAACACAATTAGTGGTATCTTATTTCTATAGAACCGTAATACTTTATAGCGATAGGGCGATGATAAGGACAATATTTTCTTATTTTTGTTAATTGGCAGTCATCTTTTTAAAGTATTTTTGTCTTTCTATTTTTGGCATATGTTTTTTATCATTTAAAAATACATTGACAGAATCACTTTTGATCAATTAACAACAAAAGTTTAAAAAAAGTAAAGCTTTGTTTATTGTATTTACAAGTTAAAAACACGTTTTTTAAAATATCATAAAATGCAATAAAAATATGATAATTATATTTGTTATTAATAAAAAGTTTTCCAAAGTGTACATGCCTAAAATTCTTTTATGGATTACTGTAATTTACTTTTATAGAAAATTTTACCAAATTATGTCCAAGATTAGTGAAGGAATTCGGACGAGCAGGTTGTTGTTGAAGTTTGCAATCAATAAAGTCATCCTTTTGTGGAGATCGATGTGAATGGGTTCGTGCACTATGATGATGCCGAATTGAACGTCTTTCATGTGCCGATCGACGGGGTTTATCCAACGATCGAGCGGTATCCCCGGGATTATTCTGTTCAAGGGACATTGAATGCATGTATCCTTCAAGCCAAGATTTTCTTCTTCCCCTCTGGGCAGTCACAATCCCAGATTCATCAGAAAGTTCAGAGCCATTTCCAATTAAAATTGACATATCTGATTCACATGAAGATTTTGATTGATTTGATTCTCGCCTTCCCCGATCTTCAAGTCGTCCATCTGCTGAAAGGAAAGACATCTTTCGAGAATCTCCAGAAAATGATGGCCGTGCTGCAGTTACCAAAAGTCTTGGAAGATGTGATGAGGACATTGAAACCCTTCGATTATAAAGTCTTCCAGAATCATTTCGTTTCAAACCAGCATCATCATTTTCATATCGAATTTGTTCAACGATATCTAGAAGGATTCGAATTGAACTCAAAACATCATCAAAATGTGCCGAAGTCATTTCAGGCAAGGCCAATCCAAGGATTAACGGATTTAAAAGATGATGAGTTATAACCAAAGGATCCGTTAAACGGCTAACATCTGTATGCAAAATTCGTTGAACGAGGCCTTTAATTAATTTAAAAAACATAAATTCTATTGTTGAACAAAGAATACTTACGAGATTTTGAATGAACAATTGATGGATGTAAACTATTGCATACAGATGATACAGTAAGAAGATATTGTAAAGTTGCAGCATCACATCGATCACTTAAATGTGCAACTGCAACAAGAAGTTCAACTTGTCGTTGAATATTATCTTGAAAATATTTTTCCATTGTTAAAAGTAGCGGAATAAGTTTTGATCGAACAAATCCAAGGGACATGTAATCAACTGAATATGGAATTATTCGAAGTGCTGTTTGCTGTAATTTTATACGCTTTATTATTTTGGATACTGTAGAATAAATGAGAACATACTTTAAGTTTATTACTGCTTCCATTTAAGGTTGAAAGTAATAAAGCATAACATCGATCTTCAACTTCTTCATCATTTAATCGACGAAATATCACTGGTAAATTATCAAGTAACAATGCAGTGAGCTAAAATACAAAAAAAAAGATTATATGTACCCAGACATATGAAGATGTTTACCTCTTCATTATTGATAGTTGTATTTGCAGTTATTCGACGAAACCATGCTCGAAGTTTGTAAATATTATGTGATTCACAATTATTTAACATGTAAGTAAGGGGTCGTAAAATTGCAGAATAAAGTTCAACATATTCTGTTAAATTTTCATTGAATCTTTGCAAAATTCGATTAAACCATAGTTGCTCTGGAATCATTGGTAGAGCAGAATAAAGAGTTTGGGAAATAAATGAGATTTTATGTTCTTCAACAAATTCTTGACTAATATCATCAAGTTGTCGAAGAACCGTTAAAGTTGGATCATCAAAATGTTTTATCTAAAATAATACTAATGGATACTGTATGTGTCACTACAGTATGAAACATACTAAAGCTAAAAATTGTACAGCTGGACGATTTTTTACATCTAAACTGACAACTTTTGCAATGCATTCTGAAAGATTTTGTCCAAGTTCATCGGTAATCAGGGATAAAGCAGCATCAAGTTGATTAATAATAATATTATAGCTTTCAAGATTATTGTTTGCATCGATCAATCTCTTTCCACCAGAATAAATCCAACATATCAAAACCCCAAGGGAAAAAACATCTGCCGCATTTGTCACCTGAGGCTGATTGGAAGAACTTAAATATTCTGGGGCAAGGAAATCAAGTTCTGGTTGAAGTTCTTTTGGTAACTTTTTGGTCCAAGGATAGCATGGGAATGAATTCTGAAATTTTCGAAGGCATGTTTAGAACAATATTCAAGAAAGATTTGCATACCGGATGTTTAACAGTTCCTTGAACGGCAAATTGAAAACCTCCAATTTTCCAAAGTTTTGTTGAAGTCACAAAAATTGAAGTTGGGGTTAAATTTCCGTGTAATATTTTTGCACTATTATGAAGATAACTCAAACCATCAATAATTTGTAAAACTCCAAGCTTCATTTCAAGTTTGTCCATTCCTTCATCAACAACAATTTGATCAAGGGTTCCATGAACGCATTCTGATGCAAAACAAATACAATCCCTAAATTTAAAATACAGAATTTAGGGAATAATAATTTAAATTATTTTTACTTGTTTTCTTCAACATTATTCAGGATTCTTAAGATTCGAGGATGCACAACAGCTGCAAGTTGTGAAACATCGTATCGGAGAAGATCAATCAAGGATAATCGATTTCTGCCAATCCTGGATGGAGCTTTGATATTTCGCTTCTTTTCGAAAATCAAAACAGATGCATCCTAAAAAAATTAATATTTTTCACTTTATCAGTTACCAATTAAGTTCGTAAAATGGGTACAGTACTCCCTTGTGTTTTTATCACTATCAATTTAGTTTTATTTCAATAATTTTAAAATTAACGAAAAATTACCACTTTTCCAATATGACTATTTGCATCAAAAAGCATCCAATGTTGTCCAGCGATGCCACGATTCCTTAAATTACAGTAATATTTTTCCAAAGGGATTGTCGTTTCTGCGATATCCGGGACATCCTTTGTCGGCAGGCAATGTTCTTTTGCATGTGCCAAATTTGTCAGGGATGAAACAGACAGGGATGTACTTCCCCCAGAAGAAGATGAAATTCGATTTGTTGTTGAAACATACGGTCTATCTGGGATTGAATTCTTTGAAGATCTCCGAAATGCCGCAATCTTTGCTGCAGAAGATTGAAGGGATTCTGATCGAATTGGTCGGGGAGATGAAGATTTTACAAAATTCATTTTTAACATTTTTCAATTAATTAATCTTTTTTCTGACGACTTTTTCTTGAAGCAACCGCTTTCTTTTTTATCTTTGAAAATGAAATAAAAGCATTTCTTGAAATATATCTTTGATGCAGTCAGTCAAGGGTGGGCAAATAATGTATGAGTAAAGGTGAAGAGAAAAAAGTGCAAACAGGTAAACTGAAAAAAAAGTAATTTTTTAGGGTTAATTTCTTTCTTGATGGTTTTCTTTACGCTTAAAAACATCTGTCTCGAGACATTGTCGAAGTGAAAATATTTAATGAAATTTCATTAGTCAAAAAAGAAATTCAAAGGACACAAAAAAGGAGAAAAGGAATCATGATGAAAAAATTGGAGGGAAGGGGGACAACATTAATAAATTCATCAATGATGTACATGAACATGAAAAGGCAAGACAAGACGACGACCGATGACATTTGCAAAAAATGTCTGAGCTTCAATATTTTTGCAGCTTTTCATTTAATATAAACTACGAACCAAAAAGAATTAGATTTAAATTAAGAAAACCTGTGACGAAATAATTTATTAAAAAAACAATATTCAATGAAGCAAAAAAATTTAAAGATATCAGAAATAATATCAAATTAATTGAAATCTGTGGCATTTTTATAGAGTATACGGTAGACAAAGAAAAGTACAAAAAAAGGTTATCAAATTATCAGTGATAATTTGTTTTTTCTATTTTTTGTGTGTTACATCCGATGCCTTAAAATAACAACAATAAAGCTTATAATTCAGTATGACAGGATATGATGTTGAATAACAAATAAAATAAATATGTAAAAAAAGCCTTAAGGTTTGTACTTCTTTTCTTTTTCAATGTTGATCCAAAACAAATAACATAACACAAACACGGCACGAAAAGTTAATATTGGAACACAAAAGCCATACATCTTTTGTTTGCACATTCAATTAAACTTTTAAAATAATGCCGCAAAAAGTGAACCCAAAAATCACAAGTCAAAGTAACTCTTAAAAATTTGAATGTGACAAATTTGGAAAACATGACAATAAAAAATGCCAGACGACTTACAAAAATCCGGATATATCTTTTATTTTGGCATCATCTTTTTTTAAATCCAACGTTTTCTTATCTCTTTCATTTCTCACTTTTTTTCACACAAACTCTTTCCCCAAATGAAAAGTTAATAGTTCACAGGAAGAACGTTTCTCTTTTAAAAAAAACTCATTTGTCACATATTTATTTTTCTTTATCGCTGTTTTTTATTTCTGATGCCATCGTTTTTTGGCAGTCGCCGCTGGAAAAAAAAATTGCCACAAGCTTCTATGTTTTTTTATTTTATTTCAATGTCGCGCATTCTTATTTTTTTTCCAAGTAAAGCTCATATATTTTATTTTATATATATATTTTTTGCCCCTTAGTTTAATTTACCAAAGATCGAAAGGGAGCAACATTCTCTTTCTCTTTTTTTATTATTTTAAATGAAGCAAGCGCAAAACTGAAGCTTAAGGCTTGAAGATAGCTGTCGTCCATTTTATTAACAGAAGCAGAAATAAAAAAGGCAGTAAAAAAGTGCTCATGGTTTTTTTTTGAGTTTTTTAAAGAAAAAATGCCAAAAAAATTGAAAGTGGGAAAAGAATTTGAAATACGATATTTATCTATCTTTGAATAATCATAAGATTTTCTTCAAGATTTTCTTTAGAAGAAGATTTCAAAAAAATAGGGGGCACGTGGGGGGAATTGAAAAATGTCCGGTTGCAAAAATTTCTGTCAAAGTTTTGAAAAAGTTGGTGATACTTTTAAGAAATGTTTTTGACCACTTTTTTGGTAAATAATGAAAACACAATTACTCATTTACATATTACAACCTACAAGACATACCTAAAAATAATCAGAAAAAGTTGGACAAAAGATAATTTTTATTTACAAAAAGTAAAAAAATTAGAACAGAAGTTTCAAGAACACACGGAAGTAAGATTTATTTATTAAAAAGTTTGGGGTAAGAAAATTTTAAAAAAATGGCAACACACACATGTGAGTGTGTGTTAATTGAAAAATAAAAAACTTTAAATAATAGAAAAGGCAAAGTTAATTACTCCATTAACGACCAACGTTGCCGTCGCCGGCAACGACGACAATGGCAACATAAAAAAGTTAAATTTTGAATGAAAAATGATATTTATTTTTTTGCCATCATCAAGGTTGGTTGTTTTTCTAAAAAAAAGTGACTGAATAAGTGAGGGTGGAAGAAGAAATTGAAAAAACAGTGAAAGTTTTTCATCAACATCATCAAAGTCGCTTCAGGCAATGAAAAAAATACTCTAAAATAGAAGTAACTTTTTTGGCAAAGTTTTGAGTATTTTTTTTATATTCCAGGAACATGAAAGAATGAAAAAAATGCGGAAAGAGACATTCTTTCATTCAATGTCTCCCTCCCTGCTTCCATAATAAAATGATTACAATTTTTTCTCTTTTTTCCTTCTTTAATTTTGATAATGTAATTTATTAAAAAATAATAAGTTTTTTTCTCCTTTCAAAATTACATCAAAAATGATTACCGTATGTTTCCGTCATCATCATTTTAATCAAGTTTTAACAAACTTTTTTTTGAGACTTTTTGAATCAAGAAAGAAAAAGAAAGACATAAAAAATTTCAAAACAAAAAAGTTTTTGAATTTTTTGGATGACCATGAAAAGAGATGATGGCAAATTGAAAGCAATGATGAAGGGGGGAACCGTTAAAAACATTGAAGGGGGCATCATAGTTAACTCTACTTACTTACTTGTTTCGTTAGTTTTTTGAGGAAGGGGAGATAAAATATAGTTAGTTGAATGGTAGTAAGTGAATGAGTGGTGGTAAAAAAATGAGAGACAAAAACGACGACATCGAAAACGAAGACTAATCGTGAATAATGAATGAGACTTTTTTTGCAGTATTTTTTTTGAAGGCGGCAACGATGGTGAAGAAGACACGCGCGCCCCTTTCACGCTGTTACTACTGCCTTCATCTTCTTCTTTTTTTGCTTTTGCTACTTGCAATGATGCATCTTATTTTTTCAACCTAATTTTCAAAAGCCTCCCATTTTTATTATCTTTTTTTAATTTTTTTAGCAAAAAGAAGGAGAGAGAGAAAATGACAACAATTAAAATAATATCATCATCATCAACAACAACATCATTGCTAGCTGGTCCTGTTGCTGCTGCTGCTAAAAACATTCCCCCTCCATCATGGCTTAAATTAAACTTTAACCTTTCAGAAAAGAAAGAAAATTAGAAAGTGAATAATATTGTAATGAGAAGAAAATGAACAAAAATGGGATATTAGATGTCAGTAAAGAAAAAAAACAGGATAAAATGAAAACAATAAAACAGAAGATTACGGTATTTGATGACTCGAGCAAAAACATTTCCAAGTATAAAACTTTTGAGAAAATTTTGGGTAATTTTTAAATAAAAAACTTTCGACAGTAGTTTAAAAAGTAAAACACCTGTCAAATTTAAAGGTAAAAAAGTTAAGAAGTTTAATACATTTTCTTTATTAAATAAAATATTTATGAGAAATTTTATTTGAAAAATATTGAAAACGGGAGAAACAAAAACTATTTAATTTTACGGCTTTTTGAAGAAGAAAAAAAAAACAGATGACAGAAACAAAATATCCCCCTTGAGTTTTATTTCATTTGGGGATTAACAAAAGTGTAAATTTTGTAAGAGCAAAACCGTTTTTTTAAATAAATCAATCAAAAAAGATTTTTGCAAAAATATATTTCAAAGTTTGTATTTTTGGAGGAAAAGTTTAAACATTCAAACACAAAATTTTGAAATGTCAAAACTTTCAAAGAAAACCTATGTAGTAATATTTTTATACTAATTTTATAAAATATTACGACACCAACAATACAAAAAAGTTTGATATTTTTGGAAAAACAGAAAAAATACAATTTTCTAAAAAAAGAGTTAAAACAAACTTTAAAAAATGCGTAAAAAATAATGCAAAGAAAAAAATGATGTAAAAATTCATACGTAAAAAATATGGAAAGATTGCAAACAATTGCATGTGATTGCTTATTTACGTTCTTGAAGAAGAAAGAAATCCACAAAAATAAAGTTTTTGTATTAAAAATAGCTTAAAAAAGAAGTATTTTAATTAGAAATATAGAAAAAGCAGTAGTTATTTATACTTAAAAGCGAAAACAAAAATTGATGCTTTTTAAAAAATCCTTGAAGCTTGAAGGAGGCTTAAAAAGTGTGAGTTTTTAAATTAAAACACACGCAAAATAGCTTTAATTACTCGGTCTCACGGTATCATAAAAAAGTAAAATAAAAGAATAAAAGTGAGAAAAATAATAATAATAGAAATAATGAAAAATTGTTTCAACTTGGAAAATTTTCTTTGTTACGGATGACGATATTGGCTTTAAAGATTTTTAAAAAATACTATAAGTGATGAAAAATGAAACTTTTGGGCTCTAAAAAGTTTAATTTTTTGTAGTAATGAAAAAAATTGAGGGATTTTATGAAACTATAAAGAGCCTATTTAAATGCTTTCAAAATGTTTTTAAACAAAAATAATACGATTTATTTATTTATTTTCTGAGTCAGATTTACGTCTGAAAAAAATTTCGTTCATTTCTAAATATTAAAGCTTTAAAAATTAAAAGTATTAAAATTTCAAAGCATGTTTTGATAATTGTTTTTGTCGGGAGATATGACGATTTTAGAAAAAAAAATAGGTTTTTGTCACAAAAAGTTTTGCTTTTCATTTTGTGTTATTAATTTTTGTTTAAAAAAACATGGTAAAATTAAATTTACAAATATCACAAAAATTAATTCGGCTGTAGTTTGAAATAGTCACAAGACAATATCAGTAATTGCAAAAAGCGTGCCACCTTTTCAACATAAAAAAACATTTGCAACAAAAACTACTCGAAAACACTTTTTTCTTGTTTGATTCCCCGAGGGAGTCATGAAACAGGAAATATCCGTCTTCGAAAGTATGCACTTTCAAAATATTTTGGCCCAAAAAATGTGAAAAATATAATAGCTGGAAAGAAATGGCAGGGTTAAAACTCCATTATTTTTTACCTCATAAAACTTTAAAAAAGGTACTGTTTTTCAATAAAAAATAATGGTTTTTGCATAAATTTATTTTTTCAGAAAAGGCAATTGGGTAGAAACTAATCTTTGGAAAAGACCAAAAACAAAGCAATTTCAGTTTCATTTAAAAATATTGAAAGGCCCTTATTAATACTGTTGCAACCGAAAAACGACAAATGCAAAAGTGTAAGAAAGTCAAGTTTAGCAGAAACTTAAAAATCAGAGTTTTATTTTTAGAAAAAGAAAGCAGAAACATTTTTTGTGGCAACTTTAATTGGAATCGGAAACTGCGTCAAAAAAAAGTAAAAGAAATGGAAAAGGGAAAAGGGAGGGAAAAAAGTTATTGGGGTACTTTTCATTCCTATCTTTTTCAGGGTATTTTTTAGAAAAAAGAAAACCTTTAAAAAGCATACAAAGGCTTTCCTTCTTTTTTTTCTAAAACAAAATAAGAAACGTAATAATTATTTCAACAGAAAAAAAGCTAATTAAACCAATCTGAGTTTATTATGGCCTAAAACTTTTTTTATTGCCTGAAGGAATTTGTAAAAAGATTGCAGTAAGAATAATGTGGAGGCGTTTTAATTTAAAAAATGGAACTATCAAGTTTGATAAATAATGATTAATACAAAAGTAATTTCACCAAAGAAATTATCAAAACACTTTTATTTTTACGTTAAAGAATAAGAATTTACACTGATAATGCTCAACAATAAATTACGGTAGCCCAAAAACAAGGAAATAAAGAAACACTTTAAAATAAATAAATAATTCGAATTTCAAAATATGATAAACAAACATTTGTAAAAAATTACGTAAAAAGGATTTTTGAAGAAAAATTGTACTTTTAAGCTCTTATTCTTAATTTTGCAAATATTCTTTAATTTTTGTTCATTAATATTTTTGCAAGCGTTTATGTGCAATAAATTTCAAGCATCTTCTTTTTCATTCGAAAATTTGTGTTTAAAATTGTAAAACACTTTTTAAAAATTACTGAATCCGATCAAAACATTTTTATCGATTTTTTCCGAAAAAGCATCTTCTTGTAATTTTTAAAGTTAAAAAAATAATCATTCTAAAACTATCATAAATTTAAAAAACAAAGTATAATATTTACACATTCAAAAAAATGCCACTTTTATTTCTTCTTTTATCATGTGGATTTTGTTTACGGTAAATGAATTTCATGCTTCAAAAGTGTAAAGTTTGTTTGCTTCAGTGATTTTAATACAACAACAGATTCAGCAATGAAATTGAACAAAAAAGAAACGTACTTGAACCATCTGAATTTTACATTTACGTTTTTCACGTGAAACATTTTTAAAAAAGTTATATACTATGCTCAATTTCATGCACATGTTCGAAGCAATTAAGAATTCTATTTTGAGCCATTTTACAACCACTTTTTAAAATAACAAAGAAACTAGTTTTAATAACAACACTTATTTTTATTTTAATAATCTTTTCTAAAACTCAACAAAAAACAACAATTTCAAACAGAACCAAACAATGCTTATTACTTTTAATGATCTTCTTCATCAGATGAAACTTCATTAGCTTTACGAGTTGCAAGAATACTTCTTTCCATAGGACGAATAATTCTGCCCGCGGGCGCAACAACTTCTGGACGAGTTAATACAGCAGTATGAGTTGTAGGATTCCAATCACGGCCAATCGGCTGCCGAATAAGTGCTTCATAATCTTCTGCTCGAGTAAATGGAAATGGAATTTCTCTTGGTTGTAATTTTTCGATTGGATTTTCAACATTTTCACGAATAATAACATGAGCCAATCTTCCATCTTTTCTTTTCGGTTTATCTTTTGGTTTTCGAGTCCTAAAAAAAGAATAGTATTACAGTAATAGAACAAAAAAAAGAACGTGTACATTTTTTGTTTTCTCTTTTCGGTCATCTCTTCCGTTCCAGGTCCAGTCCAAGAGCCCCATCCCATAAGTGTAATGTCAGCACTCTCTTCAATTGGATTTTCTTCGCCTTCAATTCGACGCTTCTTTTCTTCGAATTCATCAACAACTTCGTCATCAGCAAATGCTTCAGCAAGTAAATTATCATGTGAAATATCTGAAACAAGAATAGTAAATAAAAGGTTGCACTTTCAAAAAACAAACCTTGATTTTCTGCTTCTTCGAGATATGCTTCCATTGCTTGTGGGATTACGGTATTTGTGGCTGTTGTTGTCTGAAAAAAAATACGTTAAAAATAAATATAAAAGAAAGTAACATACTTGAAGGTATTTATGAAGATCAATATCATGGTCTTTTGGTTCTTCATCAGCAACTGAATGGTCTACCGCAGATTTCTTCTTTTTCTTTACTGGTCCAATATCTTCTGTTGGAGCTTTTTTTGACTTCTTTGGCTTTAAAGATTTATTCAATAACAAATCTTCAACTTCTTCAAAGAGATTCTTAATTTGAACTTCATTTAAGCTACCATTTGCATCGTCTTCATCAACAGTATTTTTATTTTTCTTCTTAGCAGCTAACTTTTTCTTCTTTTTCAAAACTTTCTTTTTTGGTACAGATTCTTCCATTTCTTCATCAACATCCTCAACTTCTTTTTGTTTTTCAACAATATTAGCTTGAGGCTTTTCTTTAATCAAATCATTCAACGAAGCATTAAAAGAATCATCCGGAACTTCAAAATCAGGGCCATTCCACTCACCTTCTTCTCGTAAAGCTTCAAAATGTTCTTCTGTGATTCTCATTTTATCTCTCAATGCAGCTTTCTTTGCTCGAAGTTTTGCGACGCTGTCTTTCAACCATGGATTATCATTTACACTTTCAATTTTTCTGCTGGCTTCATCTTCAGCTTCTCGTTTAGCCTCTTCAGCAGCCATTTTCATTCTTTCTTCCATTGTTAACTTTGCTTTTTCTTCAACCTCGGCGTCTTCTTCATCAGTTGAAGAAAAACCTTCTTCTAAATTTTTACCAAGTTTTGATTTTAATTCACGACCAAATCTCATATGTTCTGCAACCATCTTTTGAAGTTCAGGATTTCTTGAAGCATATTGTTTTAACGCTCGACTCCATTTATTTTGACCTCTGTGACGAAGAGTTGCTCGTTCCTAAAATTTTTGATAAGTTTCTATTGATAAATTCGATTTCAAACATACATAAGCTCGATCACTTTGAAGTTGTATAAGCTTTTCTTTCGCTGCTTCAGGATCTTTAACAAGAAGTTCTTCAAATTCTTTTATTTGATTTCTTCTTTCTTGACGTTTTTTAATTCGATGATACTGTTTACTTTTGATTTTAGCTTGTCGACGAAATTTAGCTTCTTGATAACTCATCAATCGACGGTTATTTTGCAATTCCTGACATTTGGCCCTCGCTTCTTTCAATGACATTGCTTTAATGATTTCTTTTTCAGCTTCAGTATACATGTCATCATTCTTTAAATTATGTTTAGAATTTCCAAGGACTTCTGCCATTTGACGTTCAAGTTCTGTACGAGGCTGAAAATTAACACAAATGTACTGTAGAAGAACAACAAAAAAATACATACAATAAAACCTTTGACCTTATCAGCAGCTCGTTCAACTCGTAATGCTTCTTTATCTTCTGGATTTAATGGATATGTAATTTGTTCAGCAATACGATTCTCAAATACAACTTCATTCCAAACTCTCAAGTCTTTCCTAAAAAAACAGTAATTAATAAGAAATAAGCATTGATTATTTGTTATTTCTGACTGACTAAAAACGTACTTTATTTCTCGATAGGCGACATTGCTTTCAATTCGACGTTTAGCTTGTCGATGTAAAGGTGCATCCAAAGTTTTGACCTTCTTTTTCTTCTGCCCAACTTTCAACTGCTTTTTTACTCCATCCAAATTTCTAAATAGAGAGCTTTATAATAGATTTAGAAATGTATAACAAAACTCACTTGGAAGATTGAATAGATTTAAGCAAATCTCCGACATCAACTTTCTTCAAAGCTCCGGATTTAACTTTTGTCTTCTTTTGTTCATCATCCCAATTAACTTTAGAAAAATCTACAGCATTATCTTCATAATCTGACATATTTGAAGTTTACAATATAATACTAATATCAAAAGAAAAGTTCAAATAATAAAACAAAAGCTTTTTCTTGCAAAAGTAATGAAAAGAAAAAAAATAGGAGTAAAATTTTTATAATAAAACTTATAATTTTGTTAATTCCATTTTGCCAACGCCTGTTCAAAACTTCTTCAACTTTTTCAAAGTACAAAATAGAAAAGCAGCTTGAACAACAATATTTCTCCAGTATTACTTCAAGTTTTAGAATATCTTTTGTATGTTTTTAGAAATTAGATTGTAAACTTGATACAATGATGAGTGAAACATCTGATGGAATTTCAAGTATACTTGATTTTGAAAAGCTACCACCAACAACTCTTTGGGTATTTTTTTTAAATTAAAAATATATTTAAACATATTTACATTTTTTAGTCAAAAAAAGAATTATGTAAAGAATTTGATCTTGAAAAATGTCCATTATTTATTGCTGCTCCAATGGTTCGATATTCAAAGTAAGTTTGTCAAGGAACCTTTTTTTATACTATTATGTATTACTTTGTATATTTTTTAGTTATCCATTTCGAAAAGTTGTAAAAGATTATGGAGCTGACATTTTATATACCCCAATGTTATATGCGAAGAATCTAGTGCAGAGTTATCGTAATCGATCTTTAAATTGGGGATGGAATCTTGGATCTGATTTTCCAATTTTACAACTTGCTGCAAGTAATGGTGAAGATTTTGCTGAAGCTGTTGAAATGGCACATTTGTAGGATTCTTTTAATTATTATCACCCACCTTTATTTCTTTGTTTTAGATGGACATCCGGTATTGACCTAAATTGTGGTTGCCCAAAAGCAAATGTTCGAAAACTCGGGTGTGGTTCAATTTTGCTCAAAACTCCTGAAAAAATTGCTGATATTATTCGGCAAGGCAAAAGTAGATTATCAACAAATGCATATCCATTTTCCGTGAAACTAAGAATTCTTGATTCTCCTGAGAAAACGGTGGAAATGTGTCGAATGGTTCGTTAGCTTTTCACTCGTTTTTACAAAAGTTACAGTATACTTTTTTAGTTGGAGAAAGCGGGTATTGATACAATTGCGTTGCATATTCGAACAACTGAAATGGGTGGAAGTGGTCCAACAAAACCTGAGATTGCAGCTCTTGTGAAATCAGCCGTTCAGATTCCTTTATATGTTAATGGTGGAGTTAGAAATCTTCGAGAAGTTTTTGAACTTGCTAAACAAACAAATGCTGATGGAATTATGGTTGCAAATGGACTTTTATATAATCCAGCATTATTTGCTGGTTACGACCATACTCCAATGAAAGCAGTGGATAATTTTGTTGATACTGCAATTTATGAAGGAATGTCTCAAGATATTTTTCATCAACATTTAATGTTTATGATGCGATTTATTTTGGGAAAACGAGAACGACAAAATTTCAATCATTGCTCATCACTGCCTCATATTCTGGACTTTTTACATAGATTAGGATTTGATCAAGGTGGAGACAAACGTCGACCACATCCATTTATATTGGATGATTGTTAAGTTTTTAAGCATTTTTATTTTTTGGAATTTTGTTAAATATTTAATAAACATTAAATAAACAATTTTAGTGTATTTTTTTGCACAAAGTAAATCTATTCTTTTTTAATATCTTCAAGGAATTTATCATGTCGACCCATACTTGCGATACCATTTGGATTACATTTTTCAATATGTTGAAGAGATTTGTCATCAATATTAACAACATTTCCGATGGAATTTTTGGCTTCATAAAATTTATACAATTCGCTTAATTCTTCAAGAGTAAACCAGTTTTCGATTTGTGCATTTGTATGAACGCGTTTAGATGTTGAAGACTTTACTATCTGACGTTTATAAATACATTCTTCCATGGTTCCTTCTGCAAGAAGTCGATAAACGTAAACTATTTTCTTTTGTCCTTCACGGCAAACTCTGAAAATTGCTGAAACAATATAAATGAGTTACAGTATGATTACTGTATATTTTACCTTGTTCGTCAACAGCTGGATTCCAATGGATATCAAATATTACCACTCGATTTGCTGCAGGAATATCAACACCTTGGCCATCTTTAAATATAAGAATTTTTTTTTTGAATAATTTTGCAAAAGAATTTTACCCGATTGTTTTGTTATAAGCAAAAGTCTCGCCCGTTCTTCTTCTGCAAATTTTTTTCGAAAGTTTTCTCTTTCAGATGAAGGCACATCACCATTTATTTTAAAATAATCCTTTTTTGCTTCCCAGCCCCATTCTGTTGGGAATTTTGGATTATGTCCATTAACAAACCATTTTTTATTTTTTCCCAAATAAACTAACAATTCTTCAATGTAATTTATAGCAATTTTGGATTGTGAAAAAATAAGCCTAAAAATGTTAAAGACTTTATCTTAAAGTTTTAAAAATTTATGAAATGTATGTGAATATGCACTTACAATTTATCTCCAACCATTTCACAATATTTTATTATTGCAAAAAGTACCTCAATTTTGTTACTCATTTTTGACTTGAATTTATCCTTGTCAGATATAATATTCTCAGTTGACCACCATTCTTAAATATTGGCAAAATTTTTATCTTGTTTCGCTTACTAATATTCTAACCTGTATTTTCATTCTTTTTTTCTGGATTTCGTATTAACAACCATGGATGGGTAATTAAATGACTAAAAATATGAAAATCGGCAATACAGTATTTTTTAGCTTTATTTCCTGTTTTTGGATCCTCTCTCTCGA
This sequence comes from Panagrolaimus sp. LJ2414, assembly GCA_024447195.1. Taxonomy (NCBI): domain Eukaryota; kingdom Metazoa; phylum Nematoda; class Chromadorea; order Rhabditida; family Panagrolaimidae; genus Panagrolaimus; species Panagrolaimus sp. LJ2414. The sequence continues at coordinate 487,433 of JAMRXY010000290.1, read as the reverse complement.
GATAATCTTTATATAAAGTTATTTGGGGCTGTGTTAACGTAACTGAAATTAAATAAAACTTTTAATTATATTATGTAAAAGTAAATGCTTGCCTCGAACGACGAAATCATGCTTATCATATTCTTTACTTTGAAAATCTACTGTATCTTTAACTCTTTCTTTAAGATCCGCGCAACGTCGTTCCATATATTCAATATCTTGAGTGGTCGCATTTTTATAAGACCCCCTTTTGATTGAATTTTTAAATCTTAAAAATTGACTTTAAAAAAAGAAAACATTTTTAATAAATTACTCTTCATCAAACTGCGTTCGAGTTCCTAATAAGTTTGGATTTGCGAGATAAACTAAATTATAATAATCCAACAAATCATTGGATGACGGAGTACCCGTAAGTAAAATTCGTCGTTTTGGTGCTATTTTTTCAAATACTTGAAAAATTACATTTTTTTCATTTTTAAGACCTTGATGCGCTTCATCAAAAAATACCATGTCTGGGTTTTGTAAATATTCTTTTAAGTCTGCTGATTTGTACAAGACATTTCCTATCTAAAGTATATGAGATGTGTGGTACTTTTCCACTTTTTTCCACTTACGATCAACACAGTCGGTGTTATACTTTTATTCCATTTTTGAATAATTTGTAAACGATTCTCTTTTTTATCTCTTTCTGCGATAACAGTTTGAACATTAATTTTTGGATCTTTACAAAATTTTTCAAATTCACTTTCCCATTTTTGAATTAATTTTGGTGGAACAATTATTAACACTTTTGACAAAGTTTGTTTAAGTTCAGAATGTGCGAATACTGTAGAAATGAAAGCAATGCTTTCAAAAGTTTTTCCAAGACCCATATTGTGAGCAATAATTGCTAAAAGAAATCATTCGATAATTAAAGAGAACAATGCCCTCCTCGAGCCAATACCTCCAGATCCAGGATCACCTTGACGAAGTTTTTCGAGGGATCCGATGCAAGCTTTATATAAAAACCGAATACCATGCACTTGATGAGGTTTTAATTTATAGTTGAATTCTGGGATCAAAACAGCATTTGGTGGGATATGATTCTCATCAAAATCTAGTATGTCTGGAGTTTCTGCAATTTTTATATTTTTGTAGCAAGGTGAAAGTGATGGCTTACCGTATCCACAATCTTCAAATAATCCATCTTTGATTCTATAAATTAATAAACTTCTACTATTTATAAATTTAAAGTTCAAAACTTTACTTTAAAAGCTTTTGATTTTCTAAGTGCATAATTTTTGAAGTTGACTTTGAATCATCACTACTGTAGCCATCATTGCTAATACTTGAATTTTTTTTCAACGGCATTTTTTTGAAACACTTTGGAAAATAAGAATTCTTTAAAAATTAAAAAAGTCTTTTTTGATAAAATGTCAATAAATTCAAAGCAACAATATTTGAACATTGAAACAAAATTTTTATCAGCAAAAAGGGTGCTTCCATTGTTCTTGAAAAAAGGTAACGATTAACCATTTAAATGTTTAAGAATATATTTCCAATTGAATATTAAAAATCAATAAAAGTGAGAAAACTAAAAAGTTAAAACAAATTTTCAATTAATTAATTCATAGCTCACGGTCTCTTTTTTGCTTCTATTTTGTCCGGTTAAGTTGCGTTTTGCTTAAAATGGACCTAGAAATCTCTTTTATATACCAAAAGAAAGCCGAAAGCACACTGATTGATATAAAGTGGGTGCCTAACGATATCACTACTTCTAACGGATTCTGGAGCGGGATTCAGAATCCCAAAAAAAAGTTTTGCCCAAAAATGGAAAATTAATCAAGTTTTTGCTGGTTTTTAGCATAAAAATAGTTTATTTACTAAAATTTTCCATATTTCTAACGTTTAAGACCGAAAAATAGAAAAATAAAATTTTTTTATTTTTTAAATTTTTCATGTGGTCCCCCCTGTGCCCAAAAATCCAAAAATTTTTTTTTTCGTTTTTGGGATTGAAAATGGTCGGAAATGATAGGAAATGATCAAATTAGAGTCTAAAAATAGTTTCTAACCAAAATCGAGCATTAGAAATCATTTTATTCCAAATTAGACGAATTTGGTTCTCGAACCTGTACATGTTGTTGTAAAACAATAGAACTTTTTTTCCATCGATGGCAATGTTATTCTGGAGAGTTAGGGTTATTCCCTACACTATTTTTGAAAAATTGACGGATTTTTTTGTGGATTAATGCTTTGGTTACCATCTGGCAAACGATTATCTATATCATAACATTTTACACTACAAAAATGAGCCATGTTTAAAATAATAAAACAATTTTTAAATTAAAGCTGAAGATTTAATTTGGTCTATATCTTATCAAGTACATAAATATCAAAAAAAAGACGGATTTTTTTACGTATTACATTCAATGTTCAAGAGATAGAGCGCCTCAAAGTATGCAACACCAAAATATACCGAAAATTACGAAATTTTCGGTGCGTAAGAATTTTTGATTGGGGCATGCAATAGCTAAAATGGTGTTTCTAACTTGTAAAACACATCCTAAACTTAAAATTTTCAGAACAGTTTTTCAATTAATGCATTTTCAAGATCAGGGCAACACAAATAGTCCAAAATATGCAATTTTTACACAAAAATTAAGCATATTCTGCTCGTAAGAAAATGATCGGGGATAACGTTGGCGCAAATCTTTTGTTATTAAAAGTTTCTATAGAAATAGTACTCTTAAATGCCAGAACAGTTGTTCGATATCTTATCTGCATCCAATTATATAGAGCTAAATTCGTTAAAAACAGCCATTTTTCATGATTTTCTAAAATGTGACGCACCTTCATAAAACACCTTAAAAACATCTGGGATATGGTTTTTAATCATTTTTAAGCTATTTTGGACCATTTTGGGCCAAGGGCGCGTTAACCGGACGCAAAAATAGACCGTGTATAGAATCTTGCCACAGTTTTTTAGTTTACCATATTTTTAATTCGAAACTATTTTAAATTTTGGGCATTGCACAAGAAATTTCAAAGAAGTTTATTTTACTATTTTATTAATGCAACTTTTTGGTAAAGCGTTTTAGAGATTGCATTTTACTTCTCTAGTATGTGCAAGAGAGAGAAAATATGTCAACCCTTGACGGCAAAAAAAGTCACATTACATAAAATCCAAAAACTTGAGTTAATTTAAATTTTGTTCATCTACTTGTATGTGATGTAAAGATTATCATTTTACCTTTAAAAACTTCTTTATTATTAAATTAAATATTTAACAAAACCCATAAAGCTCAAAAATACAGAAACAAACAATAGGTACACAATGTAATTTAAATTGAAAGAAAGAAATAGAAGAAAACACGAGGTTCATAAAATTTACCAGTATTATTATGTCCAAAAAATACACGAATGTAAATGCATAAACTTAACAATGGCTATTTTTTTATTAAAAAAGATTTACAATTCTTCCCGAGGTCTTCCCCGACTTCGATGAATTCCACGAATAATATCAAGTTCATATTTCTCTGTTAAATGATCCCAAAATTCTAATTTCTTTTGTCCAAGTTCAGTTCCGACATATGGTTTTGGGGATAAATGTGCGTATTGAAATGGATGATATCCATTTGTTGGAGGCCATGAAAATTCTGGGGTTGTTGGATCTCTGAAAATTTTGAAGAAAAGATATGTTTTTAAAATTATTTACAAAAATCTTTTACCCATTTTTGGTAAATTCAACAATAGCATTGACTAAAACTTCTCGGAATTTTTTATCATCTTCATTAAATTCAAATTCCCCGGCTGGATAAAGTCCAAAAAGATATGGCTTTTCATTTGAATGAACCCAACCTAAAATACAGTAATCAAAAGTGGAAAATGTTTAACGTTCAAGCAAACCTTTAATGGGCACAGAATCATCATATAAATTAGTACTGTAATATTGGGAATAATAAAGAAAAACCGGAAATTCAGCATTATGTTTTGCTCTTGCTTCACGCAGAATTGGAATTTTGAATAAAATATCGGAGACTAAATTGGTGTAAGCTTTTAATGGTTTCAAATATGTTTCATTATTATTCGTAAAATAAAAATCATAAATTTCTTGTTGAATTAATGGAGCCTGCTCCCCACAATCAAATTCCCGTGCAATATGATTCCGAATATAATCTGTGAAATTTTGTTCAGTAAATTTTTCCCAATCCGTGATTGAAATTGCAAATTGATTGTAATCTTCTCCCCGACCAAATACAGCTATATAAATGACTTTTGATAAAATAATCTTTCAAATGGTAAAAAAACATACTTAAATAAGCAGCTTCATAATTACCGTACCCCATAATAACAGGTTTCTTTGGAGCTTCTTGAATGAGATCAGGGATATCTTTGGGGAAGAAATCTCCATCAAAAATTGGATGAAATTTCACAACACTCACATCTTTACGACCCGAACCCTGCAAAAAAAAATAAACAAAGTCATAAAAAAACAAAAAACAAAAAAGTGATTGTTTTTGTTGTTGTTTTTTGACCCCAAATTAAAGGACTTACAATTCTTTTAACAGCTTTTAAAAAGTCTTCAGAATTTTTTCGTTTAAAGCAACTTTTTAAGCCTGCAGATGATTCTTTTAAAGTTGGGCATTTTAATAGTTGGGCAAGTTTATTTGTGACAGCAATGACGTCATCGTTAAGAGTGAATTTTGCATATGTTGAACCCGAAAGTGAAATAAATGAATGTATCAGATCTGAAATTTGCAAAACAGATTTATATTAAGAGAATTACTGTATTTTTTAGTATAATTACGGTATCATTTACCAACCTCGAGAATACGGTGACACAGATAATGCTGCAACACTTGATGCCCCAGAAGATACCCCCAAGGCTGTGATTTTTTCAGGATCACCTCCGAATGATCGAATATAAGCTCGAACAAATCGAAATGCTTCCAGCTGATCCCAGTATCCCAAATTTCCAGGCATTTCACAATCACCCGTTGAAGCAAAACCCATAAATCCAAGCCGATATTGAATTGTAACAACGACTAAACCTTTTGAAACAAAATTGGCACTAATATTTCGGAATCCAAAGGATGAAGCTGATCCAGAGCCATACCCTCCCACTCCATGAATTACAACTAAAACGGGCCATCCTGTTTCAGGATGTGTTGTCTGAAAGGGGGAATGTTATTAATGATATCAGTGATAAAAGAAAACAAACATAATCATTTGGTCGAATAACATTTAGATATAAACAATCTTCACTAAATCCATCATTTGAATCTTCTGTAACATGATGGGGCCAACATGCTGGTGCAAAGGACATCGCTTTATAGGGTCCATGCCAAGGGGTTGCTGGAAGGGGCTTCTAAATTTGAATAAATCTTAAATGCCTATAGAGATATAAAATACAGACTTCAAACCTCAAATGCCCAATTGGTGGTTGTGCATATGGAATTCCTAAGAATACATCAGCTTTAAAATCATCCGTTATATCAGCAACAAATCCTTTTATCCTTCCAAGTTCCGTATAAACGAATACTCCTTCAATTGAATTATTTGCTTTTGTTGATGATGACGAAGGTGAGGTTGCTGTTGATGATGAGGTTGTTGTTGTTGGTGGAGGGGATGATGGAATGGTTGGTTGAGGGGTCACAGCATCCACATAAATCAATGATTTTGTTAAAAATAATTCATTTCTTGAAAAGATAATTTCCACAATCAAAATATACGTAAAAATACTTTGAATTAATTCTGTCAAAGCCATACTTATAAAAGTACTTTTTAATCTTCTTAAAATACAAACAACAACAATTAATATTTTTTTGTTTAACACTACTAACAAACAAAAATGATAACAAAATGGAATGATTGAATTTTGTGGGGGTAAAAGAGAGAGTGTTGGAAAAAAAGAGAAAGAAAAAAATATATGTTTTTTTATTTAGCGTAAACAAGGGTCCCCCTTCTTCTTTCCTTTCCCCCTTTGAGATGTTGTTTTCTCAGTTGCAGCAGCAGCCGAAAGGCAGAGCTTCCCCCCCAAAAATATATTTTTTGCTGTTTTTTTAGAATGGTTGATGTTGAAAGACAAAAACTAGAGAAAACGAGAGAAAAAACATTCAATGACCGAAGATTGTTGTTCTATTTTTCAGCTGAAAAGCAGCAGCAAACTTCAATAGCGAAAAATTTTGCAGGAGAAAAAAGGACCATCTCTTGATATTTTTTTGTATCAGTAAATGAATGTCTTTGTTTAGCATGAATGATTAAAATGTACTGATTGCAAGGATTACTTTATTTTATGTATTAGAATATTCTCCAAAACAATAGTTTAAAATTCAAAAAGATCAAAGACAAAACCCTTTTAATTCAAATAAATTTTATCAACCGCTAAAAATATCCCTGAATTTTTATAGCTTTTTAGACTTTTTTTAAAAAAAGCGATCTTGTACAAAAAGCCAAAAATGATTTTATATTATTTTAGGCTAAAATATCTTTTCAATCATAAATTGATAAAATCTTTTCGAATATCTGTTAAAAATATAATCTATCCAATCAGTGACAAACCATGAAAAGCTTGATCTATCATAAAGCATATTTTTACATTTGCATTTAATATTTTATTTTGGAATACTGTATGCCATTTATCGCTATTTTTGATATTTTGAAATCTCAAAAATCACAGACGAACGATCTTTATAAAAAAAGGCGCCAACAACAAAAAAGAAATTCTTTCAAAATACTTTTTTGAAAGAAACAAAACAAACGAAAACCATAAAAGATATTTATTTTTTTCACAAATATTCATAAATTAAACAGCAAAATTTGTGTGAGAATTGGTTTTTCATTTCAAAAAATTGACATCCAAAGAATACCTTTTTGTTTGTGAAGTTGCCAAAGGGATTTACCAAATAACATTACCTCTGCTTTTTATTTGAGTAAATATTTCGGGTTTCAGATGGTAAATATTGTTTAAATTTTGGGCACTTTGGTGAAGTTCAGCTTCTTTTTCTCTTTTTTCAGATTCTTTATTTTTCTCAATTTCTCAATGAGCATTTAAGGTAGTAAAAAATGAGTTATTTTTCTTTCTCATAATCTTAGTATCCATATCATGACGACAAATCAGACACTGATAATACCTTTAGAAAAACAAATAAACTCTATGCTTATTTTTATATCAATAAAAATTAATCATTCAATTTAAGCTTTTCCCCAAAAAAAAATTCTTCGTGCTAACCTCCCCGACTGTTATTTACATTGAATTTAAACTAACAAAAAACAGCAACCTTTTAAAGTGATAAGAATTCATTAAAATCAAAAGTTGTTGAAAAATATATTTTTATTTTTATTGAAAAAAAATTTATTTAAAAAATTCCATTTTTAATTGTATTGCATTGTGAAGGACAAAAGTAATTTCGTCATCAATAAACTCAAAATAGAATCGGTGTAAAAATCGTTGGGTTGCTGTTAAACGAATTATTGAAGTTGAAGCAGTCGAAATTATCAAAACTATTAAAAACTGCAACAGGGACATTGGCAATAATAAGAAAAATAAAATGATTCAACGATGGCATAAAATTCAGGTAAGCAAGTGTGTGTCTTTTTCAGAGATGACACTAGTTTTATTGAATCAATTATTTGAATGTTGCTTGAGTTTGTATGCACTTGCATTTTTTTGGTTGCTGCCATTTAAAGTGTTCAATTTTTGGCTCAAAATATTGCCAATCAATAGATGAAAAACCACTTCCTTTTTTAAAAGGAAGCAGTGTTGTGCTTTTTTATTTTAGTCGCCTTCGCCTCCGACTCCGCCTCCGGAGGCACAAAGCGGCATTCTCATCTTTGATCTTTTGCAAAACTCGCCTCCGGAGGCGGAGGCGCAACAACACTGAAAGGAAGTGGTTTAGAAACATCTGTCTAATGATTCTTTTTTGCGATTTTTAAAGATCATTTCTCACACCAAAAAACAAAGTGTTTCTTTATATTTTGAAAGCAACTTTGGGACGATAAAAATTGTGTTATTTCTTAATTTTGCATAGGAATACTTTCCATTTAGCAATTTTGGTGTTTTACTGCAGATTACTTTTTGGTGATGTTTTAAGAGAGGCTTTTGCAAAATCATTATCATACTTTGTCTTACAAATTATGATTTTATTCTTTTTCATTTGCCAATTTCAAAACTTTTAAACTTTTTCCTGTTTCTGTTTTCTTTTTTGTTTTTTATTTTAAGTTACAGTAATCAAAGAAAAGTTTATTTTACAAAAGCTCCCTCAATGATCCTTAGTAAATCAGATTTCGTATTTTCGGACGATTAATCACCACCAAAATTCCATTTTCCTTTCTGTTTTACTTCATCTTCATATTTACCAAAAAGCTTTTTAAAAATGACTTTTAACCATTTTTGTGCAATGGTTAAAAAGTCATTCGACATTGAATTCGGTTCTTTGTCCTTTTACCTTCTTTCAATCAATCGTCTTGATCAAAAAGAACTAATTTTTTAGCAAAAAAAGAGACTAAACCAATCTCTTTTTTGCTAAAAAAGATTTTAATCATTTTTGGGAAAATGAATTGGGAAAAGAAAAAAGAAAAAAGAAAACACGATCCAAATTGTAGACAAAAGAGAAGAAGAAGAATATTGCTTCAATTCAATAGACATCATTTTTTTCCTTCTTTTTTATATTTTAGAACTTGTTGGAAAAAATAAAAATAATTTTATTTTTGGTGGTTTTGGAAAAAAAGAAGATCAAAGGAAAGAAAACAAAACACGTTGAAGAAAAAATATAACGAGCAATTTTTGAATGATGATGTTCTTCTTTTTTTTCAACGACGGCGGCCGTGGTTTTTTTAGTTTGGGGAAAAAAGCGCAAATTTGAAAAACGGCGAAAATTTCTTTTCTTTAGAGCTCGTGTTGAACAGGGACAACGAGAACTTTGTGTGTCTTGTTTCACATGGACCCTTTGGCTTTTTTATTTATAAAAATTTTTTCCCTCCCTCCCATCCTTCTTCTTCTTCTTTCTTTCCTTCTTTTTTTTCTTTCTTTCTTTTTATTTTCAATGTTGCCTTGGAAAAAAATGAAAAACAAAAAAAGAGATTTTTTAAAGCTTGCAAAAAATTAATTTTTTTGCTTTTGCTTTTAACATTGACAAACAGCAACAAATGTTATTTTTTATTCCTCCTCTTTTTCAAGCTCATGTTTATTGTTGTTCATAAATAATTTAAATCAATAATAATTAGCCTTAGATTATCCATTTTACATTTTTATCGTGTTCATTTTATATCGAATTTAAATCTTTAATAAATACTTTTTTATTTTTAGCAAGGAAAAAAATCATCTTGTTATCATTTGGGTGAAATAATGCCGAATGATCAAGATGACAGTGGTCCAGAAACACATTTATTAGGCACTGAAGGTGGCTCTGTATCAAATGGTTCAACATCAAATACTTCAAATCCATCTGCAAATGGTTCGCTTGAAAAGAAATCCTCTTCTCCATCCCTGTTTCGAAAGGATGCATCACAAAAGCGAAAGATTAGCAAATTCTATGAAAAACAAAATTCATTGCTAGAAAAATATGAAGATGATGGAAAAATTGCACAGGTAAATTTTTGAAACATTGATTATTTTATTCATTACATTTTTAAAGATTTTACGTTAAAGGAAGCTCAACGAAGTCGTTTATCATCAATTTGTCGATCGGAATCTTGTAAACCTGAAGCAACAATCGCAGAACAGAAAGTAATTGATAAAAGTGGAAATTTAAAAGTGCGGAAAATTGTTACACAACCAACTTCTCCCAGAATTACCATTGTTAAGTATGTTTATTTTATTTGTACAACATATACATCATATAATATTAATAATATTTTCAGAGATAAATCAGATGATGAAGAATCAAATGGCATCAAAAATTTATCTTCCAAAAAGTTGGCCTTATTAACTTTGATAGTAAATATTTCCTTGATGATGATAAAAGCTGTTGCATCCTATTTATCTGGATCACTTTCAATTCTTTCTTCATTGGTTGATTCGGCAGTTGATATTACTTCTGGATTAGTTATATGGTTAACAGCAAGAGCAATTCGAAAACGAGATCCATATTTATATCCTCGGGGAAGAACTCGCTTGGAACCTTTGGCTCTAGTAATTGTAAGTGTGATTATGGCAGTTGCGAGTGTGCAAATGATTATTCAATCAACAAATTCTATTGTTTCTGGTAATATTGATCCTGTTGTTGATATTCCAACTTTGGCAATTATGGTTGCAACGGTTGTTGTAAAATTTGGGTTATTTTTAGCTTGTCGAATGTAAGCTTTTAATTTTTTAAAACTACAATCATCAACAATATGTTTTAGGCAAAAAGATAATCCATCAATTGCTGTTTTATCTCAAGATCATCGAAATGATTGTGTTTCAAATACGGGTGCTCTTTTATGTGCATATGGGGCTCAACATCTCTGGTTATATTTAGATCCAATTGGTGCTATTTTAGGTATTTTTTGTATTTTTAAAAGCTTATGTAAAATATATAACTTTTAATTTTTTAGTTTGTTTATATATTGCTTTTACGTGGTTCCAGACTGGTAAAGAACAACTTAAAATTCTTTCTGGTAAAACGGCTGATCCTGAATTTATTAATCGGATTATTAAAGTAAGCTTTATTAATCTTGTGTATTTGGTTAAACATTTCTATTCCGAATTTAATTTAGTTATGCTTGGATCATGATGCCGAGATTCAATTCATTGATACCGTATACGTTTATCATTTTGGCTTACATTTCTTGGTTGAAGTTCATATTGTTCTTGATCCTGAAATGTCTTTGAAGGCTTCCCATGATATTAGTGAAAGTTTACAAATTAAAATCGAAGCTTTACCGGAGGTTGAACGTGCATTTGTACATTGTGATTATGAGTGAGTAACATGTCCTTAACCATTTTCAAATATTCTAATTCTATTTTTTTAGATTTGATCATGATCCAACTGATGAACACAAAGTTGTTTAATATTCTTATTATACATTTACCGTAGTTTCATATTTTTATAGTATGTTTTTTCTGTTTTCGGTGTTTATGTTTTCTAAATCGTGCATACATATCATTGATATTTAGTCCCAGTTTTCTGTCATACTTGGTGAATTTCTAGCATTTATTTCTTCTAAATCTCTTTATAGATACTTGTCTCTCTCTCTCTTTCTATTGTTTTCGGATTTCCTATCACGTTTTCATTTTATTTGTGGTTTCTGTTTCCTTCTGTTTTTAAAAATTACTTTACAGCTTTAACAAAGCGGGAAAATTATTATTTCATGACTGTTACATTTTTTATTTGTTAATGTTTTAATATTATTATTTTTACTGTATAAAAGAAAATGTTATAAATATATTTTTAATATCATTGTTATTAATATGGCTTTCCTTTAAGCGATTAGAGTACTGTATTATCCATAGATTGAATTAAGAAAGATGAGTTGCAAGATTCTCCGAAGCTTTTCGAATTGCTTTTTCAATTGTGATTACGGTAGGTGCTAAGGATTCCAAGCGAGAAGTATCCAAAGTACAATGAGCTCGAGTCTTTAAAGCTGCTGAATCTTCCTGTAATTTACATTATTACAGTATACATGAAATTGTAAAATCTGCAAACTTACAGGAACAGTTTCAATTTCAAAGCTTAATCGTTGTCCTGTTTGTTCTTCATAGATATTCAAAATTTTTGGGAATGTAATAGCCCCTGGATTTACCAAATTTAAAGCTCCAGTTTCTCTTTTCAATGCTAAATCTGCGAGGATTGGTAAACAGTTAGGTAAATATGTAATCGAATTTGGAATATCCAAAACTTTGTTGAATCCAATTAATTTTCGTAAAAGATTTCTTGGAGAATCTTCATCATTTATTGGAAGACGGATTCGAGCATTCAAAGTATTTTTGAAGAAATTCATATTTTGATCTGTGAATCCTTTGATAACAGAATATTTATTTCCGATGAAGGTTGGTGCATCAGATTCCTTAAAAGTTTAATTATTGTAATAGGGAAGAATTTTTAGCATTTGCTTACAGTATACCCTTGACCTCCCCGAGGATGTTTAGGATTATACTCAAAAAGACATCCAGTTCCAAGATAAGTAAAATGCAAATTAAATTTTTCGCATAAATTTGCTAAACTCCATGGAGCATAGAGATTATCTTGTACATTCTCCTTCAATTTATCAGATCCACCTTCAAGATAATCAATATTTCCACATCCTTTAAATATTATATTGAAATTTAACATTAAAAATTTAATTATACATACCTGGACCATGTGTTCTTCCAAGCATTGAAACGACATGACTTGGCGCAATTTTTGTAATCTCTTTTCCAACTTCCTCATCAGAATCTTGTCCTGGCCGAATTGAAGCTGCAACAACTTCAATCTTTCGTTTTTGAAGTTCTCGAACAAATTGTCCTCCAATCCATCCTTTTGCACCAAAAATTAAGAATCGTGCAGCGGGTTTGAAATCCTTCTTTGTTGCGGATATTTCATTGATTAAATCTTTTGCTTCAACGGAATCCTTCCATCCAGGCAAGCTTAAAAGTTTTGAAACATAATCATTGCTAAAATCCGCTGAAGTATCCGAAGGCAAATGAAAAATTTCTGCCGGGCCTTCTTTGTGTTGAGAAAGAAGGGCAATTGCTTGAAGGATTTTTCCAAAATGAATTTTTGATGGTTCACCTAAAAGGTTTTAAATTTTTGAATGAATTACGGTATAATTTTAAATTTACTTTGTAATCTTAAAATTTTGATATTTTGTCGATAACTGACAGCATATGAATGCAGAATTGCTTCCACACCAGCTAATGCCGCTCCAATTGGAGTTACTGGCTTTAAACGAGCCGAATGTGATATTTCGTTTTCTTCGTTTTTGTCAACACCGTAAACCTTTAAAAGGATGAAATAAAAATTTGAATAATTATAAATGAATTACTTCAAGACTGCTCAAAAAGATTAAGGTTTTGGTTTCGGAAGACTTTGATTTTCTCCAACCATCCAAAAAATGCGTGATTCCATGAAGTTGATTTCGGGCAAATTCAACAATATTCTCAGAGCCTTCTTTTAATGGAATGTAAACGATTGTTTCAATCTAGAAATTTATAAAAATGTGAATGTTTAGGTTGTCAAAAAAGGGTCACCAAGTTTGAAAAAAATGATTTTAAACAAACCTTTTCATTTTCCAAAATGGATGAAACAAGTTGTTCATTTGAGGAATCTCCATAAAAAATTTTTGAGTTTGAATTAAACCAATTCAAATTTGTTTCATTTTTTGGTTGAAGCAAAACAGAACCATTCAAAGCATTCGAAATTGCTGCCGTAAAAATGCTTCCATCACCAACAACCAAATTCGTCATTTTTTAAAGCAAGAAGAAAAAGCAAATTGAAAAAAAGAATAACGTGGAAATTAAATATGATTTTAAATTCGTATTTTACTACTCCTTCTGATTATTAATCAGATTAAGATTATTTTTTTACAAGGGTCGAGAGAGAAGGAATGGGGGATGATGTTGTACCTTCTTTTCTTCCCACCAAAAATATCAATGATTCTGCATTCCGAAAAAATGGAAGAAGGACAAACAAAAACACGTAAAAAATTGATCATGTCAAGGTCCTTCATTTTTTACTCTCTCTTTTTTCTTGAATGAATACCAAAAAATGGTTGCGTACAAAAGAAAAAAAATTGATTATTATTATATTTTTCAATCGTATAAAAATTGAAACATTTATTATTTAAAATATTTTTTTGAAAATAATAACTTTATGACCCGAAAATACAGTATACAAATAAGGGTGAAAGATTTCATTAAGTTAAAAAAATTCCAGCTAACAACAATTAACAATTAAAAAAACTAAATTGAATTTAATCCATGATTACAGACATATGTATCCAAATATTATGCAAATTTTAAACACCCATTTATGAAGAGGTCCGTTTCTTTTAAGATGATGAATGACTATTGATGAGATCTCTGATGGCTGAATTTAAGCCAGCAACACAGCCAAAACATGCAACAAAAATTAAACAACCATTTTGGAGTAATCGAAAAACAATTGAAAGTTTAATTTTAAGCTTTTGATCTTCGGCGGCTCTTTTGTATTTTTGAAGAAGCCCTGGAAGGAAGGTCATTGTATCAATTACAGGCGGATAGAAGAATGCCATGGACATTCCGGCAGTGACCCCAACAAGGGGAATTATTTCTTCCAAATTTGGGATTGCAATTGCGATTATCATTGTTACCGTAACCAAAATTGCGCGATAACAAAGTTCCAAAGGAAATGCAAATTTTGATGGAAAAAATTTTGTTGTTAAAAATCTTCGAATTGTTGGCCACGTCATATCAATGATAACATAAAATTGAATCAAGGATCCAAAAAACACAATTATTATTAAAAGTACTTTTACAGTTGTAAATTCTCTAAAATTCACATGATTGTTAATATCAAAAATGATAGAATCTTACACAGATTTTGGTAAATCCAGTGTAATACTTCCTTTCACATCAGAGCCATATCTGGCAAATCCAAAGAATCCACATGCGGCATAAACAATTATAACTAAATTCATTCCAGTACTTAATACACCAACGTGCCCAGTCATATCTTCCGGATGTTTCAGCTTATTTTCCATCACCAAAACAATTGATTGCCCTTCGAAGGCATAAAGAATTGAACCAGCAGCTGACATGACCCCATTGAAATTAGTTATCCATGGAAGTTCAAAAGTATTTTTAGAATCTTGAACCAAATACTACAAAATACAAATATTACACAAAAATCATGTTGTGACAGAAACAAACTTGAAAAACAACAACAAGTACAGTAATCATAAATGCATTTCCAATGGCACTAAATAAAACAATAACTTTTAAAGGTCGAATAAAATTAATAATAATTAAAGGGATAAGCATGTAAAGAAAATAAGTGGATTTTGGGATGTGATAATCTGTATATTCATCAATGACTTCCTTCAAATGTGACCCCAGAAAAACATAAATAACACAACAGGCACCAAATTGAAATACTATTATACTTGTATTTACAACAAATCTTAAACATCAAAATTTGCATAAATTTAAACGCCTGTAAACCAACTTTGCAACATTTTTGAATTTTTTACAGTTTTCAAAACTATTATCAAATGCTTCATAGGCAACTGCCCCAAAATCTAATTTTGCATCACCCTTTTTTCGAGAGAGATATTGTGAAGAATTGACCAATTGAAGCATGCAAAATTTATTTAATAAACCAAAACAAAAAACCATCAAAAATCCAGTCCAAAGTCCGGCTTGCTTGAATGCCGCAGGCAATGCCAAACATCCCGGCCCGATCATGCCTTTCAAAAAATTAATTAAAGTCATATTTGCACTAAAAAAGATTTTTTAATAATTTTTTGCAGCTTTAAACCTACGATAAACCTTTTTTTCTTACAATTGGAAGGGGCTGTGTTTCCGCATCTACAGTAGAAAATGTTGATCTTGGAGTTGCTGCTGGAAAATTATCAACTCCACCATAATTTTTGGTTGTTGAAAGACTTGAATCAGCTATTACTGACATATTTCTGCTAAACTGGGATCTGGAATATAAAACTAAAATTAGATTTTCACACAAAATACTAAAATAAAGTTAAATAAATATACCGTGAAAAATCGTTTAAAGAGACAAAAATACACTTGATTAAAGGAAAAAAAGAAGAACACACACGAAATGAGAGTATAAAAGAATCTTAAATGCAATTAAAAAGACTGTGAAATAAAAGGAGAGGGAAAAATGATCTTTGAAACGTATAACTGCAAACATTTCTAAAAAGCACAAAACAAAAAACGATGAAAAAGTTTCTTTGTTCGAGGAAGCAAAAGATAAAAAAAGCCTTTTCTCTCTTTTTCATTCGATTTGATCAAACTATTTGTGTCTTTCAAAAATAAATTTTCAAGCAATTTTTATAGATTCTGTGATGGCAGAAGAAAGAAAAACAAGTATTTTGTTCCTTGTTTTGTGTCTTTATAATATCACCAAAAATTAAGGGTATTTCAGGTACTCTTGTTTTTAATTTTTGGAGCGATTTTTGTGCAGACATGTTGAATTTGAGAGGATTAATTATTTGAATTTCTAGATTTTTTAAAAGCTAAGTTACAACTCAAAGTTCATATGCCTACTTCTTTAAACAAACCAAAACACATTTCAACAATCACTCAAATGAAAACAACTTTACTCGGGCTAATTTTGTAACGCAAATTAGGAAAATTTTTTTTCAAAACTTCAAAAACACGAAACTTTTAAAAATTGTTTACAATTTCTTAAATCAACAGATTGGGAAGCTTAGAGTAATCTTCTTTCATTAAAAACAAAATCATAAGCGCATTTTTGCGCAAAATAATTAAATGTTCTTTAAAACATTCGTTTTCGTACGATCACCGAAATGCATTTGTTTGTTTTTGGAAAGGACCCTCCGAATGATAGTAGTAGATCGATAGATGGGTATAGATGGGTGGATGATAGGTATTATGGAAATAAATGATCAAAAACAGAGAGAAGATCAATAATATTCAACATGCATACATACATTGTTTTTTTAAAAAAATATTGCACTTTTTCCATTTCATAAATCGGGTTCACGTTTTACGTTGTTCCCTGCACCACCAGAAAAAATGCTTTCTTAATCCAAGTAAAACAAAAAAATGTTGGACGTAAACAAACGTCATAATTCATTATATTTGATCTTTACAAAATAAAATAAAAAAATGGATCCCTTGAGATGATGAACATTAAAATTAAAAATGTCAAAGCACTTTTGCCTTCGGGAAGTAAGAAAATGCCAATACCTTTTTTCACTTTTAATTGGGGGTGAAAATGTTTTTGCCATGGAAAATCCAAATGCGTAGAAAAAAGGGGAAACGAGTTCGCCTTTGTTTAAAAAATCTGTAGCATTTTTTTTAGTTTTTTTAAAGGTTTTCATTAATTTTTGTAACAGATTAAAAAAGTTTTTTAAATTGTAACTTGTCTCATTAATAAGATACTGTATAGTCATAAAAATTGGTAAATGTCCATTTTTACAATTTCAATAATTTGTTTATTGCTGGTTTCGTTTGTTGGAATTTTTGGTAATTGTAATATTGTAATTGCAAGTTTAAGAATACGGTAAGGTTATCATTACAATACTGCGAAGCTCTTGTTTTTGACCAAATTTTAAATGTAAAAACTGTAATGGGGGTTTAAAGTTTTGAAACCAAATTTACAAATTTATAGAAAACTTCGTGTTTTATGGAATATAATGATTGCAATTCGAGCCTTCTGTGACGTAATACATCAAATTGGACATTTTGTTTGGGCCTATGTATATTTTACAAATTCCACATTTTCACAATTTGCATGTTTTTATATTCAAATTATTCCAGCTTGTGGATTACTGTATGGAACATTTCTGCATTTTACAATCAGTGTTGATCGATTAATCGCTGTTACACGGCCATTAATTTATTCAAAAATTAAAATTTATGTTTTTCTTTCTTTAATCACTCTTTTATCTTTCGGGTACATATTTCCAATGATTTTTATTGTTCATCGTGAAACAAATTTCTCCGAAAAACCCCTCATTTGTAAAATTCCAATTTTTCATCACAAAATTTTTGATGATGGAATATTTTTTATACTTTTTACAGTATTAAATTTTTCAACAGTAATAATTTATTGCATTATTTGGGCAATTATTCGAAATAAAGTTGGACTAATTACAAAACATTCACAAATTTTGAAGCCTATTACAATTATTGTTTTCTTTCTTATTATCGGATATGGATTTAATATTATCTCAAATATAATTGTTGATGCATTGGATTTAAAACCTGAAAGTTTTACATGGGTCAGTGACCTACTTTTTTACATTCTTGGTTTAACAATTAATATTACCCTTTCAACAGAATATTTTATTTATTTTGTTTTCAAGTTTGTTTAATCCTTTTAATTTGGGCTACAGAAATCCATATACATATTTTTAGCAAAGAATATCGAAAAGCTTTTGTCAAACAATTGGGCCTCAAAAAAGCTCTGAAAGTTGTTACTGTCGTTATTTAAAAAGTTTTTATTGTAGCTTTAAACGTATTTTTTGGCATTTTGAATTGTGTTTTGACTCATCTTTCTTTTATTTTCATATTTGAAATATCATTCGAATGATTCAATCTTTGGATCTTTACAATACAAATTTAAAGCATTTTATTTCTTACGGTTTTTTTTTCAAATACAGCCTACGGGGGAATTTAATTATTGCAACCAATTTCTCAAAAACGGAGATTTTTTTTACACACAAAAAGACTTTGGCTATAAAATAACAAAAAATCAAATAAAACGGTTCTTCAGACAATACTCGAACATCTCTTCTTTTTCTGCTGAATCTGATGATAATCTGTTTCATTATCATGTAAAACAATAAAAATGTTGGTGTAAAGAACATCAACTCTTCTTATCTGGTCAGTCAAAAAGTCGAAAGTTAATCAATTTAAATTTTTTTCATTATCAATTGTTTACCACAAAAAGCAACTCTATGAAACTTGCAAAGAAGTCATCATCGGCATGAACTGTATTTTGATCTTTTGTCTTTCTGATAACAATAAAGAATCAAAAATCATCTTCGAAAATAGTCGTAATTGGCATAAAATTTTTTATAACAGTAATCACATAAAGAAAATCTTTATTTGAGGCATACATGTACAAAAATCAGTCAATAAATTTGAATAGAATTATAACATCAAAGATATGTTTGTTGGAAATATAAAAAAATTTATTTGTGATCACCATGAGATTTGACATGATTGCCGTGAATATTTACTTTACCCGCTCTTAGAAGCTCCTTAAAAAATGGGTGAATGTTAAAAATATTACATTTTTAACCTTAAAAAGCTTACAACTTCATCTTTAATTGGACAATTAACAGCAGGTGCAGCAATTTTTGAGGGATCTGGGGGTGGAGTTGTTGGAGGTTTTTCGGGTCTTGAATTATCGGCAGTTGTGGGGTCGAAAGTTACATGTCCATGTGAACCCGGTGAAGAAGAAGAACCATTCAAAAGAATACCATGTGATGGCGGCGGGGATGCTGACATTTTCTTTAAAATAGTTTTTTTTATATTTATCACTTGTGACAGGCAATTAAATATAACTGTTTTGATACTGAACAAAAAAATGGAATAAATCAATAATTTATAAATGCGGGAAAAAAGTAAAGAAAAATTATTTAAAAAATTTTTTTGCAAATTTAAAGCTTTCTTTTAAAAATCGAAAAAAAGATGATGTTGAAAAAGTAAATGAGCAAAGAAAAATATAATTGCGTCAAAAGAAATGAAAAATTTGCTTTTGAAATAGCACCCTCGAGAGAAAAAAAAAGAAAGAGCAAAGAAGGTTTCCAATAAAAACAAAATTTAATCCTCCTTTTTTGAAAATTTGTAAGATGAGCCAAGACAACCTTTAAAGAAAAAAGAAAGAAAAGGACAGATTTTCTTTGCAAATTTGGCAGTCTTAAAGTATAAAATTATTCGCGATTATTCTTTTTTTAAAGTTGTTTAATGTTATACATAAATATTTCCTGCTGTTGCATGACTGACTAAAACAGGCAGGTTGTAAAAAAGAAGAAGAAAACGGACCCCCGTCGTAATCAAAACAAAACAAGAAAACATTCATTTTTGAAGACAAAACAATTGAGAAGAAAAAAACTAAATTTTTTTGTTCATTCAAAAAATAGATTGCTTCCATTTTTTATGCGAGTTGAAAAAAAGGTTCACGTGCTCCTTAATTTGTTTTCAATGTTTTCTTTCTTTCTGCCTCCTTTTTTACTGGCTGGTCTGTGTTTTATATCAAAAAATAAAATTTTCATCAATTTTTGAAAAGCTTTTGTTTAAAAAATTCAAATTTTCGAGGTTCAAAAAAGGCAATAGCTAAAATTTTTTCATTGACTAACATTCGAATTTCCGGAGCTATAAGCATTTGGTAATTTAAAATTGTTAGTTTATTTCGATTCTTTAAAATGAATTTTATACAGATTGGTTTACATAAATTTCAACAATATTCTTTTTTGGTATTAAATAAAATTAAAAAATTGGAAACAAAAAATGTTTATTTTTTTAGTTCAGTAAAAGTAATAATTAATCCGAAACGGATTTTGCAGCGGCTTCAGCGGCTTCATCCTGTCGCATTTGTGCTCGATGTCTTAAACGTTCATCAACAATGTCATGACTATCCAATTCATTTTTGAGGCCTTTAACATGCTTAATTCGATCATCATTTTCAATTTCTTCTTCAGAAGGACCAATTTTAACATTCTTTCCATGAATGCACCACATACAAAGTACTACCGCAAGACCAATAAATTCAATTAAACTTATAATTGAAATACCTGGAATTGGGGTTGAATGATAAAAACCTCTTACAACCCTTTAAACTCACCCAACCAAAAGCCCATTTGACCGCCGAGTTCATTCAAGGCTTGGGAAATTGTGTATGACGGAGTTTCAACATATTTATTAAAATCCAGGCCATCAAAGAAAATGCCGATGGCAGCACTATTCTCGGAATACCAATAAATGCATTCCTGAGCAGTGTCAAAATTTGTATTTTTTGTGCATGAAAATTCCTGTGTTGCCGAAGGGGAATTTAAAACGACATATTTGTTCATTGGGAATTTTGCAAGGGAAACTGTAGTATCGATGGTTGTTTCGGCACATGCCGGATTACATTCGCATTCTTTCAAGGGATCAAAGAAGTTTGAAGCTGTTGTGTCTTGTTTATCCCGCATATTTCGAAGTGGTGTCACTGAAAATTATTTCCTTTGATCTTTTTTTTTTGGCACAAAAAAGACATACATTTTGAAGTATCACAAAACGGTGCTTTATCATCATTACCGTAACGAGGATCTGCGCATCCAATTGAATTAATTGTTTTTAATTGAATACAAGTTCGGAAGCAATTATTCAAGGTATAAGTATTTTTAGGGTAAAATTTTGTTGCTCTTTCATCATTATCTATGCAATTACTGTAGGGCTTTTTAATTCGTTCAATTTTTGTCTAGAATAATATGTATTATGCCGATAACTGGTAAAAAAAGACATACAAATTCTAAACCAATTAAAGTTTCTTGCCCAACGGGGACACTAATTCCATAACTTTCCATTGCCGGATCTTCGCCCTTCAAATTTACGCCAACTTTTGCCCCGGCGGTACTAGTTGTTGGAAGGAAAAGATTCTCCCCATCTGGATCAAATTGATTAATTAACATTACAACTTGTAAACCAAAACCACTTCCAGCTCGAAGGGTACGGTAATTGGAATTTGATTCTTGGGAATTGAATTGAAAGCATCGACCAAATGTTGCATCATAATATGACGTGAAATTGTCTTCTGTACATTCGATGCCATTAAAGGAACAAACTTTAATGACATCTGTGAATTTATACATGGCCTCATTCTTTTGTGCTTCGGATAATTGATTCATTAAAAGCACCAATGCCTCATTTGCCCATTCAGTTTTTTCATATCGGGTTTTTGCAGTCTGTAAATTATTATTGATCAAACTGCTCAAAATAAACAATTAATTTACATTTAAGCCATATGGATCACCACCAGTAATATTACCGTAATTATTTTTTACCATTGACTGATACATTTCCATTAAATCATTGATCTTTTTATAATCAGTATTATTTTTAACCTAAAATTTAATTTATAAATTAGCATACTAATGATGTAATGTAAAAACCTTTGAATAAATCATTGGATTATTATTACAAAAAGTTACAACTGGGAAATCTTGAGCTCCATACTGTAAATTTGTAACAATTGTCATTGGATAACTTAAGAATCTTGAAACAATAAGATAGAATTGATAAATAATTACAATAAATAATCCAACCCAAATAATAAACCAAATAATTCGAACAATTCGATTAAAGGCATATGCAATTTGTGGAACTCCAGCAGTACTGCTCCAATCAGCAAAATCAAATAATACAAGTTTCAAAGAAGAGGACATCTTTCAAATTATGATGCCTTAGGGGTTTTTGAGAAGAAGCAAAACTCAAAAAAATAATGGCAAAAAACATTTTTCAATGAAAGTTTTTTAAACAAAAAAATGCGTGCCGTTTTCAAGGGCAACGGTTTTGGCTCTATTGTTTTTGAGTTTTCTGTTACAAAAGAAAATTCATAATTAATTAATAGTTTCCATGTTAGAAAATGTTAAAAGAACAGAAAAGAAATAAGAAACAAGAAATATTAAGATGAATTTTTAAGAATGGTTACGGTAATAACGCAAGAAACAACAAAATAAACTAACACTTTTTTTAAAAAATTCATATTTTCCAAACCTTCGTTGTTTTACTAAAATTAGTTTTCAACAACAGATTTCTAGTTTTTGAAAAATAGCAACAATAATTTATTACAAAAAATAACATTTATACATAGAAACAAAAAACTAAAACAGACAAAAACATAAATTAATACCCGTTAACAATTAAATCTGCAATTGTTGGCGTTGTTGCATCGACTAAATTTGTGCAATAACAATAAGATGCAAATTTTGAAGTTGAAGCACATTTTGCCTGATCTGCATAGGAATTTAGACGTGGAAATTTCTCTGATAAAATATTTAATCCTTTCTTTTTCTTTTCATCAGAATTTTTTACAACAAAACCCCAAAATTCTCCATCCCCTGGGGTTGTTGTAAAAGTGACCTGATAAATTTTTATATCGTTTTGGTCATCTTCAAATTCGTCTACAGTAATCTCGACATCAGCATTTAACTCCAAGGCTGAACAACCGGATGTTGCATTTGATTCCAGCAGATTTTTGTTCATTTTTTCAATCATCATTTTTGCAGCGATTTTTCCGATTTCATTTTCGCCATCCAATCGAGTCTTCTTTTTCTCACAAATACAATATTCAAATGGAATTCGAAGGGCATCACAGGTTCGAGGACCCGGCAGGGGATGGAAGATTGAATTCCCTTTTATGATCGGATTTCGGATTGTTGGATTACTGGGCTGAAATTTGAATAATAATATATAATTATTTGTATTATGATATTGACAAAAGGTTACATTAGTCATTTCAATCATTGTCGCATAAAGATCGTAATGTGTCATTAAAGTTCGAGAATTCTTTTTTAAAGTATCAATGAACGTAAGATTATCACGTAATCTTTCCGGAACAGATAAAAACAAGAATGGATTATTATCTTCCGCTTCTCCAACTGGTGTCTCCCGGATTCTTCCAAAACGATTTCCATGATCGCCCATTACAAAAAGATATGAATTAGCAAACTAAAAAATTTTCAAAAGCTTTAAGTATTTTAATTCTTCTTTCAAGGTTTACTTTTTCTTTGTAACTTTTAAAGAAATCATAAAAATAGTCGTCAGAATGAAATAAGCCATTTGCATCATTATGAGCCAAATAACTCATCCATGTAATACTAAATTTTGGTTTATCCGGATATACCCTTAGGAAATCTTTTAAATAATCCATTTGATGATGAAATTCTTCTCGACAGGAGCCATTATAGACTTTACTGGCCATATCCGGGGATTGATCGTAATATCCTTCAACACGGATTTGAAAAGGTCTTAAATACTGAGATTGGGTATTGAACAATATTTTAAAAATTAGCATACCTCATATAATGATCCACGGGTTTATGATTATAGCCCCAGCAATTCGGCCTGTAAAATCTAAACTTATTTTAAAAAATTGAAAACATTCCCTTTCCAATTAAAGACTCCGTAAGCCCAGTCTTCACTCATCATTGAAATATATCCGGCATCATGAAATCGATATCCAATAAATTGATCATTATCCAAATATTCTTCACACCAACTTTCATTCGGATAATCCGTTTTATATCCCCTTGAAACTGGTGATTCCGCAATTGGAAATACTGATTTTCCTAAAAATAATTGTTTCCAGAATTTATGCAAATTTGGTTACAGTATACCCATAAGAAGTGCATGACCATTTGGACGAGAATTTAGTCCAACTTTATTTAAATACCGAAATGAAATAGAATCGTAAAATTCTTTAAGAAAATGTGAAGTTTTTGGCATTGATCGAATAAATTGTGAATGTGAGACTGAATCAAAGAGAATAATATGAACATCAGGTTGCTCCAAAGGCGGGGGTGATGGTTTTGGGGTACTGTAAATAGGAGATTTAATAATTTTGAAATTCTTTAGATAATAATTACTCATTTCGATATGTTTGTGCATGCATATATTTGTAAAAAGTCCAAACTTCATTTGCTGTCCGATTTTTGTATTCTAAACATTCAATTTCAAATATGTCACATGCAGGTTTTGTGCCATTTTCAACTTTTGTCCATCCTTCAATTGTTATTGTATAATCTGTTCTTGGCTGTAAACATCTCATCCAACAGGCAATATCTGTTCTTGGCGAAGTTACATAAAGTCTACCATTTACCAATACCGTAATCTGGTCCACAGTTGGAACACAATCTTTATATGGATTCAATGAAGGCTTAAAGAATTTGCTTATCCTTGAATCCCAAGGATCTAAATCTTGCAAGGTACAATAATCAAATAAAATTTTTCTTGGTTTTTGTGGTTGTTTTTGAATTTCATTATTATTTAATTCATCAAATATTGAGTTTGATCCTACTATAATGTTTATTGATTGATTTATCGGAATAATCAAAAAGCAAAACTTACATTTTGTTTGAAGATATTTATGACAATATTTTCCTGTTTCATTATCAAAAATTAAAATAAATATTATTACAGAAATTGATGCAATTAAAACATATTTTAACATCTGAAAAAATTTGAGTTAAACACAATTTTGTGTTTTCAAAGCAGTGAATGAAATTTTTTCTGTCTGTGAAAAAAGATCAACGATAAAACCTTTCAAAAAAATAACAAAAATAACTCAAATCTGATTTTAATGAAAAAATCGAAGAATAATCTCTCATCGGATAAAACATAAAATTTATTAAAAAGAGTGTAACTAAACCGGGATAGTCTCAAAAATAGCTAGAAACAAAAATCAGCAACAAAAAATAAAAGTACTTTCAAGGGCAAAAGCAATTACCAACTGAGATAAAAAAAATATGAAGCATCTGTTCAAATAAAACTAAAATAATTTATTTCACTCAATATTATCCTTTTGTAACAAAAGAATGCATTTCACCCACGATTTTTTTCGGTAGCTTTATAACCGGAAACAAACACGTATAACACATATCTTTTTATTCTAAAATATTTAAGCCCCATAATTTAAAATTTTGAATTAAGCCATTACAAGGAGAAAAAGGAGAAAAAGTTTCCAAAAAAAAGCATTGATCAATTTTTAAAGAAAATAAATTGAGTAAAAAAAGACCACGCTTTTGTTTTGACACAATTGTTTTTGTATTATCTTTATTTTTCCGGTGGTAAATTGGGGGAACAAACAAAAAGCATATTTTTTATCAGTGAAAGTATTCAAGATGATCATCGCAAAAGCATGACTTGAAACGTCAACTTCTTTTTTGTGGAGGTTTCTGGTGTGCGTTTTTTTACATAATCATAAAAGATGGGAAAGAAATTTTACGACAAATAAATAATATGAATTTAGAAAACAACCACGGAGGCAGAAATTTTTCCAAACAATTCTTCTTTTGAGCTTCTTTTATTTAAGCCACAGAGGCTTGAACAAAGAACAACATTTATTATAACAATTATTACCAGACCATGGGAAAGAAAATATTTAAATGAATCATTTCGATTTGAATATTCATGTTTGCGAATTCGAAAATGTGTTAACTTTTCGGTTTTCTTGCGATTTTTATTGTTATCAAAAGTTTAATAAACAATGAAAAAATCAATAATGTAACGCAAAACTACTGTTTAATGAATGTTAAATAGTTTCTTTTTGTTGAACTTTTCCTGATTTTTTCGATTACTGTAACACTTTTTTAAGCGTTTATGTTGTACCCGACATTTTTGTATTTATAATTTTTACATTTATTTTTTAACCAATATATTACATAAATTTTAAATATAAAAATATTTTATCGTATTCTTTTTAGAAAAAATAATAAAAACATTGTAAAAAATGAATAAAATTTAGGTTTTAAAAAATGCACAATTGCGAGTTTTTTTTGCACACAAAAAATATTAGAAACATCAAAAATGACAAAAAAAAGATAAAGACTTAAGGCAGTAATGGTATTTTTAAAAAAGAAGAAAAAAGCACCAAATAACAAATATAATTTCTGAAAAAAATAACAAAAATATTTTTTAGAAAGTTTACGTTCTTAATTATTTTTGAAAACATAAATTAGTAAAAACATTTAATTCAAAAAAGAAATCAAAGGTAGGCACTTAATTGATAAAAAAAAATAATGAGACTATTTTTTGGAAAAAAGATGAAAGAATTTTTTGAGCAAATTTTTGAACATTTTTGGGAACAATAATTTTTTTAGTTGTTTTTTTGACTAGACTGGTGGAAGAGTTCGACCACGTTTTTCGCTATTTCCCATCATAACTTTTGTAATCTAAAATCAATATAATCAATAAAATTTGCATAATATTTAAATTGTTAAACATACAAAATTAACGACTGCGGTTGCAGGTTGTTCAGGATCTAATTCAGCAAAAACGTGACAGGCATTATCAGCTTTCGTCGAAATTTTTCTTGCAACAAAACCAAAGACGCGTGCCTGCCGAACATATGTTGGTGGAAGTTGGATAACGCTATTATTATCCCATCTAGAAAAAAAATTTGAATAATTAACAATACAGACTTTATTTCAATGGCATACTTTCTATCTTCAGGATCAATTCCAGCAAAAATAACAGAGTTGGTTGGATAATGTCTTCGGAAGAATAGTGTTCGAGTATTATCAGTAAGAGTAATGCCCTGGGAGGAGACTTTAAAATGAACATTTACGGCTCGAACAATTCCACGGGCATATTGTTCCATTGCTTCATGAACTGCTCGACGAACTGCCTCTGGGCCGGTGAGGGATTCAGTATCAAAGGAATAAATGTATGTTACATTACAAGCTAAAAAATTAGCATTAATTAAAAAATGTTAAACAATTCCAATTAAAATTGACATACCTGCACCTTGTTCAAGCAAGGCTTGAGCGGCATTTAAATGTTCAGGAGTTGAAGCAGGATCATATTCAGGAAGTAGCAGACGACATGGTAATGCCATTGGAGTAATTGAATGTTGATAAACTAATGCCGCAAGGGTTCCAAAAACTGGTTCATTATTACATCCTTTCAATTTTACACCCTTTGAAGAGGGTTCAATCAAAAAGTGTCGAACAAGTTCACTTCCATCACCAGGTAATACACCCTCAGGGGGTTTTGCAACTTTAAGAGCTAATCCAAATGCCCCTGGAAAACTATTGCTATCGCGAACAACAAATGTTCCAGGAGATTTATCTCGAAGCATGTTTATTGCTGAAAAAAATTTGCATATTATTTTTGAATTAAATTTGAATAAATGATATACCTTCTTCTCTTGAAATTGTAGGTTTATACCAGTATTTTGATGTATCCTTTACAAAGACAGGATGATGATGAATTACTTCTCCGCCTTCTAAAAATTGATGTTGATTAATTATTATTTTTTTGAAATGTTTAATTTTTTAACAATAATTAATCCAACATAATCCCCTTTTTTTAACAAAAATATACAGTAATCATCAGCTTACCATTTTTATCCCCACCTTTTTCAAATACAACTGGTGGATTATGAAATCGAGTCAGTGTTCGAGGACTCAGACATTCGTCATGCCGTCCCGGGGATGGACTTTTTGGGGCATGAGTTAATTCATGATTGACTTCTCTCAAATCCCGAATTATCGATTCTGTTATGGACACTTTCTTCGAAGATTCAGAAATTCCATTTTGTTTTGGAAAAAGACTTTCAGGTTGTTTCTTTCCATGAATTCCATTCGTTAATTTTGAGGTTTCTTCTTCTTCATTTTGGGCTGTTGATTGTTCGGATAATCTTTGAATTAATTTTGCTTCCCGACTTCGATATTTTATTGGAACTTCATTGGCTTCAGATTCATCGTAATTTGGAGTTGAAGGCTTCCGTTCAAGTTCTTTCGGACTTCTCGAAGATTCTTGAATAACAATTTCATCAAATTTATGCTCGTGTTTTTCAATTTTGATTTCATCTTCTCCAAGGATATCCTCCAATTCAGCTAAATCTCTCCTCTTTACCCGAATTAAAGGTGCTTCAGAATCATCATTTTCATCTGTTCGAATTACGCTTGTTGGTCTTGTGACTCCAAGGGGCGCAACTTGATTTTCTTCTTTCTTTTCATTTTGGTGTTTTTCGTTTTCGAAAGTTCGAGAAGTTGGAGCAACAACTGCAACAATGGGCTTCGGATTTGTATCCTCTGAATTTTGGCGTTGTTTATCCTTTCTTAAAATTATTTGTGGAGTATGTTTTTCTTCTTCTTCGTCAATGGCATCTTCAACGGTAACACTAATATCACCATCATCAAGTTCCGCAGATTTTGTTTCAATTATTACAGGAATTTGTCGACGATGTGCAGTTTTATCTGTTTTGATTCCTTCATTATCATGCTCCAACATTGCCGCGGGTTTTGGTTTATCATGTGGAACATGAATTTTATCTTTTTCTTTTTCCTGTGGAATCAATTCTGAGATATTCTTTTCCTTATTTTCATACCTTGATTCAGTCATTATTTTATCCCTTTCATCCGCCGCCGCAGGAGTTTTTTCTCGATCTTCTTCAGATTTGCTTGAAAGTTTTTCAGAAACTGAATAAAATGAAGTCGAAATACTTTCATCATTGTCTTCAAAAATCATTCGTTCAGTTTCTTTCTGAACTTCAACTGCTTCTTCCACGACTTTCCTCTCTTCCTCCGGATCAATGACATTATCGCCGGTAATTGTATTTTGTGTTGAAATTGAATAATATGTTGTATCTTCATCATGCTCCGGTGAAGATTCTGATATTCTTCTTACCACAGAATCTGCATTCGGTTTTGTTGTCGGAGGTGGAGTTTTTTTACTTTCATGTGAGAGGCTTCTCTCCAATGGAAAATGAATATTTACTTCTTCTTCAATCTTCTTGGGAGGCTCAGTTGGAGGAGGTTTTTCAGCTTGAATTTCATGATGCTTTTTTTGTATCGGACTTTCAGGAATTGGATTTTCTTGGATTGCAATTGTTTCCTGTTGGAGCTCTTCTGGAATCTTTTCTAATATATGTGGTTCCAAAGTTTCTTCCTCATCAATATCTTCAAGGGCTTGCCATTGATCCACAATTGAAGTTGTCATTTTTTCTTCCACTTTTTCTTCAATTGGTTTTTCTTCTTTTTCTGTTGTTTCTGTTTCTTCTTTGACCGTTTGTGGCTTTGAATCTGATTCAGTCGGTTTAATTAGTTCGAATTCTTTGTTTGCGGAAGATTGTAAATCGGTTACAGTATCTTCTTTTACAACTTGTTCAACATCTTTTACCGTATCCACTTTTACTTCTTCTTCATCTTTCTTTATTGGCACAGATACAATAACTTTTATATCTTCACTTTTTGCACTTTCTGAGATATCCGGTTGTTCCCAAGGCAATTCGTCCACCGTGAAGCCAGTTCTTACAGGACCTTCACCGGTTGATTTCTTTTCAAAAATAATTGGAATTTCGAATGAACTTTGATGAATAATTGGTCGATAATCAGGTGAATGCGGATCATCCATTGGATTGTAATCTGGAGAATTTTTATCAGGAATTTGAATTTTTGATAGTGATGGTTTTTCATGATCTTCATGATTTTCAGATACTTCGGAAGCTACTTCGGAAGTTTCAACTTTCTTTTCTTGTTCATTTTTGTGATGCTCGTGCTCCAAAGAAGCTGCAGATTTTGGTCGATCTTTTGGGACATGAATTTTATCTTCCAAACTTTCATGAGGAATTAGGTCTGCTTTATTGGAAGGACTTAATTGTTCATCATTTGAGGATTTATCTTCTGCCCGATACTGAACAACATTAATTTTTTCGGTTGAAGGATGAGATTCTGATTTTTGTTTTTTTTCTTCTGCCTGTTGTTGTGTTTCTGGTACTTTTACAATTTTAGCTTCTTCAACAATAATTGGATTTTCATTGCTTTGTTTTGTTGAAACTGCTTCAGCAACTTGAAAGCTTGTAATTTGAATATCTTGAGGTTCAATAACTTCATGTGAAGGCTCAATTTTGAAATCATAAACTCTTGTTTCCACTAAAGTGGCAGCAGTTTCAGTTTTTGGTTGTTCTTGTTGTTCATCAACTGCCACAATTGGTTCCTCCACATTTTTGCCATCATTTGCTGCTGCTATCACAGTCTCAGATGAAGTGGCAGGATTGGAATGAACTTGAACGAATACTTTTGCTTTTGGACTTTTTGGGGGCTTTGAAAATTCATCTTCTATTTTTGTTGATTTATCAGTAGTGGCAACATTAACTTCATCTTTTTCATTCGCTCCATTGTTTTCATTCGAAGATTCCAAAACAAATGCATCAGAATTTGCATCATTTGTATCAACGAGGTCCAATGGAATTTCAGAAACATCAAATTGTGAAGATCCAGAATTCAGGGATTCTCGCTTTTTATTAATCCATGATTTTGGTGGACCAGATTCTGAAGGTGGATTCTGTGGAGATTCTTTCGGAACTTCTGCATTGGCATTCAACGATGAAACCTCTTCACTTGTGAGATTGTCGGGGCCATCACAAGCTGTAATAATTCCAACGGCTTTAATTCCAATTAAATTTGGTTTTGGAATTGTTTGGCCAATTTCTTCTTTTTCTTCTTCTTTTTGCAAAGACATAATTGATGAAGGCGGTTCTTCAGTTATTGGTTGTAGTGATTCAACGGCTGCAGAATCTTTGGGTGAAATATCCGTTTCAATATTTTCTACTTTAACGTTTTCGGCAGAAGGATTTGAAGGACCAGGAATTTCATCAATTGTTGCTTCAGAAGGCTTTTTTGGACCGTCATCATTTTTTGTTTTCTCATTCGCATTTGCTTCAACATTATTGTACATTGAACTTGGACGATTTAATTTTCGAATTTTAATCACATGACAAACACTTTGACTAACTTCTGACACTTCTGAAATTTCATCAGTTTCGGGAATTTCTTTAATATGAACTTCTGGAATTTTCGCTGAAGAAGTTGAAGTTAACTGAATTGGAATTGTTCGACTTGTTGATGCTGGCGTTGTTGATGTTGACGTTGATGGAAGACTTGTTGAATCCATTGTCAAAATTATGGGAGGACTTGTTCCATGGGAAGCACAAAAAAACAGGTGTAGGTTGAATGAATCAAATCAATCAATGATGGAAGAAGAAAAAAACTTAAAAAAATGCTTTAAGTTTTAAGCTTTTGAAAAAAACGCGCAGTACTCAAGTTCTATTTTGTTGAAGTCAATCAAACGGAAGACAAATAAATAAAAAATTGAATGAACAAGTTTTTTTTGAAGTTTTTGTTGTTGGGTGATTTGTTGGAGAAGGAAAGAAAAAAAATGAGTAAAAGCAAGTATTTTTAAAATGAGATAATAAATGAAAACAAGGAGAAAAAAAGAAGAAATATAAAAGCAGATAAAGGTTTAAACAAAAGGTCGCAACTTTTTGAGATTAGAGGAATAAACAGGCATCTTAAGCTAAACTACCGGCACAACTGTTGCCCTACCTTAGTTTTCAACAAATAGAAGACAGCCGCAAGCGTAAAATTTTTGAATGAATGAAAAAAGTTATAAAATTTGTTTTAAAAATTATAAAAGGTGTCGCCATTGGGGATAGATTAAGAGGGGATAATGACTGAATTTATCAAAAATATCAAACATTTGGCTACCATCTGGACCAAAACTAATATTTTTCAGGTAAGATATATTTTTTAGAAAAATGTGGATTTTTTCAGAAAAGTAAAATATTTTTTCGTGTTTCCTCCTTCAAAACACCTGTTAAAAACCAATGAAAAATGAACCAATTTGTCATTGTTGTAAGACTTGAAAATGATAGTTTAAAAAAGGATTAAAAGTTTCATTGGTGGATTGAATAAAAAAGATGCAACATGTTTCTGCACTACATATATCTATTCAGATCAAATTTTGACCCCCTTCGTTGTAAGTCCAAGTAAATTTACATAGTTTTAGGTAAAGGTAAACCTTATCCAATTTTTTTCTCATAACCGAAATCCGAAAGTATTTTAAAAACTTTTTCTTTCTGCTGCAAAACCAACGACAAAAAAGAAGCAACAAAAAAGAGAGGGGGGAAATAAAATGATGCTTATTTACCGAAGTAAACGATCCATTTCTTTTGATACAAAAGGAAACAAATAAATAAATGTTGGGATCGTCTTCAGTGAGTGAGAAAAAATGAAAGAAAGAAAGCAATGTTTTTATAAAAATAAAAGAAAAAAGGTATGCGACAATAAGCATGGGATTGGTTTACATCGAATTTTTCTTTTATAAAATTGCTTTGAAGAAAACGAAATAAGGGATTGTCCAGAAATCACGTGACCATGAGGGGGGAGGGAGGGGGTAAGCCAAATAGTCACACGGCTTTGATGTTGTCGGTAAAAAGCTTTGATCTTTGGTAACGGAGGGAGGGAGGGGGTCTGAAAATCACGTTTTGTTGGTCACGTGATTTCTGGACAATCCCTAACGGAATTTTTATTCAAAAATTAAAACATTGATTTTTTTGAATTCAAAACTTATGGCGATGAAAAAAAACATGTGATAAGAATAATTCTAATTGTGTGGAAAACATGATGCTAATACGTGTGTACTTTAAGAGGTCATTGTTGGATAAACTTTTTGATCTTTCAACAATGGTCAAGAAAAGACATGAAAAGTAATGATTAAAAGAATGCTCGAAACAATAATGAAAAAATGAATCCTTAAAATTTATTTTTTTATGTTAGCCATTGAACGAGAAATCTTTCGTCTTGCAAAATGAGAAAAAAAGTTTTATGTTCGATTCAAAGATTGTTAGCCACAGGGGCGCAGTTGGCATTTCTTGCTTTATTCTTGCTTTCATCGACCTTTTGAAGGAAAATGTTTTCAAGTAAGCGATTAACACAAACTTGCTTAAGGTTATCCTTTTTCTTTAAGTCCAACAATGCCGGACGACACGATATATATCTCTTTCTCCCTTCTTCATTTTTGATCGTTCATCAAATTCTTTTCCAACGCCTTCGAAGTTCGAATGAGAGGGAGAGAGAGAGAAAATAAACGTAAAAGATCTATTTCGTTTTTGTCTTGCCATCAAAAATATCACCCTCCATCGATGGATCGGCCGCGGCACGGCCTTGGGCAAGAAGCCCCGCAGGCAAGAAGAAAAAGAGCAACAGCTTCCAGAAAAACATTTGTTCAAATTTTTGAAGTTAAAAACGGTAAAAAAGAAATCGATTTAAAATATAATTGAAAGGGATCCTTTTTTCTATGTGGATAAAAAATTAGCTCGGAAAAATAGCGACAACAATTGACATATCAAAATTTTAAAAATATGGCAAATTGCCAGCGGGCGAAAAGCAAAAGAACAGGTAGGAATTAATTTTTGGAAGAAAATGCAACAAACAGAAAGATGGAAACACTTAAAGGAATTATGTAAACAAAGAGAAAACATTTCATTTTTTGAGTTGTTGCAAATATTTTTTGAAGGGTCCTGAATTGTATGTTTTTGTTTTGTTTTGGGAAAATTGCAACACGTGGTTATTTTTTGGAAAAAAAAGAAGGGAGAAAGCATGTTTCATTTTATGATTGCTAACAATTGTTTTTTTTTGTACAAGGTAGTGATGAAAAGCTTGAATAAGTAAAGAAACCTCTCTTCTTCTTCTCATTTTAAGCAACAAAAAAATGAAGTCGCTCTTTAAATTACATCAAAAGCAAAATCTTGACCAGCTGGTTTGAAAAAGGGACATTGAATTTAATGGGATTTAAAAGGTTAAAAAGGAGGAAATCTATTCAAAAAAGAGGGAAAAGTAACAACTTAAATGTGCAAAAAAAGACTTGTAAAATATTCAACAATTGAATTCAACAAAGAAGAAGAAGAGATAATCCACATCAGATATTTATGGCAAATTAGCACGCAACTTTTTTTTATAAAAAAGGATGCGTGCCGGACTTTAGAAAGCGGCATTTCTTTTTGCCAGATAAAAAAATGAAAATGCCGTAAAATGAATAAATTCAATGAAGCGGCAAAAAAACCAACAAAAACAAATTTGCCCTTAGGCATCCATCGGATATTACAAATCTGAAAATCTAAAAAAACTGAAAAAAATACTGTAATGTTAAAAAAGGGATATGTTGGATTAATACATGTTTATTCAAATTTTTATTTTATATGAAAATTTAAAACCAACCAACTGATGTCATTGAAGATCTTCGACTTTGACCGTAATACATTGAACGAGGAGAATTTGATCTTAAATTGATATCATTTAATTATTGTCCAATTAAATACAGACATTAACAAACCTGTGAACCAAAGAATTAAAACCAGATGTTTGTTGATGTGGATTGCTGTTATCTCCACCAGTGGCAGCACCTTGATAAAGAAGGGGATGGAATGGAAGAGGAGTTTCTCGATTGCTGACAGGAAAGGCCGGAGTTTCAGATCGTCCAGGACTAAATGGAAGCGGCGTCGATGATGCAGACGCTCCACCGACGCGCGGTGAATCTATTGAAGCGTATGAAGATCCTCCGCCTCGAGGTAATGAATCCTGCAAAATTTAAGGAATTGCATGGGACTGCACGAATCTTCCAAGCAAAGTTTAAAAAATTTTATTCAAAAAATGGCACTGCATCTTTGTTTACAATTGAAAGAAATTAAGTTAAATCTTTTTTTGGAAAATGAAAAGCGAGGCCGAAAAGAACATGTTGCTTAAAAAAAGAGTTAAAGCCTAAAGATAAAGATTTTTCGCACAAAAATGCCAAAAAAAGCAAGCATTTAGTAAAGTAACAAATATCAGCTTTTCCATTAATTATTCAATTCTTAAGCAAATTATAAGTAAAACCAAAACTGTATCAAAAAAATTACTGTAATTTTTACCCTTCCAACTTAAAAGGTCAAGTAGTTTAGCAAAAGTGAATTTTTAAATTAACGTCTTCAAAAATGCCATTCTTTGTTTTAAACGAAAAATTGTGTCTTCTCAAAAGTCAAAAACAAACAAAGAAGAAAAGGCAGGAAATTAAAAAAACGTTTAAATTAAACCTTTTTTGACACAAAATTATTGAAGCGGAAGAAAAACAAAGCTGCTATTAACTTATGTTTTTCTCTGAACAAAACAAAAATTGATATGAAAAATAACGAAAACAGAGCAAGAAAAAATTACTGTTTCAAAACCCAAAAAAGTATCAATGGTTTTGTTTAAAAAATATTTTTAAGTCAAAATAAAAAATTTAAAGCTTTGGCCCTCAGCTGTTTCAAAGTTGTTTTATGTCAGCTTTAAAAAATATTGTTAAAAAAGGGAAGGAAACAAAAAAAATAAAGAAAGCAAAGATGCATGGATTGCTTATTTTTGGGGGTGCTGCAAGCAAGAAAAAACATGAGGGCTCTGCCTTTTCTTCTTCTTCTTGTATGTTTTTGCAAAGTTGCAACAATCAATCCAGAAAAATAAATTTTTTATTGAAAGCATTTTTTGGTCTTCCAATATTTTTTCAAGAAAACAAAA
The DNA here is from genome assembly GCA_024447195.1 of Panagrolaimus sp. LJ2414. Taxonomy (NCBI): domain Eukaryota; kingdom Metazoa; phylum Nematoda; class Chromadorea; order Rhabditida; family Panagrolaimidae; genus Panagrolaimus; species Panagrolaimus sp. LJ2414. The sequence goes on along the minus strand of JAMRXY010000290.1, from coordinate 451,805 downwards.
AAATCTGTGTCCTCCAAAAAAGATACAAGTTTGAAATTAAACCAAAATTTTAACAAAAAAAATTTATCGAAAGCTTTTTTAACATTTTTGAAGAAAAAGATAAACGATTTGACGCAAGCAAAAACTTTTTTCTTTTGCCATTTTTGACTCAGACTTGTAAAAAAAAGTTTTTTTCGAAGAATCGAAGAAAAAAAGCAAAAAGAAGCAAAAAGAAGCATATGTATTTTACAGCACAACAAAAAATATCCTTGGTCAAAAATAAAAAGGACTTTTGGGAATTGTTTTTTTTGTTTAATGTTGAAGGGGGTCATTTAAGAGATGCCTATCGGATTGAGCTTTTTATTTATGGCAAAAAAATACGAAATAATATTATGACATCAGAGATACAATCAGTTGGTGATAATATAGTTTCTGTATAATGGTCAATTTTGAAAAAAATGGTTTTGAATAAAATCAGTTAAACATACACAAAAAATAAATTTAAAAAACTAATGAATCACGCAACATGTTTTCTCCTGCTACTGTTAAGAAACACCTATCAGAGAATCAATTTTTTAAGGCTAAACATTTCAATCAATTTTTCTTTTACATCAAAGAAAAATTGATTTCCACACATATATATTTTTTAGGTTGGGGGTTATCAATCAACAACACTTTAAAGTTTTTGACCGATTAAAAACTACACTCTAAAAAAAGTGGAGAATAAAAATCGGAGATGGAGAGGTACGAATTTACTTTGACCAAATAAAGCTGGTTTTTTTTTAAAAATTCTGTCTCACTTTCAACTTTGGTCATTCATTACCCTTTTTTCTCTAAAAAAAGTGAGCAATTTTTCATGTTTTTTTTTGAAAAAAAACGAAGGATCGAAAAAATAAACAATTATTTAAAAGGGTTTTTTTCAAAAAAAGCTATGACTCAACTATCGAGAACTAGATTGTTCATTTTTATGTGAGTAACTCAAAAAATATAATATAAGTTTAGGTTTCATTAAAAGATGATTTTAATCGCTTTTTTAAAGCTGCAAAAAATTCCGGGAATGAAATCGGAAGCAGCTTTAAGTTATTTAATTAATTAAACTAGTTTATGGGCTTAAAATCTTTGAATTAATGGTAGCAGTTATTTTGTTTAAGAATAATCTTTAATAAAATAGAAGTGTAACAAACCTCTCCAAATGATGTCGTTCTTGTGGAATTGGCACCGAATCTTCTCGAAGATGGAACAGGTGAAGCATAAATATCCTTCTTTTCACTTCTATCTTCCATCAATGAATCTGCATAACTAATTGGGGTACCATTTTGTGATTGTCGATTATTTCCACGTTTAAGAATACTTTTTGTGCCCGTTCCATTTGTGGAAGATGAATAATAATTTGATGGTTCTGCAGTTTGGGCTCTTTTGCTGTTATCGTTGACCAAGGACTGAAGATGTGAAAATTCTGTATCATCATCTTCATCAGACAAATATTCCGTTGAAGCAATTCTATTCCTTTCTTGTTGATATGCAGATGGGGTGGCAGATTTTCGAAAAGGTTGTGGGGATCGAATTGTTGGAGATTTTGATCGTTCCCGGGGAGGCGGGGTTGGAGGTTTTGAACGGATAATTTGGGAGGTTGGAGTTGTGCCACGTCCGTATCGGCTGCTACCATTTCCAATCATTGAATTTGGTGTACCAGTTTGGGCACGATTCATTGATCGAAAATCATCAATTGCGGTGAAGGGGGATCGAGTATTCCGAAGTCTTTCTTCTTCCTTCTGATATTCTTCTATCAAATCAATTTGTGAATCATTCATTCCACCATTTTTATTATTATGATTATGTTGATGTTGTTGTTGCTGTTGCCCGATTCCTTCACTCACATATTCACCTTTCTGCAACTGATTGTTCGGATTTGCATTCTTTAATTCTTCCAACAATTTCTTTTCTGTATTTTTTCGTTGCATTGCATCCGGATATCCGCCTCTTTTTGAATGCAGTGTTCGAAGTTTATTTTTTAGCCAATCATCTGGATTCTCGGCATCTGTAATTGAATCATATCGTTCATTGGAGAATAACTTTCGAGTTGTTGGACCAGAATTAACAGATCGACAATTTCGAAGTCGAAATGCATCCCTTTCAGCTGAGGGTCGAGGGGGTTCTGGTTTTGGGGTATAACATGATCGGGCTGGGGGAAGGGTTGTCGTGGATTCAATAATACTATCAATTTCATCCAAATCTCTTTGAGAAATCGTTTTCATTTGTTTTCGTGGAAGTTCAACAGATTTTGAGCCTGGTGCAAATCGATCTGGTGGCGGGGTTGGGGCAGCAGAATAAGATAAATAAAATTCAGGATCCATTAAATCATCCATATCAGAACTATAAAAATTAATTATTTTTTCATATTTTAAAAATAAAATTTGCATAAGCAAAACCTACTTATAGTCATCATTTGTTGTACTGTAACTACCGTATCTTCCACGTCGACGAGGTGGTGGAGCTTTTTTTGCTTGATCAACAATAACCGGTTTCTCAAATTCATCTTCATCTCTTCCATAGCTGCTACCTCCACCGTACCCACTTCCCGTAGTATACCCATTTGGTAAAGTTTTGGAGAAATAATCTCCGCCGCCATTGTATCGCTCTTTTTCAAGTTGCCGAAAATCTTTTCTCACATCAGGTAAATCAATTTTTGGGGCAATTTTATCAACAACTGCATCCCATTTCGGGGTTTCTGCCCGGCGGGTTAATTCTGTTGTTGGAGTAATTGAAATATTTCGAAGGGATTCTTTATCCATTGTTGGAATATCCAAATCTGAGCGTTCCATTGATTGTCGACGAGATGTTGGAGGCTTTTTTGGAGCTGTGTAATGCTCTTTCAAAGCCTTTGCTGGAACATAACTGAAACATTTTGATGAAGGATCATATCGATCTTTTGCAACTAAATCCGGTTCAATCCGAGGGGTTGCCGAACGACCCGTTGCCGTTGATTCTGCAGGTGAAGGGGCACGTTGTTGTTGTTGCTGATTTTGTGTTTGTTGATGATTATTATTATTACTATTTTGATGATTTGAAGTACGTGAAGATGGTCGAACGGATGCAGGTAGAACGGAACGATCCCTTCCAATTGTTGAATCTTCATATGCAGATCTCATCGGATCATCCGGATCCAAATCCATTGAAGATGAAGGCCATCGAGGTTTTGGTGGAACTGGTGGAGCCATTGTCTGCTTCGGTGAATCTGAACCGATTCCGGAATCAGCTCCGTCAAGGGGGGATGGCTGTTGCGAAGAGGAAGTTGTATTTCCAGTAGCTGTTGTTTTTTGTAGCTCTGTATACAATGCCGATGTTGTCCCTTCACTAACTGATGGTGGACGGGGATGTGAAGATTCAATTAGGGAAGTGGAAATTGAACAGTCGTCTAAAAATTGAAGGCATTTTTAAAAATTTTGATAACAAAAAAACATTGAAAAAAAAGGTTTTAGAAGAAATCCTCTCAAATTTCAATTTTGCCTAAAAAAGTATGGAAGGACAAAGTTGGAATGGTTGGTACGCGGCAGAAGAAGATGATGAAGAAAGGAAAAAAGAAAGAAAGCAGAAACAAAGATGGCAAAGGTAATCCAAGACGAGAAACGAGAGGGGTCGCAACAATGTTGAAAAACAAGTATCTTCTTGCACTTTCTTTTATTTTTTTCAAAGTAAAACGGAATGGCCGTGGGCAAAAAGTTAAAAAAAAGGAACAAAGTCAGTGGTCAATAATGACACTGTTACTTCTAATTAAAAGTAATATTGTTAAAACAAGGACAAAGTAAAAAAGAAAACTAAACATTCTTTGAATGTTTAGTTTACTTTACATTTAAAAATCTTACAATCAAATCCAAAAAAGTACACAATATGTTCTACAAAAAAAGATGAATCACATTTTTGTTTTTCTTGTATTTGTTGATTTACAAAAAATCCAAACAAAACAGGAAAAATTTGCGCTTCTCAAAAAGGTAAAAAATGCAGGAAATTAAAAATTTGTGCGATCATCCAAAAATTGAATTAAAAAAATATAAATATAAATTTAAAATTGAGTCAAAGGGGACAGAAGAGCAAGCTGGCAGGAAGAAAAAAGATCTTTTGTTTTTCTCTCTCCTGTTGGTTGATGTCGATGATGGACTCTTACGAAGCAGAAACAGCAACCCCAAAAATCGTTCACTTTCATCAAAAATGAAGAAGGCAGTATGTCTTTCACTCCCTGATTGCCATCATCGGTGATCTCGCTCGATCTCGGTCGTACACCTTCAGGCATTCAGGATAACAAACATTGTGTTTAATAATGGCAAATGTTTGTCCTGATTGTTGTTTGATAGGAACTAAGAATAGGGGGGAAGAAAATGAAGGAGAAGGAAAGATCTTTAAAAAATTTAGGGATCAATAGTTAGAAATTGAAAGGAAGAAAAGAGTAGTAAAAGTGCTTCTTTTTTTATTCATTTTTGCCGCTGATTTTTTTGCCTTTGTTGATCTTCCTTACGGCTGCTTGCTACTTTAAGGTTTTGGATTTTGAGCATCGGACAAGACAAAGACACGCCAAGATAGAGAGAAAGTTAGACAAGAAGGAAATACCCAAGGAATATATAAAAGTCAAGTCAATGTCCATCTTTCTTCTTCTTCTTTTGCCGACATCGTAACAGAGAGAGAGAAAAAGAAAGAAGTTCATCGGCATTTTTCAATTTAGTTGTTGAAAAGCATAAAAAATGAAAAAAGAAAAAAAAATGCGGGAAAAATCACTTTTTTCCGATCGGGGCAGATTTTATTTTATATATTTTTTGCAAAAAGCAAGTCGCCGATAAAGAAAAAGAAAAGGCATCGTTCTTCTTCGTCTTACTTTCTTGAGTGGGTGGGGGTGTTCAATGATGACGGAAATAAATTTCTCATTTTTTTGCCAACTAATTTAAAATTTTTTAAATGCCAAAGTTCAATCAATATTTTAAACAATACTAATAAACTTACAAAAAGAATGACGATTCGAAAAAAATATTACTAATCCAAGAAAATATTTACGATCCAAAAGAAGAAACGATGGCTCAAATAAAAAAAAGTTTGAATAAAAACAGGTGCGCTTTTGGGGGCACAAAAAAAGTTTTGGCTTTTATTTGGACTAAAAAAAACTCTTAAACGATTTAAAGCATTAGATTAATTGCAATTTCTTTGAAGAATTTTATAAAAAATTAAGAAAAAAAGAATTGCAATTGGCAAAACAATAAATTTTGAAAAAAACGTAAAAAATGCTTAAGATGGACGAGGCTTCCGGGATAAAAATGGATTTTTAAGTGTAGCATTTGTACAGTATGACTTTATGAATTAATAGTAATGGTAAAATACAAAAATTTTGATAAAAAAAAACGTGACACAAAATCATAACTAAAATCCTTCAAAAACGTGAAAAAACATGAAAACAAAGAAAGTTTTATCCCAAAAAAAGTAAACAAAAAAAGATGTAACAAAATCTTTTTGTTGTAAAAATGAAAGTTTCAGCTACCAACTTTAAAAGAATAAGAAGCACATGATTAAAAAATTTAAAAGAAAAATATAGGTTGGAAAAAACACATGAGAAAATGGAAAACGTGTGTATTTTTTTTTATCAAAGAAGAAAAAGATTTGAAGCATTTTAATGCAAAAAAGAAAGAAAAAACGAAGAATTAAATTGCCTGAAGAAGTTTCTGTTTTTTTGTTGAATTATTGTTGATAAGCAAGCAGGTTGAGAATTAAGACAAAGGTGAAAAGTTAGTTTTAGCAGAACAAAAGAGACAAAAAATGTTGCAAAATTTTGAAACATTTCTTTTTTTTGGTTTTGCTCTGTTTCTTTTTCGATGAAGAAAAATAACCTCAAAAAACTGAAATTTAATTGACCGAAAAATGGGTTCATCGGAATTTTTGTTATGTCTTTAAATGATATCAAAATAAAGAGATAGTTAAACAAAATCAAACAAAATATGCCCTTTTTAATTGTTTGAAAAAACATTAATGGCTTAAAAATGCATTTTTAAATATTAAACATGAAGAACAAAAAATTAAAAAGTTTTTAAAGAAAAAAAGTAAAGCAAGTGCAAAAATAAAGAAATGTTTTTTTTTCTTCTTCTAATAAGTTTATGGGCATCGTTTGCAAAAGCAGAAAAAAACAGAATTTATTACCAACTTTGATAGCCTCATTTATGCTTTTTTAATGTTTTTTTTGCATGGGAGAAAAAGAAGAACTCTGTCAACAAAAAACTTTAATATCCAATAAAAAAAGAAGAATCAAAGAAAAAACAGCTTTTTTATCAAAAGGGAAAGAAGAAAAATGGATGAGAAAAATATAAAATTTAATCAAAAATTAAAAACAAACCTTCAGGCCGATCAAAATTTTCATATGAATCAGCTCGAGAAAATTCTCCTTCTCTTTGATCACCTCTGCCACCTCCGATGCTTGATGATAAACTTAGGGATCGCTTCGAAGATTTTACAAATTTCTTCTCTTTTGGTGGCTCAAAAACAAATAAAAATTCAATTGCAGCTTGGTTATCCAAGGAACGATCTAAAATAATTACAAATGATCCCTTTCATTTAATTAATCAGATAAATATGTATGTAAACTATTCTATATAACATACCACTTGTAATAAGATCAAGTTCTTCACGATAAAAATGTAAAATTGGACGCTGTGTTTCCAAATCCAAAGCACAAGTATTAAATTGGCATTGAAAAACTAAGCTTCGATCAGAACCGGAACGTTTTTCAAAACATTTAACTAGCACATCTCCTCGAAGTGATAAACCATTATCAATTTCAATTTCGGCACTCGATTTGATTGAACTAAAAAATGAAGGATATTATTTAAAATATAAGAATATTTGATATCACTTTTGTTACAAATATGCAAAAAGAATTGGACTTTCGAAGAAAAAACTCAAAAAAGCACTCATCCGAATTTACGTTTTTTTGTTTCCTTTTTTCACGCTTTGAAAAAATAAGTAACTTCTTATTCATTTTTGAAAAAAAGAAGCCCAAACAGATTTGAATTTTTAACAGATTTCGAAAAACAAAAAACGGAATTGTTTTTTTACGCTTCAAAAACTTTCTCTTTCTTTCTCGGGGGATTCTTTTTAGAAATGCAAAATTTTAAGAAAGAGGCAGAAACATTAATTTTGCAAAGACAAAAGTTATTTTACCAAAAAAATTACTGTACAACTTACATTGGTTGTGAACTGTAAACCGGCTTCATTCTTTCATAAATTTTTAAAACAATTCCTTTTCCATTAATTTTTTTGAGAGAAATATTTGTAAGAAAAATTGGTGCCGGATTAACTTTTGTTGTACCGGAGAGAAGATTTGCGAAATATCGAACATATCGTTTATGAGAGGGTTGACCATCAACACCAAGAAATTTTTCACTAAATACTTTCATTCCAAATCGATCTTCAACTGATTCATCTCTAAAAAATATTGAAAAACAATTATGTATTTTGAAGGAATAATGTCACGTTTTTCTCGAAAGGAATGTTTTAAAAGTACCGTACCCTGCACAAATATTTGTATAATGCATATATGCTGCGATAACAATTGCAGCCCGAGATCTCCAACCTTTGCAATGAATTACGACAAGATTTTCGGGATTTGTGTTAAGCCAATTTTCAATTTGTTTACAAATTGAACAGAGTCGATCCAATGGTGGGGCGAGTTGATCCGGCCATCCCAATTCTACAACAGCTCCGGTGTTCGCTCGGCCAAGATCCGATCGCTTTTGTGATACATTAAATACCTTAAAACGAAATTTGAATTTAATGTAAGAAATATTAAATCCAATAAACCTTATATTTATCAGCATAATTCCTTCTAAGCTTTTCACTGATTTCTTTTATTGAATGCCGATATCCTGAATCTGATCCATTTGTTGGATATGTTAAAGCTAAAGTAGTAATGGTTTAAAGCAAAGAAATAATTTGCATAATAACAAACCAATGATTCTTCGACTGATTTGATTATATTCAACGCCACCGGGAATATTTTGACGAGCTGAAGATAAATTACCATTTCGGTCATTCATTGTTGTTTCATAAACAATTGGCTCAGTCGCAGATTTTTTAGCTGATCGAGGCTTAAAAATCAAAAATGATTAATAACAACTTTTAAAAGATTTTTTCAACTAAGATTTTTATATTTAAATTAGTTAAAAAGTCTCAAAAACTACTTAAAAAGTTTGTTCAAAGATTGAAAAAAAGTGAAGACCTCCCCAAAAAAGGGAAAAAGTGGTAAAAAAAATGCTGATAATCACAAAAATAAACTGTCCATTAAAATCAATGAAATAAACAGACAGTCGTTTAAAGTTCTCAAAAAGGGAAAAAAATACTCATGAAAGATAAACTTCAAAGAAGTTTTATAAACATTAAAAAACTTTTTTACAAAATTTAAATCAACTTTAATTATAAATTCTATGAGTTTTTGGTAAATGTTTAGCATCATAGCAAAAAAATATTTTTCATGACTCCCAATTAAAAACAAAAGAAAGGTTAATAATATTATAATATGAAAAGGAGAGAGTAAATGACGGAAGGAAAATAAGAAAGAATGGACTCATCAAAAAAGAAAAAACGCAATCACGTTTATTCGGGCGCATAAAAATTGTGGGTTCATAAAGCTCTAAATATTTTGATTGTAAATGCAAAAAAAGAAGAAAAAAGATTGTCAAGGTCAGCCGTTTTCCCTTTTCTTTTTCATTAAACCCTTGTAAAAAGTTTTGTTTTATCTTTTTAAAAAAGGGAACGTGTGAATGTCCCTTTCAAAAGGTCAGAAATTAATTAAAAGACAGATTTAAGAATTTGAAATAATCTTAGCCAATCATGAACTATCCTCAAAATATAGCTTAAATTAATAATAATAATAATTGAATCAGTCAAAACATAAAAAAATCGAAGAAGGATAAATTTTAAAATGAAAAGGGACGGACTTTTAATGAAAAAATGAAAGCTAACAAAATCCAAAAATATATTTTTCGGACAATTGTTTCATTTTTTTCTTTCGAAGAAGCAGCAGTTAGAAAAAAAAGTGCCAGCCGATTTAATGCCTTGTTATTCCTGCATATTTTTCTTTTTTCTCTTTGATCAAAAAAAAGAAATTTGAAGCTGCAAAAAAAGGTGGAAAGCCCATTCGAAATAAGAGAGAGAGATCTTTTGCGAGCTATTTTTGTGTATGCCTTTGTTGATGATTGTTCAAAACCCTTATTTTTTGCTCTTTCGCAGGCAATTGCTGTCAATAAAATTATTTTATAAAAGATTAAAAGGGAGCTTAAAAGCTGCTTAAAAAATGCTGCTGACCATTTGTTGCAGATTTTTTTCAAAAAAAAAACTTATTAGTCATTTTTTTATGTAAAAGTCGGGATTTTGATAGAGTTTCCCAAATTAAAAACAACTAGCCAACGGGGAAACAATAATTAAAAATTATAACAAATACGGCTGTTGCAGTGTTAGACGTGGGAAGAGATTAAAGGTTGCAGACGGGATTGGCTTACTGTAAGACGGGAAAGGAGATTAAAGAAAAGATCCAGGATCGGCTGTAAGACGGGAAGCGAGATTAATTTTTTTTCTGATAGACTACCGTACAACAGCCATCGCCCTCTGCAATAAAAAAAGGCAGGCACGTTGATGATCGCCGCTTCGCGGCGATCATCCATGCTCACTTTTTAGTTGTACAAGAAAACATCACTGAAAACACCAACTGTTTTTTGGTTTATTTGTTTCAGATTTCCAAATGCATTTTATATAATTCACATTTCGAATATTTCCCGTAAGTATCCGGATTTTATGTACATCTATATAGCAAAGTCTTATTATTTACCTGTTTCCCGGATAAATGGTTTCTGACTCACCTCAAATAAATTTATCAAAATTTTTTAAATGTATTATCAATCCAGATCACTTATATTTCCTACAGATCTCTTAATTTAGTATTTTATCATATAAAAGTACCCGATTATTTATGTTTTTTCCCCTACAAATGCATCTCGAATTTGCATGCCCATACAATAGGTTAAAAATTAAGTTTATTGTATAAATTTAAATTTAAATGAATCAAATAATATTTGTTCATAGAACTAATTTTATTTCATTTATCGTTACTTAATTTTTAATTGTATTGATTATAATCATTTTATAGTGAAAGCATAATATATTTTTGCAAACCCTATACTAAAAAAAATTGGAGGGTTGAATGATACAGTTTTATTTATTGCAGAGGGCGATGGCTGTTGTACGGTAGTCTATCAGAAAAAAAATTAATCTCGCTTCCCGTCTTACAGCCGATCCTGGATCTTTTCTTTAATCTCCTTTCCCGTCTTACAGTAAGCCAATCCCGTCTGCAACCTTTAATCTCTTCCCACGTCTAACACTGCAACAGCCGTATTTGTTATAATTTTTAATTATTGTTTCCCCGTTGGCTAGTCTCCTGAGCCGTCTGCTGCGAAGCAAAATACCATAATACCGCTGCGCGGCAGACGGGATTGGCTGCTTCTAACGTTTTTTCCACTTATTTTAACTTATTAAAACTAAAAAAATAATGTTTTAGTTTTAATAAGTAAAATAAAAAAACTAAAACATTATATGGGCTATTTCCCCCTCAAAAAAATATACACACCCAACAGATTGAAAAATAGCGATTTGCAATCGCCATCTTTTACTTTTTAAGAAAACTGATGACCCTGATCTCGAAAAGAACATATTTTGTCTGAAAAAAGAGTCGTTTTGTACATATTTTTGATATGGGCTATCGAATCCAATACTTATCTAAGCTTATACTTGACAAAAAATATCAAAACCCCGTTTTTTAAAAAAAAAATTGATCCCCTGGGGTCAAAAATGAAGATATCTGACTAAACCTAGTGTCGATTCATATGTAACTAATCACTCGCTATCGATTCCAATATCTATCTAAGCTCGTACTTGACAAAAAATATCAAAACCCCGCAAAACCCCGTTTTTTATAGAAAAAAGTGGTCCCCTGGGGTCAAAAATGAAGATGTCTGAATAAACCCGATGTCGATTCATATGTAATTAATTACGGGCTATCGATTCCAATATTTGTCTAAGCTCGTACTTGACAAAAAATCTCGAAACCCTGCAAAACCCCGTTTTTTTGTGAAAAAAGTGATCCCCTGGGGCCAAAAATCAAGATATATCAGTAAACCCAGTGTCGACTCATATGTAACTAATTACGGGCTATCGATTCCAATACTTATCTAAACTCGTACTTGACAAAAAATCTCGAAACCCTGCAAAACCCCGTTTTTTTAAAGAAAAAGTGGTCCCCTGACCCCAAAAATGAACCGTTCGGGACAAACCAAAAGTCATTTAGTACTATTTGGACCATGCCCGATTCATTCCGATACCTCTCATTATTCCCCCATGTCAAAAACATCGAATGTTACATTCGTTTTTTCGTTTTTTGGGGATATCTCGGGTCCCAGGGGTCGAAAAGGGTCAAATCCAACAAATTATCAAATGCGATTTTTTTCTCTACATACCTGCCAAATTTCATAGCTCTACGATTAAAACTGACGAAAATCGATTTTTAGGGGTAGAAAAGTAGGGAAGTTGAGTCGTAAACAGCCGCAGCGCGCCCCTTCGGGGCGCGCTGCGTCTGGTAATATAAGAAAGTTGGCTTAAGCCGAAAAGAATCCTGGTTTTTTATCGACAAAAGTTTGTTATAAAAAATTTAATGATCTTGTTTTATTGGGGGATAATTAAAAAAAGTTGTATCAAAGAAAGATCCTTTAACCAAAAAATACTCTTTTATGTTTTTTTTCTAACTGCGGTTATTTTCAAAGGTGTCAAAAAAGTTGTTGGAATCAATAAAAATGGCTCCAATTAATTTATAAAACTTTTATGTTTGCCGCTACAAAAAAGTTTCTAGAATTTATATTCCTAAGTTTTTTAACGTTTATATTAAATTTTTTAAAAATGTTAGCGCCATTGATTTCTTACAATTTTATTTTTCTTCAAAAGCCTTTTTTTCTCTCCTTTTCTTTTCGTCCTTGGTAATTTAAAAATCCCATAAAAGCTTCAAAAACATCTCAAAACAGAACAGATTTATGATGTTCTGCAAAATTAAAAAACGTTTAAACTGTCAACCACCCACTTTTAAGACATATTTTTTGCAGTGCTTTGAAAATAAAAAACATTCTCATTTTCAAAAACAAAGCTTTTCTCTCTTTTTGATATTTCTCTTTTTTCACGCATTTAATTGGTCAAGAAAAACAAAGAAATGCCGCCTTAAAAATAGTTGACGTTTTCCATGATTTTTTTTCATTGAAGAAAAAGTCAAGGAAAAGTTGGTCAATGAAAAACAGAAAAAAATACTTTTGTGGTCAACTGCTTTTCAAGAACGGGGGCATCAACTTTCACTTCACTTTTATTTTGCCTTTTTTGCCTGTGGGCATAATATCAAAGACACAATATTATTTTTTTAAAGTTGTAAAGAAAAGTCAAAATAATTTTTTTGTGTGTCAGATTTCGTGAATTCCCTTTGGAGGAAAAAAAGTCAAAGAGAGATAAGCAAAAATAATATTTACTTAAGCTATTTTTGAGAAGAAAAAACAAAAAACATGAAAAATTATGGGGTAAAAATGCTAATCTGAAAGATTGAGGAGTCTAGTTTTTTACTTTGGTTTTGGGATGTAAGCACTTTTTCCTAGAAAAAGTATAATGTAATTCTTGTTAAAATATTACAGTAGTTATACAATTTAAAGTAATAATAAGATTAATAAATGCAAATTAGAACTTACTTTTTTCCTTCTTTCTGATTTTGGAGTTCCATAACAACTGACCTAAAAGTGATCAAAAATAAATTTAAGGATCCATAAAATTCAGAAACCGTCCAAAAAAATCTGTCATTGTTTTACTTTTTCTTACCTCTTTATCGCCCGATCCTTTAAAACACAACATTTTCTAACTGATTTGAATTTTTTAAAAATTAATTTAAATTAAAATTTCAAATAAATAATATTTTTAAATGAATAAATTATGCTTTGAAAAAAAGCAACAAAATAATATGATTTTTATTACAACATTTGAAGTCAATGAAAACGAGCTAAAAAAGAGAAAAATGGAAAAGGGTTTTATCAAAAAATATTGAAAGTAATAAAAACACACGACAAAAATGAAAAGAAATTGATCGGTTTGGAAAAAACACATTTTCTAGCAAAAAAATAGTTTAAAGAAAAATTAGTGTCACAAATTTGGTAAAAACAAAATAAAGCCATAAAACATCTGTTAACGTATGGTCAATTTTTAAAAGGGGGGAATCGCTTAAAGTACCTGTAAATATTCAAAAAGATGTGACACAGACTTTTTTAAAAAATTTTTGCAAAAGGCTTTGAATTTGTAAAAAGTAAAGGTTAACATTGACATTAGCTGCTTTTCTGCATTTTTCGTTTTTTCCCAGAGAAATCCAAAAAAAGAAGAACAAAAGGAGGGAGACAAAACTAGAATTTTTTGGTAAAAAAATGCTTCCATCAATGAGAACCATAATTTTTTTATTGAGTCTTCGCTTTTTTTTGCGATCTGAAGAAACGAAAGAAACGAGGGAAAAAAGAAAAGAGATGCGCAAAAAAATACATTGAAGCTTTTCTCAATCAAGAGGTTCGTTCATTTTCTCTCAATTTTTTATTTTTCTCTCTTATTCACTCTTTAAAAATTGAGTCTCTTTGAAGAAGATGTTTTAAAAGATTTAATGCAAAAACAACCAAAAAAAAGCTTAATAAATTTTTATGTACCAAAAAACAATAGTTTCAAATTTGGACTGCCAAAAATGAAGAACAAAAAATTTTTTTAAGAAGTAAAAAGATTAACTTAAACAACGAAAAAAAGACAAAAGTCATTTATCAAAAATAATGTAGGTTTTTAAGAAATATTACTGCAAAAATTTGGTGGTAACGAAAATCTTTATAAATTACTTTTTTTTGTCTTGAAAAAGTTTTGAAGCATGAAAAACATACAACTTTTAACGAAAAGCATATTTCTTAGATTTGGACATATCAGAATTGTAGAGATTAAATTAAAACTCACTATTTTTACAAAGTCTATAATTAATGGTTTAACCTTCTATTTTCTCAACAACAATTCAACATGGATGATGATGCAATGACAAGTAAAGCATCAAATCCCTTGATTCAAAGAAAAAATCGGATTAAAATTCACAAACAAAAAATAACAATAAAAAACGGTTGCAAAAAAACTTTTTTAAATTCAAAAAATAAAGAATTAAAACACAAAAAACAACGAAAACTCAATAAAAAAAATAATGTGATTGAGAGATCAAAAAGTAAAACCCTTACATTTTTAAAAATGGTCGGGTTCTTAACAAACAAAAAACATAGTTTTTTAAAAAAGTTAAAAAAATTAGTCTTGTCATTTTTTGGAAAACAAAATCAGAGTTAAAAACGGGTACTTAAAAAATAAATAAGCAAGCCCGATGAAACAAGAAAATAAAAAGGATTTCATCGTCTTTTTTTGTTACTTTGAAAAATAACTATTTTTGGTTTTTAAAAAAGTATTTCAAGCATCGATATTACTTTTTTTGTTTTAACCTTTTTTTTTAAAAAAAAAGTACAGACAAAAATACAAAAATCAATGCAAAAAAAGAAAAAGGTAAGGAAAAATTTAAAAAGAATATTTGATTATTTTCGTTTTCTAATAATAATAAATTTTGAACAAATTGTAAAAGATTGTTGAGAAGCATAAAATTTTTTTATGAAAATTCAAAGACACAATAGAAATAAAAATGAATAATAAAGTATGTGCGCGAGTTTTTTTTATTGTTCACAGAAAAAAGAACAATGGTTTTCTTGAATGAGAACTCAGAAGGTGGCCCCAGTCGAGGACCACAAATAAAAAAATGAAATGCCTGCGGCAATTTATGTTTTACAATAAGCAAGCACTGACTGTTTTTAACAAATGCAATAAATCTAAAAAGTACAAAGCAAGGAAAGAAGATAAAAGGTAAAAACAGCGGTTATTTATTGCTTGTTTGTTGGAATGAATGGGTAAAAAATGTAAGAAAAATCCAACAAGATTTTTAAAATAAATATTTTGCTAAAATTTTGCACTATTTCGAAAAAATGAAAAAAACGACAAAAATTTTATCAAATTAAAGGATTAAATTCTTTGACATTAAACCTCAAAATAAATATTGTAACAGAAACATCAAACATAAAAAGTTAAACCAATACAAAATTACATTCATTTTTTGAAAGAAATAAGCAGACCTAATGAAATTTTTTACAAAATCAATTTTAAGCATTTTTAATCTAAAATCAGAAAAAAAGTTAATCCTCATTCCACAAAGTTTGTGTTCTTTTATTCTATTTTCATTGTTTACAAAAGCAATAAAAAAACAGACGTTATTTTTTTGCATAAATCAAATCTTCTGTTTTTAAACCCGCAAAAAAACAACATTGAAGGAACAAAAATCAACCCCAAATCCCACTTAATCCCCGTTAAAAGAATCACGTTCCATTTATACAAAAAATGGAACAGTCATAATATTTCGAATTTGAACGGAAATCAAAAAAGTAAAAGTATAGCAAATTATAATCTCCCTGTCTCTCATATTTTTTCCCACTCAAAAAAGTCAACTTTTTTGAATGAAAAATCCCAAAACAAATAAACTTCAAAAATCATTCTCCCTTTTTGAGGTTCATTTTTCCCTCCCGTTTCGGTCATCGCTAAAATCCCTTTCATTTTTCAAAAACTTTGATTAATAAAAAAAAGTGTCAACGGAAAGTAGAAAAACGTAAAAAAAAAGTTTTATAAAAATTGAAACAAACGCTGTTGTTTTTGTTTCATTGGAACACTGAAAAAAAGACAAAAAGTAAGTAAAAAGCTGTTGCGCAAATTAAAAATCAAACAATGAAAAAATGGTTTTAAAAAAAAGAATGGACGCCGGAAGTGTCAATTTCAAACATGAATAAAAAAAAGGTTTTTAAAACAAAGTAGTTTTACACTTTTGTTTAAAAAGAAAGAATAAATAAAAATAATTTGAGATAATCAAAAGCCGGAAAAAGCAAATTAATTTCTTGGGAAAAGAAATAAAAGAGGATAAATTAATTAGAAAATTTTTGGATTGATCCCGGTCATCGTGTTTGAATATTTCAAACACGACGTCACAAATGTAAATTATCTCTTTAAAAAAGAAAAACTACTCATTTCTTCGATACATTTTTAAGGTATCATCGAAACCTCCAACAACAAAACCAATCAAAAAAGTCCATAAAAATTCTTATTTAAATTACCAAAAAATAAAGTTAATGAAGCAAGCAAAAAAAATTCACAAAGCTATCCTTACTTCAAAAACCAGTTTGAAAAAAATACCCAAAATGGAATAAAAAAAGCGAGAGAGAAATCTGTTTTTTTATATTCAAGAAAAAAATTAAACCCCCCTGCAGAGATTAAAAAATTTTGGAACGGAAATACACAATTTCTCTCTTTTTTCTGCAAAAATAAAAAATAAATGACAAAAGCGTGACTTTGACAAATAACTTTTTGTTTTATTTTTTTCATGATTTTTATAGTTTTATTTTTTTGGATGGAACAAAAAAAGCTTACACAAAATTTAAATCTGGAAATGATTAAATTTATGACTCAAAGTAAAACAGGCAAAAAATAAGAGTGAAAAAGAAGAAGAATCAATGAAGTCATTTTTACACAAACAATTTTTAAAAGAAAAATGTCTAACAATAATTTTTAGAGAGAAATAAAAAAAATTGACATTTATTTTTTCATTCATTCTTCATTCCAACAAGCAGCCGATCAGTTTCAATTGAAATATAAATTTTCTGATGACTGCTTTTTAAATATTAAAATATTCCGTTGTTGAACCCTTTTTGCAGCAAGAAAAATAACAAATTTGAAATTGAAACGGAGGATCTTTTTTCTTTTCTTCATTTTTTTCACGCATAAGCGATCAGATTTTTTTCATTCAAGGTGAAAAATATTAAACGGAAGCAGCAAAAAATCAGAATCAACAAAAAAAATAAATTGGAAATGATTGTTAAAAAATATGGTTTAATAGGTCAATTGGAATATCGAAATCATATTTGGTACAGCAGAAGTGGTAAAAAAGGTTACTGTAGAAAGGGACAAAATATTGATAATCAAGAAAAAAGACTTTCCAAAAAAGAAATGTGATAAAAGTGACAATAATTAATATTTTGAATATTTAAGAAAAATATTTAAAGATACAGTTACTAAAATTTTCTCTAACAATTTTCATCAACATAAAAGTTTTAAAAAACAATGGAAAATAACTTATTTCATTTTTGGCCCTCACTTTTTTTTATTTTTTGATATTTCAAACAAAAATGTAAATAACGCGCAACACATTTTTGAACAGTGGCCGGTCATAAATTTTGTGTAGTAATGGTCATTCCCTCTTTTTTCAGTTTGATTCTTAAAAGTTCTTTTCTTCCCTTTTTTTCAGTGTTGTTTTGTTTCTTTGCTGCCCTTTTTTGACTTGCCCTTCGAAGAAAAGAAATGAAACGAACGAAACAAGCGATAAATCATCACTCACAAAAGGCTTTGGGGGTCCCTTTTTTTATTTCATAAACGATCCTTTTTTTGAAACTTTTTCTTTCTTAGAAGACAAGAAAATTTGAAAAATTTGCATAAATTTTAAATATTTATTTACAATTTCTATTGCTTTTGATCATTAAAAGAGATATTTAAAGAAAGGCAGGTGAATAAAGCATTCAGTGACAGATATTTCTTGAAAGATTTTGTTTTAAAAGAAAAAAATATTAAAACTTACAGTATTTTCAGAGAAGAATGGGATACTTTCAATTCCGGGTGAAATATCAATATCGGGACTTTTAAGTTTTTCAAAATCAATTCTTTTATTTTTAAGTGTCCTGGGACGAATAATTACGGGATTATTTAATGGACGAGGAATTTTCCTTTCAAGTTTTTGAGGTTTAGAAATTTCTGAGATTGGGGATTTTGGGGAACTTGAATTAATGAAATCATCTTTTGGAGAGGAATCATATTGTTTTATTCGATATCGATATGTTATTGGTAAGGCTAAAAATAATTACGCTCTTTAAAGACAAAATTAATAAGAAAACTCACTGGTTTTTGAGGTTTTTGTTGCGGGTTTAATTTCAGCTTCATCCAATTTTTGAGGGTTTTCAAGCAGTTGTGAAATTTCATCATCACAATATGCATTTGGAAAATAATTAATATCTTGAGAATTAGAATTATTATTACCACTGTTACTGGTGCTATTGTAATTACTAAAATTTTCACTGAATCTCTTTTTATCTTCTGGTAATCGAATAATCTTCTTTGGTGATAAAGAATTTGATCGACGCGCCCCAACATTCTTTCCGGAAGCAGCTCCAGGGGGAAAGGCAGGTCCAGAAAATGCAGCCGAATCATCGGGGGCTTCTTCAAGGGGCCATTTAAAATGTACTTTTTTAAATGACATTTACTACCCTAAAAGAATAATAAAATAGTTTATTTTAAAAAATTTAACATACATTACAAATATAATAAAAGAAATGGAAAAAATTGAAACACTTCCGTTTTTTTCTGAGCAAAAGAAAAACAATAGGTCATTAAAAAAAATTATTTCACGCCTTAACATTGAAAAATTTGGTCAATAAAAAATTGTCTTCTAATCAATGAAAAAGAAAATGACAATCATTTAAGAAAAAAATAGAAAGTGATATTTGATGCAGGTTTAAAAACAAAATAATTACTTTACAATACCGTAACCTATTACACATTGTCACTATTGAATACCGTAACCGAATTAAGATAACAAGAGACACATAAATTTTCCGTCTCCAAGATTCTAATATTCAAATTCCTCAAAGGAATACTTTTGCGTCATAAATTTTTATCAAATCTTTATCACTTTTTGATTATCATGATGGAGACATTACACATTTCAGATTTAAGAAATTCATAAATCACAATTTTATTTTTAGTTTTTTTCAAAAAAAAAATTGCAATCGAACCGCAAAAATAAAACTTTTCGAAGAAACAAAAAAAACGTAAAATAAAAAAACCAGAAATTTAAAGAATTTTTTCAAAAAAAAATTTAATGAAAATAAACTCGAATTAAATTGAATCAGTTTCAACTTTTTTTTAAATGTTTGGCTTGTAAGAAAAATTAAATACAATTAATTAATTTTGCGGAAATAAAAGTAATCAATCTGTTTGAAAGAATAAAATTAATCAAATGAGCATGTTTTTTCTTTCCTTTTCTTTCATTGATACATGTTTTGATGGAACGATTTAAAATATTGAAAAGAAAAACGGGTGTAGATTGAAGAATAGTAACAAAGAAATCTTAAATATCTTACCAAACTTATGGATGGTTTTTTAAAAAGGTTTTTTTCACTAAGCAGTAATAAGCTTTTAAATTAATATACCTTGAGGGTTGTGTGGTCATTCAAATCTTTAATCTTTAAAAATGAAAATCAAAAAAATGCAAATAATAATTATTTTCAACTCAAAAATTCTTGACTAAAATCTGTTTTTGAGTAAAGCTATTATTTGTGGCAAATAAATAATTCGATCAAGTTTTTTTGACCGCAGCATTAAAATTCAATCTCGCTTTCATTTTTGACAGCCAAAAGAAAAACGAAGAAAGAAAAGAAAAGATAAAAATCACATTCTTTTTGGCACACTTTTCAACTACGTTAAAACACACGCAAATTATAAAAGACAAATAAAAATTTGATCAATTTCTTTAAACTGATTTTTGTTGGAAAAGAAAAACTGTCAATGAATAATTAAGAAATGGCATTATTGCGAAAATAGAAAAAGCATCATTTCTGTTTTTCATATACCGTAACAAAACTTTGTCAAAAACAAGGTTAGTCGAAATTGAAAGAAATTATTTCTTAAAAAGTAAAAAAAGAGTTGTAACAAGTTGTAAAACGAAAAAAACTAATATTTTTCAAAGCATTTTGATTTAAGAAAATGGAACTTTTTTTCTGGCAAAAAGCATAAAAAAATGAGGACAAAAAATTTGATGGACATTTCACATATTTTTTTCTTTCCGCAACTCGTGTCCTATGTCAACTGTTTGTCAAAAAATTAAAAAAGAAACGAAAGATTTTTAACGAAAGAAGGATTAAATCAAATCATCGCCTTTTAAAACTTAAAAAATCTGCAAGAAGATATCCTTTCTAAAGAATTTCCAAGCAAGAGATATTATTATTATTATTAAAAGACTTGTATTTTTTTTCAATGTTTTACTTTTTTAAGTAAAAGAAATAAATTGTAAAGATTCTTTTGACAATTCTAGCACTTTCATCAAGTTTATTAAATATAATACAATTTTTAAAAGAGGATTTTGATGACTTCTGTACAGAAAATAGTAATAGGAGTTTTTAAATTCATTAATCCGTCTTTAATTTCCAATTTTGATTATTTATTTTCTTTCTGAACAAGAAACAAAATGCAGTTTTTTTGGTTGTCTTTTTTTTCCACAGTATACTTTATAACACAGGTGGCATTTTTGATTAATAAAACAATTTCAAACAGCCTCTTCATTTTATCTTTATTGCTAATATTTTATCCTTTATTTTATAAGCATAACCATTTTCAGAATTAAAAAATTATTGTTAAAGATAAATGCGTTGGCAAGAATTGAAAAATGAAAAAAATTATTATCCATTTAATTACTTTTATGCATGTGTATTATCAAAGATAATCGGGCATAAAAAAAAGAAAAAAGTATACAAAATTAAAAAAAGAAGATTGTTAATGACGTGTCGTATTTGCTCCTGTATGAGTTGTAAAACGAGTATCACTTTTCAAAAACATAACATGGTTGGAATTGTTTGAATTATTTGCAATTTTCTTATATGAATTATAATAAATTCCTGCTGAAAGGGTTACAGTAATCTGCGAAATAACAGAACCAAATGGACCAGTATAAACCGAGATATTATTTCCAGTGACCTATAAAATTGAAAATTGAGTGGAATACAGTATACACAAAAATTTAGTGAAAAAAATGTGAAAACAAAAAACTAACCCAAAAACATATTTGTCCAATCATATATGGAATAAATTCATTGATGGTTGTTAAACAAATAATTATTAAAATGGTTTTATTTATTCGTTTAACAGTTTTTGAGGTTGTTTGAAATTTTTTCTTTATCAAAAATGCAAATAAAATTGCGGTAATTAAACTTAAAAGAATGCAGCCGCCTTTGATGTAAAGCATATTTGAATTTCCTTGAAAAAAGCAACCAAAAAATCGACATTTTGTTTGTTGCCCTGAAGGAAAATATGCAATTAAAATAGAAACATAAAGATAAACCATGGCTGAAATTGAAATAAAAGCAAATGCCAAAAATGCAGTTTGCCGGCGTTTTGTATATTTTAAATTAAAATAAACTGCAAAACATCGATCCAAACATAAAATCCATTCCATGAATGAATTCATCGATGTACAAATAAATGGAATAATTCCAAGTAGATACAGTACTCTTCCATCATAGATTACTGTATCAAATCGCCAAAGAATAAAAAAATAAAAAAAGTAGCCGATTGAAGTAAAAGCAAAAAGAAAAATATACAAAAAATATAAAACTAAAGTCGCAGATAAATATGATGAAGTTTTAATTGAATATTTTTTACGAAATAATACATTTGAAGAACAATAAAATGTATAAATTGCTAACCCAAAGCAAAGAATTTGATTGGTAAAAATTACATAAATTACGTGATCCATTTTAGAAATTTAACCTTTGAATTTGCACAAACAAGAACTGCAACTTAAATTTAACAATAAATAAATGTTTTTTTTGAATCTTTTTTTTTACTTGAAATTCAATATGTCATAATTTGAGATGCTTCAATAAATATATTTTAACTCATGATTGTAATGTATATTTTATGTTTTACATGCATGCATGCTTGAATTAAATGATATGCTTGATTTGACATTTACGAAACAAAGAAGAATATGTGGTGTGTAAACAGATTACTGTAGCTTTACTTTTTTTGATTGAACATTTGATACCCGTTTTTTAAATAACATGTTAAGTAAAATTTAAAAAATTCATAAAATAAATTAGAAATACTTTATTGAGAAAATGTTGCCGAATTCAACTATCATTATTTTTCACTATAAATGTTTTTTTATTTTTTTTAATAAAAATCAAAAGTTCACAAAAGCAAACTTCTTTGTACAAAAATAAAGCTTTAAAAATAACCATAATAAAAAATTACTTTTAAAAAAGCAAGCAAACAAGCAGTCTTCTTATCAATCAGGTGATCATTTGATTGTCGTTAAAAAAAAGCTTTATTCTGATAAAAAAAAATTGCTGCATTTTCTGGTAATATTTCGTTGCACCTTTATCAAAAAATAAAAATTTTAATTAGAGACCGGCAGCTCACAGAAAAAAGTCCGTGAAAAAATACTTTTTTGAGTGATTTAGGTACTATTTAACCTGATTAAGCCGAAAATAAAATCAAAAAAATTATTAAAAATCATTAAAATGCCGAAAATAGCAATTAAAAATAGTACAAAACAAAAATTTTTCGTCAAAAAAAATAAAAAAGGAACACTTTTTTGTCGTGAAAACTTTCGTGGTGCGTTCATTTTTGTCGAGAGAAAAATGTTTTTGCAACTTTTTTTTGCAGTTTTTGGATAAATTTTAGCTCTGCGATCGCTGTAACTTTGTATCCCCTGCTTTCCCCTGCTTTATATTTTCCCCTAAGATGCAATTTTTGAAGGGCTATCGAATGGTATAGGTCGCTAAGCTTAACATTGCTTAATTCATGGCGAAATAATTAAAAAACAACTAAAAATGCAAATTTTGGGTATTTGCCCAAGAGAAAACTTTTTCAAAAGTAGCATATTCGGAATCAGCGTAAAAAAATACGTCTGCTAGGTTAGATTATTAATCTTTAAAAAAGAGCATGCGCAATTTTGATTTTTTGATACTGTAACGAAGAAAAAAATGGAAAAAGAGAGAAGAAAAGAGTTCCCTGCCGGTCTCTAATTTTAATGCTCTTTTCTATAAGAGTGTAATCGACACAAAAGAACACACCTATTTTATACCACGAGTTTCATTATCCTTAACATTTCTTCTTGTTGTTCCCTTTTTTTATTCTAACCTAGTAAAATTGTACCAAAATAAGTTTTTAGAAAATTATTTTATTCAGGGGATTGTTTCGATCTGACTTTAAAGGGGTTAAACCAAAATCTGGTACTCACCTTAAAAGCGGAAAACATGAACGAAAAGATCTTGCGGAGGAGAAGAGTTGAAAATTTTAAATCACGACGTTGGATCTAGACAATCTCTCATTACAGTGTTTTAGAAACAGAAAAGAATATCAGTGTTATTCACACAATTTCAAAATGACAACGAGATTTCTATTAATAATGATTAATGAACTTTATAAGGATTTTGAAAGTGGAAAAATTTTAATTGGTTCCACCGAGCTTTTAAGAGCTGTCAATGTAAGATAAAATTTTAAATATTTTTTAAAGCAACTCTATTTCTAAAATCATTAAGTTTTAGAAAAATGAATTCATAGAATGTGGAAAATATCTTTGCCAAGATATTTCTCTAATGGAATTTCAAGCCAAGTTAAAAAAATCAGCATGCAACGTTGAAAGTGGTTGTGGTCGATATCTTTCAACAAATTCACCCATAAGAGAAAGGATAGCATCTTTGAAGGAATCATTTGTCATAAGGTATTTGATATCCAAATTGTTAACTAAGCAGCTAAGAGCAAGACATTCAAGATTAGAAGTTTTGAATTCATAAAGTTCCAAGCATTCAATCCATTCAATTACCAACAATGGAGAAGCTGCAATTCGAGGTTTAAGTTCTTCAGAAATACATCTTTTCATGCCAGTCGTTTCATCATTTAAGCACCAAATTCTTTCAATTGTTTCCATATGCTTCTTTGGAGAATTACAGCATATAACTTTCAATGAATCTTCCTTAAAATTGTTTGTTTAATCACAGTTTTAAAAAATAAACAAAAAGACATACCAATAACTTTTGATTAAGAGACGATCTACCAGGAAATTTAAATCAAGCGGAACCGAGAATTTTTAAATGAAATTTTTTGTGGTCCATTTGATTAAACTAGGTGAAAAAAGGTTATTTTGAAAGTTTTGGCTCAATCTATCTCGTACTTTCGATTTCCGAGTAAAGTAAAGTTACTGTATAGCCAAAAATGGAAAAATTCGGGAAAAATCCAAAAGTGAATCAATCAAAAAGTTATTTTCCGTAATTGTACATATAAGTAAGGGCTATTAATTGCACTTTACAAAAAAATTTTATCTGACCCTTAATGTCGAAATTTCAGCTATTGTAATTTTTGACACAGAACAAAAAATTTGCATATGCTAGACCTAGAGCAAACAAATATCGCACTAAATAGCCCTGTTTCTGGGCTTTCCAAAAATATAAAATTTGTGGAAATTTATGGGCAGAAAAACGATAGCCGGTAAAAATGGTGCGCGTGATCAACATCTACAACATCAACCTCGGGGCAAAACTCGGTATTGATCAAAGATACCTTTGTATTGTCCCAGAAAGTGTGAAGTTTTTCTGAATAAGTGAACACTTATTTATACAATAAAAAGCGTGCTGGAAAATCTTTTATTTTATTATTTCCATGTAATTTGTGATTTTATAATTTTTCATTTTGGATCGCGCCAAACGCACAATGGCTATTTAAAAGATTGATTTATAGAACATGCCATCGTGTTATTTTCAAGATCTTTTGCAAAAGATCTGCAAAATTGCATCTGATCCTTCATTGAGCTTCTACAATTCAATTAATCAACTCTTCCAAACTTTATTTTCACCTGATAAAGAATGTGATTGCAGCTACAAATATCGACAAAGAACAGCATTGGTATTAGTAAATTTGAGTTATCTCCGACAAAGTTTATTTGATATTAGTGATGATCGAGTTGATAAAGTTATCGATGTTTTTATGTCAATTTGCACAAAGAATATGGATCAATTTAAAGATAATGAAGGATTTTGGGTTTTTCCTCTTGAATCTGTACTTAAGAGACAGTCTACGAGAGAATTTGAAAATTCAGGGTTGAAGCGGAACCGAGAATTTTTAAATGAAATTTTTTGTGGTCCATTTGATTAAACTAGGTGAAAAAAGGTTATTTTGAAAGTTTTATCCTCAACATTTTGAATTGTTTGGATTCAAAATGTTGAGGATAAAATGGCAATAATGATGAAATATGTCCGGTGCTCCGGAGGCGCCCGGAACATTGCGTTTAGGAGCTCTGAAAGTGGGATCCAAAATGAAAATGAAAGAAAAGATGCAAATTTTTGGGGGAATAAATGATTGTGAGTGAAAGTGAATGGTGGAATGAAGGAAAGCGAATGTAGATGAAAAGAGAATGCAATGATTAGAATGAGAATGCAGCATCTTTCATTGTCTTTCATTTGTTGCATTCTTTCGTGAACGAAGGTGGTGATTAATGAGAGAACTTTTAAGGGATGATTAAAGGGAATATTATTTAGTTATTAAAAATGCAAAAAATGGTTATGTGATAAAGTTTAGCTGCATTTATCATTATCTTTTTTTGCCTTTGATGCGAAATGAACTACCTCGGCGACCGAAGGGAGCCGAGGATGTATTAATGTAATATTAATGAAAATAAGTAAAGACGTGAAAATAATGTTTGGTATTATTGTATAAAGGTTTTCGTATATTGTTCAAAAAGCTATAACGAATAAGTTGTTAAACTTTGAGCACTTTTTAAATTTGCTGGGAGAATTATGCAAATAATTTGAGAATGTATAAAAAATTGATGATCGAAAGAATGAAAATGTTTTGCTTAAATTTTGAAAAGAATTTGAAGGATATGTGGACAATCATTTGATTAAAAATGTTGTAATTTTGGAAATCGCTGTGTTTATCGCTTTGTGACAAAGCACCGGCTTTAGCCGGGGCGACCCTTGTTTAATAATATTTGAATAAATAAAAAAAAGGTTTTCTTAAAAAATATTTAATAATATTTGCTGTAAAATATTATTAAAGTAAGCCGACCACAGTAATACTAAGTTTTCGTGTTTCATACTGTAACTTATGTCCTTCAAAGAAATTTCATTATTTGTCAGAAATATTTTGACCACAAAATTTTGTTTTTGCTCTTTTCAAAAACTGCCTGCTTTTCTATTTTTTTACGTTGAAGAAAAAAGTGAGACGAAAAAGTTTCAAAAGTCATTGGGAAAAAAGGCTGCAAGAATATGAGAAAAAAACACAGCAACTTTCTTGTATATTTTTTTGTCTGTTAAAAAAAGAAAGGAAAAGCCAATTGACTTTCAAAAGGGGAGAAAAAGGGCTGTTTGAAGCTTCTTGAAGAGGTTCTTCTTCTTCTTTATTCTTTCCCTCCTGGTGGGGGTAAAGTTCTTCCTTCCTTTCATTTTTCTTCACCCTCACTTTTTCTTGCTTACCAACAACAAAAAAAGGATACATCAAAAAGGAGGGAAACAGAAAAGAAAAGGAACATCGCCTTCGGTGTCTCCATCATCCTCAACTCCACCACCACCAGCAGCAGCAACATCACCGCCGCCGCCAATGGCGACTACAAAATGCCTGCAAGCCGCTGCTGCTGCCCCCCAGTCATTTTAGCTTCTTTCTCCCAGAGAAAATATAAAAATGCTCACTTTGCAGCTTGCTTGCCAACTTTTTTTTTGTTTTTTTAATGTTGCGACCTTTTGCTTGCTTCTTCTTTTAACAAAATTTTCTTCCTTACTTCGTTTTGCATCATTCTGATTAAAACATGCAATCCTAATGAGAAACCACATACACATTAGGATTGAATACAAAACGATTTTGCACAAAAAAATAAATTTGGCTAAAATTTCGAAACGATTGAACTTCCAATATTTTGTATCCATACAAAACGATTTTGTATGTGTGTGGTTTCCCACCCATTCATTATTGCATCATGCTGATTAAACGATTTCTATAAATATCGGGCGATAACGACAATGTTCACCGCTTTTTTGTTCGTCGTGTCTTGTATTTTTTTCTTATTCATTTTGTATTGACTGTAATTAGCTTTCAAATAGTTAACGAAATTTTTCGCTCTATTAATCTAAAATATTGTTTATCAACCGCATAGTCTATGTCACAATTTTCTGACATTTGCTTTTAAATATCTTAGAAATGAGGCGATCAAACTTTAATTTTTTGAAATATTATTTTTACTTTCGTATTAGCATCATTAAAAATTTTCATATTTTAAGATGGCTACAAAAGATCATTTTTCATATGGGAAAGATAAGAATCAGAAGAAATTACTTGAGAATGCTTTTTGTAATTCTGATGCTCAATATGCAAATGTCAATTTAAATCAAAATAACAAATGTATACCAATCGAAATTAAGTCATCAAAGAGTGAATCAAAGGATAACCGAAAAGCTTATGGTAGTAATAAGACTGCAGTTTCTCAAAAACAATGCTAAAACATTTTCTAAATCATTTTTATGCAAATTTTATGAATTTCTAAATGTGAAAACTTGCTAAAATTTTTCATACTCGTGAAAATATGACTTCTGGCATAAAATTTGTTATCGAGTTTTCTGAAACTGCAGTCTTAAATAAAGTATCAGATCACAACATCCGTGATCATTTATCTTCAAATCATTCATGTTTTTCAAAAAAGACTGATTTTCAATCAAATTTGCTTGCATTCAAAAATTATGATAATTTTGAAGAAAGCCAAAAGCAAGAAAATAATGAAAATAAAAATGATTCAAGTAAGACCAGCAGCACCCTTTCACTTCATATTGCAGCATATGAAAATGGCATTGAAAGTTCAAAGTCAGATGATTTTGGAAAACGGGATGAAGTAAATTTGTTTAACAGATTCAGCTTCAGTGTTGACTCTTATCTTACAGGATAGTTCACGATTGATTAATGTTAAACAACTTTTGATGGGTTCATGCGATCAAGTAAATTTCAAAAATCCCTTATATAAATTTTTATCTCCAAAAAACTTTTGTAGAATTCTTTTGAAATTCCAAGGCAACAAAAAGATGAAGCAAACAAACCAGAATTTATGCAATTTAAAGCATCCCAACGCTTGCTCAATCCCAATGCACAGGTTTCTCGTATACCTGTTCCATCTTTTAATGGTTGGTTAATATTGTTTTTTTTTCATTTTTATGATTTTTACATTTGCATGATAAATTTAATCATGTTGCTTCGGAAGGATAGTAAATGGACACAGGGTACGATAGAGTGCAATTTTCGGCCAAAAGGCAAATTTTTAATGGGTGACCTAAAAAGAAATTCCTTGCTGTAGGGCTTCAATATCCTTAAGAATCCCATTCAATTTCTCTTGTGTTTAAAAATCCCAACGACAGTTTTTAAAATATTTTGTACAACTATGCTCACGTATGACAAAAATTATTGTTGAATTTGAATAATTATTTGGGTAAATTTCAGTGAAAAGATCTAGCCATTAATTTTTTTAAAAAACAAATTGTCATAATATAAAACGGGTAAATAGGGAAAACAAATCAATAGTCAAGTATTGCAGTCAAAGGTAGACTATGCTGTTTTTTTACAACAGAAAGGTTTACGAAGATATTTCTTTTGTCTTTTTTTTCAAATTTGACGTTAATACAGCAATTTCTTACCACGATACTGAAAATTAACTGAGAGAAGTTTTTATGCTTAGAAATGGTGGCAGACTATTTTTTGGACCTTTTTTGTGTTTGTCCTAAGCATGGCACCGGGCCGGGCCTTGCCCGGAAAAGCCCGGTGCCCGGCCCGGCCCGGCCGGGCCTGGCCGGGCCGGGCTTTTATTTTCACGGGCCGGGCCGGGCCGGGCTTTTAAAAACAAGCCCGCGGGCTTTTTCAAATAAAATTATTGTAAAATTTTTGAAAAAAAAACGAGAGGTTAGAGACCACTTATTTTATCATCCTATTTGATTTTTAACATTAAAAAGTAAGACCTTTTTGTTTCGAAAGAAGTGTTGTTTTACATTGTTCATTTATTTTAGTTTTAAAAATTCAATGAAAATTTTTTTAAACACAGCAGAGCGCAGATGTTTGGAAACACTGCTTTAAAGTTTAAACAGGATATTTGTGTACGTCTTTCTCTGCAAGCCTTTTGCGCATAATATTCTCTTCGGCGATTCATAAAAATTGTTTGGAAAGACGACTGATTAAGTTTTTAAAATGCGATAGTGATGCCTTGCAAGAAGACTCATTCGAAAATGAGCTTTTACGGTATCAAACTTCACCAGAATCGTTTGCGGCTAATGAGGATCTATTAAATTGGTGGTTTCATCGTAAAACACAATATCCCCGTTTATTTATGGCAGTAAAAAGACTTTTATGCATCCCTGCCGGAAATATCTCACCTGAACGGACATTCAGCCAATCTCGTCTTTTAATTACTGAACAACGCAGAAATATGAATGATGAGACAGTTAGTGGATTAATGTTGGGCGGTTTTTATTGAATATGGACAATTTCGTTTCGCTATATTTAAAGAAAAGAAAAAATTGTTAAATATTTGTTTTTGTTTGTTGTAAAAAATAAACTCTGATTTAAACAAGGGCTTTTTTAGGTCATACGATATATGTGCATCAAAAAATATGCAATAAATTTGATTTTGTCTTAATGTAAAAGATGCAGAAAGCAGATTAAATAAAAAACTGATATTTTGATTAAAAATAGTTAATCAACCCTGTCAAACGTCGCGACCGACGAAAAATTGCTTCATATCGACAAACTAATACAAAAAGCCCGGAGCCCGGCCCGGCCCGGTACCGGGCCGGGCCGGGCCGGGCTTTTTTTCACCGGGCCCGGGCCGGGCCGGGCCTCCAAAAAGTCGGCCCGTTGCCATGCTTAGTTTGTCCCTTATTCATATACCCCCTTTTCGCTTAAAAATATATACATATACATTTCTGGATTGTTTATAAGAATTTTACACCGCATATAATAATTCAAATGTCTTAAGCTCTTAAAAATTTCGCGAAAGAATATAATTGTTGAATTGGAGATTTTTTAAAATTTATACTAAATCAACATTCTTGTAGCCTTGGGATCAAGATCTCGTTCTGCAGCACCATCAGCTGCTGGAGCCCTTACTGCTGCTGATTTTAAGCGAGCATTTGATAATACTCCAGCAGAAAATGTTTGTTTTTGTCAAAATTTGGCATATATTTACTGAAAATTATAATATTTTAGATCCAAAACGTTAAAGCCCTCAAACAACGCTTGCAAGATGTAAATAATTTTTTAACTGATTCAAATAAAGATTGGTCACAAAAATCAAAGATGGTTAGATTTTTGAATTTAATATAGCCTGTTTTAAATTTGAATTCTCTTTTTTCAGCTTATTAGCCTTCGAGGATGCTTAATTGCAGAAAATATTCCACGAGTTGTTGATGTTGTAATGGAAAATTGTGGATTATGGGAACGGTGCTTGATTGATGGATTAAAAGAATTGCGTTCAACCTTAACCCGGGAATATTGTTTTACAATTGCATTTTTTGCAATAAAACTTGGTGGTCGTTTCATTCGACAAGTTGAACTCATGTTTAATAATCTGATGAATTTGGTACAAAGTTCTGCAAAAGTTATGTCAAGTTCAGGAATAATTTTGTGTGAATATATTGCAAGATATGTTCATCATGGTCAATTGATTAAATTAACCTCTGAATTTCTTGTTTCAAAAGCAAGTGTTGTTCGAAGGTTCGTGTGCATTTTTTTTTCACTTTTTGTTACTCATGTAATATTTTCTTCGTCTTTTTTAAGGAGTGTTGTTCATATGTTTGATGTAATGCTATCAAGTTGGGGACAAGATATTCTTGAATTGCATCTTAATGTTATTACAAAAGTCATCAAAAATGGACTTAATGATCGTGATCTTTCATGTCGTTCAACATCCCGGGATACTTATTTTGCATTTTCTGAAAAGTTCCCCAATCAAGGTCGAGAATTATATGATGTAATTGATTCTTTTTTCCCTTTTTCGTAATAATTTACATAATACTAACTTTGTTAAATTTTTTAGTCTCTTGATACAATTCGACAGCGTGCATTGAATGTTCAACAACGACCAGCAACATCTTCGACAAATTCTTTGGAACATGACAAGAATTCTCTTGATTTGAATGCTTTAAAAGTTTCTGATCCAGCTGCTACTCAACAAGCATTTTCGGATAATCCATCTCAAAGTGATACTTCTTTCAATGAACAGCATTCAAATGAGCTTTCTTCATCAACAACATTAAATCCTTTAACTCATAGTCAACATTCAAGTATCTCAGATTCAATTACTTCAAATAAATCTTTAAATGGCATCGGCGCTGGAGATCTTCGAAATTCATCATCTGGTAAAGCGGAACGAAAAACGAATACGGCAGAAAAAGTCGTAAGATGGCGTTTACCAGATTTTTTGTCAGATGGTAGTTTTTTGTACTTTGTTGAATTTGTATAAGAATGATCTTGAATTTTATTTTTTTGAAAACGAGCTAATATAATATTTTTAATATTTAGGTGTATGTTATCGTGCCACAGTATACCAGCCACGGCTTAAAAATGGAAAATATGGAACAATTGAACTTGAAAATTCACAATGTGAATTTAAAATTCTACGAGGTGATTTGAATCCTCAACGGTATGGGTGCAGTTGCGGCGCAAAGCTTAAATTTCATTTTAAGAATAGAACCATTATTGATATCCATAATATTCGTTGTCGTAAGTTCCTGTTTCTTTTGTTACTATTAGCGGAATAATACTCTTAAGACTTTTAAAAAGTATTTTTTTATGAGTGGCGGTTTTTTATTTTTTTGATCGGAAAATGGCCGAAAAACAGCCTTTTGTAACAGACATTTAAACATTTATAAAAATAAAAGAAATCAGAAACGAATACTCAAAAACCATTTTTCAGCCAGCAGAAGCACAAGCTTGGATCAAAAGCCAGCTCAAGAATTAGAAAATGATAAAGTTGCAAGATTAACTGTTGAAAGTTCTGGACCAACATCTTCGACAAATTCTTTGGGACATGACAAGAATTCTCTTGATTTGAATGCTTTAAAAGTTTCTGATCCAGCTGCTACTCAACAAGCATTTTCGGATAATCCATCTCAAAGTGATACTTCTTTCAATGAACAGCATTCAAATGAGCTTTCTTCATCAGCAACATTAAATCCTTTAACTCATAGTCAACATTCAAGTATCTCTGATTCAATTACTTCAAATAAATCTTTAAATGGCAACGGTATTTCCCCAGCTGATGATTCACTTCAAGAAATTTTGGCAAATATTAATGCTCAAAACGCTGATATGAAGTAAGTGAATGATTACTGTAGAAAATAAGTACGTTGTATTTAAATGACATTAAATTTAGGAAATCTGATAATTCTCATTGTACTTCTTCAATTGAAGGAACATTCATCAGCTCAACTGATACAACTCCAAGAACTTCTCGCTTACCTTCTCATCTCCAAAATGCACCAAAACAAAGGTAAAATATTTTGAATATTTGAACATAAGTACATAGTTTGTTTTCACAGAAAGATTGCTGAGCAACAATGGATCTCATTTCGTGGTACAACAACTGATGACTTTCGTCAAGAAGTTAGCATTATTGATGAAACTGAAATTCAAGCCGATACAAATATGGTTGAAAATTTAAAAGATGAATCTGATACGGAAATTTTAAATGAAGAAAAGCAACTTCAAAATGCCGGG
The DNA here is from genome assembly GCA_024447195.1 of Panagrolaimus sp. LJ2414. Classification (NCBI taxonomy): domain Eukaryota; kingdom Metazoa; phylum Nematoda; class Chromadorea; order Rhabditida; family Panagrolaimidae; genus Panagrolaimus; species Panagrolaimus sp. LJ2414. The sequence goes on along the minus strand of JAMRXY010000290.1, from coordinate 419,081 downwards.
AAAAAACTTGTTGAAGTTTGTGGCGCTGGAAATAAACCTGAATTTCTTCCAGTTGTAAAAGAAGCAAATTTTATTGTTGAAAGTGATGTGAAGGCTTTGGAATTGAATGACAAAATTGATAAAGCTTGTTGCGCTGTTTATAAACAACCTCGACGAGCAGATGCATATTCTGATAAAGATGAAGAAATTCTTGGACATTCATTGCATGCTCCTCCTGATCGGTAACATAAATATATTTTCTATTATGCGACTAACCCAAAGTCATTATTTAGAGGAAATTCTGATAATAATCAAGGTCGACGTCAACAATATGGCTTTGAACATCATGGAAATTGGCAATACGGTCATCATCAACCACATTTTCAAAATATTCGACCACAATTCGATGCAACTTATGATTATCAATATGATGCTCCTCAAGATCGGTAACATAAATATATTGTCTATTATGCGAATAACCCAAAGTCATTATTTAGAGTTATGGAAAGCCATTCACCAGCTGATACCTCCTTAGGTGAAGAACTGCTAGCATTTGATTTGCGGATAAGGAAGGCAGACAAAATCATTGAACAAGCTGCATTACACAAGCAAAAAGAAGAAGAAGAAGCAAGAAGGGTATTGGAAACAATGAAAAGAAAATAATTTTGAAGTGAACTTGAATGATTTTTCGATTTCTCAAATGCTTTTTTAACTTTTTAATTATTTTACAATGTTTTTTATGATAGCTTATACTTTTTTATTTTAAACACGCATTTGATATTTTTGTGTTGTAATAGATTGTGTTGTATTATAATAAATTTTTCTCTTCAACAATTAAAATTGTCTTACAAAACTCATTTTCTACAAAAGCTACAGTAACAACAACCCCAACATGGCTAAAGGCAGCAGAAAATTGCAAACAGTTTGAAAACTTTTTTGTTGTTCTTTGAATTCACATAAACATTTTAGAATTATATGGGCCTTGGGATACTTCGCTTCACAAATTGATAAATTAGATTCCACAGGAATCTGCACCGAATCAGAAGAAGTTTTCAAAACAAAATTTCACATAATAGATTTTAAAGAATACGCAAAACAAGAATTTAATTCAATTCTTGAACGCTGTGTTCGAATTCCAACTTCAGAAGCACTTTTTCCACAACTTTTATTTGAAACTCGTCGATTCGATTGTCTCACAAAAGTAAGCATTTTCCTATATTTTTATAGAAGCTCTAAAAACCGTAATTTAGGTGTTATTTTATTTAAATAAGTTAAAAGTGAACAAGCATAATTTAACACAGATCGACTGTGACATTCTTCTTCCTTCAATTCTGAAAATACTTTTTATTGAAAAGAATTTTGATGAAGATTGTGAAAGTAGGTTTTAAAACATTAAATTTTACAATAGAATCATTGTGTTTCAGACAATTTCAAAGACGAGTTTGATAAACTTTTGACAATATACAATGTTACATTTGATCCAAAATTCAAACAAAAAATTGTTTTGAACAAAATCCCACAATTGAATAAATGGATCAAAAAAAGAGAAAGTTATTATTGCATTTAATTTGATGATTTAAATAAAGAATTTCAAATTTTCTGTTTTGTGACATTTTTTGATCATCGAATAAAAATTGTTTTATTAAAACAAAATAAAATTCTTTTGCAACGAAAAAGAAAAGTCGCAAAAATTTGGCGCAAAAATTTAACTTGAATGATTCATAGTTAAATATCTCTCTCAAAGTTACAAAAACAATATTTAATTTTACACAATCACTCTTTATTTTTAATATTTTTGTAAAATTTAATTAACCGAACTAAAAACTCTACGAAAGTAAAGAATGCATTCATTTTTTACAAAGAAAACTGGCAACACTGCTGCAACACAACCTGCAAAGAAAGCTGCACATCTCGATTCAATACCTTGGGTTGAAAAATAGTTCGTTTGCTTTTTTTTAGGTTTTATCATTTAATAATATTTGCATTTTAGTCGTCCAAAGAAAGTATCAGATCTCGTTTTTCAAGATGAAGTTGTAACAGTTTTAAATAAATGCATTCAAGGAGCTGATGTAAGGAATTTTAGATTCAGATAATAATCTACTTATTACTCCATTTTTAGTTACCAAATTTATTATTCTATGGTCCACCAGGTACTGGTAAAACTTCTGCCGCAGTTGCATTATGTCGACAATTATTCCGTAATCCTGATGCATATAAAGATCGAGTGTTAGAATTGAATGCTTCGGATGAACGTGGAATTGAAGTTGTTCGAACAAGAGTAAGTTTAAAATCTTTTACATTGCTTATTGTTTGATGGATCTGTTTTTAGATTAAAAACTTTGCTCGTCAAACTGTCAATACTCACTTAGCAAATGTTGCGATTCCTGGACTTCGAATTATTATTCTTGATGAAGCTGATGCCATGACTTCAGCAGCTCAGTCTGCCCTTCGTCGAACAATGGAAAGAGAATCTGCAACAACTAGATTCATGCTAATTTGTAATTATGTTTCAAGAATTATTGATCCATTAACTTCTCGATGTGCAAAATTCCGATTTAAACCACTCCCCAATCAAGCACAAACTGAAAGGTTGGCAATTCTTTTTCAAATTGTTTCTATCTTTCTCTTTTTCAGAATAAAGTTAATTGCTGCAAATGAAAAGATTAATATCGATGATGACGCAATTCATGAATTGGTTGAAATGTCAAATGGTGATCTTCGTAAATCTATTACAATTCTTCAATCAATTGGTTCTGCTCAGAAAGCCATAAATGCTCAAGATGAAAATCTTCAATCAACTGGTTCTGCTGAGAAAGTCATAACTGCTCAAGATGAAATTCCTCAATCAATTGGTTCTGCTGAGAAAACAATAACTGCTCAAGATGTTCGAGAAAGGTCCGGATTTGTTCCCGATGAAATTATTCTAAAACTTGTTCGTGCTTGTGAATCCCCTGATTTTAATGCTTTGTGCAAATTTATCAGACAATTCCGTTCAGAAGGTTATGGAGTTTATCAAACACTCCTTCAACTTTCCGATGTTATTATGACTAAATCGGAATTAAGTTCAATTACGAAAGCTAAAATCTTTCAGAAAATGGGGGTATAAATTTTAGTTTGTTAATATAATATTATATGATAATTTTCGTATTTATAGGAAGTTGAAAAGCATTTAATTGATGGTGCAAGTGAATATTTGGCAATTTTTGAAATGGCTACCATTATTCAACAAGAAGTTCTTGAGAGCGAAACAAATTAATTTTTTTCTATTATGAAAATATGTTGGTTTTTTCTTGGATATTTACTTTTTCATCTTGTTGTATAATTTGAATAAACGTTTTATTATAGTTGATCTTTTACATATGTAGTATATTTATTTTTATGTATTTTAAACATTTTTTGGGGTGTTTTTAAAATACAAGGTGATTCAAGAAAAAAGCCCATGAAACAATAGGAAATTTTGCATATTCTTTGTTTTTGAAGATAATCGGACTTTATCTTGAATCACCCTGTACTACTACAAGTTTTTTTTTTCACATAACTTTGAAAATTCGAAAACTTGTTTTTTGCGCTTTTGACAAGTTAAAACGACAAATTCAAGTTTATTAAAAATTTTAATTTATAAAAATGTAATTTAAAAAATATTATTCAACAAATATAAAGCCCCAGTAATTGTAAAAATGCTCAAATATAAAAATTAACGAAATTATGATTCTTGATTTGGTTGAGTTTGTGGGGGATCCATTTGTGCTGATGGTTGCTGTTGAGGTTGTTGGGGCTGAGATTGTTGAAGTGGTTGATGCTGTTGTTGTTGAGTTGTTGCTTGAGGAGGGGGGCCAGGTAATCTTGTAATTTGAACTGTTTGACCTTCTTGCCCTTGTTGTTGTTGATGAACTTGTGCAACAGATTTCGGTTGAGGACGACGAGGTGCACCTTGAACCGCTGGCACAACAATTCTTCCACGAGGAGCATTTTGGCCTCTAACTAAAAAATTGAAATTATTAATTTACAACTTCCAAAAAAGAGTCATACCAGTATATGGTTGTTGAGTTCTTGAAGAGAAAGCTACCGGTTGACCTGTTACCGTAACAGGATACTGTTGCATGGATTGCCCAGGACGTTGGGGATTTGAAACTCGAACAGGTGTTGTAATAAATTGTACTTGACCTCCCTTTGCGATATTTCCATTTGCAGTTCGAACATACTGAATTCCAGGTTGATTGATATAAGTTTGAGGTGAAAGATTTCCTTGCGGAACTTGAAGGGCATATTTAACTGGGCCTTTTTGTCCAGAATTTGTTACAGTAATTGTTCGAACTTGTGAAGCTCCTCCTCGTCCTTGACTGTAAACTTTATATGTTCCTTGCGGGGTACGAACTCTTGATGGAATTGCTTGTTGTGGAGTTAATTGTGGAGGGGCAGAATAGTAATCATTTGTAGCATTTGTATTACTGACAGCAGCTTCGCCTCCTCCGGTTCCACCTTCAGCTGTTGAAGAAGGGCCTGTTGGATTTTGAGGGGGATTTGATGATGGATTTGTTCCACGTTGTGGGGCAGCCGTATAATATCTTGATCCAACAGTTTGATTTGTTTGTGTTACAGGATATGCATATGTATTTCCTTGTTGACCGGATATAATTTGTTGGCCATTTCGTGACATTTGTTGAGGAGTTACAGCACGATACTGTTGTGGAGGCTGTAATTTAATATAACTAGTTTTTGAATTTCAAAATAAAACACTTACTCTAACAACTACAGTATACTTTTCACCAGAAAATGGTTGCTGTTGAATAATATGAATTGGTTGAGATTGATATAAAACAGATCGACCTTGTTGTCGAATAATTTGTTGCCCAGGTGTTGCAGGACGTAATTGTCCATTGCTTGTTTGAATATAAACTTGTTGGGGTTGTTGTTGTTGTTGATCGATTGAACTTACAATCGGAGTCATAACATTCCGGGGTGTTGCGGGTGGAGTTGAATCAATCATTATAACATCTGGTGATGGACCCTGTGAAGTATAAGTTTGTTGCTGTTGTTGTGATTGTTGCATTTGTTGTTGTTGTGATTGTTGTTGGGGAGAATCAATTTCCATTTGTTGTTGTTGTTGATGAATTTGTTGTTGCTGTTGGGGTTGCTGTCGAATTGGAACTTGTTGAACTTGATAATGAACAATTGTTTGTGCACCAGCTTGTGATGTAACAATTTGATTTTGTGGAATGTGTGTACCTTGTTGTGGCTGTTGATGAGAATGTTCATCGATAATATGCAACTGTGGCTGTTGTCGAACAATTGTCTAAAATGGTGTATTACAGTAATATAATTTTAAGTTTAATAAGACAATTTAAAATGTATCTTACCACAGATCTTCCATCTTGTTGTTGTTGTTGATGAATATTATTTGGATCACCACCAACAATTTGTTGTTGCTCAACATACATAACATTATCTTGGCGATTTACATTTCCTGGGGGAACATAATATGTTGTTGTGGTTGTTTGTTGCTGGGGTTTTGCATAACTGAGTTCAAATTCAGAAACCATTTGTGGATGAACATCTCGAACATGTTTTTGTAAATTTTGAAGTGTTTTATAACATTTTGTACAATGTGGACATTTTGTTTTTGGTGGAATTGTTACTTGTGGTTTTGCTAAAACTTTACGAATTCCACCGCCTTGAACCATGCTATTTTGTGTTTCATCAGTTGATTCTTGAGACATTACAGACATGGGTGATGCAACTGCTGATGAATATTCAGATGGAACAGATTGTGGTGATTCCATTACAGGTTGATGTTGTTGTTGCTGTTGATAAACTGGAGTTGGAGGAGCTGGTAATCGAGCTTGTTGTTGCTGAGGTGGAAGACCTTGTTGTGGTTGTTGAATTTGGGATTGCTGTGGCTGTTGTTGTGGATAAGGTTGTGATACTGGAATTGAAACTTGAGAATACTGCACTTGTTGCATCGGTTGTTGTTGTTGAGATTGTTGAATATGTTGTTGGTGTTGAGGCATATGCTGTGGAGATTGTACAAATTGTTGTTGTTGTTGTTGTGTCGGTGGATGTTGTGGAGTCAACGGACTTTGTTGGGGCATTTCATATCGATGATGTGCGGATGGAGTTTGGGGTTGTTGTGGGGTCATTGGTCTTGGTGGAGTATTTTGAAGTTGTGGTGTTGGTTGTGGCTGTTGTTGCTGCTGTTGGGGAGTTCGAGATCGTTGCTGTGGAGCTGTAGGTAATTGTGGAAGCCGTTGATTTACTGGGGGTGGTGGAAGTCGAGGTGGAGCATTTCCACCTAAAGCTGTTGCCAAAATTGATTCTTCAGAATGTGATAACTTTGATGGCAATTGATGACCAGGATGTTCTTTTTTGACATGATTCCTGTAAAGAATTTTTAATTTCAATTTATGTACTGCTTTAAAGCACTCTTACTTTAAACCTTGATAATTTTTATAGCTTTTTGTACATCCATCCGCCTTGCAACCGTATTTCTTTTCAGTGACCCTAGAACTTAAAATATGAGTTAGAGGTAGAAATTTTGATTAATTCTTACGTTTCTTCTTTAGCAACAACCATTCCACCTCCAGCATTATTATTACCCATTGAATTTGATTGTCCATTTGGAAATTGTGGAGGATTCGAGTCATCTGAGGTTGAAGGGGTTTGTGGAACTGGTGGTGGGGGCATTCTTTCTCGATCTTTGTCCGCTTGTTCTCTTCTAAACATCCGAAGCTTTTCTTCTTTCTCTTTTGCAATCGCATCAATCAATGATGGAATTTCAGGATCAGGTTCTTGAAACAATGGGTCAAATTCTGGATTAACTCGATAATCATAAACGCCATCTTTAAGACATCGTTGAACTCCTCTCAAATATTTTGTTGTATAGGATTGTCGGACAGCTTAAATTTAAATATTATTATTATTACTAATTGATGTTAATTTTAGTAAATACCAAGGCATTCCGGAATCGTATGTGGGATATTATCTAAGACTGATGTGGCATCTGCATCATCAAATGGATCAGGAGGAAGAAATGGAAAAGGTTCAAGATTTAATGGCTTTTGAATATCCATTCTAAAGAATATTTTATATTTTAATAAGGACACATAATCAAACAAAATTCGAGAATACAAACTTCATAATATCGGTTATTCTTATCGACCTTTTAACAGGAGTCATCAAATCTCGAATTTTGAATGTTTTTGGTGGAACGACTTCATCATCCGCATTTTCAAACTTCAATGAATCATTCGCTTCTGCATCTCTTGCCATTAAAGCATTATGAATTTCAACTCTTCGACGTTTTCTTTCTTCCAATTTTGCTTGTTCAAATGCTAAAATAAGTAAGTATTAGGTTTTTAGTTGAATGTTAAATAAATTTTTAGCATTTTTACCTTCTGAATTTTCAGAATAATCCATAAAATCTCTTTGTGCTTCATTTCCTGGATCAAAGGATTCGTTAAAAAATTCAACAGGTTGCATTGAGTTACACGAATCGAAAGAATTGCTAATATTCTAAAGAGATGCAACAGGATTTAGCTGATTTTTAAAATTAAAAATTTCAATTTATATATTTAAATTATTCAGTGTTAAAGACGTTAACTGAAAGAATACTGCGAATTAAATTTACTAATTAAAAAGAGATAAAAATTATTAAAAGTTTCTGATAATATTGCTGCAACTGCTGTAATTGGCAGAAATTCAGCTAAAGCTTTTGCGCGCCGGGAAGAATGCGTATTATGACAAAGAGATCCTTTTTGTTTTTTCAGAAGTCAAAAAGTTCTTCCTTCTTGAATTCCTTACAAAGCATGCATTATATTGGGAAATAATAGAAAAAATATTTCAAAGACATAGATTTTATGTTGAAAATATTGTAAATTATTTCCTGTCAAAAATGTTGTAACTGACTGAAAACTTGTTGAAGTACTTCTAATTTTTTTGATCATTTGACAATTATATTTTAAACAAATTTATTATTGTAATTAAACAAAACGTCTAAAACAATATCAAAACAACATAAAAAAATGTTAAAGAATAAGTATTTTAAATAAATTCATGTTAAAGAGTAACTGAACCGCGGAAATCTTTGAATACCGTAATTGAATCCCTTTTAACATGAAGCATCATTCTTGTCACTTTGACTGCTATCATTTCCATCCAAATCAAGGATAAATACGTTTGGAATAGGCGTTAAATTCTTTGTTACTTCAGTTTCTGAAATGAAAATGTCCATAAGTGCTTTAAAAAATATGAATAAAACATACGAGTTCGAGTATTAAAAATTCTAACACCGGGTTCTCTATCAAGAGGTTCTGTACTATTATTTGATTCATCTTCATATTGATTTTCATCACAATGAATAACTTCATCAATCTGCTTTCTTAAAGCAAGTTGTCTATGTGCTGCAAACAATGCTTCTGTTTCAGGAGGAATTGGACTTTGATAAACAGGAGTAACAGCCTAAACTTTTAAATCTGTGGCACATAAAAAGCTAATAGTCAAAAAAGTTACATTTCCACGTTTTTGTTCAATATGAAGACGAAGAGCAATCCGAGCGAATGCATGAGATTGTTTATGTTCAGCGAAAGATTCTTCATTATCAAAACAATCACCACATTGTTGACATAGCATTGAATCTAACCAAGAAGGTTCGGTATCTTTTTTCTTTTGAATTTTATTTTCTTCAGGTTCAGGTTCAGGATTTTTTTTCTTTTTGTATTGACGCTTCTTCTTTTCAGGTGATGCTAAAAATACATGTTCATAAAGGACGTTAAATTCATTTCAGAGAACGGGAGATTCTTTTCAATGAATGCAAACATACCTTCTGGACTTTCAGAATATCTCTTTATTGCTCTTTTTTCTCTCTTTCCACGACCAAGGGATTCATTAATAGATTCAACAGGTTCCATGGCGGAATTTCTTCCCTGTAAATTCGAAATAAGCGCTTTTTTTCAATCTGCGCGTACTCAGCCGCATTTCTACCAATTAGGATAATTCAAACTACGATTATAGATAATAATGTTAGCAACATTTTAGAAAAGAAATTTAATTAAAATATACAATTAGAACAGAATGCTTACAAAAGTTAATTTCATTATTTAACTTGGAAATAAGTTTATGATTAATTTTAATAAAAATTTAGTAAAAACTTGTATCTTATCCATTTCCCGCGAATACATCCCGCGAGTTGGTCGTCTCCCGCGAATACGTCCCGCGAATTGGCTTTTCTTTCCCGTGTTCGGAGCAGTGCTGATCCCGATCATTTTAATCGTTGTCTGGAGTCTCTGACTCCGACGGCATGTTCTTTTTTAATGATTAGAAGAAATCGATTCTTATTTCAAAGTTTGAGAAAAACTGGCTTGAAAGTAAGTATATATTTGGTCCTTCAGTGAAGCCCCAAAGTAAATTTTTTCATAAATTAGAACAAAAACGCTACGGTAGTTTTGTATTTTTTTTGACAACTTTTCAGTTGCGTCGCAATAAATGCCTTAAAACTTACTGATGCAGATAACATTTGATTAAATGAATCATCCTGACTTGGAGCAAATAATATTTGAGATGCTGTAAATTGTTGGATTTCGGGCATTTGAAAATCATAATCATCCATTTGTCGAGGGAATTCAAATGAATCCTATTTTTGAATTTAGAAAAATTAAAATTTTATAAAAACTTGATGATACCTTTGGATGAAATTTTGCTGTTAAAGAATCAACAGACTTAAATGTGTTGGTTTCCTTTGAAAAATCTTCGATTTCATTTGAATCAGATTCAATGCTATTTTCATATGCTGCAATATGAAGAGATAAAGTGCTGCTTTTGTTTTTTGATCCATCATTCTTATCCATTTTCCATTGCTTTTTATCTACTTTTTCATCTTTGACATTTGAACTTGGAATCTTTGAAGCTTTCAACAATGAATCTTTTGTTGATTTATTCCAAGATTTTCTTTTTTCTTGTAAATTATCGGTTACCGTATAACCTAATAATACAAAAATATGGCTGCAATTCTTCAAAACTGTTTTATTTACAAGTTTGACTTTATCTTCTGAATGAACAAAATATATTATTATTAAGATTGTTTTTTAATTAAAAATATCTCCAAAAAACAGTTTAACAGAATTGAAGTTATAATTTTTACCAAAAATTTTGTCCTTGTTTGATTTGTTAACAGAATGAACATGCAATATATCATCTGACCACTTATGACTTTGATTCAAATTGAGATTAGAAAATTTGCTGATATGATTCATTACTGAAACTTGATGCTTTGTAAAAAAGCCATCTTCTTTTGTCGTCATCTAAAAATATTTTAGGGATTTAGTAAATCAATGCATAAATCATTTATGATTATTTATTAACAGTAGCAAAGATATTTATTCAATAAGACTGTTAATATCATAAAAAGTATTTTAAATTCAACTACACTGTTTTAATCTTAAAAATAATATTTCTGCTAACGAAATCCTATAAAAAGCTTCGTTCTTTTTTACTAAAAAAACACTAGACAAAGTTGCAAAAACTAAAAAAATAAAATGATTTTATTAGGCTTGCGAGTCGAGTCTGTCTCTCTTTTGCTTCCCTGATACAATTGTCTTAACAAGATTGTAAATCGTCATAATGATGCAATTTTTAAATTTGGTCTATGACCAGTTCAATTGAACACTACTTTACGATTTTTGTGCAGTGTTGAAACTTTTTGACCAGAAATGACAATAATGGATTACTGTAGTTTCTTCCATTTTATTAGCATTGCTGTTTTCCATTTCTTTAAAGTAAAAAACAGTGGTTCAAAGTTAGAAACTTTTCTATCAAAAGATGTCAAATATTCTTGTATTTCAAAATTAGATTTTGATACATTACATAAAACTTTTATTACAGTAATCGAATTATCAAAACAATCACAAAATAAAAAATTTTACAAGTTATTAAAACAAATATATCTCAAAAAGACATTATTATTATTTTTCCTTTTGCTTCATTTTTTCTTGTTTTCTTTTGATTCCACTTTTAATGCCACCGAGACGTCCAAGTTCACTGTATCCGATTGCACCGAGTTGAGAGCGACGAACAATTCCACCCTTTCGACCTGTAATACATACTTTTTCACGATCCCATGATGCAAATCCTCGATATTTATTTGTGGTTGAAGCATCGGAGGAAGTTGAAGTTGCAGATGGAAGCGAGGTTTCAGAAGTCTTTAGACTTTCATGAGAAATATTTAAAGGTCTTGCCGGGGATATCTTTTGTTCTTGTGGCGGCGGCGAGGAGGGTTTCTTGGAATTCATGATTCTAAAAATACGGAAACAGAACATATTTTATTAAAAAGTTGATTACGGTAACTATTTTATTAACGATAAGAAATGGTGTCTGAATTTGTAAAAAAACTTTTAAATATAAATAAATTTTTTTGATTTACAAAATGCAAAATGAAAATGAAGAAAGTTGCGCAGGACCCAAACGGCTATGCATATATGTTAATCGTTGTGGCATTTGATATTTTTTCGGAACATAAAGAAAGACATGTTTTTTAGTAATAATATAAAAGTTGAATCATCGACACAAAAGCAGTGTTTTAAAGTTTTAACCGGTGAAAAAGAAAAAAATGTTGTCAATTTAAAAATGCATTATTAAGTTTAAGGGCATTTTTCTTACTTAAACCTTACCAAATTTAAATTATTCAAAAACTTGATCTTGTGAATTTAAACTATGTTTTTTCTGAACATGAGAATGACGAGAGTTTCTTAATTTTAAAAGTATGTATTTTCATTCGTTGATTATTCCAAGTACGGTAGCACTCGTTTATCACAAACTTATAAATTTAATGAGATCATTTATTTACACATAAAAAACAAATGAAACACAAATAAAATATATTCATTCATCATCTTCTTCTTCACCAAAACTTAACAAATTCTTATTCTGCTTCTTTTTAATTGCATCATCACGTTTTCGTTCAGCTTCTAATCGCAAAGTTTTGTCTTTAATTATTTCATCTTTTGCTGCGGCTTCATCAACTGTTTCGTCATTGATCCTTTTGTTTGGCTTTTTGAAAGTTATCTTTCCTTCTTCAATCTTTTTCTTATCATCTTCTGCTTCTTTCTTTCGAACTTCTTCATCAAATTCTGATTGAGTGATATCAGTTTTTTCATTCAAGACAACAACCTGTGGCCGATCTTCTTCTTTCAAATTTCGAATGTCATCTTCTTCCTTTTCTTCTTCTTTAGTTTGTTTTGTTTCAGGTTCAAATTTATCTTCAACAGTTGTTTCACGATATCCCATTCCTTGTTTCATTTTTCTGATAAACGGTGGATCTCCATTATCTACGAATCGAATACTTTGACGTTGTTGATAATTCAGCGGTTTATCTTGTTTATTTGACATCCTTAAGAAAACAGCAAATGATAAAATTTTTAATAATGCATCAGGATATGTAATGTTAATTCAGGTTTAAAACCATTTAATTAAAAGAAGAAGTAATCAAGTGAAAAAGATAAAATTTATTCAAAAAATGAATAACAATAAAACAAAGAATTTAACAGGATAAAAGAGACCATTGTTGAATTTTGTGTATGGTATCATACCATTGGTATGAGATGATGAGGTTAACGACGAACTGTACTGATGTAATACACTAAAACGAAAATACTATATATCTAATCATCTGATAATCTTATTCACAGCGAAAAAAAACGAACCATTATTGCCACGAATAAATGCATCACCGTATTTATTCTTTAGTTGTCCATTTTGGTATTCTTCTGTTTGTTCAAGTGCAATATTCATGAATCCATCAAGACATGAAAGAATTCCACGATAATCTGTTCCATTTGTAAGTTTTACAACAACTGGTTTGCCCACGATTGTCTATAATATGTAACGATGTTTAAAGAACCAGGTTTAAAAGGTAGTAATGATGCAAATTGGTCGTTCATATGTAAATAAAGAAACAATCTTAATGCTGAAGCAATAGTTTTTTATATTCTCGCAACCAATTTGTTCCACTGACATCTTCCAAATCTAACCTTTAAAAATTCATTTGGATTTTGTCGTTTAGCTACTGCGCTCATCTTTGCAAATGTACTGTAATAATTATATAACAAGATTTAATGTTTAACAAGTTTCTCGAAAAGCTAAAGCTAGGTAAATGTATGCCTGTAGTAGACTTATTAAACCAATATGTATAAAGTTTATCAAATATATTTTTATTTTTACAAACAGTGGAGCGAAAATAATAATTTGTACAGTATAACAAAAATGACAGGAATATAAAACAAGAATAATTTATTCATCACCTTGGCCGCTGTCATCATCATGTTCACACTCATCTTCATTATCTAGAAATTATTAAATTTGAGATTATAAAGATACAAATTTTTAATCCATGTACTTACCACTTTCATACTCGTAATCATAATAATCTTCATCGGCATCCATTAAATCAGCTTCTTGTGGCTTCTTTTCTTGTTTCACAACATATTCTTCAATGGTTTCAGGAACTTTCACGCCATCCTTTTGTGCAATTTCTTTAGACTTTTCTACTTGTTCTTTAACAATCACAGCATATTTGTTATTTACACCACTTTTCCAATCACGATACATAACAGATGCATCAACATTTGCAGGAGAAGAAGTATTAGGTTCATTTAGCAAGCTAATCACAGATAAAAGGATTGTTCGAACACTTTGAGTTGGATTCCATCGTTCAGAAGGAAGTTCACCAGATTGTGGATCATCGACTGGAGGATGCAAAATGCTGATGCAAAGTTCACCATTATCATAAACATTTGGATGGAAAATTGTATTAATGAATTTCATGGATGGCTAAAAATAATATTTTTAAAATTAAACATAAATAAATCAAAAAATGTACCGGCGAGTAAGGATAGTTAGGTGGAAATTTCAAATTGGCCTTGAAGTAACCTCCCTAAAATATAAATTTAATAATTAATAGGTAAAAGAAAATATAAACAACAAAGACTTACTTGATAAAGAGTTCCTGGTGGACCAAAGATGCCAACAGTCCATTTGAAAAGGCAGTCATCGTCACATGTTACAGTAAAACCTTCAACCGGTTCACTTTGAAGGCTTTTTAGTTCTAGTTGCAAGGCACGCATAGCGGAGGAAGATAATGATGATGGATGCATTACAGACACCTATAAAATATGATGAACAATTAGAATACTTTGCAGGATATTAAGAAAGAACAAACTCGTAAAAAGAATTCAAAACAAACGTTGAATTTGAGCCTGACCTCCGCGCGTTTTTTTTGTTAGACTTGTACCGGGGCGTACAATTTGAATCAATTGAAAAAAGTTTTTTTTTATCAAAAATAAGAAGTGAAGAAAAATGAAGAGGAAAGAATGAAAAAAATAAAACTAAAACTTTGGGAAAAAAACAGTATGCAAATACACACATCCTTTATTTCCTCTGTCAATCAAGGAGAAAACAGGCCTACAATTGCAGTCAAAAAAATAATAAAAGTTATTGGGAAAACAGAATGACGTAAAAGCACAAAATTGTCTGAGACGAAAATCATCAAGGAGAGGTAAGCAAAAACAAGCCAGAAAACATAAGATAGAAGTTTGGGCTTTCAATGAAAAAGAAAACACGTAAACAAAAATAAATATAAGCAAAAAAATAACAGAAACAAAGTCAATCATTTGACAGGAAGAAAAACGTGCACAAAAAAATACACACATTTTTGTTCTATAATTAATCAAAAAAGGTCATGGGATTGCTGGAAAAGCTGAAAACCTTAATTTTTAAATTACCGACTCAACTATGGATTTCAACGGCTCACATCTTTAAAGCATGAAAAATAAAATGCTTAAAAAAAAGCTGGAACAAAGCAAAAACTTAGAGAAGGAAAAATTTTAAAAACGTTGAAATCGATTGCAGAAAAAAGAGAGAGAGAAAAGCGAAGGACAAACGTTTTTTTTTTGTGTTCAAAAAAGTTCGTTGAAAAAGTTCAAAAACGTGTTTCAAGAAAAACAAATCAGGGAAACACTTGGAATCCTAAAATGCTCTTTTAAAATCCGTAAAACGCTTTGGGATTCTAAAATCTTTTACATTTTGTATTCCTAAACTTTATCATTTCTTTAGATTTTTTTAAAATATTTTATATAAACTCGTGACATAATTTTTTAAAAAAATCTTTTGAGATTAACGTAGATAGATTTTACACGAAATCCAACTAAAAGATTTTCTTTTTAAACATATGATCTTTTTTTTATTATTTTTCTAGAAACATTTAATGATATTTTTTCACGAGAAAGTTCATGTAAGAAAGGTTGAGAAAAATATTATCAATTTAGTTGTGAAAGAGGGAGTAAGAAAGTAATGAGTTTTTATTTTTGGGCGCGGCTGGCTGTTTTTTAAATCTTCGATGATTATACAAGGTAATTTTTTTACAACCATTGCAATTGTTTTATACAGTATTAAAAGTGTTATGTAAAAGTTTGACTTTTAAAAACAGGAAGAAGAAAAAAAACACAGGAAATAAAACAGATGGTTGGTTGTTGCTTGGTTCTTTTCGCATTCTTTCCTTAGCAACACGGAAGAACTTTTTTTCAAGTTTTAACTATCTTTCTTTTTTAAAAGTAGAAAAAATGAAAGCTGAAACTACGGTTTTCTTTCTTTTTTTCAGAAACAGGGTTTGACGCATATTTAATTAGCTCATATTTCTTAGGGGGTTTAAAATGGAAGCTTACATAAAATTTAAATATTTAGTTTTATAGGAAACAAGCTAATATTTAATAATTTTACCAATAAAAAGATTGCATCCGAAAAAAGAGACGAAAAAATCACGCGCAAAAAAGAATTATTTTTTCTTTTGTTCATGTTGAAGGCCTTGATGGAGGTAGTTTCTGATTTGTCGTCATATTGTCTACCCTCATCTCTTTTTTTTAAAATATTATTTCACAGAGACAGACGACAACAGATGGAGATGACAAAAAAACGAGAAAAACTTTTTTAACAAAGCCTTCAAATTTTTGGTAAAAAATCAATCGATTTATTCATTACTCTGAAATTATGGAATCTAAAAAAACTGCTTCTATTTTTTTTAAAGAAACGTTTTAAGAATTATTTATGTTTGTTGAATGTCTTACAGCAATTGAGAAGGAATTTTAGAGGAGGACATGATGAAGATGTTTGATGAAGATGATGATGATAATCATCAATATATTTTTATTTGACATTAAAAAATACTAGATTCAGAAAAAAAGAGGAGGTAAGGAATAGCAGCAAAAAATATCTTTTATAATGAAAAGAAGAGAAGCAAGTTTATTAATTTTAGAAGAGCAATGATTGAAGACAACGACAACGATGACAAAAAAATATAGAAGAAAATGAAGCCCACAATGAATTTTAGTCCATTTCAATGTGTGCGTTTTCATCGTTGTTCGTTGATGCTTCAGTTCTATATTTTTTTTCTTTCCATTTCTACTATTAAAGCAGATGGAAAAAGGACTTACAAACAAGTAATATAAGAGCAAGTTTGTCCGATATATACCTTTTTTTAAATTTTTTTTTCCAATGCACTAGATAGAATCATCCGTTTTTTAGGGTTGAAGAAGAAAAATATGTGACGACTATAAATGTGGTGGCAGAATTGAAAGGACAAACACATACACATGTGATTCTCCTTCCTTCTTCTTTTTTTTTGCTTCCATCAAATTCACCGCCACACTGAAATAGCAAAAAAAAAGTAGGAGGGGTTTTGACGCGTGCCAGTCGGCTGATTGACTGGACTCCTTTTTTTTTATTTCGGTGGTTGACGAATTGGATATAAAGAACAAAAACTGAGTCTCGAAAAAAAAGCTAAACCAACGAACGCATAAAAAACACATATCTATGAAAAGCAGTATCGACAATGAGACATTTGGGAGAGGAAAAAGGCTTTTTTTGCGGCTTGCTGAATCAGGAGGGTAGAAGAATTTTTCTGTGAGAGAAGCAGCTGTTTTGTTTTCAAAGAAGAAAATGAAAAACTAGACTGTAGAAATTTAAAATTTTTGTGGGGTGGCTTTTTTCCCTATGGGTGGAATCACACGTGGGCATGGTCGGAGGACAGATTTTGAAATTTTCGCGACCCTTTTTCCCAAAGGGTCCCCCCTTTGGATTTTTTCGAAAATTTTTTTCTTATTTTTAATGATTTTAATAGGGTCCCCTCTTTGGCTATGTATTATATTCACACTTTTTAAAGTACGGTAGCATTTATTTTAATAAAAATAAGCATTCTTGACAAAACCAAATCATGTGCTGCTCCTGAATTTAGGCTAAATAGATTAGTTTCTTCATAAGTTTCTCAGCAGAGGTATATAAAATTTTTTGGTTCAAAGTTGTTTAGCTTATTCAACTGTATGTCCAAAATGAGAGCCGCCTTAAAACTCAACAATGAAAGATTGAAGAGAAAAAAATTGGTGTTGTCCCTATTCAATTAGACAGTGTCAAAAATAATATTAACTAACCGTAGAAATACCCAAATTAATTGGACCTGGATATTTTGTCAATATGCAAGTCTTATGTAGGTATGATTATGGGCAAATCCTAATCGTTTTTTGTTTAACAACTGTTTGAAAATACGCCGAATACCGCCGAAAATGGTTATGAACAGCTAAAAATTACGAATTTTTTGGAATTTTAAAAGAAGAAGTTGTTTCGAATAGATAGTTAAAAAAAAGAAGCCAAGTTGTTTCGAATGTTACAGATTCGGATTCAGTGTGTTCGAAAACATACATATCCGTGAAATATAGCGTTAAAATTGGGAAAAGTGCCGAACTCACCCATGAACAAGGCCGTAGAGAGGGGGGGGGGGCATTTGGGGCACGTGCCCCCCCCCCCCGAAACTGGGAAAATCCTTTGATCTTTTGCCGCTGCCGTGTTAAAGCGGCAAAAGATCAAAGGCGTGCCCCCTCCGAAATGAAAATGCCCACCCCGAAATTATTTTCTGCCTACGGCCTTGCCCATGAAAATGGGAAAAATTCCTTTAACAAAAGCAAACAAAAAGGTTTAATTATATTATATTCTTACGAATGCCGTGAACAAATTGCATACAATTAGTTATGAATTAGTTATTACATAAATGGGGTTTTTTATAAGCATAATACCTACATAAGACCTGCACATGGACAAAATATCGAGTTCCAACCCCGGCGTAAGTTGGGTATGACTGCGGTAAGTGCCAAAAAGAACTGACGTGTTACTTTTTACAGTAATAAATTGGTTAAAGTGTTGTGCAAAAAAAGATTAGGTTAGCAAACCTGGAAAATGTTTTGCCTATGAACGGATCGTGTAGCTTGCTTATTAAAACTATTGTAAGGCAATACAATCGTATCAGTGATCCGATCAGTAAAATTTTTTTAAACCGTTTCAATCCGTTCCATTAAAAGTACGTATTCGTTTATGTAAAAACCACTTGGAAAGATTTTAGTTTTCCGACAAAGATTAGATAAAAGGAAGAGTTCATAAAGAATTAGAAATTTTTGAGGATCAAACACAGACATGGATTTTCCAAATGCATTTGTCTAATTAAAATTTTGTAGGTTATTCTACTGGCCTTCTTGAGTGATTATCTCATGTAAATACCTGGGCGGCCGCAATTCCTAGAATTTTGATCCCAAAGAAAAAGGGAGAACCCTTAAGGATAGCGCAACTTCAGAAGATCCTTGAATCTGGAGGGTAGCGCTTCTGTTGTTCCAGAAGATCATTTGATTCAAAGGGTAGCGCTACCCTTTTTTCAACAGATTTTTGTATTCAAAGGGTCGCGCAACTTCTGCAGATTCATGGATTCTGAGGGTAGCGCTATCCTTTCTCTAACAAAATTTTGTATTCAAAGGGTAGCGCTACCCTTTAATTCCAAAAATCTTCTGAAGAAAGGGTAGCGCTACCCTCAGAATCAAAGGATCTTGAAACAAGAGAAGCGCTACCCTCCAGATTTAAGGATCTGCTGAAGTTGCGCAACCCTCACAGGTTCTCTCTTTTTCTTTTTCCCCTTCCCCTTCTTTTTTTTCTTTTTCTCCTCCTTTTTTCTCTTTTTTCTTCTTTTTCCTCGCGCGACCCTCTTATTTTTCCGACGCGACCCTCTACCCTCCGGAGGATTATCCTCCGCTATCCTCCGACTTGCCCTTGTGTGGGTGGAATGCTTTATTTTTTTGACTGACGAAAAAACTTAAAGCGGTTTCAATGGTTTTGAATTTCAAAAAAGAACTGCAGCAGCAAAAATATGAAGAGTTTCTTTGCAGTTTTAAAAAAAAACTATTTGAAAAACTTTCAAGACTTTTTAAACGCAAAAAAGAACCCAAAAACGTTAAATTTTTGAAAGATAAAAGTTGACTACAAAAAAAGACACCCCAGAAATAAAAATACAGTTTTTTTTCAAACCAAATACGGTAAAGAATTCTATAATCTTGTTTAATTTATTATTTTAACTATGTTAAAAAGCAATGCTAACGTTTTTACAAACATTTTTTAAATACTAATTTGAAACCATAAAATGAAAATACAAAATTTGTAATTAGATTTCTTCTTACATTGGAGCATATTATATAATATTATTATGATTTTCCATAACAAAAGTGGATTGTATTTAACTATATTTTACCATTGTAATCTTTCAAAGAAAAAAGTTTTTTCACCTCAATTTAGAGAAATGAGGAATGAGGAAAATGAATTCATGAACTTTTTCAAAGGTGAATAAATTGAGTCACAAATTAATTAATTTTTGAAAAAAGTGACATTCATGAATTTATTTTTTATGAGAAGAGATAATTTGATGCGAAGGGGAATGACGATTTATAGTTTAGTTAGTTACGGAAATTACGTAACAGAGAAGAAAAAAATCAATCACGGAAGTTTTTCTTTAGATGGAACGTTTTTCATACGTCTATAGAGCTATAAAATGGGATGCTTTGAAAGAAAAAGTAAGATTATATTTTTTTGGTTCTTCCGGTTTTCAACATTGAAAAGGTACGGTAAAAATGATGCTGTACTCATTTTTTTAAAAGGTCATTGTTAAAATTTTGTTAGTAATTTTATTAAACATGAAAAATGGTTGTTTTAAACTTAAAAATTGAAAGACACTTTTTCAATTTTCTAGAAAAAAAGCAATTTCAATAGTTTTAAACTTTAACTCTTGAAAAAACACGCTGCTGCTGTTTTTTTATGTTGAATTAAATGTCGTTTTCATAAAAAGAAGGGGATGAAAGAGAAGGAAGAAATGTGACAAAAAGTGTATGTGTTTGAAATTCTTGAAAATTGTTAAAGTAAAAAAAGGGGCGGTAAATTGATATTTATTTCCTTCTTTCTTTTTCTCGTCATGAAAAAAGAGAGATAATTGTTCTAAAATTACCGTAATTATTAAAATGGGAAAAAACTGAAAAAACATTTTTATAGATCGATTTAATGCAGTATAAATGATTTAAAAGGTTAAAGAAAATTCTTTTACGGTTTGTCATAGAGAAATATGCCGAAAAAAAATTAAAAGGATTTGTCAATAACCGTAAAAATTATTTTTCGTTAAATGATGAAATCTTGAATAAAGTGATGACTCCCGGGGCAACGGGAGCACTGCCCTAGGCCCATTATATACTACACAGCTATGTGCATCTTTCCCTAACTATCTCCTTTGTCGATATCAATCGACACGCCTCTGGGCGTCACATCTCCCCCATTCCATATCAGGATAATTAAAGATTAACTAATTCGGATCACCATGATCCTTCATATACAACCCGAATAACAGTATTATAATTAATAAATAACATAACAGTAATTATTAACTAATTTGGATTATCATAATCCAACAACCCGAATAACAATACTATAGTTAATTAATAACAGAACAATAAGAATTGTCTAATTTGAATTGTCATAATCCATTCGTGTCGATATCAATCGACACATGTGGGACATCGTCTCCCCCATTTTCCATCCACCCTCACATGGATAATTCAGAAGTAACTTCTTCTTCTTTCGGTTCTGGCGCAGCATTTGCTGGAGCTTCAACTTCCACTTCTGTTTTTTTTGTTTTACTGCCATTGAAATATCTAGCTTGATATCAGCAGTTTTAATGCCCTCCATGGGTTCTGAGCTTTTTTCCTTTCGAGGTAGTTCTCGTTGAGTTGCATTATTATCAACTTCTCTCGGTGCTTCGGTGACAACAATCCAATCGTTTAAGATTGCCTCCGCAATTGTAAATTTCCATAAAAACCTTATCATTATTTTATAAATCCCTAAAACTTTTCTAGCCTTTATTTAATCCTTCCAAGCTCACAATTTTCACTGTTTTTGTTAGGTAAAATATTAACTCATAGTTACTTACGAACTTGTAACTGTGTTATCTATTGTCATTTGACCGTTCACAATTTGATTTGTTTGTTACATTTTACGATGGGTTCATTTAAAGTACAACCATTTTGCAGCTGACACTGAATAATATTTCCAACCCAATCTTTTTGTCTTTTTGGATTCCATTAATTTTGAAACATTTACCATGGCATTGTTAAACTACAGTAAAAATAGCCTTTAGGTCATTGTTATAGCTGTATAACTAACCTTCCTTTTCCCAATTTTACTTGTTCCTTACTTATATATTTACTTGAATAAATGGTCAAATAATTTATTTATGTTACTTTTCAACAAGTTCATACCTTTCCCATCAATGAAAAATACTTTGATAATTGACTTCTTTTTGTCAACAAAATGGCATTGCTTTTAAATCATTTATAAGCTTCCATTCAAACCACCGTAGTCGTCTTGACTTTATTTATTTAAGAACAACAACGAACTAATACAAATTTAATTTTATTAATAATAAATTGCCGTTAATAACTGTAAGTTTACCTGGCGGTTGACAGTTTCTAGATTATGGCATTCCAAATCATATGGATCAATTAAATCCCAAAATAATTCTATGCTTCTTTTTATTTTAGATTTAACTAATTTGGATCATCTTGATCCTTCATATTTGAAACTTTCAAATATGTCTTTGGATTATATTGATTGCTTTATTAGCAACACAAGGACTAATTAATAAGTGATAATTAACTAATAATAAAATATTAACGAATAGCTAATTTAGATTTCCATAATCCATGCATCGTCGATATCAATCGACCCGTGTGGGACTTAGGGACTCATCTCCCCCTTTTCATACAACAACATCAAGTGGAAAGTATTGCATGCCATTTTTGTAGAATCTTCGATGGTTCTTGCCCATATCGAGCTATTAACTCATATTTATGTTTCCAAATATTATTATGAGATAACTTGAATCACCATGATCGTTATAAATTTACTGTGGTCTCTATGATCCATGTCATGAAGCACCGAAGATTAATGTGATCAATAAAATCCAAATAATTGTTGACTCCTCTTTTTATTTCAAAAGTTCTGCTATCTTTTGCTTAAGAATTACTATTTCTTTTTGTTGCCTCAAAATAGTCAACTTGTCCATCTCTCTTTCACGCAGAAAGGTCATTAGAATTTGAACCATTTCTTGTTTGCTTTGTATGCCAAAAGCTTGTTGACCACCTCGGTTCTCAAAACGTGGCATTCCTGCTTGTTGAGGCTCCTTCCAATTTGGCTTGTTATGCCATTCTGATGTTGGATAATAAGAATTATTTTGTCTATCCAGCATCCTCCAACACTGTTGAATTACATGTCCGTTTTTGCCACAAAACGTGCATTTGAGATTTATCCCTTTTGATATTGAATTTTTAACCTTCCAACATCTCTCAATTGTGTGACCGGTTAACCCACAAAAGGTGCATCGTTTATTCAATTTTGGTTCAAAAGTTACTAAACATTCTTGTTTAGAAGCTTCTGTTTCAACACGGTTCACTGTTGCTGAAGTACCTTCCCCCTTTGGCATTGCAAATTCAATTTCTTCTGCAATATCTAATGCTTCATCAAAGGTACTTGGTCTATGGCCTCTTACCAAATATGCCAAGGGTTGCCCTAAACGCTTTAAAAATTCATCTTTTAATTTTCTTTGAAATGTTTCTTTATCTTGCATTGCTGTTACTTCCTTTACAACTTTTGTCAGTCTATTTGCATACTGTAACACAGTTTCATGTTTTTGCTTTTCAACTTGCTTAAGTTTTTCTTCTGCTCTTTCTTGCGTTCTTTTTGTATGAAAATATTGCATTAAAACATTTTTAATGTTTTGATAATCTGTTTTATCTTCAATGTTATCGTATACATCCCTTGCTCTTGCTGTTAAAAATGTTCGAATTCTTTTTGCAACTTCAATGTTGTTCCATGGCAATGGTAACATAATCATGTAATCTTCAAACTTTGAAAAAAATTCTGATATTGTAATGCTATCATCCCCACTAAAACTAAAACTGTTAATCCCTTCTTCTCCCATTTCTAAAACAAAACAAAAATCTTTTTCTCTTTCTTTGTTTTCATCAAAAATATCAATGCATCCGTTTGCATCACTTTTTATGTTGTTTATTTTTATCATAACTTCCGTTCCGGTTTTACAAATTTTATTTTGGTTTTGCAACTTCATTGTTGCTTCATCCAAGTTTAAACAAAGATCTCGCTGATCTCTCCCTACGTCACCGTTCATCTGTTTACAATTGACGTTCTTCTTTTTTATCAAAGCTCTCCTTGAACTTTTCACTGTTTTTGTGATAATCGGTTATTCACGAAATTATCTTATAATCCGTAGAAACAACTAATTCACAAATATCAATTTAAAAGATTAGCTGATGTGGATCGTCTCGATCCAGAAAAAATATTATTTTGTTTGTTAATAATAAACAAACAAATTATAAAAATTTTCAATAAAAAAAGAATAAAAATTTTTTTTAAGAGTTTTAGTTTTTTTTGGTACCGATTATTTTTAAAATAAGAAAAATAAAAAAACAGGATCCTGAAAGAAAGCTTTTTTTTAAAAAAAATGATAAGAAAGATTTTAACAGAAAAAAATTTAAGAAAGAGAGATCTCGAGAAGCGTCGACGCAAAAATATAGAAAAAATATAAAAACGAAGAGAAAAAAAACTCTTCCACCCCAGCAAAAAGTGGCTCAAAAAAAACAGAACCAAAAAAATCTTTTTGCAACCCCGAAAAAATATTTTATAACCCTCAATAACCCACAAATAGAACCCACATTTAATCAACCCTCAATAATAGAACCCACATTTAATATTTTAAACCCTCAATAAACCCTCAAATTGAATTTTATAACCCACAATAAACCCCAGCGCTTTTATTATTATTATTTTTTATATAATTTATAATTTATTTATTTTAATAATTTTTTTAAACGAATAATATTTAGTTATTTTTTTAATACAGAAAAGTGTTAGAAAAAAATCACACAAAATAAAAAAACAAGCACACAAACAACAGGCGGGGACGTTGCCTAGCTGCTACCAATAAAGTGATGACTCCCGGGGCAACGGGAGCACTGCCCTAGGCCCATTATATACTACACAGCTATGTGCATCTTTCCCTAACTATCTCCTTTGTCGATATCAATCGACACGCCTCTGGGCGTCACACTTGAGAAATATTATAGTATGTCATAAACCAAAGTTTACACAGGAAATTATTTGACAAAAATTGCAAAATATCACCTTTAAGGAGGAGCGGAAATAACGCGTTTATTTTACTTACCAAAAACGTTTTTTTTTGTAAATCGCATTTAACCAGCTGGCGCAAGCAGCTACAGTAATCGCAGAAGATTAAGTTATACAAAGTGTCATTTTTTGCGCATAAACTTTTAATTGTTTCGTTAATAAAAGTTTTTAATCAATAATTAATGTTATTCAAAATTGTTTATACCACTTACATTTACAATTTAACATTCTTGTAATACTGTAAAAATCAGTTTTGGTAATTTTTCATTTTCTTTCAGTATGATATTTGCCAAGATAGAACAAAGCGGAACGAAAATTTAGAAATTGTAAACAGTTATGTCACGATCAAATAATACGTGATAAAAGATAAAAGAAGAAAAAGCATGCCACAAACATTTCATAATTCCCAAAGTTCGATTATCCACAAATTGAACCATTAATCCTCAAACAAAAGGCTTAAACGCAGCATCTTACTCAAAGAACAAACACCACACCCCTTTAAAGAACTCCATCAGACTGTATACTCTTTTTTTAAGACAAAGACTAATACCATCTTTGATAAATTTTATTATCAAAAAGTATTATTTTATTTGCCCTTCAAAGAACGTCTGTCTTTTTTTACACCCGTTTTCGTTTTTGTTGTGTCTCATTTGCCATCGCGATCGAAATGGAAAAATGTTTCTTATCCGTAAAAGAATCTGTATTAAAATGAATACCACCTATCAGCTGATAAAAGTAAGCCGTTGTCACGTTTCTTTTTTTTTCCAATAAATAGAGGGGTTTCTTCTTCAAAAAAAAAATCGTTGTAGTTCCATAGGTTTTATGTACAGTGTACCAGTTAGTGAAAAAAAATTGTTGGGTATTGCTTTTATTTTTTTGAAAGAAACCGTAATCCCGTGCAGTCATACAAAAAAATAGAAAATATTTTTAAATTTTATTACTTCGCATAAAAAATTTTAGAAAAAAATGTCACCTCAATGCCTTAATAATCCGAATATCACCCATGTTATCTTTGATTATGATGGTGTAATTCAGGATACTGAAAAAGTTTATTTTACTGCAAATGATGCTGCTCTTCGAGCATTTGGTAAATCTTTTGATAATATTATGAAAGCTGAAATTATGGGAAAAACGAATGCTGTTGAATGGATTCTTGAAACAACGGGTTTAGCAGAATTTGGGATTACTGTATCTGAGCATGATATGGTATATAATCAGGTTGTTGAAGCCCTTCTTCCAGATGCTCCATTAATGCCAGGAATTGTTGAACTTGTTGAATATCTTCGTCGTGAAAATATTCCATTTGCAATTTGTTCAGCAGCAACAGAAAAAGATTTTGAACGAAAATCTCGAAAATTGAAACCTTTCATTGCAAAATTTCCCTTGATTGAATTAGTTGGAGAAGATCGAACTGTCAAACATGGCAAGCCAGCTCCTGATCCATATTTGGCTACAATCAAGAGATTCACGGATCCACCGAAATCAAATAAAAATGTTTTGGTTATTGAAGATTCAATCAATGGCGCAAAATCAGGGCTTGCGGCGGGCTGCACCACGATATTTGTTCCACAAGCTGAATTTAAGCCAATTGATTTTGAAGACAGAATTGCATGTATCAAGCCAAAGCTTGCAGAAATTTTAAATACATTGGAAGACTTTGAACCAGAAAAATACGGTATGCCTCCAATGTGATGGATGATACCGTAATCCTCTTTTTAAAAAAATCTTTCTTTTTCTGTATATTTATTTTTTGATGATTCAGTATTGTATTCTATTTCATTTTGATTTTAAATCTCTTTTAAAAAAAATAATAAATGGCAAAAAGTTGAACCAACAAAATGTATTTATTTTTCCTATTGTAGAAAGCGCAAATAACAAGATCTTGCATTCGCTATCAAATCAGTAAAAATTGTAGTCCATGAAAGTCAAACTTTACAAATAAATGCCTCCATCAAACAGAAGCAAGGTAAAAAAAGAATGCAGAAAAGTTAAAAAACGTACAGGAAAAATAAAAACAAGAAGGCAAAGAATTTTTGCAATGAATTCCAAAGAAAAAAAAAAGTGTTCAAAACTTTTTTTTTAAACACTGACGTTGCTTTGCTTGCAACATGCAAACACAACTCACATCGAACTCAACGACGCATTTTGTGGTATATGTTGGCAAAGTGGAACTAACATGCAATCACAAAAAAGCGGGAATTTTAAATTTTTTTAAGCAAAAAAAGCTTTGTTTTTTTCTTTGATTGTTGCAACAATTTTATAAAAAAGTATTATTTTCTTGTATTTTTGAGCTTGATTTTTAGTATTTTTGTGGGAATTTGTGATAATAACATATATATGAGTCATTGTGATCAGATTTTCATATGTAGAAGAATGAATTACCTGCTAAGGTTTTATTAAATTTTTATTTGCGATAGTTAAATTGCTATTTATTCCCAATTTACACAATTAGATATTTCATTATCTTCAGCTCAACATTTCATGACCCTAATATATTTCTTCTTCTTCTCAAGTTTTGATTGTTGTACCATGTTTTTTACAACCGGAACTTTCTGATCCGAAATCCCCCTGCTTATAATACAAAATGGAAAACATCAAGGTAAGATTGAATGACAAACAAAAAGTAAAATTAAAATGTTCAGCTCCTAATGTTCCAGAAACATACAAAAATACAGTATTTCAATCAATCATCATTTATTCAACAAATACAGAAACAGGTTACAAAATATAATCTTAAAAACTTGAGTTTATAAAGTTGAAGCTTTGAAACAAGATTTCTTTGATTTCTTTTTTCATAATAGATCGGAGACAATAAGTGAACTGCAACTCGGGATATCTAAAATACATGATACGATGATACTGTACATAATAATAGCATAAGAAAGATACCAATGATAAAATTCAATGTCAACCAGTTGTATTTTGTTCAAGGAATCCCAGCATTATTTGACAGATTCTTTACAGTAGGATTTTTGAGGTGGATCATTTTCTTCCAAAGCAGAAAGCTTCTTCTCCTGCAACTTCATTACAGCTTTTACACAAGAACCTGAAACGATAGTATCAATTACAAAAATGAATTATATAAATACATACGTTTTCCATCACCTCTATAAGTACTGTAATTGAGGACGAGGAGACTGTGTTGAAGATATTGAAAGCATTAAATTCCATGACAGAGTTGAGAGAGTTATCAGTTTGAATCACCAAAAGCTCGAAAGAGATCACCGAGAATCAGGGAACCATCCATATCTTGAAGATCGTCCTAAACAAAACACAAATTGAGAAGATAAATAAGCACAAATAATATCACTAAATCGCGTTACAAAATCTGAAACTGATCGAAAGTTGGTCAAAGTAATACTTTTATCATCAAAGATAAAACTCTTTTTCACGTTAACATACATTTTAAAGTTATATTTTATCAAAAAAAATCACTATAAATTAAAAAATACAAGAAAATAATACTTTTTTATAAAATTGTTGCAACAATCAAAGAAAAAAACAAAGCTTTTTTTGCTTAAAAAAATTTAAAATTCCCGCTTTTTTGTGATTGCATGTTAGTTCCACTTTGCCAACATATACCACAAAATGCGTCGCTTTAAAGGAAATGAGTTCGATGTGAACTGCAAAAACTTTCTTTTTTTCTTGCTTCCAAGAATTTTCTCTTTTACAAGTTTTTGTTGTTACTTGTAAACTTTGAATTATATTTTTGACCCATATTATTTGATAATACTTTGGAATTATGGATGGGATTATTCAAATGTTACCTGCACCTTTACGGCGATTCTCAACTTACATCGATTTTGTTGGACAAGCAAAAGCTGAACGAATCTTTCAGGTTTGATTTTGATTTACATCATTTGAATATTACAGCTTAAACTTTTTCTTTTTTAGGTTATTATTGTCATTGCATCAATTATTGGATTTGTTGTTGGGTATCTGATGCAACAACTATGGTTAACTTTTGCAATTTTGGGTGGCGGATTTGTATTGGCAAATCTTATAATTCTTCCGTGTTGGCCGTATTTCCGTAAGGATCCTATCCATGTAAGTTTTTTTGTGATATTTGTTACTGATATTTTAATGATATTATTTTTTAGTGGCAACCTAATCCACCTGAAGCAACACCTGCGGCGTCGAAGAAAGAAGGAGCAGCCCAACCGAAGAAAGATGGAAAAAAACATAAGTAAATATATGTTTTCTTACTATGTAATATTTATTTGATTCATCTTGTTTTATTTAATTGTATTGTTTTTTGTATTAACGGGATAAACTTTTATTTGGGATATCTGAAATATACTTGTAAACATATTATTGGTTAATTTTCTAATAATTTTCATACTTTTAATATTTGTGTTTGTCATTTTTTTATTGCTAATTTTGAGATATGGCTTCAAAAAGGTTGTTGTTATCTTCAATAAGATCTAGTAATGGATTTCGAAGATTAGCAACTGTTCCTTTACTTGGTGAATCAAAGTTGCTGACTGCCAAAGTTGTTCCAACAACTGCTAATTTCCAGAAGCATTTCTCATCCAAGTAAGGCTTGCTTGCAGATGAATCTTATTTAGTTTGGATTTTTTAGTGCAAACAACAACGACAACAGCAATGATAATCCTGATATAGATATGAAAAATGTTTCTGAAATTGTGGAAAGCGAACTTGGCGGGGCACCTTCACCTCAAACTATTCCAGATGTTTATCCCGATGTACCTCTGATTGCTGTTAACCGATATCCGTTATTTCCTGGATTTATAAAAAAAGTTGATGTATGTATTAATCCAACATGCTTGTAGTTGTTTGATATACCTTTTTTCAGATCATCAACGATAAGAAGCTTCAGGAGCTTCTTCGTCGTCGTGTTGCAATGCGGCAACCGTATGTTGGTGTCTTTGTGAAAAAGGATGATGAGTATGTTAGTGATATTGTCAAAGTCTTTTCAAATTAGTTCTTTTTAGGAATAAAAATGAAACTGTTAGTTCACTGGATGAAATTTACAATGTTGGATCATTTGCTCAAATTCTTGAAATGCGTGATTTGGGTGTCGTTGTTGAATTAGTTCTTTCTGCACATCGAAGAATTAGAATTACTGAAGCTTTGGATGATAATGGAACTGATGCAGAAGATTTTTCAAATTCTCCAGTTGCTCGTTTGAATAATCGTCGAACCAGACAAAACAAGAAATCTGATGCAAAACGTAGGAAGCTCGAAGAAGAAGCAAAGCAAAAAGAAGAAGAAGCAAAGAAAGAACGCAAAGATGAATCGAATGGAGATTCTTCAAAGCCGGAAGAAAAACGGATTGTTCTTGTCCGAACTGAAAATGTTGGAAATACGCCTATTGAAAGAACGATTGAAATTAAAGCATCGATGCAAGCAGTTGTTCAAAACTTCCGTGAAATAGGTATGATATACTGTAGCTTACGAGTTTTATCCATAATTTATTTAAGTTCAATACTCACCTCTTTTTGGTCAACAAGTCAATTTATTGCTACATCCAGCTCAGCATGTTATTGAAAATCCTGTTTATCTTTGTGATTTAGTTGCAACTATGGTTCAATCTGCGGATACAAATGATTTACAACAAATGATGGAAGAAGAAAAGGTAATTTCAATAAGCCTCTGAGAATACTGTAATATCGAATTCTTTATAGATTCAAAAACGTCTTGATCATGCCATGCTTTTACTTGAAAAGGAGAAGACTGTTGCAAAATTGAAGCATGATATCAATAAAGATGTTGAAAAGAAGGTAGATTATTTGATAAACAATTAACACGAATTATCATCTTTCTGTTTTAGGTCCAAGAACAGCATCGAAAGTATCTCCTAAATGAACAGTTAAAAGCTATTAAACGTGAACTTGGAATTGAAAAAGATGATAAATCAAGCATAATTGAAAGAATGAGAGAACGTTTAAAGGAATTGACAGTACCCGAACATGTTATGAAAGTTATCAACGAAGAAGAACAAAAACTAAACTTTCTTGATCCACATTCAAGTGAATTTTCTGTTGCCCGAAACTATCTTGATTGGCTAACGAACATTCCATGGGGAAAATTTTCTGATGAAAATCTAAATCTTGAACAAGCTCAAACAATTCTTGATGAAGATCATTACGGAATGAAAGATGTGAAAGAAAGAATCCTTGAATTTATTGCTGTTGCGGCTTTGAAGAAAAAAGTTGGTGGTAAAATTCTATGCTTCCATGGTCCACCTGGTGTTGGTAAAACTTCTATTGCTCGTTCCATTGCAAGAGCTCTGAATCGTGAATATTATCGATTTTCTGTTGGAGGGATGACAGATGTAAGCATTACCGATTTTCTGTTTGTACAAAATGAAATACATTTTTTCAGGTTGCTGAAATTAAAGGTCATCGAAGAACTTACATTGGTGCAATGCCGGGAAAAATGATTCAGTGTTTAAAAAAAGTTAAATCTGAAAATCCTCTTGTTTTGATTGATGAAGTTGATAAAATGGGTGGTGCTGGTAAGCTGTAATACACCCTTTTCACACGTGGGCATGGTCGGAGGACAGATTTTGAAATTTTCGCGACCCTTTTTCCCAAAGGGTCCCCCCTTTGGATTTTTTCGAAAATTTTTTTCTTATTTTTAATGATTTTAATAGGGTCCCCTCTTTGGCTATGTATTATATTCACACTTTTTAAAGTACGGTAGCATTTATTTTAATAAAAATAAGCATTCTTGACAAAACCAAATCATGTGCTGCTCCTGAATTTAGGCTAAATAGATTAGTTTCTTCATAAGTTTCTCAGCAGAGGTATATAAAATTTTTTGGTTCAAAGTTGTTTAGCTTATTCAACTGTATGTCCAAAATGAGAGCCGCCTTAAAACTCAACAATGAAAGATTGAAGAGAAAAAAATTGGTGTTGTCCCTATTCAATTAGACAGTGTCAAAAATAATATTAACTAACCGTAGAAATACCCAAATTAATTGGACCTGGATATTTTGTCAATATGCAAGTCTTATGTAGGTATGATTATGGGCAAATCCTAATCGTTTTTTGTTTAACAACTGTTTGAAAATACGCCGAATACCGCCGAAAATGGTTATGAACAGCTAAAAATTACGAATTTTTTGGAATTTTAAAAGAAGAAGTTGTTTCGAATAGATAGTTAAAAAAAAGAAGCCAAGTTGTTTCGAATGTTACAGATTCGGATTCAGTGTGTTCGAAAACATACATATCCGTGAAATATAGCGTTAAAATTGGGAAAAGTGCCGAACTCACCCATGAACAAGGCCGTAGAGAGGGGGGGGGGGGGCATTTGGGGCACGTGCCCCCCCCCCCCCGAAACTGGGAAAATCCTTTGATCTTTTGCCGCTGCCGTGTTAAAGCGGCAAAAGATCAAAGGCGTGCCCCCTCCGAAATGAAAATGCCCACCCCGAAATTATTTTCTGCCTACGGCCTTGCCCATGAAAATGGGAAAAATTCCTTTAACAAAAGCAAACAAAAAGGTTTAATTATATTATATTCTTACGAATGCCGTGAACAAATTGCATACAATTAGTTATGAATTAGTTATTACATAAATGGGGTTTTTTATAAGCATAATACCTACATAAGACCTGCACATGGACAAAATATCGAGTTCCAACCCCGGCGTAAGTTGGGTATGACTGCGGTAAGTGCCAAAAAGAACTGACGTGTTACTTTTTACAGTAATAAATTGGTTAAAGTGTTGTGCAAAAAAAGATTAGGTTAGCAAACCTGGAAAATGTTTTGCCTATGAACGGATCGTGTAGCTTGCTTATTAAAACTATTGTAAGGCAATACAATCGTATCAGTGATCCGATCAGTAAAATTTTTTTAAACCGTTTCAATCCGTTCCATTAAAAGTACGTATTCGTTTATGTAAAAACCACTTGGAAAGATTTTAGTTTTCCGACAAAGATTAGATAAAAGGAAGAGTTCATAAAGAATTAGAAATTTTTGAGGATCAAACACAGACATGGATTTTCCAAATGCATTTGTCTAATTAAAATTTTGTAGGTTATTCTACTGGCCTTCTTGAGTGATTATCTCATGTAAATACCTGGGCGGCCGCAATTCCTAGAATTTTGATCCCAAAGAAAAAGGGAGAACCCTTAAGGATAGCGCAACTTCAGAAGATCCTTGAATCTGGAGGGTAGCGCTTCTGTTGTTCCAGAAGATCATTTGATTCAAAGGGTAGCGCTACCCTTTTTTCAACAGATTTTTGTATTCAAAGGGTCGCGCAACTTCTGCAGATTCATGGATTCTGAGGGTAGCGCTATCCTTTCTCTAACAAAATTTTGTATTCAAAGGGTAGCGCTACCCTTTAATTCCAAAAATCTTCTGAAGAAAGGGTAGCGCTACCCTCAGAATCAAAGGATCTTGAAACAAGAGAAGCGCTACCCTCCAGATTTAAGGATCTGCTGAAGTTGCGCAACCCTCACAGGTTCTCTCTTTTTCTTTTTCCCCTTCCCCTTCTTTTTTTTCTTTTTCTCCTCCTTTTTTCTCTTTTTTCTTCTTTTTCCTCGCGCGACCCTCTTATTTTTCCGACGCGACCCTCTACCCTCCGGAGGATTATCCTCCGCTATCCTCCGACTTGCCCTTGTGTGTCCCTTTTCATTTATTTATATGGGTATTTAGGCTATCATGGTGATCCTTCTTCCGCGCTTCTTGAGCTTTTGGATCCTGAACAAAATGCAAATTTTATGGATCATTTCCTTGATGTACCTGTTGATCTTTCAAAAGTTTTGTTCATTTGTACTGCCAACGTCATTGACACAATTCCCGGACCTTTGAGAGATCGAATGGAATTGATTGAAGTTTCTGGATATGTTGCTGAAGAAAAACTTAATATTGCTCAAACTTATTTAATTCCACAATGTCGCAAAGAATGGTGAGTAATTTTCATTTTAAAATAACTTTAAAAATCTTGTTGTTACAGTAACTTGTCAGAAGATCAACTTGAGATTGAACCTGATGCCCTCGAAATTCTTATCAAACAATATTGCCGTGAATCTGGTGTAAGAAATCTTCAAAAGCATATCGAAAAAGTTTGTGGCGATAACTGTTTTAATATATCAATAATACTTATGTTTTAGATTTTCCGAAAAGCTGCCTTCAAAATTGCTGGAAGAAAGGAAGAGGATAAAGAAAACCAAAATGAAAAGATTGATGTGAATTCTGAAAACTTAAATAAATTTGTTGGACGTCCTAAATTCACATCTGATCGAATGTACGTTTTAATTGTTTGCCTTAAAATTGAACCACTTGAATGCTTTTTTTATCATCTTTTTTCAGGTATGAAATTACTCCACCCGGTGTTATTATGGGACTTGCATGGACAGCTATGGGTGGCTCAGCACTCTATATTGAATCTTCACTTCGAAAACGATATAAACCTGAAAAGCGTCAAACTCTTCCCGATGTTGTTACAAGTGACGGAAAGCCCCAAAGTGCACCACCTGTTCCAGAAGGAAGTTTAGAAACAACTGGACATTTGGGAGATGTTATGAAAGAATCAATGCGAACTGCGTATACTGTAGCTAAAAATGTTTTGATGAAGAAATGTCCTGACAACGAATTCCTCGAGTTGGCACATGTTCACGTTCATGTTCCTGAAGGTGCAGTTCCAAAAGATGGTCCTTCTGCTGGTTGTACAATTACAACTGCTTTAATTTCGTTGGCACTTAATATTCCTGCTCGTCAAAATATTGCAATGACTGGTGAAATTTCATTGACTGGAAAAGTTCTTCCAGTTGGTGGAATTAAAGAAAAGATTATTGCGGTTTGTTTTTTTCCACTGATTTACCGTAATCATTGAAAACTTTGTAGGCCAAACGTGCTGGTGTTAATTGTGTTATTTTACCAAATGAAAATAAGAAAGATGTTGAAGATTTGCAAGACTTTATTAAGAATGACGTTGAAATTCATTATGCTGAATATTATGAAGATGTCTTTAAAATTGTGTTCCCTGATTTTAAACCTGAATAGTTGATTTGTTGTTATTGAATTAGGATTTTATTATTGTTTCAATAAAATTATTAAATTTTGTTATTCTCTTATTTTTAAAACAACGCTTGATTTTTCCGGCTGATAGTTCGATCGGATCATTTAAAAAGATAAATAACAGTTTTTGTTAAATTTATAGTAGTCATTATTTCAGAAGATATTCAGCTTTATAATTACAGTATTTCTTTAGAAATTGAAAGCAAGGCTGTCCGGAACAGAAAATTTTGTCCGGAATCCGGAATTCCGGATTTACTTTTGTCCGGAATCCGGAACAATTGTCAGAAACTGCTGTAACAGCATACAAAAAATTTTTTAACTTATTTTTACGATCCCAAAATGTTTAAATTCTTCATATTTTTATCATTTCTTAAAAGAACAATCGAAAGAATGTAAAGCTAAAAATTGAACGTACTTATTTCTTAGATTCACATTAAATTTTAGAGTAATGAAACCAATGTTAAAAAAGCTAATGTCAAACTATTTTTAACATTTGGTTAAAATTTTACAATTTTTTCTGTTATTCTCACAAATATTTTGCATTTTTCTTTAATATTTCGACTTTTATAGTATTCCGGATTCCGGGTCAAAAAATCCGGAATCCGGAACGCAAAAATCGCCCGGAAATCCGGAATCCGGAACACGATCCGGAATTCCGGACAGCCTTGATTGAAAGAACGTTTTTACACCTTTTTGAAAAACGACAACAAACTTTTAAAAAATACGATATTTTGATTATTTATTGAAAAAGGGAAAAAATTTTATATTTAAAACTGTAGCAAGATTTTTTTTAAATTTTAAATATATCGTATTTATGATAAATAATTTATCAAATAATTCATGTACGTGTATTACAACTGTTTCAAAAAAATACCGTCGAATACTGACATTATTATACTGTATAACAAAATTATTATACATAAAAATATTGAATGTGATCATCATTAAATATAATAAATTTAACAGTAGGCTAAAAAAATGATCGTGTAAAACTTTGGATGAGGCTCCTGACGCGAAAATATTTGCAAATTTTTACGAAAAAACTTTTGAATCTCTGATTTAGCTGAAATTCAAAGCAATTTTCAAACAAATTCGATCTTTTTGTCTCAAATTATTCATCAAATTAATATTTCCTAGGTTTGTTTTTGTTGTTAAATTTGCTTCCATAAATTTGCTCGTTTATTTTAGTTATGGATGAACTTGAAATATGCGAAAAATATAAAGCTGATGGAAATGAACATTTTGGAAATGGTCGTTGGAAGGAAGCTGAAGACTGTTATTCTCTTGCAATTGATTCTTCAACCCCTTCAATGAATGATCAATGTGCAATTTATTACAGCAATCGTGCTGCAGCAAGAATCAAACTTGAATTATGGGATGCCGCGATTGAAGATTGTAATAAAGCTGAAGAACTTGGAGCACCAAATGGCAAGCCTCTTGAACGAAGAGCATATGCTCGATTTCATTCAAATGATGACAAGCATCTGGATGGAGCTGTTGAAGATTATAAGAAACTCCTTGCTGAAAAACCAAACTCTAAACAATATTTGGAAGCTAAAGCAGTGCTCGATAAAAAAGTTGCAGAAAGAAATGAAAAACTCAAAGATGAAATGTTTTCAACTCTCAAAAATCTTGGAAATATGTGTCTTCGTCCTTTTGGTTTATCAACAGAGAATTTTGAGCTTGCACAAAATGCTGAAGGTGGATATTCTGTCAACATGAAAAAATAAACGGGTGTGTATGTATGTATGTATTCATTGTTATAAATTTAAACTTGTTTTTTTATTCTAAATAAAGATTTGTCTATTACAATAACTTTGTTGTTCTATTACCACAAAATCAAATTAAAGACAAATAGAAGCAAGCCTATGATACAAAAAGAAAATAACAGATAATGAAATTACCAAATGTATCGTCCAAGAAAATCGGGAATCCATTTATCATAAAATTTGGGAGCAGAATATTCACTGTGATGATGGAATAATATTTCATCCCATTGTGTCTTTCTTGGTGAATGAGCGAAAATTTCCAATTGTCCAGGATCCCACCATTTTTCTCCAAGTGTGTAATAAACAGGTTCACCGAACCAGGTACCAGTTTTCCATCCGGGGACATCTTTCATCAATTGATTTTCAATTTCACGATTCTTTTTAAGAAGTCTAAGCCATCTAAAAATGAACTGTACATTATTATTTATTTGTAATTTTAAAATTTGTTTACTCTCGATCACGTTCAGCAGTAATAAATGGTTCCATTGCATTAAGAATATCACGATCTTCAAATTTTTCTGTTTGACGATGCTTCTTTTGATAATAAGCTTGATAAATACCAAATACAGCACATCCAACAAGTCCAGGAACAATAATACCAGCTAAACATCATGAAAATAAACATTCCAATTCGAAAAATAAAAAATAACTTACGTCTCCATAAAACTTTTGGATAGGTTCTTTCCCAATTGAATTTTCGATATCCGCCGGGTGGCGGCATATCTTGTTGAAATTGTGGGCCCTTCGACATGATGAAGGCTGAAAATAAAGATTTGATTTTAACATCAGAAAATGAATAGCAGACACGCGTTTTAAAAAACACTCGATTTATAATGCGTAATTAAATATGGTAAGAAAATACATTTTGAACTAGTGAATGCTTTAATCTGTTAAGATGTGAAGCTGCCAAATGCATTAAATTTTGGTGGTTAAAAAATTTAGTTATTAACAGTAAAAAATATATATTTTATTTTAATTCTTCAAGTTGGACAAATTTTTTACACGAAAAAAATTAAAAACATACATTGAATTTTCGTGCAAGGAACATTTAAATATTTGCATTTGCATCCTACGTAAAAGTGTAATTACAGAATCAAATATGCTGTAATAATTACAGTGTAATTACGCATTTTACGTAGTTTGCGCTATTCTGAAATAAAAGCTATTAATGAGTTTTTTACATTTTCACCAAATAAGAAAAACCTGTCATGAAAAATTTATTAAAAGGTGAATATTTTTATTAACAGCGGACTTTTTGGAAAATAACATCGAATTTTTGTGTAATTTGAAAAACTTGAACATTATTAATTAAATCGAATTTGATAACGATTCAAAAATATCATAATTTAAATACTTTTAACATTTTTGGATAAACGTTTTTGAAAGAAGTTAATTGAAATTGACTTGGACTAATCTGATTACGGTATTGTCAGAAGCGAACAGAAACACAAACGTTTTTAAAAAATAATTACAGAAATACTTACAAGGAAACCGTACCGACTATAACCCACAATTTGAGATAGGATATATTTTATCGTGTTTCCCATGTGTTCAAATGTATCCGTGCAAATTTCTAGCGGCCCCGATTACCAAGTGTTATTTTCACCTTATTTTAGTAATGTACTATAATTTGGTATCAAGGTCAATCCTTATATCTTGAAATTATCTTCGTCTGTTTATAAAAGTTTGATATGGTCAGAAGTGTGTCATTCATCGTTTACATGACCCTTTTTATCTGCTGCTAGCTTTTTGAAACTTGTAAAACTAAAAACACGCTTTCAAGATATAAGGATTGAACTATATACCAAATTATAGTACATTACTAAAATGAGGCGAAAATGACACTTGGTAATCGGGGCCGCTAGAAATTTGCATGGATACATTTGAACACATGGGGAACACGATAAAATATATCATATTTCAAATTGCGGGTTATAGTCGGTACGGTTCCCTTGTTAGAAATTGACAAAAACTGAACGATTTCTTCTTTTATGTTTTGCTATTTAAACTTCAAATAATATTTCGAATTCAGTTTTAGAGAAATTATTAGCTAATAAACCGCTATTCTGAAAATTCACTTTTCGAAAACTGCATCGTCTTGAATATAATTATGGAAGATAAATAAAGAGAACGCAAAAAAAGCTGTTTTATACATAAATTTTATCTTTGTTAGTTTTGTCTTTATTTTGTTCTTGTTGGATATTTTTACAACAAATTTGTTATCGATCGTTAAAAATATTTGTTTTGACAAATGTTTGAAATCTTCACCTTTCATATTTTTAGTAATAGAATCGTGTTTTTTAACAGCGTTTTACTTTTCCTTGTTTTCAATAAGCTTGTGAAATTTTTAAAATTTTTGACAAAAGTGGATACAGAATCCATATTTACTTGGATTTTCATTAAGAATCTTTTAACTAATATTTGGTCCAAATAATTTGGAACTGTATTTTTGTATTCCCTTGTTGTAGAATTCAATAAAAATTGATAAAATAATATTTATGTTGATGGCAATTAGGCACTTTTAAGAATGATAACAAATTTAACAAAAATAAAGAAATTTGGCAAGTTTGAGCAATAAATGACAAAAATAAAGTTTGTTGAGCACCCAAAAAATTATAATAAAATACAAAAGAGTCATGGAGGCAAAAAAGAGATACATGTGTTTTTTTGAGAACCTAAATTTGGCTGGCACGAGAAAGCCTTCGACCATTTAACATTTCTGGATCTGAAAACTTATTTAATTATTTATTAATATGTTTCCTCCAAAAAATTAAACTGACCGATTTGTCCCGCAATAATTAAAGAAGCTCTTCGGCGTTCAAGTCTTGTATAAGCTTGAACATATCTGATACATCGAACAACCAAATAAATTGTATAAAAAATTCCAATACACAAAAATATCATTAAAAATACTAAAAATACTAATCTTAAAACCACAGGTGGATGATCCTAAAAATAGTTATGTTTACTGTAATTCTTATTTTAGATGGAATGCGTACTTGATCAACCATAACCTTTCCTTGAAGTCTTTTTGGTTTCGGTTCAAGGCTTTCTTGGGCGGCATCTTCTTCAGGATTTACCACAACTTCTGTGACACCGAAAATCGTGACAAATATTACAACCAAAACTCGAGCCCCCAAGGTTGGATACATTAATTTTTCTTTATTCTTCATAATCCCGAATATTAAAAGGGCTGATGAAATTGCCATTGTTAAAGAAGTTATTATTAAACCAATCGCAAAAGCATATTCTTCTTCATCCTAAAAAATTTCAAGCATACTGTAAAAATATAAGACGGACAAAAGGTTTAAATCATCTGATATAAAAACTTACAGGTGTTGAAGATTGAATAGAATTTGATAAATCAATAATTCCAGCAAGAATAAAAATGGATGAAAAAAGAATTTCAACGCCCCCCAAAATCTTTAATCCAGATGCCAAATGACAGCAACAACACTGCCATTTTGAATGATCCGGATCAAAATCCATTTAATTTTCTTTAGAAATATTAACAAAGTTCTTTAATGTATAAAATGAAATATGCAGGCAAAAAAAGGTATAAACCCTGAAAACACATTTTTGTTTCAAATTTTTTAATTATTATTATTATTTGTTTTTGAACTTTTACAAAGAAAACAAAATGTGTCAAAAACACGAGGTCGAACTTGGCACAAAAGAAGAAACTACAAAATTCTTTTCTTTTCACATTTTTTCCACCCTCTTTTAATTAACACTTTTTTGAATAAACATTTTAAAAGGGAAAAAATACAAAATGAAAAGAAGTAAACCAATATTTAAAAGGAAGAAAGATCAAAAAAGTTTTGAAAAAAAATTTAGAGTTTATGAGTTTTCTTTATTTATTTCGATTTTTTGTGGATCTTTTTTTAAAAACGGACTGGTCAAAACATCTGGCACAAAATAATTATTTAAAGTTATTAAAAAAAGAGGGAGACAGAAAATTTAAAAACTTCTTTCAAGTTTAAGAGACGTTATACGACAGGATTAGAAAATTTACAGATCAAACGCTACATGAAATTTTTAAATGTAATTTTTTGTGGTCCATTCGATAAAACTAGGTGAAAAAAGGTTATTTTGAAAGTTTTGGGCCGATCTATCTCGAACGTTTGATTTCGGAGTAAAGTAAAGTTAAGGTATATCCAAAAATGGAAAAATTCGGGAAAAATCCAAACGTGAACCAATCAAAAAGTTATTATCCATAATTGTACATATAAGTAAGGGCTTTTGAATGCATACTAGAAAATTTTTTTATTTGACCCCTAATGTCGAAATTTCGGCTATTGTAATTTTCGACACAGAAGAAAAATTTGCATATTTCCATGTCCAGAGCAAATATATACCGTACCAAATAGCCCATTTTCTGGGCTTTCCAAAAATATAAAATTTGTTGAAATCGGTGGGCAGATTTGCGATAGCCAGTAAAAAAAGTGCGCGCGATCAATATCTCCAACATCAACCTTGGGGCAAAACTCATGTATGATGAAAGATATTGACCTGCGGTGAATTGCACAATGAAATATCATGTTATAAGAGTATTCTGGGTGATTTTCATAACATTTGGATATCATAAAGACATATGCCATCAATATGAAATTTCGAAATTTAACAACATCAGACTTCGAAGAGAAAATCAGGGTCATTTGAGTTTTTGGTTAAAAATAAAAAAGTTAATGCTTTTAAAACATGGAATAGATGTAATATAAGTGATTATAAGCATTATACATTGATATATCAACCATTATTTATTTTTCCGGCCGTTGCGAAATTTACTGAATTTTAGGTCATTTTTCGAGATAGCAAAACTGTATGAAATATCATTCCTATCAACTTTTTTTGCCGTTTCTGATAAAATATAACATGTTTAGAGTTAGTAGGTACAATTTCAACACCTGGAGATACCCAGTTTTAATTTCGGAGAATTTTAAAAATCATGGTATTTTTCACTTACAAATTATCTCCAAAATCTGTGTTTTTTGCATTCAAAAAAGACAAAAATAATTTTTTCGACTTCAGTAACATTATTTTTTAACATTAAACAGAAAAAGAAAGCCAATGGATAAAAAATCAATAATTCGAAAAATCCAGAAAATCGAATTTTTTGAAAAATTTGCATAAGCATCAAATTTGTTCCTAAACGATTTTTACTTGTAATATTATTTATAAAAAATAATTATGAGACATTTTGAACCTTTTTGAATGCAAAAAACACAGATTTTGGAGATAATTTGTAAGTGAAAAATACCATGATTTTTAAAATTCTCCGAAATTAAAACTGGGTATCTCCAGGTGTTGAAATTGTACCTACTAACTCTAAACATGTTATATTTTATCAGAAACGGCAAAAAAAGTTGATAGGAATGATATTTCATACAGTTTTGCTATCTCGAAAAATGACCTAAAATTCAGTAAATTTCGCAACGGCCGGAAAAATAAATAATGGTTGATATATCAATGTATAATGCTTATAATCACTTATATTACATCTATTCCATGTTTTAAAAGCATTAACTTTTTTATTTTTAACCAAAAACTCAAATGACCCTGATTTTCTCTTCGAAGTCTGATGTTGTTAAATTTCGAAATTTCATATTGATGGCATATGTCTTTATGATATCCAAATGTTATGAAAATCACCCAGAATACTCTTATAACATGATATTTCATTGTGCAATTCACCGCAGGTCAATATCTTTCATCATACATGAGTTTTGCCCCAAGGTTGATGTTGGAGATATTGATCGCGCGCACTTTTTTTACTGGCTATCGCAAATCTGCCCACCGATTTCAACAAATTTTATATTTTTGGAAAGCCCAGAAAATGGGCTATTTGGTACGGTATATATTTGCTCTGGACATGGAAATATGCAAATTTTTCTTCTGTGTCGAAAATTACAATAGCCGAAATTTCGACATTAGGGGTCAAATAAAAAAATTTTCTAGTATGCATTCAAAAGCCCTTACTTATATGTACAATTATGGATAATAACTTTTTGATTGGTTCACGTTTGGATTTTTCCCGAATTTTTCCATTTTTGGATATACCTTAACTTTACTTTACTCCGAAATCAAACGTTCGAGATAGATCGGCCCAAAACTTTCAAAATAACCTTTTTTCACCTAGTTTTATCGAATGGACCACAAAAAATTACATTTAAAAATTTCATGTAGCGCTCGATTTCAATCCTGTCGGATAGTCTCTCTTAAACAAAAAAAAGTTTCTTTTCCCAGGGTCACAAAGAAGCTGAACAAAAATATTTTCAAAAAAACAAAAGAAGGATTCCACGTGAGTTTCTTTCCTTCTGTTTCATAAGTCCATTAAATGTTATGCCATCAGTGATTTACATTTTTTACTGAAAAAGCGAAGGTTTTTGGTAGGCATTTTTTTATTCCACTTGAGAATTGCCTTTGTAGTTTTAAATTCGCCGAAAATTATCAATATTTTTAAAACAGAGAAGTATGGTGACGCTATTCAAAAAAAGAAAATAAAAACAAATAGGTGAGATTTAAAATTATAACAAAAAAAGCACAGACGTAGTCAACAGTGAAATGACTTTTGAAAAATTGACGTAAGAAGATGAAGGATGGAATAAAAAAGAGATAATTTCAAATGAGTAATTTTAATAATATTAAATTAATAGGTGATATGGCGTAAGAAAACAATTATTTACAATTAAAGACGATTAATTTTTTTTTGACCTTTTACAGTAATATTAAATACTAAATAATTGAAAAACTGTTCTTTGAAAAATATTGAAAAAGAGTTCATTGAAGCAAAGTTAAATGTTGATTAAAAAATGAAATGTTTATTTTTGAAATTTGCAAAAAAAAACAAGGCTCCCAAGTCCTTTATAAAAATTTAGGTATAAAAATGTGGTATTTTTACGATGAAAAAAGTTCATTTTTAAAATAATATATTTAACTACCAGGAATTTGAGCAGATTCAAGGGAATGCAAATGACAGCTGAATTCTAGGTTTCCAAAAACCTACTTATCCGCCTTAATCTCAGTTTTTCTATTTTACATAAAATGTCATATTTTTCATAGTTAATTAACTTCTTTTTTAAAATCTTAAATATCTTTTTTTTTAAATATTTTTACGCCTCATCCATTTCATCCCATGTGAATACGATAAATACATACATAACTGTTCCAACGAAATAAAAAAAAAGGAAAAAAGAGTAATTAGAATTTTGAAGTTTTATTACTCGAAAAAAAGAAAAAAAACCAAAAATCGGCCTTTTTCCGAAAATCCCATAAACGAAAGAACAAAAAAATGCCTTGAGGCACCCAAAATATTTTTCAATAAACAATTCATTTTTTTGCTTTTAAAAAAACCGAAGCATAAAAAGACGTTTGTAAAGTTTTGCTTTTTTATTTGGAAGTTAAAAAAAGGAAGAGCCACATTTCCGTTTACATTTGAAAAAGAAAAGAAAAAAAGAATAATGGAAGTTTTCAAGGTTGGAGATTAAAAACATGAAAAAAGGTAAAAAATGAAATGAATAAACCACGCATAATACAGTAATTTAAAAAAGAAGGAAAACAAACCAATCAAAGAAGTCAACGACACAGAATAATTTGTTAAATATTAAAAATTAAGCTCTGCTCAAATCAAAATTAATGATTTTAAAATTGTTAAAACTTTTACAATTTTAAATTTTGTTTTTTATTTCGTGGTCTTTCAAATAAAAAGAAAAAAACCACAGGTTTTTGCTATTGAATTTCTTCGAAATCAAATCTTTAGTCTTGTTCAAGTTGAACGGAATTTTGAAGTGTTTTTAATTTTAACAACTTCCTTTTAGTTAAAAATAGAAAACCTGCAATTTGTAAAAGAATTTGTTTTTTATTAAGATATTTAAAGAAAAAGAAAAGCCTCCAAAAAATAAAGTCATTAACTTTTATTGGATCCTATTCAAGGTTAATTTGATATTTCTTTACAAAAAAAGAGAGACAAATTTCTATCCCCTCTGTTGGCTTGAACTTTACATTATCAGAGTAAAATTACTGGTTTTATTAAAAAAGTATTAAGGATTTTAAAAATGATAAAGATTAATAAGGGTTCAACAAATTGAAGTGAAAAAATGTTAAACTAAAACTCAACAAAACAGAAAGCGTTAAAAATGACACGAGCAAGCAAGACTTTTTTTTATTTTGTTCTTTGCGGTAAAAACTCAAGTTGTTCTACTTTTTGTTGAGTTTTTTTACAGAGATAAAAATGAGTATTTGTTTTTAAACAAAGTCATTTATTGCCCCCAACAAGAATAACAGCATGAAACGAAAAAACGCTACATAAAAAATGTAAAAG
Source organism: Panagrolaimus sp. LJ2414 (assembly GCA_024447195.1). Taxonomy (NCBI): domain Eukaryota; kingdom Metazoa; phylum Nematoda; class Chromadorea; order Rhabditida; family Panagrolaimidae; genus Panagrolaimus; species Panagrolaimus sp. LJ2414. Next base: position 374,439 of record JAMRXY010000290.1, on the reverse strand, counting down.
ATTCAATGAAACTAATAAAAAGTTTTAACGTTTCGCAGACAGATTACTGTAACATTTTGAACTATAATTTTTTGTTATCAAAAACAGTCACAACAGCCGAAAGAAGCTTTTGACGGCTGCAGAATGTTTAAACATTGAACTATGAAACTATTTTTAAAAAAATTTGAGTTAAAAATAAACCCATTCAACCCAAAAATAAAGTTTTTGCAAATTTATTTTTTTCCAAAAAAGCATAAAATATTTGCAACAAAATAAAATTTGACGCAATTAATGAAGGCATTTGTAGCTGCTTTTTATAGTCACATTTGTAACTATAAAATAAGGAAACATATGCACCAACATTGGTGGCAGCAAAAAACAAGAATAATGATAAAAATTTCAAAAAAAATGTTAGACAAGATCCAAGTTTTGAAAAAAGAAAAGAAAAAGGTAAACGATATAACTTCACATCAAACTGAAGAGCAAATTTTGTGGGACGTTTTGGCATTCGTTTTTTAAAATTCTCTCGACAAAAAATGTTGATTCCTCGAGGATAAACACTTTGCCAAGCGTCCCACAAAATTTTGCTTTCCCTTTGCAAAAAATTTCATGTGACTTATGTGATCCCTAAACATAAGGCAAAAATTATTTTTGGTTGCTGTAAAAAAATTTAAAATTGAAATAAAACCAATCATCAACAACAGGCAGACAGAAAAATTGAGTGATGAATTATGAATCAAAAATAATAAAAATGTCGAAAATAAAAATCTTTCAAAAAAGTGAATAATAACGAGAAAAAAATGTGTATATTTTTGTTGTAATAATGATTTGAGGAGGGAAAGAAAATGAAAGTCACTGCCAACCACAAATTTATCACTTCTTTCGATGGATTTCTTCGCGAAAAGTAACAACATCATCTTCAAATGACATTATTATTTTTGGCAGGCAGGTAAGATTTGAATGGGATGGAAAAAACAAAAAAAAAGAGTAATTCATCAAAATAATTTTTTAACAAAAATGAAACAGCACAAAAATATAATATATGGAAAGGTACAAAAAAATGATTAAAAATTAATCTTTTTTGTTACTCAATGAAAAATAGAAAAGTTCAAACAAAAAAATTAAAGTAGGAGCCGTGGGTCGATGATTTGTGGATAAAATAAATTTAATGATTGCTCATTTAAAGAAAGAAGAACAAAAAGAATTTTAGATTAAACTTTTTTTTGAGGGAAACAACAACAGTTGTCTTCTGCACCAAAAAAATTATTCTGCCGCTTTTTGAGGGAATCAAAAAAAGAAAAAGTGATCAAAATTGAAGCAAAAACAGGTGACCAAAAAATTAAAAATTGGTTAAATCTTTCATCTTCGTTTTTTTGCATCTCAAACGTAATATTTTTGAGTGGTAAAAAACATAAAAAAACATGTTTGATTTTGCAAACAACAATTGTTTTGAACATTGCTTTGGTTTAGCATGAATCATAAAAATTCATTTCGAGTGATGGTTTAAATTTATAAGTCATCTTTCTACTCACATTATTAAAAACTATCATTCTAAAGCTTCAAAAATAGCTATAGTTTAAAGAAACTTTTTTCAAAAACCGTTAACCCAAAAAAATAAAATTCTTTTTTCTATTCCCCCTTTTTTACCTCACTTAAACTTTTTAAAATAAAAGGGTCTTTCGAAAAAACTTTTTCTTTTCATTCCTTCAAAAAAGCGAAAAAACATAGCAAAAGTCAATAAAACACATTTGATGGTATTGAAAATGGAAGCAATTCAAAATAAAAAATAAAAGAAAAAGACAGAAATTTTTGGGAAAATCCAATTTTGAAGATTAAAAATTACCCCAATTTTTATTTAATTTATTTGTTTTTTTGGAAGGAACAAGTGATTCAATTGTAGGATCATTGTCCGGAAAACAATAAAAATAATGAAAAAATTCTTATCATTGACTGCATCGAAAATTTAGAAATTTTTAATCAAATTTAAAAGATTCCGAGTATATTCAAAATTGTTTGTTTTGAAAACCGATTGAATTTTATCAAACTTTCAAAGAACCATTTTTTGCCGACTTTGTGAATGAAAAAAACGCAAAAAAAGTGGCAACATTTTAGTTGCCACTTTTTGCCCTCCTGTTGCCCCCGAAAAGCTACATATGAAATTTCAGCAAACTTCTTTTTTTCTGCAATGACGATTTTGGCTTTCTTTTTTTTTCGTTGTCAAAGAATCACTTAAAAAAGTTGTCTTCTTCCTTCTGAAAAACTTCTCTTTCTTTGCCACCTTTGGCATCCACAATAAAGTTTGAAAAAATCGAAAAAGAAAAAAAGGAAGACGATGGCATTGAAACAGCAAAGAAAAAAGTCTCACATTGTTTAGATTTTTAAATTAACTTTAGCAAAAGAAATATATATATTTTTTCCACGTGATAAATATTAGGAAAGAAAAAAGAAGGAAGGAACTTTTCTGGAAAATATGTTTTTGTAATTAATTAATTAATATCGAACATGAAAAAGGAAAGTTGATGTTGTTGAATGCATGCATATTATGCAAATGTGTGATGAATTTTTATAAAAATTGTTCAAAGAACTCTATGGTTTCAATAAAATATTCTTTTCCTGGAAAGATGTCGGAATTTTTAATAAAATAAAAAACAAGAACTTTGATGAACATGTTTGAATTTGAAATTGACGGATTTTTATGATGTATGCAATTTTATGACAGTAAAAAACTTTTTTTGCTGTTTCAGAATCAGCCATTTTAAATACATTTAGACGTAATTAATTTATTAAAAAACAAATATATTACATTAAAGAAAAAACAAATTTCAGTCAGATAATTCAATACAATAATTGTTATCCAAATTTATCAAAGATATCCTTTAAATCCTCATCTAAAATCTGCAAACAATCTTCCCAAGCATGAAAAGCTTTTAAAACACCAAAATCAAAATTAGCTTTTATAATTCTGGGATCTTTTATTTGGGTATTAGCAGTCATAAAAGTTGTCATTCCTAAAGTTTGAAAGGCTTGACTTAAAAAACATAATTGATATGACCGTTTTAATTGATCTGGAGCATACGGTATTTTGGATGAATCTCCATTAAATTCTTCAATTAAACATTTTAAATAAAAATCAATTACAAATGTTTCAGCTTTTCTTCGAGTACTTCCATCACAACATTGACATAAAAATCTCGCGATATCGGCCATTGGAGAACCTTCGCACCAAAGTTGCCAATCAATAAATGCTGCGACAGTATTGCCGATTTCATCATTCTTATCTGTATTCCAGAGGATATTACCAGGATATAAATCAGCATGGATTAAAACTGCTTGAATATTTAAATCATGAATGTGTTCTTGGGTCACGTAATTGTAAAACTTTGGATTCAGGAAAAATGCTTTTAATTTTTTTAAAAGAAAATTGAAGTCATCTGAAAATTTTTGATATTTATAAAGCTACAGTACCTGATATTGTAATGCCCTTTGTTATTTAAACTTACTTTCTCGACCACATTTCTTTAAAAATGGTTCAATTTCTGTTTCCATTCCTTTAATTGTATCTGCGAGCCATGTCTGATTTTGTTGAAATTTTCCTTTCCATTTGTCATCAAAATTCCCACAAAGAATATTTTTATGCAAATGTGCCAAATGTTCAATAATATTTCGAATTTGTGCCAAATTTGCACTTTCAAAATATCCCAAACATTTACTTTTTGTGCTTAAATCTTCCATTAAAAGGCATCCCTCCTGTTCATTCAAAATCCATTCTTTCATTGAATAAAATTTCGGAATTGGAATTTTAATAGACGAAGCTAGATTCTGATAAAAATAACATTCACATTTATGAAATTCGATTAAACGTTTAAGAAAATCCTTCGAAAAATCTTCATTGATTGCTTCACTGTTTTTTCGAGCATCTAAAAGTGCTTCAATTCCTGGAATTTTCAACAAAGCTGTATAAACGTCATCATAATCTTTAGAATCTGTGAATTCAATTGTACATTGAAGGACAACAGAAAGAAATCCATTTCCAGTCGAAATACATTTTGTTAAAATCTAAAATTTAGAAGTCTTTTATTAAAATAATACTAAATTTGTCATACATTTTTAACGATTCTATTACCATATTTTTGCCTGAAAACAACATCATTTTCTCTTAACGATGAGAGTAACCAACCAACTGTGAAAGAATGTCCATCAATGAGTTTTTTATTAGCATCCATTCTTAAAATCTACGATTACCTTTCCATGAAATTTTCTTTTGTTTTTCCTAGTTTGTACTTTGATGCATGCAATTACCCCGATTCCAACAAAACTACAGTTTTTCTTGCAATAAAATATTTCAAAGTAGTTGTTCCAATGCATAATAAAATTATCAGCGAAAAAATTATCCATCATTAAAAATGCTTTCAATAAACTTTCCATATAAATTTGCATAGCATCAAAAATATACAGTCCCCGGAACGAAATTCCTCAAACACATTTTAAAGCTTCAACTCAATTTAGAAACTAAAATTCAAAATCATAAAAATTTGGTGGTATTTTATTTGAAAAAAAGTTGTAAAATATTTTTTGCGCAAAAAATGTTTGCTGAAATTTAAACAAATAAATTTATGTTGTGTGTTTTGTGTGGCAATAAACTATCAAAAAGTGGAAGGTACTCCTTTTTTTTTGAAAAAAAATGATAAAAAAGTAAAAAGGTGCTTTTTGCATAAATAATTCCATTTTTGATTTATCTTTTTTTGTTGCCTTTTATTTTTCGAGGATTTTTCACAGCTTTTTCAAATGATATTTTGTGGTATTATTTACAGCTTTTAAAGAATGCTTACATGAATTTGTAATTTTGAAAAAATGAAAAATTTTAATTACATTTCTGGTTTGATATTTGTTACAGGAATTTTGTTAGGTCTTGTTGGAATATCACTCCCAATATTTGTTTATAAAAGTAAGTTTTGAATTGAAACTAATTTTTAAGTTTAATTATTTTAACAACATACATAATTTTTATGTTTCTTATTTATTGGGATTAAATTGAGTAATAAGGTACTCTCCAGATCTAACATCAGCAGAGATTCAGAAATTTCGAACCCCACCCATCTTGCCGTCAGACCTTTTCCTTTGATCTTTGCCGCGTTTTTGACAAGCCTCAGATTTTGCTTGACCCCCACCCATAAAACTCTAGACACTTCCTAACGGAAATGACTTCCCCCATGCATGTTGCATTTTTTTTGCTAATGCCAAATAATGTTTTTTAGAGACTTCAACATTTCATGTCCCAAAAACCATTGATTCAAGAAGTTTTAAATTTACAAAAAATATTGCTTGGAATGAAAAGTTTTCAAATAAAAGTTCAGATTTATATCGAGCTTATCAAAATGAAATTGTCAGTGATGTTAATGATGTCCTTGATGGAAGAGTTGGGGAAGAAAGTAGGAAAAAGCGGGAAACTGCTGAATTGAAGAAAAATTATGAAATAAAAGAAGTTCAACTTTTAAGTTTACAAAAATCAATCGATAACAAAGTTTTGGTATTTGTCTCTGTGATTTATGTTGCAGAAAATGAAGAAAATATTCCAAAAGCAGAAAATGAAGCAAAAAAATTGATAGCCTTGAAAAATGTTTCTAATATTGAAGGAGCTGGTAGAACTTATTTTTAAACATTTGCTTTTGGTAAATTTAAAAACCAAATTTAGATTCTTCATCAACCTTCTGTGATCCAGATAATTATCAAACTACGGTAGCTCCGACAACAACAACAGTAATCACTACAACAAAAGGAACAACCATTACAGAAACTTCAGCATCTTCAGTTATATCATCTAAAACAACAGCTTCAACGAGTATACCATCAACGATTCCATTTCCAACAACCACTCCAACGATTCTTTCAACAACTTTAACACCATTTATCCCGATGGAACCAATTGCAAATTGCAGCTCAAATGCCAAATATGTTTTTCAAGATTTAGTATTTGTCTATGAATTAAACAATGATGGAAACAATAAACTTCAAGAATCTGAAGGCATTCAAAATTTTGTGTCAGATGTTTTGTTAAATCCGAATCATTTTACTTTTAATCAAACAAAAGATGGAATTCAAGCAATGAAACTTTTAATTCTACCGTACCCAAATCCTAGACAATTTTATTCAGAAACTCCTTCTTTTAATTCCATCAATTCAACCAGTGATCTCAATGCTTTATTTAAACAACAATTATTAATCGCTAATTCAAATGATAATCAAAGTTTGCCTGAAACAGGTGTTTGTTATTTTCTCTCAAATTTAAACAATCAAAGACGTGGACTTCCAACAACGTTATTTTTATTTTCCAAAAAGTACATTTATATTTTATCGATTTCTTTCCACAATCCAATTTTTAGTGTTCCGATGAATTTTGATGTATTATCATCGTGTTTGACAGAGTTGAGAAAAACTGAAATGAATATTATTTTGGTCGGAGTTGGAACCTGGGATCAAACGGAATTTGCAAATCTTTGTAAAAATTGTTATTACAAAATTAATGTTGATTCTAACAATAACAATGAAGAAACAATTGCAGAACAAATAACCCATTCTTTGCGTAAGTTTTTGTTATTATGGTTAATCATCATGAATTAAAGTTTTTAGGAACAATCTGCAGTGTCGATATCGATTAAGCAATGATGAAATCTATTAAAATATATAAGATCCTTAATTGCTAGCTTTATTACTTTTAAAAATGTACAAAAATTTTAAAATAAATACAAATTCTTACAATGATTTACCCTTAAATTATGCAAATTAGCTTTTTATAATTAACAAAAATATTAAAGGTTAAAAGTTCTCGATGAAGCGGAAGCTTGTGAACGCGAATTTCCATTCATTGGATATCCACCAAATTGTTGTTGTCCTGTGAATGGATATCCGTTATATCCCATTTGTTGACCATAATATGGATTCATGACATTTCCAACTCCCATATTGTATGGATTTAATCCAGATGTTGTTGGATAAAGGCTGTTACCGTAACCGGTTTGATATGGATTATATTGATTTAGACCATTCATTCCTTGACCTGGATAAAGAGTATTCATTCCAGTTTGAAGTGGATTGCCAAGTCCAGTAATAACTTGATATCCATTGTTAGGGCCGTATCCAGTTTGAAGAGAATTAACTCCAGGAGTAATTTCACCATTTGGACCGAGATATCCAACCGAAGCACCGGTTGTTCGATCCACAACAATATTAACCCCACCTGGTCCATTAACAATTTGATATTGGCCAGTAAAAGCTGATGGATATCCAGTGCCAGTTTGAATTCCATTTAATCCAACATTGACAGGAGTGATACCACCATTTCCATTAAGATATCCAACCGTGGCACCTGTCATTTGATCCACAACTGTATTTCCATTAACAACTTGATATCCATTACTGACCCCTGATGGATTTCCATATCCGGTTTGAAGAGAATTAACTCCAGATGTGATGACACCATTTTGACCAAGATATCCGACTGCAGCACCGGTTATTCGATCAACAACAGTTTGAACACCTCCAACTCCATTCACTACTTCATATCGGCTATTACCAGATAAGGGATTCATGGTGCCAAAACCAGTTTGAAGTCCATTTAGACCTGTTGTTGTGACAGGAGTGACACCACCATTTCCATTAAGATATCCAACTGTTGCACCTGTCATTTGATCCACAACAGTATTTCCATTAACAACTTGATATCCATTACTAACACCCATGGGATCAATTCCAGCTTGAAGACCATTTAATCCAGCATTAACAGGAGCACCATTGCCACCAACATATCCAACTGTAGCACCCGTTGTAGGATCAATAACTGCCGTGACCCCATTCATCCCGGATAAACTATTTAAGCCAGTTGTTACAGAAACTGGTATTCCATTTGCTCCGATTACGGTCGTTCCAAGGGGATTAACACCACCAATTCCAACACCATTTAATGCATTAAAATTACTAGTTTGAATTTGTCGTCGAACAATTTCAGATGTTTGAACATCGGTAAGTCCAGTAATGCCATTCATACCAGAGATAAGACCATTTGTGCCAACATTATTATTCATCCCAGTTAAAAGACTATTTCCAGTTAATCCATTCAAACCAGTTACAATGGCACCATTTGTTCCAAAAGTACTTCCGCCAGAAAATAACTGATTTACATTTTGGGATCTTATAATTCCAGTATTTGCACCAGCTTGGGATGGAAGATTTAATTGTCCCGACACAGGTCCAACATAATTTGTTGGATAATTTGGTCCACTTAAGCTATCAGCGTTGATAAAAATTAGAATATTTAACAATAGTAAAATAATAAATTTAATAAATTCCATAACTAAATTAAATTCTTTCAAAATAATAATAAAATTTAATTAAAAACAAAATTGAAAAAATCTGATGTTTTTATTTTCGAAGAAGCGACCTTTTATTCAAAAAAATAAAAACTGTTTTTTCTTCCGTGTTTTTTAAAATATTTTTTTGCTAATCATCATTAAACAGCTAGCCCTATTTGATGATCCCTTTTTTTAGATGCTTGTTCTCTTATTTTCTCTAAGGACATAATGGGACATAACATCCCAAAGAATCCTTTTATTTGAACACCTTTTTGATCATCGACTTTAAAAAATGTGTCATCACAAAAATTATATTCGCTTCTGCAACAACAAAATTTTTGTAAACAATCAAAAAAAAGAGAAAAAAGGGGAACACCATTTTTTAAAATCATTGCCCTAGGCATAATTAATAAATAAGATACAGAGAATTTTTATTTATAGGACCTATAAATTATATAACTTTGAATTTGCAAGCATATTGAAAAGTGCATATGATATCTATCAATTATGTAAATATAATTCAAAACGTTTCTGTAATTGCATTTTATTGATTCTTCTTTTGCAGAAGAGAAGCTTCTGTTTTACTTTTTTTATGTTACCAAAGTTTCGTTGTTTTGTTATTAAAGTTGCTATGGCCAACAATTTCGATGTTTAAAAAAAATGCCAAAAACAATGACAACTTGTTGGTAGACATTTTGACGGATTTTTTTTGTGAAAGCTTTTTAAAAGTAAAAGAACGAAAAAAAGTCTTGGATGATGCTTTTGAAAGATAAAGAAAAAAAACTCTTTTTTTGATTGATGAGATTTCTTCTGAAAATAAAAAAAACTTAATCCTTTGAGACTCAATTTTCATTGTTTTTCTTTTTTTGATATATTTCAAAGTTTTTGAATCAAAAATACTATAGTTTTTATATTTGCTGGTTAAAAACATGAAAGAAAAAAAATACATTCAAATTTTGCTGCTGAAGCTTTTATTTTATTTCCGTTTTTTGTTTTTTCTTTGAAAAAAAAGCAAAATGAATTTTGTATGGATTTTTGTTATATTATTTAAAGGTCCCTCTTTCCTCTTCCTTTTCATGTGTGTCTTTGCTTTGGTTAGTTTTTGGCACCCCCGAAAAAATTTTGTGGATAAAATAAAATTTTGACAAGTTGTTCGACAATTTTATTTTTTTATTCTTGCTTTGGGTGCTTCGGAAGCTGCATTCTTCTTAAAAATGAGTTACCGCATTTTCCCTTCTCATTGCTTTATAAAATAAAATAAAATTTTGCCAAAGAAAAAAAAATTGAAAAAAATAAAGTTTTTCTTCTTCGGCTTCTTCTTGTATTTTATTCAAGGAATATAAAATAGAATAAATTTGTTCGGCATTTAAATTGCCAAAAAGATGGAAAAATTTGTTGTTTGACGAAGACTGAAGAAAAAAGAAAAAATTACGAAAAATAAAGAGTTTTTTTTTATTTTTTGAGGAAACGGAAATGTCTTTGATTTGTGCAGAATTTTTGTATTTAAATCAAATAAAATAAATTTGTACGTTTTTGCCGGGCAAATTTTTATAGAAGGGCAATTATGGTAATCATGGCTGACTGGCAAAGGAGAAAAGTAAAAGGGTACTGTAGTTCAAATAAATGCTTTAAAAATACAATTTGTGAAATTTGTCCTTTGATCTTTTGTTGCTTGGTGTAAAAAAAGGTCATAATAAACACTGTCCAATTGTTAAATAAAAATGTATTTTGCCTTTTGTTGACCTTTTAAGTAGAACAGAATGCGTACAATAAATACTGTAAACGTACAAAATTATTTTTTACGTAATTTTTGTAATTAAAAACAAAAAATTAGAATCTTTTTCTAACTTCAAGGTGTATGAATTGTTACTCCAAAAAAGGATTCCTTTGATTAACGTAGTGGATTATATATATTTTTCTCTCTCAAAAAATAGAATTTGTTAGAGCTTCCAAACTATAATATTAATCTTTTTTGATTCTGTTTTTTCTTTGATGTAGGAATTCTATAAAAAGAAAACAGTGTGAGCAAAACTTTTATCTTTTATTCTTCTTTATTTGTGATTAAAAAATTTGCAAAGCAGTTGAAATAAGGAAAATTATCGTTCAAGGGAACTTCGACTGATTATATACCCTAATGATGAATACATTTTTCAGGTATAGCCTATTATCTTTCTAGAACCTCCTTTGTTCAAACTATATCTAACAACCTTTTTTTCTTAGTATGTTTTACTTTTTATTATTTAAATCGGTTTTTTTGTTACTACTTTTTCATGGAAGCGAAAAAGCCAGACTATGGATTATGGCCTTCTTCTTTTTTCTTTTTTCTTTTTTCAATTTTCAAAGTTTTGTGAAAATGAGAAGGCCGAAGAAAAGAGGAAAAAAGGGGGGATGAATGTTTATGGAATTTATTTATTTCTGGGGGTCTTGTTCTTCTTTTTCTTCTTTACGTTGTCGTCGTCAATTTGAAATGATTCCATGTGGAAGGAAGCAGTTGTTGTTGTTTTTGGCATTCTAGTTTTCACTTCTTCTTCTTTCTTTCAATTGACATCTCCATTCCCCTTTTTTCTGTGTGCCATTTTAAAAGCTCCAAAACTTTGCCTTCCCGAAAAAAATAGAATCTCCCAAAAAATATTCATTTATTTTTCATAAACATCGGTTTTATGTTTTTGTATTTTTTTGAAAAATAAATCATTGCTTTTTGCATACATTTTTTTCTTCAATCCCGTTTTTAAAAGCTTAAATAAGCTTAAAATTTCAAAAAATATATATAATTTAATACCACTTTGAGTTTGATGATCTTAAAAAGATTATACCATAGTAATACTCTGTTTTTATGCCAATTTATTGTTGTTGTTTGGGTTGATACGGTATTCATTCTGCTACAGCATTCAAAACATTCCTTTTCCATTCAAGAGATTCATTGTGGCGGCAAAAAAAAGTTCAAAATTTTTGTCAAAAATTTAGTTTTGAAAAAAGGGTGGAGAAAACATTTATAAAAGTTTGTGCCAAAAAGCTCGTCTTTTTTTGCCGAAGAATGGAAGAAACTTACGGCAACTTTGAGAGGGAAGAAAAAGGAGGAGGGCATCGTCTTCTTCAATTGCTTCTTCTTCTTTTCTTTTTTTCTATCGGAAGCAGTGTTAAAGAAGAAGAAAAAGAGGGAAGAACATATTCAATCAAGTCTTTTTTAGAAATATTTTTTTAGAAGACGATGCATCTGAGAAAACGGAAAAGCGATAAAGAAGAAAGGCGGAGGGAGGGAGGGCTTTAAAATAGAGAGAATGTTTAAGTGTGTTTGGCAACCGCAGAAGTAGAAAGCAGAATTCTTCCCTATGTTTTTGCTTCTTTAAATTCTAACAACAACAAAAATTGTAAAAAAAAGAAGTAGCCATAACAGAAGACGAAATTGCAGAAGTATTTTTTCCTTTTTCTTCTTTTGAAGGAATGAAAGAAAAACGATTTTCTTCATTCTTTTCTTGAAAGCGGAATTGTCTGGTCCGTTTTGCTTCTGTTATTTTTTTCAATGTATTCTTCTATTCTCTTTTCCCTCTCCAGAAAAATGCTTTTGGCATTCAGAAAATTGAGAAAATTGTTCAAGCATTTATCGACGATGCGTGAAAATGAAAGTAGAAAAAAATAGGAAAGAATGAACATTTAAGTTCTTTTTTTTCTGGAATCTTTACCACACTTTTTTTAGTTTTAATCATTTCCTCTCTCTTTAAAATGGTTGCATTTTATATTTCTAAATATATAATTTTGTGCTTTTTCAAATTTCTACCGTGAAAAATATTTATTCCAAGATTAAAATTTACTGAATTTTTAAAAATTATATCGTTTTTTGATCAGATTATTATTCTTTCAGATTCATTTACCTTTTTCATCATCTTTTTTATATCCGTCTTTTCCAGTAACAACAAAAAAAGACATGCATAAATCTGGATTATACGATTGCAGTCAACAACAAAAAACAACACAAATAATTAAATGTGAGTTTTTTTTTAAATTATGTTCCTTAAAGAGCAAATATTTTAAATTTATGTTCTTTTAAAATCTCAGTTGTTTTCCATATTTTTTTATTTGTTGAAAGGGGGTCATGGTGAAGGGTAAAGTAGTAAAAATATGGAGATTAAAAGTAAAATATTGAAAATCATATCAGACAAAATTAATATAAAAATGATAAAATAAAACTCAGATGACTGTTTGTTTAAAAATTAAATCATTTCATTGAAAATGCATAAAAAATTTAATAGTGTAAAAGATCTGAAAACCGAAATACAAAAAGTATTTCTTTGTTTTTCCATTTCTCTTTGCCTTTTCCGTTTTGGTCATCAATTCATTTTATTCCGGACAAAATTACTACAAAAAGATGCGATTATCTTTTTTTGTGGGAGTAAAAAAGCGGGATGTTTTTCGATGATTACAATGGATCCTTGCTACAAAAATAAGATAAAAAATAGTAACAAAGAAAAGTGATGGGAAGGAAGAACACAAAAAGAGAAACATCATTTGGAAGTTTCTTTTTTTTTGTTCCATTTATGATTTTGATGGAAAAAAGGTGGGTGAACTAAAATACATTTCTTCTCCTTCTTTTAAAAGATCTCTTCTTCTTTTTTTCATCTTGAAAAATACGCATAAAAAAGGGAAAGGAAAAAAGCTGATGAAGAAGCTGAAAACCAAAGTCAAAAAGAGGAAAAGTCAAAAAAACAACAACATCATCATCATCAACATCGGCGAAGGGACACGATGAGGCCGAGTTTGACGACAACACCGAGAAGAAGAAAAAAGGAGAAGAACAAGAACGACCTCGGACCGCCGCAATAAAATACTTTTTTTGTCTCTCAAATATTTTCCCCCACTTTTTTCTTCGGTTCAATTTTTGTATATTGATTCATCGCCTGCTATTCACCACTTTTTTTTCAAAAGTAGCAGCAAAACCATTTTACAGCTGCTGATGCGGTCGCTGCCCATATTTATCGTTGATGAACGAACGTTAGAAAAGCGTCCATCATCATCTTCATTACCAAATTTATTCCAAAATCGGTTTTAGATTGAAACTAACTGTCTTTCTTTAACCTTTATTTCTTTCTTCTGTTACAAAAAATTGAGCAAGAAATGCCAGTATTTTTAAATTTTTTTTAAAACTCGAATAAAACGAAAGCGATGGACAACACATTTTATATTTTTTTACATTTTACACGCGGGGGCTCATCTTTCTTTCTTTCCTTTCTTTTTCACCCACACTTGTTTTATATTTTTTGCAGAAAAACAAAAAATGCTATCTTCTCTTTTTCTCTTTCTTCTGGTTTTTTTTCCACATTTTTACTTACTCATCATCACATCAGAAAAAGGAAGAAGAAGAAAAAATCGGCGGCACAAATGTTGTCCATCTTCTTCTTTTTCTTCTTTCCACCCATCATTTCTTCCCCTGCCTTCCTTTCTTTCCTTTCCCCACAAACACCGCAATTGATCCAATTTTTCCTTCCAATTCTTTTTTCTCCTAAAACTGATCGATCGATTGACCAAAATTAATATCTTAATTTTTTTCTTTCTCAATCGTTGTGCGATTTTACGAAAAAAGTACGTACACTTTTTTTTCAATCTTCATAAAAAATTCATTTTCTGTTATTATTATTTTAGTTACTTTACAAGAAGTGTTCCCCATTGTTCTCAATCTTCTACTTTAAAGCCGGCTTTCCCACTTTACTCCCTAAGGGGTCCCTCATTTCCTTTTTTTGGGGATAATCAAAAATTACACAAAAGCTTTTTGCAAACAAAAAAGAAAAGAAATAATAACAATAGGTTACCACTTTCTTTTGAAGCGGCTTCTGCTTCTGAATTTATAAGTTCCATTTCCTTTCCCTTTTTTCTTTCAAGAGATTTTTGAAAAAAAGTGACATGAAAAATCTATTGTTCTTTTGTGAACCCTTTCATTTTCTATACATATTTTTACAGTAATATTACTTTATTTTTTTAAAATTGCTTGAATGATTGCCCCTTTTTCAAAGGGGGAGAATGTCATTTCTGAATCCTCACAAGTTTTGTGTCTACTGAAAAAAACTGAATAATTGCTTTTTCGGGAGAATAAAAAAGTTCAAGCAAGTTCTTTTCACAAAAATCTCTCTTCTTTTTTAAAGAAATTCGTAAAGCCCAATTTTTTTACAACATCCAATCTTCTTCTTCGTCAAAAAAAATGTAACCAAACTTTGCATGTTTTATATTTTTCTGAAAAAAGGAGAGGAGAAAAAGAATGTGTTAAAGCAGGAAAAATAAATATAAAATAAAATTGCCATTCTTCCTCTTTTCCTTTTTCCGGCACAAAAAACTTTTTTTGGCAATTTTTTATGGTCTTTTGGGAAATGTTTTTTTTGAAGAGCAACAAATATTAGCTATGCAAAAATTGCAAAGGAAAAAAGGAGAACAAGAAGGAGGAGGGAGATGCTATCGTTTTTCTGGCTTGTGTTGAACAATGTTTTTGTTGTTGTCAAGACAAGAACATCATGTAAAATTCATACATACACTTTTAAATACATAAAATCAGATGTAAAAACAATAGATAAATCAGGCAAGCTTTTCATTTTGTGAAAGAGAAAACTGCTGACATCTGATGTGTATGTTTTTTTGGCAAAATTTTGATTTAGTGTTGATAGATGCCCTACCGTATACGAAACAAAATTTACTGTATGCTTAAACAAAACTTCCATGAAAAGATTTATTTATTTTTCGTAATAATAAGCTTATCTGTTTGCGTAGGTTTCTTTTGCGAAAAAAATAATTTTCCTTCTTTGGCACACATATATTTGTTGCAAAACTTGTCAATTACTTGAATATATTACGTAAGCTAATATTTTATTCTGCCAAAGGCATCATAAATTATTGGCAAGATTCAGTGCCCAATGTCCAAGCAAGAGTTTTTCCGGTTAAATTCAAGACAATTTCTTTTTTAATCTTTGGCTTTATCACTCTGAATTCATGATGTGGTTTTTTTTTTCATTTGAATCAAATAAAAAAACACAGCAAAAATTAAAAATGAAGTTTTTTTATTAAAAATACGCATTTGACATTATTCTTTTTTCAGCTTTAGCTTCAGTGTACTTTGAGTGGTCAGTTTTTTTATCCCTTTCGTACTCCTATGATATATCTTTTTGCATCCCAAAAAGCTTCTGAAAAATAAAAAAAAGTAAACAATTGTTAGATATTTCTTTTGCTCTATCAAGTTCTTTCTGTAATGGAATATCTATTTTACCTATAGGGTAAAGGTATCATATGTGTGTACACAAATATCATCATCTTTTTTATTTGCCGAAAAATTCTTTCGATGCCTTTAACAATATACCGCCTTCGAAACAACTGCTTTTTTTCACAAAAATATAAAATTTTGTTCATCGAAGCATTTTTCTTTTCTTCCTCTTCAAATTTATCTATCCTATTTCTGGATATATCTCTCTTTTCTTTTTCTCTTCATTGAATTACAACGTTTATTTTAGAGAGAGAAAAAAAATTATATTTTTGTTGACTAAAGGCTCTGAGATGAACGAAGAAAAATTGAAAAGAAGATCTATGCCGAAAAAGAACTGGACAGACTTTCTACTTTTGTTCAATTCGTTTTTTTTCTCGGGAAAAAACACAAAAAACTAGAAAAAGCTTTGCCATCGTTTGCTTTTCATCTATATATTTTTTCGGGCTGCTGTTCCGCTTCTTCATTTTCTTCTGCTTGTTTTTATTGTTGAAGAAGAAGAAGCAGCTTAAACCCCTTCAGGGTCCTCAAACAACAACAACAACAAGCTGCTGCTGCTGCTGCCGGCGCCGCTCCTCATCGTTTGTTCTTTTTTTTCTTCGTTTTGGCAATTGCCAAAAAAACTTTTTATTTTTGAAGCTCCCATTTTTACTCTTCTTTAAAAATCTTTATTTTTCTGCTTTTCTCCCATTTTTACTCTTCTTTAAAAATCTTTATTTTTCTGCTTTTCTTCTTCTTTGATTTTTATTTTCTCTTGGGAGGAGTTTATAAAGTTGTCGGGAAAGAGAGAAAAAAGTGATGGATGCATTACGGCCTCAAAAAGCAATAGGCTTTAACTTTGTAAAGCAAAGAAATGCCAATTGAATGATGATCGATTTGAGAATTGGCGATGGGGAAAACGATATGTCTGTGTATTGGAATGCTTTAAATTAGCTTTCCACTTTTAAAGATTATAGCATTTAGGATACGGTATTTCGGCATTTTAAATATTCATTTTGCAATGAAAAAATATTTCAACATTTGTTTTCAATTTTATTGGAAACGATAACTTAAGGCATCATTCAGCCAGGTGTTACCGTACCCTTTTCTTTTTCACTTTTTCAAATAAATAAAACCCATTCAGTCTTTAATATGAAAACAAAAAATTGTTTTGAACACCTTTTTCTTCCCTATATTTTCTTTTCTCTCAATTGAAGCAATATTTTATCACTTTCCCTACTTTCTCATTCATTCATTCCATTCATTGAATGGCTTCTTTCAATCGATTGACTTTATTTCCTTTCCTTTTTCCACCCCAATCTATGTTTCCCCCTTACTTTTTTCCATTCCTTCTTTTTGTTTCTTTACGAGCTTCTTAGAAACAACAAAAACATGACTCATCCCCCCATTTCAGACATTTTTTCCGTCTTTTCGTAATAAAACAAAAATGTTTCGATACATATTTTTAGTAATAGCTCGCTCCATTTTTAAAATTCAAAAATGATTACTAAACCCCTTTTATTATTATTAAAATATGAATTTTCAGTATCATCAAAATTATCACCTCGGCGTCCTTCCATAACTGACAAAGATCAAAGCTGTTTTTCAACAAAAACAACTCCAACAAATATATCCCAGATTTTTTATTTTTTTCATCATCCATTTGTGCCTTAATTCATTCTAGTCATTTTTCTTTTTAAAATATGGGCGTTTTAACTCTTACAATTGTATGCCATGAAGCAGGATTATCCAAAACTGTACAATTCGAACCACAAACCGTTGTACAAGATGCATGCCGAGTTATTCGTGAAAAAATTGGCAAAAATTTGTATGACCAACGTAAGTTTTAATTTCAAAATTTTATACAATCTTTGAGGCATAGATACATGGATACTGTAGAAAGTATTAAAGTACATTCGAAAAATTAAAACTCTAAATAAATGGCGTTAAATTTTAGCTGAAAATTATGGTCTCTTGAAGGTTGTTGACGACAATCAAGCGGTTGTATGGATGGATAAAGGAAGGACGCTCGAGTATTATCTCGTTCGAAATGGTGATACTCTTGAATACCGTAATAAAATTCGAACTTTAAAAGTTCGAACCATGGATGGCGGAGCTGTTAAAACCATTCAAGTTGATGAGTCCCAACCTGTTTCCCAATTGATGGTTACAGTATGCTCAAAAATGGGAATCTCAAATCATGATGAATATTCTCTTGTTCGAGTAGGTGGCCTCCAAAATGGCAAAGATTTCAAACAATCAAATACAAGTTTAAATGAGCGATATCCAAAAGAATCAAGTGGATTCATGAATACCATTGGACGAAAAAAGGAAAAAAAGATTCAACAACTTCGAGCGAAACTTCACACCGATGAAGAAATTCAATGGATTGATCATGCCAAAACTCTTCGAGAACAGGGCATCCCAGAAGATGAAGAACTAATCCTTCGTCGAAAATTCTTTTTCTCTGATACCAATGTTGATACTCGAGATCCCGTTCAACTTAATCTTCTCTACCTTCAATGCCGAGATGGAATTATCAAAGGCCTTCATCCAGTTGCTCGTGACACTGCAATTAAACTTGCAGCCCTTCAATGCTACATTGAATATGGACCCTTTCAAGAAGGTGTTCAACGGTCCCTTAACATCAAAGAACTTCTCCCAAAAGAATATGCAAAAGCAAAAGAGCATGAAAAGAATATTGTTCAAGAATACAAGGAATTAATGTTTGAAGAAGCTGCTGCTCCAAAGAAGAAATATGTTCAAATTTGTCAATCCCTCCCAACATATGGTGTTACATTTTTCCTTGTAAAAGAGAAAGTTCCCGGAAAGAATCGTTTAATCCCACGTTTACTTGGTGTAAACAAAGAATCTGTGATGAGAGTTGACGAAAAAACTAAACAAGTTCTTAAAGAATGGCCATTGGAGCAAGTTCGTCGATGGGCAGCTTCACATAAAACTTTTACCCTCGATTTTGGGGATTATCAAGAACGATATTATTCAGTTCAAACAACAGATGGTGAAAAAATTGCTGCATTAATTGGGGGATACATTGATATTATTTTGAAGAAGAAGAAAATGATTGATCATCATGGCATTGAAGGTGATGAAGGTTCAACAATGCTTGAAGAGAACGTTGCACCTGCAAAGGCAACCCTCATTGCACATGGTGAAATCAATAAAAGTTCATATGCACAAGATGGACATGTTGCAATTCCTGGTGTCTTACGATCAACTGCCGGTACACCTGGTTCACAGCAATATGGTAAGTTTTTTTCTGCAGAATAAATGTCGGCATTTTCTTTTGAAAAAAGGCAATTTTTGACATTGAAATAACCTCATTCATATTTATAGCTGGTGCACAATATGGCGCAGTTTCTGGAATGATTGTCTCGCAAGAAGTTCCAAGAGCTGAAAAGATCCGTTATACTGAAACCCGAGAACGTTCTCAACGAGCTCTCATTGGTACCATTGAAGCAACAATCCGGGCTGTTGAAGAAGCTGAAGAAGAAATCTCTCGAGAACCAGATATTCCAATCCCCCGATTTGATGATGCTCAATCACGTAAATGGCGTGAAACCCGGGTTGAAGTTGAAAAGGAATCTGTCAATGATCGACTTGCTGCAATGGGTGCCGCTACAGCTGAAGTTGTCCAACTTACCGCATATCCTGAAGATATTGATACACCTCGAGTTGGATCTGCAATCGCAACAATTGGATCAAATCTTCCAGAAGTTGGACGTGGTGTTCGAGATCTTGCTGCAATAATGCCTGATCGACAAAGAGCTGGTGATCTTATTGAAGCAACTCGACGTCTTTGTGGTGCATTTGGAACTTTCCTTGAAAAGGTCCATCCTGAAACTGAAGAAAAACGACCTGTTGTTCTTTCAGCTGCAAGCAAAGTTGGAGAATTATCACATGAAGTTATCAATACAATGGAAGAACCAACTCGTGAAGATCGAGTTTTCCATGATCAATTGATTAATCGAGCAAAAAATGTTGCAACTTCAACAGCTGAACTTGTTCTTCAAGCTAAAACAGTTTCTGCTGATTGTGAATCTCCACAACTTAAAGAACAAGTTGTAAGCAGTGCAACACAATGTGCATTTGCAACTTCACAACTCGTTGCCTGTGCACGAATTGTTGCTCCAACAATTGAAAATGAAACTTGCCAAGAACAGCTTACATCTGCAGCCAAACAAGTTTCCCGAACTGTTAGTGATTTGCTTATTGATGCAAATACTTCGACCCAACAATCAACATCTGGAAGAGGCCCTGAACTTTATGAAAATCTTCATTCTGCAGCTCGTAAAGTTACAACTGCATTGGATGGCCTTTTGGATCATGTTAAAACTAGTCCAAGAGTTCGACGAACAACAACCCACGAAGATTACAATTATGAAGAAGTCCTTCGTTCCTCCAATCGTGTCATCACTCATCAAGGTGCATCACCAAATGATCTTTTACGACAAAGTGAATCAGCAATTCGACATTCTCGTCTTTTCGTTGATGAACTTCATCAAGAAGCTGAAACATCTCCCGATCAAAGAGATAAACTTCATCGTGCAGCTCAGCTTGTTGCCCAAGCAACCAGCAATATGATTGATGCTACAAAAGAATGTCAAAGTCGGCCACAAGATATTGAACCGCAACAATCTTTAAGAACTGCAGCACAAAACCTTGCTCATGTAACTTCTGAAGTAACCACCACAAGAAAAACTCAATCAACAATGGAACAGTTGGAAAAAGCTGCTAAAGAAACTACATCTGCAACTGCTCAAGCAATTACTGCTGCAACAGCTGCCCAACCATACATCACTGATAAATCCACCACCGAAACCCTCATTGTTGAATGCCGGGAGACATTTCGGCGGGTTTCGCCAGTTGTAACTTCAATCAAGGCTGCTCAACAAGCTCAATCCCCTTCTGAGCGATTTCGTGCCCATTCGTCTCTTATCCATGAAACAACGCAACTTATTCAACCTGCCCAACGTTTAGTGGAGACTGCTCGACGAACTGTTCCGGCGATAAGTGAACAAAATATTGCTTCAAGGCTTCATACAACAAGTCAAGATTTGAATTCACAATTGGCGGAGTTACGGGTTGCACTTAATAATGCTCAGCAGCAAAATTTTGAGCAGCAACTTGACCACACCGAACATTTGATACGTGAGCTCGATCAAGAATTGAAAGAAATAGAACTGTCAACGCAGCGGGGCGGGCTGCAGCCCTTACCGGGTGAAACGGCAGAAAGGGCAGGAGCATCCCTTCACAGAGCTGCCCGTGAAGTTAGTTCATCATTAGCAACATTGATATCTGCTGCAAATGTCAATGATCGACAAAATGTTGGACAATCTGTTTTTGAAACTTCACAAGCTCTTCGAGGCTTTACAAGTGCAATTCATGGAGTTGTTGCAACTCGATCAGATGTTCAAGTTCGAGATTTGATTGTTAATGCAAGATCAGTTGTTCATGATTCTGGAAGAGTATTTGATCGAGTCCGTGAAGAATCAAATCCCCCAATTCTTGATGATGCTGCTCGACAAGTATCAGTTTCCCTTCGAAAAACTCTTGCTTGCTTACCTGATAATGCACATATTGAAAAAGCAATTGAAGAAATTCGTCGAATTGATGCTTCCCCTATTGCGGCACATTTGCCGCCAATTGATATCCGACATGCAGCTGCAAAAGTTATTGAAGCAACAAGTGATCTCGTTTCAAATGTTCGAGCCCCACAACAAGCTGGATCTGTTGAAGTTTTTGTTCGCACTTATCGAGACTTCCATACATCTGTTGTTCAACACATTCAATCAGAACCCGATGATCGACAACGACATGCAATCCGTGAACAACTTGATGGAGCTCGGGATGAATCTATTAATGTTTTGGTTCGATTTTATTCTGCTGCAGCTGATGCCGGAAATGCCACACATACACAAGCTCTTACACAATCTGCACGAGCTTTACAAAACGTTGTCAGTGTTATTGTTGATCGAATTACAACTGAATCTCCATGGGCCCGTGAATGTGATAATGCTTTACGTCAAATTCAATCGATGCGACCATTATTGGATCAAGCCAGCCTTCCAATCAATCGTCATACATTTTATGAATCATTGGATTCTGTAACTGATCGTGCCAGACTTCTTGGTGAAGGAATGACTGGAATTGCAAAGCATGCCCGATCTGAAGATATTCGATCTCTTTGTGAATCGGTTCGAACTGCTGCTTCTGCTGTTTGTGGATTGGCAGAAGATGCTGCACAATCTGCATATCTTATTGGTGTTGGTGAACGTGAAAGTCAACCAGGACATCGTGCAATTATTGAAGTTGAAGAAGTAACTCGATCCCTTAGAATTATCAAACAAGCAGCTGGAAGACTTCGTGATGGACCAACAAACCAATCACAAGTCCTTGATGACACAAATGAAATTGCTCGTCATACATCCCATGTTGTACAACTTTGTCGAGATGGAAGTGAAAATATCCGAGATGCAAGTCAAACAAATATCAAACAAAAATTTATCACAGGCGGACATAATTTGGCTGCAACAACCAGTGGACTTATCAATGCCGTAAAACAACTTGATCGAAATTTCACTGAAACAAATAAAATTGAAACTGCTTCAAGAGCTGAAGAACTTATCTTAGCTACTTCAAACCTTGAAAACTTTATTGATAATCCATCATTTTCTGCAGTTCCAGCAAGAATTAGTTCAGCCGGTGCCAAAGCTCAAGCTCCAGTCCTTCAAGCAGGACGAAATATGATTGAAGCAAGTACTGAAATGATTCGAACTTCAAAAGATCTTGCTGTTTCTCCTCGAGATACAGATACTTGGCAAAGATTAGCAGAAAATTCAAAGTATGTCAGTGAATCAATTAAAAATCTCGTTGGAGCAATTCGTGATCAAGCACCTGGAAGAGAAGAACTTGACCGCGCAATTCATCGTTTAAATCAAATGATCAAAACAATTGATGATAGCAGTTATGCCGCTTGCCAAGGACAACTTCCAAGATCTGTTATCTCTGAAAGTCGAGTCCATGAACAAATTCAACATGCATCACAATCATTAATTGAACGAATTCCACCACTTGTTCGAGCAGCAATTAGTCAAGCTGAAGAAATTGCACATAATGTTAGTGAACATATGCAGCTTATGGAACCCCTTGTTCAATCTTCCATTCAAGCTGCTTCCCTCACAGATGATCAAAGAATCCAACAAAATCTTTTTGATCAATGCAAAACTGTTGTTGAAGCAGAACTACAAATGTTTGAAGCAACACAAGATTCTCGTGGAAATCCAAAAGCAACATCCATGCATGAAATTGTTGTAAAATCAAGTGAACAACTTCATGAAGCTTTAAGTGATTTGCTACAAAATGTTAGCGTCCTTGAAACAGAAGCTGGAAGAATTCATGGAATGGTTGAAACAATCTCTCGATCCATTGCCCTTGCAGATCAAACGGCCCAACAAACTGGCGAAAACTTTGCAGATACCCAAACAAGAATGACAAATGCCCTTGAAGAGATTTTAAGAATTGCAACAGATATGCCAAATGCCGAACCCGAACATCTTGGACAACATTCCCTTCGCCTTTCTGAAGCATACAAGCTCGTTGCAGAAGCTTCCCAAATTGCAACAGCTCTTTTAAAATCTCAAAATGTTGCACAAAGACTTCGAAGTGCCGTTCAAAAACTTGGTGGTTGCTGCATGGATTTGGTAAAATCGGCAGGACAACGTCGAGCACATCCCAGTGATCCTCAAATCTATCAAACCCTTACAATTTCATCCCAACGAGTTATTGATGCGGTTCATGAAGTTCTTGCAGCTTTACATGAAGGATCACGAGGCACCCAAGCTTGCATCAATGCTGCCAATACCGTATCTGGCATCATTGGAGACCTTGACACAACCATCCTTTTTGCAACTTCTGGAGCCCTCAATCCCCAACGTGGTGAAGCTGATTTTGGAAGTCATCGAGAAATTATTGTTAAAACTGCAAAAGCTTTGATTGAAGATACCAAAGGTCTTGTAGCTGGTGCAGCAAGTAATCAAGAACAGGTAATATTTTAGCTTTAAATTTATTTAACCCATGAGAAAAAATATTCAAGTAAAATTTATTGACATTGTTCTTTCTTTTTCCAGCTGGCAGTCGCCGCACAAAATGCCGTTCGGTCAATTGTCCATCTGTCAGATGCAGTTAAAAATGGTGCCGCCTCTTTAAGTGAAGACAGCACCGAATCTCAAGCCTTGGTCATTCATGCCGTTCGAGATGTCGCCGCTGCATTGTCTGGCCTCATTCAAGCAACAAAAAATGCATCAGGCCGAAGTCCAAATGATCCAGCAATGCAAAATCTTAAGGAAGCTGCAAGAATTATGGTTACAAATGTTACCGGTCTACTTAAAACTGTACAATCTGTTGAAAATAAATCTCAACGGGGCCCAAATGCTTTGGATGCAGCCATGAATGCTATCGATATTGCTGTTCGACAATTTGATAATAATGAAGCTCCATCCAAGCATAAGGTAACCCCTGATGAAGTGATCCAAAGTGCCCATGGAATTCAAAGTGTTACAAGTCGAGCGGGTGGAGCTGCATCTTCCTTGAATCAAGAAGAGATAATTGCAACTGCAAATCATGCTCGTCAAGCTGTTGCTGATCTTTTAATTGTTACACATGCCATTGCACAACGTGCCGGAAATGGTGAATTAAAGTACCGTACCATCAATGCCGGAAGAGATGTTGCCCTTCAAGTTAAACATCTCCTTGCAACTTTGTATTCCCTTGCCCAAAGACCTAATGATCCACAAACCAAAAATAATCTTAAACTTGCTGCACAAGAAATTGCAAAGGTTTGTTTTATTCATTTCCTTCAAAAATGTGTTAATTCGCATAAATAATTTTTAGTCCGTTGGTGATCTTATCTCCTGCAGTGAACAATTTAAAGATTCTGACACATCATACACTGAAAAATATTCAAATGGAAAAGATGCAACCATTTATGCCGAGAATGAACTCCTTGGTGCTGCAAGTTCAATTGAAGCAGCTTCCGTTAAATTGGCGCAGTTGAAGCCTCGCGATGTGCCAACTGTCGGGGTAAGTAAAAAATGTCCTTTTTTGTTTTTGAGTTTCTCTGCTTTTTTGTATTTTCCGAAATTTTTTTTCATTGAAAAAAAATTCGGAAAAGAAGGCCGGGTGTTTTTGGGAGAAATGAATGAAGAGGGGGAATATCGACCTCTGCATTCACGAAAATGAATGCAGACTTTCTTACTCTCTCTTTTTCTCTTCTTTTTTCTTTGATTTGCGACCGTTCGATTTGGTTCGTAGCTTTTTCCGGTTCAATTATCCAAAAATTTATTTTTTGACTTGAGTTGATTTCAAAAAAATTGGGAGTTGTATATCTATGAAAAAATGCTTTGAAAATTTTGATGAAAAAATTCTTTTTTATTCTTCCATTTTTTTCGTATGTGAAAATATAATGGAAGATAAAGCAAGGACATTTAAGGATTTGATATGTCTGGTATTCTTGGGTTGTGTATTTAATATCAACCAGCATGCCTGACGTATCCGAATCCTTGAACTACTTGAAAGAATTTTGTTTCATCAAATTTTTTAAAGCTTTTAAATTCCCTTGAGAGTTTTTTTTTATCGTAGATCTTTCTTTCTTTTAACGAACACTGTGAACTCAAAAATTGCCTTTATTTTGAAGCTATAAATTTCATTCTTTTCTTTTACGAAAAAAGAAGTATAAATCAAGTCATAATATTTAAATTTTTTGCAGCAAGTCTCCGATGACCTTTCATTTGATGGTCAAATTCTTTCGGCGGCAAAGTCAATTGCTTCTGCTGTGCAGCTGCTCGTCAAAGCTGCCTCCGAAGCACAACGGGAACTCGTCTCTCAAGGACGTCTAGATCCTCGACCACAATTATCAACAGATGATTATCAATGGTCTGAAGGCTTAATTTCAGCTGCCCGAACTGTTGCAGCTTCAGTTAATCAACTCTGTGAAGCAGCCAACGGGCTTGTTCAAGGTCATGGAACTGAAGAGAAGCTTATCTCTGCCGCCAAACATGTTGCATCTTCAACCGCGCATTTACTTGTGGCATGCAAAGTTAAATCTGATATTAATTCAACGGCAAAACAACGCCTTCAATCTGCTGGACATGCCGTTAAAGTTGCAACTGAACATTTAGTTGCTGCTGCCCGGCAGGCCGTACCCCAAGATGACCGAACACTTGTAATTTCACAACAAATGGTCTCTTCAATTGCACAAGTGATGGATGCCCAAGAAATTGTTATTCGAAAAGAACGAGAATTATATGAAGCTCGAAATCGGCTTGCACAAATCAATAAATCCAAATATCGTCAATCCCCCGATGGATCTGAAAATAATCAATAATAACCGCAATATTCTCATTTTTCGATTAAACCAAAACCATACAATTTTTTGTAACTTTTTGTAATTTTATTTTTTTATAATCCCAACTTTTTGTTTTTGTTATTTCTTTTGTGCCTTTAAATATCCAAAAATTATTTGAGTGCTAAACACAATTTTATATATTTCATATCCAAATCAAACAAAAATCTGTGCTTTATCCTGCCATTTTTATTACTCAACTTTTTATTATATTTTTAATAATAAACTATCTTTCAAAAAAACATAATTGTCACTACTCACATTTGTCAGAAATAAATTTAACACAAACATAAAAGATTTAAAAATAATTATAATTTGTACTTTTGTAAGTTGTAATAAAACGCCTGCTTTTAAAAATATTAGTGATATTTATTTTTAAAAAATGGCGCTGATGTTTTATTCTTTTACACTCATTTTTAAAAAATTATTTACAAAAATAAAAGGGTACTTCCCAATAGAGTAAGTAAGTAAGTAAGTAATGGATGTAAATAATAATTATTCTTTAAAAAGAAATGAAAAGCACCTGAAATTATAGCAGCATTAAAACGTAAAAATTTTAATTTTGATGTAATAAAACTTCCAAAATGTATAAGAAAAATACATTTTTGACTTGTAATAACTGTTTTTAAAAAAGCTTTTAACTTCAGAGTTTGAAACTATAAAATGTTTGTGGCATTTATTTAATGCAACTTATTATTAAGCCATTAATGGCTTTGATGAAATTAAGGTAAAAATACAATTCTGCGTCTTTTTAAAAGAAGTACAAAATATTTCACACGGAAGTTTTTTTACTACAAAAATAAATCACCTGTAAAATTCAAGGAAATGAACCCAAACAAAATGGAGTTTGTTTTAAGTGTCTGACTCTTTTTTGTTAAAGATTTTGAATTTTTATGTATTATTGTTTTTCTGATTTTACTTTTCTAATTTTGGATCATTTGAAATACAAAAATGGATTGACGTTGAACTTTTTTTTTCATGTACATTTTCAACGGTGGAAATGTAATAATTTCACATGAAAAAAGTATATTTCAAATGAGTGAATATCGTAATTGGAAAATGATATAAAAGTGCATTACAGAAAAGTGTTTGTTTATTTATTTTAAGCACTTCAATGAATTTTAAATTATAATTAATTCCTTTTAAATGAATTGCTGAACTTGTGGTTCTTTTAAAATATTCTATAAAATTTATAAAATCAAAAAGATTATTCTTTAAAGAAACTTTTAACACATAAAAATTAAAAAATGTTGCACTTTTTGACGTTCAAAAATCTTACTTCTCAAAGATCTTAAAAAAGAAATTACTATAATTTAACAAACTTTGTTTTATTTATTCAGTTCAAAAAAATAAAACTTCTTTTAAGGTTAAAAAAATACATTTCTTTATGGAAAATGCTCTGATTAATATTTATTTTTTTATAAAATTTTAAAATGAACAATCTCATTGAAAACAATTAACGCAAAAAAAGATTTTGAAAATTGCTAAGCGAGTATGATTCAAAGTAATTTAGACAGTAATATTATAACAGGGGAGCACATGACCCTTTAACACATGTTGGTTAAATAAGATAAAATTAGAATGACTAGGAAATTTTAAAGATCTCTGAAATAAAGTTTTTTAAAATAAAAAAGCCTTTTTTTTGAGGCATTCTCAGATTCGTCTGTGGGGCTCGTTGAATTTTGTTTTGGTGTGATCCAAATTAATTTTTGCCTTTTAAAGGGAATGTTTTGGTCATGTTTGGTCATGTCCCAAATTAATTAAATTTTTGTTGACGTTATTTTTACTTTACTTTTTTTTAAATTTTTTCATTGTTTTAACAAATAAAAATTGAAGTATTTAACGGTTATCCCCACCCATTACAGTAATGAATTGAAAATTTTTTAAGATGCTTATCTTCTTTCTTTCTTTCAACATATGAGAGGATTTGAAAATAAAATAGCAAAGGTATAAAACCAGCTCAGTATTACTTTTTCTGTTTTCACAAACAATTTCAAAGTACTTTTTAAAATAATTTTAATATCTCAAAAAAACATGACATTTTTTGTGTTCATTTTGTGCGGACATCTTCTTGAGCCTTCAATGGGGAGTCATTTTTTTGTCTGCCATATTTTTATTTTTTTTCTTCTTTCAACTAATTATGTCCCAAATGTAATTAATCTTAAAATAGTCTTTTTTGTTAGAAAAAATCGAAGGGGTGTAAACCAAAGAATATCAAAAAAGTTGTTTTTTTAACCTTTTGTAAACGAATATGGGAATAGCATTTATTTACCGCTGGGACATTTTTTTAATGAATGAATGAATAAATATTAAGACATATTTTTATACGTTTATTAATTTATGAATGAATCCTTTGACATTTTTTTAAAAAGTTTTAACAATTTTTTAATAATCACAGTGAAAAATAAGGCGAACGACTTTTTACTTTTTTAGTTGATTACGGTAATCATGTCTTTTTGCGTTTTTTGAAGCGAATCATCTTTTTTTAAAAGGGTCATAAAATTTGATAAAAACAAATTTGCATGTTTTATCGACCTATGAGAATAGGCTCTCTCTCTCTCTCTCTTTAAAATGTCTTCCTTAAGGAAATCTCCTCCTTCAATAACAGGAGTTCTATTATGGCCAATAAAAAAAAGAACCGTGAGAAAAGATAAAATTTGATATGTTTCAAGATTGAATTGAATTCTTTTAAATTTCAAAAACTCCCTTTTTTCAGTTTTTTGCCTTTGTGATCTCATTGAACTTTTTTTTGTGTTTTGGTGCTCATATTTTACATCTCCCCAAAAAATACATATATGTCATAATCTGTCTCTCCATATTTTTTGTCACCGCAGAAACAGAAAAAAAATCGCCATGTTGAAAAAATATAAGATTATGTGCCTCTGGCTTGGGTAGTCATGAAGATGAAGATAATAATTATGATGATGTTTGAAGAAGAAAAATAATTTTTGTAATAAAAACGGAAGTATTTTGTGTCATTATTACTTTCTTTCTTTCCTTTTTCCGCTTTTTCGCTTCTTTTTTGTCACTGTTTGTAAAAAATAATGTTACGCGTTAATATCTGTGTATGTGCATATATGTATATATGTGTGTATATTTGAGACCAATAAGCATTTTGAAAATACATTTTGACGCATGCTCTTTTTTATTATTATTTCTTACTTACTTACTTGCTTCAGATATACCAACCCCCATTTTTTAAAAACAGACTTTAATTATCCCCTCCCTTTTTTGATGGTTTTTGAAATAAAAAAAACGTGAAAAAAGTAAAGTAAAAAAATATTAATAAAAATTTGTTAATTTATTTCTTTCTTTTTTCAACAATACAATTATAGTTTCTTAAAAATGAGGGACGATTTTTAGACATTTAAATAATTTGTATTTTTTATGGGAAATTAATTACTGTAAAAATGGGTGGGAAAAGATTTTTGTATAGTTAAACACATTCGTCAAATTGTATATGCTTGCTTGAAGGTTGAGTTTTTTTTAATTCTCAAAAAAGTATTAAAATATTGTAACTTTTTTTCTACCTGATTACGGTATATACCTTTTAGTTAGGTGAATTTAAAAAGAGTGAACAAAATTTTAAAACAATAATTAATATTTTTTTATATGACTGTGATGTATCAATGCGCTTCACTATTTTATCTCTAGAGACATTTTTAAAAGTACCGTATCCCTTTTATTTTACTCTTTAATCTCTAAACAAATGAACTCCTTCTTTCTTTTTCTTTTTTCTTTCCGTTTTCTTTTGTTAATGCAAAAACAAAATTTCTCGTTTATTTTGTGTAAACTAAATTTATCAAAAAATCCATTTCATTTTTGATCACACAAATTTGAACATAACCCGAAACAAAAAACTGCGAATAGAAAAATGTTAAAAATCGAAAGTGCGATCGCACTTCTCCCTTTTTTTCATTGTTTTAGTACTTTGAATAAAAAGGATTTCCAAAAAGAAGTGTGAAGTCACAACAAAATTCTTTTTGGAAATTCTTTTTTTTGATTTTGGCTATTGTGTTTTTTGTTTAACTGCGTTTTTTTTGCTTTTTTGCTCCTGCTGCTTTATACGTATGTGGTTGTACGTGTACATATATATGTGACGTTGTTGACGTGAATTGAAGAAACAATCTATAAACACAAAAGAGAGACAGAACCTCCTTTTTTAACAGGAAATCTCACGTTAGAAACACCACGTGGCAACCATTCATTTCAAGGCTTGGGACAAGGAAATAATTTTTTCTTCTTCCTCAAAAAATTTTGTTAATCTTTTGTTACTGCTTTTGCTGTTTTGAAAGAATTCTTACAAAAAAATTTTTTGCTAACATTTTTTTTTTAAAAATTTTACCATAAACTTTTTCTCGTTCATTTTTTTTCATTGTTTTTATCAAAGAAGAATGAAATGGAGACGTCAAAATTAAAGTAAGCAAAGATCAATTTAGCCCTTTTGAAGTGATGGGAGAGAGTGTTTGTCGCTTCTTCCTTTTCTTTTTTTTCATTTACTTTTTACGTCTGTTTTTAACATTTCTTTTTTTGTATGTATATGCCTTTCTTTAACTTTTACCGTCTTCCTCTTCAAAGTTAAAGAAGAAAGACAGAAAGAAACAAACGTAAAAGACATGTATGTTTTTAACAACACAGGAAACGATGGAGACAGAGACATGGAGAAACAGAGAGAGAAAGATATCAGTGAAACCGAAACTATTAACCACATTCTTCTTTTTCTTCTTTACCAACACATATACACAAATGTATTTGTTATCTATATTACACGAATGTGTGCGTGTATGTATATGTTTGTGTCTCTTCTCTCTTCCCATGAATGTTTTATGCTTCTTCTTTCTTTCTTTTTTTCTTTTACGTGTTCGTCGAATTTATTCTTTTTGCACCGAATAAAAATTTTTTTCCATCTTTTTTTTCACGTCCTTGAATCAATGGTTAACTTTTTTTTCTCTCCCCTTTTTTCTGTCAGCTGTGTTCGAATAAAAAAAATGGGAGGTGGTTGGGGCTTTTTTTTAAATTTTTTGAGCGAGAAAAAAAGCGTGTTCTATGTCTACTAAAATCTCTCTTTTTTATTGTTTTGTTTTTTTTATTTAATTCAACAAAAATCAGAAAAAAAAAACTTCTTTCAGTGTTTTTAAATTTCTTCTTTTTTCTTTTCAATTGAAAGAATTGCAATCGGCTGTCTCTTATCAAGAAAACGAAAAACAAGGAATTTTGGTAAAAAAGGGAGATGGTATATCGTGATGTATCGTCATCTGGTGATTCCCGTGAAATTTCACCATCAACTCCATCTTCCTCTGAATCAATTTCACCATTTTCGGGAATAAATAAAAGAAAAATTTTAACAAAACCACTTTTAAATTGTGCAATTTGTGGTGGAAAAACTAAATGTCGACATTTTGGTGCTGTTTCTTGTAACGCCTGCGCGGGTTGGTTTTTTGAACTCAGGGTTTACATTTTTTAAAAAAATGTTTTAAATTTTTAGCATTTTTCCGTCGAACCATTGCTGAAAAACGTAAATATTCATGCTTGCAAAAAGAGAATTGTATTTTACTGTCAAGTTCGGTCTTTCAAAACACACACAAACGTACATTTTTTGAAATTCTAAAACTTTACAGATTTGGTTCGAAGAATGTGTAGATTTTGTCGATTTAAAAGATGTGTTGAATCTGGCATGCAAGAGGATGAAGTTCTCTCACTTGGAAGCAGCAGTAATTCCTCTTCTTCAACATTTACCACAAGTCCACCATCTTCAAATAATCCATCTTCAGCTTTAATGCCAATCACTTCCATCCCAATTAATAATGAAATCAACAACATTAATTACAACACCAAAAAAATCAATACTTATTATGGTAATAATAACAATAATTTTCAACTTGAAAATCGTAAACCAAAACAACGCAAACAAAAACAACCGATAATCCTGAAATTTTCATTCTCTTCCTTGCCCGGTGTTTCAAGTGATTTTTTACGAAATTTATTGTATTGCTACGAATCGGTTGTGCCCAATCGATTGTCTGTTTCACCTACCGTAAGTCAAATTAATCAATTAATTTTCCATCTTCTTTTTTGAAAGAAAACGATGTCTTTTTTTGATAATCACGGGGTTTTTTTAAAGTGCATAGTTTAATGTTTTCGGAATAGTCACCAAATTTTTTTTATTGATTATTAGAAAATGTGCACAAACTATAATGAAGTTTTATCTCATTGAACTTTTGGGGGAATAAAAACCATTGGGTCCAAGCAATGCTTAACACTAAATATGTGTTCAGCAAACATCTGCCACAAAAAAAATTTTAAGCTCTTAATTTATTTGTTTTTTACAATCCTTTGATTTGCTCAATGAACACTTTACCAATACCATATTACTAAACAAGACATATATTACAGATAACATTGGATACAGACAAACCCTCAATTATGCCAGAATGCTATGATTTTGTTCACAGTGAAGCGAAAGTGTTTTGGTCTTTTTTTAATAACAGCGGTTTATCCCATCATGTTCAAGAACAAAATTTGGTAAGTTTATTTGTTTTTTTTAGGCATTGATTATCTCAAAACACTTTTTGATTCTATTTTTCTAACAAAATTTAAAATGTGACATCAAAAGTGAAGCTTTATTTTTGTTTGGATTGCGAGGGTTAAAAAAGGCAAGGATTGTAGGATCATAAATGTGAAATGTTATTTTATGCCGTCAAAAATACACATTTTAATTAAAAAATACTTTTTGAAATTTTAAGATGATAAATATATGATAAAAATTTCAGCAAGAAAGTCTTGTCAATATTATTATCAATTGGTTTACTTTACAAGTTTTACACAATACGGTAAAGTTTGATGGTGTCTCACAAAAACGCCTATACTTTATTGATCATACATATCTTCCAATTACCGAAGCTGGGCTAGCTGATTGGTACGCATCTGATCCGGAAGTAGCAAGAGATACAAATTGCATGGTTAGGTAAGTTGCATACGGTAGCGTCTTCCCACACATTAGTTCCTTTCCATAATTACAACTAATTCATTAATTAATTAATTCTTTTTTAAGAATGTCAGCTCCTTTATGGCAAAGAATTTTTGATATTTGTAAAGAATTGAAAAATACACATTTTAACAATATTGAAATGTCATGCTTTTTCGCACTTGTTTTAACCAATTCAATGATAAATCATTCAGCAAATCATATTGAAATGAAAACACAAATTACACCCTTTACAAATCAAATATTTCGCGCCCTTTCACAATATTACAATGAAAATTATTCTGGAGATGAAATGGCTATTAAAGTTGGAAGAATTGTTATGATGTTATCACTTTATAACGTGAGATAGATTTTTCGATTCCAAACAATAACTTACATTCTTTTTAATTTTAAGGAAGCCTACCATTTACTCAGTGAACATCGGCAACAAGTTATGCTTTGTGGAAAACGGATAAAGTACGAAGAATGTTTGAATGCTTGTCAAAGTTAAAACGGAACTAAAAAATATATTATGGATCTCATCAGCCAATCAACTCTTCCCTCTCTCTTTTTTGTGATAGTCCTTTTATTTATAATAACATATTTCATAATAATTTAATATACGGGTTATATTAAAATTAAAAAATTTTATTTTATTTTAGTTAATTGATTGAATCAATCGCCTTTCTTTATATTTAAAAATTCTAACATTGTTATTTTTAATAATAATAGTAGTAATGATTATGTTTTAATAAAATATACAGATAATAAAAACCGAAGTGATTTATGTCTGAAATCTTTCAAGGTGATTACAATATTGATTGAAATTATTTTGCAATGACAAGTAACAGAAGTATATAAATACTATTTCTTCTAAAAATAATTCTGAAGAAACCATTGTTTTTTGAAATAAAAAAGATTATTAATTTCGAAGAAGTTTAAAAGTTTGAAAAGTTTTGGGAAAAACTGCTGAAGCCAAATACTGATCCCCGGGGGCACAGACATCATTGAAGGATAAGAATAATTCAATATTAACAAATTTCCAATGATAAATAGTATCTTCTGCATATCCAGAAATTTCATAGCTTCCATTGGAATGAACTTTCGCTTGTCTAATTAAATCATTTCCAGATAGATCATCCCATTCCCAAAGTTCAACTTTTGCCGTATGAAGTACTGTTTGATTTCCTTCACATTCAACTTTACCAAAAAATTTATAATATCCTCGATGAAGCTTTGGAATAGATGGCCTTTAAAAAGAAACGTTTTTTTAAAAATTAAAAATTCTGCAAACAATTTAAATAAATAAATGCTTGAAAAATAAACATACACAAAAATATATCCTTCAATCAAGGCATTAAATGATAAAAGAACAATTGGGATAAAACCGAACAACATTTAGAATAATAAAATTTTTGCTAGAAACTAAAATTTAAATTTAATAGTCGAAAAATTCGAATAAATAATGATTAAAAATTTCAGAAAAAAATTGAAGGCAAAGAAGAAATGAAAAATTTTTATAAAAAATGATTCGTCAAAGTTTCACCGCCGGAAATGTCGATGAAAGCAGTGTAAATTATTAGTCAATAATGAATCATACTCTGTTTTGAGAAAGACGAATTAATTATTTTTTTAACAATGCTTGTGAAGAACACAGGCTAGCAACTACCGTAATCTCCATCTTATTCTAGATATTACCGTAATCCCTTTTTTATTCTAACCGACAAAAAAACCAATACTAGCAATAATTTGGATTAATAATCTTTATTCATCTAAATTTGATAAAACAACTATATAAAACAAAGACATGAAAAGAATTGAAATACAAAAAATGGTGATGGCTAATAATGTTGGAAGCTATATAACAATATTTAAGATTCACCAACGATAATTCAATGGTGAATTTTTATTTTCTTTATCTTTCTCAGGGTATGTAATATCATTCGATTTCATAGCAGATTTGAACTTTGCATTTTCACTTTTCAACATGGCAATTTCATTCTTTAATTTTTCCAAATATTTAGTCTTTTGTGCACGTGTGGCATAACTCGTGTTTTCGGTGAGTTGCTTTTGAGCTTCATCACGTTCTTCCTCCAGTTTTAATTTTTCCAATCTCATTATTTCGAATCCTTCATTTAATTTTTTCATTTCATTCATCATTTTTTCTTTTTTTTCATTGTACTCAGATTCGATTTGAACAAAATCACTATCCAATGCTTCCATTTCTTCTTTTAATTCAATAATGGTCTGAGCATCTTTTCTTTGACAGGCTTCGAAATCAGCAATCTGAAAATTATAAAAATAGAGTCAATTCAAATAACAAACGAAAGAGGTTTTACCTTTTTTAAATAAGATGAAATTTCATTTTCCAATTCATCAAGTCTTTGTTCATGTTCAATAATTTGTCTATTCTTTTCATTTTCAGAAGATTCCAGTTCTCGAATCTTCTGATAGAGTTTGTTAACTTCAATCTCACTTTTTTGTAAAGCTCTTTCTTCTTCTTCCAAATCTTTTTCAGCTTTCGCAAGTTTTTTTTGTAAATCAGGGATAGAAGGTGGCGGAAGGGGATTTGAAATGAACATCGTTTGACGCCGGTGTTTTCGTTGAGCAGTTGAAAAGTCGGAGCTTGAATTAGTAGCATCTTCATTTAAATTAATTTTTCCAGGTACAGTACTATCAGGAACATGTTCAAGTAATTCAGCAAACCCAATACGCCCATTTCGATTGAGGTAGGAATTAATTTGAGACTGAAGAGTTTCAATTGTTGCCTTTTGTTTTTCATTTTCTGCAAACAAATTTGCCTTCTCTTTCATCGTCTCTGTTCGTTCGGAGATAAGTTCGGCATTTTCTTGACGAAGGCGACCAATTTCAGCTTGCCATGATTCAATATCTTTACAGGAGATTGCTTCATTGACTGTTGCAGTATTTTTTACTTTCTTAACATTTTCAGCAAAATTTAAAGTTGATACGGTATCACCAAGAAATTGGGCATTCGGACGAATGTTAACAACCACCGTAGTTTTTGCATTCCCACCAAGTGAATCACGAAGAAGAAAAGTAAGCAATGAATCACGATACGAAATAAATTTATTTGGTTTTGCTTCAGCTAATGTACGAATAACTCGGGCAAGAAACAACAAAGATTTATTGATGCTTCCAGCTTCAAGAAGTCGTTGTCCAGCATTATTTGTTTGGCCTTGACGCTCAGATCCAGCAAGATCAACCAAATTTAAACGAGATGAACGACGATTGATGACAGCTCCTTCAACATGTTCAGTAGCTAAGGTAAGCATGAAGATGGCATGCGATCGAGAAGATTCATGATTCATAGAAGTTTCAGCAACTTTTCTTTGAACCAATCCACGCCATAAATGTTTCATACATTCATCAGGAGTTGTGACTTCGAACTCTGCAGCACCAACGACAGTAGTCTGTTCAAAGCACGATTGAATTTTGATAGTGACATTATTTTCTTCAAGAAGATCAAAGAGCTTTTCATTATAAAGTTCAAGGAATGAACATTTCAATGAAAATTTGAAGCAATCTGGCCGCTGAAAATGAAAATAAATTTAATAATGAAACAAAAAGGCGAGCTCACTTTTTTGGCTTCTGCATTCAAAGCTTCAAAAATGGCTTCAATTGCTCGAGGAACAATCCCGAAACTTTCGGGATTCATTGCTTCATTACCATCTGGTCCAAGCATTGTGTAAGTTTTACCAGAGCCAGTTTGACCATAAGCAAAGATAGTTCCATTAATTCCATCAACGAATCCATCGATGATCGGTTGACCAACATGAGCAAAGATTGTCGCCTTAAAAATACGTATTAAGTTCATGTCACAAAAATATTCAGATAGTTTACTTGTTCAGTTTTTTCATTAAAAACTCTGGCAAACTCATATTTCTTTTCTTTAATCGTATCATTAACGGTGATTGAAGAATCTGAAGGACCAAGTTGAAGGCAGTTTTGTCGTTGAAAATTTTCATCAGAAAAGGGACGAACACGCGCAACAACCTTGATGTTCTCTTCTTTTACCATAATTACAACTGAAATTGAAAGAAATGTTGAAAAATTCTCAAAATACGATAGAATTTATTCAGATATATGCACTCCTTTAATGTAGCACACCCGACTTTTAAGTTAAGTTTAAATATCTCTTTTTAAAAGAAAAAAATTTTAATCTCCTAAAATATCGAATATCTTCCATTTTAGTTGAGAAAAACTAAACGGAAATGACCGATACATATCTTTGTCGGATATGTTAAAGTAAAGAAAACCATCTTCAAATCCAAAAATGAAACAAAGAAATTGAGATAAATAAAGCGATTCAAACACTTTAAAAAACCAATAAAACAAGAATGACAATAACTTTTATTTTAGTACTAAAAAATATCCTTTACAAAGACGACAGAATAAATACTATTTTATGTGAATCACATTGTTTATCACTTTGTATCCAGCATCTTTTTTCCGTTTCTTATCTGGAACATATACATTACATCCTAGACATTTGGCAAAATCTTGTCGATAATTTTAATCATTTTTACGAAGCTTTTCCGCAACTTGAACGTGCGTTTTTTTAATGCATTGATCATCCTCAAAAGTAACATATTAAAATTAATTGTACATTTATTTGTGTGACTCATAATTAAACACTGAAAAGGAATCGTCAATGATAAAAAACACTTACAGTCCTTACAACAACCGTTTCATTACAAAACAAACAGGTGAATACCGTTAAGGATACATTACCTGCTTCTTCAACAACCTTTTTATTCACAAATGCATCCATGCCAGCATTGATATTAACAGCTCGACGTATTTTGGACAAATTTGCAAGATTCTTTCAACAAACTGGACATGTACATCGTATGTTGTATCACAAACTTCTGCTTATCATATTGTAATCGACAAAGCTGTCGTGTTTTTGTTTGTCGTTAAAAAGGGTTGTTGGGAAACGAATAGAAAAATATTAGATGTAATACCGTGATGAATTTACCTTTTTGTTGGTGTAATAGAAATATCCGTTTTAATGTTACGATTATTTATGTGCAAATTTTTACAAAAAAAATATAAATAAATGATATTACAAAGCTAATAAAGAATAATAATGAAGAATCTTCGTCAATGATTTAGTTTTTACATCGTCAAAAAAACAAATAAACTAAAATCAGTTTGTCGATTTCGCGGGAATCCATTTTATGGACACATTGCCAAACTTTTCCCATTTTTTCAAAGTGCTTTGAAAAATTCCACCTACTTTTTAAAATTTGTTTTGTTCTAAAAGAAATATTACATCATTTTTCCATAATTTTGCGCCATTTATTGAAAGCTTTGACTCATAAATATTATAAATACCGTTATGCTTTTTGACTTTCTACTTTTCTCTATGTGTTTTTCTGTGTTTGAGATTCTTTATTTTTGTCGTTTTTCTCGCTCCTTTTCTTCGTGAAGGAAAACGTCGACGTTGCACTTTTTACATCATCATTGTTGCTCCTTTTTTCTCAAAAAAATTTTTTTGTGTAACAACTTTTTGTAGTTTTAGCTTAAATATGGGAAAATCAAAGGCTTCTGGTGGCCAAAATGAAAATGAAGGTGGAAAGAAACAAAAGGATCAACAACCTAAAAAGCAGCAACAACAACAGCAGAATGAAGGTGGTGGAAAGAAGCAAACAAAACTCGGGCTTGAATGTACAAAAGATTCTGATTACTCTGCATGGTATTCTGATGTTATTCAAAAAGCTGAAATGATTGAATATTATCCTGTTAGTGGATGTTATGTCCTTCGTCCATGGAGTTATGCCATTTGGGAATTCATTCAACAATTCTTTGATCGGGAAATTAAAAAACTTGGCGTAAAGAATTGCTACTTTCCAATGTTTGTATCTCAATCTGTCCTTGAAAAAGAGAAAACTCATATTGCTGATTTTGCTCCTGAAGTTGCTTGGGTAACTCGTGCCGGATCTTCTGAATTAGCTGAACCTATCGCTATTCGTCCAACTTCTGAAACTGTTATGTATCCCAGTTTTGCCAAATGGATTAAATCTCACCGTGATCTTCCACTCAAACTTAATCAATGGTGCAATGTTGTTGTAAGGGTTATTTCTCTTTATTTATCTAAAATGTAATGATTGCCTCTTTTAAGCGTTGGGAATTTAAACATCCTACTCCATTTTTACGTACTCGTGAATTTTTATGGCAAGAAGGTCATACAGCTTATCATAGTAAAGAAGATGCTGAAACAGAAGTCTTTAAAATTTGTGATCTTTATGCTGCTGTCTACACCGATTTATTAGCTATCCCAGTTATCAAAGGACGGAAAAGTGAAAAAGAAAAATTTGCAGGTGGTGATTTTACAACAACTGTTGAAGCCTATGTTCCTGTGAATGGTCGTGGTATTCAAGTAAGCTTTTGAACAATTTCAATGCCGATTTTAACACATATTTTTAGGGTGCAACTTCGCATCATCTTGGCCGTAACTTTTCAAAAATGTTTGATATTTCATATGAAGATCCTATTAATGCTGGAGAAAAATGTTTGGCATGGCAAAATAGCTGGGGTTTATCAACTCGTACAATTGGTGCTGTAGTTATGATTCATGGTGATGATAATGGTCTCGTTTTACCTCCTCGTGTTGCCGCTGTACAAGTTATTGTTATTCCTGTGGGTATTACCGCTAAAACAACTGATGAAACTAGAACAAATTTGTATGCAAAAGCTAAAGAATTATCTGAATCATTTATGGCTGCAGAAATTCGAGCAGAAGAAGATTCTCGAGATCATTATACTGCTGGCTGGAAATTCAATCATTGGGAATTGAAAGGTGTTCCAATTCGTCTTGAATTTGGTCCAAGAGATCTTGAAAGCAATCAAGCAGTTGCCGTAATTCGTCATAGTGGAGAAAAGCGTACTGTAAGCTTGGATGGAATTAATGATACAATTAAAAAAATATTAGATGAAATTCATGATGCAATGTATAAAAAGTAAGACTTTGAATATCGTGTTTTTATTTTTAATATGGCTTCTTTTTTCAGGATCGAAAAGTCTCGTGATGATAATATGATTCATTGTACAAATTGGTCAGAATTCACTCCAGCTCTTGATCAAAAGAAAATCATTCTTTCTCCTTTTTGTGGTGAACCGGCATGTGAAGATCGAATCAAAAATGATTCAACTCGTGATGAACCTGCTGGTGCTGGGGTTTCTGCAATGGGTGCAAAAACTTTGTGTATTCCTCTTCAACAACCTGATCAAGAACTTCCTAAACAATGCATTCATCCAAAATGTGAAAATGCTGCAAAATTCTTTGCTCTTTTTGGACGAAGTTATTGAAGTTCATGTTTTAATGTGTTACGGTATCGCTTTTAATTTAAGTATTTATTGATGCATATTGGTTTTGGTTTTTTTATTCGTAATATTATTTAATAAATCCTGTTATATTAAATTTGATTGTTGGTTCATTTTTTTTTTAAAGTTGCAACAAATAATTATTGTGAAATTTTGAGCTATGAATTTCTCTGAATTTAATTAAACTTTTACAAACAAAAAATGATTAAAAAAATAAACTTGAACAACCCCATTTTTGATGAAGTTGAGTAATTTTTGATTGATTACGTTTTTGTTTATGTTTGATTTATTTCCTTAAAAGATTCAAGGCCAGCCAACAATGCAATTTTAAAAAGGCTCTCCGATTCAAAGGTCTTTAAAAAGGCAATTCAGTTCCGTCTTTTATTTTAATTTACCCTACATTTTTTTTAAAATAAAAAGATGAAAGTTTTATTATTTTTATTCGTTTCACTTTTATTTTTTATTGGAATTAAAGCTCAATGGGGTCAACCACCTCCAAGTGCAGTGCTTGGAAATTTTATTGGTGGAATAATTCATGGAAGTCAAAACGGTTTCGGAAATAATAACAATGGTCCAAGAGGCGGAGGAAGAGGAGGAAATGGTTTTGGTGATAGACGTGGAGGTTTTGGAGATCGAGGAGGCGGCGGACGCGGTGGTTTCGGTGATCGAGGCGGATTTGGAGGCCGCGGACGAGATGGTTTCGGCGATCGTGACAGATTCGGAGACAGACGTGGTGGCGGCGGACGCGGTGGTGATCGAGGAGGTCGTGGTGGATTTGGTGATCGAGGCGGATTCGGAGGTCGTGGTGGTGGATTTGGTGGTCGAGGAGGCGGATGGAATTGATAAATTATCTCTTTTTTATCCTTTTTATCTTCTTTATTCGGTTTTATGCAAATAAACACTTTTATTTTAAATCTTTCGCTACATACAGTATACATAAATTAATTTTGAACTAATTCATAGCCTACTAAATCATTTTTTAAATTCATTTTTAAAATTTCGGCATATTTTGGAACACCTCCGAGAAAATTAAGCATTTCCCGTTTTTTTCCTGGAATATTTGCGCCCATATACCATGAATCTGCCAGAGGGAACAAAGACATCTTTGCCGTTTCTTGAATCTCGGAAGACCATTTTTCTTGTGCTTCATCTTTTGCAACAATGTATTTTACATTTTTTTGTTCACAAAAATCAATAACTTTCATAACCCAATCGGCTTGAATTTCGATTAGAGTTGGACCATTTGAAAATGCCGTAGGGGCTTGAGGGCCATAAGTGTAAAACATATTTGGAAAATTTGCAATTGAAATGCCTTGAAATGTTTTTGTGCCATTTGACCAATGCTGTGATAATGAAGTGCCATTCATGTCAGTTAAATTAATTTTTAACAGACTTCCAGTAACCGCATCAAAGCCAGTCGCAAGTGCAAGAATATCAATTTCATGCAATTTTCCATCGGAAGTTAAAATTCCTTCGGGTTTAATTTCAATTATTGGATTATCCTTCACCGAAACAACGTCAACATTTTCTTTATTAAACATTTGATAATAATCTTGCTCCAGGGAAGGCCGCTTCGTCCCAAATGGATGAGGCATTTCCATTGGAGCAAGGATATCTCGCTTTCGAGGATCTTCAATTTTTGCTCGAACTTTTTTTGCCCAAAAATTATATGCTTCCCGATTTGCTTCAAGATTGAAAAAGAGATCTTTGTAACCGCCGACCCAGAATTCAAAATTTCCTTGATTCCATAAAGCTTCAAATACTTTTTCCCTTTCTTCTACCGTATCATCAAAAGTATCTCGGGGCAAGAAATCATACACAAATCCTCCGAAATGGGTTGTTCGACGAAGAAAGAAGTTTGGATATCCGTGTTTTTGGACATTTTGTTCTTCGGGAGTGAGATTTCGTTGGGCCATTGGAAGGCAAAGATTTGGAGTTCGTTGAAACACGACTAAAGATTTGGCCGTTTTTGCCCATTCTTGAATAATTTGAACTCCAGTTGAGCCTGTGCCAATTACGGCACATCGCTTTCCATCAACATTGACATCAGATTCAGGCCATTCAGAAGAATGATGAATTTCACCTTTGAATGTTTCAATCCCTGGAAAATCTGGGATATATCGTTTTGCAGCAAATCCAATGCAAGGTAGAAAATATTTTGATTTTGTAATTCTTCCATCATCACTTTCTATCATCCATTTCCCTTCATTTTTAT
Source organism: Panagrolaimus sp. LJ2414 (assembly GCA_024447195.1). Taxonomy (NCBI): domain Eukaryota; kingdom Metazoa; phylum Nematoda; class Chromadorea; order Rhabditida; family Panagrolaimidae; genus Panagrolaimus; species Panagrolaimus sp. LJ2414. The sequence continues at coordinate 331,959 of JAMRXY010000290.1, read as the reverse complement.
CAAAACTAGCTTTTACAACTTTTGTATTAAATGCAACATCTTTTTTGATATCCAAGATTTTATCACAATAATCAAAATATTCTCTCAACTCTTTCCATCCTGGGAATTTCTCTTTCCATGTCCAAGTTTTCCAGATTTCAGGCATGGATAATTCGTACACCGGTTGATCGGAATCAACTCGGGCTCCCGGATAATGATTTACCCGCCATGTTCCACCCAAGCCATTTGAAGCTTCAAAAATTTTAACTTTATAACCTTTTTTGCGAAGATTGTGAAGCAAGTAAATTCCGCTGAATCCAGCTCCAATAATTAAAATATCCAATTCCAGATTATTTGAATATGGATCAACGTGAATTTCTTCTTCTTGATTGACAGTTGGCGGGGAAGGTGATGGAGGAGGTGGAATTGTTTTGGTGGTAATCGTCATTTTTATTGAGTTCTAAAATAATGTAAAAATTAAAAGAATCTTTTTTATAAAATTTTATTCATGGAACTTTTTGGGAACAATTTCTTTGAGCACGAAAAGTATTTTTTACTTTGAACAACATTTTGTTCTTCGGGAGTTCAAAGCGATTCCGCACTTAAAGTGAGCAATCGCTTTGAAGTGAATAAATTAAATTAAATTAAAACAAGTCATTTTTATACTTGAAAAAATTTAGCAACGATAAAACTCAATCAAAAATAATTGTACTCATACAAAACTTTTTAAAAAGGAGATTAAATTTAACTCTAATGATTCAAAGTCTTAAAACTTATTTTTGTACTTTTGATTCTTATCTTTTTTTAACAATGTGTCAAAAACGTGTCTTGATAAAGTTTCATTTTCATCTTAGTCCTCACTGTTCTTGTCAAGTTCAATCAAATCAAATTTTTTGATTTTTTCAAATGCAAAGAGGAAGCAAAATTTGATAACTTTTCAGATTTTGATTTTGTGAGTATCATCAAATTGTTTCAAAAAAATGATTGCAAGAAACGACAAAAAATCAACAGAATTACAAAAAAAAGTTTGTAGAAAATGACAAACTTGTAATATTCTTTTAAAACTTAAAAAATGTTTAAAATATTGCATTATTTTTTCAATCAATATGATTAACACAGAATTTGCATAATTTTGATCAACTGAGTAAAACGAAAGTAAGCAATTACTGTAGATATATTGGCAAAAAGTTTTATTTGCATTGGACGCACGCAAAATTTGTTTATTTTTATTTCAATTTGAAATTTTGAAAATCAAATTTTAAAAAATGAAACCATCATTAAAGCCGCAATCTGTGCAAGGACCATCGGTTAAGCCACAATCTGTTCAAGCGGCACCATCAAAGGCAACAGCATTAAATAAAAAGAATCCAGCTCAACAACCACAACCTAAACAAATTCCTGGTGTTCCAATGGCTGCTGCTGAAATTGTAAGTATTTTTTGGGTAAATTTTGAAGACATTAGGTGATTTCACCTTTAAATTTGTTTATATTCTACATAATCCTGTTCTCAAAGCAATCCACTGTTTGTGATAAAAGATTTCGTTTGACACATATCTTTTTATAGCCTCGTGGAAAGAATGCTGCTCCACATTTAAAAACCGGTCAATTATTAAATGGAAAATTTCGAATTGAAAAGGTTATTGGATCAGGTGGATTTGGGCAAATTTATAAAGCCTCTGATGAAGTATGTTTGTTCTTCTTAAAAACCTTAATATTAATAAATAAAAATAAATTTTTAGTTGACTCGAGTATCAGTTGCTGTCAAAATTGTACCAGCTGATCATGAACCAGGTCGAATGATTCTTGAACAAAAAGTTTTGGTTTTACTTCGTGGAACTCAACATGCCCCACATTTAATTGCAAGTGGTACTTTCAATGGCCTCATGTATATTGTTATGGAAATGTTAGGAAGAAATTTGGGAGATTTAAGAAGAAAGCGAAAAGATCGAAAATTAACAATTTCAACTGTGCTTCGAATTGGTCAACAAGCAATTGCTGGACTTAAAGGTATGTTTTCTAATCGAAAGAAACACAATTTAATAAATTTGGCAGTGATAATTTATCTAATAATGCTTTCTTTTTAGCTGTTCATGATGTTGGATATCTTCATCGGTTTGTTATTACTATATATTATCAACTTATAGAATATAACTACTGTATTTTAGAGATGTAAAACCATCAAATATGTGTATTGGAATTGATGGAGTTCATCGTCGAACAATTTATATTGTTGATTTTGGTATGACCCGACAATATCGTGATCAACGAGGTGGATTTCGTAAAGAGAGAGCATATGCTGGATTCCGCGGAACCATGAGATATGTCTCAATAACCGTTCATGAACGAAAGGAACAAGGTCCTGCTGATGATATGATGTCCCTTTTATATACATTAATTGAATTGGGTGAAGGAAATTTGCCATGGAAACAATTGAGTGATCCAGATGATATTGTCCTAAAGAAGCGTATTACAACATTTGAAGATATGTGCCGATATTTTCCATCAAGTGTAAAAGAATTTCATCAACATTTGCAAAAACTACAGTATCATCAATTACCAAATTATGAATTATTAACATCTATTTTACAAGTGAGTTTTGTCCTTTTTATAAATCTGTATCTTTGTTTAATTAAACATTTTTTAGAAAGCTTTACCAGCAGAAATTACAAATGAATCACCATTCGATTGGGAAGAATCTCCATCAATTTTAAAATCCGTCGATAAAACCAAAACTGAAGATGAATCTGATTGATCTATTACCATTATATAAGGCATTATGTATTTTATGAAATGTTTAAATGAGCGAAAAATGATTGTTTGCTTAATATATATGTATTTATAAATATTTACCGGTTTTATTATTATTTAACAAACTCAACAAGAATAATCAACAATAATTACTTACACTTATTTGTCTGCTTAAAAGCTTTATAAGCATCGATATCTTCATCTTGAATACAGTAATCAACATCATAAGCAGCGTTTTTTACAGAATTACATTCCGATGTAGGATTTGTCCATACAAGAATATTTGCATCACCAGTTATAGAAAATGTTTCAGCATTTCCAAATAATTCAGAATCCGGCGATTCATTTTCTAATTTGCATTGCACGAGTCGTAACCATATCTTTTTTGCTTCTTCTGAAGTCATTGATTCTGCAATAACGAATGCAGTCCATCCACTTGCAAATTCAGGCGTTGAAATAAAATCATCAAGATTACTGGATGGTAAAAGTTGAGTGAAATTCACAGCGAATGCTGATGGATCTGTAAATCATTGTATTTGTACGGTATATTTAACTACACAAAAAACGATCATACCTTCAGGATTCTCATTTTCTAAAAGAAACAATTTATTGCTTGATTTTTGTTCCAATGAAAGATAAACCAAACGCTGAAATGAAAAATTACAAGGTTGAAAAACAGTTTAAAGCTTACTTGAATAAAATTTCTGAATCCAACAAGAGGTCGAAGGTTGTTATCGCGATAATAATGAAAGCATCCTTCTTTCATGTAATGAACAGTATTTAAAACAAGTTCAGATTCGTTATTTGCAGACATTTTTTAGAATTGTTCTTAAGAATCTTAAGTAAAAATCTTTCCAAAAAGGTTTTTCAAAATTTTGATGGAAATTAAAATTTTTTTGGTTGGTAACATTATACCTAGAGACCGGCAGGGAACACTTTTTCCTTCTCTTTTCCTTTTCTTTTTTTCGTTACCGTATCAAAAAAGTGGGAAATTGAAAGGGTTTGTTCTTATTTTTGGATTTTTATCCTACTGTATGTAGTTTTTTACGCTGATTCCGAATATGCAACTTTTGAAAAAGGTTTTTCTTATGCATCATGGAGAAAACGTCAATTTTATCACAAAAATCAAAAGATGACCCGTTCCCCATTCGACCCCAAGAACGGGAATAGTACCATTCGATAGCCCATTTAATTCTGCATCTCGTACAATATGCAAATTTTCCCCCCGGTTCCCCCTTCATACTTTTTTATATAAAAAACTAAATTATGCAAGCAAAAAACGTTGCAAAAAAAAGTGCAAAAACATTTTTCTCTCGACAAAAATGAACGCACCACGAAAGTTTTCACGACAAAAAAGTGTTCCTTTTTGCTTTTCGACGACGAAAAATTTTTAGTTTTACAGATTTTCAGATGGCCTTTTCGGAGCTTAAAATTAATTTTTTTTAAATTTTGTTTTTATTTTCGTTTTATTCAGGGTCAAAAATATATAAATCAAACAATAAAAAATTTTTTTCTCAATTTTAAATTTTCACCTGCCGGTCCCTAATTATACCACAATCTTTTATTAAACTTTTCAATGTGGATTTACAGTATACTTTTTTGTTTTAAATTTTCCAGTTCAAGCACACTATTATGCATGAAAAGTATTGAATTAATTATTTTTCTGAAGAAATGCAACGATATCATTATTTTTACGAATATCATGGTTCGATTTTTGATCTCTTTTTAATTATTACGAAAAGTAATGCAATATTTAGGAAAGGAAAAATAAATTTCAACTCTTTTACACAGATAAACTGCAGGGCTTTTACATTCAGTGTTATGCTTTTGTTTTTTTTCCGCGGGCGCCCGCGCCCGCGCCCGCGTACTTTCCAAAAAATCGCCCGCGCCCGCCCGCCGCCCGCTTACCCTCGAAAAAAATCGCCCGCGCCCGCCCGCTTACTTTCAAAAATTTCGCCCGCGCCCGCCCGCCGCCCGCCAAAGGGCGCCCGCGGGCGCCCGCGGGCGAAGCATAACACGGACTCCGATTTGAATTTATTTTAAACTATTATTTTCAATATTTAAAGACAATGTATACATAAACCGACAGTATGTCATATCGCTAATTTGGCATACTATAGGTCAAAAGCATATCTTCAACACCTATCATGAATTTAAATTTTGACCATATCAATAATTGATATATTGATTAACAAAAATTACTTAAAGTAGTACTGTATATAATATCATTAATCGGTTAAAATCCAGGTGAAGTTAATAACGATGGAAAATTTTTCATAGCAGTTTATTCTTTCTTTTTCGACAAGCAAAAAAGATTGACACCAATGTGAAAAAATGCAAATTATTTCAGAGAATCTTGGATGTTCTCATAGGGCATTTAGGTCGTTGCGGTGATAAACTTTTTTCTTTCTTCATTAGATGATTTGTCTTTCCGTGTGATTCTTATGGCAAAAAAGCAGTTTTTTGTAGATTTTCGTTGAGAAATATTGTCAAAAAAGCATTGAGAAAAAAAAGAAAATGCCTTTACTTTTTTACTCGCGGGCGCCCGCGCCCGCGCCCGCTGACTTAGAAAAAATCTGCCCGCGCCCGCCCGCCGCCCGCTTACTTTTGAAAAAACTGCCCGCGCCCGCCCGCCGCCCGCCAACGGGCGCCCGGGGGCGCCCGCGGGCGGGCGCGGGCGCGGGCAAAGCATAACACTGTTTACATTGCATCATCATGATTTCTAAGCAAAATACGGGAGCATGTGTATGCTGAAGTGAAATTTTTATACAGAAAAACGCCATTGAAATAAAAAGTGGTGCTTTCGTGAAAACAATATTGCGAAAAAGATTTTCGCTGGTTGTTATTTACAAATTCACTATAGTTTTTGATTTCTTTTAATTGATAATATCTTGTTATTTTTGCGTGTTTTCAAAAAATTATAAATTTGAATGTAATAAATTTAGATGACATCAAAAGATTATTGGAAGCCTTTCAAGGATAAGCATGATTTGGCTTTAAATAATTCCATTGATCTTTACTCCAATTTTTCGTTGAATAAAAATCATAAATGTTCAACAGCATTTGATCATAAACGCTCTAAAAGTATTGAAATTGGAAAAAGAAAAAGTTCAAATTACGGTAAAAAAAATCAAGGCTGCAGTCCTTTAATCATTATATTAATTAAAGTTTAATGTTTATCATTTTTTGCGCATTGATTAATTTGTAAATTGGTTAAAGTAGATATCCTACATACATTGCTTTAATTTTCTTCCTTAACTAATACATGCAAAACACATTAGAAAGGACTGCAATCTTAAAATCAAAGCGTTAGATGTTGAAAAAACAACTTCACAGATGGGTAGCATTTCATTAAAAAAGTTTCACAAAAATTTGCCAAAGGATTATTTAAATACAGGATGCGATAATGCTAATAAAGAAAAAGAAAAAGGATATTTTTCAAGCAGTAATAAAAGCAGTAGCACCCTTTCACTTCATATCGCAGCTTATGAAAATTTTATTGAAGCACAGTTTACCAATTCTTTTGCCAGCAAAGAATTAAGAAATAAAGCTGAAACAATCAGAGCTGCGAAAAATCCTGAACAACAATCGGCTCGTGCATTATTTAATGTAAAATATTGTGTTTTAACTTAAAACTTTAAAACATTTAAGTATCACAAAATTATCCTTTTCCATTTTTACAGGATCAAATAGAATTCCCAAGGCAACAAGAAGATAAGTCCACTGCACCAGAGGTTCAACAATTTTCGGCATCCCAAAGATTATTTTCACCAGTTCAAGAAACGTTTAATCCTGCAGTTCGGAAAAGGTGGGCATTTTTAAACTATTAAATCTGGAAGTTTAAAAAACCAATTTCTAAATAAAAGATTGACTACTGTAGTAATTTCATAATATTTAAAAACGGTTTTTTTTTGCTTTGCGGCTGCGGGCCAAAGACTGGTCTCGTTTCAAATCTATAGTTGAAGTCCACCAAAAAACCGTTGGAATTTTATGGAGCTTAATTCTTAAAATCAAAATTAGATATCGAAAAAACTGGTGTTACGCCTGTTGACAAATGGACCGCCCATCAAAACTAAGAAGAGATCGCATATAAATATCTCTGTCTCTTTTCTATCTAATATACTTTTTGTAGAGAATACAGAATCGTTAAAAATACCATATTCCCATTACATATTCAAAGAGAGAATAAGGTAACATTGTGGAGGTCCACCCTTCTGGGATTTGCTGGCCCTTCGGGACCTATAGCACAATCCCCGGGGTTATGGACAATTTTTCGTAATGGGTTTATTAAAAAAAAAAATCTTTAATTTTTGCTTTTTCTCTTTAGGCTAAATATTTGGGTAAATTTTTCTTCTTAAAATTGCACTCTAATTCTTTCTTTTATTCCATTAAATATGCTTTTGCACTCTTTTTTGTCATTTTATTCATTAAAATCTTTTTCCAACAGTAACCTATTTTTAAAACTTGATGTTTTGGTAAGACCACGACGTGATATTTGTCCGTGTCGAAGAGCGTGAAGGGGGTAGTAGCTAGAGGAACCCCTACTACCAGATAGTAATGTGCATTCGTAGTATGAATGGTCGGCTAGCTCCTTGTTCTTTTTGAGCAAGGCAGTTCATTTTATTTTTATTTTTATTTGAACCAGAGATCCCTATTATTTGATGAGTTAATGAGAGATCTAACTCACCGCCCGACCATTTCCATTATTTTATTACATTTTTGACGTTTTGGGACTCTGTCTTCACGACTTATTGAAATTTTATTAATATGAAAACGTCCTAATTGTCCCTCCTAAAAATTAAAATCTCTCAAATTTTCGGTTTACCGCAGAGTTCAAAATCACGAATAAAAGATTGGCCAGTCTTTTGTCGTTGGTTGGCACTGCCTTAACATCCTCAAACTGTACCCCAAAAATAATTTTAACGTTGGATTTAACAACAGTTTATTCAACTCATTTTCAAAAAATGTTACTGTTAACAGAAAAGTATAAAAATAACCTTAAAAAAAAAAGCTTTTTTTTTTCTTATGCACACAAATCTTAAAATTGTTTACTTTTGCTAAAATTTATTTTCTTTCTCTCACTTTACTTTAATAATTGCACAAAAGTATCAAAAACCGGTATTTTTCGATAAAATGCGCAGCCACTTTAATTTAAGTACATTCTTCCTAAAAAGGACCGGATTAAAAAAAAAAGGATAATAAAGAAAAATAACTAGTCGCGAATCCTTTAATGTTCACCAAAATTGAACATGACAATGAACACCAAAATAATGGATGTTCGAAAATCCGGAACGGTAACCAAACAAAATTTTTTTTTCAAAGTAAATAGAAAAATACCGTCGTTGAAAAAAAGGGATGTAAATCAAAAAATTTTTTCGTCAACTTTTACGATTATGAAAACAGGGATCATCTTCAACCAAACATAAAACTAACACGTTTAACTAAGATTCTTCAAGGGTTAAACATCTTTTATTTAAATTTTAAAATTCTAAAATATCAGATCAAAATTTCTATTTGCAGTAAACTTTAAATACCATCTTTCAACCTAAGTTATTTATAATACTTTCTTTTAATTAATTGGCTTTTGTCCTATTCGTTTAGACTTTTAGTTTTGGGACAATATTTTGAAATCAAAATTATGTGGCATTAAAATACTACGTATTATTAGTTTAAATCGCGAAATTTCTTTGATTAATGAATAACTTGAATGAATAAAATGATGAAGTATTATTTTTAAACGCGATAAAGAAATCTTAATTTTTTAAATCATGCCATTATTTATATTTTTTATCTAAAATGCCAATTTAATTTACGTTATCTTGAAGAAAGTCATAAAAGCATAATATTAACTTTTTGGAATTTAAAAAAAAAACTACCTTCCTTGTTACTGCATATATCTATAAATACGTGTACGCGTTAATCTCATTTAGCATCAGAAATGGTTCATCAATATGATAAAAGATGCAACAACTACAGTAACCCAAATCATCTACAACAACAATTCGATATCTTCATGCAAATGTTTAACATCACTTAATTTCACGAAAAATCCCATTTTCAACAAAACCATCTCTAAACATGATCACAACAAACGGCCCTGATCCTACACAACAAAGACGGGGTCCGTCTTTTTCTAAGCTGGAGGAAGAACTCAACATTCATGGAACACCACAACAACATAACTCCAATAAAATCTTTAAAAAAATTAGTTTTGTTTTTGCAAGAAAAGATTGTGTCTCCATTACCAAATTCTTCTTTGTCTTAGTAAATCAAATCGAAAATACTGTAACAACTTCACCACTTTTCATCATAAAAATATTGTTTCAATATCTTTTATTACTTTTATTTGTGCCTTGAAAAATTTAAGTGAATAGTATTGTAATCTTTTGTTTAATTTTTATCTGCTTAATTTTCTAAATACCGCTACACCACTTTTATGTTATCTCTCTCTCTTTTTAAAACTTAAAATTCTTTTATTTTTGAGATTCTTTCTTGCGTATCTCTTCCATTTAATTTGCGGTCCATGTCAACATTACGTAACAGTTTCTCCTAATAAGCCTTTTACCCGTTTCATTATATTATATCATATCGGGATTTGCCGTCATTTATTTTTATGACGAGGGCGTCATTTCTTTTCTCAAGAGGGGGAATATGTTACGCCTGTTGACAAATGGACCGCCCATCAAAACTAAGAAGAGATCGCATATAAATATCTCTGTCTCTTTTCTATCTAATATACTTTGGTAGAGAATAAAGAATCGTTAAAAATACCATATTCCCATTACATATAAAGAGAGAGACTAAGGTGACACTGGAACACTTTTAATGAAAAAAAGCAACTAAAGATCATTTTGCCAAAAATTGAATTTTTTTAGCAATTGCTGAAAATTATTAAATTCAATTTTACTAAATCTGCTCGTTTTGCAGAAATATTAATGTGATTTTCTATTTTTACTAATTGTTTTAGCTCAAATATGCCGACGAATGCTGATGAAATATTACAATCATTACTTGGAGAAGTTCAAACATCGTTTGGTGGTGTTAGTTTTATCTTTAACATTTTAAGCTGATGAATCATTACTTGACTATTCGTACAATTATAGGCAATTGATGTCTCTGATATTGTTTCAAAGTCAACTAAAGGTAAAAGAGTTCAAGTTTCTCCACCGAAATTATACATTGAAGACGCAAAAGAAAAAGAAAAGCGTGAAAAACGAGAAAAACGGGATAAAGAAAGGTGAAAAACTTTATATGCCGTTTATTTTAACATTATCTATCAACATTTTTAGACATCATAGCTCATCTAAACCTTCATCTTCTAAACCTCAAGTAGAAAAGCCATGGCAAATTGAACCAATTAAAAAGATGCCAATTGTTGATGATCTTCCAATGGGTGCAGATTTTCAATTGTTTCATCCAAAAATTAAAGAAGATCCTCCAAAAGATTCTTCTTCATCAAAAAAGGAGAAGAAAAAGAAGAAGGATAAAGAAAAGAGTTCAAAGAAGAAGAAAAAGAAGAGTAAAGATGATGAACAAAAGGAACGTTTAGAACTTGTTCCACGAACTTTGTCTATGAAGAATTTGCCACCATCTGAACCAAAAAGAAGAAAAAGTATTGAAGATGGTGAACTTTGTGATGATGGACAGAATAATGGTTGGATGTCATTAAGTGCCGATAAGGCAAAGAATTTGGAAACAACGGATGATATTTTAAAGCGGAAACTTGATAAAGCTCATAAAAAGAAGAAACGAAAGGATAAAGAAAAAGAGGATGATACAGTTAAGAGCAAAGGTTCGGATTGTTTAAAAGTTTTAGAAATGTAACTTGATGCTTTAGACAATGATGAAAAGTCATCAAGCAAAAAGCATAAATCCAAAAAAGAAAAGAAGGATTTAAGCAAAGAAAAGGAGAAATCAAGAACTACGGATGACAAAAGCGGAAAAGAAAAAGATAAAAATCGTGAATCAAAGTAATCATTTTCTGAGCTGCTAATAAAATATTTTACAGTATTCTTTCTTTAGGGATCATGGAGATGAAAGAAATCGATATCGACAATATGAACAAAGGGAAAGAGAACGTTTAAAATCAACCGGGTCTTTAGCCAAACCATTAACACCGAAGAAAGATGCAAGTGATAAATCCAAGATTCTTCCAACTTCATGGAGTAAACAGCTTAATAATCTTTTGAAAGATTCCAATCAAGAATTTTCTTCCTCAACTTCTAAAGATCATGATAGGTATATTTTTTAAAAATAACTAAACAAAGTTGTTTAATTTTTTATTTTAAGTTCACGAGATAAACGTGATGCTGGTACTTCGTCATCGTCTCATTATCAAAAATCTTCACATGAGAAAGATAAATCACAGCATGATGAAAGAGGATCATCGTCACGTCATCGAAGTCGTGATCGTGAAAAAGATGAACATTACACGATCCCGAAACGGCGTGATCGTTCCAGATCCCGAACACCTGCGGTCGGTCGTGGCCGAAATTTCTTTCGCCGAACAGATGCTGAATGGCGTGAACATCAAATTGACAGAATTCGAAAGCGAAATCAATCACCGGTTCGAATTCATAAAGAAGATTACATGGATAAATATGGTAATATTGATAAAAAAAAGTTAATGGATGTTGCAACGAGAAATGTCACAAAATTAGCTATGGTTTGTTTTGCATAAATTTAGGAGACTTTTTTTACAGTAATTCATTTTTTCAGTGTGGTGCACTTCCAAAAGGTTATGAACTTTTATCTACGATTAAAAATAAATCAGTTCAACAGTTAGTTGATCTTTGCCAACAATTACATGATGAAGATGAAAGAGCACGATTTGGTCGTCCATCTTCGAGTGAAAGCGATGGAGATGATGATGATCGGTATTGTGGCGGATGGGAACGTGATAATACATTTTCCATTCGGGATGTTAAAGAACCTGAAAAGCCAAGATATGAAGTCATAGTATGTGTTAACTTTATGTATCTACAGTATGCTTGTATTTTGAAATCATTTTTATAGGATGGTATGCCATTTCTTGTAAAAACTGAGGATGAACAACGCCATGAAGATTCATTCCTTCGAGTATCGTATCCAGTTTCATCTGGAATGGAACATCGTCAAAAAGAACTTGAACCAGCAGAAGATGAAATTCAGCCATTGGCATTATCAACGGCTTTAGCTCGAATTAAAACAAATATTCCTCCAGCTTTTATGAATTCAATGGAAACAGAAATGTTTCCGTTAATTGAACCAATGAAGCCACTTCCATTACCACCACCTGAACCACCTTCAAAAGCTTTCACGGAATTTACGGCATCTTTAAGTTCAAGTACAGGACAAAATCAACAAAGGATTTCAAACATGTTGGGATCAACTGAAACTTTACTGCACCCAATTGAAATCACAAAGCCTACAGATGTACAAGATAAAGCAATTTCTCCTGTAATTCCGGATAAAAAGCCATTGATAATTCGAGCATCGTTCTTGAAATCTGGTAAAAAAGCAGCTGAAGACGCTTTAAAGAAAATCCTTCCTGGCCCTGAGCCTGTACCTGCTCCAGATTTATCGATGTTTACGAATGTAGCTTCTGGAAATGTTGAATCGGTTTCTTCGAATAACTGTAAGATTTGATAATTAAGTCTTTTTGCTTACAGTATACTTTTTTAGCCTCAACCGCAACACCTGAACCAATACCACTCCCTTATATTTTACCACTTGATCCCATCGTTCCAATTGTATCACAAAAACCACCTGAAATTGAAAAAGAAATAACACATTCAGATGCATTATCAGCAATCTTAGATCGTGTTGATCAATTGATGACACAAGGAAAAATTAATGAAATGGCAACCGTTGAAAAGAAAGATTTAAGCTCATTAAAAACTCCAGAAAAACTTGTTGAAAATTATGTTAAAATTCCCGATGGTGGTGTTGGTGAGTTTATTTTTTAATCCGTGCTACTCATTATTATCTCATTTTTCAGTTAAAAAAGAGCCAGTTGAACCTAAATCTGAACCAGTTCAAAATAGAATTGAAGATGCTTCAATCAATGGCAAACTTGAATCAGTTCAAATGGAATATGTTTCAGTCAATGAAGTCAATGATAAAGAAATTCAAGAAGAAAAAATCGAGGATACAAATATTCAAGTTGATGCAGAAGAAGCAAGGACTGAACAAGAACAACCATCATCTGAAGTTGTTCCTGTTGCGGAAGAAGAAGCAAAAGAAAAGAAGAAGAAAGAAAAGAAAGATAAAAAAGAGAAGAAGGAAAAGAAGCGAAAACATCATCATGAAGAAATGGAAGAAGGTGAAATTCGAGAAAAGAAACCTCGAATGTCATTCAAGATTGAAACTTCGGATAGAAAATTTGGTCCTGAAATTCCAGAAAACATTAAAAAGGAAAGACCACTTCCAAGTGCAATCGCGAATGATTTTGATTATCGAAGTCCACTTCCATTTATCAAAGCATTAACCGCTCCTCAACTTGCGATTGAAGCAGCACCTACAAAAGGTTCATTGAAAGCAGAATGGAATGATCCAAGAAATCCATTGGTTGCATCTATCAAAGATGATGATTCACTTCCGCTTCCCTTCAGAATTATTCCACCAACTGTTCAACCATTGGTTAAACCAGAGGATTTGGTTTTCAAAACTCCAAGATGTATTGCAAATGTAAGATTTTTAATTTTAAAGCTATTGGTATACTGTAATGACATGCATTTTAGCCCCCAAGAATGATAAATGATCTCGTTGCCCGTCGTGCAAAATATTCAATTATGTTACAGCAAGATCCAAATGATAGATATGCTCGTCGACAAATTGAAGATATTGATCGAGATATGAGTGCCTGGGCAGAATCAAAAAATATTCCTGGAAGATTTACTGGAAGAACTGGAGCGAGGGTTTTATCCGTTGATGAACTCGCTCCATCTGATCCAAGGTATAATTCATGGGCTCGAAAAGTAAGCAATTATACCTTTGTTTATTTACAAACAAAAAATTTACCCAGAGATGTAAAGCTTCGCCGAAAAATCTTTCAGGAATATCTTCAAATTGAGCAATAGTTATTTCATTAAGTAAAATTGATGTTTACTTTTAAAAGTTAATATAAATAACTTTTAAAAGTAAATAAAAGTTAACATTTATGTTGACTTTTTCGTAAATTTCATATGCTTGATGAATAATCTGATTTTTTATCACACATAAATTGTAGTCTACGATTTAATTGTGAAAAAAATAGTTAAAATTAAGTTACTAATAATAAATTACTATTGCTCAAGTTGCAGTTATTTCCTTTTATCGAATTTGTTTTTGAAATGATGTTGCTGTTAATTTAAAGAAAGAATGAAATGAAATTCAACGATATGGTCAACGTTTCATCTATAGTTAGACAATACCGTAATCAAAACTTCTTTTAGTTATCTATCTTAGCTTCTAAGGTTTAAAAATGAATTTTTTTTTTTTGGATAATTGTTGGGGATTTAACTACTTAACTAAAAGATTAAAAAAAGTTTTTTCACATTACGGTATTGTCTAACTTCAAAACTTTCTGCATTTCTTTAAGTTTTAACAAAATAATACCTGTTAAAACTTAAAGAATGTTCTCTCATTTTTTCAGCAAACAGTATAAATTTTGTATCGATTTTTTCTAAAAAAAGATATCTGTTTTGTTTTTCTTCGTGTTTTCGTGCATTTTTCATCCATTTTTTAAAATAATTCTGTCATCACATTTGTAATCATCTTTTAGGATCTTTTTTCAACTGCTCCAGAGCATGAATCTGAATTTGGTAGAAAAATTCTTGAACGAATGGGATGGCAGAAAGGTGCTGGATTGGGTCGGCAAATGAATGGTTCAAAAGAACCCCTCAAATTGGATATCAAAGCAGATCGACGTGGCTTGTTCACTGGAAATGAAAAAGGAAGTGGAAGACGAGAAACCATTCAAGATATTAATGGAAAAAATCCTGTTTCATTGGTTATGGAATATACTTCAAGACATCGCTTACAACCACCTACATTTACTTGCGTTGAATCTGGTCCTTCAACAGCTCGAAGGTTTTTGTGGAAGGTAAATTTTGAATTTTTTGATTGAGTTTTTTTGGTTAATAATAAATATTTTAGGTTACCATTGACGGAGTTGAATATGAACCATCAATGCCATCATCGAATAAGAAAGCTGGAAAAGCACAAGTCTGTGTTGTTGTTCTTCAAAGTTTAGGATTAATTCCACCCACCGGTACTTTTTAGTTAGTTAACTTTTTTATATCTTTTTGTTATTTTTTTTGATACTCATAATACGGTTTTTAACAATAGAATATTTTTGGTGTGTTTTTTTAACATTGTATACTTTTTGTGTAACTCTATAGCTCTTATTAAAATAAAGATTTATTGTTAGTGTAAAGCTTTTTTTTGCAAAGAATGGGGTTACAGTAGTGGTCTTCAAGTGAATATTATTGAACATTAAATGAAACCTATAATTTTATGTTCAAAAATTGCTTCCATGATTTCTGATTCTGTAGTGATCTTCG
The DNA here is from genome assembly GCA_024447195.1 of Panagrolaimus sp. LJ2414. Classification (NCBI taxonomy): domain Eukaryota; kingdom Metazoa; phylum Nematoda; class Chromadorea; order Rhabditida; family Panagrolaimidae; genus Panagrolaimus; species Panagrolaimus sp. LJ2414. Next base: position 316,708 of record JAMRXY010000290.1, on the reverse strand, counting down.
TTAAAAAGAATTTGGTTTTTGATTTTTTAAATCAACAAATATCCGTTAAAAAGTTCTTTCTTCAACTTTTGATCACAAAATTTTTCTTGCTTCAAAAAAATTTAAAAACAAGAAAAAATCACAAGGAATAATAAAACTTTAAACATTGGAATGGGAAAAATATGTATTATCATTGCCGTTCTCTTCCTTTCTACAAGAAAAAAAAATGATAAAACAAAAACATTTAAGCTTAGAAAAATGTTTTTACTTTTTCTTTAACAGCCGATCATTGACCGGCTTCGAAGAATTTCTTCTTCTTTCTTCTGTAAAGGAACTTTTTTCAATGCTTAAAAATTGAACAAATTTCAAAGATTTTATTCAGTTTTTTTGCCTATCGTTTTTCTTCATTTTTTCAAGAGCTCTTTTTTGTATGCTTTTCAAAAAATAAATATTATAGTTTTCCAAGGTTGGAAAAATATTGGTTAATATTCAATGATCCGAATAGTAGTAGTAGAATAGCGTAAGAAAAAAAGAGAAAAAAGGATATTTATAAATAGTTTTCTTTTCTTTTTTTTGTTTGTAAGTGAATGCTTTTATCGCCTCCATTTTTTTGCCTGCTCCTTCCTCCTGATGCTACCATAAAAAGTGGAACCAGAAATGACGATTAAAAAGGACTACAAAAATTTTTACGTTAATCCTTAATATTGTTTTTGGCTGTGAAGATTTCCTTTTTTCGTATCCCTGAAACCTAAAAAAACCCGTTGCTTTATGGAAGCTTTAAATTTTTACAATTAGGTACAAAAATAATTTTTAAATTGATCTCAAAAGCTCAATGCGAAAGTCCCAAAAAACATTTATTACATTTTTGTTCAGTTTTTTCATTCAAATTTATTCAAAGTTAAATTTCCGATCCCAGGATAGGATTATTAGAATCCTTTTAAAAGATGCTCATTCAGTTATGTTTCAATTTGAGATTGTGTTACTTTAATCTTCTTTCCTTTTTGTATCTTTTATGCAACGGATCGTCGGATGTTTGTACGAGGAAAAAGAAGAGCGCCATTGGGCATTACTTTGTTTTTGAACTAGTTCTTCTTTTTCTTTTGGGTACAGGTTTTTTATAAAAGAAAAATAAACAATTGTATTTTCGATATTCAAAAAAACGTGGAAATATAAATTTCACTTTCTTTTGCGTTTATTAATTGTAAAATTTAATTTTAACAATTTTCCCCTTTAATTGATTACCGTAATTTACAATATTTTTTTATCCCCTCAACAAATGAAACCTTTTTTAGGTCGGTCATCCAAGTTTAGAGGCTAAAACCTAAAATCATGCAAAGCTGGAAAATGGATCCATATCAGGATGGTGATCGTCGAATGCCATTTCATCTTTATCCTCCAAAGCATCTTACAATTGATCAACTTCATAATCTTGCGGGTGTTACTCATTACAAGGTTTGTCTCATGTTTTCCTTCAAATATAAAACCTGTTAGAACTTGCATCTTCCTTTAATCCCATTTTCCTAATATTTTAATCTTTTCTAATAGTTACATCCACTTTTAAGGTTGATTTAGCTGATTTAGCTGCAACCAAAAAGCGTTTATCCAATATTCGTCAAAGCAAAAATAAAGTTGCTTCTGATGTTTTAATCATTGATGAAAATGTTCGAGATTACGAAAGATTATGTGATAAACTTTATGAACCTGTTGAAAAGAAGGAAGATGAAGTCTTTATGATTCTTGATGGTTCAATGTATTATGATGTCGAATATGCAGAAGAAGAATGGATTCGAATTTATCTTGAACGCGGAGATTTAATTGTTATCCCAAAAGGAAAACCTTTCCGATGCACGGTTACTCCAAAGGTTAGTATTTACGTTTTTCAAAATCCACGATTTGACTTACACAATTAAAGTTTCAGAATTTTGCCAAAATTCAACGTTTCGCCAATCAAGGCTCTCGTTAAATAACTCAAACTTTGGTTATTCATTCAATCAATCAATCTACCGTTCCGCCAAATACCGCACTTTTTCTTTCATATCTCTGTTTTCGAGTTTTTAAAAATTTTTTAAAAGTTTCTTCGATAATTTTTTTAATTAATTCTTGAAAATAAAGCTTTAATGATTTTAAACTTTGGTCTTCTTAAAACTTGAAAGGAAAAAGTTTTTTAATTGTGTTTTCTGTGAAACAAAAAATGGTCATAGCTATAATAACATCAAATAAAAAAAAATTGTCCCAGACAAATATCTTTTGTGGTACTGTACTCGGACAATGTTTGACTTTTGGTTTTAAAAAGATATTTTATTATCAGAGCTTTTATCTGCTGTTGGATCTTTTGCATTCCAACCATTTCAATATTTGAGCAGGAAATAATCTTAAAGCATTGCAGTCTTTAAGAAAACGGTGTTGTTGTAATAAATAAAATTTTAAACAACACTGAAAACAAAAACTTGTCAAGCTTTAAGAAATTGATAAACAAAAATAAGATTTCATAAAGCTAAAAGTCGAAAAAAACATAGCATACTTTTGACGTAAAAAGTGAAAAAAAATAGGTAAAACATAGATAATATTTTCAAGCAACACAAACAAGACTATAATTGGATGGAAGAAAGAAGGTTTTACTTTTTTTCTTTCATTAAAAGCTTTAAATTTGCTTCTTTATTAAAGTCATCAAAGTGTAAGAAAGAAAAAAAGAAATAATTATACCTGGGCCTTCTTCTTCTCTTCTTCCTTGGTCATTTGAAGAAGAAAATAAACTAACAGAAAAAAATTCTATAAAAGTAGATTAAAGACAGCTTATTTTTGTTGAATTAAAACTGAAACTTTTTTTTTATATTTGGGTTTTTGGTCATCAAAATTGTTGTTTCGAGGAAAGCTACTGTAAGTAACTTTTGATCAAAACTACAGTAATCAGCTACTACAGTAATAACCTTCAACAACAATGGATTTAATGCTATTGTTTCGAAATTGTATGACACTTTTGTCAATACTTGGGATTTTAACGGAATTTTTCTTTCTTTTTCTGTTATACATAACCCGAAAAGATCGAACCGTACAAAGTCATGCAACATTTTTGGCACCGAATTGTATTTTTGATTTGATTTTTCTTCTTTCTTGGGCGCCTTTTCGAGTTGATATTTTGGTTGAAAATGGATACTTTATTGTTGGAATCACAATTTTTAATGCTGAAATATCTCCATATTTAATAAAAGCAATAATTTTGATGCTTTCATTTTCGTGCAATCTTGCATTATCCGTTCTTGCGATTCCATTTTATCTCCGATTTATGTTGATTTGTAAAAAGCAACGAATATCTTTAATTGGAAAAGTTTTACTGTATTTTATTCCATTTGCTATTAATTTAATTGTTCTAATTTTTCTATATTATTCTTATCAAATTAATCCAAAAGTATTGGAACATTTACAAATATCTGAAACAAATTTAAATGGAGAATATTGGAATTTTGCTGCTGCTTATGTTGTAAGTTTTTGTAACAGAAAAATGTGACAAAAAAAGTTTTACCTAAAATTAATCAAAAAACACCTCCTCATTTTTTACATTAATCTAATTTCATTTACTCACTTTCAGCATAACATCTTTTTTACGGGTGCATGCTTTATTGTTTGCTGTGAGCTTTTAATTAATTATATTTTAATAATATATTTTAATTATCAAGTTCTTCAATTTCTTAAACGTGAACAAATGCTTCCATCTGAACTTAAAGCATATAAAACCCTTCAAAAAGCAATGATCATTCAATGCAGCGTTCAATCTGCAACACTTTTAATCCCATTTAATGCATTTGTGATCGGGGCATACCTAAATTTTTCGTATATTTTTGCATTGTTTGTAATTTTTAATGCTGCACCACTTTTAACAACATTTTGTACAATTTTTAGTATTTCAGAGTACAGAAAAAAGTTTGTTGAATGGTACAATGGAATTATCGATTTAATAATGTTAAATTAAATACAGTATAATAAATTCCTTCTGTATTTCCACGAGCATAAAGGTTAAAACTTTAAAACATTTAAAAAAATTAAAATCAATACCTAAAACTATTACCACATGTTTTTTAACAAGAAAGTTTCCCGCAGAGATTTAAGATCAAAAGAAATTCATAAATTCAATTGCATCGTGGGATGATAATTGTCTCCCATTAAATTTTTATTAGCTTTTTACTTTTCATTTCTTAAAATTAATTTTAACAAAGGTCATTATCTATAAATGATTATTTTTATCAGATGAATTTTTTGTGTCGTTGATTAAATGTTTCCTGAAATTTATAAAAATCTGTTGAAACAAATATTTGAGAGGATTTTAATTTTTTAATCATTTCTTTTATGGAATGCTTTTTTTTCAAATTTTATTGAAAACCTTTTAAAAAAGTCTTTCTAAAATAGATTTTTTTGAACAGCAAATAAAAATATAGTTTATTGTTAAATTTAGTAATAAAGTTTACAAGCAAAAATGAAACAGAAATTGATAGTTCCAACATAACATTTCCATGACATGATTCGTATGGAGTATAAGAAAGTTTATAAAAATGTGAAGTATGAGCAATTTTATTATTGATCATAGCTTTGAGGCTGTTATTTTTCCATCCGCATTCTTTTAATTGTTCGTTATATTTTGAAACGATATTTACATAATGCTTACAAATAATCCCATTTGGACCAGTTTTTTCATTTTTGCTACTTTTGTTCATGACATTTCTGTGATTTGCCCAAAATTTTTAAATTAATTCAAAAACATTCAAACAAATTTGTGCTTGAATATATTTCACCGGTTCAAAACAAGATGGAAGAAGATAGGATTCTGCATAGCTCAAAGCAGATAAAGCAATTACGGGATTTAAGTTTTTGCATTTTGAAGCACAGAATCTCCAAGCTGGCAATGAAAAGGTTTTAATTTCGCTAAAATTAATTTTAAAGTTACAGTACACTGTTTTGTACGAAACCAAAAAAAACATACTCGCAAAGTTCAAAGGCTTTATTAGTTGCATTTTCTGTTAAAATTCCGTTTTCAAAATGTTCAGGATTTCGGATAAATTTGTACCAATATATATCCGCTTTCGGATTTTCATTTCGGTTTCTGACACCAACTTTTTATCATTGCATCCATTGAAGCAATGTCTGAAATTTGAATATTTCATTTCTATGACTTATCAAAGAAATGCAAAAAGAATATTGTAAAGAAGAAACTTACATTGTATCCAAAGTTTGAAGTTCATCAGCATTTAAATCGCCTCTTAAATCTCTACCAACACAAAATCCCACAATTAACAATAAACTTCCACAAATTTTTAGCATCCTGTTTGTCTTCAAAAATTAAAACCGTTGAATGTGAAGATTTTGAAAAATAAACTCTTGAAATACTTCCATCCATCTTTTATGTTTCCACATTTTGAACCCGCTTGATGGGAATCGGAAGGTTTCTCTCATATTTGCCCTCTTTTTTTACTCACACAAACACATAAAATAAATTTTCCTCTTCAAAAAAACGTTTAAAACAGATGGTTTTAAAATTGTAATAAAAAAATAATAGTTTTTGATTCTAAAATTATCAAATTCAAAAATTCCATGGAAAACAGCTGTTTTTATGTTCTTTTTTAAAGTTATTAAAAGCAGATTTTTAAAGCTTCCAATCTTAATTTAAATTAAAATGGCTCATAAACTTTTTGAAATAATAGTATTTTTTGTCTTTTTTGAAGAGAAAAAAGTTTTTTTGCAATCATAAAAAATAATTCGAATCAAAAAAGTGAGTAAAAAAACGTCTACAAAAAAGTTGATTAATTAAAGATGACTTATTTTAGTCAATTTGGAATTTTTATTTACGTTTTCAGACGTATAAAAAATATATTTAGCCAGTTTAGAGTTGCAATTAAACAAAAAAATGAATGAAAAAAAGAAGCAAACAAGCTTTTTCAAATTCAAAACGAAGAAAGAAGTGATTCATATTTTTCAAATTATCAATAAAAAAAAAGTTGCTTCGTCACGGACTTTTGAAAAACAACTGATATATTTAGTGTGACCTTTTTTTGAGAGAGATACTGTAGCTTCAAATGGATTGCTTTTATTTCTTTGTCTCAAAAATTATGTAAACTACTTTCAAAAATAGAATTTCCTTGAAGGTGATAAAAACAATTTCTATAAACAAATCCTAAAAACGCTTTAAAATTTGTTCATCGCTTTTGTCAAACAAAAAATATTATTTTATCTTGACATTTTTGGTCATTTTTATTATTGGTCAAAAATAAATAAATTAATAAACAACAATGTTTTTAGCTTTTTTTAAATCTTCTCATTTTAGCACAAAACGTGTTCTTTACAAATTTATTGTTTATTAATTGAACACATTCTTTATTTATTGTGTTTCAGAAAACAAAAACTCAAAAAAAGAAACATAATTAATTGATTCCGACAAATTTTCTGTACAAAAAAAACCATTTACTGTTCATTTTATATAACTTTAGAACATTCTTTTTTTTTCAAATGATTATTGAATACACTGTAATCATTGTGTTTCTCTCAAATGTTTTTCTCTTTTCAAGTCAAAGGTTAGATTTTTGAAAACTACAAAAATTAATTGCTTTCTTTTTTTACACAATTTTGAATCAAAAGACATCAATGAAAAATTCAAAAATAAAATATTATTTTATGTGTGATGGGAAAAGAGATAATAATAATACGATGGAGTCCACATAAAAAAAAGATGTGACTTCAATTTATCATTTTTTTATTAAATCAAAAATTTGTAATAAAAAAAGAAAGACTTAAAAATTATTTTTTGTCATTGTGATATAAAAAAAGAAAGAGAGAAAAAGACTTCAAAAATGATAACACATGTTTAAAAGTTTCTTTACACAAAAATATGGCAGTTTTGGCAGCACAAAAATGAGTGTTTTGTTTTGAAAGAGATTATTCTTACAACAAAATAGACAGAAAGTTTACGGTATTTAAAAAATACATGTTTGAACCTTTTTTTGAGATTTACAATAAAAAAAATTTGCAAAATTTTTAAATGATCTATCATAGAGATAGTGGAAAATAAACAACAGATTATAATCATATCACTGAATTAAATTCTTCATTTTAATATCCCATTAATTTGCAATTAAGATTTCTATTCTCGAAGATAAAATTCAAGTGGAAGTGAAGCTCTTGTAGAATTTTCAAGACCTGATAATGAGCCAATTCTTTTGGTGATGCCCATGTCATGGGTAGGGGAAACAAGCATCGTTGAAGGAGTCGAAGAAGCTGTGGCACTTTTGGCGACGAAATGATTCGTTGATGGATAATCAATTCTTCCCAAATCAAGATGCAATTCAAGACATTTTGGTAGAACTAATGGTGACGTCAGAATCTCTAAAAACTAAAAAAATGAACACAAATCAAAAATCGTCCATAACAAATAAGAAAAAAAACTGATTTGTGATTGTTTTTTTTTAAAAGGAGCGAAAAGGAAGTTAATAAAAAGAGAGATCAAAAAATGGAACGGCCACAAAATTAATACTTTGAACAAATTGTTTTAATTTAATTACAGTACCATTTTTGATTTCATTTTTAAAAAGACTCAAATATTTGTAGCACAAAAAGAATTCTTCTGAAATCGTTCATTCCGAAAAAAACCTTGCATTCCAAGAATTCCAATATTGATTAGTCATATTTTTTTAAATTAAATTAAAGATATTTTTGCAAAGAAAATGTTTAAAAGAAAATTTACCTTTTGTTGACGGCCTTTTCTTTTCATTCATTGATAGCAAAACGGTGACGAGTTCCCGCAATTTGTCCGAAACTTCTCGGGTCATTGGTTCAACTTTTCCCTGAAAAAAATATTCAAAAAATGTTTATTTTTGTTTTAATCAGTTTTTTTAGTTGAAGGTCATTTGTTTGTTTTTTATGTGAGAAAAAAAGTTAGTGTCCAAAACAGTAAAAAAACTATGTTTCATTTTGAGGTTAATGATGAGAAAAGAATCTTACGGTAGTAATTTTTAACACAATTGAAGGAAATGAATCCCCATCAAAGGCACGCTTAAGTTCAATCAATTCAAATAAAATACATCCAAGTGACCATAAATCTGATTCTAAAAACTTTGAAATTTAATCACCGATAATAATTATTTATCAAAACAAACTAGTGTCATATTTTCGGCCTTCACAAATTTCAGGACTTAAATAATTTGGTGTTCCGATCATCGTAGATGCGAAATCTCGAGTCGACAATTCTCTTGCAATCCCAAAATCGGCAAGTTTTACAATTGTCCTTTTTCGATTCAACAAAATATTTTGTGGTTTTAGGTCACGATGCAGTATTTTCTTTGAATGAATATATTCAAGTGCCATTGTAATTTGAGTAAAATAATACAGTACCATGTCTTCCCCAAAATACTGACCTTTTTGATCTCGAATTAAATTTTCCACTGTTCCCCCGACGGCATATTCCATTACCATATGCAACATGCCATTCGAAATAAAAAAGTTATAAAAGCTTATAATATTTGGATGTGCCAATCGCCCAAGGACATGCGCCTCCCCTGCAAAAAAGAAGAATAATAAATTTTGAGAAAAATCAATTTTTTATTTATTTGGGTTAATTGTTTAATCTGTTTTCTCAGAAATTGTAGAATATTTCAAATGTGCAAAAAATAGATTATTTTTTAATCAATGATAAAGAAAAGCAGCAAACATGTTTTTCTTTCATTTTCATGGATGTTGAAAAAACAAGAACTTTTAGTTTTTTGTTTGCAGGGTGGAAAATGATTGGAGAGATAAAAAAAGGAATTTTAAAAAAATATGTTTGCAAAAGTGTTGCTTCCTTTTTCTAATCTTCAAAAAATTAGAATTTCGGAGGAAGTTCTATAATTTTAAACAGAAAATTAATACATTTTTAATATCCTACTAAAGTTACGGTATTTGAAAGGAATTAAATTTTTGGATAAGGTAAAACCTAAAAATTTTAAAAATCAGCAAATTAAAAGCTTACGTTGAATGGCATTTTCTTCAGAAGCAGTTCGGCAATCAATTAATACAGTTTTAATTACAACTTTTCGGCGAAATCTGCTATTTCCGGCATGACATAAATAGCATATCCCATATGCCCCACGTCCAATCTAATTTTTACATTGTTAATCTTGTGTAAAGAATTTTGACTTACCACTCCTATCTTTTCGTATGTTTCCATTCTGATAAAATAATGTTTTCAAAAATATGCAATTAATACAATAAAAAAACAGATAATAACGTCATGAAAGAAGAAAGAGAAGACCGTTCACTTCTTTTTTGAGAAAAAAACGGTTTTTTCTTTTCAGTTCTTTTTTCAAATTCAAAAATCAAAAAAGCCAATAAAAAGTTCAAAGAAAAATGGACCTAAAAAGAATCTTTTCTCTTTTTCTAAAAGTTAGGAAGAAAAAAAGAGTCCACCTCCAAAAATGATGTTGAAGTTGGCTGTTGAAAAACCAATGATTCCAATGGACACCCAATATATATATGTAAGTATATATCAAGCGACAATGTTAGTAAAATAAAATTAAAAGGAATGCAATGTTCTCTTTTTTTACGAATATAAAAAGAAGCAAAATTATTTGATCATTAATGATAGAGAAAATTCATTTTTGATTTAAATATGTCTATCATCAACATTTTGAATGATATCACGGAAAGACGACGAGCGCTGATCACTCGATCGCGCGCACATTTTGTTTTGTGTATGTCCGATCATTTAACAAAATTAACTTTTTTATTTCTTTCGTTATGCCCTTTTCAATGATTGGAACAAGTTTTTGCTTTTATGATCGAAAAAGTAGGTATTGTTATAACAATGAAAAAAATCTTTTACCAATATCATTACACACACATATTATTATTACACCAAAAAGAAAAAAAAATTCAAATGTGTCAAAATATTAAAGATTTTGAGCCTTGAACAATTGCATATTGTTTTTCTCTTTTTTCTGTAATTTATTATTATTTGTCAAATTAAAATGGAAAAAAACACACGCATCTTTTTTTTATAAAAATTTAGTAAATTTGATTCCTTTTGTTATTAAAAAAAATTTAGTTTCCTGTTTTCGTCAAAACTGAACATGGACTTTTTAAAAAACATCATTTTTGGTTGATCTTTATGTTTTCGAAAGTTTAATCACTTAAGTTTTATGATAGTCTGGGATCAAACGGAAATGAATATTTTCACCTTTAACAAATATCGTATAATAATTATTTGTTATGAAAGATAGTACTTTAACCTCAAAATTATTGGAAACTGTGATGTTATAATTATGGCTTCCAATAAAAAAAGCTCTAAAAATGTGTGTTACATTTATTTGTATTCTTTGTCATGCTTCTTGAAAAAAAAGTTTTCCATTAAACGCCTCGTCGACGCGTCGAGAATGTTTGAAAAATAAATTGTAGTTTTTAAAGCTATAATAAATTTTTATTTAAAAACTATATACAAAACAGAAAAGCACTTTAAAATGAAATTAACCCAAGTCTCTTAGAAACCATTATTTCATTTTTGATTATCACAAAAAAAATTTAAAAATTTGTTTGACGTGCGTGTGTAAATTTTTCGTGTTAAGAAATATATATATTCTGTTAGTCGACGTGTTTGTTGTTATGAAAGTTGTTGGTTGACGGCCTTTCTTCTTTCACCATTCTATAATATTTTCAACATAAATCTACGGCTGCTTGCTTGCTAGAAATTTCGTGGGTTTTCTCTTTCATTTTTCTCTCTATTTTTTTCATTTTTCAACTCTAAAAAACTCTTTATTTTTTGTGCGTGTGTTTTTTATTGATTCCAATGTGCTGTTTTTATAGTGCTTTTAAACTGCTCTAACTTTCACAATCATTATCACCCTGATTATTTTTTACCTCCGCGTGTTTGTGTTTTTTGTTCAAATTAAATTTATAACATAACACTTTAATCTTTTTTTTCAGTATTAATTATTAAACTTAAATTATGGCGACAACTTCAAGTCGAACTGATCCAACCAATATTCTTGGAAATATTGAACGAATCTTCTCAACCTTGAATAATAAATTGTAAGTTTTATTTTAATAGCAAAGTCACTTCTTGAAAATCATGTACCAATCCATCGTTTAATTTTTAGAGAAAAAGATGTTCGTGATCATTTGAAGAATGTTTACAGTACACTTACAATCTGTATGTTTGCTGCAGTTTTTGGTGTTGTTGCTCATATCGTTCTTGGACTCTATTCATTTGCATTCGTTCTTGCAATTGCACAATTTGGTTTATTATTTATGTTGATGACAACTCAACATTCTCGTGAAACAGAAAATAAACGTCTTGCCTATCTTCTTGGTTTTGCCTTCCTTGTTGGTTGCAATACTGGACCTTTGATTGAATATGCTGGGGCAGAAGATCCAGCTTTGGTATTCAATGCTTACTTGATTACTCTTATCGTCTTTGGTTCATTCACTATGTCCGCTTTGTACGCTGACAGTACTAAATTTCTTCATCTTGGAGGCAAATTTTGAATTTTTTGTTAATCTTTATTTACCATATGCTTATTTTAGGTGTTCTTGGAGCTGGTCTTCTCTGCCTTCTTGTTACAAGTCTCTTCGCTCGTAGTCAATTCATGTACAGTATGATTATGTGGGGAGGCCTTGCTATCAATTGTGGATTCGTTCTTTATGATACTCAATTGATTGCTGAACGTAAACGTCGTGGTGACAATGATTACATCTGGCATACCGTTGATCTTTTCATTGATTTCGTTAATCTTTTCCGTTACATCCTTATCCTTCTTAAAGATAAATCTGATAATGATCGTCGTCGCAATCGTAACTAATTTATTCAAGGACCAGTTCAATATGTAAAAAGCTTAAAAGAACTTTCTTATTTCATTCTATCCGTTAGAAAAATGACTTAATATTATTATTAACCCTTTTATACATTCGTTTTTTTGTATCTGTGTTTTGTTTTTGATTTAAATATAAAACTGTTACGGTTTTTTAAAAATTGTCTCTTTTAACAAATATTTCAAAGGAAGTTAGCCACAGTATATTTTTCACATAGTTTTTTTTGAAGAAGTTGATGGAAGTAAACGAATACACTTTGAAGGGAATGCTAATTACGGCAGTTGTATTGGTTGACAAGATACGAGTATGGGTTCCAACACTATTACTCTCATCTTCTATGGTCCCATATGCAACAACATATATAACATTTTGTCTTCCAACAAGATTGATATCAAAACAACTCCTACAAATTTTCGATGATAAAATTTATCAGTCATATCTTCGCCTTTGTTCGTTCGTATTTGAATGTATATCAAATGTTTCAATCAATTTCTATGGTGATATTGCACAAATTCGAAGCCGCCGTGAAACTGCATTAGTAATTTCAAATCATCAATCAAATGTGGATTGGGCTGTTGTTAATATGCTTGCAACTCGACAAAGTTCAAATGGTATGGAATATGGCCTCAGATTCGTTGTAAAAAAGTCAATCAGTTTTGTTCCACTTTTTGGATGGTATATTTTTCAAGTAAGTACATACATTCTGAGTTCTCGTGGCAGAATTTTGCTTCTCATAGTTTCTACACATTACTGACTATCATTATCAATTTATTTTTATATATTTTAGCATGGATATGTTTATGTTCGACGTTTTGGGAATTTTATTCCAGACCCTTTGCTTCGGCAGTTCAAAAATCTTCGAAACTTAAATGAACCATTTTGGCTTCACATTTTTCCGGAAGGTACAAGATTTTCAAGAAAGAAACAAAGCTTAATTGAAGTTTCACATGATTATGCAAAGAAATCTGGACTGCATGTACCTGAACATACTCTTCTTCCTCGAGCTGGTGCATTTACTTTGGCCCGAATGGAACTTAAGGATACTGTAGAATGCATTTATGATATCACAATTGCATATGATCAAACACTGTAAAAAGTTTTTTTTAATTGTTTCATTGGTTTTTATTAAATGATTTTTAGACAACCAAATCGTATGGGAATAGCTCCAAATATGTTTGAATTTGTTTCATCACCTCTTGGTTCCAAAGGATTACATATACACGTCAATCGAATTCCAATTTCTGAAGTTCCGTTGGAGAAAGAAGAAATCAAACATTGGCTTTATAATCGATTCGCACAAAAAGAAGAATTATTACAGTATTTTTATGATAATGAAAATTTTCCTGATTTGGTTGAAAAAGATGCTCAAAAAATTTCTTTCAGTAAAACGGTCGTTCCATTTGCTGGATTTTTAAGTGCTTTAATTCTTCCATTCTTTTCAAAAACTGTTCGAAATGCATATCTTGGAACAATTGCTGCTTCACCGTTGCTAATTGCTTGGTTACATTTAAGAAAATGCGTTTGACCTTGAGCTTACCATGTTATACCTCCATTGTTTGCCTTATGTTTCTTTTTTATTTAATTGATTGTTAAGTTACAAATATTATTAGATTCAGAATTAGGAAAATAAAAGCCTTAAAATTGATATTACTGTAATAAACACTTAAATGGAAATAGATTCAACATTTATTATTTAATAATAAAATCAACAAAAATTCAACAACAAATAACAATGATTAAAAAGTTTATACTTTTGCAGCCTTCTTGGAAATACCTTTCTTGTTCTTCTTCTTTTTGGCATCAATTTGAGCCATCAATTGTTTGGCTTCTTTAGAATTCACTTCTTCATTAAAAATTTCTCCAACATGATCTGGGCGAATAATTTTCTTGAGGACATTTTGTTTTACAGCTCTGCTTTGTTTTTCAGCAGCTCGAGAACGAGTTTTAGAAGCAGCAGCAAGACGAATTTGCCGACGATGGAACCGAGGTGAAATGTATTGTTGATTATTGTAAAGGACGTCACCTTCAAAAGAGCCATTAAGGATTCGAATAAGTTCCAATACAAATCGAGGACCTACAAAACTATTAATATGTATAAAAGTTATACAAGTATAATAAATACATACCAATTTCTTCGACTTCGCTATCAATATTTCCTGCAGGAATGGCATAAAATCGTATCCAAATTCGACGATCCGGGGTTAAGCCAAAGTTAATAATATGATCAAAATATGGTTTACTCTTAGGATGATTCTCAGGAACATAAAACATCTAAAAATCATTGTGTTAGAAATTAATTCTAGACAGAAAACATACCTGAGTTAACATTTCTTTGAGTAATTGCATATGGGGTTCACCTTCAAAGGCAGGATCAAAGGAAAGAATAGGTCGAGAATATTTGAGACAATTTCCAGTGAAATTTAATTCACTCATTGTATGAACATTGAAGACTCGAAACTTTGCCGATGGTCCACCCATAATATTTGTAGAAAACCATATATAAAAATCTTGTCCACTTCGGCTTTCAAAATACATAACCCTTTCACAACGAGATAATCCGGCCATTTCATTCAAGATTAATAAATTATCTTTTTTATCAAATTTTGGTTCGGTGTGAATTTGTGGAAAAAAATTCTTCAAGTCATTTGCCAAATGCCGGACACGAGCTGGAACTCCACGAGATAATGTTACCATTGTCCGAGATCTATCAGTCCATTTTGGATTTGCAGCAGCTTCATCAATACCCATAATTAAATATTTTAGTTGATAGGATTTAAAAATGTGATATGGTATCAAAAATTCATTCTACGTACATTTTTTAAAAAATTTTTGAAGGAAAACTTGGGTAACACATTGCCAATCAACACCTTTGTTATTGGTATACTGTATTTTGAAAGTCACAGCAAAAGTTTTTGGATACAGAGAAAATCGTGTTTGTTTAAACTTTTGTTAGCGTTTATTTATGTTTTAATTTGTTTTTCTTGAAATTTTCCCAAGTCTAAGGTGTTTTCTAAAATTTTAGGTTGATTCAAGTTATAGAAAAAAGTTTGTTAGTCACGGATTTATTTCAAAAAACATGAATGTTTTTGTTAAAAAATTTTCAAATCGGTGATGTCACGAGCCGATAAAATAAAAAAAGTGGCCACGAAGAAAAAGAAGAAAACTTTTTCCGCGCGGGAACATCTTCTTTTCTTTTTTCAACTTTTTTTGAAGAAAACTTTTTTAACTTTTTTTTAAGCAAAAAATGCTTCAACTTCTGGAGTTTTTTCCGAAGCCGCTATTACATCTAAACGTTTTATTTCTTTTTTATCACCATCAACATAGTCTCAACTAACATACTGAGTAGTAGCAAAAAATAAAGATCGCTAGAAACCGAGCTACAGCAACTTCTAACTGTCGAAGTATCTTCATGTAGAATATTTGTCAAATTTATGTAAGAATATCGAGCTAAAACAGTTGAAATATTAATAATATACACGTATTAACATCAAAGAAACGTTTAAAAAGTCAAAAAACGCTTTCCCACGAATTTAAAAATTTCACTTGTAACTCATCCTTATCACTTAAAAAATCTAAAATTGGAGTTACAGATGTTAAAACAATCATTTTATCATTATACGAGTCTTATCAAATACACAGAAAGATATTTTAGACGTTTGTATATCCCAAAAACACTTTCTCTGAAATTGTGATATTACGGTAGTCAGCTGTTGATAACAAAATTTGTCACATTTACAGTGTAAAAGTATTAATTTTTCACCCTAAATAGCTTGTAATAACATTTCTAAGCATGTTAAGTCATGTTTTATAGCTTTGTTGTGTTTTTCAAAGTAAATTTCATATCTTGGATACATTCAAATTGTGCCATTTTGTACTTGCTGTAGCTCGGTTTCTAGCGATCTTTATTTTTTGCTACTACTCAGTATGTTAGTTGAGACTATGTTGATGGTGATAAAAAAGAAATAAAACGTTTAGATGTAATAGCGGCTTCGGAAAAAACTCCAGAAGTTGAAGCATTTTTTGCTTAAAAAAAAGTTAAAAAAGTTTTCTTCATAAAAAGTTGAAAAAAGAAAAGAAGATGTTCCCGCGCGGAAAAAGTTTTCTTCTTTTTCTTCGTGGCCACTTTTTTTATTTTATCGGCTCGTGATGTGACGTTTATTTAAAACAATTTAAGTTTTCCAAATCTGAAACAGTTTCATTTGCAAAAGTAACACAATTTGAATGCCTTCTCCAAGCATCTTCAACATAAACATATTTAAAAGTAAAAAATAAACTTTTAATAAAATATCCGTGTATTTGAATACATTCAACAAGAAGTGCTTCAAAAAATTCACCTTCATAATGACAGTCAAAATAAACCCTAAATTTAAAAAAACAATTAAAACTGAAAAATAAAATTCGACCTTACTTGATATTTGGAATTCGTTGAAGGCATTGCAAAAGATGTTTCAAAAATTTTGGGTTATTGCCATTGGCATTTTTTAAGGATAATCAAATAAAATTTAATTGTGTAAAATGTTTGAATAATACCAAATCATTGTAATTTAAGGTTGAATAAATAATTTCAAGCCGAGAAATATTTAATAAATTACAGTAGTTTAAAATGTCAGAAAAATGATTTGATTCCAGGGATGAAAATAAAGCATATTTTCGAGGAATTACTTTTTTAATCTTGTAATTTCAGGTTTAAAATATTCGGCATTTTTAATTCGCATAAATAAATGATCATGGGGGTCATTGAATATTTGTGAATGATGACAGAAACCTTTATCAAGAAGCCAATCAGGTTCAACATTTAATAACTTTGGAGTATGTAACCGAATATGTTGATAAATATTTTTCATGTCAATTTGTAAACTGTCAACGATGATAGAAGAATTAAGAATCCATTTTACAGGATATGCTTTGACAAAATTCAATCGGTAAACAGGTGTTTGAAGTTGAAAGAAGCGATACTTTATTGTAAATGGAAGATTTGGAAAATTAAATTTTAATTTTGGTGGTGCAGGTTCAAACTGATTTTTTGCATCCAAATATACATCAAATAACATTAATATTATAGGCCCATTAACATTTATAAAACCTCGCAAAACAAAAAATGGAATTGTTCTTGGTTTTTTGTACCATCGAATTTTACTGTAAAAATCAACTGTTGACAAATACCAGTTTATCCGTGCTTTGTTTTTGTAAGGTAAAAGTTTTATAACAAAATTTTCATAATAAATTGTACATGATAGTAATAGATAGGCCAAAAGGAAAGAAACTGGTAAACACAATAATGAACAAATTCCATAAAAAATAAAAGTATTAAGTTTTCTAGTTTTATTAAATTCAATATCATATACCACAACTGAACCAATTAATAGAAAAAAGCAGAGAATTATAAAATTATGGTACAATTGAAGCTTAATATTTCTTTTAAAATATGTGAAAAACATCCGTAGATGGATGATGAATGTCTTTTAGAGCATAAAAAATGTGTATTATAATTTTGACCAAAGATGCAAAAAAGCTAATCAATTTTTTCTCAGAGAGACTCCCAAATAACGCTGATTACACCCTATTATAAAAATGGGATTTGATAAAATGCCCAAAAAAGATTCTTAATAAATAGTTGCTCAAAATAACAAATTTTGTAATAATTGTAACAATCATGTCACCGTTATCAAAAAAGGGGCGAAACACTTAAATCGTCTACAGTTAAACTCTTCGATAAACAAGATAAATCAACTTTATTTTTTCATGAGCATTAATCAACAAGAGTAAATAAATTACGAACAAGTTTGACACGTTTATTGACAAGTTTTGAATCAGGGCTTTCTTCCAAGGATTCTGGTTTCATAGAAAGTTCAAAGAAAAGTCGAAGGCCTTCATTGAAAAATTTCAGTTTATCTGATTTCATGGTTTTGTTAAACATTTCAACAAGAGCAGAATCAGTTGTCTTTGCCAAAAATCGATAAAACACTCGACGAAGGAATGCTGTTGTTGTGGGATCAATTGTACCAAAATTAACAACTTTCAAAACTTGTAGTTGAACTGCTGATAATCGAATAAGATCCGAGACGAAGAAAGCAAAATTAATTCTTTGACGTTTTTTCAGTGATTCAAGTTCCTTAATTCGATCCCATAAAGCATATTGAGTTGTAAGCTAAAAACAAATGAGAAATAATTCAACAATATTATAATAAAACATACAATAAATCTTTTATGAAAATTGCAAAATCTTTCAATTACGGTAGCATAATATGGATTGTAAGTTGCTTCCATCATAACACAAACAACCATAACATGAATAATTTCCCGCTCTTGACTTCCCTTGAGACCCAATTTCAACAATTTTTCAAAAGCTTCAACATCGTCTTCTGCAGACATCAAAGTGCAAAAAATATTTCGACGAGTTTCGGTATTCATTTTAGCTTTTTTAGCCAGCGTCAAAAGACTTTCTTCAAATCTTACAGCTTTCGGTTCAACTTTTGGTTGTTCAATTTTAGATCCATCTGCTTTCACTGATCCAGGTTGCCAAAAAGATCCCACAACCCACCAACGACCTCGTTCAGCAATATGAAGAATATCATCAAGTCCAAATGGCAATTCCTTTTCTTTATTTTCAACATTTTTTGTTAATCCTTTAAAGATTCTTGAAAAATGATCCAAAACAGATTCATCAAACTTTGAAGTCAGCGAAGAAATTTGACCATTTTTGATTGCCATAATTTCTTCCATAAGGAATTTCATTCGGTATCCTTCTTTCTTGTCAGCAGGTAAAGATATAAAGAAATTTTGAGTATCATTAATAAATTTGGTTAAAAGAGGACCATTACGTTTTTTCAAGCTTGCACCGGCATCTGAAAGAGAAAAACAATACTTCAAAAAAAAATAACCATGTACTCACAAGTTATTGCATGAAGCATTAAAGAGATAGGTTTATCCCGAGCATAATCCCTGAGTTTTGTCATAACATCAATGATAAATTCAGCTTTAACAATTCTAAAATTGAAAAGGTGGCACAACAGAGAAGTTGCATTTTCCAAAGCTTTTTCATCTTTATCTTCAGCACCATCAAGTTCATTGAAGAAATGAAGAGTAAAGTTTTCAACAAAGTGACTGGCTAAAAATCACAAAATTAATAGTATTTTACAATAGTTAAACATACAAATTTCAGAAGAAACATTGACATGAGTCAAAGCAATAAAAAGTCCATATTCAACTAAAAGTCGATCAGGAAGAGAAAAAACAGTTTGAGTCGCTTTAATAAAAGTTTCATAAAAGATCTGTTTGACATCTAAAAAAACAAAATTATATGGCATAAAAAAGTATACAAAAAAGTTTACCATTATGACTATTTGATGAAAATAATTCTTCCAAAGCTTTAACAGCTCCAATCAAAGTACTTTCATTGAGCCTATTAATACTTCCACGAAGCATTTTAGCAATTCTTGCTCTTTGTTCTGCCAATTCAGTTGAGTTTTTGTTTAATTCTTCCAGCTTTTCCATTGCACGAGCAGCACTTGTTTCTTCAATTACTTTACCAGTTTTTAGATCAACCTTTCTGCCATAGATATCTTCTTTAAAAGCTGGTTCATCGTTATTTTCAAAGTTTTCTTCTGCTTCATCGAAATCCTGATCTTCAAATGATTCATCGTCGCCTTCCAAATCTTCGTCTTGATCAACAGCTTTTTCGTCTTCCGATTCACCGAATATTTCATTTTCAAGATTATCCATTTCTTCTTCACTTTCTTTTACACTTTCATCATCATCAAGTGCTTCTTTTTCACTTTCAGATTTTACGTCCACTGATTTTTCTTTTTCATCAAGATCAATTTCTTCATCAGTTTCCATCTTTTCAGCTTGTGATAGACCAAGATCATTTTCATCGTCATTTTCAATAACATTTTGACGTTTTGATGGATCACAAAATTCCCAAAGATCTAAAAATTAATGTTCAAAAGATATGAAATTAAACAGTGAATGTTGCTACTCGCAAATATGAGAAGCTTGTTCCGTAACAGCAAACTCAGGTGAAAAAGTAGCAGGTTTTTATTGGCAAACATTTATCTTCAAAGCTAAAGATGCTTCAAAGAGGTGCATAATCAGTTAGCCATTTTTAATTATAAAGTTTTTAAAAAATATGCTTACCAGCCAAGCCACTTTCAATGATAGTTTTAGGAGTGTTGGCATTTTTACGCTTATTTAATCCAAGAAGCTTTTCATATTTCTTAATTTCTCGATCATCTTCAATCATTTGATCTTTAAGGACTTTAATCTTTTCTTCACCAATCTAAATTATAGACTATAATAAAATTGAAAATGTGAAAATACAAACTTCTTTTCGATATTTGGCTTCTTCATCATTGCCTTCCTCCAAAATAGATGCGACTCGTTTCTGCTCCTTCTTCGCCCTTCCACCGGGACGTTTCTTTTGATTATTTCTCTTCTTCTTCTTTTTCTGTCCTTTTGTGAGAAATGATGAAACTACTTCATCAACCTGCAAATTACAAAGTACGCAATAAAAAAATCTGACTTCCTTACCTTTTTCTTTTCATGATGTGCTTTTTTGACAATTGAAGCAAGCTTCTTCTTTTGCTTTCGAGCTTCTTTGCGGGCACATTTCTTATTTAAAAGTTGTGCAATATCCATTTAAAGAAATAATAATTAGCTTCAGTGCAATTAATTGCTGCTTTCTTGTGAAAGTTCTTAAAAGGTAGAACAAAAAAAAACGCTGTGGAAAAAAGGATTAAAAAATTTCAACGCAAAATTCAACTCGCTTTTGGCAAAATGACACACTTTACCAGAGAAACCAAACATAGAAAAAATTTAAAATTTTTTTGAAAAAGCAAACTCTTTTTTCGCGGACTTTGACTCAGATTTTTGACTTAACAAAACTTTTTAAATTGTAAAATGTTTGAAATTTTACGTATAATTTTATCGTGAATCATACATGTTTTCAACTTCTTTTTAATCATCGCACAAACAAATAATTATATTTGCTATATATTTTTTTGCAAGGACATTTTTTCTATTCTAAATGTTCGTGTAATTTTAGCATTGAAACTTGTAATGGAATTTGAAGATTACAGTGATAACTTTGGAGATGATGATTTTTTCAATGAAAAAGATAATAAACAACCAGATGGCAAGTTTTATCTTATAATCTTGATTAATTTATATTTAACTCATTCATTTTAGAATTAAATGATGATGAAGTTCTTAATAATGTTATCAAGAAAACTGAACCTAAAGATACAAAAAGGAAGCGAACAGTAACAACGAAACCTCGACCAAAATTAACAGAACATACTTTAACTGGACCAAAAGGTCTTTGTGCATTGAGACAATTATTCGAGAAATGGAATCCACATGAAAATAAAAGTCCTGTATGTTTTTCTGATATTAATGAATATATATTGCATAATTTTAGTACGACAATTTGGATGAAATGATGCAAAAAATTGAATATTGGGGTCATATCCTTTATCCAAAATCAAATTTTGATGATTTGCTTGCAAGAGTTGAACAACTTGGAAAAAAGCGTCCTGTTAAAGTATGCTTTTGTTGCATTTCATTTTAATAAGTTTCCTATTTTTAAGGTTTATATGACAAAACTTCGACTTGGAATGCCATTATTTGAGGAATTGGATGAAAAAGAAGGTGGTAAATTGGATGATCGAAGATCAGAATCCCCTGTTGCAGTTAATAAATCGTTTTCTCCTTTACCTGACGATGATGACGATTTTAAATCTCCAGAAAACAAGCGGCAAAAGATTATTGTTGATTCTGATGACGACGTTGAAGAAAATCTTTCTCCTCTAAAGTCTCAAACTCGACCCGACAATGATGACGCTTTCAAATCTCCGGAAAATAAGCGGCGGCAAAAGATTATTGTTGATTCCGATGACGACGATGAAGATGAAATGCTTGCAGAGAGTCAGGATTATAAAGTTGCAAGTCAAAAATCTGACCAAGAAAATCTTCCAAAATCACAAATGCGACGCAAAATTATTGTTGATTCTGATGAAGAAGAAGAAATTGCAGAAAGTCAAGGTTCTAAAGTTGTAAGTGAAACATTGGATCAAGACAGTTATCAATTACCTGAATCTCAGATTCGACGTAAACTTATTATTGATTCTGACGATGAAGAAATTGATGAAAATCAAGATTCTAAAGTTACAAGTCAGAAATTTGAGCAAGAAAATCTTCCTCCTCCAAAGTCTCAAACTCGACCTGATGATGATGAAGATTTTAAATCTCCGGAAAACAAGCGGCGGCAAAAGATTATTGTTGATTCTGATGACGACGTTGAAGAAAATCTTCTTCCTCCAAAATCTCAAACTCGACGTAAAATTATTTCAGATTCTGATGATGAAGAAGTTTCACAACCGCCTCTTCAAGCAATAAAAACCAATGAAAATGAAATAACAGAAGAATCAGCTTTGGATTTTATTTTTGATGATTAACATGTTTTAATTTGTTTCTGTATTTTTATCTTTGCACTTGTGAATATGAAATTTCTTTTTGTTTAATTTGCATGAATAAATTATTTGATGAAAGCAAATCATTTTGCAAACTTTTGCGATTCTTCATCATCCGTGTTTTTTGAAAGGTGTTCATTTATTCATTCTGTGATACTTTTTCTTTGAAAAAAATTGGTTGAATAATAATGCATCATCAACAACAGGCACCTTTTCGTCATCAATTTCATCCATATTTACCATTACCACCTCTTCGACAACAACATCATGGTAATCTTGTTATTAATCAACAACAACAACTTTATACTACTGGAACTTCAAAAATTGTTAAATCTTTTGTTGCCTCTGCCGCAACAACTCCTGCATTTCCACCATCAACCTCAACAGCAGTAGAAGCATTGCAAAAATCACAATGTATTCCAGTTGGAGCTTCACCATCATACATTGTTGCATCAACTACAATTGATCAATTTTATCAATTTCGTGATCCTCCAAAACTCATTGCTCGAACAAATCATTCAACTGTTCAAAAAGTGTTTTCAAACATGTATGTTTTTTCTTTATTTGAAAAAGTTTTGTGAGCCTTTTTAGTCTTTAATATTACTGTAACTTAATGCACGTTAAAGGGATATTAATTATTTTTTTGGCATAATTTTAGGTATGAACGTGAAGTTGCAGTAAAGATTATTGATAAACGGGCAATTCCAACAGAAGTGGTTGATAAATTTCTTCCTCGTGAACTTGAAATTACTCGTTTTGTTCATCATCCACATCTTGTTCGATGCTTACATATTATTCAACCAACAAAAACAAAAGTTGGAATTATTTCAGAATTTTGTTCTGGTGGTACTCTTTTACAGCATGTTTTAAAACAAAATCATTTGGATGGTATGTTTTAGCTGGAAATACTGTAGCTTAAAATCAATATATGCGAATGTTTAGGTCCTGAAAGTGCTCGAATCTTTCGTCAATTATGTGAAGCTCTTCATTATCTTCATAATACTTGTTCAATTGTTCATAGGTTCGTTTTTGACGCACTCGAACTTATTCTAATATATTTACTTTTAGGGATATTAAGATGGAAAATATTTTAATGGATGACAATAAAGATGTTAAATTAGCAGATTTTGGTTTTGCACGTTATATTTCAAAAGCTCAAGCTTCAAAATCATATTGTGGTACTCGGCCATATTCTTGTCCCCAAATTATTCATCAACAACCATATAATCCATTTGCAGCAGATTGGTATGCTGCAGGGGTTGTATTATTTACAATGTTATCTGGGAAATGGCCATATGTAAGCTTTTGTAAAATTTATTCAAATATCATATAATGTGTATTATAGGAACCTAAAGGAAAATGTTTTTATCCATTACAATATCCTAAAGATTTTGATGAAGATGCCATTAAAATTATTGATCAATTAATGCATCCTGAAGAAGATCAACGTGCAGGATATTATGATGTTGTAAATAGTGAATGGATGAAAAAGCAATCAAATGGTAAATGGTTTATTTCTGATGATTTATTTGTTTATGATGTTCAATCTCCTCTTATCTAATTTCCTCTTTTTCTCTAATTCTATCCTTCGTTCATGTCATCTCATCCTCAATTTTCTCTTCATTACCGTAATTTCTATTATTTTTATTTGGTTAATTATAATAATGTAAAGTTGTAATAAATAAAACTGATAATAATAATTTTACATAAGTTTATTGAACATTGACTACAAAAATGATATTTTTTTCTGAACCGTATCTATTTTGGTTGTTGATGTTTTTGTCGCTCTTATCAATTTTTGTTTCCCATGATTTTTCTGTGGGTGGTTGGGCAGCCTGGCAAAAATGACATCAAAAATTACAAAGAAAATTTTTCGGTTAATTATTTTTCATAATCCTGTGAAAGTTCTTTGCTTTTTTTAAACTTCCGCCTCCAAAAAAAGTATTTTATTTTTAAAAATATAAAAATTTGATAAGAAAAACAAAACATCCATAAAAAACGTCAGAACTACAGTCTTTTAAAAACAGGAAACTTTTTTTTTGTTGGGAAAATGGGAGTGCTAATTTTAAAAAAAGAAAACAAAAATAAAAAACATGCAATTTAAATTCCGGAAATAATCAAAAATTTGGTCGCTTTGATTTTAGTCTGAATGATTTTTAGGGATCATTTGCATCATTTTTCCAAAGGGTTTTGAGAAACTTTTTGAAGCAGCAGTTGTAATAATGGGCATTGCAGCTTCAGAAGTATCTTTTTGGCAAAAAATTATCCGACGAATTGGTTGACTGAAAAATGGGTTTCATATATCGTATTAATATGGGATAAACCTTACCAAACAATGAATAAAATAATAATACTCCAAACAAGTGTTAAAAATTCAAAAATGTAATCAAAATAAATAGTTGTCGGGAAACTTTTGACCATGATTGATCGAGCTGAACTTAAAGTTGAGATAACAAAAATTACAGCAATCAATTTTTTATCTTCAAAATCGGCATCATGCGGATGAAAGCGATGATGAAAAACTGCTTTAATCATGGTAAACAAAGAAATCAAAAATGAAATTGGAATTAAAATTTCTGGGATATCTTTTGTTCCCTTTGACAAGACATTATCCAACATACTGTATGTTCCACATAACCCGGTAGATGAGAGTAATCCAAAATACGTCCAAAATGTATAATCAAATTTTTTAGTGAAAAATATATGAAAAAATTGATTCAAACTCATAAAAATCATTGAAAAAATTTGTAAACGTTTTTGAAAAAGCACAAAATATGTATAAAATTTGAGAATATCAACAGAGTAATTTGAGATCCAAACCAAGAAATCAAGAATTGGACGAGGTGCATTAATTATGTAATAAATTCCAAGAAATAAAAAAAAGGATGAGGGATATTTTTTAAAATAATAAAAAACACATGAAATTCCAACTGGAACTGTTAAGGCTATTGAAAGGATCACAACAGCTCGGGATACGGTATCTGCTACAGAATCGGACATGCTTTAGCCTTTTTTGTTGCAAAAATGTAAAAGAGAAAATTAAAATCTGAAAATAAAATTTGAAAGCTCACGTTTTTTTCAAAACTATAATTTATAAGTAGTGTTTTATAACTTTCACAAAGTCAGAATAAAGCTTTTAATTTAATTTACAACCATTTTTTTCTTCTTGAAATGTACTTTGCTTCCAAAATTATTGACTTTTTTACACGCCTGGTGGTAAATGTTTTTTTTGGAAAAACCTTTTTAGGTTGTTAATTTTTACCTTTCAACATTTTCTTTGAATGCTAAAATTTATTTTTTATAATTTTGTTAACAATGCAATTTAAACATTTTAAACATGCCTAAAAGTTGTTATGTTTTTTCTAAAAAAATAACGCAGAGTAAAAATAAAGGTTTTTTAACAATGTGCTACAGTGTATTCCTCTCATAGACGCAAAAAATAATTTTGTTATTTTTTAAAAAATTATCAAAAATAATAAATATTGTTTTGTCTGTGAATGAGTCGTTCATTTTAAGGGTTACCGCCTTTGAAGTTTGTATATAAAACTGTAAATAACAATTTCAAATACGGTGAATGAGTTAACTGTTGTTTGAGAAAACAATGATTCACAACTTCTTTTTCTTTTTTATCAAAAAGATTAACAAAAAGAAGAAAACATTACGCAAATTAAAATACGGTTATTTTTCTTTATTCCAAAAGAAAAGGGAACACTAAATGCTATTGGCAATTCTCGTCTACAAAGAAGGAGTGTTTGGGAAGAGCACACACAATAATCACTGGAAAAATTATATGTCGTTTAGGGGATGGTTCTTTTTGATTCTACCTAAAAATAAACCTTACAAACATGGGAAGAAAGAATATCGTTTTGTTTAAAAGCAGGTTCTTATCAATTCTATTATGGAAAGTACTTAAAGTAGCTAGAATAAAATATTTTTGTGATTACTTTCTCTTTCACATTTCTCTTCCATTTTTTTCTCTCTCTCTCCTTTTTTTGATAATGACAAATTATCATCCTCAACAACAACACCAAACTTTTAATCAGTCATGGTATTGCTCATACGAAAATAGCAATGATTCATATATTCCTGAAAACAATTCTGCTACAGAATACTGTAATTCTGCAATAAGTGAATACAGCAACACATACCCACCACCGTATCCATCCCAAGTGATACCCGATGCTTGCCAACTCCAATCTCAGAATTCAAGCAATCAATTTTTATCTTCATCATGGCCATCCACAAATTCCCCAGCTCTCTCTTGTTCAAGCTCAAATGAACGATGTTCCCCAGCTTCAAATGAATCCCGTCGAGGCCGACCTTTGATGTCAGATTCTGTTGAAGAATCAGAAAAAGCTAAGAAAAATCGAAATTATGCACGAAAATATCGTGAAATGGTAAGCGTTTTTGAAAATCATGTCTTAAAAAAAGATTAACCATTTCCCTCTGATTGTTTAGTTGCGTTCAAAAAAAACTAAATTGGAAGAAGAAAATGATCAACTTCGAAATTTAATTCAAAGATTTCTTTATTTACATTCAATTCTTCCACAAAATGTTGAAACCGAAATTCAAAGATTAAAAACAGAATTCCAAAATTTGAATGGAAGCAACACCGATAAACTTAAAAACTGTAATATTTTTACATGTTCTTAAAAAAAATTACAGTTTTATTTCTTAATCCAACCCCAAAATTTGTACAGTAATCATTTTCTTGACGCTCATTTATAATTTATTTCGTAAAAATGACGTTTTTAAGTTTTTTAAAATAAATTTTTAAAGCTCGTAAATATGGTTTTACAGTAATTACAACAAGGATATGAGAGATGAGAGAATGAAAACTCATAATTATTAAACAAAAGATTGACAGTAATCCACTGTGTTCATATCCGTAGGCAGAGGAAAGCATGGCCACAGTTGCTGGGGCACCTAATAAGATTGCTGCCGAAGTTGTTTCAGCAATAACAGAATAGAAAAGCATCAACTAAAAAACAGATGTATTTAAGATCACAGTTATAAAAATAAACAAACATGCATTTTAATGTTTTATGTTTACCTAATGACCATAATAAATTTAAAAAAAAGGTCACATACCTGAAGCCTTAAAGTACTTTGGTTCATTGTTTTGCTCAAATCATTTAATTTAATTTTCATTCGAATAAACGAAATTACAGCAATACCGTAACTTGACAAAATTGCAGCACTTATAATTTTGAAATAAAATGATAAATTTGCATTAAAAACAATCAATAAACAATTTCCAATAAATCCTTCGATAAATGGAAAATTGAGTTGAATAATTCTTTGCTGTTCTAAAATTTGCGATGAATCAACGACGGCCAAACCCAAACAAAATAGAACAACGATAATTGTAAAAAGAATTGAACCAAAAATTCCAAAAACGAAATAATAATTTTTTAATTTTTTTGAAGTTTCAATTGGAAAAATGGACATATATTTGTAAACAATTGCAACCGTAAGATTAATGGATATAAAAAGTTGCGTCAAACAAAACAACTCAAATCCAACTGTAGCTAATTTCGGATACTGTAGCCCAAGGGGATTTTTAAATGCAAATGCCATTGCTGGAAATAATGGATGTAGCTTAAAGGCTGTCATTGAAAGATTTACAGAAAATGATGCAGAAATATTACTAATAATTATCCATTTAAAGATTCCAAGTTTCTTAGAGTGTGTTACAGCAATTGTTAGAACAATACCGTATACAAAAGTTGAGAAAAAGCATACGGTATTTAATATAAAATCATACATGAATGAAATATTTGAATTGAAATAAACATTGAATAAGTCTTCAGAAGCGTTCATTTTTGAACATTTAACATTTCAATACTGGTTAAAAATGGTACAAGTTCTTTTTTTGTAGTGGTAATTAAATTGTAGCTAGAAAAATCTTATCACAAATATTGGTTGTTAAAAAATTGAAACACAAAAATAATATAACCAAAAATTACTTCTTCAAAAAAATTTTAATATTGTAACGTTTACTTTTTGACCAACTTTATTCACCTTCAAAAAATATTTTATTTTAAAAAAGGAAGGAAAAAATTTTAAAAACTAATCAAAAAAAGAAATTGTTTTCAAAAACCAAAAAGTGATCTCTTTTTTACAAAAGTAACTTTTCTTTCGAATTTTATTTAATTACGGTAAGCAAATTATTAAAACTAGAAATATTAAATGGGAAAAACAAATGTAATAATATTGGCCAATGCAAAAAAGTGGTACTTGATTAAATACAGAAAACATCCCATTATCATCCAATATATTATCCGATCTACACAAATATGTAATAATTTTAATGATTTTTAAATGTGCAAGAAATCTTTGTGAATAAATTTATTTAACTAATCTCATTTTATTGTTGATTACATATGAATCATAGATGCATATAAATTTGTCAATTCGTGTGTTTTGACCCAACATTATTTTTCATTCATTCTGACGCTATCAATGAAAAGAAAGAGAAAGAAAGAGCAACAATTAAACTCAAAAATTAAAGCGTCATTTCCGTTAAGCTTGTTCTTTTTTCAGTTTTGTCTTATCTTTTTTTTATTGCTTTCAAAGTTGTGGTTAAAGACCTTGTAAAAACACAACGATTTATGGCTATGTATGTTTGTTATGCATAAATCAAAAAATATTAAAATGCAAGAATTTATATTTTGTATTTATTTATTTATTTAAATTCAGTATAGAAAAAACAAAAAAAGGCTCAAATTTGTAAAATAAAAAAAAAAAGCGATAACAAATGAGCTAAAAAAACAGAGATAAGAAAAAAGATTCATCCGGAAATTTAAAAAATTTAAATTAAAAAAGCATTTTTGAAGAAGCGAAACCAAAAATAGAAGAAGAGACAAAACACACGAAATTTGTTTGCCTGTATTTTTTATAAAAATGTGTGCAACTCGTATAAAATTGCAAAAAAAAGAGAAAAACTCAAAGAGTAAAAATTAAAAATTTTTTCTTTTTTGAAGGCAAAAATTCGATTTAAAATCAAAGATAACAATTTCATAAAAAAAGAAAGCTATGCCAACAGTTATAATAATAGAGTAATAATATAAGCTACAGTATACTTTTTTGATTACAAAATATAACAAAGAATAATAAAAATAATAAATTTAAAAAAAGTTCCATTGGCTGATTATAAAAAAGAGAGAAATGGTAAAGGTTGAAGTGGTTTGTGTGACCGAAGAAAGAGAATGGTAAAAATACAATTATGCAAATTTTTTGTAAACATTAGTCCCCATTATTTGATTTTTTAGCGTTGGGTTTGCTTCTCAACTTCAACTCGGTTAATGATAAGATCTGGTGACATTTCTGTTGCTTCAAGAAGAGCTTTGGCAAGTTCCTAAAAAGTTTATGCAAATTTTAAAAAAGCTGTATAAATTAAGATAAAACTTACAGCGTCATGATCAATATTTTCACCACTATGAATAGTTACGCGATGTTCAACTCGAGTTTCAATAACTCCATCTTTTTCAGTTTTATACTAAAAAATTATTTAAAAACATTTAAGCCTTAAATATGCTAATGATACAGGGATGAGAAATACGGCCGGCCAGCCGCGGCCCGGCCGGCTTACTTTTTCAGGCCGCGAGGCCGGCCGGGCCGTCATGATCGGCCGTGCGGCCGGCCGCAAAAAAATACAGTTACAAAAACTAAAGGTTTGATGATTGCTAAAAGATTTTAAAAGTTATAAATCTTAAGGTTTTTTACTTTAAATCGCTTTTTCTTTGATATCTGATGTCAAAATGTAAATATTGTTTAATTTCATGTTGGAAAAAAAATGAAATGGCTAAAATTTTAAGCAAAAAAATTAGTATAGGAAGAACACGGCCGGCCGCGGCCGGCCGCAGGCCGGCCGGCCAAAAATTTTAAACCGCGAGGCCGGCCAAAAATTTTAGGCCGCGAGGCCGGCCCGGCCGTCGAATTTTCGGCCGCGGCCGCGGCCGGCCGTTTTTTCGGCCGTATTTCTCATGCCTGTAATGATAAAAAAACGTACAGTTAAAATTTCAACAGTTCGATTTCCAGTTGTGATAGTTTTGGTTGAAACAAGTTCACCAATTGGATCAATATTTTCATGGGGTTCTGAGCCCTTTTCATATGCGACTGTACGAGTTTTTGTATGAACAACTGGAGAACGGGTAACAGATTTATTTCCAAGTGGAATGGAAGATTCTTTTGTTTGAATGATTGTTTGATCCGGTTTATCCTTATCTTCAACGGCATAAGTTTGATAAGTTTGTTTTTGAATTGTATGTTTTGTTGTTTGAGTTTTAACTGTTCGCCTAAAAAAACATTTGAATCAAAATATCTCAAATTTGGATATTGGCCGAAAAACATACGTAATTTTATTTCCATGTTCATCAACTTCTGTTGTAATTGTTTCAGGGCCATCTTCAGTTTCATGCCAAGAATGTAAAGTTGTATGAGGGGCAGAGCCTTCCTAAAAGATAATAAATGTAAAATTATTATTCTATCAGAAAGAAATGCCCATAAATTACACTAATTGATATAAATGTATAACTTTTACAAATGTACAAATATACGACAGACACCAAGACAGACGACAAAAAGACAGACAACAAAAGATGAATTTGACAAAAAAACACGAAACAAATATACATTGATATATGTGTGTGATAAAACTTGCCGAAATTCCGTGTGGTAATGGCTCACATTCTTTTACTAAAACATTTGCTTCAACCATTTGAACCCGTGGCATACGTTCTGTATCTCGAATGCATCTATCTACGGTTGATTGAAGAGACTAAAGAATGGGATTCGTGTAAGTGTAAAGGTTTTAATGTTAATTTGCAAAAAGTAGGAAGCTTTAAGTAAAATGATTTTGAATGAAAGAGGAATTCAAGGAATTTGAGGTTTCAGGGAATCAAAGGAATCAGGAGGTGTTGGGGAATGTGAAATAAAAACAAACCATATCATTTGGATCTAAATTTGGTGCATGCCCAGTACCAGATATACGATAAACTTGTTCAACAGTTTCTTCACGAATTATTCGGCCATCTTTTTCCTTGGCAGGAGTGTAGGGTCCAGAGCTATTCGCTTCAATATTGTTTACAGCTGATGCTCCCATAGAAGTTTGAGGTGCCATTTTTACTAACTTTTTGTTATTGTTATCAATATCCTGTTAAAGATATATCAGTGAATGGGTTAAAAGATTTGGTTAGCAAAAATTAATGGAGTTTAGTGTTAAGAAGTGTGAAAAAGTTGTAAATTTATAAAGGGAAGCGGGTTAGTTTATGGAGTGATTATAAAAATGTGAGAAAGATTCAAGTGAATAAATTTAAGGTATGATAAAAAAATAAACTACAATACAAAACAATATATTTACCAAAAAGTGCCAAAACAAGCTAGTTTTGGCAGACTAAAATTACGACTTGAAGCATTTGTAGCAATGTTTTTCTTCTTCTGAGATATACGCCCTCCAAAACAAAACCAATAAAAGACAAAACCATAATCCCCCGAAAATTGCTATCATAAGGGATATTTTCAAAATAGCTGTTTTTGGTAAAAAAACAAAAACGCCTCATTTACAATGGAGAATTTTCTTAAGCCTCAAAGGAGTTCCATCCATTTGAAAAAGAAAAACTGTTTTCCGTAAAACATAGATAAAAATAAAGAGATCAGTTCGTTTTTTCCTTCAAAAAAGTCACAAAAGTGAAGTCCCATATTTGGATAGATTGGGGTATATCCAGGAAGAGAGAGATAAAAAGCCAGACGAAACAAAAAAACAGATAAATTTTTAAAACAAGAAAAAAACCGAGAAAAGGCAAAAAAGAAGAAAAAGGATGAGCGACAATTTTTTTAGACCAAAAGCCATTTTTCTTGGAAGACTTTAAAAAATTGAGGCAGCAAAAAAACTTTGTACCCCGAAAGATATTTCAAGGCGGGGAAGAGAAGAAATGAAACCGACACGTTTTTTTGAAAGATTTTTAACATCCCAATGTGTCGCTTCCATATTTATGCATCTTCTGCAAAGTGGCCTTCTGAAAAAAGTTGCCACTGAATGACACGCCAAAAAAAGATTCTTCTGTTGTTTTTTTTCTGCCCTCCTCTTCCCCCTCCCCAAATAACCCCTTCAAAAAAAGAGATAAAGAGATAAAAAATATCGTGTTTTTAAATATTTTTGGGGGTGGCAATAAATAACAAAAAACTGATATAACAAACCAAAAAACATTCAAAAAACTTCGTCAAATAAAAGCTATCATTTCTTTTTGAAAGAGGTTGTTAAATTTCCCCCTTAGGACATTTTTTTGTATATTTTTTAGAAGTGGGATAACCCCCGTAATGGATGGGATGGGATAGGATCTTTCTAAATATTACTTTTGTACAAAAAAACAAGCAGTTTTTAAAAAAGCACGCTTTTTTGTTTTTTTCCACTAAAATGCATCTTTTCAACAAAATATTTTTAGTTTAAAAATGCTAAAAAATAGGAAAAAAAGATTAAAAAAGTAATAACATGATAGAAAAAACAAAAAATGTAGGAAAATTTTTATTTTTACGGTTCAGCAAGTTTTTGCCATTCCTTTCATATTTGATTATAACTTTAACGTTTTTTGGTCCAGCAAAAACAAGAGGGTTTTCCTAATCAGTTAAAAAAAGTAAAATTTAATTACATTTGTTTTTGTATGTATCTCAGACAGAGCAAAAAAGCTTATTTAATACCGTACATTTTCTTCTTCTTCTTCAAAATCTTCTTCTGCAGATGTATAAATTTCTTCGGAATCAATAAAAATACTATTATTTGTTGTTGTGGGAGAGGATAAAGTTGTTGCTGGTTGCGTGCTTTCGTCAGATAAATCATTTGACGACGATTGTGAGGGTGGTTGAAAGTACCATAATCTTGTCCATAGGGATCCAACTTTAGAAAACATCTTTTTTCCTCTTTTTAGTGAGCCAAAAAAATGAGCAAAACGTCTTTTATGTTGCAGTTTTTCAAAAGTTAATAGTATCAGAAAAAATAAAGAGATGGGGGAAAAAGGAATGCTTCAAGCGGGAAGAAGAATGAAGGAAATGATTCAGACAATGATTAATTAAATATAAAAATAAAAAAACTTTTGAAAGACATTGTTTATCAAAACCGTTTTTAATTTATGTTAAAAAAAGAAGATTATTACTACAAATGCTTCAAAAAATTTGCTGAAATTGAAGACCAATTACAACGTAAAAACTCTCTGACAAAAATTATCCCCCAGAATCCCATAAGCTTTAAAACGAACCTCTTCAATATTGCCCAAATCTCCAAGCTCTCGACCACGATTAAGTGTTTGAACGGGTCCTTCAATGGCTTTACTAATTACAACATGGCGTTCTTCAATTTCAGCATCTGATACTGATGCTGATGATGAAGAGGATTCAGAAGCATATCCACCAGTGGAAGCTCCATGAGATGCTGCTCCTGCTGCTGTTGCAGATGCACCACCACTTTTTCCAGCATGCTTTTTACGTTCTTTTTCTTCTTTCTTTAAACGTTTTTCTTCTTTCTTCTTTTCTTTCTTTGCAAGCTTCTAAAAAAGTTTTTGTTAATTATTTTTAACTTTTTTTAATTTTTTAAGAAACAAAAAAATTTATTTTTTTGGGAAAACTGAAAAGCAAAAGAAGAAAAAAGGGGAAAGTTTTTGAAGGGATAAAATAAGATTTTGTCCTGGATTCAAGCCTTTTTTGAGGTTTAATTTTTTTGAACCACTCTCTTTAATTTTTTGCTGTCCGAGATTTTGCTTTTGGGTTACGGTAGAAAAAAGAAGAGTTGAAAGAGAAACCCATTCTTTTTACTTTGAAAGAAAAAACAACAACATTTATAAAAGAAGCAAAAAAAGCCACAAACACTTTCTTTCCATTAAAAGAAAAAAAAATAACAACAACAACATAGACACAGAAGTGAAAAAAATAAATAAATGATAGCTGGAGATCGAAAGAAAAAAGAAAAGAAAAAGTTTTTTTTTTGGAAAAGTTTGAAAAAAAAGATGAGGGATGATACTTCTTATTTCTTTCTTTGTTTTTTTTAATAGAATAGAAAAAAAAGTTAATTCTCATGGGAATTGATTTGAGTTTTTGAAGATAAAACTTTTCAAAACTTTTTTGTTTAAAAAAACCAAAAACTACCGTTTCCATGAAAGTTGTCATTATTTCTGAAAAGTTTTTTTCTCTAAATCTCAACTACGAAAAACTTAGGTATCAAAAACAACACTGACAAATACAGTAACTTTTGCTTTAAAAAAACTTCAAACTTTTTGCTACTTTTTTAGGTGAAAAAATCAACAAAAATCCTTTTTTAAGGATTTATTTGTGAAGGGTGGTTGTGATATCGTGATATAATGTGAATCGTGCAAATAAAGGAAGAAACTGTACAAATAGGAAAACAAAACAGGATAGATTGAAAAATAGAGGGAAAACTTTTTTGTTAATTTACTTAAAAAAATATTTGATTTGTAAATGCTGTAATTCACTGCAATAAAAATGTGATCACACTTTTTTGCATCTTTAAAAAAACTTTGAAGGAAAAAAAGGAAAATCAAAGCAAAACTAAAATTTAAAAAAAAACTAAGCTTTTGTTGTTTTTTTGGCGGTAAAATTAAATTTAGCAAATAATAAAAAAAAGAAATGCGCATGCATTAAATTAAAAAATAAAATAAAACAGAATTACAACAACAACAACAACAACAACGGCAACAGCAACAAAAGATTTACAAAACTTTCTTTTTGTTTCAAAAGCAAAGTAAAATAATAAAATTGGAAGAGAGAGTGGGGATTTATTTGGGGTTGATTAAATTTAAAATATATTTTTATTTTATTTTGAAAAGCTCGGACCCAGCAAAAAAAGAAAGAAAACAAGGATTTGAAAGATAAAATAAAATTGTTGGGTAAAGAAAGGCAACATCCGGGAATTGACTTTAAGAAAACTTGGGGAATTTGGGAGAAATTTTTGGCAGCAGAAAATATTGTTTGGCAAAAAAAGTAGCCAAAATGATGAAAATATTTTTTTAAAAAGACAATCATCGCTTTGAACAATTGTTTTTGACAAGGAAAGTTTAATCATTCTGCTGCCAAAAACTTTTTCTAAATTCAAAAAAGGAAAAACTTTAAAAATTTAAAAAAAGACCGGACCTCACTGAGGCGACGTCGAATTGACGCAAACATTTCACTATCACGTACACTTGATGAATTTTTTAATTCGAATTCTTTGTTTTCATGTGTCAATGGCAAATCACCGGATTCTGTAGAAATTATATTTTTCAATTCTTCATCATCAATTAATTCTTCCAAATTTTTATATGTTTCAGTTGACCATAAATATGATGGCTCACAATTCCATGAAGAAAATTTTGAATTTCGAGGAACTTCAATTTCTTCTTCTTCCTCTTTTTCGCCTTCAACTTCTTCAACTTTTTCTTCTTTAACAACTGATGGCTGTTGTAGTACTTCATCATTCAACTCATTTTTTTCTTCTTCATTTTTTCCTTCAACAACAAAAAGCTCCGCCTTTTCACTGCGGTCCATTTGAGTGGAAATTCTTTTTGTTACTTTTGCTAACCAAGTTCCATTTGATGTTTGCATAATACAATTATTATCCATCCGGAATGAAGTAGTATCATTAAGTGTTGTTGATGTTTGTTGATGATGATGATGATGTTGTAGAGGAACAGAACCACCAATTCCAGTTTCAAAAGTTTTTTCAATAATTAATGCTTCACATTCACAATGACATTTCGTTACAGTTTTAAGCACAACATCCACGTCAATATCAGTTACGGGCCAATGACCTTTTGAAAATAATGATCGATCTGTTGTTGCCATAATCAATGATGACGAAGTATCGGTAATTCGATGGGACATTGCTTCAATGGCAATTGGCATAGACGTATCAAATTCAGAACTTTTAGGAGAGGATTGTCCACGATGTCGAAGGAACCAAAATCGATACCATCGAGAAGGTTCTTTTTGTTTTGGAGGACCTTGGAAAATTAAAGATTCAGGTGGAAGGGTAACGGGTGATGGAGTTTTTGGAATATCTTCAGTTGCATGCAAATCATAGATTACTGCATCCATTGGAGCTAAATCCTTTGGATAATCATTCATATTTATTCTTAATCGTTTTCTTGGAGCAAATCTTCGAAGTGTTAACTTGGATGTCTTTGGATCATACGAATATCCAGAATGATAAACATTTGCAATATTTTTAAGTTCACTTTTTCCAACATCTTCTGATCGATGAATTTCTTCCAAGGGTCCTGTGTATTCTTCACTGCTGGAAGGATATCCTTGAAGTTCACGCTTTTTAAACATTGCCATAAGTCTTTGAATGAGTGAAAGTTCACGAATTTGAATTTCTCTTTCTTCTAAATCTTCCAAGATTTCAACTTCGGATTTTCCAGGATGATAGTTTAATGCATGTTCACTCAAGGGCAAATGTGCCAATTCTTTTTGGGTAGAAGTTTTCTCGATTTCTCCTTCATAAGGTGTTGTATCAAATGAATATCGATTTTGACGTTCTGATTCATGTTTTTCCTCGGAAACAGCTTTTGCAACAGTCTTTTTTGGAATATCTGTTGAAAATCCAGAATGATAAATATTGACATATTCTTTTAAATGCTGATTCTTGACTTCTGGTAATCGATCAAGAGATTCAATTGGCCCTTCATAGATGAAAGATTCAGGATAACGTTTAAGACTTTCACGTTTTGTTTTTTGTACGGTTGTAATCTGTTCAACTTGGATAATTTGGTGTTCATCAGTTGGGGCTTTAAGACTTTGTAAGCTTTCAGAAATTGGTTCTTTTTCATATACATATACTTCTGGAGGAATTTCTGCAGTTGGAACATCAGATCGACCACAATGATATACGGTAACATGTTCGCCGATTGGAAGATCATTGATATCGCCTTTTTTGCCTGTTTCATCCACCGGTCCTTCAACTGATAAAAATTCATATGCAGAATTTGAATCTTTTCTTGGCTTTGTAGATTTCATAAATCTTTCTAATGTTGAAATTTTGCCTCCTTCGAATGTTTCATTCTGAGGAGGAGTAAGAGTGACATCACCTTCATAATAATAAGTTGTTGGTAATGTATCAATTGTTGAAGTTAATGGAAGGTTTTCAATATCATCAACATAAAATGTTGAAGAATGAAGTCCCAAAAATGGTTCAATATTCAAATTTTCATATCTTATAATGCCTTTCTTTGGTTCAAGGGATTCAGATTTATCAATTTCTTCTGTTGTTGTCTTATCACCAGAATCACGACTCAATTTAAATTTATCAAAAAAGAGCTTGCCAGTTCGTTTAAAAGTTCCAGTTCTTTCTGTTTCGCTTGCATTTGCACCATCTTCGAATCCTGAATCAATTGGTTGTTGGCTTGAATTTCCGTTATGGTAAACATGTACATGTTCAAGAATGGGTTGATCTGGCATTTCATTACTTTTTTGTGTGGTATCATATGATCCAGAAAATGCATCAACAAGTCCTTCATATCCTGTTCGTTTTCGATGTTGCTTTGAGCTTAATCGATTTTTGAAGAAACTTAAAAATCCTTCACTTTCTTTTTTCTTTGGAGGCTTTAAGGATGGTACAGTGTCAGTTTCTGATTCGGATTGACTTGAAGATTCTGAACTTGATTCAGGGATAATTTTGCTCTTTGAGAATTTTCGTTTAATATCTCTTGGTGATTCAGAAATACTAACAATTGGATATTTTGCATACGCACGAAGTGGTAAGGTTTCTAATTCTGGCATCATTGACAACGGCGTTGTGTCTTCGGCAGTAAAATTCAAAATTTCATAATCTGCTGGAGTTTCTCCAATCTCTTCAACTCCATCATGTTTTTCACGAATAAAGCGATGTCGAAAAAGCGATTGAGAATATCCCGAATGATAAAGGGTAACATTTTTTCGAAGATTATTCTGCTCTAATTCATCGTTTTTTATTATTTCTTCCACTGGTCCAGAATGTGCTTCAATTTTGGGATAAGAAGACAAATCAAGTTCTTTATCGGAAGTTGAACGACGAGTTTTACCAAAAAGTCGAAGTTGTTTTTTCTTAGGTTTATCAGGTGATCCTTTTTTAGAAGAAGAATCCCGAGCATTACTTGATTGTGAAATTGGAACTTCGTCGTCACTTGCAGATGCAAACGAAACACAGTCAAATAGATTAATTGTTTCAACTTCAGGATGACGTAATAATTCAACAATTTCACCTTTGTAGGCTTCTGAAATAATGGGATATCCTTCGAGCTGCTTTGTGTTTCGACGGAAGTAAAGCGTTGCCATTTGTTTTCGTGGCTGTCGTTCTTCACTTTGCATTCGTGCAACTTTATCATCAACTTCATTTTGTTCATCTGAAGATGCAAAATCAACACATTTAAATAAATCAGCAGATGAAGCTTCTTTTGTAGCAGCAGTTTCATAAAGTGGTCCTGAGTAGGGCTCTTCCAGGGCTGGATAATGTTTTGATGAAGATTGGAATGGTACACATAAAACCATTTTATTTGATCGTGGTTTAAAAGACTTAGTAATTTCTTTTGATTTTGCAACAACGGTCTCTTCATCAGGAGCAAAATCAATTTCATCAAAGAGGTTCGAGAATTGAGGGTGGGTAGATGGAGATAATTCCATTAATTCGCCTTCATAAACGTCTCTGCCAATTTCAGGATAATTTTTGCTCATTGAAAATGTTCGAGCTCTTTCAACAGCTTTGTTTCGAGCAACCTGAATTTTATTGAGAGTTCCCTTTTTGATGGATTCTTCAGATGTGATTGAAGTTGTTCGTTTTTCTTTCTTTGATTTTGGGATACAAGAGAATCCACTTGATTTTTGCTTTGGTTCTTTTTGGATCAATGGTTCTTGATAATGTGGCTCAGCAAAAATTTTGGCTTCTTCCTTTGGTGCAAAATTAATTGCATCGAAGATATTAAGGAATTCAACTTCTTGATTTGGAGCGATTTGATTCAATTCTCCTTCGTAAGTTACTCCAATTTCAGGATAATATTGGCTCATTGAATATGTCCTCTCTCGCATTATCGCTTTTGCATCATCACTATGAAGAATGCCATGTTTTTGAATGGATTCTTCAGAGATGATAGATGGAATTGAAGCTTTACGATTTGTTTTTGAAGGCATGCACCAAAGACCAGATTTTGATTTCTTTTTTGTAACAAGCGTTGTGGTTTCTTGTTTTACAAAATCATCTGGAGCAAAATTAATTTCATCAAAAAGATTTGTAAATGATGCTTGTCTAACTGGAGCTATTTCAACCAATTCACCTTCATATGGTTTGGCAATATCAGGATAATTTTTACTGAATGAGAAGAATCTTGCTCGTTTAACTTTTTTATTTCGAGCTGTTTGAACTTCGGTGTAATTAACTTTTTCAACTTCAGAAGGTTTTGCTTTTGTTTTCGATTTTGGAATGCATAAAAGTCCAATTTTTGAATGTTTGTTTATTTTG
Organism: Panagrolaimus sp. LJ2414; assembly: GCA_024447195.1. Lineage (NCBI taxonomy): Eukaryota > Metazoa > Nematoda > Chromadorea > Rhabditida > Panagrolaimidae > Panagrolaimus > Panagrolaimus sp. LJ2414. The sequence goes on along the minus strand of JAMRXY010000290.1, from coordinate 276,970 downwards.
GTTCCAGAATCAACGCCAAGACCAGAGTCATCACTGGTTGACTGGAATGAAATTGTGTCAAAAAGATTTGTTTCATGGAAATCTTTTTGTCTTGGAAGTTCAGAAACTTCACCACTGTAAGAAGTTCCAATTAATGGATAATGCTTCTTTTCAGCCAACATTTTCGTTCTTTTTGAAGCTTGTGGCACTGTTTCTACCTTCGCTTCAGGTGAAATATTTCTTGATTTTTGTTCAATAATGTCAAGTGTGGCATGTTCTCCAAGTACTTCTTCTGCAGATACTTTAGTTGGTTCAGCTGTTGTTTCCTCGTAACTTTCGTAATCAGGAACTTCACTCACTTTTGTTAATTGATTAATGTCGGTCTCATAAGCACCTGCTAATTGTGGATAATCTGAGAGAACTTGCTCAAAAGAAGAAATTACGGTTTTAGGTTTTTCTTCTTGTTCATAATGATGCGTGGATGTTTCAGACGTAACGTGATGGGTTGTGATTATCTGTTGACGATGTTCCGTTTGAATTACTTCAGGCTCTCCAGAAATCCATTCCTTGTCTTCTGAAAGAATGATTTCAGCTGTTGGATTGTTATCGGATTCTTTTTGAATTACAAGCTCAATATGTTCCACTGCTTGTTTATAAGGAATGTTTGCAGATTCAACTTCAGGAGTTAAATAAAGTGTCGAAACTTCACCAGTATACGGCTCACTGATATCAGGATAGTTAGAATAAACTATTGGTTCTGGAGACTGTTGGAGTGCCAAATCTTCTTCCACAACAACCACAGTACTAGCATTTTCAAATGCAGTAGAACTTGGAACGTCCAAAAACTTTGAAGTCCCGATACTTTCACCTTCATATGGTTCTTCAAGTGCTTTTTGAGATTTATGTCCAGCACACGTCAAACAACCCACCAAGTTTCTTAATGGTTGTCTTTCTTTCAATTCTTTTAATTCTACTACATTTTCTTCAACATCCGATGCAAAACTGATTTCATCAAAAAGTTTTGCAGATGGTGCTTGTTGAACAGGTGAAAGTTGTACCAATTCACCTTCATATGATTGAGTAATTTCTGGATAATGTTTGCTTATAGAGAAGTACCGAGTTCGTTTGACAAGCTTATTTCGAGCAATTTGCATGGCATTCAAATTTTTGTGATCTTTAATTGAAATTGTGGAAATACTTGTACCACTTGAGGACGAGAGTGAAATTCCTGAACTTTTTCTTTTGGATTTTTTGGTGCACAAAAGATTCCGTTGTTTCTTTTGTTTCTTTTGTTGTGATTCATCAATTTGAGCTTGAATTTCTTCATCTGGAGCAAAGCTAATTTCATCAAAGAGGTTTGTGAATGGTGCTTGTTGAATTGGAGCCATTTCAACGAATTCAATTTCTTGAGTTTCAGCACCAATTTCAGGATAATTTTTGCTCATTGAGAAGTATCTTGCTCGGCGTACAAGCTTGTTTCGAGCTGTTTGCATTGCATTTAAATTTTTGTGATCTTTAAGTGAAATTGATGAAACACTTGAAGTTTCAGAAGTTTTTCTCTGTGATTTTTTTATACACAAAAGATTTGAACTTTTTTCTTTCTTTGTTTTAGGTGTTTTTTGTTTTGCAGCTTTAAGTTCAACTTCTTCATCTGGGGCAAAATCAATTTCATCAAAGAGGTTCGAGAATTGAGGTTGTTTAGATGGAGATAATTCCATTAATTCGCCTTCATAAACGTCTCTGCCAATTTCAGGATAATTTTTGCTCATTGAAAATGTTCGAGCTCTTTCAACAGCTTTGTTTCGAGCAACCTGAATTTTATTGAGAGTTCCTTTTTTGATGGATTCTTCAGATGTGATTGAAGTTGTTCGTTTTTCTCTCTTTGATTTTGGAATGCACCAGATGCTTTGTTTTGGCTTAGCTTGTTTTGTTGCATCAGTAATCTCTGCAGAAGCAAAATCAATTTCGTCGAATAAATTTCCAGATGGTGCTTGTGTTGATGGTGTTAGTTCAATGAAATCACCTTCATATGGTTCTGCAATTTCAGGATAATTTAAACTCATTGAAAAAGTTCTGTCCCGTTTCTTTAATTTATTTGTTTTTGCTCTTTCCGTTGAAGCAGGGGATGCAGATTTCTGTTTCGTTTGTGGACCACACCATAAAAATCTATTTGTTTTTTGTGATTTTGAAATTGTTGCATCTGGTTTGTCGTGGTCTTTATTTACAATTAAGAAGCTGATTTCGTCAAATAAAAGACTTGTTGGAGCTTCTTCATGTTTTGTTAAAGTTGAATATACACCAGTGAATGGTTCTGTAATAACTGGATAGTGTTCAGAATTTTCAACAGTAGCTTGAATCGTTTCGGATTCAACTGTTTCCATGATAAACACATCAGGAATAATTGTGACTTCACTGTGATATGTAATATCACCACTGTTGATTAGTTCAACATCAGTTTCACTTGTGTGTTCTTGGAGTTCTTCGACCTTTTCAGATGATTCGGAAATTTGTAGATTTTCAACACTGGAAGATTCTACATGAGTTTCAGAAGTTTTTGTTTCTGTTTGTTCTAAAATTACTTCAACAGGTTGTGGTTCAATAATTGTTGGGATTTCCAAAGCCTGTGATTTCTGAACATGTAGAGGAGCTTCTTCTCGGATGATGTCTCTGTCATAAGAAATATGTTCATTTGATTCTCTGAAGGAAGCTCGGCGAATTTTATCCAAGAAACTTGGTTTTCGAGCAGGCGGAATATAACTAATACCTTTTGGAACATGTTTAATTTGTTCATAGATATTTATGTAGTCATTATCTCGTTGGGGTTCAAGAATATCGATTTCGCCTTCATAGATTTCAGTTGGAAGTGGATATCCATATGGAACTGTAACACTTTCTTGCTCGATAATTATTGGTTGTTGATGTTCAAATAGCGTTGGTTGACTTACAACATGACCATTTAAGAGAAGTTCTTGATTGACATCATCCACAGAGGCAAAAGAAACACAATCAAATAAATTTGCAGATGGAACTTCTTCAACAACTTTAAGTTCTTTCAGTTCACCTGTGTATTGTTTAGTGTCACTTGGATAATCTGAATAGTCATAGTGTTTTGCACCGCACCACGAGAATTTAATACCACGTGCGTGAGGCTTTCGTTTTTGATGTTTTTTATAGGTTTCTACAGTTTCAGCCTCCTCGGGTTCAAAATCGATTTCATCAAAGAGATTTGCACTTGGAATTTCTTTAACTGGTGCCATTTCACCAACAGCACCTACATAAACTTCTCTGCCAATTTCAGGATAATTTTTGCTCATTGAAAATGTTCGAGCTCTTTCAACAGCTTTGTTTCGAGCAACCTGAATTTTATTGAGAGTTCCCTTTTTGATGGATTCTTCAGATGTGATTGAAGTTGTTCGTTTTTCTTTCTTTGATTTTGGGATACAAGAGAATCCACTTGATTTTTGCTTTGGTTCTTTTTGGATCAATGGTTCTTGATAATGTGGCTCAGCAAAAATTTTGGCTTCTTCCTTTGGTGCAAAATTAATTGCATCGAAGATATTAAGGAATTCAACTTCTTGATTTGGAGCGATTTGATTCAATTCTCCTTCGTAAGTTACTCCAATTTCAGGATAATATTGGCTCATTGAATATGTCCTCTCTCGCATTATCGCTTTTGCATCATCACTATGAAGAATGCCATGTTTTTGAATGGATTCTTCAGAGATGATAGATGGAATTGAAGCTTTACGATTTGTTTTTGAAGGCATGCACCAAAGACCAGATTTTGATTTCTTTTTTGTAACAAGCGTTGTGGTTTCTTGTTTTACAAAATCATCTGGAGCAAAATTAATTTCATCAAAAAGATTTGTAAATGATGCTTGTCTAACTGGAGCTATTTCAACCAATTCACCTTCATATGGTTTGGCAATATCAGGATAATTTTTACTGAATGAGAAGAATCTTGCTCGTTTAACTTTTTTATTTCGAGCTGTTTGAACTTCGGTGTAATTAACTTTTTCAACTTCAGAAGGTTTTGCTTTTGTTTTCGATTTTGGAATGCATAAAAGTCCAATTTTTGAATGTTTGTTTATTTTGGTTCCAGAATCAACACCAAGACCTGAGTCATCACTGGTTGACTGGAATGAAATTGTGTCGAAAAGATTTTTCGATGGCATTTCCACAGCAGGCGTAAGCTCATGATATTCAATATCGCTTGGTTCTTCAATATTTGTTATCGCCGATATCATTTCCGGAGCTTCATCAGAAATAATAATATGCTTTTGAGCAGCAATAATTTGTGAAACTCTTCTGTAACTTCCTTCCCCGGTTTCTTGTTGCAAATATTTTTCGATTTTAGTTTCTGATGACTGGGTTACATGTTTTTCAATTTGTAATTCTTGTGGTTGAATATCTTTTTGTGGTTCATCGGGTCGTTCTGTATATTCTGTTGCAGCGATTTCGTCAGATTTAAGTTGATCACCTGATTGTTTGCTGCTATCAACAAATGAAACGTGTTCATTGAGATTTATTATACCAACATCTTGTTGTGGATAAAGAGTATTTAATTGACCCGTAAAGCTTTCAGAGATTGCTGGATATCCCGAATTTTGTTGGTTTTCGATCACTTGAGTTTTAACAGAAGTTTCTTCTGAAACGACTTTAATGGGAGTTGAAACAAATTGGTCAAGTTCTTTCTTTTGCATTTCATCACGTGGTTGAAGGTTCGTTAGTTCACCACCATATGGCTCTGTGATTGCAGGGTAATGAGCAGATCTGAATTTTACGTTGCCGCATGAAAGGCAAGCAAGTAAATAATTTGGTCGTTCTCTAGGAAGTTCCTTATTTATCGTTGCCATTGATTCAACTGTAAACACAACTGCAGGTGGTTCATCATCAAATGAAACACAATCAAAGAGATTTGCTGACGGAGCTTGAACTGCAGGTGATATTTCAGTTAGGTCACCTTCAAATGATGTTCCTTGTTCAGGGTAATTTTCACTCATTGAAAATGTTCGAGCTTTTTGCACAATTCGATTTCGAGCAACTTGCAGTGCATTAAGTGTTCCTTTTTGAATTGATTCTTCTGATTTTGATGAAACACTTGAAGTTTCGTGTTTGCTATCTCCATGTACACACCATAGTTTAGTTTTTCGCTTCGACCCTTCTTTGGTAACAACTTGACGTGGTTGTTCTTTAATTGTCGCAGGTTTTTCTTCCTTTGGTACAAAATTTATTGCATCAAAAATGTTTGTATAGGCAACTTCTTTGGCAGGTTTAGTTTCCAATAGTTCGCCACCAAAAGTTGCACCAATTTCTGGATAATTTGTACTCATTGAATATTTTCGATTTGCTGTTATCATTGTTTCTGATTTTATTGAATCGATAGAAGCTGTACGCTTGATTGTTTTACCACTTGGAAGACACCAGAGACCAGATGATGATTCCAATTTGTCTTTTGGAGCAAAAGCTGTTGTTGCTGGATTTTGAGTTTCACTTTTTTCATCTGGAGCAAAATTAATTTCATCAAAAAGATTGGAAAATGGCGCTTGTTGAACTGGCGAGATTTCAATTAATTCATTATCATGAACGTCACCACCAATTTCAGGATAATGTTTACTGAATGAAAAGAGTCGAGCTCGCTTTACTTTTTTATTTCGAGCTGCTTGAACTTCGGTGTAATTCACTTTTTCAACTTCAGAAGGTTTTAATTTTGATTTCTTTGATTTAGAAACACAAAGTAGACCGCCTGTCTTTTTTAATTTGAATCCAGAATCTGCTCCAAGTCCTGAATCGTCACTGTCAGATTGGAAAGAGATTGTGTCGAAAAGATTCTTCTCCGGAGCTTCAGGGGCTCGACTTAATTCGACAACATCTTTATCAAATGCTTCGTTGTATAGTGGATATCCACCAAGCTTCTTTTTCTTTGACCAAGGCAAAGAGAACATTTTCATCTTTGAGGTTTTTACATATTCTTTATTTTTATCGTTTGTAGTTGGATATGTATGAGATTTTAATGCCTTTTCAGAATGTATTATTTTGTCATCGTATTTCATGGCTTGCTCTTCAACAGCTTTAGTATATCCAATAAGCCATTCTTCTTCTTGTTGAATTGTTGCAGCAGATTTCTGAGGTTCTTCATGATGTATAACCAGCAAATTTGGATTCGGTGATTCAAAAACAAGATCGTGTTGATGATCTTTTGTTTGAGAAACTTCAAACACTTGTTGCTGATAGCTCACATTTGAATTCTCGCTGACATGAGGCTCAAATGGTGGAAGATTTCCTTCTTCATTTGTTGCTTTTTCTTCAATTAAGAAAGGAGGTGATACTTCAGTTTTGACATCTTCTTGATCAATCAAGATAGCTTCAATAGTTGAAGTCTGTAGTGGAATATCAATTGTTGTTTCAGCATATTCGGAGGCTTCTGTGTTATTTTGCAGAGGCAGAGTTATTTCAACAGATTCTTCAGTGACAGTTTGTTCATGAAGTTCTCGAGAAAATCCATGGCCAACAATTATTTCTTTAACAACAGGGGCTAATGGTTCTTCATGTTCTTTCACAGCAGTGAATACATGTTCATCAAATTCCAGAACAGGTTCCATAACTTTCTCGACAAGAACCTTTTCATGTGTTGTGGCAACTGCTTCTTCTTGCGCTTTTTCTCGAAGTACCGTAGCCTTTTTATAAGCAAATTCGTCAGCTTCTATCGTAATTTCCGTAGGATCTGATTTAAAGTTGGTACAAGCAAGACAATTTGGTAAGCCTCTTCTCTTTTTAGAAATTTTTAATTGACCAATTTCTTTGCCAGTTACATCTTCAGAGGATGCAAAACTGATTTCATCAAAAAGTTTTGCAGATGGTGCTTGTTGAACAGGTGAAAGTTGTACCAATTCACCTTCATATGATTGAGTAATTTCTGGATAATGTTTGCTTATAGAGAAGTACCGAGTTCGTTTGACAAGCTTATTTCGAGCAATTTGCATAGCATTCAAATTTTTGTGATCTTTAATTGAAATTGTGGAAATACTTGTACCACTTGAGGACGAGAGTGAAATTCCTGAACTTTTTCTTTTGGATTTTTTGGTGCACAAAAGATTCTGTTGTTTTTTATGTTTCTTTTGTTTCTTTTGTTGTGATTCATCAATTTGAGCTTGAATTTCTTCATCTGGAGCAAAGCTAATTTCATCAAAGAGATTTGTGAATGGTGCTTGTTGAATTGGAGCCATTTCAACGAATTCAATTTCTTGAGTTTCAGCACCAATTTCAGGATAATTTTTGCTCATTGAGAAGTATCTTGCTCGGCGTACAAGCTTGTTTCGAGCTGTTTGCATTGCATTTAAATTTTTGTGATCTTTAAGTGAAATTGATGAAACACTTGAAGTTTCAGAAGTTTTTCTCTGTGATTTTTTTATACACAAAAGATTTGAACTTTTTTCTTTCTTTGTTTTAGGTGTTTTTTGTTTTGCAGCTTTAAGTTCAACTTCTTCATCTGGGGCAAAATCAATTTCATCAAAGAGGTTCGAGAATTGAGGTTGTGTAGATGAAATTAATTCCATTAATTCGCCTTCATAAACGTCTCTGCCAATTTCAGGATAATTTTTGCTCATTGAAAATGTTCGAGCTCTTTCAACAGCTTTGTTTCGAGCAACCTGAATTTTATTGAGAGTTCCTTTTTTGATGGATTCTTCAGATGTGATTGAAGTTGTTCGTTTTTCTCTCTTTGATTTTGGGATACAAGAAAAGCCCGTTGATTTGTGTTTCACTTCTTCCTGTTGTTTTTTCTTTTGTTGTTCATGGCTAATTAAGGTTTCTTGTTTTGGTGCAAAACTAATTGCGTCGAAGATATTAAGGAATTCAACTTCTTTTACCGGTATGATCTGATTTATTTCTCCTTCATAAGCTGCACTTATTTCAGGATAATATTGGCGTAGTGAATAACTTTGATCTTTTTCGATAACATCACTGTTATCTTCCTGTAGAATGTTGCCTTCTTTTACTGATTTATTTGATTCGGTGGAAAGAATTGAAGGTGTGGGCTTTCGGTTTTTGCTGAGACACCATAGAGCTGCAGAGGATTTTGGTTTTTGTTTTGGGGTTATTGTTTGTTGTTTTGTAAATTCATCTGGTGCGAAATTGATTTCATCAAAAAGGTTGGAAAACGGTGCTTGTGAAACTGGAGCCATTTCACTAACTTCATAATCGTGAAGAATACCTCCAATTTCTGGGTAATGTTTACTGAATGAAAAAATTCTAGCTCGTTTTACTTTTTTATTTCGAGCTGCTTGAATTTCAGTATAGTTGATATTCGTAGCTTTTGTGCTTCTTTCTTTAGATTTATTTGATTTTGGAACACACCAAAGTTGGTTTCTTTGTTTTGTTGTATTTTCTCCTGAATCAACACCAAGACCAGAGTCATCACTTGCTGATTGAAATGAAATTGTGTCAAAAAGATTTGCTTCTCGAAAATCTTCTTGTCTTGGAAGTTCAGAAATTTCACCATTGTAAGAAACCCCAATTATTGGATAATGGTTCTTCTCAGCCAACATTTTTGTTCTTTTGGAAATTATTATATTCGGAATTGATTCTTTATTGATTGTTGCAGGCTCAAAATTTTGTGATTCAGTACCGCTGTGGGTTTTATATGCTTCTTCTCGAACCAGAGTTTTATCTTCAGGGTGTTCTGCATATAGTTGTTCTACTTGAACTGGTGATGAACGGCTATTAAAAAGTTCGGAATCTTGTACGTCATTATTTTTCTTTAAAATATCAACTTGCTCGGTTAATGACGTTATTGTAAATGGATTATCCGATTTTGCAAAACTTTCAGACGGGCTTTTTTCTTTTTCAAGATTTTGATGAACGATTTCTTCGACGAAAGTCGCTTCGCTTGGAGTTGGTGTTGGGGGTATTGTTACACTTTCCAATGTTTTTGTCTCTTCTTCAACGATTTGATAACTTGTTCCTGCAGGAATCGTGTCAACATGCTGAGATAAATCAGAGTGTTGAACTTCGCTTTGTAGGGATAAAGTTTGTTGAAGTTCTTCTTCACTTGTCGCAGGAATAAGTGAGAGATCATGAGTGACAATTACTTCCGGAATTTTATCATATTTTTTGGTTTCTGATTTTGTAACAGTTTCAACAGTTTTAAGGATATCAGTAACCTTTGTTGGCTCGTATGCGTAAACTTCTTCAATGTGTGTTCCTTCAGTTATGTATCCTGCTTCTGGAACATGCGCTTCAGTTTCTTTGCTTGATGTTCTTTCAATTTCACGAGGTTGTCGACTTCCACCAACACATGCAAGGCAAAATCTCGCAGCTCGACTGTGTTTTGCCTTTTTTGATTTTGGTTCATCGGCAATATTTTCATCATCAGCAAAAGAAACACAGTCAAATAAATTTGCGATTGGAGCTTCTGGAATTCGTTGAATTTCTTTAAGTTGACCTTCGAAAGGTTTTGTAATTTCTGGATAATGCTTCGACATTGAGAATGTTCTAGCACGCTCAGAAACTTCATGAGCAATTTTAGCCACAACTTGTTCACCTTCAGATGATTTCTTTCGTTTTCCAAGCAAAACTTTTCCTCCACTTTCTGGTGTTAATTCTTTTGAAGTTGAAGGTTGTTGTTCAAGGGCAGTCGTTGATGCTTGGCTTTGAGTTGAAGAAGATTTTTTAATATATAATATAGCTCGCTTCTTCTTCGCCCATTCCATTGGAGATGACCTTTTAACGGATGTGCCAGTGTGGTAAACATTTGAGTACTTTCTGATTGGAACTGTATCAAATTCTTCAGCTTTCGGAGTTGTCTCGACAACTATAGGTTCAGTTACAACAGTAGAAGCTTGAACTTCCTCCTTGATAACTTGAGATAAATCACCTTCAAAAGCTTCATGTTGTGTTGTAATTACTGTGGTTGTTTCAATAGTTGTAATTGTTTTTCCTTCTTCTTGTCTTACAGTAATTACAGGCTTCTCTTCAACAATTTCAACAACTTGTGGTTCTTCTTCTTTTCTCGCAGCTTGTTTGGATAGTGAAGATTCGGTAATAATCATTTTTCTTTCACTTTCACCTCTGAATTCTTGTTCGCGAATGTCAGAAGAAATAATGATATTTTGGCCCTTAATTCCAACAGGTTTGGCATTTCCTTGTTTACTACTTCCTCCAAACCAGTAAATTGTCGAAAATTGTTTAAGGGGTAATCCTTCGGGATCCCTTGAACATTCAGTTCTGTCCCAATCATAACAAACTTCTTTTGGAAAATTGTAATAATCTTTGTTGAGTTCATTAGGATTGACAAAATCAACATCCTTTCGTGGCAAAAGCTTTTGCTTTCTTCTTGTGTCGATTTGGGATCTACCAGAATGATAAACTTCAACGAAATAACGAATTGGATGGGGTTCAATATCTTGTCGTTTAATAATTGAATATTCAGAAGATGATGGAAGGCTTTGACGATTTCGGAGTAGTCGTTCACTGACAAGAGTTCTTCGAGGTGGTTTACAACAGCCTACAAACAATCCTGTTGGAGATAAGGCACGAGATGTTGATGGAGTTGTATACCATCCTTTATCATACAGGGTTACACGACTATCAAGCGGAACTGATGAAATTTCTGCGGCTTTGTAAAGATCATCAACTGGGGAAAAGGCAGTATGATCATCATTTACTGGACCAAATAATCGTCTTTTAGCTTTTCTCTTTCCTGGACGATTTGCTGGTGCCATTGCCACTGCACTACCATCATCAGGTGTAACAGGTGGTTTTGTATCAGATGAAAATCGAACTCTTGAATTTCGATTTGTTGAAGATCGTTGAATTGGCGTTTGATATTGCTGTTGTCGTTCCTCCTTTGATATTGCTAATGGAAAGATAACTTCTTCATATGGGGATACTGTAGATTTTTCTTGTGGAGTATACGATGATCTAACATAATATTCACCAGAATTCGGTGATGCCATTGACACACTACATGAAGATTCTGATGGTGATGATGACATTGAATTGCGTTTAAATCCTTGATGTTGTTGTTGCTGATGCTGTTGTTGCAAATCATTTACAACCACAGATAACGGCGATAGCTACAAAAAATATTGAAAAAAATATTTAAACGCTTACGAGCAAAATATTCGTAAGAAAAATTTTAATATTGCTTTATGTAAAAAAAAATGAAAAGCAGTTTCTATGGTAGTAACTACAATAGCATAGAGGAAGAAATATGCAAATCATGAATAGTCACTATTGTTACAAATCCTTTAAGAAATACAGGAATGTAGAAGTCTCAAAATAAAAGAAAAAACCTTGCATTTACAAAAGAAGAAAATGGCGTGCGCAATTTTTACAAACTTCCTTCCTTCCTGGCCTAATTTTTCTTTAAAGTTTTTTTTGTTAATATTAATTTGCAATTGTTGAAAGTTAATTTGCCGTGAAAACAAAAAACTAAAAAACTGTTAAAAAAATACCCATTTCCAAAAGTTGTTGTTTTTTTTGCAAAAAATTTAAAAGTTTTTTGGGTGCCGTGAAAAAAAAAAGTAAAAAAAAGGTGTAGAAAAATTTGGTGCAATAAAAAAGCGGCAAAAATATAATGAAAGAAAAAAACTGTAACAAATTTAAGGGGGAATGTTTTGGAAAAATGCGCTTAAAAAACTAAAAAAATGTTTTTGCGAAAATGATTGAAAGACAAAGGGGTTGTTTTTTTGTTTCTTATCAGTGCCACTGCCGCAGCAGCAACAATGTTGATAAGGAACATTTTGAAAACAGGTTGTTAGAAAAATAAATAATCAAAAGTGAGAAGAAGAAGAAAATAAATAATATTTATTAAAAAGAATTGATTAAAAAGCGACAGATAATATATATTTTTGCTATTTTTTTGTAAAAAGGAGGGGGGTTAAAACACTTATGCAATTAATATTTCTTTTGGTCTGAAGCAAGAGCAAAAAACATTTAAACAGTATTTTTCTTCTTCTTTTAAAAGATAGAAAAAAGAAAAACATGAAAGAAGCGCCAGTCCAATAGTGACTAAAGCCACAAAGGTACAATAATATCTTTACAGTTAAAAATATATATGCAAATATAAATATGTTTTTTAAAAAATTTGTAGATTTTATATCTTTTCTTTAATAGTAGTAGTAAGATGTTAGCAAATTAATAATTTTTTTGTAGTGTAATATAAAAAATTTAAACCAACCTCTTCGGCTTTTTTCTTTGCTTTATCCGCTTTTGAAGTTGAAAGTGAATAAGATTTTGATTTTTCTGGTGATGTAAGCTGTTGAGTTGTTTCATCAACATAATGCATTGGGGAAGTTGGAAAACTTCTCGGTTGTGCTACTGTAACATTAATAATTAATTAATAATAAATTTTCTCGGGGGGAAAATCTTACAATCATCAACAGAACGGGAAACTTGCCGACCAGATGGGGTTCGTTGAACACCTTGAGATGGATGATCAAACATTTGTGAAGCCATTTTTGCTTGAAAATATGTTCGACCTTGATATCGAAAACGATCGGAACCCCATCGGCGTAAAAATGTACCCTTTGGTTTATCTTCAGGCTTAATCAATCTATAAATAAAATTGCTGTTATGCAAATTTCAAATTGTGTGAAACAACTAAAACCTAAAGAATGTATGATGTTCAACGGCAGTACGGTAAAGCTTTTTAGCTGTTGTATAATCAGTTAATCGATAAGTGACTGTAACTTCTTTTTTTGGATCCAACTAAAAATTATTATTTATGCAAATCAGATTTTATGCAAATTTAAGGGAATTCTTACTTCTCCAGGCTTTAAAACAACAGAAAATTTGCTACCACGAAATTGAATTTTATTAACACCTTGCCATAAAAATCGATGAATTTGAAGTTGATCTTTGTAAACACAAATTCCAGGAGCATATACTCCAATAATAACTGGACCATTTTTTGTATCCTTGGCATTGAAAAATGTGAAACCATATTTTGCAAGATTTTTTGCGGTATCAAGGTATTTTTGATGGGCTTCATTTGGTGTTAAACCTCTGAAAATGATATTTTTATTATTATCATGAATACGATAAGAATTTTGATTACTTTTGCTCTTTATGAGCTTCTCGAACTTTTGTTAAAACTTCTTCATCAATTTGTGGAATTAAATGTTGTTCACGAAGGAAATGTTCATAATCATGTGGTGACTGTTTAATTGCTTCAAAATCACCAATTTCAGCTTGCATAACCATTGCAGCCAAAAGAATTTGTTTTGCATAACTTGCTGGAAGTCTAAAAAATAAAAAATTTGCATAATGACGTTATTTATGACAGTTTTTTGGTAACATACTTTCCTTCGTAAATTTCTTTACGAACTTGAAGATATAATAAATATCTTGTTAAATCATCAGCAAGTGCAGAAGGTTCTGGTGGATAAAATTTTATTTGAAATACAAAATTCCATGGTTTATGTTTAAGCTGTTTTTGAATTCGCTTATCTGGATATAACCATGTCTGAAAAGATTTAAACATGATTAATATTTGGGGAACAATTAGAAAGAATTCGAACCATTTCACCAAGTTCATCCTCGTATCGTAACCCAAAGTAATCCTTTTCTAAGAGAGTTTCAGATTCAGCAGCAAGATCAAAGAGGACATTTCCTTTGCTGTTTTTCTAAAAAAATAATTTTTATTTGAAAAATTTTAGGAGATAAAAGGGATATATGAAATCCCAGATGCCGAATGAGATATATAAAATGTTTACTTACATGAATATGAAAATCTCGTTTATGACCATTTGGAAGAGTGACACTAGCAACTTTTAAATGTTTTTCAGCGATATTTGGCTGATAAATTGGCTCAAAAATTTGAATACCATTTACAACGGCAAAATTTGGTGAATTCGATAAAATTCCTGAGGGATCGTTTAATGGTTCAGGTTGATGTAAATGTAAATGTTGTTGTTGTTCTTGATGTTCATGTTGATGTTGTTCGTTCGAAGTAGCTGTATTAACCATCTCGTCAATTTGCAATTGTTTGTTAATTATTTATAAGCAGTAATAATAAAAGCAATTATAATATTTTGATCGTAAATGCTTGTTTTATTTTATTTTTCGAGACGTTCTTTTTTTCTTCTGATTGAAAGATGTCAAAAAAAAGCGGTAAAAATTCGATCGAAAAAAGACGGAAGGAAAAATAACAAAATTATTGGCACATTAATAAATATTTGATGTGTAATAATTTAATTTAATAATAATACTGTTGGTTAATTATTTAATTTTTTGAGATTTTCTTCCAACCTTTTTTTTGTTGTTTTTATTTGCCTTGTTGGAGCGGCTGTGTCAGATCTAAAAATATGTTAATTAAATTAAAAATAGAATTTTTTAAGTAATCAAAAAAAGGAAGAAATTAAAAGTAAAAAAGGGGAAACCGGAGACCACGAAAAAAAATAAATTAACGCGAGAAAAATAAAAGTGTGTGTGTAAATCCAATAAAAATATAAAAGAATGGAAGGGGGGAGAATCTCGAATAACGTAACGTAAAAAAATAAAATAAAAAAAGAAAATCAAAAATTCATAGAATTTTTACGGAATAAAATATTTGTAAAAAATTGTAGAAAGGTTTTTTTGTTTGGGGATTGATTGGTACCGCTGTTTTTTTGTGGTGTGATTCATGGATTCAATTCAAGGGTGTTGAATCACAATATATTGTAACACAAAAGAAAAGAATGAGGTTTAGTTGGAATATTTGGAAGCAGTAATTGAAAAGAAAACCATGACACATACAAAGGTTTATATTTTTATTGATCAAGAACGAAAGGCAGACGCTCGAAAACAGAGCAACAATGTTCAACAATTTCAAAAACACTTGAGTAGAAGAAAAAAAACATCGTTGAAGCAGAACAACTTTAATTAAATTATTCACTTTAAATTGGCTTATATCCAAAAATGGACAAAAAAGTAAACAAAATAATGTTGAAATTTCAAAATTTTTTTTCTTTTAAAATACAATTGTAAAAAAAAGTATTAGTAAAAGTTCTGTATTTGAAAAGGCATTCAAAAGATTTTCAACAAAAAAATCATTGAAACTTTTGACTTCAAGCTGCAGACAAAAAAAACTTCAAAAAAATAATAAGCCAAAAAACAGCATTTAAAAATATTTGTGAAACCAAAGATGGAAAAAAGACATTGTAAAAATGACACGCAGGATTTTTTATGTTTCAAAGTCTTATATCACTTTTCACATACAAAAAAAATGAAACAAAAGAGAATGGCATTTTTGTGCCCAAAAATATTTTCAAAGGAGCTACAGCATTTTTTAAACTTCAAAAGCAAATGTCACCAAAGATAAAAAGGGGAAAAGAATCGAGTACTTCCATTTTCATGTCTGAAGAAAAAGATATTCACAAAAAATGGTCATTCGGGAGACAAGAAAAAAAGCAACAGTGACTCAAATACATATAAAAAAACAAAGTATTCTTCGTATATTTTTTTATGTGTCCTTTCTCTTTTTTTTATGTTTCATTCTTCACTCATTTCACTCAAGTCAAAGTCAATTCTTTTCCCCCTTGTGTAGGAGGAAGGAAAAGGAAGAAAAGGAAGGAGGGCACAAGGATAACAAAAAAAAAAAAAAATTTGAAAGCCACAAAAAAACTAAAAAAGAGAAACGGCGAAATTGTCGCCCTTTTTTTGTTGCTAAAAACTAAAATTTTAGTGTCTTTTGGTTTGACGCAACTTTTTTTAACAATAAAAAAGAAAGTTGAAAAGGGCAAAAAATCTAAGATTTTTGGAACGGATAACGTAACAACAATGGCAATCGTGACGGTTTTAACTAGTAGAAAAATGAAGAAGAAAACATCGGGGAGAGAAAAGAAAACCGGAAGGAAGGAAAAAAAGTTGTGAAAAATGAATGTTACTTTTTGACAGGCAGGCAAAAGATGGGATTAAGTTTCACAGTTAACGGCGGGAAATTATTTTTCTTTCTTTTTACCTGCATCATCATTAAACTTTTCAATTATCTTTTGAACAAATAACAAAACAAAAAGAAAAGTCTGAACAATTGCAGCAACAACAAAAGTAACAAAAAATTTAGCAGTAATGAATTTTTTGTTGTTGCAGTTCAAAACAGGAGATTATTATTTTTTGGAAGGCTTTAAAGATGCAATGTGCCAGAACTAATGAAAAAATAACAAAATTTCTGAAAAGGCTTTATAATTACAGGAATAAATAATTAAAAGTTGTTTTGAGAAGCAGTGAGGAAACTTCTGGCCAAAGATTGTCCTAAATTATCTCTCTCAATGGCACAACAAAGTTATTCAAACTTCAATATTAAATCTAAATTTAGAAATTTTTTAAAGCTTAATAAATCCAATGAGACTTTAAAAAAGACCATTAAACAGTACTACTGCTCAAGACCACCAAAAAGGAATTTAATTCTTCTAATTCTGACATTCTAATCATTGTAATTTTAACTCCCCATCTCTTTTTCTTCTTTTTAAAACTCCCAAAAAGTAACTAAAAAATGAAATAATCATTAAATCGAAAAAAGGGGGGAAAGAATCAAACTTCCGTTCATTTTTTCCGCTTCAATGACTAACAAAAAACTGCCTGCAAAAAAATGCGAGCATACTTTCTATATTTTATTTTTGACTTAAATCGAAACATGGCTCAAACATTTAAAAAAAGAATTGAAAAGAAAAGATCTTCAACAAGTTTATTTTTTGAAAAAAATGTCAAAAGTTTGAAAAAGGTTTCAAAAAAAGAAGGTAAAAAGAGGAGGCGAGAAAAAAGAAAGAAATTCAAGTAACAAAGGTAACAAAAAATCCATGAATTAAGACACAAAAAAAAGATGAAAGAAAGATAGAATCTTTCTCCTTCTTCATTTTTTTGGGTAAACAACAACCCTTCTGTAGGAGCAGGAAGGAGCTCATGCTGTTTGTTAATTGCCTATTGCTTCTACTGGTGCAGATGATGGTGGAAAAATGGAACAAAAAAATGTGAAACTTGAATGAAAAATAATAGTAAAAAATCAAGAATGAATAGTTAAATTTTTTAGCAAAAAAATAAAGTTGGAAAAATTGGTATTAACAAATGTTGAGTAAATATCGAAAAGAAAGCTGCAAAAAAATGGGTGTTGAAATTTCTGAGGATGAATTTTTGACAAATGTTTGTGAGTAATCTTTGAGTCTGAAAGTCTCAAAGAAATGTGATGCTTGAATTGTGATTGATTTGACACTTAATCATATCAAATTGACTAGCAAAAGAGAGATCTTGTCACAGAAATCAAATTTTCTATTTGAAAAACAAAAATTTGCCGAAATGTTTTACGTGACAAAATAATCAGTTTGTGTGTTTCTTTCATGTCATTTTGTTAAAATGGGTAAAAGTCATTTATCTCCTACTTGCTTTTCAACAAAACAAACGGCTTTTAGGAAATATGTTACCTCTATTTGCAAAAAGATGTTTAATTTATCCATCCAAAAGATAAGTAGTAATATAATAACAAAAATATTTAACAAATCTTACCAAAAATTTGTCTGCTTTGAAGAAAAAAATCTGCAAAAAATTTGAACAATTTTCAGAGCAAAAGAAAATTTTCTGAAAGTGGCAGCCGCTTCGATCAAAAATCAAAACTGAACAAAAATAGTGAAACCTCTTTGAACTGAAAAGCAATCGAAAAAATGAAGTTGACAAGACGCAAAAAAACAAAATCAATCTGGAACTCTTTATTTTTTTATTTCTCAAAAACGACTTAAAAAATATTTTACGATTCTTTTAACGTAGAAAATTGGCATTTATTTTTTTTCATTTTCTCGTTCTTGTTCAGGGCAGATTTTCTCTTCTTTGATCGAAAACAAGTTTTTGTTTTGTAAATTAAAAACAAAAAACACTTTTTTAATCACCCAAAACTTCAATAAAATTTTATATTGAAAAAAAGCAGTTAATCTATGTTTTTTGTCTGTAAAAAACTAAAAATACATGTTTTTTGTGTTAGATTTTAGCCTAAAAAAATAACAAGAAAAAGGAATGGAAAAAAAATAGAAGGAAAATGAGATTAACTTTAAAAAAGTCTAAATAAATTCAAGATTTTTTCTTTCTTTTCGAACAAATTTTCTGTTTTCACGTTTGAAAAAAAGACATAATAAAAAAAGTAATTGAAAATAGCCACTTTTAATTTTTGAAAAAATTATTTTTCTTTTTTTTTTGCGCAAAAATAAAATACACGGAAATAATTGAAACAAACATGATTTATATTTTTGGAAGGAGATTTTTGAAACAAATTTTTCATTGGTGATTCAAACAAAAAAAAACACTCAAGTGTCGGTGCAGCAACAACTCTTGTAATAATATAATGCTGGCTCTGCTTTTAAAATAACTTTAAAAAAACTTGAAAAAAATCAGGAGAAAAAAGAATAATAAAATGATTGAAAGGTTTTTTTAAAAAAAAAGGTAGCTATTTTTAAGTGAGAGTGTTAATGACAAGGATTCTTAGAGTTTTTAAAAAAGCAAAAGTGCACTTGTTAATTAAAACTAAAAAGGGTTCTTGTAGTTCAGGAATAAAAAAAAGGATAACGAAGGATGCTTGAAAGGAAAATGATCAAGTAAAGTACTGATGATGATAAGGATGAGAGGTGGAATCGGGAAGAAAGATACCTAAAGATTTTTAAAACTAGAAAATGTCTTTTTTTGATCTTGTTTTAATTTAAAATTAAGCTTCCAATAAAAACTAGAGATGATAGCTTAAAAGCTGAATTAAATTTCAGCAGGAGCATCTTCGATTAAATCAACAGGACGAGCGCGTTTGAAAGCCATAATTCTGGATAATGATCAAAAGACGAAAATGAATACTTATTTAAAATCAAATTTTCATTTCTGCTATCATTATCCATTAACACCTTTTTATTACATTTCAAACAGCCAATAAAATTAATACAATACTTATCATCAATAATTATAACTATTTTATCTATAAAATCACACCTATTATTTCATTCTTTCACTACAAAAATATGACCTATATTATACAATTGCAATAAATTGGCAAAAATAATTTTTTCTTTTTTTCATTCATTTATAGTTTTCACCACCACGCACTAACTGGACTCTACTGATGAGGGCCCACCAGTTAGTTTAATATTCATTTTAAAAAAATTAATAAAATTAAAAAAAGACGTCTAGAGTTTAGGGCCGAAACGTCACGTATTAAACTCTTTAACCTTTTTCGAAATTCAAACTTTTTTTCTTTTTCCCTTTTTTAAAGACATCCAAAAATTGTTCAAAAACAAGAAAGAAGTAAAAAAGAAAAGGTATCAATTTCAAATCACAAAAAAATAATACTGAAACAACATTTGCGAAAATCAAAGCAATCAATCACCCATTTAATCCTTCAAAAACGTCTTTTTTGCCATTAACAAATGTCACAAAAAAAGAAGTTCTAAAAATGCCGTTCATTGATTTGAAAAAAGAAATAACATTTCTTATCACACGCCTTTGTTTCGGCAGTTTTAATATTTTTAGTGATAAACAAATTTCATTTAAATCACATAAAAACAAGTAGTTTGCAGTTGCTTTTCTTTCTTCTTTAAAAGCATAAATCAAAATATTAATCGACAAGTTTTTTAAAAAAAGAAACCGCAACAAAAATTTTGCGGACATTTTTTGAATAAATAAATACACTAATAATAATAAAAATAATCATTTGAATAAACTTTGTCAATTGTTTCTTTTTTCTCTCTTCATTTTTCCTTTTTTCATCCTTTTATAACAAGAAAAAAAACTAGAAATTTAATACGGACATAAAAAAGGGTTTTTAAAAACGTTAAAAATAACGTTTTTTTCAACGAAAAAAATGCGTACAAAAACGTATTTGATTTTTTTTGTTGACGACGGTGAGTGATATAATAAAATTTGACAACAACAAACAACTAAAAAACCCTGAATATTAACAATGATATACAATTTTTCTTCTATTGCCAAAGGAAAAGAAAATAAATACATAAAAATAACGAGAAATATTAAAAAAGAATGGTTTTTTAGCGTTTAAAAAAAGACATAAGCATTTTAATATTTTTTTCGATCCAACAGTAAAAAAAAGAAAAATAAACTAAAGCGATCCTTCTGCTGCTGTTTTTTTTCACCAACACACTGTAACATATGGCACTTTAAAGATTTATATTGATTGAATCGAATATATTTTTTTGAAAAGTGCCCGCGCACAAAACTCGGAGAAAAAGCCAAAACAGAGTTCTTCTCTTTTTTTGGAGTGTGTGAAAAACACAAAAATTTATGTGCAAAAACGACAACGACAAAGCAATGAATGAGAAAACGAGGAAGGAAAAGGAAGGAGGAAAAAGCAATTATAATTTCAAAATAGGCATAAAAATGTGTCCTTGCTTTCTCTCATTTTTGGAAGGGTAAAGAATCATTTTCTACACTCTTTTTCTACTTTTTTTAAATCTTCCACTTCAAAAAATACTGAACCCCAGAAAAAAAGGTCGCGCAGTTTCTGAGGCAAAAAAAGAAAAAAATAATATACATTTTTTTGGCTCAATTCCAGTTTTTTTATTTTTGCAAAATTGAAAAAAATACTTTTGCTTGTCTTTTTTTGTGGCAGATGCAACATAAAAAAAGAAGAAAGAAAAGAAGTAACGAAACAACTCAAAAAAGAAGAAGAAAGCCCAGCCCCAAGCTCGAAAAAAAGTAGCAGCAAAAAATGAAGGAAGGAATGAAGGAAAAAAAAGGGGGATAACACTCCTTCTTCAACTGCCAAAGCAGCAGCAGCTTTCATCCAAACAAAAGCCAGCAGCTTGCGAAAAAGAAGAAGGGGATGAGATGGCTCTGTCCCCCTTCGTTTTTTCCCCTTCAAAAAATATATTCCAAAAAAAGCTTCGTTGCCGCATCAACGAAGCGTTGCCCCAAAATGAAGCAAGGGCGGCGGCAGCGAAAAACTCCCGCATTTTTTTGCTGCTTCATTTTCGAGTCCCCCCTTCTTCTTTCCTTTTTTTCGTGAATAACTTTGAGTTATGTTTCTAGCTCATGGAAATGACAAGGACAACAACAAAAATAAAATGGGGATTAACAAAAGCATTCATTCACTCCCTCAATTGTGAAAGCAGTCACCCTTTCCCCTTTGGGTTTGGCTTGAAGCCAACACTAAATTTGTAGAATAAACATCAAATATTTATGCCTAAAAAATTGCGCATAAAAAACTGAAATGTATAAAAAAAAGTTTTTTTTGAAGGTCAAGAAGAAGAAAATAGCCAACCGCTGTCGCCGCATTCCTAAAAGTAGCAGCAACAGCAAAAAATTGAGTTGTTTACCAATGTTTTAAAACAGGAAACGTATAAAAAATAAAGGTTAAAGGTTTTTTTTCTTCTTTTTCTCACAAAGAGAATTGTGAATGATCAACAAAAAAGAGATGGAAAAGAAACAAACATGAATCGAAAATGGCATCTTTTGAAAGTTTTTTCTTTTTATGAATAAAAATAAGAGAAAGACTTATCGGACGGCAAAAATCTTTTTTAAAAAATAAAATCCGTCAAATTTTGAAATTTAAAGAGACTTTGTAAAAGGACCGATGATGGAAAAATGTGATCAAAAATAAAATGCCGTTGAAGGACATCCTTTGAAGTACCGTATCCAACGTGAAAAATATATTGAATGTGAAAAAAAGGATTAGGGCATTTTTGAAGTTTTTGGCATCAAAGAAAATTTGTTGAAAAGGCTTATCAACTTTTAAAATATTACATCTTCCATCAAAAACATCTTTATATTTTGTATATTTTATTTTTTTACATACAAAACTATGAATCTAGTGCATAAAAATGCATGACGTTTTTCACATCTTTTAAACATTAAAATATCCAAGATCACATTTATCTTTTTCCAAAATCCTTTCCAACAGCCAAGAAATGGCATTTTTTACAATTTTTTAAAAATAATTTTAATCCGCTACATTTTACACCGCACTTCCTTATCATCACCACCACCACCACTTTCTATAATTGACAAAGTGCTCTCAAAAGCTCCCCATCAAAAACGTTCTTGAAAAAAGAAGAACAAATAAAATTCCAAAGCAGCGTTAAAATCAAAGAGATAAGAAAGAAAGAATAAAAACAAAAAAAGTACAGAAGCATTTTTCTTTCCATATTTTTTTGTTTCGATTAAAACAAACAAAAGCACAAATAAATATATATAATCAACTTTCAATCTTTGTATGATATTTTTTCTGTTGCCGACAAACAACATAAAAAAAGAAAAGAAGTGATACATAAAAAATGAGAAGCTAAAGGGTAACTTACCATAGGTAAGTAACACTTAACTCTAAATTTTTTTATTTCGGAAAAAAATCATTTCCGTAAAAATGAAAGAAAGGAAAGTTTTTGTTTGCGGAAAAAAAGAAAAACAAAGGTTGCGCAACTGCAGCCAGAAGAAAAAAACGAATAAAAAAGAAACAACGAAAAAAAGGTTACGGAAAAAAAAGTGTAAGAATGTTTGATCGAAGGTCGAATCTAAAAAAACTTACATTTTCCGTAAAAAAAATAATTCCAGTTTTTTGGGAAACGCATACATTTTCGGTATTTTTGGTTGCCCGGAAAATGAAAGAAAAGTGCGCAGGAAAAACTAAATTAAAAGCAATCAAAAAAGGAAGGAAGAAAGCATTAAATACGAAGAAGAAAAACAAATGTGCAAATAATAAAAATCAGAGCATTCATAAAAAATTAGAAACTGTATATTTTTTCGATTTATAAAAGAGGGGGGTTCAATTGACATTTAAGCATAAGCATAATAATATTGAAAACAACGAATGAGAGAGGCAAAAAAATAGAAAGAAGATCCATTATTTAAAGAGGAGCTTAAAAGGCTAAAAACATCTGCCATCACACTTTTATTTTAAAAATGCAGAAGAAAGCTTATGGTTTTGAACTTGAACAGAAGCACACAAAAAAGAAGGATTTCAAAGATAAACATTCTTTTGTTAACGAAAATTTCCAGTTATTGTGTGTTATGATTTGAAAAACAAAATTATTAATAAAGGATTATCTTTATAACAATAAAATTTTAACACCAACAAAAGAGTACTGTAGAAATTGCAAAATTTATCACAGATCAACCCTTGTTTACTAAAAGGAAAGGAAAGCTGCCAAAAAACATTTTTTTTAAGGTTTCTTTGTTTTCCATTATTTTTTGCGCAAATTACACAACCCAACTTTCCTTTTTCTCTCCTTTCGAACTATGATAAACAAAAGCAGTTAAAAAGACATTTTCACCTAAATTTGTGTTTCTCACCACATTTGCAAATGTTAACCTGCAGATCTGTTTCGTTAAGTAAAAAACGGAAACGATGTGTTGCTTTTAATTCTTTTTTAATCTCTATGGTTAATTTTGACAAATTGAATAATTTTTCTTTAAAAAGAGATTTGTTAGTTAATACATTTTTTTCGAAATATCCGAAAATCAGCCTTACCCCCTATACACCAAAGACATTTTTTACCGCACATGGTCATTACCCCCTCCCTCCCCCATGACGTCATATCAGGACGATCCCATTAACGGATATTGGGGTTGTCCAAATCTGACGTCGGGTATTTCATGGGAAGAGGCTGTTAACCAAAATCTGAAGCTTAAAAGCGGCGAAAATCTAAGGAAAAAATCTCACGGAAATTTCGAAAAAAACCCCGGCGCCAGATCTGGACATTCCCATCCAGGAATTTTCCCATTTTTATATTTTGAAAAGAAGATGTAAACATCGGATCCGCGGGCGAATCTAAGTATTTATAAAATTTTTAAAACTTAAAAACTCTTTTTTTATATAATTAATTTCCCGCCAGAATTTTGCAAAAATAGCGCCATGGTTGTGCTATTTGGTGACAGCTAATTTGTTTGTTAATCAAAAAATTAATGACAAACCCGAAAAAACCCTGCAACATTTTTTTTATTTTTAGCTGTTATTTAAAAAATTTATTATTTAAAGGATTGAAATTATTCTAATAATGCTGTTTTTTAATAAATGATATCATTTATTTCCCCCAAAAGAATATGAATTCTAAGATGCGTTTATAATAATAGGATATTTAATAAGACACAAACTGTTACAAATCTCCATTTTTTTAGAATAATAATAAAATCCGTTTCCGTATTCGGGAGAATCGATTGCTTTTTATTGAGAAAAAACAGTTTCAATGCTTTTTCTCTTTCATTTTTTTGCTATTTTTATAGTTTTTGAGATTTTAAGCTTATATTTAAGTGTTGATTTAACTTTTGATATTTTGCTATTATCATAAAATCAAGGGAATGCCACAAAAGTTAAAAGAATAAAGGCATTCTATAGAAAAAAGATATTTTCTTTTAAATGTGATTTGTGAAAGCTCAAAAAGTTTTTGTATTGATAGTTGGAGTGTTAGCATTGAAAAAAAGAAGATATGATATCAGATGAAGAAGATAACGTATTCTTTCAGTTAAGTTTTTTAAGAAATTTCAAAGTTTACAATTCAAACAAAAGAGCTACAGAAACAATTGTCATTCGTGAATAAAAAGCCAAACATGCGTGGTTATTTTTTGTTTTTGTTAGAGGAAAATTGTTTTTGATTATTTTATTTTTAGCTCATTCATGAATCAGATTTTAAATAAAATTCACGAATAATGAATGAAGAACAACGCTCATCTTTATCTCAGGTTTGCTTCGGCACTTTTAAATCGAAAAAGATGAGTAATTTACGATTCAGGAAAAGAGTAAACGCGTAGAATTGTTAACATTTGATAGTGAACAACAAAAGGTATATTATGCTGGACATTGTATGATTCATATAAATGATGCTTTAAAATTAATTTTGATTCAACCCGAAAATGAAGGTAGGATTTGATCGAAAATAAAACACAATAAAAGGGATTTTTGTAGATTTTAAACCAATTTCGGCTTCTTTTAATTGGACGTTCATTCCAGAAAAGGTACAACTAATTCATTATTTAATTCTTAAAAAGCACATATGTTTTAGCAAATTTTATGTGTATTTTCTGACGGAGTTATTGATAATTTTGCTTTAGTTTATGAAAGTGAAAAAGCATGCAAGGACGTAATGGAATACATTAATCGCTCAAAGGTTGATACAATGATCATTTATGTATTCCATAATAATGATAAATAGTATTTTCAGGGATCTACTGAATCAACATATGATAGCTTTACAGAAAATCAGACAGAAACATATAAAAATAAATTAATATTATCATTATTGGATCAATTTGGCAATCCTTATATTGCAAAAATCGTAAAAAATATGATTACATATTTCAATGATGACGAAAAAGAAAAATTCATTAATCTGTTAAAAAGTAATGGCTTATATGAATCATTATATTCCTCAGTATTTAATAAAAAGAAACCCAGAAATGTTAAGATCAAAGTTGCAAAGAAGCCGTGAGTTACTGTAATAGAGACAATAGTGTAAATAAATAAGATGAATTTTTAGCAGTGTTAGAAAACGACCAAAAATTGAAAAAGTAAAAGAAAAGCCAGCTGAGAAAGAGATGAATAATGACTCAGATTACACCCCAAGTGAAAGTGATTCAGAGGAACAAGATATCGACGGTTTACAGAAGAAAAAGATAAAGTAAATGATTTATGCAAGATTCATTTTTTTAAGATCGAAAGATATCTTTGAAATTACAGTATGCCAAAAAACAGTAAATATTTATTTGTTGATAGAGAAGTAGGACTATTTAGATCTGATTTTTTTTAGATTTATAAATCCCCAGTATTGAAATTCATTTTTTCTCCGTCAAATTTATCCATTTAATTTTTACCATTTTTAAATAGGCATGGCCGAGGGACCATTTTTCAAGTCCCGTTCTATCCCTGGGACGATAAAATTTTTCTCAAATTTGTCTTGGTACCCTTTCAATCCGGAAAAATCGAGTCCCCAAAGGGACGGAACGGGATTAATCGTCTCTCGGCCATGCGTATTTTTAAAGTAAAACTTTTTGGCTTAATTCCTCCCCTTAACCATAAACTGGTCATTATCAAATCTTCAGAGCCTAAAAAATGCAAATATCTATAACACCGCAACTACTATAACAGTGACAAAAGCTTTAAAATTATTGTAAAATACTTACATCTGTTGCGATAATAACTTGTATGATTTTAGAAGAGTTAGTACCGTCAAGCAGTGTTTGAACGCCGCCGGGCCACCGCCGCCGGATAAAAAAAGGGTTTAAACGTTTTTGGGTAGATGAATCATTGTTTTTTAAAAACTACATTATCCCCCAGATCCAGACGCTTCATTTATGACTATTTTTAGAATTTATGGATTTTTTGGTGAACTTTAATTAAGCCGTAAAGAGGGCCGGCGGCGGTAGAATTTTTTAGAAATTTTTTCACCGCCGCCGGCCCTCTTTACGGCTTAATTAAAGTTCCCCAAAAAATCCATAAAAAATAAAAATAGTCATAAATGAAGCGTCTGGATCTGGGGGATAATGAAGTTTTTAAAAAACAAAGATTCATCTACCCAAAAACGTTTAAACCCTTTTTTTATCCGGCGGCGGTGGCCCGGCGGCGTTCAAACACTGCCGTCAAGTAATCATAGAATTTACAGATAAGAAATAATACAATAAAAGGGAATGGATAAATTTAGCAGAGCAAAAAAGTAAAACGATTTACAAAATAGACATTTTAGAGACTTCGTAAACGTGCTTTTTCTAGAATGAATAATTTTAAAATAGCCACAAAAATAAATTTAAGGAAGAAAAAGATGACACAAAAAATGCGCAAACATTGCTCTTCTTTTTTTGTAAGTCAGACACTTTCGTTAATCGGTGTTTTGGCATTTTCGTTTTTCATCAAAGAAAAATCTGTCTTAAAAAAGTATGTTTACAAGTTTTTCGGCATATTTTTTTGATTTTGACGATCAACAAATTTGCTTAAACACTAAAAGAAATTGACTGCTGCTGCTGTCGAAAAAATTATAAACAGAATATTACAACAAAAAAATAGACAGATGAGAACAAACTAAGATCAGTTTAAATAAAAATATCGTAAATATACATCGCAGAACTGAAGATGTTTTCGTGCCCAATGTTTGTTGGGCAGAAAACTGCAAAATAGATTTTTAACACTCAAACGATTTATTAAATTAAAATTATCCGAAAAATATTAGTTCACTCAGTTATAACCTAACCTGCCACTTTTTGGTTTTCCGGCCAAACTCATAATGAAAGTAATAAATTGAGAAGGAAACAGACAAAACAATAGCATTTTAAAGAAAGTTTCTTCTAAAATAATATAGACATTCAATTTACATAAACAGTATTTTACCCCCATTCGAGATGAAAAAAACTAAAAATTAATAAAAAATAACTTTGATATAATGCATTATTACTGATGAAAAGTTCTTACAATTTTTTGACAGCCAGCATTGTAAGAATGATGCAACAATTCTGTTTTCTCTTAATTTCACAATCCAAAAAGATCATAGATCTGATAATAAAAGCTCCACCGTAATCAAATTTTAACTATTTTTTATTTTTCAGGCTATCAAATGATGCTTCAACATCCAAAAAAACAATTCAAAAGAAATGTCAACGAAAAATTATTAAAAAGCCAGAATATGAATTTGTTGAAGTATTTCAAAATGGAATGAAAAAGACTCGATTAATTATTTACACGGGGGAAGACAAAAAATTTTGTTATGAATATTTTTGGGATCAACATAAAAATCGATATCATTGTTGTGGATGTATTCGGAAGAGTGTTCGAGCTGCAATTTATAATTTCAATACCGAAAATGAATATATTATGTTAATTAATAATGCCCATATCTGTCAACCCCGTGAATATGATTCATTAAAATTATTTGAACGACAAAAAGTAATAAGAAAACCAGATTTTGAACTTCAAAATATCTTAAAAAATGGTGTTGAAAAAAGAACTTTGGTAGTTTTTGTTCCAGGGAATCGAAAAATGTGTCATAAATATTTATCAAGAAATTTTTCTCAACAACATTTTTACTGTAGTCGATGTCATAATAAACGGCACAGTGTTATTGCCCGACTTTGCCAAGATGGTGATGATTCAGAGGAATATATTGTACTTGGAGAAGAAACGCATATCTGTGATCCAAAGCCATATGTGTCAGCTAATTGTGCGCAGGATTCCATCATTGATTCAAAAGATTTTATGCTAATTCCAAAACCAAATGGACAATCTCGAATTTTTGTTTTTAATCCAAAAAACAAAAAATTTGGATATGAATTTTCTGAAACAAAAAATGGCTTTTATATGTGTCTTGGATGTCATCAAAAACGAAAATCTGTGATTGCAAAATTATGCCAAAAAGAAGGTGCCGATGACCATTATATTCGAATGGGACCAAATCAAAAGCATGTTTGTCAATTTCGGAAATATCAACTTGATAAATTGGAAGAAAATTTAATTTTGCCACCAAATTTTATGTTTTATTCAAAGAAAACCAAACGTCCACATTTAATTCTTTATTATCCGGAGAATCAAAAGTTATGTTATGATTATCGATGTTGTGCCAATCATTTTTTCTATTGCAAAGGCTGCCTTAAAGTTAAGCATAATGTTAGTGTAAAAGTTTGTCAAGCTTTGGATGGCACAGAATTTCTTCGAAGTGGCACTTTTGAACATAAATGTACACCCATTGAATTAAAAGATATCTTGGATTCTGGAATTAAAATTTTGGAAAAAAGTGGATTAAAATTGAATGGTAAAGATAGAGATGGAAGTAAAGATGCCATGGAAAAATCTGATTCGACTGAATCGAATAATACTGTATTTATTAAAAAAGAAGAAGAAGAAGTGCCATCTGTTTTTACTGAACTTTCGCAAATGTAAAATTTTTCTTGGAAATGTAATTTTTTGCCGTGTTACCTTGTGCCTTACACAATTGTTAATTATTAGTCACATATTTTTTTTATCTACAAATTTGGTTATTGTTTTATTATTTTTTATAAAGTGCATTCCTCCTACATACATTCATTTTTTTCCTCCACATCTAGTTCTTTAATATTAATTTATTCTATTTTGTGTTTAATTATAAATCTATTTTATACTTTTATAAAAAAAGTTAATAATTAAGCAAACAATAGTAATTAAATTTTCCATAAATTGTTCAATTCATTGAAATGATTATCCAATGTTTGTCTAACCGGAAGTGATTGCCCCAATGCCGTTTTTACAGTAATATTTTCGGGTTTCTCCACTTCAAAAGATATCCATGCAACTTTTGTTTTTCTGCCAAATTTATTCTTGGAAACATTTCGACGTCGGTATTCTTTGAAAAATAAAAATGCAGAAACCGAAAAATACAAATCGTAATTCTAAAAACAAATTTTTTATAGTCTGTTGATTTCTCTGTAGCTTCGAAAAGAAGTCTATTTTTAGAGAAAATAGAATCTTTTAAATTATTTTAATTAAAATCTTACCAAATAAAAGATATGATTTCTGATAATTGTGTTTGAAGTAAAATATGGCATCACAAGAGCCGAGAAAGGTCCAAGTGAAGTTAAAAATGTTACCAAAAATATAAATGGTTTCAGAAATCTCAAAATTTGAATATTTTCGACAATTTGATATCGTTGACTCAGAAACGGAAGATTTTTTGTTTGTTCTTTAAGTTTGTAGTTTCGCCATATTAAAAACCACGCAAGCTATAATTTAATTAATTAATTCAAGCATTAAATTAGGGTTTCATGCTTTATGATGATTTGCTTAGGCTTAGATAACGCAAACCACATTTTTATGATGATTTGTCTTACGGTATTACAATAAAATGACATCAAGTGGTAATAAAATAACTTACCAAAAAATTGATAAATTGTGAGAATCCCATAAAACTGAAGCCAAAAGTGTCGATATTTACAAGATTGATGAAAGTTGAAGTAAGATACGATAAAATGATTAAACAAATTCCCAAAATTACAAGAATTGTTTTTATTCTTGTATTTTTTTCATACGTTTCCCAATAAGAAGTTGCAATTAAACGTTCAATTAAAACAAACAAAATTGAATATCGAATTATCCATCCAGAAGTACCTTGAAGGGTGCTTCGAAAATATGCAAATACAGAATTTGAAATGTAAACATCTGTAAAAACATAATATACGGCATTGACGAAGGTCAGCGAAACCGCAGGAATAATTATAATATAAGAGAAGAAAAATATTTTCCTACAAAACAAATCCTGTTAAACATGTTTTATTATCCTGTTCCTGTACATACCGTATACTTTCAGCAATACTATTCTTTTTGTTTAATATATAAATATTAAACGGAATCGTAAAAATTGCCAAAAATCTTAAACAACAAAAAAGAATAATACAAATTTTTTCTTCGGTTTTCATCGTTTTACTTTCAACCAAAATGTTTATCACAAATGAAAAAAAGAACCCAATTTGAGATTTTTGTGGCAAAAACTTTTAATACTTTTAATTAAGTTTTAATTAATTACAGTAAACTACATATGAAGGAAATTTTCTCATTGAATGAACACATTAATAACTTAAAAATACAATTAATTCGTCTGCTTCCACCTCTTCTTTTACCTTTACAGTATAAAAAATAAAAGTGTAAGAAAGATTTTTAATTAAAAGATTTTTTGAGTAAAATTTCTCCAAAAAATGTAAAATCCTTTAATTTGCGATTTCTAAAATTGTACAATTATGTGGGCATAAGTAGTAACAAATTATTAACAACAATACAACTTTTAATGTTTTTATTATAAAATATAAAAAGGGTTGGTTTTTTAAAGATTTTGAATAAAAGTATTTTGAAAAACATTACAAGAAAAAGAATTTAAGGCTGAAAGGGGTAATAAATGACTCAAAGGAATCTAAATTTTCATGAATGGATTTCGTCATTTGATGTTTGCTGTTTTTTTCATTTTATTAAAGTTATGAACACCAATGATCGGTTAATAAGCATCACAATGTATATGTTACAGCCGATTTTGTGCACCGAATGAATTCTTTAGGCTTTTGCGAATAGTCAGTTGATTGAAAGTTTAGGAAACGATGGCAAAACAGTAATACGTTATTTCTTAAATATTTAAGAGTAAAAAGTAGTAATGTAGGACATAGTTTTAATACAGTTTTCCGACGATATGCATTTGACGATAAAACAGTTAGCAAATTTTGAAAAAAAACTGTATTAAAACTATGACCTACTTTACTACTTTTTACTCCTAAATATTTTAGAAATAATGTATTATTGTTTTGCCATCGTTTCCTAAACTTTCAATCAACTGACAATTGTGACTATTCGCAAAAGCCTAAAGAATTCATTCGGTGCACAAAATCGGCTTTGACATACATGACAAAACAACCGAAAAAATGTAAAAGTTATACAATTTATCAAAGTTGATCATAAACATTCAACGTATAAAACGGTGATTTTTTTTATACGGCAAATGATTTTTTATTTGTTTTTTTGTCGTTTACTAAAGCATTTTATCGATTTTTATTTAAAGATTTATAGCTAAACTACAAAGAAACAGAAAAATTTTTCGTCAAACAATTTTTAGAAAAAATATTAATTCTTTTTCTATGAGTCATGTATAAATTTTGTACCATCCTACGTTGAATTATTTTTTTTGTTTTCCACTCAAGTAAGTATGTACAACAAATAAGCCACAACTTTTATTTTATTCGCTTGAACGCATTTGCTTATTTTAATTATCGGTTTTTAACAATTCAAGTACGATTGATACAGATTCAGCTATTGAAATTTTACAGTTTAAAAAAAAAATAACAAAAAAGCAAGCCAAAAAGAAATCAAATTTTCCAAGCTTTATTTAATTCACCAAAATGTGCATCAAGAGTTTGCTTCACGGGAATTGATTTTCCAAGTGCCGTTTTTACTGTGACATTTTCAATTTTTGTCTGTGAATCGATCCATGCAATTCTTCTCTTATTTTCAACTTTGTGATGATTTTGTCGCCGTTTGTATTCTTTGTAAAAGAAATACGCAGAAACGCAAAAGTACAAATCATAATTCTAAAAACGTGATAAAAAATAATTTTTTTTGTTAACAAAAAAATAATAATAATAAAAAAAAATGTACAACAAATAAGCCACAACTTTTATTTTATTCGCTTGAACGCATTTGCTTATTTTAATTATCGGTTTTTAACAATTCAAGTACGATTGATACAGATTCAGCTATTGAAATTTTACAGTTTAAAAAAAAAATAACAAAAAAGCAAGCCAAAAAGAAATCAAATTTTCCAAGCTTTATTTAATTCACCAAAATGTGCATCAAGAGTTTGCTTCACGGGAATTGATTTTCCAAGTGCCGTTTTTACTGTGACATTTTCAATTTTTGTCTGTGAATCGATCCATGCAATTCTTCTCTTATTTTCAACTTTGTGATGATTTTGTCGCCGTTTGTATTCTTTGTAAAAGAAATACGCAGAAACGCAAAAGTACAAATCATAATTCTAAAAACGTGATAAAAAATAATTTTTTTTGTTAACAAAAAAATAATAATCTCAAAATTGGTTGTTTGCTGTCTATGTTAGTCTTCATTTTAATTTATAATAATAAGAATTTGACATGAAAGTTACAGTATACCTAACGAAGTAAAAGTAAGAACAGAAATCATCATTGTAAATTTAATTCATTTAATTCATAAACCATAAAAAAGCTTTTTCAGATTACAACAAAAAATTCCTCAACGTTTGACAGTTTTAAAAATTACGGTATTAATAAAAGCAAAAGTAAATCAAAAACAAAATAATTATTTTACGGTAATTTTTGCATGTTTCTGAACATGTTTAATAATACAGAAATAGGTAAAACATTAAACTTTTGACGACTCATTTTCCCAAATGTACAATACTTGACAGGGCTATTTCAAAATTTAAAAAAAGGTTTTAAAAAGTTAGGTGCCGAAATATTTTTACAATGTACTTTTTAACATTTAATAATAATAAACTCACCAAATAAAAAATATGATTTCGTATAATGATACTCGGAATAAACAATGGAATTACCAAACCCGAGAGTGGTCCAAGTGAAGTCATAAACGTGACCAAAAACAAAAACGGCGATAAGAATCTCAGAATTTGAATATTTTCAACAATTTGGTATCTTTGACTCAAAAACGGAACATTTTTTGTTTTTTCTCGAAGCTTCTGATTTTTCCAAATTAAAAATACCGCAAGCTGAAAAAATATATTAATTATATAAAATTACTGTAATCATCACGTATTACTAAACAGAAAAAATAATTAAAAACTATTTTGAGAAAACTTTAATTAGTTAAAAACGTGGTTTTACGTATGTTTTATCTTTAAATTATTACTACAGTATTCTTTTCTTATGACAAAAAGTTAAACTTACACAAAAAATAACAATTTCAACGACACCCATAAAATAAAAGCTTAAATTATCAATTGGCTTGAAGAATACCAGGTAAGTTCCAGTTAAAATTGATAAAATGATTAAAGAAATTCCAGAAAATACAATAACTTTTCGAAGTTTTGTACTTTTTTCATATGTTTCCCAATAGGTTGTTGCAATTAAACGTTCAAACAAAATAAAAAAGATTGAATATCGGATAACCCATCCGGAGACACTTTGAATAATCTTCTGGATATACAAAAATGTTTGATTAATTTCAAAACTGTTTGTTAAAATATACGATGATGTTGTACAAAACGTAATTATCACAGCTGGGATTACAAACACATATACGATCAGATTTATTTTTCTGTAACAATAAATTATAATAAAAAAAAGTGGATGATTTTTCTGAAACAAACCTAATAGTTTCAGCGATGACATTCTTTTGCATCAAAATATAGATATTTAATGGAATTGTAAAACATGCAAAAAGTCGTACAATGCAAAATATTATCATGGAAATTTTTTCCCCTGTTTCCATTTTTCTTCTTCAATCAAAAACGGTAAGAAAATGTCAAAGAACCTTGCCTTAAGTGAAAAGAAAAATTAAAGAAAAATGAAAGTCAAAAGAAATATTTAATTGTTTTTAAGAGGGGCACTCTAAAAACAATGTCTAATAAATAAGTCAGTCCTTTTAATTATAGCTTTATAAGATAAAGCACTTTTCAAATTAAAATTACGAAGTTTAAGCTTAGAAATGTGTAAAAACAAATTATTAAAACTAAGAAAACTGTATTTGACGCATATAAAAACATGAAATGACTCATTTGAAAAAAGAAGACACCGTATTACAATAATGTGTCAGTGGCGCAAATATATCACATTAAAATTCTTACATAATAAATTCCTAATAACAAAAAAATTAGCTAAAAAAAGTTGACAAAATTGTTTTAAAAGTCGTATTATCAGCAATATCTCGTGTCGATAAAAAAAATTTTGCAATCCAACTTTCCTAAACAGGCAAACTAATGAAAATGCAAAATTCCTTTATCATGATTCGGGGCTATTTTGACGATTTAGATTCATCAATAAACAGTTACAAAGACAATGCTTACTAAAACACTATAATCATTCTTCAATTTTGCAATTGTGAATATTTTTTGTTTCTTCTGTTTTACTTGATATGATAAAATATCGTTCTTCTGCTGCTGTTTTCTTATACTTTTGACATGGTCTTTGTTTTGTAGTTTTTATGATAAATTCTTCACTTTTTTACTTTTTGCCATTTGAAAAATTTTATCTGTAAAATTTGTAAAATTTTTTAGTTTTGTTTATTTCCAAAAATTTTTTGATAGCTCTGTGTTTGCTTACTTGTTCATGTACTTTTTTCATGTTTTATAATTTTTTATTTATGAGATACGTGAAATTCATAATTTTCAAATTTCACAAACTTTTTTTCTTCTAAAAGAACGACATGGAATTAATCATACAAATTGCACAACAAAACAACACTAGCAATAAACACATAAAAAGATTTTACAAAAGACAAAAGATAATTTAAATACAACAACTAAGAAAATATCACAGAAGAAAAGAAGGGAAGGAACGAAATTGTTTAAAACATATCCAAAATCAAAGCATCCACAAAAATGGGAAATCAAAGGGAATGTGAAAAATAAAACAATAAAAGAAGAGTAATCCCGCATTATTAAAATTGTGAAACAAAAAAATTTAGAGAACAATAAACACGATTTTAAAGAAAAAGATAATATATACAGTAATTATTATTATTATTATTATGCGATAACAGCAGTCATTGAAGATTCAGATTGTGAACTTCCACGTTCCTTTTTTCGGCGTTGAGCAAGTGCTGAAGCATTGACCGGGCATAGGGGAGATGGAGCATTTGCAGATTCCAAGGCTTTATAAGTTGATGTTAGAGCACCCTGAAAAGTTAATTGATTAAATGATGTATTATTATTAACAAGTAATTTTTACCTTGACAGCTTCAAGATCATTTTTGTATGTCAATGAATCATCTGGTAAATCTTTTCTTGAAGTTATCCAGGGATGTGAAAGGATTCCAGCAGCAGTAATCCGTTGTGCCGGATCAACATGCAACATTTTCTTTACCAAATCTTTTGCCATTGTTGAAATTCCATCCCAATTTCCACCAGATAATTTGAAAGAGCCTTGTCCAATTCGATCAATAATTTGTTGGGGGGAATCATTGATTCCTTGAGCAAAGGGGGTTTCACCAGATAGCATTGTGTACAGTAAAACTCCAAGGGACCAAATATCACAAGACATATCATATCCTTGCTTTTTTAAAACTTCAGGTGCAACAAATTGTGCCGTATAACATGGGGTCATTAAAAGGCCATTTTCTGCTCGAAGTTGTTTTGCAAATCCAAAATCAATAATTCTAACCCCGTCTGTTTCAGAAGAAGAATTAAGGTACATAATATTTGAGGGTTTAAGATCACGATGAACAACTTGACTTTGATGCATATATCCAACAACACTAACAACTTTTGCCATAATTGTTGAAGCTTCTTTTTCTGTGATGGCCTTTTTTGAAAGAATTCTATCAAGTAATTCTCCGCCTTTGCAAAGTTCCATTATAAGATATACAGTTTCATCATCCTCATAGACACCATAAACTCGAATAATATTTGGATGATGACCGTGTCGAAGAAGGACATCAATTTCTTCAGAGGCATCTCGTCTCGATTTTTGAATCATTTTAACGGCATATTCAGCTCGACTAATTTTGTGAACGCATCTTTTACAAATTGAATAACTTCCAATTCCGATATCTTCTTTAATTTCATAATCATCTGCAAATCGCGTTCTTTTTGCTTGTGGAATTCCATGAACTCCTGAAGTTTTTGCAGCTTTCTTTACTTCACTTTTTGCCATTTGTCCATACATGTGTGGGGCGACAAATGAAAAACCACGGAAAAGTTCATGGGCAGCGGCAGAGGGCGGCAAGGCAGGTGAATCTCGAGGAGTCTTTTTTGTGAATTCACTATCGAAATATACGGTTTCATCGGATGCATTTACGGCAGGCTTGAAGGGGGGAGGTATTTGACGTTTGAATAAACGGACCCAATCGATATTTGCAAAGAAGGCATGATTCTTAATTTGCTGAATTCCATCCGGACCTGAGCCAAGACGATTCTGAGGATTCCGTTTGAAAAGTGAACGAAGAAGTGATTGGGCTTCTGGAGACAAAAATCCAGGCATACGAAGTTTAGCTCTAAAATTCATAAAATGTAATATTTGTTTTGAAAAATTAAGAAATAATTTACTTTAAGATTTGAGTCATTGTTTCTCTTCTATTTTCACCTTGGAAAGGTAAATGTCCTGTAAGCATTTCATACATTAGAACGCCAAGTGACCACCAATCGGCAGCTGTCGAATGCCCTCTTCTGTTCACAACTTCTGGAGCCATATATCTTAAAAAGCCAAATTGTTATGAAGGATTTAAAAAGTCAGTGTCCAATATTTTAGGTATTACAGTAATTATAAATATTTGAATGTACTGTTAATTAAAAACACTTACTCAACAGTTCCACAAAAGCTGTAAGTTTTTCCTTCATTATCGACGGATTCTTTACTGAGACCAAAATCGGTAACATTGATATGTCCATCCGAATCCAATAAAATGCTGCAACAGAAATTCGTTATTAATGAAAACGTTAAAAGTTAAACTTACTTTTCTGGTTTTAAATCCCTGTAAACAATGCCAAGAGTATGCAAATGTTCAAGGGCAAGGGTCAATTCAGCCAAATAAAATTTTACATCTTCTTCAGTGAACATGACCTCCTTCGAAAGTCGAGTAAATAAATCTCCACCACGTAAAAAGTCAAGAATTAAATATAATTTTCCTTCGGTTTGAAAAGCTAAAATTGTTTAAATTTATTAAAGCTATTAATAAAAACTAATAATGTTTACCGTAATGAAGTCGAACGATAAATGGATGACTAATTTGAGCAAGAATATTTCGTTCCATTTTTGTTCGAACCCGATCACGAACTTTCAGGGTTGCTTTCTTCAACACTTTCATTGCATAAAGTTTATTGGAATCTCGACCTTTAACTTTTCGAACCAAAAATACTTTTCCAAAAGAGCCTTGCCCGAGGACTTTAAGAAGCTCAAATTGACTGGCATTCGCTTTTTCGCCTTCTTTTCGAACTTCACAAACTTCGATTTCTGTTGTTGGATCATCAGCTCGTTCATCATATGGCTCAGAGGGATCTGATGTATCCAAGGTCACTTCCTCTGATGAAATATTATTCCGAATTGGCGAAGTAAATCCATGATGGGGCTTATTTTGATGATGACCTTTATTCACTTCATTGTTGTTGGAGTTGTTAATTCCATTTGTACCCATTTTTGCCATCGAATTTGTTACAGCATCAATATTATTTGATGCCGAAGAAGTTGAAGACGATGAAGCTGTTGAATTCGTGATTGTTGTTTCTGTTCCAGCACCACCACCGCCAGCAGCAGTAAGCTTAAAATCAAAGACCCGTTCAGAATTTTCTCTTATTGATTCAAGATTTTTTTCTTTATTTTCTTTTTTACGATCAGGGCATTTTTTAACCCCTTTAAAATGTACAGTATTTGATTTTTTAGAAGGCTCATTTGAAAATGTTGAAGAGAGTTTTGCATGAGATGAATAAGATTTAGACATTTTAAGACTTGATGATTTTGTTGATGGAATTGTTGTTGTTGCGGATTTTCCACTTGAGCAATTTGTGGATGTGTTCATAAAAATCCTTTTAAATGGATTCCCTTTTTTGGGTGTGGAAGATTCTGAACCAGATGAAGATGATGAAAGAGGGGATGAAGTTGATGATGGAATTCCAAATGCCGAAAAGAAGCCGTCCTTAATAAAATGATATCGACGACGCGGCTCTTCCGCCGTCGAAGAAATAAACGAGGCTACCATTCAATAGCAGGTTTGAATTTTTAAAAAAATAGAGAAGGAAGAAAGAGACACGGATGAGTCTGGAATAAAAATTGAGTTTTTTCAAAGTTTGTAAAAAATTAAAATTGTGAGAAAGTTTTGGCACGTTTTTTACACGAATTTCACGGAAAAAAAGCATACAAAGAATTTTAAGAAGAGAAAAAAAAGTGGGAAGAATGAATTATAAGAATATACAGTGGAATCTTAAAAAATATTTACATAACACCTTAAGGTTTCAATATTTTTAAAATTTTTAATTAAACTTTTTTTCTCAAAACTTTTGACACCTCTAATTTTAAAATGAAAGAATGAAATTTGGCGGGTGCTTTTTACACTTTTAAATTTATTATCCTTTTTTTAAAGATCCATTAAAAAGTCTCTCTTTTTTCTTTTCATTCCTTTCGTAACACAATCATAATATATCTTATTTGTCAATGATCATTTACGTGTTTCTTTCTTTCTTTCGAATCTGGAGTTAAGGGAATAAATGATGTTGCTGCCCTAAAGGCAAGTTAACAGTTGGTATTTTTTATTCTAACCACCCTCACTCACCAACATCACCAACATCTAACTCACCTTCATTTTATGAGAATGAGCATTGAACCACGAGATATATAGATATGTTATTTGTGTGGTAATGTTTTTTCTTTTTTGAAGAAGCCTTACCTGCCGAGATGTATATCAAATAAGAGGATGAGCGAGGGCCAAAAGGAAGGGATAAATGCCAAAAGAGATTTATCTTTGTGGACGCGATTTTTTAAAAACATTTGTCATCGAATAAAAATGTCACGGAACAACCTTTTTTCGGGAAACAAAAAAGAGAAAGAAACATAGCAACAAAAAAGAGAGAAATCTCAAAGAATTGAGCTTAAAAAA
This sequence comes from Panagrolaimus sp. LJ2414, assembly GCA_024447195.1. Classification (NCBI taxonomy): domain Eukaryota; kingdom Metazoa; phylum Nematoda; class Chromadorea; order Rhabditida; family Panagrolaimidae; genus Panagrolaimus; species Panagrolaimus sp. LJ2414. The sequence goes on along the minus strand of JAMRXY010000290.1, from coordinate 237,825 downwards.
GGAAAAAGAGTTGTAATTTGATGGAATTTAAAGAATTCTTTGTGCCGAAAAAGAAAACACGAAAACAAATAAAAATATTTGATCTATTTTTGTGTCTGTTTTTTTTAAAAAGTAAAAAGTAATAAATGCCAGAAGAAAGGCGAGAGCCTTTAAAGTTTGTACTTTTAAAAACAAAAAACCCTTTTGGGATTTATAAATTTAACATTCAATGATATATTCAATGTAATTACATTCTCTCTCTTTTTTCTTTATGTTGTTTGTGGGTGTCGGTTGTTCAAAGTTCTTCTCCTTGAAAGTATAAAAAAGTATCAAATTTTAAACACGAAAAAACAATGTCTTTTTTTGTTTTTCACTAAAATAAAAATGAGAGATTTGTTGTTCTCAAACTTTTTTCAAAAAAGACGTATGTTTTTGAAATTTTTATTTTTAATAAAAGTTTAAAAATGAGTGGCTGTCAATATTTTTCACAGTCGTCACCTGCAGGCAAGCAGGCCAGACCAGAGATAAAAAGAAGATCGAAAAAAAAGAGACAAAGATTACGTCAAACTTTTTTTTAAAAAAAGATGATATCTCTTGTTTTGTTGCTCGTCCTTCGTATTTTTTTGAGACTAAAATAAGCTGCTAATTATGACTTTTTTGTTTAAAAACAAAAAAACTTTGTACTTTTAGTTGTAAAACATAAATGTTAACATATTTTTTTTAATGTCCGAAACAAAAATATCTAATATACATACATTTAATTTTGGGTAAAAAATCTTGAAGGGCGTAATTCATCAGGAAAATGTAAAATAAATTACATCGATTAATCAATGTTCAAAATCAAATCCAAAAAAATGCTGCAAAATCTTTTCAAAGAATATATTTTTTAAAAGGCAAAATGTGGAAATTTAATTTTTCCCATAAATTTTGAATGCAATTTTTTACCGGAAAAAAACATCACTCAAAGAAAAAAAAAGCTTATTCCTTCTAAAATAAAACAGCAGTTTTCTTTTAGAAAAGAAAGTGGTAGGCGTGAAGAAGAAGAAATCCATATTTAGCAAAAAGAAATATAGCACTTAAAAATTTCCATTTTTAGAAAGTATTAGTTGCATTAATGCCAGATAATAATAATAATGGTAATAGTATTAAAGGGTTTTTTGGTAAATCTCTTTCTTTCTTAAACATTAAAAGAAAAGTAACCGGAAGCAAAGAACAAAAAAATATAAGTGTTTTTTGCAAAAAGAAAAGTAAAAATTTTGTTGAAGCTGTTGTAGAAGAAGAAAGATTCTCTCTCTTTTTTAAGTGGGAATGGTTTGTTTTATTTCTCAAGATGAATGACATTAGATTCGAGTGGCGAGAAAATGTTCAAGAGAAGTGCATTTTCTAAGAATTTGTTCAGGATTTGGCGTGTAATTTGAAAGGGGCACTTGATGCTGGGTTTTCTCACGATTAAAAGAAGAAGAAGAGATGATCAAATGGGATAATTTGTTTTAAAAAAAGGTGTTGAAAGTTTTTAAACAATCAAATACTTTGAGATGTTTTTTATTTCAGGAAAAGTGGCGGAAGAAAAAAAGGAGGAGGATATGAATAAAAAATTTATAGCCAACAACTTCAACTACAATATCCTCCTAAAAAATAAAAGGAACGTTTTCTTTTAACATAAAAAAAGGCGGGAGAAAGAGAGAGACAAACTACTACTACTACTATCGATAACCGGAAATACGCCCAAATAAGAACAAATTAAATCTGTCAAAAACAGAGAAAACAGAGAGAGAATCAATGATTCAAAATGACCAAAAATTGAAATGAACAGAAGAATAAGAATAAAAAAACGCACTTAACAAACGTAAATTTCAACCCAATCTCCTGATCATCGGACTTTTTTTCTCATCGCTTTTGACGCTTTTTTCATTAAAATTTTATAATATTTTTATTGTCCTGTTTTTGGTGCGGTTTAATCAATCAACTAGCCCATCATCTAATCTCTCTCTCTTTCAATCCCATTCAAATATTCCTTTCCTTTCTATTTTCAACCCCTTTAGGCAACGGAAGTAAGTATCATCATCATTGCCTCCCAACAAAATTCTTAATTTAGAACATTTTTTTCTAAGGTTTAAAAAGACACACGGAAAAGAAAAGAGATAAAAGACCAAAAAAATTATTCTATTTTATGATGGGTATTAAAAGAGAGTGTTTTAAAACAATGATTAATGAAGTAATTTGAAAACAGCAGGTATACACATTTATGTAAGATAATGATGATGATGGGAATCGGGGGATAGGTAAAGGAGAGAGTAAGAGATATTAAAGTTTTTTATGGGAAACTATTAATAGTTTGAAGTTCTAGTTTATCGATACCGAAAATAGAAAAAAAATTTGATTAATGATTTTTTGCTGGTTTTTTTTGAAGAAATAAATAAACATGAGTAAAAAAGTTGACCAATCAAACGTCAAAGAACACGGAAAAATATTTTTTTGATTTCTCAAAAGTCTGAAAGCTTTCTACATTTTTTAGTTTTTCAAGGCTGAAATTGTTGGGATACTGTAAAATATACAAAAAGGATGTAAATTTAAAGTTAGAATAAATCCCCGCCTTCTTCCAACCTCCTACAACGATTTCCTTCAAACAACAATCGAAAACAATCGTTCCAAGAGGACTTCTTTTTCAAGACAATGCAGAACAAAACTATGATGTTTGTTAAAACAACAATGAAAATGTTTTAAAAAGTCAAAAAAAGGGGAAGTAAAAAGCAGTTATATTTTTCCGAGAAAACTCCATTCATGAAACAGCAGCAACAGCGTTTAAAACGTGCTTATTTTTACAAAGTTTTTTTAAAAAAGAACACGCTTTTATTCTTCTTTAAAAACAGACAATATTTTAAAGTGGAAAAGCATGGCCAGAGGCTATGAAATCCAGCATTTTACTCCCGTCAAAAAGTCAGTAAAGTAGCTGCTGCCGTAAAAAAAAGAAGCACAACAAAATTTGTAGAAAACGACTTTTTTAGTTTTTTCCATTCATTCAAGGAAAAAAATGAATGGATGGCATTCATTGTAAAAAGCTTCTGTCTTTTTCTTTATTCATCGTGAAGAAGAAGAAAAAGGCCTACGTCAAAATATTGTGGAAAGAAAATAAGTGAGAAGAATAAGAACGAGGAGGAGGAGGCAAAAGCAAAAGAAGAGTTTCTCAATGTTTGAAAATGAGCAACCAAAGTAGCCAGCTTCAGTTTCTTTAGTTTTTTTTGTTGCTTTAAAAGAGAAGGAAAAAAAGTAACTGTGTAATTTTCAATGTTGACGGCGGTGAGCAGCACTAAGAATGCCAATGTAAGCAAAAAAGGAAAGAAAAGAAAATCCGTCATCAAAGAAAAAAGATTGGCTGAAGCAAAAAAAGGAGTGAGAGAGACTTAAAGAGCGAGGACCACGCCTTTAAGCAGCCAGCTTCTTTTCCAGGAGAAACAAAACTAAAGTAGTTTTTTGAATGGCATTTTGTTTTTTTAAAAATATATATTTGCAAAAAAGCCTAAAGTGCCAAAAAAATATGTCGTTGTTCTGGGTTTTTTTCTTTTCGCCTTCTGTTTCTTTGGAGGCCTTCTTTTTTTGAATGACGTGAATGTAAAAAGTAGGGAGGCAAGGGTGGAGAAAAAGAAGCAGAAGGAAGGATGCCGAGAAAAAAACTTAGAAAAATGGCAATTTGGAATGTTAAACGAGCAAAACAAAATGAACGGAAATTTCATTCAAGACCATCCATGTGGTTTTTTGAAGATTTTTGAATGAAAAAAAACATTTCTGAATCAAAAGAAAGGAAACGCTTTTGAAAATCCTTATTTTTTGTTTACGATAATAAAATTCAAAGATGAAGTTTATGTCATCTTTTCTTTTTTAAAAAAAGCTTTTATCAACAATAAAAAATATCAAAGATAACCGTAAATAAAAAAAGGGATAAGCGAAATTTCAATGTTATTAATAATATTTTTTTGGAATAAAAGTACACTGCCAATTCGACAATACAAAAAATCCAATTGATAAAAAGTACTCCCCCACAAGTTACAGTAATAATTAAACAGAAATTACTGTATTGTATCAGAAAATTGTTTACGAATAAAGAAAAAAATCTTTAATTATAGTTTTATACCGTAGCCACCAATATTAATTCCAATTTTTTATGATTGTATCTTTTGTTTTTCTTTTTGTGTTTTCGTGTTTCTTTCAATTTTTTTCGATACACATTTATATTATAGCTTGAACTGCTGCTGCCCCCATATAATTTTCCCACTAAAAAGGTTTTGTGGCATTTCTTTTTTTGAAGCGAATTATGACTAATTTTCTTCCCACATTTTCTTTCAACAAAAAATGGACCATATATTTTTAAAAAAATTCAAAGCTACAAATTTTTTTTGAAGGAAAAAAACTGCTGTTTTAAAATTAGCACCCCCGCGAATGTTTTTACCCAATTGACAAAAAGTAATGGGGGGTTTAAAAATGTATTGCTTTTTGGGTAATTTTTGAAATGAAATAAGGAACCAAAACTAAAAGCTGCTTTTAAAAAACAAATTATTAAAGAAGATGAACAAAGCAGACAAAATAAAGAAATAATTATGCAAATAAAAAAGAGCAGATGATGGTGAAGATAAATGAAGTTGTTGTTGAAAGACATTGAATTGACGTAATGAATGAAAGATGAAACTTTTTATTTCTTCCAAACGAAGAAGAAAAATTAGTTTTTTATTCAGAAAAAATAAATTTCCAGAAGAAAAAAAGATGTCAGAAAATCTTTCTTTAAAGGAACATAAGAAACTTGAAGTATTTATTATTTATTCATATTTCTCTCTCATTTGTTTGTTGGTATGAGAGAATATATTTATACTTTTCTTTTTGGCGTAAATAAGAAAGAGCGTTTTTTGTTGAACATGGCTTTGCTTTTGAAAGAGAAAGAGAGAAAAGTAGTAGGCGGTGAGATTTGTTAATTATTGTTTACTCATTTTCTTTTTTTGAACATGATACTGTAAGATATATGTGAAAGATTTTGGGAAAGAGGCATAAATAATAAACAAGATTTTGTTGCCCGTGGGATATGGTAGTCATGAATGTTTTTTGCTATTTTTATCAAATACTTATCATTTACTAAAATTGGGTTTTCCCATAAATCTTACAAAGGATATCTGAGTTCTGTATATTTTTGCAAAGGTATTTCTTAAATAATTTACTGTAACTTCCAAAATTATTACCGCATATTACCCCATTTATCAATTTTTGCACTTTTTCGTACAACTAACATTTTGCTCAAAATTTATTACACACTTATACATGTGATAAAGTATCATTAATAGCCATTTTTCTTTTTTTCACCCATGGGAACTAAGTACATAAATTTAACCCCAAAAAATAAAGAACTATTTTAGAAAATTTTTGTCAGAAAATTCCAATCATAAATCACCTTCAAAAAAATTTACAAAAATAGCGTCCGTTTTTTCCGTTTTGTTTGGTCACTTTTAATTTATTCCCAAAAGTATACTATCTATCTATTATTATCATTACAAATTCTCGGAAAATTTGATTACTGACGCACTCATTTTTTTCCCAAATTTTTTTTGTTTTTTTTTTTCAAAAATAAATTTTTGCAAAAGAAAATATAATTGTTTTACGTCTCAATTTTACTAAAAATGCTGACTTTCTTTTTTTCCTTTTATTTTTGTGTGGAGGAGGTGCTTTTAAAAAAGAAAGGGAAAAAGGAAAGTGATAAAAATTATTAAATAAAGTACTTACCAAAAAAAGTGCGCTACAAAGATACTGTATTCCTTGAGGGAGTGAATAGAAGTACTTAAGAAATCATAGATTTTTAAAAAATAAAATGCTATAAAAATTTTTTAATGGTACTTTTAGAAACAACAATTTTCTCTACAAAAACTCTAAGAAAATAGGGTACTGTAAAAGTGTAGTTCTAGGAATGCTGCTTTAAAAATATTTGAATAACCAAATATTTTTAAAGCAGCATTTCTGGTATTTTCTTGGGTTGAAAGCTTTCTAAATTTCAAGAGATGTAACACTAACTTTGTTCTAACACTAAAACAAAAAATGATAGAATTTAAATAGAATGATCAGCATCTTCTTTTACGTAAAAGTTTAATTGCAATTGAAACTAACGAAAACTCAATTTCTTCCAAAACGATAAAAAAACGAAAATTTTTAACGGTAAAATCAAACACAACGCTGCGATTCGATTGAATTCTTTCTTCCCTCTTTTTAGACATTTTGGCGCTTCAAAGCAAAGTTCATACCATAAAAAGAATTGTGAATTGAATCAATTTCGTTTTCTTTTCACATTTTTGATTTATCAAAAAATAAGTGCAATTTAAAATTTGAGCAAAAATTGAAAGAGAGTTTTAACGTAAAAAAACGAGTATTAATCAAACATGACAGGCAAAGATGAAAGATAATTGAACATAAATTAAATTACAACAACCTTAAATATTTTTTTTTTGTTTTTCCGGTGCTTTCGTTTACAAAGTAAATTTGTTAAAAAAGGACTTTGCAAATAAACATTCTATTTTTAAGGGAAAAAATAAAAAATACTGTAAAAGACCATTAAAGAATCACAAACACACTACCTTAGAGGATGTATTCCAAAAATAGCTTAAATATTTTAGCTTTTATATTTTCCATGAATGAATGAAATATTACAAAAAGAAAGAATAACACGCGATCCAAATGGGAATTTTCTTTCGTAGGTGAAATATAAAACACAAAAATTCTTTGACTTTTGTTTCCTTTTTTTGAAGTTTTATTCATCACTACCGTAATCTTTTCCAAAAGTTATTAACATAGGATACTTAAAAACTCAAAGGTAATCGAAAAAATGCAGAAAACTTAAAAAATGTTTTTCATCGTCAACTATTTATTACATCGGATGCTACTTAAAAAACTTGAGATGCTTAATTCTCTTCAGTTGACATTGATCAAACCTTGATCTTTAACAAAGTTAGTAATCCTCTTTTTTCTAACGACAAGATTTAAAAATTTTTGATGTTGTCTTTAGAAATTACGAATTTGATCACAATTTAATGTTTTATAATAAAACCTTTGTTTTGGTAAAAATAACATATTTTAATAAAAACTGGATACTTTTTTACTCAAAAAAATGTTAAAAATTGCAAACGCAAAATTAAAGATTTTTTTCAGTTATTTTGTTTTGCGCCGCCCAAAAAATGCATTAACAAAAAAGGATAGAGTAATTGCATGGTGTTATTCCCTTTTGGTCTTACCACGTAATAATAAGGATAATACAGTCCAAAATACATATACATATATCTATGCGTGGTGAAACCAATTACCTCATTTTCTCTCAGCCATTCATTCATTTTAGGATTAAAACTATCACATTTTGAAAATTAAAACAACGAAAAAAGGCTTCTTTGTTCCAAAAAATTTGTTTTGTTTCTGCAGAAAAGTAAACAAAGAACAATATGAAAAATGATTCATTTTTAAAAAATAAAAACAATGAAAAAAAGAAAAAGAAACGGCTTCGATTTTGAAAAAACGAAAGTTTGTATATGTTTTTCAAACAAAATATTAATTTGTATTTTTAATCAGCACTGGGAAAAAATTTAATGAATTCATCATTTTTTAATTGACGTAATTTTGTTTTATTTATTTCTCTGCATTTTAAAGAAACAAAAGAAAATCAAAAAAAATGGCACGAAAAAAAAGTGACGAAAAATTGTCATAATTTTTGCTTTTGCTTTAAAAATTTTTTGTTTTGTTTTTGATTTCTTTTCAAAAGTATCCCAACGAGGTTTTACGCACTTACGTAATTTTATTAAACTAGAGGTGCCCCGCCCCTCCGGGGCGGCCACCAAAGATTCATGTACGTGATTCTAGCAATAAGCTAATGCTAATGCTTTCTTTTTTTATGTCAGAAAGTTAACTTAAAAGAAGACGTTAACTGATTGCTGCCAAATTTATTTTAATATAAAGGCTAAAAGTTTAAATAATCAAAAAATTAAAAAAGAATAACACTAATAAATTTGCTTCAATTTTTAACCGCAAAAAAATTATCGAAAAAAAACTTTGTCTTTAAAAATGTTGAATGACGCTTGCACCATTTTGCCAAGAAAAGCGCTTCTTTCAAAATAAAAACGCACTGACACCGAACATTGTCTCTTTTACGGGTAGATATACCCACAACCAAAAAACAGTTTTTGTAAAAATATGTATAATTTTGAAAAGGATATTTGTGTCTCCTTTAATTTAAAACATCAAAAAACAAGGAAGTTAAAAAAAACTGCTGCCATTTATTGCAGACATCATTTTTCGAAGTCTTTTTTTAAGAGAGAGGAAGAAGAAGACAAAAAAGATAATGAGATCATAAGCCTTATTTTACATTTGTCATACATAATTTTAAAGAGAACAAAAGATTAATGAACTGAATAAAGAAGAAGGAGGGGAGGTAAAAAGTTGAGAAGAATAATAAAAATGTAAAAAAACGTCATAAATTGGTCAAAGTATTTGTAATAAACAAGTAATGAGTTTGAGTGATTTTTTGACAGATTTGATAAAAGTTCGTCAGGTACTATTACTTTTAAAAAACAGTTGACAGAATAATTTAACTTTTTTGATTTAGTTTAAAAAATGTTTTTATTTTATCACAGCATTATTTAACAAAAATTAAAAAGAACAACCAATTTTTTTGAACATTTGTTTTGCCTTGTTCACTCTACTATGATTAAAGAAAACAAATACAAAACCATTTACATACCCTATTATTTTTCCTGGAATCTAAACCCTTTTTGACTCGCAAAAATGAAACTCCAAAAATGCATCATTTTTGATTTTAAAAATTGAAACAAATGAACTAATCAGTCAACTTTTTAAAAATTCCATTAGTGCAATTTGCGTCAAACACCTTCTGCTAATATTATTTTTCTATTCAATTTTTGTTAAAAGCCAAAAGAGGATTTCTTCTTCAAAAAGAAATTATAATCTTTATTCTTTTCTTTTTGTTTCTTAAGCATTCTTAAGCTCCCATAAGCAAAAAATGGATACTTTTTCTTGCAAAAAAATGTGCATAAAATAATTATTATCTTAAGCTCAAAAACATGCAAGAAAAAGAAAATAACATGCTACTGTGTTTCGATGAAGAACAAACTTTTGTTACGTCAGAAGGCCAAAAATGGATCATTCTCAAAGTTTTTGAGTAAACACTTTTGATCTTTTCGGTTTTATTTCCTTGAAATTTTCCTCATTCTTTTCCTTTTGTTAAAAGCAAAATAAGGAGTAAAAAATGATTAAAATGTAAATAAAATTTAGTGTTTTGCTTTTGTTGATCGGTAGTAACACAAAACAATAATAAAATTTGTATGTTAAAGTTCAAACAAACGACAAGATACACAACAAATGAAAGAGAAAAGAAAGACAAGAGATTGAGTGCAAAGTACGGAATTTACCTGGTTTTTTCTAAAATGTGAGGGATAATAAATGTCCTGATCGTAAAAATATTTTTATATTTTATTTCCTGTTTAAATTTAATAGAGGGTGATAATAAAAATAAAAGCAAATCCTTCCGGGATTAAGTTTTATTGATTTTTCATTTTGATATAAAAACATTGGTCAAATTAAACCAACTTATTTTTTAAAACAGTTAAAAAAATAGGAAACTAACCTTTATTACTGAATCCTGTGTTGTGTGGGGATGATTCTCTTGTGAAGATGTGGAAGACGTCTAAAAAGTTATAATTTGTTTTAAAAAACGTCAAAAACCTTCTTTTTTTAGCTACTTTAACCATCTAATTTTAAATTTTTTACATCACTTTTAATAAACACCTTTCAACAAAATCTTACATGCATTTAATACGAAATAAGTTAAGTTGCATTTACTCAAAAAAGCTTCAGAAAAAACTCTGTGAAATAAATTATTGATTTTAACTTTTTGCTTTGAAAGCTGCTAAACAAATTTAATCAAGAAATAAATAAATTATACTTTGAAGTAATAAAAAAGAAATTGCTTAGCTAGATTGTTTCACAAAAAAATGGATTTCAGTATTGAATAAAATTTTTGCTTTAAAATTTCCAATAATGAAATCAACACCAAATATTTTGGCACAAACTTTGAAGGAAAGCCCAGATTAAACGGAAATCCTAAGCTCAAATAACAGTATTCAAAATCAAAAATGAAACACTTAAAATTCAAAACAGACTTCTGAAGCCAGCCTTCTGAAGGCAGGTAACTTTATATAATTAAAGAATTAGCAAAAAACAACTGTTTCTTTTGCGTTTACAGGCTACAAAATTTTTAGAAAACTGGGATGTATAGTTTTGTATTTATTTGACCGGTTTTTGGTGGTATTGAATAAACCTTTTAAATTTCGAAACTAAAATTAAACTGATAATATTCAAAAGAGTTATATTTTTTGCTATCACAAAAAGCAGCTTTAATAAAGATTTAAATTTTCAAGAAAGTTATTATCAAAAGATCCTGCCCAAAAATTACACCATAAGTTTTATAAATGGTCAATCCTTCTAAAATTTTGCAAAAATATAAACAATCTAGCATGCTACAAAAAGAAGTAAAGAAAAGTTCAAACCTCACTATTAAAGACATCTTCCTTTGGACTACAAAAGGCCATACAAATGCAATCTTTAACAATTAAAAAAATTTTGCATGGATTATAAAATTTAAATTTAGAATTTGCTGTTTTAATATGACTATCCGGAACTTGACAATACGGTAACTCAGAATCCCAAAAATTATCAGCTGATAAATTTGGAGTTGGTTCTTTCGTTGAACAAAGCATTATTATTATTTTTGGTTCAAAGGAGTGCCCTCCTTTTTTATTATTTATTTGAACACTTTTTTATGGTACAAAAAATACAAAAGAAATTAAAAAATAATAATAGCCACAGATTCTTTGATGACGTCTCTCTTCTTTTTCCCTTCTTCACTTTTTTGATATTTAAAATAAATAATAATATTTGTAAAAAAAGATATTATTCTTCTTCTTTTTACAAAATTGGGAAGAAGAAGAAAGAAAAGGGAAGACAAAACTGATTCAAAAAAAAACTGATGAGGAAAGGGGAATGGCTTCTCATTTTTTTTCAAATACATTCACACACACGTTTTTTATTGCTTTTTTGTAAATATTCCGTTTTTTTCATGGAAAAAAGTAGGAAAAAAGAATCGGGGAAAAATGAAAAATAAATAAAAAAGGAAAGATTTTTAGGGGGTTTTTTTATTAAAATCCATTGAATCCGAGAAATAAAAAAAAAGTGTATCATGATAATTCTTTTCTTTCTTTCTTTCCCTGTATGATACAGCCTGTATCCACAAAAATGGAGATGAATCAAATAATGTAAGAAAAAAATTCGGGAAAAAAAGGAAATGAAGATGAGAGGAAAGAAAAACATAAAATATAGTTTTTTCCTTGTTTAAATAAATGTTTTTTTTTTCAATTGGTCAGTTTATTTTGTTACGTAATGTTTTTCCGCATTTTGAAAATATTTCCGAAGATCATACAAGTTTTTTCCCAACCAAAATGAAGACTTTGTATTTACTTTCATAAAAATCAGCTCCCATAAAAATGCCTTATTTTAATATTACAAATTGCTTAGAAGATTATATAAGACAAAACCGCCACTATGAATTCAAATACCCCTGTTAATTAAAATAAAAAAGGGTCTGCTCAATCTTGAAACGATTCTTACATTTTGTTTTATTTAACAAACCGGGTTAACCTACATAAAGTTTAATAAGAACTTAAAAGATATTATTTACTTAATCGTTTTTAGAAACCTATTTTAACACTATCCCAAATTTTGAAATCCCCCCCCCCCCAAAACACTTTCTTTTGTTCCAATTCCAACATTTATTGATCGAATTTAAACAAAAGGAAATTTTACTTACACCTGCTTTCATTGGTAAATAATTCGTTTTTAAATAAAACAAAAGCGATGTTGATCCAAAAACAAATGAAATTGTAATGCCGCCTTCAAAGTGCGTCATCCTTTCTCTCTCTTCAATGCCGTCAAACACGGACACGCCTTGCGTCGACACTCTCCTTTCCAAGCTTGCCTCTGGCGACAGCCTCATTCGACTTAGCAGCAGCTGGCTTTGGCCAGTTGCTGGCGCCTTTTCCTCTTTATATTTATATTTATGTTTATGGCAAATAAAGTATTAAGTAAATAACTTATCGGGAACCACTTAGCCTATCGAACCGGGTATGCTCTTGAGATGATATTACAGGCCTGATACATCTATCATCCAAGGTGCAGAGCCACTCATAACATGGAGGACCCACCACGGCTTTGATGCCTCCAAGGTAAGTTACTTATTATTACTTTATTTGTCTAAGATTATAAAAAAAAATTTTTTCCCTTTATTTGCCAAATTTTTTTTTTTTAAATTAATAATTATTTTTTTTCTTATTTTAATGACTGTTTTCTTTGATTTTTGGATACATATCATTTTTTTTTCTTCTCACATATCATTTATATTACTGTATCCAAATTTTATTTTTTTTCTCTATTTTCTTGTTTTCTCATTTTTTTCTTTTCTCATTTTTTTTTTTCATACAGTAATTTAGTAAGGATAAATCAAAAGTAAGAGTTTTTATATTTTTAATTCATTTAATAAGTGATAAAGTCCTGTCTTATTGGAAATAGTTAAGCCAAAAAATCCACAAAGTCTCCAGTGACACCTTTATCCTGACCGATCTGGATATTGGTGGAGAGATTCCACACACGATGGGGATTCCTTTTCTTTTTTTACCGCAGCACGCTGCTGCCGTCACATATCTTCTCCAATCCTCAAATCCCCAATCAAAAAATGCGGCAATAATATCTACTGATTTCACTATCTCATCACCTACAGTATGCCGTCTTTGTGGTCTCTGAGAGTACAGAGAGTTATCGTGTGGCCTGTATTCATTAACCAAAAATGAATAGCCAACTTAACAGGTTCTTTTAACACCCAAACTAATGATACAAAGAAGATCCAGAGTAATTCGGTCCACGCGGTGACCACAAAAAATTACTACTTTTCTACTCAATTACAGTATCAAGGTCGACCTCAAAAACTTAATTATTAAAATAAGATTTCCTGGCCAGGAGGATAATATCATACTTTATTAAATTGTTTTCTTCCATCAAAATTCTAAAAATCTCTTATCTTCATCCTCATATCATTTTTTAAATAAAACATATCATTTTTTAAGCTCTGTTATTTTTTTTGTGTCCTTTCTTTCACTTCCTTGTTCAAAAAAAAGAAGAAACAAAGTAGCTGAAGCAAATGCCAGTCTTTCTCTTCTCCAAAATCAATACGTCGCAAGCAAACCTTTTTTGGTGCCTTCTCTTTTTATTGCTCAAAATGTCCGTTGCATATCCATTAAAAGAAACCGGTGTGTTATCATTATGATGTCAAAAAATGACATAACAGAAACTAAATGGAAAGCTGAAAAGAAAGCTGAAGAAAAGCAACGATGAAAAAGGGAACCAAAAAATGCGTCAAAGGAAAGAAAAGGGACACCAAAAGAAAAAGAAGAGGGAACAATTTTTTTTAAAAGCGTCGTCGCTCTCCTTTCTCTCTTAAAAAATTGTGTTATTTTTGTTTGTCATTTTTTTCGTATAATAAAAATAAGCTTGCCAAAAGCAGAAAATAAAGCTTATTCTTTTAAAATAAATAACAAAGCTTATAAAATGATTCTTTTTTAAATTAAAATTGTTTATAATTTTTCTTGTTAAATCTTTTTCTCCAAAATATAAATCATACGGTATTCATTGAAAATGAAATTTTCTCGCCATAAATAATTCGTTTATTGAAAATGCTAAAATGGGACTCGCCTCAATCAACAAAAAATGAATTGAATTTTAAACTAAAGGAAGTCTACTGTAGAAAAATTCTAAAGAACACCATCCAATCTTCTAAAAATGCTAATCCTTTCCGCTCATGTGAATTCGAAATGAATTCTTCGAACATAAACAAAATTGTTTATTCAAAATTTTTCTCTTTCTTTAAAAATGTCACATACTGAGAAACTTGAAAATGCAATTTGCAATGCAAATCCTTTGAAAAGAGATTGCCGGAAAAGAATTAGTTAAAGTGTACTTCGTGCGTCAAACGCAATCAACCGAAAATTCCCGGAAATGTCACGAGCAAAGAATAGCTGAAAATAGAAATGTAAAGCTACAGTACCAGAAGAAACAACTTCCTCGTTCAAAAATATTAAAACTCCTCCCTTCTTCAACTTCTTAAAAGTCTCGCCATTGGATAATCGAAAGAAACCAATGAAGCTTTAGTAAACCACATAAAAATGGGAAGGGGCGGGAACAAATCTTAAATTTCAGAAAAGCATATAAATATACCCAACAAAACCTCATAAAATCACCATTTATGGCCCAGAAGCAAACAACAAAGAAGCGACTAACCGAAGTTGAACGTCTACTTAGTGATCAAAAAGAACCCTTAAAAGCAACAAGACTCCGTCGACGTATATCACCACCTTACGTAAAACCAACCCACGGGAAATCACCTGAAGCAGACACGTCAACAACAGAACAAAGTACAGATAAGTTTACTGATTCTTTTAAAATTTCGCAACCCTATCCTAAACCACATACCCCACAACCTAATCGTTCTCTCACAATCAATCCTCTATCTCCCCTATCTTCCCCACTCCCTCAATCTCCCTTCTCTCCTACAGATTCCATTTATTACTCCCTCTCAGAAACTTTCAACCGTCCCCCTCTATTCTCTTCAACCCCTCGTCCTTCCAATTCACGTGATTCTTCCCCACCTCCGAACTTCAACTTTACCTATAACTCCCAAAAAGAAGATACCCTATTAGCTGAAGCTGAAACCCCATCAAACCCTAAAAACCCTTCAAACCACTCGTCAATAAATCTACAAACGGCTGAAGAACCTTCCAAAGACTCCCAAATCAAAAAAAAACTTTCGGAAAACCCTGAAAATTCACAAAGAGATTCCTTTCTCGACTCCTTTAAAAATCCTTCTTGGCCAAATACTTCCTCTCTTTTCCCTATACCACAAAATTTTACTGAACTTGTCCAAAACAAACTTAAATCTCTTAGCCAATCTTTTCCTTTTTATTCAAAAAAACAAAAAACCAAAAAAACTAATTCCTTGTCTGATATATACCAAAACCCTTCGTCTGATATACCCTCTAATCCCTTGTCTGATAATCAACCAAGTATGACCGATTTTGAAAATGAACTCTTGCAATTCAAAGACTGCCCTCCTGCCCATGAGGACCAGTGTGAAGAAATTGACGTTGAACAACTGCACCGATTTACCTTAGAAGTCCGTACTCAGCTTCTCAAATCCCTTCCAAAATTCTCTGGAAACACAGCACTTGCTTGGCGGGAATATATGATGTCCTTTAACACTATTGCGAAAGCCCTTGGACTTTCATATCAAGAAGCAGCACAACTTCTTCCTGCATGTTTAGAAGGAACGGCAGCAGAAAAATTCGCCATGCTAAGACGACCTCCACAGGGCCATGTCTACAAATTCAACGATCTTGTTAATAATATCGCAAAACTTCTCTCAAAACCTTTCGAAAATGAACTTGCAATGGAACAACTTAATGCAAGAAAACAAAGAAAAGAAGAAGAACTGGAAACTTACATGAAAGACATCAAACGCTTAGTCAAACTAGCCTACAATGATGGCGCAGGATATACTGAACAACAAAGAACTCGAGAAGTCGTCCGTTGGTTTATCAGAGGTCTAAAACCTGATCTCCGTGAACATATTAGTCGTATGAAGAAGCCGAATACACCAGAAGAACTTCTCACCGAAGCAATACGTGAACAAGAACTCCAAAAACAACTTGCCCGTGAACGTGCCGTAGATGCCCTTGCAATAAACTTAACACAAATGCAAATTCAAGACCGACAACAACCGGATCGTCAACGAGATGATCGTCAACAAAATTTTGGAAACAATAGCAATGAAAGATTCTCAAATCAACGTCCAAATCGTTTTGGTAACAACAGATTCAATAACAATGGAATGCAACGAAATCCAAATCGTGATACAAATTCATACCGTAATCAGAACAATCAAAGAAATACAAACTTCCAACGCAGATTTAATGGAAATCGACAATTCCAACGCAGTCCAAATTTTGAACCTCTTGGATCCAATAGAAATCAACCTCAACAACGATCAAATTTCCGTGGTAATCAACGCCCAAGAAACAATGGCGGCGGTTACAGAATCAATGCAATTAAAGAACAAGAAGCATCAACAACATCAACACGTCCACCGTCACCAGCATACTATCTCACAATTGTAACATGTTTTTGCATCATACTCCTCTTCACTCCTGCACAAGCTTTTCAAATCTGTCACAAAAATACACCTTCAACAATCGTCGAACCTCCATCAATGATCGATTGCACAGCTCCAACAACAGCTGAAGTCCATCCAATCGAAGTAGATCTTTATGTCAAAAGAAGAATTCCTGCATCAACTGAAGCAATTTCCTGCAAAGCAATAAAAACAACAAAATGCGTCGAATCAGTCGCTTATATCTCATCAGATCTACCCCTCATCTTGAATCCAATGGAACTATCCCAGAAGAAATGCAGAAAACTCGCAAAAGAAAATCTTCATGGTAAAGAATACAGAACTCAAATAATTCCAAAACCAACACCTGGATTCTTTGGAACCTACTGTGATCAAACAACTAATTACATCATCACCAAAGGAAAAGTAGCACTCACACCTGAAGGAACACTGATCTCAGATCTCTATCATATGCATGGATGCGAAGCAACAAGCAAGTACTGCGAAACCGATACAACAACACTCGTCTGGGATGAATTCAATGCAACTGATACCTGCCCATATGCTCTTGCTGGAACCTTTCAAGGTCTCCTAGCTTGGTCTGAAGAAGAACATCACCTCTCATATCTCATCTTGGATACTCTTCAAGCAGCATTCGTCTTTGATAATGAAACAATTGACAATAAAACAAAAACCTGTCTCCCAAAAGAACACATCCATATGATGAAAAACGATGCGATCGTACATTTTAAAAGTGAAATAAAGCCAAATGAACTCAAGAAAGCTGAAAGAAAGAAACGTGAAGCTGTTCAACAAGTGCATGAAGTTAATGATGATGAAGAAACCGTCCAAGAAGTACATGAAGTCAACGATGATGACATCAAACAACCCAATACAACAAAAGATGTCTCGAAACAAACACCTGCAAAGGATTCAACTTCAAAACAATCGTCAAACAAGGATGCAAAATCAACTGTCACAGCACCAAAAACGACAAATCAAAATGCAACAGTCAAAACAGTTGCACAAAAACCAGTTACATTTACAACAACAACCACTACAACAACAGAATCACCTAAGACAACACCTAAAAGATCATCAACGACAACTACAACGACTCCAAAACCTACTACGACTACAACGACACCAAAACCAACTACATCAACAACGAAAAAGCCAACAACTTCGACAAAAGCTACAACTACAACAACAAAACCGTCAACGACTACTACAATGAAACCCAATGCAACTTCGACAATGCAACCGAAGCAAAATGATGATTCATCACAACCTAAAGTCCAAACCGGAACTCAACAATGGCCTCCACAAGCAAATCCTGTCAATGATATCATCAATATTATGAATCAAACAGATCAACTAATACAGCAAGTCCATCAAATCAACGATGATGAAGACTTCATCGAAGAAGTAATCGGAGATGAAGAACCGAAAGAACGTGGACGCCGACTTAAACAACAATATGTCGATGGACATGTCGAAATGCATGCAGAAATCGAAAATGTTCAACAAAAGGATGATGATGAAAATACTAATCAACAAGAATCATCACATCCAATACCAATTGAATCAATTGATGAATCAAATACTGCTGAAAAGGAAACAAGCAATCCTGATGTCAAGGACAACAAAACAATCGATAAGCCAAATACACCTTCAAATCAAACAGATGATCAACCAAAAACAAAATCATCACCCGACCAAGCTAAATCACTCAAATATGCAACCCATCTCAAAAGAAAAGGCGTTGACAATGATATCAATACAAAACTTCAATACTACGAAGAAAAGTCAATCGCCAGGAATAGTAAAAATTTTGCATCATTGTGGAATCAAATCTGCAATGTTCATAATAAGCAAATTCAAATGGTCAAAACAATCATATCAATGGATGCAACTGCCGGTACAAGAATTTGGCTTGGCCGAAATGATATAACAGCAACATATGCTGGTCAAGCACTTGAAATCAAGAAATGTGCTCCAATTATCCCAACAGAAGTCATCTGGAATCGTCAAATCAACACCACCTGCTTCAAAGAAATTCCTGTCGTATGGAATAATCGAACTTATTTTGTCCGTGATGGCTCACAAGATCTTCTCTCTTCAAGCGAAATGATCGAATGCTCAAAGAAGCCAATATCTGTATACAAAAGTGAAAATGGAACTTGGAAATCAAATACTGGTGAAACACATGTACAGAAAATTGCACATGATGTACAATGGCATGAAGATAATCATCCAATTCAATTCGATTCACCATCACCTTATCAAAATGAAGATGCTGAACTTGCCAATGAAGTCAAAATGCTATGGTCTTATACAAAGAAAATCAATAATTTGGAAATTCGGATACCTTATGAACCTCCTCAAAGAAATTATCCAACAGAATGGATTGGTAAAGCTGCTCAAACCCTCAAAGAAAAAGGAAGTCAACTCGCTGATAAAATTGAAGAAATCAATCCAATGAATTTATGGAATAAATTCACAACATTGGTAGCTGATATCAAAATCATCCTCATTACAGTACTAGCAATCTTCGGATCAGCAGTTTTATCCTTCTATCTCTACCCATGGATAAAAATCTTCATCAATAAATGCTGGAAACTTCGAAAACAACGCGAAAAGAAGTACAAACCGATCAATGTCGTCGAAATGCAACCATTAGAGCATGCAGATTCATTCAATCATATCCCACCAATATACAATATCAATGTGGAAGATGGTCATCTTCCTCACATCGAAGTGGAAATCTATAATAACAGATATGATGCTCTCCTTGATTCTGGTGCAGCATGCAGTTTAATCAGTCAAGAACTTGCTGATCAATTAAAACTTGCAATCGTCTCAACAACCAAAAATGGTAAAGCTGCAAATGGCTCAGATGTTCATTTCATCGGAAAAACTGATATTGATCTCACAATTGGAAAATCAACAGTAAATTGTCACATGTATGTCACCAAGCAAGGTCATTGTCCTGCTGATATCGTCCTTGGACATGATCTCTGCCAGAAACTGGATGCCGAAATCAACTTTCGAAAGAAAGAAATCTACTTACTTGGCCAAACAATACCAATCTTTGCTCTCTTCGAAGAAGAAACTCCCAGAATGGAAAAAGCTCAAGTCGTCATCACTGAAAATACAACAATAAATCGTGGTGATAACTTCATTTATGGTTATCCAACAACTTCACTCCCTCAAAAATCAACATGGTTGGCAACTCAATCAGATCGATTTAATATGCAACACCTCATTGTTGGTGCAACACTCACATCAATCACAACAACATGTCAGAAAATCCCGATCAGAATCCTGAATACAGCAAATATCCCAATCATCCTTCATCCAGGAACTGTCATAGCCGATCTCGAACTCATTGAAGACGATACTCCACCGAAAATCGAAACATCCAATCATCCTCAACGGATTCCTGTGAATCTACTACTCGAAGACACCGAATATGTTCCTGAAGAAGCAGATATATCTCGAGATCTTCCCCTACTTCCACAACCTGGCATCGATAACATTAAATTCCTCATGGATAATCTCAACCTCGATCGATCAATGTTCTCCAACAAAGCAAAACGACAACTTCAACACATCATCCGAAAGCATTCCAAAGCTTTCGTTGGTCCAGATGGAAAAATTGGATGCTACAATGGTCCAGTCCAACATTCAATCACACTCATTAACACGGATAAATTCATTGCTGAACGTCCAAGACGTATACCACCTGCTCTTCAAGAAACTGTACAACAACAAATCGAAGATATGCTTTCCCAGAAAATAATTCGTCCTTCAACAAGTCCATTCTGCTCACCCATCGTCATGGTGAAAAAAGCAGACAAGAAATCATATCGAATGGCAATCGACTACCGCAAACTGAATGCAGAAACAAAAAAGCAAAGCAACTTTCTTCCCTTGATCTCTGATATCGTCGATCAAGTAGCTGGAAAAGCCATATATTCAACATTTGATATGCAAGCCGGATTTCATCAAATTCCAATGAAAGAAGAAGATATACACAAAACAGCATTTGCCGTAGGCTCAAATTTATTTGAATTTTGTCGCATGCCTTTTGGTTTGACTTGTGCCCCAGCAACCTTCCAGAAAATCATGAATCTTTTGAAACAAGAAATTAAAGCAGTTATCCTGTGCTACCTTGATGATATCGTCATCGTCTCAGAAGATGAAACCTCTCACCTCGAAGATATCGAAGAACTGCTTTCACTCTTCGAACGATACGATCTCAAACTCCGCTTGGATAAATGCTACTTCGGAATGGCTGAAATCAAATACCTTGGATTCTTGGTATCCAAGGATGGAATTCGACCTGATCCTTCCAACGTCCAGAAAGTCCAGAACTTCCAACGCCCAACAACACTCACCGAATTACGATCAGTAATCGGCGCAATCAGCTACTTCCGCAGATTCATCCCTGCCTTCGCAAAAATTATGTCTCCTTTACACGAGTTGACCACCAAAGGAGAAAATGTCAAAGCAAATTGGAATGATCAACATGAAAAAGCATTCAAAGATGTGATTCAAAAACTCGTCGAAGCTCCTGTTCTTGCCCCACCTCAATTTGGCAAGCCATTCGAGATTGAAACAGATGCATCAAAAGAAGCTGCAGCAGCAGTTCTACTTCAACGTGACAACAACAATCAACTTCACCCTATCTCCTACTTCTCCAGAAAGATGAATAAAGCTGAACAGAATTACAGCAGCATCGAATTGGAAGCTCTTGCAGTTACATGTGCACTCAAAGAATACAGAGCTTACATCGAAGGATCTGGAACAACCATCGTCAGAACTGATAGCAGTGCTTGCTGTTCACTCATGAAATCAAAGAATCTTACTGGAAGACTTGCAAAATTCCAGTTATGCATTCAAGCTTTCGACATCAAATTTGAACACCGAGCTGGCAAAGAAAATCACCTTTGTGATTACTTATCACGTTACCCAGTCAACCTCACACTCAGAAGTGGAAAAGCAGTAGCATCATCGATCCCTCTCAAAACCGTCATCGAAGAACAGAAGAAAGATTACACCGATATCTTTGATGCTCTACGAAATAATGTCTATCCATCTGATCCTGAACACAAAAAGCGACTTGAAAATCGAATGAAGAATCTTGTCATGAAAAACACTGCTCTTTACTACTACGATGAAGAAGAAGCCGATGATCTTCGATTACTGATCCCATACAACCTCCGAAAAGCAATTTTTGATGAATTCCATTCCAATGTTCTTCAAGGATCTCATCTTGGAACATTGAAGACCCTCGACAAGATGCGCAAGCGCGTATACTGGCCCAGCATGGCAACTGATGTCAAAGAACTCATCCGCAGTTGTGAAAAGTGCCAGAAAATCAAAGTCAACCCCAACGAAAGAATTCCTGAACCAATTCAACCTATAAAAATTGCTGAATTTCCCTTTGATCGAATCCACGTCGACATTCTTGGTCCTGTAATCAAAAGCCAAGATGGAATGAAATACATCCTCGTCATTATTGATTCTTTCTCCAAATGGCTCACTGCAATCCCGATGAAAGACCAAACAGCCAGAACTGTATCTCAAACATTCATCGATCATGTTTTAACAAAACATGGTGCCAGCAGAATCGTAGTTACCGACAATGGCAGACAATTCATCTCTACAATCTTCAAAGATCTTGCTGAAATCTATGGTTTTGAACATCACACCTCAACCCCTTATCATCAACAAGCCAACGGCCAAGTCGAGAAGCAGATGCTCACGATCAGCAATATGCTTCGCGGGTCGCTCGCTTTAAAGGGGGAGGAATGGTCCGAACTCCTTCAACAAACAATTTTTGCATACAACACTTCAATCCAAACAACAACTCGACAATCACCTTTTTATATCCTGCATGGACGTGAACCTCGACTTCCAACTGATAATGTACTCCAAATTCCGCCAAAAGGAATCTATCAAGAAGTCTCCACCTTCGTCCAAGACTTAGCAGTCAATATTCAACAAGCATGGCGCTTGGTGAAAGAAAATATGCAACAAGCATCTCACGATTTTGCTTTCTTTGCTGATCAAAATCGTAATGCTCAAGAAAAATCATTCAGAATTGGTGATCTCGTCCGACAACAAATCAATGCTCATCCTGCTCATAAATTCACACCAAAATGGCGTGGTCCATTTCGAATCGTCCACATCCAGAAACCAAATGCAATGATCAAAGAGTTGTCCGAAGAAGCTCGTCCATTTAAAGTCCACTTTGATCAACTCAAACCATTCATTCAACCATACGTTTTGCCATTAAGAAGCCTCCTCAATAACATTCATGATGCCGACAACAATCTCGTACAACCCGAAGAAGATGATCCTGAAAAGCCTGATCCTGAACCAGTCCAACAATGATCCAGACAAGCCCACAACTCCACAACTCCCTGATCCTATACAATGCCACCCCGCTTCAAAATGAATACATTAAATACCGATTTATAAAAATAATTTGTTTAGTAATATTGTTTTAATTGTTTATTTTTGTGTCTCTTAAAATTGTATCCAAAATCATTGTAAAACTATTTTTGTAAAACAGTCTATTTATTCTTTTTCTCTCCTTTTTATCTTTATTGTGCGTCAAGCAACTTTGCCATAGCCTAGCCTCGTCAAGCAAGCTCATCACCTTTACAACAAACCTTCATGGTCCTCACCATCCGCTACACCATATTCGACTCCGTCCCAACTTCATTCAATCAATATGACATCTCTTCCTTCAATCAATAATGTCAACAGGGACGTTGACTTTTAAGGGTGGAGGATGTAATGCCGCCTTCAAAGTGCGTCATCCTTTCTCTCTCTTCAATGCCGTCAAACACGGACACGCCTTGCGTCGACACTCTCCTTTCCAAGCTTGCCTCTGGCGACAGCCTCATTCGACTTAGCAGCAGCTGGCTTTGGCCAGTTGCTGGCGCCTTTTCCTCTTTATATTTATATTTATGTTTATGGCAAATAAAGTATTAAGTAAATAACTTATCGGGAACCACTTAGCCTATCGAACCGGGTATGCTCTTGAGATGATATTACAGGCCTGATACATCTATCATCCAAGGTGCAGAGCCACTCATAACAAAATCATTAAAATTTTTAAAAACAATAAAACATAAAAATTTTATTTTAAATAAACGTTGATCTTCTTTTTTTGGACTCTTGTAATTTTTCCCTCTATTTTACGTGTATTTTTTCAGGTGAAACAAAAGAGAAAAAAATTACAGCATCGAACAAAAAAAAGAATGAAACATTTTTTAAAAATAAAAAAATTAATGGGGAGGTTTTAAAAATTGAAATTGTCAAAAGTGTCATCAAAAATTGGAGAAGAGAGAAGAAAGGGGGGATTAAGCCTATGAAATTATTATAAATTTTATTTTTTTTAAAAAAGGTGACAAAAGGTTTTGGTAAAAATTATTCCCGATTAATGGTTGTGAAACGGTTTTACAAAAAAAAGGATTAGAAAATTGTAAAATGTTTCGTAAGTTTAAAGTCATGATCTTAAACTGATGTTTAAATATATAGTCTTGATCTTTTTGAAACGCTTAAAGTATCATATACCGTAATCTTCCAAAAACTTACTTTTTCCCTGATTTCAGTCCAAGAATCTTTAACATTTTCAATTTCTCCATTTGCAATGGCAATGTCGAATGGATCAGCTAATGGAGCTAATGGCATCTTTTTGTTTTTCTAAAATTCTTTTATAATTTCAAAAAAATGTATCAGTTTTTAAATTTATTAGCATTTAAATAGAGACACGTTGATTTTCAGAACAATGAATGAAAAGTCAAAAGTTTTTATGATTAAAAATAAACAATGAAAACGCATAAAACAAAACTCATCAATAAATTTAAAAAATGGGAAAAACCCAAAATAGGCAGGCAATAAAGAAAAAAAAGAAAAGTAATATTTGAGAAATCAAAAAATATAAAAAAGATGGAACTTGAACTGAGAAGAATCAAAATTGACGAATCAATTTCAAAGTTTTTTTGTTCATGGCCAAAAACAGAAAAAAGAGAAAAAGTTTGTTTTTGGAATGTTTGTTGTTTTTATTCTAAGGTTATAGGTTTTTTATGGTGATGTTTAATGTTAGGGTTAAAGATTAGACTTTAAAATGCTGTCTAATGCAGTAATATCCAATACATATACCACAAAGAGATCCCTAATAATCCGATCGAACAAGTATTTTTTAACAAGAGAATATGAAACATGGTCATTTAATTACTAGCTCATGTTGTATACAACAAAAATAAAAAGAGTAAAGCTCAAAAAACTAATTCAACATTTTCTAAAACTTAATTATTGTTTTTTTGCACAATTTCAACATTATGTTATCGAAGAACAAAACCAACTTCTTTTTTCATTACAGAAATATAACTTTAAATATGCATATGAAAAGTTAATTTATGAAAAAAAAATTCATTATTTGGCCCCGAAAGTAAAAAAAGCCGTCAAATAAAAGAAGAAATGGGTAGTCAGAATTATTATTAATATTATTACTTTGGCAGCTGCAAAGTATCTCTTTCTTTTTTGACATTCTTTGCAAAAACCAAAATTAATAATAAATGAAACAACTGAGACATTTTCGACTTTCTTTATCATTCTTTTCAAAATTATTTTACGTATTTTCTTTATCATAGAAGAAACTAATATAAAAAAGCAAAGTAAAAACTTTGTTTGATTGTTTCAAATATGTATTAACAAAAGCAAAGAAACAGGAAATAACAATAAAAAAATTTTAAAAAAATAAAATAACAGCTACGTTAACAGTGTGATTTCACGTGAAAAATGATAGAATACAAAATCAAAGGTATCATAAAATCTTCTCGTGAATGATAAATAAAAACTTTTTGATATCTCTTATATTTAATCAAAATTGTTGGCAAAAGAGAATATCAAAAGCCATGTGATAAGAAATAGTAACAAACAGAATTGATATATGTATGATATAAATAATTTCACAACCTTTTTACGCTGATCTTCAGAATCTGTGTACCAAAAACAGTGCCAAATGTTAAATTTTGTAAAAAAAATTCACGTAATATTTTTTCACATCAAAAAACAATGATGTGAAAAAACAAAAAAAGGAAAAAACTGTTTTTTTCAAACAAAAAGACTGCTCTATATGTTTTCAGAATTTATTGATTATCATTGTTATTATAATTTTGGTGTAATCATTACATTGAATAATAATAATAACAATAGAAAATAAATGGGACAAAAAAGATTTAATTTATTTTCTTTAAAATTTTAGTGACGTGAAAAACATAAAAATTATGTGTCCAAAAAAGAAAAGATTGATTGAATTTATAATTTTTATTTAAAATATAAAATTATCAAGTGGTGTGTGTAGTCTGGGGGTGGATTTTTTATGAGATTAAGCAAACACTGACTGAAATGTATATTTAAGTCTTTTTTTTATTTTTTGGCAAGCTCTAAAATCCATGATTCACTTAAAAAGCTTTTTATAAAAAGCTTTATGGAATCTGTGACCTTTTTTCAGCTTGGATAGAAAAAAGCTTTATTCGGTTTTAAATGTTTGTTTCATGGAATCAAAACACAAATAGAAAAAAATGTTGAAGTAAGGTTGTCAAAAATGGCAAACAAAAAATATTGTCCGAAACAATTGAAATGAAAACCCTTGACAACAAAACCGCCATAGTCAAGAATTTTAATCAGCTCAAGTTTTGAAAAAAAACAATTGTTTCATTTTTTCTTGGAACAGTGTCAATTCTCTAGCTGCCTGTTTCACATGGATACCGAAGTAAATGAACCAAAGATAAAAAGCACAGAACCTTGACCCTCTTAAACTAATGAGTCTAAAAAGAGAAGCCAAAATCCAATAGACCGAAAAAGATTAACTTTTTAAACGTAAAATATCCAAAAACTGCTTCAAAAATATAAAACAAAGATCAAAATATTGCTTAAAAATATAGAAAAAAAGTGTTCACAAAAACGTTTCAAAAATAGATTTTAAATGGCACAACACTTTTCTTTAAAACAGCTTAAAAATTTGGCAAAAAGTGCACTTTTCCTTTTAAAAAATTTTTTATTTCTTCAAAACATGAACAAAAATATAATTTTAATTTATGAGAATAATAGATAATAATCATAGATTGACAAAACTGAATAGAAAGAAGAAGAAGCAACGTTGAAATCCCCTGAAGGATTAAAACAAGACAAAAAGTTTCAATTTTGTCATTTTCTATTTTTTTTGACCTGGCATCTGCCAAAAACGACTGAGTATGCCATTTATTTATCGACG
The DNA here is from genome assembly GCA_024447195.1 of Panagrolaimus sp. LJ2414. Classification (NCBI taxonomy): domain Eukaryota; kingdom Metazoa; phylum Nematoda; class Chromadorea; order Rhabditida; family Panagrolaimidae; genus Panagrolaimus; species Panagrolaimus sp. LJ2414. The sequence goes on along the minus strand of JAMRXY010000290.1, from coordinate 211,252 downwards.
ACGAAAAAGAGGGATAAAAAAAGTGAAATAACGTGGTCAGAAAAAAAAGAAGCATAAAATGAGTATTATATTTTTTGTGTCCCCTGAAGGAAGGCGCAACTGAAACTGCTTCTGCAGCAACAACCTCTTTCTTTCTTTCCTTTCTTTCAAGCCCGAAGCAGAAGAAACAACAGAAGAAGCAGCAGCAGAAAATGTAAAAGAGTCAAAAATAAAGAAAGAAGAAAAGAAGAAGTCGTTAACTATTATAATATTGCAAAAAGAAAAGAAAGGAAAATGTACCGTTTAGACAAAAAAATGGCTCTACGTTTTTTCACAAAAAAAACTAAACACATTGTTCTTCTTTTTTGCTGTTGTTGTTGTGTGGCATTCTTTTTTGGCTTTTGCTTAATCGCGAATTGTGGGCTGTCGTTTAGCCAAAAATGATGCCAAAAAAACGAATGCATAAATGCCCTCCTTTTTTCACGTTTTTTAAACACCAAAAATGAGCTTTCAGACGACGCTTTGATGAAAAAATTGAAGTAAGAAGGAAGGAAGGAAAGATAAAAAGTGAAAATATATTTTTATTTTTCTTTCAGAAGAAAAATGCTTTAAAAGGTGGCAAACAACACAAAAAATTTCAGGGACATAATATAATGAAATATTAAAATTTATTTACAAAGAAAATTATTCATTTAATATTTATTCAGATATAAACGAAAAATATTTCTGATTCTAAAATTAAGAAATCATGCAGACGAAATAAAAAAGCAATGAGTAAATTCCATGATTTGAAACATTTTTTGGAATTTCTCTAAAAACAATGCCGTTAAATTTTTTGTTAAAGAAGTTGCTTTAAAATTTAAGTTCTGCTGTCAAATGCTTATTCAAGTTTTCACTTTAGCTATTTCTCTAAAGGTTGAAGTATTTTAATCCATGATTAAGAAGATTACCATGAAAAGGCGTTTCTGAAGTTTGATCAAAGCTTTCTTTTCGCAAACAAAAATAAAATGGAGGGGGGAAGGAAATTAAAAGTGTAAACAATTCGATGCACCTGTATTATTATGTTTCCCATGGATACCTTAAAAAGTACACACGTTTTTAATAAATAATAATAATAACCTTAAAGAATGTTTAACAATTCTTTTTTGCTGGTGGGCTGTTTTACAAATTTGTGTAAAAAAAATAAAGCTAAACTTTATTGTTTCAAATTTTCTAACAAAGAAAAAAATTTTTGAAAATACTTACAACATTAATACATTCTTACTGTGAATACAGTGTCATTAAAAAATCAAAAGCTCATTTAATTTTCACCAAATACTGATTACTTGATAATTTTTATAAAAATAAAAATCACTTAGTTTTATTAATTTAAAGCATACACTTCATTAACAAATTATTTTATGGTTGTATCCTTTTTAGAATATAAAAATATACAAAGCTTAACAGATTTAGAATTTTTTTGTTGAACGGAAATCCTTTGATTCAACCACAAAATGGTATTATCCTTTTAATAAGATCTTTTAACTAAAATGACGTTTTAAATTATTGATAATAATACTTATTCCAACAATACACTGCATGCAATTTATTGTAATGCACTGAATAAATCTAAAATTCTACGAAGAAAAACACGTACAACGTTTGATTCTTTAAATTTTAAAGTTTAAAAAACTTTAAAAAAGAAAGATTCATTTCAAAGTTACATTGTCTGTATTCGAATTTCACCGGAAAAATAGTTTCAAATTTCCGCAAAAAGCCTTATAAATCCTCTCTTTTTTAAATGAAAGTAACCTATTCTGATGCACAAAAAACATGTGTTAGCAACAAAAAAATCCACAACACTTTTCACTTTTTTATTGAAAGAAAACTAAAAAATATGTTTTGATCAATGTAAATATGTAAGTTTATGACAGAAAAAGAATAAAAGAAAAAATGATTCAAGAAAGCCATTTTTCTTTCAAAAATTTTCTTTTGATTTTTATTGTTACCGCTGAAAATAAAAGAAAAAGCAAAAAAACAATTGCTTTCAAAAAGTAACATCATATTTTTTGAATGAAACAACATTTGTCAAAATTTATTTAAAGCCGCATTGGGAACAAATTTATTTATTTGATCTTGCAGTTTTTAGGTTGTAATCACTGATAAAAATTTAATTGATCATTTTGGAAGTCTGAATATGGACGTTCTGTATCAAAAATTGGTCTTGCATAAATGTCCTGGAAATACTGTAATTTTGCTTTAAGATATCGTGAATTGAACAATAATGTATCGTAGTAATTAGGAGATTTGTTTTTCAAATACAGTACTTTTTTAGTTTCGACATTCAATTCCCTTTTTTAAATGTTGTGAATAATAAAAATTTTAGTATGATAAAAAAAATTTTACGAACAGATTTTAATTTTGCTTTTAAACACCAGGTACAGTAATCCGCAATTCAATAGTATCATTCATAAGTTATAGACCATAACAAAAAAACTCTTATCAGAAAAAAATGAGTCAACAATTTTTGCAAGCTGATGCAAAATAAAAACTACGTCACAAACAATTATATTTTCTTTTTTTAAACTTTCTTTCTAAAAATAAAATACACTTTTACATTTTTTATTTTATTAATGACGTAGTTTTGGCGACTTTAAGAAACACAACAACATATACTGGACCTTTTTTATTCTTGCTTTTCGAAATTCAATGACTCAAAAAAAGTATTCCCAAAGAAAAAAACCGAGAGTATAAAAAGCTGACGATGCAATGCCGAAAGAAATGTTTATTTTATTTTTTTATCAAACATCATCAAATATAACCAATGTCTTTTTTTCAAAACAAACTAAAATTGTTTTTTGACTTATTTGAAACTTTATAGTGATTTAAAAATTAAACTTTTATGAATGATTCATCGTCGGAAACCATTTCATTAAAAAATTATGAAATTGCTCTTCCTAATTTTACGTCAAATCCACAAACCCCACACTTGAAAAAAATAATGACGTTCCCCTCAATTTATATATTTCATTATTCATCCCTGTCTCTTCTTTTTTCCACTTGAGTTTAAACATTTAAAATTCAAAGGGAAGCCGGAAAGATGACCTTCAACGATCATCCCCACTACTACTTTGTTTCTCCACCCTCAACTTTTTTTATTATTGCAGAAAAAAAAGAAAACAAAAAACCAATCGATCGATTTTGGAAACAAAATAAATCATCATCATCATCAAAGGATGATGACTCAGCTGCTGCTGTTGATGTTGTTGCTTCATTCCCATCGACAATCTATTCTATTTATTTCTTCTTTCTCGATATTTTTTTATTTCCAAAAACACTTGAAAATGTCTAAAATTTGATGTTTGAAAGAAAAAAGTTTTTTTGCTTTAAATACCTTAACAAAAAGCGGAAAAATTAAATATTGTAAAAGAAGGTGACATTTTTTGATGGAATGTTTCTCTTTTTTGATGAATTCAATATTTTCTTGTCTTCCAATGTTTGGTGTGAAGCTTTTGCGTGAGTTAAAATGCATCAAAGAGAGAGGAAAAGAATTGTTGATTTTAAGATTTTAAAGCTTAAATAACTTTTCTGCGCTTTTAAAAAACTTTTTAACGCTTTAAGTTGTGAATTTCATCTTTTTCATTGTTATTTTTTGCCACTTTATTGATTTTTCTCAATCACTGAATTAACAGCAACATTTGTTTGCAATAAAAAATCTTTGCTTCGTCTATAACATAACTTATGTTACATAAGCGAGCCAGTACCAGGCTTTTAGAGACACGTCTCCTTATACTTTTTGGAGTACCTCGACATGGCCTTTTTTCGTAAAATGCATCGTCATCTTTTCCCGATTAATTTTAATCAAGTAAAACAAACAGAAATAGTTTCTGTTTTTTGACAGCAAGGCCGTAGGCAGAAAAAAATTTCGGGGTGGGCATTTTCATTTCAGGGGGGGCACGCCTTTGATCTTTTGCCGCCATAACACGGCGGCGGCAAAAGATCAAAGGGTTTTCCCCAGTTTCGGGGGGCACGTGCCCCAAATGCCCCCCCCCCCCTCTCTACGGCCTTGTTTGACAGAAATACAGGGTGATTCAAGAAAAAGTCCGATTTAAAAATCACTATAACTTTTTAAATTTTTAAGTTTTGAAAAAATTGATAGTACCATTCGACTCAGTTTCAGTTACCATTTTTAAATATCTAAAAAAATTTAAAAAATAAAAACTTTTTTTTTCGAGTTTCACGTACTCCCCCCTGTGGAAAAAAATCATTTTTTGGTCTGTTTCACCTTTTTTCACTTTTTTTTCATTCACTTTTCTCAAAAACAAAGAATATGCAAAATTTCCTATTGTTTAAACACATTGAATGAAAAAAAAGTGAAAAAAGGTGAAACAGACCTAAAAATGATTTTTTTCCACAGGGGGGAGTACGTGAAACTCGAAAAAAAAAGTTTTAATTTTTTAAATTTTTTTAGATATTTAAAAATGGTAACTGAAACTGAGTAGAATGGTACTATCAATTTTTTCAAAACTTAAAAATTTAAAAAGTTATAGTGATTTTTAAATCGGACTTTTTCTTGAATCACCCTGTAAATGTTTTATCAGTGTTTTCACATCTAAAAATTAATTTCTAACAAAAATAGAAAACGTGGCGTTTTGTTCCCGAACATTTCTTGCTTGTAACATAGAAAGAAAAGATTATTTTACTTTTCTTTAAAATTTCTAGTTTTCCTATCAAATTTGTTATTAATCGTTTCCGAATGTTTAAATGTTTACGTTTTTTCTGTTTAACTTTTCGCTCTTTATTTTAGTACTTACTTTGTGCATTCAATTCTCACTCTTTTTCTTTTATTTCAGAAAAACCAATAACAATATAAGCTAACAATGGCATACGGCGGTCAACCTGATCTTGCTTCCATCTTTCGGAATGTTGATCGAGATAATTCTGGCCAAATTTCTGCTGAAGAATTACAAAAAGCTTTATCCAATGGAACTTGGACTCCGTTCAACCCTGAAACTTGTCGAATTATGATTGGTTTGTGATTTTACTACCTGAACACACGTTTATCAAATAACCTTTAGGAATGTTTGATTCAAATGGAGATGGAGCAATTAATTTTGGGGAATTTCAAGCACTCTGGAAATACGTTAATGATTGGACGCTCTGTAAGTTTTTTGTTACAATGTTTTTTGGTTGTTACTTTTGGAAATTGTGAGATGAAAATATTGCTATAATACTATATGATATATAGTCTATATCTCTTAGAATATTAGGTTTTGTCTTCCCTTATGATTTATCTTTTAACCTTTCTAAATACGTTTATGTAACATTGCTTTCTTTACAAGTAACATTTTTGTAGGTTTCCGAAGCTTTGATCGCGATAACTCAGGAAACATTGATCGATCTGAACTTAAACAAGCTTTAACTCAATTTGGTAAGATTTCTATATATCCTCTTGATGATGACATTTACCAAATATATTTCAGGATATCGTCTCAGTGAAAGCTTTTACAATTTATTAATGCAAAAATTTGATCGAACTCATTCTGGAACTATCTACTTCGATGATTTTGTTCAACTTTGTGTTGTCCTTCAAACTTTAACTGCATCTTTCCGTGATAAAGATACTGATCGAGACGGAGTAATTCAAGTGGGCTACGAGGAATTCTTGTCGATGGTATTTTCGATTAAAATGTGAAGATTGACTTTTTTATACCCGTTTCGTTACTGTAACTCTTTCGTAATTATTTTTTGATTTTCTAAAGTTCCCCTTTTTGTAGTTGTTGACTGTGTCCATACAAGCAAAATTTTATCCTTAAGTTAAAAAAGTCACTCGAAACAAACCCCGTGTTCTTTTATTCTGTAACTTTTTTTTCATTAACTCAAAAATGTGACATATCCTTTTTTCTTTTATGTTATATAAATGCTTATTGTTATATTACTGTTTTTCTGACAAATAACATTTTCCAGGTTTCTAATGGCGTTATGATGTTAAAGAAATAAAAAAGTTCTACCTAAAATGCTATTACCCCTCACGTGCTCAAGATCTTATTATTATTATTTGTTCATCAATTCTGAATCCTGCATCCTTTTATTAATTATTTTTTCTGCCTTTTTGCATATCTGCATCTTTTAATCCTTTGTTGCTTATCACTTTATACTGTAATCATACCAGATTTTTGTTATCGCTTTTGTGTTTTAATTAAAATTATGAGTATTTTATTGTTTTCTCTTTTTAATACGGTATTAATCATTCCTACAGCAAATGTACTTTTATTGAATCTTTTACAAAATTATCGAAAATAAATATTACATAATTAAAGAATATTTTTTATTTTTTCTTTCGCATCATAAATGCCATCAAAGCTTGTTCACATTCTTTTGAAACCCATCGTTCTTTTAAAGTTTGACATTCATATTCATTGACTTTATGCATTTGTTCGCGATGAACATCTCGAAGAACTTGTTTATTGACTTTTAAGGCTTGTGATGGAAGTTTTGCATATTCAGCAATTCGACGATTACATTCATCAAAGAATGTTGAAGCAGGGAAAACATCATTGACGAGATTTCTTTCATACGCTTCTTGAGGTGACAATTTTCGACCAAAGAGAAGTAATTCAGATGCCTAAAACATTATCTTTAAACATTTGAATACAGAATTTTCTTTTGTTTAACTTACTTTTGAATGTCCCATAAGATGCGGAAAAGTGTATGTTGATGCACCTTCAGCAGATTGTCCAAGTGAAACAAACGGAGTATTGAATGTTGCTGTATCAGAAGCCCAAACGATATCAAAAAGTGCCAAAGTTGTTACTCCAATTCCAACTGCAGGTCCATTTACGCATGCAATCAAAGGTTTATCTAAATCAATAAATGAACCAACGAATTTACGTAAAACTTCTTGAGATTTTTCAGCCATCTTTTCTTTTCCAATTTTGGCAGCTTTTTCTTCAAAATTTGATAAATCATTTCCGCTACAGTAATAAGTTCCAGTACCTATAAACATCTTCGTTGAATTATGTACTGTAATACTGTAACTTTGTACAAAAAACTTACCAGCAAAAACAACAAATTTAATGTCATTATTTGCAGATGCTTCTTCCAAAGCTCTCGAAATTGCTTGACACATTTCTGTTGTAACTGCATTATATTTCCATGGACGACAAAATTCAATTTTACATACATGATTGGCATTTGAAACCTTTAAACCTTCAACATTTTCGGAATTTGATGTACCGTAATATCGAGCACGAGTAGCAGCAGCAGAAAATTGTTTTGAAGAACGAAAAATTGAAGAAATTCGAAGCATTTTTTGTCGATCAAAAGTGAAAAGCAAAATTGATTTTTATGGAAAAAGTGATGATGACTGGCAAATAAAAAAGAAGAAGAATGCAAAAAATTATTGTAATAAAAAATTCATTCCCGTCTAATAAAAAGTAACATTTGTAAAATTGCATAAAAGTATTTTTATTCACAAGAATATACATAAAAATTAATACAGTAAATTAAATAAATATAAAAGGCACATAATATAGACTATAATAAAATCATATATTAACTCTTCTTCTATTTTTTCTTTCGCATCATAAATGCCATCAAAGCTTGTTCACATTCTTTCGAAACCCATCGATCGCGTAAAACTGCGGATTCATGATCATTGACTTTGTGAAGAATATCACGATGAACATCTCGAAGAACTTGTTTATTAACTTTTAAGGCTTCTGGAGGGAGCTTTGCATATTCAGCAATTCGACGATTGCATTCATCAAAGAATGTTGTGCCAGGAAAAACTTCATTGACGAGATTTCTATCATATGCTTCTTGAGCTGTTAATTTTCGACCAAAGAGAAGAAATTCAGATGCCTAAAAATAACCTATTTAATTAAATGCAAGTAAATATATCACAACTAACCTTGGCATGTCCCATAAGGTAGGGGAAAGTGTAAGTTGAAGTTCCTTCAGCAGATTGAGCAATTTGAACGAATGGAGTATTGAATGTTGCAGTATCAGAAGCCCAAACAATATTGAATAATGGAAGCAAAGTAACTGAAATTCCAACTGCAGGTCCATTAACAAGAGCAATCAAAGGCTTATCAAAGTCAATAAAGGCATCAACAAAACCTTTGAAAAGGTCCCGAGCTTCATCGGCCATTTTTTCTTTTCCAATTTTTGCAGCTTTTTCAAAATTTGATAAATCATTCCCACTACAGTAATATTGACCAGCCCCTATAAAAACAGAATTAATGCATGTCTAACAAGATATGAAAACGTACCAGAAAAGACAACAATCTTAACATCTTTATTTGCGGAAGCTTCTTTCAAAGCATTGACAATTCCCGTGTACATATCAAAAGTTATAGCATTAAACTTCTTTGGACGATTGAATTCAATTCGGTAAACATGATTTTCCATACTGATTTTCAATCCATCAACACCACCACTTGTTGTACTTGTTCCAGAAGCAGATTGTCCTCTAAAAAGCAAATAAATATTAGTTTTTCATATAAAAAATAACATACCCATCAGCACCCTTCTCTTCAGCAATAAGACCTTCCACAACTTCAACATATTTCTTTTGTGCATCAGAATTTGTTAAACCTTTAAATCCAGCCCAAGCATCGTATTTAGCACGTTCCACAAAATTCATCATTGATGGTTGTTTTCCTTGAACATCTCCAGTTGTCGCCTAAAAAATTATATGATTTAGTTTAACACATTTAAATAAAGTTTAAACCTGTTTAAAAAGTGCATAAAGCTTTAATTTAATGTCATTATCAGGAGATTCTTTAAGCTTCTTAACATTTTGTTGTGCAGCTTCAAACTTTGATGCATAATCAGATGAATAAAATCGAGCAGCGGATGTCAATTGCTTTGAGTAACGAAGAATTGGAGCAAGTCGAAGCATTTCCTTTCCCTTTAATCAAATAATATAATCGTCGAAATTCCGTAAATGATGGACTTTTATACTCTAAACTTTTTTCTTATCATTCAACAGTGCTCAGTCAGCCAGGAGATAAAGAAGCAAAGAAACACGCTTTTTTCAAACAAAACAAATGTTTCTTTCTTTTTTGCAGTTACGCAAATTTTTAAAAAAGAAAACATAATAATCCAAGTTAGCTAAACTAACAGTTCGCAAAACGCCAGAAAGAGAAATTTTAACTTTTGAAGTGCACTTCAAAGTGCCCAAGGATTACACAAGACAATAAACTTTTATTTTATCGGCTCGTGGATTTAAGCAATTTGGGATTTTACAAAGTTTCAATTTCAATGAAAAAATATGCCCCGTGGAAATAAGTAAATGAACGCAAATCAAAGAAAAAAAGATAATATATTTTTGTTGTTTTTTGTTTTTGTTGCACTTTGGATGTTCGATTGAAGCACAAACCTTGTAGTCTGAAGCTCAAAAATTTGTAGTTCTTAAATAATTTGGATGGCATTTTTAGAAACATGTGGAAGATTTATTCAAAATACAGTATTGAATGGATTACGGTAATGGTTCTTTGAAGATTTCATTTTTCCCACAATCATAAACTTTTATGATAAAATTATCAAACTTCAAATAAATTGAAATCAATTGTCAGCTTACAGTACTTCAAACAAATTACATTTTTGAATTCACTTAAAAATTGGAAATTTTTGATCGATTAAAAATTGTTGTAAAACGTATTTTATTAAAACTTGCATGTTTTTCTTTAAAGAAAAGATTTTTAAAAAAATGAAGTGATTTGTAAATAAAGGATCTCAGATCACATTTTTTATATCTTTTTAATGTTAAAAAAAGATTTACTTTTCAAGAGTAAAGTTACAATGTTTGTTTCTCGATCACAATTTTGATAATAAAAAAGCTTATTTTTGCTTTCATTTTCTTATGTTCTTGTAACCTTTTCAAGGAAAATGCATTCACAAAAAACTGTAAGTGACTATTTTTATAATTTAATTAAATTGGGTATATATTTCTTTGTATGTTGAAAATTAATACAGTATAATCTTGTTGTTTTTTTTTCGGTTGAAAAATTTGGTTTTGAAACAAAATGGGAAATTGATCAAACGATTTTTGCTGGTGGAAATAGAATTATCACTGAGGCAAAGCTTGTGGAAGGTTTACCGGGAGTTAAATGGTATCTGGAATGCAATCCTGATGAATACGGTTACCGAAGTACAACAAAATATATAAGCTTTTATTTTCATATTGATTCTGAAATTAATGTTGAAGGAAAATTATATTTTCAATGCAGCAATGAAGAAGAAGATTGTATTTTTTTACTGTTAATCCATGTAAAAAGTAATCGATTATAGGCCGATATAATAGTTGCAGCACGGGACATAAAAAAGTTGAGCTTCGACAAATTCCACATGAAGAATTTTTTAATCCATCAAAATTTTTTATTTCCAATGGAAAAGTCATTGTTGGAGTTTATGGTTCATTTTCGTATACAGAAAAACACTCAAATTGTTTTTCGCTAATTTGTAATCCAAAAGAATGGAAATCGAAACTCATTGAAAAGCTACCATCCGATTTTGATGTCATTGTTGATGAAAAAATTATAAAGGTATGAAATTTCCAGCAATTAAACGATGATTACTGTAAAATTATACTCCTTAAAAATAATAATTAATTAACATTCATAAAATTCACCTAAAATTGCATGTTTTAGGTAGCAAAACTTTTTTTGGCAGCAGAATCTGATGTTTTTGAAAGAATGTTTGAAGCAAATTTCAATGAAGCTAGAGAAAGAAAAGTCACAATTCAAGGTTACATGTTTGAAACAGTTAAATTTGCCATTGATTATTGTTACGGTACAGACATCGGAGCTTTTGTCAATGAGGAGGAAAATGCCGTTGAACTTTTACTTTTTTCCAATCAATATAATTTTATTTCTTTAAAGGTTTGTTACAGTATCATAACAAAATTTCATACAGTAATGGACATTGCTTTAACAGCCAAAATTGGAAAAATATTTTATATCAAAGCTGTCATTAAAAAACATTGAATTATTTGTATTAATTTCGGATAAAGCAAATGCTTTGGAGCTTCGACAATCTTGTATTAATTTTGTTCAAAATTTATTCAATACAAGTCCGAAATGGCCAAATGGAGAATTACCAGAATTTGATCCAAAATTTATGCGAGATGTCGTTTCACAAGCTTTAACAAAAAGAATTTGAGAAAATTAATTACTGTAAAGTTAATTCAAACGTTTATTCTTATTTATATAATATAACAAAATTTTTTTTAAACCAGAAATTTTTTTCATTACGCCAATTAATATGTCCTCTAGTCAGTGTTGTGCTTTTTTATTTTAGTCGCCTCCGCCTCCGACTCCGCCTCCGGAGGCGGAGGCGAAAAATCGACTCCGGAGGCGCCTCCGGAGGCGCAAAGCGGCATTCTCACCTTTGATCTTTTGCAAAACACGCCTCCGCCTCCGCCTCCGACTCCGGAGGCGGAGGCGCAACAACACTGCCTCTAGTGTCATCTTTGCATTTCTAAAAATCATAAAACATGGGCCTTCTTTGTCTCGGATAAAAATTTTTACCATTTCTGGATATTTGTAATTTAAAAACTCCTTTTCAAATTTTATCTTTTTGTAATTCATTACTGATATTTGAATGTCGAATAAGTGTTAAAAAACAGGTATAAACGAGAATAACCATTGAAACATATAAAACTCGAAATTTTGATGGAACAAACCAAAAATTAATTAATTGTGAGGGAGGCCAAACACAGAGATCCAACTAAAATCTACCGTAATCAAATTTCTAAAATTAATGAAACCGAAACCTTTAAAACTTTTAAAAAGTTATTGCTGTATTCCTTCAAAGCTTTTTGAATTGAATGTCCTTCAAGAAGCGCAATTCCGCCAATAAAAGTTACAGCAAAAACAGGAGAAACTGAAAGATCAATGACGACTTTTTTAATCAAAACTTTTGGCAGTGGTTTAATTGTTGAAATTATAAGTCTTTTGTCAAGCCATTTATACCAAAAATGATTCATTGGACCATGTAGAAGACCAATGGATGAAACTCTCACTTAAATATTTTAAATTAAATACAAATCACTCAACAAATATCCGAAATTATTACAAACTCGTTTAAAATCAATGCCATTTTTATCAGTTAATTGAGCAACGATATCTGCAATTCCATAAATTCCACAAATGGTTACGGTATTTGTTGTTAACAAATATTTTGAGTTATATGCTTTATCAATAAATTTCTAAAAATAATATCTGTTAAAATGACAAGACAGAAACAAAGGCGTTACTTTAATTAATCCCATTTTATTAATTTTGTTTGAAAAAATTAAAACAAATTAAACAAATTTGACCAAAATGCAGGCAGCAAAAATTGAAGCTTTTTCAAAATTAAATTTGAAGAAGTTCACGCAATTGAAAAATGGAAAACAGCAGAAAAAACGTCATTTTGTCAATTTCAAGAAAAGAAAAGCATTTTTTAGGCAAAATTATAGCCCTTCCCAAGAGAATTGAAAAAACTGCAACAACTAATTATTTAAAAAGATTGTGAAACAAAGATAGACAACAACAACACTTCAAGAAAATTGAATGCCTTTTTTATGTTTCAGTTTTATTGTTGCTATATATACACTGCTTGCTTAAAAAATCAAAATTGAAACCTTGAAAATTTGTTATCTTTTGAAAATACAGAATTACAATATTTTATGCAAATTAATTAACTCAATTTTTTTGTACTACATAAAAGCGGTACTGCCAATTATAATATCTTTTGAATTTGTTGCTTCAGAGAAAAAAATATAAAGCTGTTGATTTGTTTAAAGGTTTCAAATTTTACCTTTTTTCTGTTTCATGAACTTAAATAAATCTGGCAACCTGTTTTTTCTTCTTTCCGACGAATTCAAGCAACAGCAGGTGGTTAACGCCTCATTTTTCTGGAATGAAACAGTCGTTGAAGTAGTAGTCATTAAAGTAAGCCGTTATATTTCTTCTTTTTTATGATCGGTTTTCTGTTTTTGGCAGTGGCGGTTGCTAAGGAGGTTATTTTTATTGGCAACGAGAAAAAAAGGATCGTCCCGATCGAAGCCTTAAAAAAGAAGAAAATATTCAAGGTAAGCTGGCAGGTGCGGGAATGACAAAAGCTCTCTCTTTGGAAATACAGGCAGAAAAATGAGAGAAACGTTTTGTTTTAAATACACTTTTTTTAAAAATATATAAAGAGATAATTGGTCATTTACCAACAAATAAATAAAATGATTTTTCATGACCTTGGATAATGGAAGAAAAGCTTAAAATTCAAAAAACAGGAAGCCAAATCTAGACCAAGGTTGTTGTTTGGTGGTGATTTAAAACAAACAAATTTTAATAATCAGTGTTTTAAGAAATGTTAAATTATTACTGTATACAATTCACTTTGTTTTTGTTATTAAATAAAATAATACTTAAGGGAATTATGAATAATTTTTGGATTCAAAGAAAGGCCGATGCTTAAATAAAGGCTAATTTGCATCCTTTGTTTAAACAAACGTTTTTGGCCATGATTTCGTTGATGATGAGATGCATAAATTTGTGAATAGTATTTGTACAGTTATGAGCGAAGAACTTTTGATGTTTTTTCGCCCATTAATTGTCATCATGTATTAAACATTCACAAACGGATGAATCCGACATTTATCACAATAATGTTGGTACGGTACAAATAATAGATGCTTTGCATTATTTCATGGTATTCTATTACTTCTTCAGTGAAAAATGAAATTTACTTTCATGTAAACTGATTGCAAAACCACGATTCGATTCTGTGGAAAAAAATAGTTTCACTCTTTTGTTTCATAAAAAATAAAATTTATTCTCGCTTTTGAATCTTTGAACTGAAAAAAAACAACTCATTCTTTTTACTTGAACCCTCAATTAATATATGCCTTTGATTGTTTCGGGAAAAAACCGGATGTTGCTTCACCTGTTTTTGCCGCGTTTGAAAAAAATTGAGTCTGACTCTTTTTTTCCGAGAGATTGTCCTCATCGAAAAAGAACTGTTTTTCTTCTTTTGCCAATCGTTTGCTTGCTTATTTTTGCTTCCCAATTTTTAATATTCGGCAAATATGTTTTTTTTGGGTGGCGTCAAAAAAAGACAGAAAAAGAGAATCGGGTTTAATCGGTCTCATTTTTTTCAGCTTTAAATTTGTCTATCTTCATTTTTTTGAAACAATCATGAGCTCAAAATGGATGAGATTAAGCTTGAAATTGGAGTGTGTTTTGATATACCAATTTTTTCATTTTTCTACAGTATGATTTCTCTGTCTTTGTCCAACACACATTATTTCTTAAAAGTTTTGGTTTCAATTGAAAAGAAACGTGTTTTGTTTTGCGCTATTATTTTGTCTGTTCATTTTGTGTTTTTATTTGCCAAAAATAAAAATCGGGCTTGAAACTTTATCGCTTTTCATTTAAAAAAAGAAAGGAATGAAAAATTTCAACGCATCAACAAAGAAAGAGAGAGTGTCAAGTACCTAAGCAAGCACTTGACCCGATCATTTTTCGCCTTTCCTCGTCCTCAAAAGATTTAAACCATTTCCGTTTTTGGGGTGTTGCTTTTTTTGACTTTCTTTCTAATAAAGCTTTTTTTACCGGTGTTCAAATGTTATGCAAATTTTTGACAGTTTTATATTTATGTTTACTGCTTTATTTATTATACTGCTCCTTAGGTTCTCTTTTTTTCATGGGTAAATTTTCCAAATTTCTCATATTTCATTCATCATTTTTACTTTCAAAATTTTTTATTTAAAATAAGGTGCCAATTTTACGGATGTTTGTATCGTGTTTTTTGTGGGATATCTTTTTTTTATGTGGTCATTACTGCAGAATTTTACTTTCTTTTTTCAAGGTTGTTTTTAGGATTTACTTTACTGCTGCAGCAAAAAAAATAAAATTGCATTTTTTTAAAAAGCAAGTTTATTGTGTCTAAAATATGCTATGGACTTATTTTAAAAGTCTGATATTGATAGCGGTGATTACGGTATGTGATTGAAGTTATTAAAATATGATAATATTCAAAAAATTAATCCCTGTTTAGAGCAGTTATGAAGCAATGATGGATAATTCATTGATTGGGGTTCCATTAATTGAATGCAGTGAAAATGCTGTCACTTTTACAATTAAAACAAAAACATCTTTTCGGTAAATAATAAATTTATAAAAAATAAAACAAACGTTCTTTTAACAATGTATGTACTTTTAAAGAGGAAATATTTATGTTCGAGGAAAATATGATGTTCCACAATGTCGACAAGAATATTTTTCAAATGATTATAATGGTGCAACTTTAACAATTCCAATTGGAGATTGTGGAATGACTCGTGTCCGACAGGTATCATCCGTATTCTTGATAGATTATGTAATTCTAAATTTAAGCTTGATCCAAATGGAATGAATTATGTGTTGGTATTTGTTGCACAATTTAATCCAATATTTTTGACCAAGAATGATCGAGCTTATAATGTTCGATGCTTCTATGCCCATACTGAAAATACAGTAAATGCGGAATTGGAAGTTGATTTACTTCCAACGGAATCCCTTGAACAAGCAACAATTATGAAACCTGTTTGTCAATATTCTTTAAGAACCGAAACTGCCGATGGTCCCGTTGTTCGACTTGCAAAAGTTGGAGATCCAATTGTTCATCGATTTGAATGTGATAATCGTATGTTTCTTTTGCAAAAAAAAAACTCAAAAAAGGAATTATATCACATTTTATGTTAATTCCAATCATATTTTTATAGCAAATTACGGTATGCTTGTAAAGAATTGTTATGTTGATGATGGAGCTGGAAATAATAAGCAAGTTTTGGATGCTCGAGGTTGTCCGATCAGTTTTTCTGCAAATTCTCCAACCATTCTTGGAGAACTTACATACGATACTGATTTAAATCGAGCATTTGTGACCGTTGATGCTGTAAGATTTCCTGATCGGGGAAATATGCAATTTCAATGCCAAATTCAAATTTGCAGCAAACGTGAAGAACAATGTGTTGGAATTACTGTAGGTTTTTTAACAGAATACCTGTAATATTTAAAAATACTTTTAAGCCACCAAATTGTCCAGTAATTACAAAATCTGAATTTATTCCAAATTCTCGAATTAATAAAAATGTAAATCCAACACAAGTTATCGGAACCTTTGAAGAATTGACAACTTTGTCTCCTTCAACACGACGAAATAATCCAAGTTTTATTCCATCTGATGGAAAAGGAATTGGTTCGTTGCATTTTGTATAATATTGTAAAATTATTGTTAAAATAAATTACAGCATCAAATCAACCATTTCCAACATTTGCCAGACGAAATGATCTTCCACCATCGACTGCTGCTGCAGGAGCCGATATTCCTCGAGCTTTTGCACCATTTGCACCAAATTTAATTCAACCTGAAAGAATTGCCGCACATCAAAATTATAATTTTCCATATTTTCGTAAAAAGGATTCCCCAATTCTTTCATCCAAGAATGAAACGGATGACGATGATGCAATCGTGCATTTTGATAATGATATTCATAATGAAAAGGCATGGCAAGAAAAGCCCATTATTCTTGTAAGCATTTCTTAAAAACGCAAAAATGTTTATAATTTTAAATTTTCAGAAACGTCCAAATCGTTCAACTCGACCATATGCAAATTCTGGGGCATCCACAACAACCCCATCAACTTCAATTTCAATGATTGAAAAGCCAAGTGCCCGAATGCGACGTGATGAAGAACAAACTTTGGATGTAATTGCAGAACCAATTTACATTCAAGATGTTGGAGAAGATGACCCCATTTTAGATGATACAACAACTTCATCAAATTATCATGATATTTCAAAAGATAATATTTGGGCAAGAGAAAGTTACTGTACAGATAAATATGGAATTTATACTTTGGCACTTTCATTCGCACTTTTGGCATTACTCGCTCTTCCATCAGCTATTTATACCTTTTATGACATTGTTTTTATGAGGTAAAAATGTGTATTTTTTCTTCGTTTTATGCAAAATTAAGTTAATCTTTAATAATGTTAAAAATAATTAAATTTTAGGTCAAAACGTAGAAAAGCAATGATTTCAAGCAATGAAAGATTTGGAAGTCTTCCACCAATAAATAATTTACAAAATCGAATTCGTCCTTTGAATGCCGAAGTGGTGACTCAAGAAATGCCATTCGGAATTCCAAGAATAACTCCACGCCAAATTTTAAATAATCGATAATTCTTTTTATATGATTAATTCTGTTCAATTTTTTTTAAATATTTTTGCCACATTTTCAAATTTCATTTTAACCAGAAAAATTTGGCATTTTTAGTTTTTGTTTTCTTTCAGTTTTTTTTATCTAAAACTTTCCTTCAAAAAAATCACTTAATTGTTTTTTGCAAATTATTTTTTAGCAAGTGTTGCCTAAAGTTTAAACTTTAGTTATTTGTAAATTTTTTGAACAGATGAGATTTGATTTTACACACATGGATAAACTTTTTTTACTTAGAATTTTTTTCTGTCACTCACTTTCATTTTCACTGTCTGTTTTCAAATCTCTGCTACGGAGATAAACATAATGTTGTGTAATAAAAAAAATTAATTAAGAATAAAAATTACCACATTTCGCGTCTGCTCATTTTTAATAGGTTTTGGATTCAAGACAAGTCATTTCATTTTACACATTACTCAAGAAATAGGGAAGGTAAAATTTTATATTATTTTTCCTTAAAAGACGAAACAAAATAAATACGTTTTTCAAAAAAAACGGGCAAAACTGGTACAACGATATTTTAGTTGGTTCAGTGCCAAAGGGAATGAAAAATAAGGAGAGAGAGAGAGTCTCCATGACGACCTTTTAAGTTTTTTCTTCTCCTTTCATTCTTTTTGAATGCTTGAATGAAATGAAAAACCATAAATTTCTTAAGAAAAAAAACTTGGAAAAAATGTTTAAAGATAATAATTTAGGTGTTAACAGTTTAAAGCTATTACGACATCTTTTTTTTGAGATTCCTTTTTTTGTTTCCGATTTTTCTCACACTCGCTCATACCCAAAAATAACGTACGTGCAATTTTTTTGACGTTTCTTTTTTTCGAATAAACTTTGTTTCATTTTTTAAACATAAAAATTAATGTAATTTTGTTTTTAAATTTCAGCTGTATTTAATACTTTTTAGAAACATATGTTTTATATATGACGTAAATCTATCATACATTTTTCTTTTTCTCCCCATTTTTTATTCTTTGATATTTATTCTAAAAAAACCGGAAAAGAAGAAAAATTAATCATGTTGAAGAAGTAGTTAAAAAATAGAGAGAATACAAATAAATTTCAACACCTTTTTTTATAATTCACTTATTTCTACCAAAGTTTTTCGACCATTTGTTATTAATTATTACTCAAATAAATATTCCGGGTTTTGTATTTTTATTAAATCCAACACAATTATTCGATGGGAAATTGTGTTGGAGGTTTTGGAAATCGGATAAGAAAAAGAGGTCGACGAATTATTCCATGGAAAAAACAAAAGTATGCACTTTTTTTCTTTGCTTCTGTTAATTGAAATGGGTATCAAATTTTGTAAAATTTTAATTAAAATAAATTTTAAATTTTTTATTATGAATCAAATTTTCTGGTGAATAACTTATTTAAAAAAGAAGATCTTTTCCGAAAATGTTATTTTGAATTTTTCACGGTCTTTTAAAAACTTGTTGTTAATTAATTTCCAAAATTTTCATTTTTTCACAGTTTTTAAATATGTTATTTTATTTCAGATCAATTGTTGTATGCTTTATTGGATTAGAAGGTGTAGGAAAAACAACAATTATAAAAGCATTTCAAGGAGGTTTGTTTTTAAAGCAGATATTTCGATCAATATCCTTTTTTAGAAGATATTTCAACAGTTCATTCCACAATCGGATTCTCTCGGGCTGAATTTGAAGTTAACGGTTACAAACTTATTGCATACGATTTGGGTGGAAACGAAAGAATTCGGGATATTTGGAGTAATTATTATTCTGAAGTATGGACTTTATGTTTTCATAAATGCTTACTTTTAATCAAACCCAGCAAAGGAAAAATAATTCAAAACTTTTTAAACTTTACAGCAGGCTTTTTTTGAGTCATTTAATTTAGTCTTAGGAGATAATTGGAATTTTTCATCAATTTTAAGTGAAAGTGATAAGCATTCTTTGTGTTTTGAATATCCCTTTTTTAAGTTTTAATTTTCAAAAGCGATTTTTTATTGTTTATTAAAAATAATTGGTACAGCTGAAATGAGTGGTAAAAATGTACCCACCATTTCTAAGTACATGTTAAAGCAATTTTATAAAAGTAGTAATTTAAAATAGTTAATAGTCTTTCTTCCTACATTTTACAATTATTTTTTAAATTACTCTGTTATTACTAAATACTTTCTTCTTTTCGCTCAACACAAAAAACAACCAATCATTTTAGAAAAATACTAATAACCATTCCCTTTAAAAGTATTTATTTATTACCATTTCTTTTTTCATTGATAAATGCGTAAATAAGGAAACTACATAAAATTTGAATAACTGGAAAAGGGCGTTAAAATGGGTTTTTAAATTAAAAAACGTTTACAGATATTTGGGATTGTGTATGTCGTGGATGCGGCAAAAGAATCAGATATGGAAGAGAATAAAAGATTGTTGAAAGAATTTCAAAAAATTAAACAACAATTAAATCGAAAACCGTTGTTAGTTTTGTTAAATAAAAGTGACCTGCCTGGGGCAATGGATGAATTGCATTTTAGTGATGAATGTGAACTTCATAAACTTGCAAAAGAAATTTCTGGGTGCATTCGAATTGTAAGTGTTTTTTGGTCACAATTCCCAAGGCTATATTGAAAGCATTGATTTTCATTCTGTTTGAATATCCTTCATTTGGATTTAATATATCCTCCTTTTTTGATTTATAGGAACAAGTAAGCGCCCGTCGAGGAATTGGAAAAGAAGTTGATCCAGCATTGGTGGAAGCATTTGAATGGTTTATTGAACAAATTTTTAATGATTACAGCGAAATCGAAAAAGGTGTTCAAGCAGCTGTGAAGCTGTTAAAGGAAAGACAAGACCAGGAAAAATTAGAGCGACAGCATCGTCTTGCTGTTCTAGCGTACGTAGTTTAAGATTCTGTTAAAAACATGAGTTAAAATGAAATATTTTTAGGGCCCGAAAGGCTGCTGAATCACCAGATGCTCCAAGTACTGTAATTGATGAAGAAGAAACTGAACCTCCTGATCCTGAAACTGTAATCAATGGAAACTTGGCGGATGCCGCGAATGAAATTGGAGAAAATGTTGGAGGATTTTATGAGCCTAGAAGTGAGCATGAAATGGAAGAAATTCATTCACAAACTGCCCAACAGCCTTCAACTTCTTCCCATCATGAAACGGCATCAGTTTCAGAACCTCGAAATATTTCACGCGTTCAAAGAATCCTTAATTTTAAGAAACATCAGGTTATCGTTTTTTGGCATTATATACCTTTAACATTTTAAAACGTTTTAGAAAGTTGGCCCTGAACCTTCTTCCAGAACAACTCCCTTATCATCAGTAAAAGAAAGTGGAGTAATCAATGAAGGATTTGAAATGACAGCAGAAAATGTGCCTAAAACAACTTCTCCACCACCACCCTCAAATGCAAATAAAATTAATAATTCACTGCCCGTTGTTGCAAGACAATTACCCCAACCTGTTTTAACTCGAAATCCAACATTTAGTATGGAACCAAATCAAGGGGAATTTGTTGAACAACTTGAATTACAAGATATGCCTTATGATGGATCACAAGAATTGGATAATACTACTACAGTTGTCACAGTTCGTTCCATTTAAGATGTTTTGGATATATTTTCGCAAATTTAATTTATTTAAAAACAGATTATTGTTATTATTATAAATAAAACTTTTTTAAATTTCATTTTAAATTCTACAGGCCTGCATTCAAATGCTGTAAACTTATAGTTAAAACAGGCCAGTAATATTTTTAGGATTTCAGTAAAGTTATCATTAATTTTTCACTTTTATGTTCAACTTGTTGATCATCATTAACAATATGAAGACTATAGTATTTTTTTTCTTTGTCTTTAAAGCATCAATAAATTAATCATTGATTATCATTCAATCATTTTTTATATACAGCTTTTCCATGCTTAAAAGCTTTTTGACCGGAGAAAATGCACTTTTTTGATGGTTGAAAATTTCAGATAAGAAAAATAAGAATGCATCTTCAATGTTTGGGTCTTTTTTGTTTTCTCTGAATTTGCTTACAAATGAAAAATGGTTATAAAACTTTATAGATGAGCTGCAGGTACAATACTTATAGCTATGCTAATTTCCATATATGATATCATCATTAATTTTTAACTCTGCCTGCCTTTAAAGATAAAAGGCAACTAATTTTTTTTTTCACGTTTCATCATTCTTAATTAGGTTTTGCGTGAAAATGTTAATTAGTTCTTGTCATATTTTGATAGCTTTGCTTTAGTTTCTAGTTTAATGACACAGAAAAACTATCATTTTTGAAGGAAGTAATGACGACAAGCATTGATATTCAAGGTGTTGTTGATAAACTTGAACCTGGTAAAGAAAAGGTAAGTTTTACACAATTTTTGACTTATTTAATGAATGATTACAGTATGCCAAAGCTTTAAAAGCTGCCGGGGAATCTTTTTTGGAAGCTTACAAAATTTTTAATGATCCGGATTATGAATGTCGAAAAGGATGGAAACTTGAAAATGATCAACCCCATGTTAAAATCTATTCAAAACAATATCCATTTGGAAATGTTTTTGCTTTAAGTGTTCGTTACAAATGCAATAATATATTTGCATAATTTATAAAATATATTACAGGCATTAGCCCCAATTACTGCCGACCTCGCTTTTCGAGAATCTTTTGACCACTTTGAAAATATTCCAAATTGGAATTCAAATATGTGCTATTCCAAAATTGTTACAACTTTAACCGACCACACTGATATCGTTCATGTAAGAGCTTTAAACATCCTTAAATTAATTAATTCAATCAGCAATTTTACAGTATGCAAATCCATCAATTATGACTGTAAAAAGTCGAGATTATGTTGTTGCTCGAATTTGGCGAAAAGTTGGGGATGAAATTTATGCAGGTGGAAAATCCATTGAACTTGATGAAATTCCTGAAAGCAAAGACCGAGTCCGAGCTAAACTTCATCTTGGATGTGGCAGATTTACCCCAGATAAATTTGACCCAAATCAAACCCATCTCGAATATATTTTATCCATTGATTTAAAAGGTTTAATTCCAAAAAGCATTGTTAATTCTGTAAGAGTCTTTTCATTCATCTAGAGATCATTTAATTTAATTTGCATAATTTCAGGCAATGGGAAAAATGATGGTTAAAGATTTTGAAGAAACAACACAACGCTACAAAGAAATTATGGCAAATCGAAACTAATTTTTTGTTTTTTATTAAATATTTTTGTAACACAATATTATCAGTAACAACTTTTAAATATATTCTAATTAATAGTGATATAAACAAATGCTTACTTACTTCAATTAATACTGTATTATTCTTTTTGCTGGGGCAATTCTTCCAGGTTAAAAGATTTCACATCTTTCGTGGCTTGTAAGAAAATAAATAAAGTAATGGGTTACAATATGATTTCTTGAACAATGAACTTTTTTTTAACACATTATTTGTATTTATGTGTAGGTTCTTTCACACAAAAAAATGTTATATTATTTGATGCCCTAAAGAATTGTGAAATTTGTAGGACAATTTTTTTTCAAAATAACTGCAAATTTCTAAACCATGCTTTGGGGCTGTCCAGATATTACGTCATCAGGGAGGGAGGGGTACATGACCGTGCCGCCTTTGATGTGCGGCAAAAAGGGCCTTTGATGTAGAGGGGTAAAGCAGAATTTGATGATGACGTAATATCTGGACAGCCCCTTACTTCCAAATTTTATTATTTTATCTGAATTCATTTTAACTTTGAATATTTAAATACGAAAAAACGGAGTCGATGAATGACAAAAATCGATATTAAAAGGCTACTAGAATGAATGAAATGTAAAATAGGGCATTCATCCATTTCTAACATTATTATCGCGTTTATGAAATTTTGTCCTCTTCTTTTACTTCTATTTTGATGCGAAACAAAAAAAACCCATATAATAAAAAATTTAAAGTTAAATTTTTTCGCACACATTTGTGATGGTGTGTTTTTGATGACAAACAAACAACACACTTTTTCCTTTGTGAAAATTAATCAATAATAATAAATGGATGTCGAGGCTTCAACATCAAATATTAAAATTTGCCATATTTGTGGATCAAAATCTGATGGATTTCTGCCGAGCTTGTTCAGCATTTTTTCGTCGAACAATTCGCTTAAAATTAAAATACAAATGTAAAAAGAAAAATGATTGTTTGATTATTAAAAGTTTGCATTTTTACTAACATAAATATATGTATTTGGGATCATTACAAGAATTTAGATAATCGAGTTATGTGTCGTTCTTGTCGATTTAAGAAATGCTTAGAGAATGGAATGTTAATTTCTGGTAATTAATTCCTATATGCAAAATATCTGAGTTTTATCTTTCAGGTGTCAATGAACCATTTGATTCTATTGGGACACGATCATTCGCCCCTAAAAATACTGAACCAGATAAAGACAGTCAAAAATCCTCAAATATCTTACAAGAAATTAATAATGGCTACCGCAATTTTTTATTTTTAAGAAAAGCTAGTTCTGCGTTTAATTCATTTGAAACCAATCAAAACTGTTTTACAGTAAGCTTTTTCCCAACAATATTTTTGGTGATTTAATAAAATTCTAGAGTTCTTATTTAACTTCAAGGAAGCAGTGTTACATTGAATCAAGTTTAATAATTAATTTCTTTCATCCATATTCAAATATGATTGAGACTGAACAAGTAATTGCTGCTTTTTAAACTGTAGTAATAAAGTTATAAAATGATTTTAGAAAGCTTTGTTTGAAAAATTTTATTCTCGTTTTTCAAATCTTGAAAGAGCATTTAGAACTTATATAAGATTTGGCAAAACCGAAGAAAACCAAAGTTTGATAATGCCAGATGGAAATTTTATTGATATAAATGAATTGCCAAAATATTATGAAAATTGCACAAAAACGGATCCAAAAGAGGTTGCAAAAATCTTTTATCCATCAATGGCATATATTGTAAATGACATTGTGCCATTCATGACCCGGATTACGGTAGATGAATATGAAATTTGTGGCCTCTTTGGAATTTTACTGTGGCAAGAAAGAAATTTGAATATTTCAAAAACAACGTCAGATTTAATGCATGAAACACGAGAAAAAATATTTAAAGATTTAAGCCGATATTATCAAAGTCAAGGAAAAGGCGTTGATGAAATTGCTACGAAAATTGGTAATTTATTATTGGTAAATATCAAAGTTGAGGTAGTATATTTTTTTGTTAATCTTGACATTTTTAAGTGTAATATTTTCAGCATTCCATAACAATGGTCAAAGAAAACCGTGAAATTGCAGAACTTTTTGATATGATTGAATTTGATAATTGTTGTCGAGAATAATAACTTACTAATATTGTTACTGTTTTTATTCTTCTTTAGGATGTTTTTAGTCCCTCACAAAATAAATTAAATGTAAAAAATTTGTTTATATTTCGATTACCCCCAAATTTTTATAAAAGTGTGTTACAATGAAACAGTCGGAAATAGGAAAACAGGGGTACGATTAAAATTTTAAAACTTTGAACTACTATTGTTATTATTATGATTAATGTTGTTGTGATTTCCAGTTATTGTAATTCTTCGAGAATGCGCTTTTGTTGTACTAAATTCATGAAGTCTGGAGGAGCGGCATCGAAAAGTATCAACAATGGCACAACGATATGGACGAATAAAATATATTGTAACAATGGCATTACAGGCAGGATGAAGGGAAATCAGAAGAACGGCAATACAATTCATTTGGGAATTTGTCATTTGTAAAAGAATCGAAAGAATAAATGAAACAACGGGAATACAGAATACAATTAATGGAAGTAATGCCTAAAAATTGTTGGGATTGATAGAGTAAGCAAATTTGCATAGAATTTTGTTATATATCTATAATAAATTTGGGGAAAGAAACTTACTTGAACGATTAAAGCTTGCATTAATCTTTTATGCATTCGATAAGTTTGTTCTCGCATTTTTGATCTTTGTTTTGACAAAGTTTTCATTGTTTTATAACCAAATGTTGCCATAATTATGTCACAAATAATATTTAATCCAATGCATAAACAATTATTAAATGGTAAAAATGGATTTGTTTCATCAAATCCAAGAAAATTATAATCTGGAATTCCAGCAACTAAAATCAGAAATTCGTACAAGAACACTCAAAAACTTAAAAAACATACACTGTGGATATTTTTCTTTGATGGCATTTGCAACATTGAATTTTCTTGCGGCATTTAAAGTTACACCAATTAAAGCACAAACAAGAAAAATTACTACTGCAATCGGATAAATAAACTTTTTCGACAACACTTTTTCTTGAATTCTTTGATCGCAAAGTACTGTATATCGGTATACGAATGTTAAAACAAGGGCAATACTACAGTATGAGAATGCCACAACAAGTAATATGAATATCCAATTACTTACTGCTGAACTTCTGTAAAAATATTTAATTTTTATTATATTTTATAAATATCAAAGCTTACTGTAAAACACGAACTGGACCCAGAACAAAACCACCGTATACTCCATTTCCAATTGTAGGATACGGTACAAACATTAAAAATAACACAGCCGCAGTCAAGTCCGATAAAGTTAAATTTGCCAAAAAATATTTGTAAATTTTTATTTCGGTTGTTGAATATCGAAAAATTAGAAATAATAAAACCGCATTTAAAGTGACGGCCATTGAACACGTAAATGTTAAACAGCATTGCCAAATTTCTGGATTATCCATCTGTAACATGTTTTGTTTATAAAAATTAGGTACAGTAAAAAGATTAAAAGTTTATTAACGAAGGGAAATGATTAAAAGCAAATCACAAGATTCTATGCCAAAAATATTTAAAAAAGAAATTGTTTAGATATAAAGTTTTAAAAATAGATTGGTTCAAAAATACAATTTCTTGAAAAATAATGAAAAATACAAAAATTTAAAGGTTACTAAAACGAATAAAATACAATTTTAAAAAAAGTTGAAAAAATGAAAGGCTATTTTCGTTATGTGCTACAGTAAGAAACAATATAAAAAAATTTAAAAACAAAATTTACTTTTTTAAAACTTTAAAAACTGTTTTAAAAATTTTTCTCACTTCTAAAAATGACAAAAAAAAACATTTGAACTTTTTCTAGTATACATCACAAGTCGTCAACAATTACATCTTCACAAAATGTCAAAAAATGCTTATTATAAAACTAAAACATTTTCATGAAGTATTAACCAATGTTCTACAGTACTTTTACGACATAAAATTTTTTATAAAAATTATATAAAGCAACTCAACACAATTTTTCATGTTCCTTTATTTTTTTATTTATTAAAAAAGTATCTTAATAAAAATCCAAAGTATAGAATTAAAATTAAAGGTTAAAACATAAAGATTTTTCAAAAATAGAAAAAAAGAAACATTTGAATGTAGTTATTTATTTATTTAAATTTTTTTCAAAACAAAAAATTGCATGCCACCCCACAAAAAAAAGTTTTAATAACAATTTACTTTTTTTATTTCCTGTTTTGTATCTTTCAAAGTTAACGCCTTTCAAATAAAAAAAATTTAATTTAAAGGTCGACATTTTAAATTTAATAAATGCAGTAATATTAGAGTAGAGTGTTAGAAACAATTGTGTAATAAGATTACAGTAACCGGATCACACTCTAGACAAATTAAATAAAATCATGGATAGGAAAATACAAGATTTAATTAATTACAGCGTTACAAAATCTTATAAAAAATATAGTATTAACAATAAATGAATTACAGAGAGAAAAACGTTTTATAATGAAAAAAAACATATAAAATTAATGCCTTTTTAAATTTTTAAACTAAAAAGTATTTATTAAACCACATACTTTTCACATGAAATTTATGTCAACAATAATTGTTAATAAATTAGTTACGGTATTCTGCAATGACGTGACATGTCTGATATATCTACTGTTTTGACTAAGGTTTTTGTGAACAAAAATATTAGAAGACTGTATGGGATTAACAAAAAAAGTGTTTAAATTTCTACAATATGATAAGAGTTATTCAGTTGTTTATTCGAAACAAATTTATCCAAAGAACCCTATATAATATTGTTTGTTTCATTCGTCGAATAAACAAATTTAAAAAAAGGGGGTAATTGAAGCTATTTAAAAAGACAGGTGTTTTAGAAAATTCCACCAACGCAAAAGCGTGTTTCACTTTTGAAAGCAATTTTTAGCATTTGAGAAAGAAAACAAAAATAGGCAAAAAACTGACTTATTACAAGAAAAATGGAATATTGCAAATCTTTCAAAAATGGCAAAAAAACTAACATGGATAATGTGCAATAAAAACAAAGAATACGAACGGGGTTTTCTTGGATTGATTAAATAAAAAACATAAATTTAAGTTTCAAATGCTAAGGGATTGTTCATACTTGACGTCAAGCATTTAATGGGTAGGTGGGGGTACGAAAAATGTAACGGTCCATGTAAAAAGCACAAAGATCAAAGGAAAAAATGTGACGGTAAGGGAGGGTGGGTTTGAGAATTTTGGATTTTTGTGTGACGTCACGTCTGGACAATCTCTAATATTTTTGTGAAATACACTCCCCTATGCAGCAAGGCCTTTACAAAATAAAGTGTTTTCCATCTTGATGTGTATTAGCATAACTATTGAACAGTGTTTTCGCGCCGGCAGCGGTAATCCGAAAAGTTCAAAGAGGTTTGCCGAAGATCAAAGGATGCCGCTGGCGGCGGCGGTAAATCAATTTTTGCCCGGCGGCGGCGGTGTTTGATCAAAAACACAAACACTGCTATTGAACTTCAAAAAAAATAGATTCAAAATTAGCACGTTTCAAAAAAATTAAACCAATGGCAGAAAAATGCATTTTTACTAAAACAACCAAATTATTTTTTCAAACTTTTATTTATACTTTCAGAAATAACAAAAACAATTTCATAATAATAGTATGAAACACACAACAAAATGAACAAATTCAAACAGCTTCAAAAAAGCAACATTCAAGGCCATTTAACATCTTACAAGCATCTTTCAGACCATTTTCAACACGCTTCTTTGCTTCAGCATCACCATCGAAATCATCGAAAATACAGAATCCAATTTCATTTGGAATTGTTCCAAGCTTTGCTTCTAATGCTTTGAGATGTTCATTGAGAAGTTGTGCCATATAAAATGCAGGAGTTGAAGCTTTCTTTTCTCCAAGATGATTTTTTGTTTCAATCAAAACTGGACGATCAGTATTAGAAGTGATTGAATATCCAAATGTTTGAAGTTTTGGAAGTGCAGAAGATGAGGTTGACATAATTTTAATGAGATCTGAAAAAGTCATGAAAGTAAGCACAACGCATCTTCTGTGACAAAAGCAACAAACAAACAAATTATTTTTCACAAATCCCCACCTCACCAATTACAGTAATCTAAAATAAACTAACCATGAACAACAGAATTATCATGTTCCAAGAATTTCTTAACAGCACTTTCAAAGAAAACAGGATTCTCTTGTTCAACACAAATATAAAGATCTTTCCCCAATTTACCTAAAATTCTAACATTTATTAACTTGAAATAAATAAAGAAAACGTACCATTCCAACCATCCAAAAATTTATATCCATCATCAGTTTTAACATAAATGAATGAGAGTTCACCACACAATCCAATAACAGGAATTGTAAGTTCTTTGGTATCAAGGTGTGCGCAAAAACGTGAAATTTTGTTATAAACTTGTCCGCGAATTTTCATTGATCCAAAATTACTGACATCAATTTCCAATGCAATTTTGAGGGCATGAACTTCTTTTGGAACATCAAGTTTATTACCGTTATCAACGATTGCAGTTTCACCAAAATTTAGCATAGCAAACTAAAAAAAGAGATAACAATTATTTGACAGCTTGTTACATTAAAATTTACATTCCTCGTTTTTCTAACAAGCAAAAGAACTTACATAAAAATCAAGATATGATTTCGGGATAATAACTTCTTGCTTGAAAGGTAAAATTTCATTTTTCTTGCAGACGATGAGTGGACAATATTTATTGCCATACTTAACTCGAATCATATAATCTCGAAATGCTTTTTGGCAAACATAGAACCGAGTATAATCTTTATCAAACATCCATTTAACAGTTTCATAAACAAATTTAGCTTCATATTTCTCCAAATTTTCTTCCAAGATCATCAGCTTTGCGGATGGAATATCATTGAGGACATTTTTGGTCAAGAATTTAGTAGGTGCTTTGCCGGGAGAATTTGCATGACAAACAATCTTGACAGGATTATTTGGACCAAGAATTCGTTGACGAACTGCTGCTGCTGTCATCTTTTTATATGGTTTACAATCACGTTGATCACATTCAAGATAACCTTTATCCGTAAAAATTAGTTCACTAACAACAAAACCATCATCATCGATCAAGACTTCAACGATTCGATCACCAACTTTGAGGGCAAGATTCGCTTCAACCAAAATTGCAGATCTCATTTGTTCGTCATTTGTGAAAAGGACATATGGAATCCCAGCCAGCGCAAATTGACTTTGCATAACTCGAATAAATGGAACATTATCAGGTGAGCCATCAATTTCAAAGATAAGAGCTTTTAACTTGGATCCTCGAAAAACGGAAACATAATCTCTTGCAAAGGCATTCCTTTCACAAAAAATTGGACCATATCCTTTTTTAGTTTGTGCTCCATAAAGCGTTAAACAAAGAATTTGATTCATATCCCGCATGGCTTCAAGAAATCCATAAATTTCTTTATCATCCTTGGAGAATTCATTGATTGTTGCAAGATTAAATTTGGACATGTCTGAAAAAGGAATTACAAATATTCACAATAATTATAATAAAAGTCAAAAAAATACAAATAAACTCGACAATATTTTATTATAAATCTCTAGAACAAATAGAAAAATAAATAAAGAAGAATTACAAAATGAGATATATTTGAGTGCGCGATGAGCAAACGAACAACAACTTTTGTCCGGCCTGATTTGTTTGTTCGATGAAAAGTTCGCGAATGAATTATTTTTGCTCGCGCAGGATGAGTCATAATTTATGGCAAGTTTTTTGTTCTGATTTAACACCGCCCTTCACATTATGAATTTTGTAGTTCTATAGCTATCATACTGCTATTTTATAGTAATCAATCTATAAACTTTAATAAAGAAGTTAGAAAGAAAAATTATTATGGTTTAAAAATAATTCAGAAAAAATTCCAAAACGCAATAATTCACAAAAAAACTTCCATATGCGAATTGTAACCTAAAAAGTGAAAGAATAGCAAAAATATATCCTTTGTTGTTAAGGTTTAGTCAAAGTTATAACTTTGTTGGAAAAATCTTTCAACAAAAAATCATGAATCTTAATGGAATCGAAGGCAATGTAATGTATATTACTTTTTAAAAAGGCAATAATTTGATGTCGAAAAGTGCCAACAATGATTAAAGTGTCAATAAATATGTTGTAAAATGAGCTCTCTTAAAAAATTTTTCGTAACCGTTGTTTTTTAAAATGTATGATTTACCTTTGTTTGCTCTTTTCATTGTGTTATTATTTGGGAAGAAAAAGAAGCGCCAATTTTGGTGCCAGTTTAGGTTGAATTGAACACAGGTGTGCAATTCAGCTTTTTCTTTTTGCTAACTCTTTTCAAAAGAATTTTTTCTTAAATACCAGGAGAAGGGGCAGCTGGTAGAGGTTTTGTGCAGACTAAGGGTGGACAAGGGCCCAAATTTTAGGGCCCGGGCCCGGCCCTGGCCCTCAGTTTTTGCTTAGGCCCGGCCCTGGCCCTAGGGCCGGGCCCGGGCCGACGAGTTTTTTCTTAATTTTGACGTGGTCCCCCCTTTGCGTTTTTTTTGAACTGTAAGAAAATCAAGGCCCGGGCCCGGCCCGAGGGCCGGGCCGGGCTTTACCAGGGCCTTAAAAAGCCCTGGGCCCTCGTCCACCCTTAGTGCAGACAACTCGTGATTTCTTTATGCAAAAACCTTGACATGGAATAAATTAGGAAAGGCGGAGTCGATTTGCAAAAACAAGATTCAAAAGCTTATATGCAATATGGGAGTGTATTTAAGAATTCATTTATCGCAATTTTAGAGCGAATTTGACTTTTAAATTTTTGTATAATAAATATCTCATGATGTTTTTCTTCCAATGCATGGTACACATTTAACAAGCGTGACATAAAATTCAAATAATTACACATGCAAAAATAAGCAATTTGTGTGTTTGATTTACCGTATAATTTTCTTACCTGACTATGGCAGACATTTAGTGACGGGTTTGACATTTTTAAAAAAGTGCAAGAATAGTAATTTAAGCTTCACAGCAGCCAACAAAATGAAAATGATACAGTAACACGGGCCTATAAGTTCAAACATTGATTTAAAATTTTTAGCAAAAATAACAATTTTCGAAAATCACATTTTAATTTTTTATTCAAAATTACTTTTTTGAAAAAAACAACCAAAACACTATAAATACAAACAATATTTCACATCAAAAAAAAATCAAAATGGAGAAACCTTTTATCCGAAAAATTAGAAAAGATTTACGGTAACTATAAAAAGGGTCTGTGTTATAGTTTTTAAAAAGAGTTAAATCACTTTTTAAAATTGTTCAACTTATACATGTACCGTAACAAACATCAAAAACTGTTTTTATCACTTCTCATTGATTTAAGTTAGTTGACAATTTTAAACGCTAATACTTGTAATTTAGCTTACAACTTTTAGAATTCTGATGTTTAAAACATTAATACACAATTTATTTTTATAAAAACATTTTAGTAAACGGCCGAAAAAAATAATCTTCGGGTTTTTAGTAGAAATCAAAACATTTTAAGAAAAAATCGTCATTTAAATTTCACTGTACCTTTAAAAAATGTATTTTGGTTAAAAACAGTTCTTGAATTCTCAAAGAAATTCTCATGTTTTATTGTCCCTTCTAACTCAAAAAGTACGAAATTCGCAGAGAAAAAATTTTCACCTTCAAAAACAACTTTATTTTTGGCACAAATAATATTTTTGCACTATTACCATTAGCCAAATACAATATTTATTCTAAATAAAACGAATAATCATCAAAAAAGTTCCAACAATAAATAAATAATAATACAAAAAGAATATTTTACCCCTGATAAAAAACATCGACAGAAAATTTTAAAAACAGCTTTTTCATGTAAAAAATAAGCAGAATAATTTTGTAGTATTAAAAATTAAAAGCGTCCAGATACGTATTGTGAAGGGAATTTAACTTGATATGAGCCTTGAGCATTTGCATTGGCGAGATAACCAGCATTTGGGATTATATTCCATTTAAGGTAAAGTGTAACATTTTCATGTCCACGAAGATTTTGTCCATCATCAATAAAATAATATTTTGGTGCTGCATTTGTTTCAATAACAACTGAACGTTCAGAACGAAGAACAATTTTATCCCATAGAACAACTTGATTAATTGCCTAAAAAATACAAATACGTTAATCGAAAAAGAAACATCAAATTCGTACATTTTTTGGTGTTTTATATTCAGCAACAAGATACATAAATAATTGTTTGACATTCCAATTAAAGATTGGTGAGACATCAGCTTCAATATTCAAGGAAACCATTGCATGATCACTTCGTCCACTTTCTGAGATATAATCAGGCATTACTCGACTAAAAATAATAAAGTAAAGAAAGAAAAAAGCTACAGTAACATAACAATAAAAACTTACACCCGAGGATTTGTAGCAGAAATAGTGACATCTGTTACACGTTGAGACCAAATTGTCGAAAGAAATACTGCAAACGTAACAGCCGACATTGCTGTTAACGTAAAAGCAAACACCGAATTTGCTCTTGACCAAATTGAATGCATTCTTGCTGTTCAATTGTATCGCTAAAATACTTATACAGAGGGTAAACAGATGCAATAAGATAAGTAAAATGCGAAAAAACACATATCGAATATCCAAAAATAAATCGAAAAGCAAAATTTATTGTACAAAAACTTCAAACAATGTAAAATTTCAATTCAATTGTATAATATCATTTGATGAATATTTAGACAAATTATCGAGATCTTTCCACCATTTTGAAAGCCATCCTTTTTCTTGTAGCAGCCTAAACCATGGTGAAAATTGTTCTGGAGAAGAAGAAATTGCAGATTCAAGGTATCTCTGATCGACAAATTTAGTTGCAGATACTTCATCAGAATTTACAATCATATTACCAGTAAAATTTTTTAATATTAGAACATAATCCAATTCATGTTCTTTCCATTCATCATCGGAATCTGCTTCATAAAGGAATTTTCCAACAAAATCGTAATCTTCCAGACGACAATAATTTTGTGAAATTCCAAGTTCATGTTCAAGTTTTCTTCTTGCAGCTCTTCGAATTCCTAATACATTAATTGTTTCCATTTCTTCATTGGTAAAAAGTGGATGAGAGCAGCAAGCATTCGTCCATCGATTTGGAAAAGTAATTTTTGTAGAAGCTCGTTGTTGCAACAGTAATTCACGATTTGGGTTAAAAATAAATACACTAAATGCTCGATGTAGCATGGCTAAAAATGAAAGGTGAATGAATTGGAACTTTTGAGATAAATAAAATAAACCTGTCTCTTTTTTATGACATTCTGCTTTCGATGTATCACCTATCACTTGATCATTTTCATCAACAGCAATACAATTCTCTTTTAAATATTCCAATTGTGTATTTGAAACTTTTTCATGTACAATAGTCTTCATCGCAGATTTCGATAAATCAGTTAATGGACGTTTAGGAAGTTTTGAAATGCTAAATGTTATTTAAAAATTAAAGTTGAAAGAACTTTCAAAGAAAAGACCTACTTGAGCATCTTGAATTAAAGCAAGCGAATAAAATAAATAGCACCAGAATAGGAAAATGAAGACGAGATACAAAAGTGAAGGTATTCGAGAAACAGTAAAATAAAGAATTTGGACAAATTTTATTTTTTTTATGAGACGTCACCAGCTTTTTTTGTGGTTGGCAAAATGTTGCCTGACGTTGCGTTGAGGAACGTTGAATTTTGATTGACAAAGTTTTTCCTTGTTTGTTTGTGTTTGTTACGGTGTTTCTTCATCATCTAAAAGAATCTTATATGAAAATAATTTATTTGCACTGATTTGTTTGTAATGTATTTAGTTGGATTAACTGGTGGAATTTCAACGGGTAAAACTACTGCTGCCGAAACTCTAAAAAGTCATGGAATTCCTGTCATTGATGCTGATAAACTTGCTCGAGATGGTTTGGTTTATTTAATTCATTTTTACTAATTAAAGAAAATCGGTGTTTTTTAGTTGTAAAACCTGGTGAACCAGCATATAATCAGTTACGAAAAGTTTTTGGAAATGAATTTTTTGATGGTGAAACTGGGGAGCTTAATCGAGAGAAACTTTCTGCTGTTATTTTTGAAGATTCTAAAGTAGATATAGCTACTTTTGTTATATTAGTTTTACTAAAAGCATTGTTGTAGAAACGATCACAACTCAACTCAATCACTCATCCGGCTGTTGGGAAAGCAATGTTCAAAAAGATTATATCTCATCTGTTCAATGGAGATAAATTTGTAGTTCTTGATATTCCATTACTATTTGAATCAGGTGCGAATCGATTTGTACAAAAAACTATTGTTGTGCATTGGTAATCGTTTATATTTGCTATTTACACAAATTCTATATTATTATTTTAAGCGATGAAGAAAAACAACTTGAAAGGCTGATGAAACGGGATACTGTAGATGAAAAAGTGGCAAAATCAAGAATTGCAGCTCAAATGCCATTAAGCGAAAAAATGAAACGAGCAACGTATTTGGTTGACAATAATCATGGAAGAGAGGAAACTGAAAAGCAGTTAAATGAAATTGCTGCGGAACTAGAAAAGAGTTGGCTACCATTTATTATCAGATCTACTTTTGGTATTGTTATAAGCCTTTTTATTTTGTCAATCTTGAAAATCATTTTTTGAATTTGTATATATTTTTTAAGTAATTTAGATATATGTATTATGTTTTATTAAAATATTTATCTTAATCTATTGAAGATGGAATTGTTTTATATTGATACTGTTAGTCTTAAAAAGTTTTGAATGCAAAGTATAAGTTTATTAGTTAAGCATTACGTATATTGTGCTTCAAAAATATTACATTGACCATACTTCTAGAAAATCAATACAAGCTTCTCGAAGTTCCAACGCATTTGCTTTATCCGATATTGAAAGAAACAATTCAATATTTTCTTTTGTCAATTTAGCTGCAAAATGTTTTTCCAGTTTTGGCTGAAAATAGGATATAGAATTAACATTTAAAAGAGTGTTTAAAAACTTTTAAAGTTTTAAAATCATATTGATTTGTAAAATGCAAAAGTTCAATAACATTTTCATCGTCAGTTAAAAAAGCAACTATATCTTTTCCATGGCAGTAATCAATGGCTGCTTGGATTACTGTATATTTATAGCCTTGAATGTTTGCTTTATTTTCTTTTGCTTCTGTAAAATTTCCTTCAAACATTCGTTCAAATACATCCGATTCTGTTGACAATAAAACTTTCGATGCCTGAAATAATTTTAAATAAGATTTTAAAATTGATTAAAATGTATATTACTGTAACAATGCTGTGTTCAACAATAAGTTCAAAGTCATGACACATTTTTTCCATTAATCGTAGGCCCCATTCACCTGCAATATTTTGAAGACTGATGGAAGAAGGCTGCAGCTTGTAAGAAAAGTTTCCACAAACTTTCACAAATATTTTTTTGTGTTTTATAAACGAATAAGTTTTATAAATAATTTCTGGATTCAAAACATGCAATTCAACTCTTTCAATTCCATTACAGTATCCGTTATGCGTACCTACAATATTTTTTTGGAATTAAGTTTATTTAAAGCGCTGAATTACATTTGTCTTTTTGATAAATTGATGCAAATTCTAATCTGTAATCAACTTCCACTTCTGATTTAATTGTTATATGAAACGATATCCTTCGTAAAACTGAATTTTTATCTCCAATACAACATCGTAAAAACCATTTTACTTCTGGTATTCCTTCAACTGTTTTTGGCTTTGTTGAAAAATCATTTTTCC
This sequence comes from Panagrolaimus sp. LJ2414, assembly GCA_024447195.1. Classification (NCBI taxonomy): domain Eukaryota; kingdom Metazoa; phylum Nematoda; class Chromadorea; order Rhabditida; family Panagrolaimidae; genus Panagrolaimus; species Panagrolaimus sp. LJ2414. Next base: position 174,996 of record JAMRXY010000290.1, on the reverse strand, counting down.
CCTCCAGAAGGCATTGTTCAATTTCCCATATGGTATTAAAGCCATGTTCAGCAATCGAAAAATTATTGTATCAGTTATATCTTTTCTCGTATTAAAAAAAATCTTACAGTTTTAAGTGAATGTGGAGGCATATTTTGGGTAGTAATATCGTATATATAATTTAATTAATAAAAATATATAATTTATTTTAAGGAAGACATGAGGTTTGTTGTACGATTACTATTATTGTATTAAAATCTTGTAACATGGAATCTTGAGAAATATTGTGGAGTGTAAATATTCAATAAAGAGCTCTATTTCTATTGAAAAACATTTTAAAAATAAATCAACATAAATTTCAAGCTTCTGATCAGAAAGAAGCTGAAATAAAGATTCAAAGAAAATTTGAAGTTGAAGTTTTTTTCGATCGGAAATTTTTTTTCAGCTTTCAATGAAGATTTCTCGAAAAGAAAATTTTCTTATATTTTTTTTAAAAACCTTTTTTTCAACCAAGTTTACGCAATACTTTGAAGAAATATTTTTTAACAATAAATTAAATTATGGTAAGTAATTTCTATATATTTGTTTAGCATTTATTAATCACATCTTTTTAGAGCGGAGGATTTATCTTAGCTAGTATTGGATTAGCTGCTGCTGGCTTTGCTGGAAGATATATGTTAAGAAATCAACATTTGGTTAAACAAGCCGTTGAAGCACTTCCAACTTCAGCCGTATGTTTTTACATTTTGTTTAACTCAATTTTTTAATGTCGCATTTTTAGTTCTCAAAATATCACTATGGCGGATTCGAAGCTAAAATGACGAAAAGAGAAGCATCAATGATTCTTGGAGTATCGCCTGCTGCAAAGCCTCAAAAAATTAGTGAAGCTCACAAAAAAATTATGATTGCAAATCATCCTGATCGAGGTATTTTGTTCTGTTCTAAAATTAAATAAATTCATTTTAATGATGCCATTTTAGGTGGTTCGCCGTATCTTGCTGCAAAAATCAATGAAGCAAAAGACCTCTTGGATCCTTGAAAAATGATGTTTTATTTTTCTGATTAGTATATTAGTTATTATTAGACTCTTTTTTGAATAATAAGAAATGAAATACTGGTATTACGATGTTAAAGATTTTCGTAGGTCTTTTAAAAAAGCGATTATTGTTTTTTGAAATATAAATTACTGTATTTTTTGAATATCAAATGAATTATAAAAAACAATTGAATAAACGTTTTTTCATAATTCGGATTTTATAACAATTTAGTTTTTCGAATCAGTTATCCGTGTTTTGTTAGAGTACAATTTTACAGTAATTATTTGTTTTACAAGTGAAAAAGTTGTGAAATCAAAACCGTTTATTAATTCAACTTTAAATTACATATAAATATTTAATTTTAAATGATAATAAAAATAAATGCAAAAAATATATATTTAATTTAAACAAAAAATGTATTGAATAAAAATCGGGCCAAACTTAACCTATCGGGCATTACGAATATTGGAAAAAAAGAAAACAGCTTAAAGTTATGATAAGTGATTAAATGATAATTTAAAGCTTTATTTTAAAAAGTAATTTTAACTTTAAGCTGCTTTTCACCAACCACATTTTTTGTTTTTTGTTTCGCAGTTTTTAAAGCGTTACTGTATTTGAAAATGTTTGCCGAAAAAATATTAAAACAAAAAATGGGTTTGAATATTAAAAAAATAATAATAAAAAAGGGCCAAAAGTTGCTTTTCGTTGGCAAACTTTCGGTAAATGCATCTTACCTAAATGAAAAATTACTTTTTCATTGTAAAAACGGGGATTTGGGGAAAGTCAGATCATCCAGTTTGGATACTTTGACTTAATCATTCATTTTCTGTACATATGAGATCAATGGCCTCTGACTTTGCACGGCGCAGATTTTAGCGAGTTTCTTTGAAGATTTAAAAAATGGGAGAGAAAAAGAGAAACATAACATAAAAAATATCACTGGGGAGAAGGAATGAGAAACTGATAAAATGCAGAAAGAATTTTAACATGGAATGTTTGTCGTAAAAAAAGAAGTATGTATTAAACTAATAATTAAAGACTAGAATTTAAGAAAAAAAGAAAGATTAAACAATAATATATGATCAGACTAGATTTATATTTCTGGGATGATCTGACATAGTAAAAGAATACAGTAAATGCGTAAGACTTTGTCAGTTAATAACCAGGCATCGTAAACACCCTCATGTAAATATGAGAGTATTAAACGATCTGAAGTGGTGTGTAAAAATATTTCATATAATTACTTGTTATGTTACATTCTACCAAAAAATAACTTTTTTAAGCATGAGATACTTGTTAAAAGTTATGGTATGAAAAACATATCAAGTCAAAGAATAATAACAGTATTACCAAAAAAAAAATGGAAATGAGTATATTTTGTTGGAAGAATGTTTAGCAACAACATGTAATTGACGAATGAAGATCTAAAAGTTTTGATAAAATTATAATTTATCATATCACAAAAAAGGGGAAACATATGTGAGAATGATTGCTGCTAACTAAATTGACATACGAAAAACTTACACACCAACAAAATTTCCACTTTCACAGTCTTTTTTTGGCAATGGCTGTAGCACATATACAGATAAAAACATTTTTGAATTTCATAAAAAACTTAAGAACAAAAAAAAGAAAAATGCAAAAAAAAATAAAGAAAAATATGAATTTCCATTAAAGCTGAGTAATAATCACTAAGATTTGTGGGCTCTATACGGTTTTAGGTGATTTTTTGAAAAATCACCTAAAACCGTAAAGAGCCGATTTGTGTGAGCATGCATGATAAGATCATACAATACGTATATATGTGGTAAAAAAAGAAAGCTGTTTTTTGGGATGAGATTAAGAAGTGCAATTTTTTGAATTTTAGAATCGTGTTCCAGTAAGAATTACTTCTTTTTTCACCTCTCAACAACATCCCATTTAAGCAAAAATATATAAACAGAAAAAATTATAATAGTTTTTAAAAAAGAAGAAACTATGTACACTGTAAGTAATTGACGTGCCACGGTATACGGTATAAAATACGATAGAAGGAAAAATAAAGTAAAAAGAAAAATAAAAGTTATGCAACTCGGATAATCTCAAAAATAATAGAAAAAGCAAAATAAATAAAAACTATGGACATCATTGTACTCAAATCATATTTTCTGACAAATTTCAAAGACAAAAAAAGTAACAAGTAGAAGGAGAAGGAGGTTAAGAAGATAATTTCTACTGTAGAAAAGTTAGTAGAAATCAATTTCAATATGGCCGATCATTTCGTGGTCTTTTAAGTTGAACTTTTAAACGTTTCATGCCAATTTGAAAGCCATTCATTGCTTGAATTGCTGCCATTGCAGATGCAGAATTATCAAACGACACAAACCCTAAAATATATATATAATAAAAATACATACAAAATACAGAAATTTTACAAAAACTCCAAAAATCATAATAATAATAAACTTGGCAGAAAATTGAACATTTGCATAAAACTTAAATTAACGCTATTTTGTTTGTTTATTTTTTGAAAAAGTGGTTATAAAAAAGGCAAACACCTGTACACATATAATTTGGGAGGAAAAAATATTTACAGTCAGTGAAAGTTGTTTTAAAAAAAATTTAAAAAAACACTTGGACATCAAAAAATTTACTATCACATTGCTGAAGAAAAATTAACACAATTTTTGCGGCAACTTTTGGAATAAAGTTAGAATAGCAAAAAGGTACAAAAAGCAATGCTGCTTTTTTTCCAAAACAAAAAAGAGTAACACAAAAGAAAGTTTGATTAAATTCCGAAAAAATAAATTTAAAACATACCAAAACATTTTGATTGATTTGTTGCTCGATCAATAAAAACTTTTGAAGAGATTACATTTCCAAATGGAACAAACATTTGCATTAATTCAGTATCCCCAAATTCTTGTGGAAGATGATAGATGAAAAGATTGGATCCTTCTGGACCTGGTACTGAAACTACAGTATTCACTGTATCATCAAATCAGAAATGTACAATTTCAAAAATTAGCATACTTTCTTTTTGCTGAATTCCGGGAAAAAGGGATTGTGCTTGTTGAACGGCTAACGCTTGTTGGATGGCTTGATTGTATACTGTAGCAGCAGCCCCGGGTTGATCGAAGCCTGCTCCACTTAACATGGGGGAAATGCTTGTACCTGCAAGACCATGAGTTCCGCCATTTTGTAGAGCCGCAAAATTATTGGCTGCATTTTGTTGGGCATTTATTGCAGCGGCCATCGCGGCAGCCATATCATTTTGTGGATTTGAGGCAGCTGTAATTTTTAAGTAAAATGAATTAGAGAATGACTTTTCTGGAGGGGAAAGCTTTTGCATGTCTAGACTTGACTGGGTTTATATTTGAATTTTCCCTAATCTGGATAAATCCTAGTTTAATTTTTCAAATCTGTTTTTTTGACATTCTATTTGCACACTCGATTACACACGTATTTTTTTGTAATCGAATAAGCTTCTTAACATTCAATGAAGCAGAATGTAAAAAAAGCTTACCAGAAACTGCAGCACATTGTTGGGCAGCTAAAGCTTGAAATCCATTAAGCCCACCGGCGGCTTGTAGCTGAGCTTGTAGGGCAACTAATGCTGGATTCTGTACGCCATTTGCAGCAATTGCCAACAATCCATTATTGGCATGATTGGGTTGTTGCTGATGTTGTTGTTGTTGTGCCGCTGCTGCTGCCAATGTTGCCGATGATACAATTGGCATAAAACCTGCGGCTGCCGCAGCTGCAAGTTGTTGTTGCTGATGATGTTGATGGGTAACTTGTTGAGAGAATTGCGGTTGAAATTGTTGAGCTGCTTGGGGAGGTTGTTGTTGAACAACAACTTGTTGAGGAATTACTTGCTGAGGTTGTTGGGGTTGTGCAGTTGTACCTAACTTAAATGGGAACAATGATGAAGAAAAAGAAGAATAATATGGAAAGTAATAATATTTGTTAGATCCCATGGGATATCTGCTACAACCACTATTCTTCCACCACTTCTTTGGCATATTTTAAAAATGCCGTAAAGAATGGCAGAAAGAAAATTGCATGCAAAAGAAAGAAAAGAAAGGAAAAGTTGCACACAAGAAAGGCATTTGCGTGGCAAAAAGGTTAAAAAGGTGGCACTTTTTTTCGCCTTTTATTTTTTTCCAGGCAAACACGCAATAAAAATACCATACAAAAACTATATTCATAAGATTTGTTTATTATTACTGTTTTTTGTAGAAAGAGCAGCAGCACTTTAAAAAATGCCAAAATTTTTATAAAAAAATCTACTTAAAAAAAGGAAAGAAGATTGATTCCATTTTTAGCAGCTGGCAGTTTTTAATCTTTGCACAAAAGAAAAAAATTCAAAAAAAAATTCCATGTGTTTTTTATGGCTTTTGAAAGACTGTTTTTGACAGATGTTAATTTTTTGCAAGAAATGACAAATCTCAATTTGCGCCCAGGATGTCTGTTTGCAAACATGTTTGCAGTCATTGAATTTATTAAAGACAAAAATTTGAATCATGAATAATTTTTAAAGGTGTCAGAGAAATTAAAAAAACAAACCTGTGGATATTGTGCGTAAACACTTAATTGACTTGCCAACATTGGATTTAATAAGCCAAGTTGACTGGCCATTTGTTGCATTCTTCGAAGTTGCCGTTCTTTTTCTGTATCCGCAAGTTTACAGACTAAACTTGAGGATGCCCCAGGCATTGTCCTCGAACCATGTAAACTTGCAATTGCTTTTGCGGCTTCTGAAGGCTGACTGTATTTCACAAAGGCACAACCTTTTGAAACTCCATCCGCGCCCCGTAATACCGTAATCTCTTCAATTTTACCGTACGGTGAAAAAAGCGCTTTAACTTCTTCTTCATTCTGAGATTTTGAAAGCATTCCAACAAAAATCTTTTTGTCATCTGATGCCCGAGGCGATGCCGGACGATCTTCTGAATCTGCTGGTTTTACCTGCATTGCTCGATTCATCTAAAAAATAAAGTTGTTGAAAAACTTTCAATCAATTTTAGTTAATAAAAAAATTTGCAAAAGGAAAAAAAAGTAAATTCAACTTTTTCTAAAAACTTTTTTTAACAAAAATAAATTTTATTTTGAATTTTTCTTTCTTTCAAGAAAAAAATCCACAAAAAAGGGGGGTTCGCTTTTACTTTTCTTTTTTTCTTGAAAAATGTAATGTTTCTTTCTACAGATGCATTTTTTTCTATCATTTCTGCAAAAAAGGATGTAAATCTAATTTTCCTTCATATTTGTGTAGATTGAATTTGATTGGGTCAACGGAAGGAACTTCTTCATCCAACTTCTACTCACTCATTTTTGTGTCCTCAAGGCTTTTACTTATTTTTCGGAGATAATAGGTATTAAGCTAGAGCTTTATCTGAAGATTCATTTTATGGACTCTTTTCAGAATTTTTTTTTTCAACAAAAAGTAAATGATTCAATTGGCTAAAAGTTGAATCCTTATTTTTTAAATGTTTGGCAGTTTAACATTTAATAAAACTGTTATTTAAAATTTGGCAAATTTTTTTACGTTTCTTTCTTTGATTTATTCATTTTATTTTTTATAAAACCAAAATTACCACCTACCCCTGGAAGTGTCTTTTTATCATGTAAAGCATTTTGGCAATTAATTGCAGAATCTCGATGACAATAAGTTAAAAATGCGCAGCCTTTATGCATTCCAGTATATTTATCTTTCAAGATTGTAAATTCAAAGATTTTTCCAAATGATTCAAATAAATGCTTTAAATCTTTTTCTTCAAGGTTTCTTGGAATCTGAAAAAAAGTGAAAAGTGTTCAAATCAAATTCAAGAAATCAAGCACAAACTTGTCCAACAAAAAGTTTTATTGCATCCGAATCTTTTACAGGGAATCCGTTTGAATCTGTTGAAGAACTTCTTTCAGGTGCTTGAAATTGCTGTTGGGGTTGTTGGGGTTGCGGCAGTTGTTGTGAAGATAACGATAAAGAAGTTGATGGTGCCGTTGAAGAAGCAGTAACTGATGTTTGTGATGTGCCATTTGTGGGTGTTGCCGTTGTTGCTAATTGTTGTTGGGGTGGTTGTGTTACGGTTGTCGATGAAGACATTTTTTTACCTTTTTTATGGCAGTTTCAAAGAGATAAATGACAGATATTAAGTCATTACAACAGATTCGTTTTTGCCTTTCAGAATAGCACCTAAATAAAATATTCGATAACTTTGAATGATGGATTTTTATGAAAAAAAAAGAAATGTTCAACACTTTTCACCCCCAACGATGGACAAATCAAAAAAAATAAATAATACGAATAATAATAATTAACAAAAACACAACGTTGCTTTTTGCTTATATGTGTGTGAAAGAAATTATGATTTTTCAAAAAAGACGTGTATACGGTAATTATAATTTGTAAGAAAGGGAGGTTTTTTGGATACCAATAGCAGTAAAGTGAGTTTTTGAAGAAAGATTTAAAAGTACTTTTAAGCATTCCAAAAAAGGTGCATTTTACAACTATATATTTAATAGTTACAGTAACTACAACTACGAAAACAGACTTTTTTCAAAAAATTGAACGAAAAGGATTGATCATTTTTTGTGCCAATCGCCTTACATTTTTTAATTTGATAAAGTAACTGATAAGAAAACAGACCTAAAATTCCATATTAGTTTTACGTTTTCGAAAACAAATTCGTTATTAAAATTTAGAAAAAAACTTTTAAAGAAAGCGTTCTTTAACTCTACATTCGTTTAGCTCAGTCAAAATAAACACTAATAAAGTTAAAAAGCAGCTTTTTTCACGAAAAAAAGAAAGAAAAGAACCCAACATTGAACGATTTATGACTTGAGACAACGCAACAAAACTTTTATTTTTTTTCACATGGGGTACTTTACTTTAGTTATTCAACTCCATCCATCCCAAAAAAGAAGGACTTATAAATCAAAACATTAAAATAAAATACGAAGCACTTTAACAACTTTACTACTATCAATTCCCAAAAGATATTCTCTGCTTTGAACAACCAATGGACATGGACGGGACTTTTCATCAAAGAAAAAATATGAAATATAAAAAAAGACCAATTTTTACGTGTGTATAAAAAATATATGTATAAAAGGTATTTTTTGTTGTTGTAGGACACAGAAATTTGAATGATGATGAAAGATTACAAAACGCAACCACACAAGCAAAAAAATTAATAAACATAAATAAAAAAAGAAGGAACACGAAACGATTTTCACAGATTTTTTAAAAAATTTTATTTTATAATTTAACGAACCTAAGTTGGTAATAATAATAAAATTAGCCGTTGAAAAGTCATCCTTTACTTTTGTTGAAAAAAAAAATAAAGAAGAAAAAAGAAGAAGTTGCGTCAAATTTAGTTTTTATCTATTTTTGAGGCAAAGCTTTAACTCTTCTTTTTTCTTTACTATAATTCTGAATATATGTATATTTTTTAGAATATAGAAAGAGTTAAAGCAATGCAGTGAAAGAAGGAAGGCAGCGACAAAAACAGTCAGGGAGGGAAAGTGGATGACTTCTAACGCAGCAGCAGCAGGGACAGAAGATTCAGCAATGGCAGAAGAAAAAGTGGCAGCAGCAATGGCATGGCATGCATGGGAAGTTCATTTTTTCATGGATGCTTAAACTCGTTCAAATGGAAGGACACACATCACAACAATACCCCCGTAGCACTGTCTTTTCCATCATCCCCTGGAGGGAAGCTGTCAATATTTTTCAGCTTTCTTTTTTCATCCTCACTACTGCCTGCCTTCTGTTTGCCCAAATATATGAACCCATTTTTGGGCAAGCAAGCAAGAAAAAGAAAGAAAAACAAGTATGGCACTTATCTCTCATGAAAAAAAAGAAAAGACAAACATGCACTCCCCAGCATTCAGTTACATGCCCGCACCATGTGTTATAAAAAAGGAAGGCTTTCAGATTCGACATCTGCCTTATTCTGTCTTCTTTTACTTTTTGTATGCTTGCTTACTTGCCCGAGAAAGAACAAATTTCAAGAGTCCAAAATGGTAAAAAAAATAAATTTAAAAAAGTGCGCGAAATCTGCAGCTGTCGGATGTCATCCCTTTTTTCCTTTTACGGGGTACTTGCTTCTTTCATTTTTGGCAAAAAAATAATAATGAATGAATAAAGCATGCCATTTTTTAAGTAGCACCCGAGTTGAAATTGCCAAAAAAACGAAGGAAGGAAAGAATTCGGTCATGCAATTTAACGCTCGAAAAAATAATAAACGTTTTTCTGAGGTTGGTTTTTTTCATGGATCGACAAAAAAAAGAATGGATGGTTGAAGCGACAGATGTGTTTCGGTCATTCGGGTTTAATCTTCAAAGATGGCATTTGCTGTCCCCCTTCTTTTCTTTTATCGACTTCAATGGTAAAATAAATTTTTGGCATTGATTGAGTGATGCCTTTTTTTATTCTCCTTTGATAGCCATTATTTAAAATGCATAAATAAAAACAAGCATCGTCAAATATTGAAATCAAAGCAAATTGAATAGTGGGAATTTTTAGGAGAGTTTTGCTTGAAACTGTTTTTGTTTCTTTGAGAGCACCAGTTTTATAAAAATTTCCAAATAAAACCGAAAAACGTATGATTGAGTTGAAACAGTTAAAATTAGTCAAGTACCGTTTAAAATTTGTCAATTTTTGCATGTATGGTTTATTGAAGAAATTACTGGTGAAATTTTTTTCTGATCACGGTTGAAAAATATATTGGCACATATATAAAACTCATATCGAACAATATAAGATGCGGATATGAAAAATGTTTTAGGCAGGGTTCAAAAAATGACGTTTTTTCCAACGGTTGGAAATTTCAAAGGACACCGACGGTCGGCTTCCTTTGAAATTTCCAACCGTTGGAAAAAACGTCATTTTTTGAACCCTGCCTAAAACATTTTTCATATCCGCATCTTATATCATGAAATTCGACAAATGCACAATTATATGATTTTTAAATTATAATTTTATGTTTAAACATTATTAAAGTAAATTCAAAATTAATTTGATATACATACGAAACTAAAAGATCTATTCCACATGAAATTTCAATTGCAGATTGAATGTTGTTTTTGTTTTTTATCAACGCTGTTCTACAAATTTGTTTATGACCTTAGGAATTTAAAAAAAATTAAAACATAAATATTTTTGTACTTCCCAAAAATAAACCAAAAATTAAATTATATAAATAAAATTTAAGTAAAAGTCTTTTTATCATATATTCTTTAAAAAATAAATGGATTACCTCAAAATAAGAAAAAAGTGCAATTCTTTTAGTATTTTGTTTTTGGTCATGTTAGCAACTAAAAAGTAAAACTTTTATTTCTTTGGCCGTTTATTAAAAACAAATACTGTATCATCGGAATGTTGGCAATGGGATTTCACATCTTTAATCCCAGGATATCCTTATTTGAAGCTAGTCCGATTTCTTCGAAATTAATTGTATTCATTGAATTATTTTCTCAAAAGTGCAACCTTTAAAATAAAATTTACATGTGTTTACATGGCTACAAGCATGAATCAAAATATTCATGTAAAAAATTGTATATATACATGGCTTCAAGCTACAAGCACTGCCAAAATTGAGTCATCATTTGTTTTTGCCCTATTAAATATATTATTTTAAAGATAATTTATTTGGTTTTTTTCTGGATGCATCTTTCTTCTTGATTGCTCTTAATGAAGGAATGCTTTTTAAAAAATTTAATTCATTTTTTGCTCTTTCTTTTTTGAACTTTATTAAATTGTAAAAAGTCAGCAGACATGAAAAAGAAAAGATAAACAAAATTATCATTACTTTTTTTAGAAATCTTTTATTTTTATGAAACTCGAAACTTCGAAAATGGATCTCACTTTTTTCTTTTTTTTCTTTTTATTTTTTAAGTCCGTTCATAAAAAAACTTTAAATGTTATTTCTTTTATTCATATTTTCGAAACAGAACATGCTTTCTTTGTTATTAAGAAAGTTAATGACCGTAATCTATTTCAAAATTCTGAGTTTTAATTAAAATACGAAGTTGACTTTTAATTGCTTTTCTGGAAAAAAAAACTCAGTATAACTCGATGAGACTGAGTGAACATTTCAAAGTCAATTTCGGCAAATTTGAAATATTTATTTCACTACAATGTTTTGAATGCAAGCAGTATTTTGACCGATATTATTTTCGGGAAATAAATTTTCATTCATTTTTTTGATGATCACTTTTTGTTACAACTTTGCCATGCTTGAGCCTTATCCGTAATAATTAATGACGTCCCGGGTTTTCTTTCCTTTTTTCTTTCCGATAATTAACCTTTGAATTTTTGCACAAAGTTTTTTAAAAAAATGTTTGTAATTTTCGAGTTTTTTTGTATTTTCCCGTTTCCAACACATCATCTTTAATTTTTTGCTCATGCAAAAATACATTTCCCCCATTTTAAATATAAAATATACCTATATTTTTTTGGATTTTTATATTTATAAAAAAACACTAAATTTTAATTCAGAGAATAATAAACGCCTTAAACTAATTTAACTGTTTATGGGCGTATTTGTGAAATGGGAAAGCGCGTTTTTTTTCTCAAATTTATGTTTCACCTAAATTATTTACGATTGTGTTCATTTGGAAAAAAATGCGTAAAAGTTGAGTGTGTTTTTAAATAAGGCTTTTTTAAGGATTTTTGAATGATTCTTTAATTGAATTGGAGGAAAAGAAATTTGGAAAACAAAGAAACTTTATGAATTTATTCATTTTTATAAATGGAGTCAAAATGGACTATTCTAAGAAGTGAAACAAAATGGTAAAAATTTAATCAGAAATTTTGTTTCCATATTCATATTATAGCTGATGTGTAAGTAAAAAAAGTTGTGGATGGTTTTAAAATGAATTATTATATTTTTGATCGACCAATTTATGACAAATATTTTAATTGTACATTTTATGACGTTGAAAAAGTGCCACTGAACGAGAGACAGGATTTTTGGTTTGGAGTGTTTCTAATTTCATGTTTTGCAGTTTTTGAAGTGAGTTTGGTTATTTCACTTTTGAAACTATCTTTCACTAATTAGATGTTGCTGTTTGATATTTTTGCTTGCTTGATTTCAAAATAATATTAAACATAACCTTCCAAAAAAAGGAAAAATGCCTGAGTTTTTTCCAAGAATCCATCAAACAGTCAATTAAAGTACAGCGAGATCACTTTTATTAATCCATTGAAAACAGCATTTGTAGAATGTCAGACAAAAACTGCGGAAGTTTTTGTTTCTTCCTGTAAAAGCTTAAATGTACTTTTACAACGTTTAAAAATGTAAAAGGTAACGCTTTTTCAAGAACGAGAAAAAGAAAATCTAAAAAACACCACTAACAAATTGTAAATTAATTTTTTGAACTTTTTATATTTTCAGTTACTGTATATTCCATCAATATTGGTAATTCGACAACCAAGATTTCAAAAAGAAAGTTGCTTCAAAATTATGTATGTTATGGCAATTGTTGATATGGTTGCTTTAATTGTTTGTGCTGGAATTACGGGTTATTTCTTTATTATTGGTGCAGTATACTGTAGCTTCCCAAAATTTATGCTTGCACTTTCGGTTATCGGTTTTGGGTCATGGGTTATTGAATCGGATTTTGCTGTAATTTTAGCATTCAATCGATGCTTAATTATTGGTTCACCAAGACTGGGAGAATTATTATTCAAAAATAAAAGAATTTATTTTTGGATTTCTTTTCCATTTTTCCATGCTGCCACTGCAATGTTATACGGTAATGGAATAATGTTTAGCTCAATTGGGGGAGCATGGTTCTTTAATCCACATTACGGATATGCAAATGTCAAAGATAAAGATTTTGATGTAAGTTTACTTTTGTTGAGCAGCATATTTCATGTATCCCCTTTATGGATTTCATATATCCTTGTTCTATTTTACAGTATCACAATCCATTTCAAACAATACAAAATATTGGTGTTGTATTTGTTTTAACACTCGTATATGGAATATTTGGAATAACATTAACAAGAAAAAGTTGTCAACATACCCAGAATACTGTAACTTCATGCATTCTAAATAAAGCTCCAATTTTTACCCAAGTTGGAATTATTTCTTTCATAAATCTCGCAAGTGCGTTGGCATATTATTTTATGCAATTTTTTGCCCTTCCTTTAGAAGCTTCAAAAATAATTACATTTAGTTGGGTTCTAATTCATGGTAAAACTTTTTTTTTAAAAAATTATTTTTCACATTTTCTATTTTAAGGAATTCCATCAATAATTTATCTAACCCTGAATAAACAAATTCAATCTCATGCTTCACAATTGCATACTTCCCTTTTAATTGGCGAAATTTCTTCTGAATCAGTTGTACGACTTCGAATGTAAACAAATATATGTATTAAATATTGAAAAATGTGTACAAATGTTTTTTTAAACGATAACATGTTTTCCTTATAACATCAAACATATGTCGTAATAAATTTGTTTATCCTACAATAATTAAAGCAATATAGGGAAAAAAGGTAATTCTTAATTAATTGTTATTTAAAATTTAGTCAAGTAAAAATTCTTTGTCGAAAAAACAAAAAGAAACTCTTCTCTCTTGTTTTTCTTCAGACGGTCACGTCTTTGCAATAACAAAAAATTTGTTGCATATTTTTTTTTTTGCATATTTTTTTTTGTTGCATATCCCATATCACTATAAGGTTTTTGTTTACTGCCACTTTGCCAAACACAAAAAACGAAAAAATTTAATAAAATTAATTGATCAAAGATTTTAGTATAAATGCTATTTATATAACTTTTTAATCATTTTTATTTTTTTATTATTAAAAAGGGATAAATTCCTCATCGATTGATACCAAGATCATTGAAATTGGTCACGCTTACACTATTTTGCTTTGCTATAAGCGATGTTGCATGTTAAACAAGAGATACAATTATCCCTACCCCTCAGCAATTCTACATTTTTAAATCATTTTTGCTATCGAAATAGATAAAAAAACGTATTTAGAAAAAATGTAATTCAGCTTTTTTAGAATCTGAGTGAAATTTTCCATAAATTTTTGCAATGTTCTACATTGAAACACAAGAAATTCCTATATTTCGTGTTAAACATTGCAAAAATTTATGGAAAATTTCACTCAAATTCTAAAAAAGCTGAATTACATTTTTTCTAAATACGTTTTTTTTATCTATTTTGATAGCAAAAACGATTTAAAAATGTAGAATTGCTGAGGGGTAGGGATAATTGTAACTCTTGTTTAACATGCAACATCGCTTATAGCAAAGCAAAATAGTGTAAGCGTGACCAATTTCAATGATCTTGGTATCAATCGATGAGGAATTTATCCCTTTTTAATAATAAAAAAATAAAAATGATTAAAAAGTTATATAAATAGCATTTATACTAAAATCTTTGATCCAACTAATGTTTAAAAAATCAAAAAATTAGCTATTTTTGTTCGTGTCAAGAATCGTCGCGACTTATAGTGCCATATGAGAATGAATGAAATCCTTTTACAATTCATTTTGCATTTATTTGTTTATCAGTCATTTCTTTTTGTAATATCTCTTTTGTAAAAGCTAGAAATGAAAATTTCGCTGCTTTAAGAGTATGTTCCTACATCTTCCCATAAAAAAAAAATTATTTTAAATATAACTGACTTTCTGAAAAAATCGAGCAATGGGCACATTGTACTTCCCGTGCTTCAAATAGCACATGTGATATATCATTTTGTAGCATTTTTTGAGAAAAAAATTATAAGATCAAAAAAATAAAATATATAACAAATATATGCCCCAAATTATGGGGTCCAAGTGACACACCACGAAAAAAAACTTTCGTGCTAAGACATTCGTTAGTCCAATGTGAATGGGCGGACACTCAAAAATTTCAAAATTGTTTTTTCGAGCTGAAACTTGGCAAACAACGTCCTTAGGGGTCAAGGAGGTGTGATCAAAAAAAATTTTTTTTGATTCGTCGCACCTCCTTGAACCCTAAGGACGTTGTTTGCCAAGTTTCAGCTCGAAAAAACAATTTTGAAATTTTTGAGTGTCCGCGATGCTTTCATTTTGCTCGATTTTTTCAGAAAGTCAGTTATATAGATTAGGCTAACAAAAGTCCCTGTGAAAAGAAAAGATTTGTTAAAAGTAGGTCTCCTTCAAATCTGGGGGGTTCGCCGCTCTGAAAAAAAAATTTCTAGCTTTTACAAAAGAGATATCACAAAAAGAAATGACTGATAAACAAATAAATGCAAAAATAATTGTAAAAGGATTTCATTCATTTCTGAATTAACACATGTGTGTTAATTCAGAAATTGCAAACTGCAATAGTTACCGCTCTTTCTGTAAATCACATATTGAGAAAGTTGTGAATAAAGGTGAATTTATTCGGTAAATTAAATTCTGGTTTGATGAACGAGAGGTGTTATTTGGCTGTTTTATTTAATTCCTTTACAACTTTAAATCCAATACATTTTTAAAAAAAAGAGAGGAAATACAATAACGGTTATTTAAGAGCTTGGGAAGAGGGAGGGAATTAAGAGAGAGAAAGTGATCCTCTTGGATCAGAAAGGAAAGAAGGCGTCACGTCTGAATCAAAAACAGAGAACGCAGCGTTTTGCAAAAACAATGGGCGCCACCGATTTTTGCGACTGGATAGCGCAGTTGTGAAAGCATGCTGTTACAGCCCAAACATATGGAAAAAGATCAACCCCCATGATGGGCCCATGGGGTACATAAAATAATTATTCATTCAAATTTTGATTGAAATCAATTATTCATAGCTAAAAATTAAGTATAAAAGTATTTAAAAAATTATTGATATCGTTTTTAACATTTTCAAGCTGATTTAAAACATTTATACTTTTTCATACTGTAAAAGCTAAAAAATGCTAAAAAAACTATTTTTAAATTTTTTTAAACAATTTTATGGGTTATTACGATAATCAAAATTCAAATCTGAATTTATAATTTTCGATGCACCCCCGGGATTCGATCCTTTTCCATATGTTTTGGACTCTAGCCGCGCGCACTCACAACTGCGCTATCCAGTCGCAAAAATTGGTGGCGCCCGTTGTTTTTCCAAAACGCCGCTTGATTCAGACGTCGCGTGGCAATTGTGCGTACCATCTCTTTGTAGCTTTAGATGAAGCCCTTACCTTCCCAAAAGTGGCTGAACTTAAAAGAGAGACAATCAAACGACACCAGTGGAGCATTAAATATCTGACTAGAATACCGTTTTTGCAAGTATAATTCTACATTCTTATAAAAACGTTCATCGTCATCATCTGGGAAGTCATCAAGGAATAGTATACAGAATTTACAATTTGGTGCGGTAAAATTCTAAAAAACAATGAAAATTGACCGTAGAGTTCCCTCAAAATTAGTAAAAAAAATTATAATACCCCAAAAGCAGGGCCGCAACTGGGGGGGGGGGGGGGGGGGACGGGGGAATTCCCCCCCCCCCCCCCCCTCTCAGGCGAAAGTTTCATCAGGTGCAGCTAATTTAGAATTATTAATCGAGAGTAATAAGGCATCTTTTTGTTGAAAAATTTTTGTATCAAAAATTTCCATAAATTTCAAATCTTCTTCCATAAAGTGTATATGATATTCTTCAATTTCAGTGAGTGTTTTCATTTCAGTTTGGTAGTCATGCAAATACCTCAATTTTGATGAAAACATTTGCATAAGATTTATAACATCAAATATATCGTCTGATAAATTCTTTAATAAATTAATTGCCGTATCTTTAGTATAACATTCCAAAAAATTATCTGTTGTAATATCCAAAAAATCAATAATATAATTGATCATATAATCACAATTATCTTTTCGTAGTATATTAATTATTTCTTGTAAGTACTTATTTTTCATTTTGTTATCATCAAAAAAAAATTTGCAATAACGTGAATAAATACCAAGCATTGCCTAAAACATTTTAAGTTTTAAGGAAATTATCAGTAATTCATGTAAATCAATGTGGTCTTGATTTATAAACAAAACCTCTGTTTTTCTTTTTAAAAGGAAACATGTTAATATACGTATAAACATAAAATTTTGATCAATGTAAAAGATGCAACTTAACTTATGTAGACATGTGCACTGTTTTTGAAAGTTTCGCAAAAAATATGATTTTGGTACCAAAAAATGCAGAATTTTTTTCTGTTGCCTTTCTAATAAAAAAGATAATTGAAAAAGAAAAAACGAAAATACCGTAATTTTTTCGGCCGATTTTTGAGCGCGTTCAAGCCATTAATCGAAACTATGCCTATCAGATGCAGAATTTTTTTCTGAATCCGATAGGATAAATAAAAAATGCGCGAAAGATAGCGGTGAATTTATAACTTCAAAAAACGTAAAGTCACAAGTTGCGAGTGCACATATCTAAACTTATGGATAATGGTAATATGTTCGACAAAAGCTATTGTAACGAAAATTCTAACCTTTGAATTTTTACTTTTCATAAAATCAATATACAACATCCACGCGTTCTTTTTCCATGGCTTTTGTGCAATGTAATATTCCATATTTTGAATTACGTAATCATCATCTTTTGTTTGCTGCAGTAACTCAAACCATTCTTCTGGGGAATCTTTCACAAATGCACTTTTTAATTTTTTATATGACAAAAGGTTTTTTTCAAACATTTGTTTTATTTTGAAAGAAGGAAATGATTCTAAAAATAAACATTTTAGACTTTTGTAGAATAAAGTATTAAGGGATGGAATTAAACTTGTTTCGAAAAAAATGAATATAATTTGATTGAAATTAGAAAATGTTAAAGATTCGAGGCGGATCTAAAACGAGGTTTTAATATAATTTTTAAAAAATTAAAAAAACTCAAAATATAAGACGGCTAAACGAATTACGATTCTCGGAGGCCTTAAAAACGGCAAATTAAAAAAAAACATAAACTTTTTTGGACGAAAAACACTACTGTTTTAAAAATCTGTCTCACCGAAATTTTAGAAAACAGGTTTTGACAAATTTGCATCAAACTGCCTCAAAAAAACTTTTTTTTGAGGCAGATTCATGAAAACAGTAGCACAACGAACTGAAAATCTCTTGTTTGTTGATTTTTTAGCAAAACGTCAAAGTGAAAAAAATTCAAAAAAGGTGATGTTTTGGTTTTAATCGTAAATAATTCCTGAATTATCAAATTAATATTTTTTTTGTTTCTAGGGTAAAAAACACTGAAAAAACTGAATCTGCCACACATGAAATACCCAGAATGGGCGGTTTTTAGGGTTTAAGGAGGCGTTGAAAATGACCTTACGTTTCCAGGCTGAATAACTCAAAATTTTTTGCAAATTTTTTCTTTGGGATCATCCAGATATGACGTCATACAAAAATCGATTTTTATTTACCCCTCTCTCCCTATCCGTCATACAAATGCTTTGATCTTTACCGCAACTTCAAAGCGGCGTCGAACAAGGCTGACACCCCTCCCTCCCTACCCTTGCATGACGTCATATCTGGATGATCCCTTTGCCAGTGTTACCATAAGATTCAGCAGGTTCGATTCTATAGGGTGACGGTTGAATAAATTACTGAACGTTTTAAAAAAAACTCAAAAATACTGATTTTTACCTTATTTTTGCATATTTTCAAGCTCTTACACACATGTAATTAACGCTTTTTCCTCGATTATGTGTGGAATATATTAAGAAATAATTAAAAAATATAGTACAAATGTTAAATTCACTTAATAACAAAACGTTGGAAAAATACTGTCTTCAGCAACAATACCAATAGTATAAAAGCAATGTAAAGTTTAACTAAGTTTAAACTCTGGTTATTTTTGTTTATGAACATTGTATCATCTTTTTTTAATATTTTTTAAAAAGCATTTGTATGACGGATAGGGAGAGAGGGGTAAAAAAAAGTCGATTTTTGTATGACGTCATATCTGGATGATCCCAAAGAAAAAATTTGCAAAAAATTTTGAGTTATTCAGCCTGGAAACGTAAGGTCATTTTCAACGCCTCCTTAAACCCTATATTTCTTCAAATTGGATAGAAGCAGAAATGGGGGATACTATCGTCCGAAAGTCTATATCCCGGGAAAATATTCTAATACTCATTTCTCGAATCGAGTCTCTCTTCTTCTGAACAAACATGAAATATTCTTCGATAAAATCAACTCCACTGAAGAACTTAAACTCAAACTCTCTTCTATTAACCTCACCTGCAGCAACTCGAGCAAAAAAGAAACTTAACAAATTTAAATTTTTACTCTATTATTTCACTTTTTACTTTTTTACTTGTTATTGTTATTTTATTTTATTACTTGTACATTCCTTTCTTTCATTGTACCTTCACTTTCTTTTATACTTTTTGTATTTCATTGTATTGTTCGCTTCCTTGGAGGCATATTCTTTAGAATAAAGTTTATATATAAAAACCGTCCATTCTGGGTATTTCATGTGTGGCAGATTCAGTTTTTTCAGTGTTTTTTACCCTAGAAACAAAAAAATATTAATTTGATAATTCAGGAATTATTTACGATTAAAACCAAAACACTATGGAAATAACGAATCCAACACAGAAAAACGGTCCGCTCCTTGATGAGCAATAGCCGTGCAATTAATGCATGCACGTCGAAAAATAACAGGGAAAAAAAGTAAACGCTCTTGCATGCTCGTGGCATTAATTAAATGTCTATTATTTTTCCCTGTTATTTTTCGACCTGCATGGATTAATTGCACGGCTATTGCTCATCAAGGAGCGGACCGTTTTTCTGTGAAACAGCGTCATTGGACTTTCGCGTTGAAACACTTTGCTGGATTTTTTTTTCTTCAACAAAAATTTCAGTTTTATCCGGTTTTTGCAGATCTCAGCAACTACTAGACCAAATTTTATGATTTGAAAAGCATTATTCTTATTTTAAATAATTAAGAATAGTAGAAATCATAAACAAGGTCGAAAAAAATGCAGAAAAAAAATCACTAAAATGTTTCGGCACGAAAATATCGCCTACATATATGATGCTGTTTGGATTCGAAAAGGAAGAAAAAATTCCATAGTGAAAACATCACCTTTTTTGAATTTTTTCACTTTGACGTTTTGCCAAAAAATCAACAGTCAGTTTGCTGTGCAGTAGTAGTAAAAACATCTTCTGAGACGATTTTTATAAAAAAGCAGTTTTTAAAACGCATTCCACCAAAACTTTTTAAACGATCTGCACCGCCAAAAATTTTTATTTTACCTATGTTTTCGACCATGCTTAAGAAGCAGGAAAAAAATACTTTTAGGTCGAAATTTGGCAAAATGCCGTTTTTAGAGCATCGAGAATGCCAATGTCGACATATTTTCTTTCCTACGGGATAATTTCATCTTTTATCCGTTTTAGGTATAATTGCAATTGCCTGATCATGTTTTTACTATTTTCAACACACGACACTATCCATTCATTGATTTCTTTTGATCTACAGTATATAAATTTCATTTAGATCAAATTGTTTACAATTTTACTATTAATTTGTATTTAAAGAAACTAATATTGCATTAATTATACACAAAAATCATACAAATGTTGTTCTGAAAGCAAAGTTTTGCAAAACTGGATCGGATAAACAAGTTAGAGCAATTACAAGATTTGCACATATACCCCAACATCAAGGGTAATTTTGGGTCTTTTGAAAAATTGATTTTTGCATTCAAATGATAAAGATATAGTTTGATATTGATAAAAACATTATTTGTGAACAATAATCAACACTTTTTAACGTCTGAAACACAAAGGAAAAGTCATGGGGAATTTTTTGTTTATGTGGATAATATACATCATGCCCTGAGGGCATTTCGCATGTAAAACGTGATTTTAGGGCTGCACAAAGTTTACCATTGAATTCCCCATGGTCGAAAACCTATACCGGGGGGAAATTAGCATAATTGGATGAAAATTCGATTTTTCATAAATGATCGAAATTCTCTAAATCAGGGGTCGACGTTATTCATCTTATTCTGACGAATCGGGACACCCCTAGTTTTTTTACATTTTTACACCCCCAGGGGTAAAAAACTACGGGGAATCCAATGGTGATAAGAACTAGTCTAGCAAATTAATTCCTGACCTACTTTTCAGGCAAAATATGAGGTCAAAGTGCCAAAAATGGGTCTTACCGCGAAAATTTCGAATCGCGGAGTCGAGATTCGGATTCCCCGACCTCGAAAACCTATATAGGTGCAATTATACCTAAAACGGATAAAAGATGAAATTATCCCGTAGGAAAGAAAATATGTCGACATTGGCATTCTCGATGCTCTAAAAACGGCATTTTGCCAAATTTCGACCTAAAAGTATTTTTTTCCTGCTTCTTAAGCATGGTCGAAAACATAGGTAAAATAAAAAAATATACGATTTTTTGGCGGTGCCGTTTTTGTCAAAATTTTAGAATAAATTGGTGGAATACGTTTTAAGCGTTTTAGACCAAATTTTTAAAAACCGATGTTTTTTAAAGATCTGCCTCAAAAGTGAGGCAGTTTTCGAACTGAAAATTGCCTCAAAGTTTAGGCAATTTTCGGACTGAATTTTTGCCTCAAAATTGGGGCAATTTTTCAAGTTGTTATTATTTTGATATTGATTTAGATGAATTTAAAACAATATAAATATGATAATTGATTCAAATGAACCAATAATTTATCATATCATATAAAAACATTAACATTACATTATGGTTTATATGCAAAAGTAGGAATCGATTCCTCTTATTCCGATTCGATTCTTACCTAAAACTCGGAATCGAGTGTTTTTGTTTTTTTCAAACTCCGCGCGTGTAGAAATTGCTAGAAAAAATAGCAATCAATCGCTGCGAGACCAAAAAACGTTCAAATTTTCGCAGTGTTTTTGTAATTAACATATCTAAAATATCATTTTAAACGTTATTTCTTTATCTTATCATCATCTACAAGTAATATGGAGTACGACAGTATTAAAATTTATATGTTAAACTTGTTTGTTGACAGCAGAATACTAAACTCATGATTACCTTTCTCATACTGGTTTTATATATAAATTTTAATACTGTCGTACTCCATATTACCTGTAGATGATGATAAGATAAAGAAATAACGTTTAAAATGATATTTTAGATATGTTAATTACAAAAACACTGCGAAAATTTGAACGTTTTTTGGTCTCGCAGCGATTGATTGCTATTTTTTCTAGCAATTTCTACACGCGCGGAGTTTGAAAAAAACATGACGTGAAAATAATAACTTTTTTGATTATTTTGAACTAATAAAAACCCATAAAACATACTCAAATTTTCTTCATAAAGAAAAAACAAAACTTCCAAGTGTCGATGAGGAAATGATAAAGCTGCTTCAAGTTTCATAAAATATTCCTTTTCATTGTTAATCAAATTATAAATATCATAATGAACAAAGCAAAAAGGATAAGTAAAAAGTTTCCAATATTTATTGTTCTAAAACGCAATGTTATTAAAAGTATTTTTGGATTTTGATGAATAAAGAAAAGTAAAAAGTTCAAACATCCATAGTCATTTTTTAAATTATGTAAAAACAATGGTCATGCAAGAACAATAAGAGGGCAAAACGCCACAAAATTTTCTTGTGAAGTACAATTAAAAAAAAAAAAAAAAAAAAGTTTTTGAAAATGTACTTTTCTGGATGGCCACTGTAGCCCTGTCAAGCGTTGGACAAAAGTCGCCAACGAGCTGACAATACAGGGTGTCCCAACGAAATTGCTGGTTTTGTTTTTTTAATAACATTTTTTAAAGTTAATTTTTTAAAAAACGGACTGCGCAGTAAATTTTTAAAAACTCTAAGAATTTTTTTGGCATAAAAATTTTTTTGATTCCAGACATGCAAATTTTTGTATGGGGATAGTAACAGAAAAAATTCATTTTTGTTTGTTTTGGTTACTATCACCGCTTTTATTGGAGCTTGTTTTTTAAAAGCGAGAGTAAAAAATCAAATTTTTTTGCATTGTTTTTCTTACTCTCATTCATGAAAAAAGCAGCTCCAATGAATCTCAGTGATAGTAATGAAAAACTTTCAAATTTGCAATTTTAATTTTACTCTCATCATTTTCACTGGAGGATATGCAAATTTTCAAATATTGAAAAAAAATTTATGTCAAAAAAATTCTTATAGGATTCTGAAGATAACTGCGCAATGCGTTTTTAAAAAAATGAATTTTAAAAAAAGTTATTCAAAAAACAAAACCAGCAATTTCGTTGGGACACCCTGTATGTACAATGCGTTGTACAAAATTTTTTTTGAATTTTTTTGTTAAATAATGATAAGTGGCATCTAAAAAGTATATTGGTACTATTTTTAAACTCATTTTGAAAAAAGACAACGCGTTGGACCCCCTGTCAGCGTACTGTACCCCCTGACACCGCGTTGGACAAGATGTACAACGCGTTGGACAACTTGTACAGTACGTTGGACAACTTGTACAACGCGTTGTACATCTGTCCAATGAGTTAAAAAAACTGTTTAAACTATTTTTTATGATTCTATTACAATAAATAATGAATACATAAACGAAATCAGTATTATTTTACATAAAAAATACATTTTTAGGATTTCTAAAAATTTTACTAATTTTCGAGTTTAAGGGTCAGATGATTATTATTCAATAATGAGCATCGTGAAAAAAAATTTTTAATTTGCTGTTTTAAAAAAATATTATTTTTATTTTGCAGTTAAAGAAATAAAGTGTTAGAAAAAATTTTTGTGAAATGATCTTTTAAAAATGTTTAATAGTGAAAATAATAATATAGAAATGACTTTTTTTAAAAACTTTTACTAAAATAACCAAATAGACAAGTTCTTTAGGGGAGCCGCGGTCGCGGCTCCCGCATATTCGAGGGGCATTAAATGATGCCATACTTCATTTTCGCAATCTTCCATTTCATCCTCATACAACCCCATCATTCTCATATTCATACATCATTACATCCTTAATTATTTCCCACTTTTAATATCATCGATAACCACCACCATCGTTGGTTCCTTTGGAACCAACAACGATGACAATCTCCTTAGATGCATAAACGTATTCATTAGTAGGCACAGGCGTCTCAAAATTTTTTTTCAAGTTTAATAAAAACGTTTATGTCTATTCGATACTGGAGAATCTGAGAAATTTAATGGAATTTTCAGATTTTTTTTAAATTCAGAAGCCGAAAAGTTATGAGGATTCTCCGAAGCGCACTTCAAAAAAAATCCGCAGAGACAAAAAATGTGGCCATTGCGTGCTGCCAGGAAGCCGAGTGGTGAAACGCGTTCATTCAGGTGCGGGCGATCGAAGGATCGAATCCCGCTGCATGCAAAAAAAAGCTTTGATATGAAAAAAATAGAAAAATAAAAAATAAATTAAATAAGGGCAGTAACGAATAAATAAAAATATTAATTCCATAATTTTTATGTTACAACAACATTTTTTTTAACTTTAAGCAAGCTAGTAATAAATTAATATTGATTTAAAAGTATGATAAAAACCTGAAATTCGAAGGATGGGTTAATAATGTGTTACGGTAATGCAATCCGATCTGTTAATTTTATAAAAATAATCATAACTGTTTTAAGCTTAAGTAGTTGTTACTCTGCTTTTTTAGCAAAATATTGCTTTTTTAACAATTCAACATTAAAAAAATTATTCAGATGTCCCTTTGATCTTTATTATTTCTGATCAAATTTAAAACATGTAAAATTGGATGGAATTTTTTTTAAGGAGTGAATACGTTACCAAATTTACAATTTGTTGAGCATTTTCTGCATTTGTGTGATGAATAACACTATCCAAATCAACTATTTTAGTGTTGCAAGGAATAAATTGAAGGGAATTACATGTAAAATCGAAAAAAAGTTCGATAATCTTTGGAATCAGTAGTAAACCCGTAAGAATGTTTTGTGGGCTATAACTAAAAGGAGAAAAACGGTACAAAATAGGATCTACTTATTTTGTAAAAAAATGATATCAATAGATTCGATAGGTGGAAGAAAATGATATCAATTGATTCGATAGGTGGAAGAAAAAAAGATAGTTATAAATCAAAATGTGTGTATTATTTGAAAAAAAAGCACCTGAAGTGTTTTGTCTTCAGATAGCTGCAACTGGAAATATATGGGAAATTCTTCAAACAAATCGGTTTTTCTCTATATGATCATTGACCAAAAAAGTTTCCTCTAACAAACATATTCTCTTTTAAAAAAACTACAGTACAGAGAAATAATGCTTTAATACAATTATTATTTCAAAACACAAAAGCGCTTAATTTATTATTATATAAATTTTTTTATTTTGAAATTGTTTCTCCTTAATTATTTTATTTATTTTTTTCAAGTCAAAGCTTTTTTTGCATGCAGCGGGATTCGATCCTTCGATCGCCCGCACGTGAATGAACGCGTTTCACCACTCGGCTTCCTGGCAGCACGCAATGGCCACATTTTTTGTCTCTGCGGATTTTTTTGCAAAGAGAATGAAAAAAAGAAGGTGACGCCTGTGCCTATTCATTAGCCCCCTTTTTCATATCAAATTTATGACTTTTTATCATCCTTCGTTTCCTTGATTTTCAAAAATCTGCCATCTCATTCTGACATTTACCATACCCCAAAAAGCACGATGACACCTTATTTTTCCTCATTGATTATCGAAGAAATGTATTTTTTAATCCATTTCATACTTTCTTTATCATTAAACATTTAAAATATCCTATATTTTCGTTTTTCGTCCTACAGTATATTCTTGTTGCATAATTATAACCCAAACAGTTTTAACACTTCAAATTAAAAAATGTTATAAAAAATCATCTAAAAATTAAATTCATTAAAAACGCTTTCCTACATTTTCATTTTTAATCCCATAAATTTTCTTCTCCCACATTTTTACTACCATTGTTGGTTTTTTCATAAATGCAAGACTTCTTCATTAACATCCCTCTTTCGTTTCAGATATCATTCCAAAACAGGAAATTGTGGGTTCGTACCGAACCCACAATTTCTGACTTTTACCATCCTTCATTTCCTTAAATTTCTTAAATCTACATTCTCATTCTGACCGTAATTATGCCCAAAAACCTAAGGCAATCTTTTTTTTATCTATTGCATTTTGAGCATTTGCATTTTTTATCCTACAGTATACACGTATTCTTAAAATCACATTATAACTCATTGCTTTAAATGCACTTTTTATTCATTTTTCATCCTACAGTACATACATGAAACATAATTCTTGCTCAAAATATTTCCATTTCATTTTTTTTACTCTTTTAACAAACATAAAATATTATTAAAAACAGAAAATCATATAACATTCTTACAGCCATTAAAAATTACTAAACTTATAAAAAATACATTTCATATTTCTCTTCGAACTTTATTGCAAAAAACGAAATTGTGGGTTCGTACCGAACCCACAATTTCTGATTTTTCACCATTCTTCATTTCCCTCAAATTTAAGGAAATCTACATTCTCAATCTGAATGTTATTATACCCAAAAAACAATTTTGTTTTTATCTAATGCATTTTCACTAAAGTACACACATGCAGCATGCTCACAGTTTTTACATTTCATTTTTTCCTTTAAACCTTTAAACAAACATAAAACATTATCAAAAACATGCATTAATCATCAAATTCATTAAGAAATGCATTCTCAACATTTTCATTTTTCACCCCATACTTCATGCATAAAATCACATAATACTCATATGCATTTCTACACCTCATATACCACTCACATACTCACATAACACTCATAAAATGCATACGAACACACAGTAATCATAAAATTCCAAAAAATGCATTCATTTGCATTTTCATGTTTCATGCCATACTACATGCATGAAATCACATTAAAGTCATCAGCATTTCTACACCTCATATAACATTCACATACTCACATATCACTCATAAAATGCATACAAACATGCATCAATCAATTCATTAAAAAATGCATTCCATTGCATTTCCATTTTTCATACCATATTACATACGAAAAATCACATAAAACTCATATTCATTTTTAACACTCATATAACACTCACATACTCATAAAACATTCATACAATGCATACAAACACATTTGCATTGCATGGGCATCGAACCCATGACATCCTGCAAAGCCCTCCACACTACCCACTCCGCCATACGTACATCTCAAATATTTACAGACCTCCGGAAGTCAGTTAAAATTGTTTCGGCATCCCCATGTCATGGGCATTCCATTCATACCAAATTTATCAAAATTCATGAAGATCCAGCTAAAAACATCATTCTCAAATAACATAGCGGGTGAAAATGTATATCTAGAAAAACACATTACTGAAGATATCCATCTAGAAATGGAGTTCTAGAAGGCGACCACCGCCAACTTTTTATGATGCTAATTAAATATATACATTTGAACTTTTTCAATAAGCATAATGTCTTAGACGATTAGATGAACCAGGTTTGATTGCTGTTTTGAAAAAATCAAAAAATCTAATGAAAAAGTTACCGTTTGTGACATCGTGTTGGGGTCATAAAACAAAGCAAAATCCTTGCAATAAAAATGAGAAAGTGCTGAATTACGCATTTTATTCAAAAAATCCATTCTGTCTGTGTAACTGCGAACTGCACCATTATCTATCTCCAATCTACAAAAATGTTTTTAAAAAAATAATAAATATTGTGTTGATA
Source organism: Panagrolaimus sp. LJ2414 (assembly GCA_024447195.1). Taxonomy (NCBI): domain Eukaryota; kingdom Metazoa; phylum Nematoda; class Chromadorea; order Rhabditida; family Panagrolaimidae; genus Panagrolaimus; species Panagrolaimus sp. LJ2414. The sequence goes on along the minus strand of JAMRXY010000290.1, from coordinate 147,354 downwards.
CTTTATCCAATGTTTCCAAATTGAAGGAATCGTGGTGTATTTTTGCACAAACGCATTAAAAAGTCGTCTTTTTACTTTAAAGTTCGAAGCATTGTTAACCGCTCCCATCAGATCATACAATTTTTCACGATAAAGTTGGGGTAAATTCTGCTCAAATTCGTCCATTTTTCATACTAAAGATTTCACAACATTTAACAGATTTAGCGAAGCAATATACAAAAGTTTTCAACGAAAAAACAAAAATGAATAATTCATGTCGACAAAATCAATTTTCTTTCTGCAAAGCAAGTCTTTTGCGCAAACTGAGTGCCCTTAAAATCAAGGCTGGGACTCACATTTTTTTCTGTTGCGGCAGTCAACAGCTCGCCTTCTTTCACCAGTTTTGTTGCGCGCAGTCAATAAATTCCCAACCTGGCTTAAATTCATTATTTGCTTGCAAAACTTTAAACCTTTTGCGGAGCTCTCGAAAAAAAGCCAACAAAAAGTGGGGTGTGCGGTGTTGATGGCAACACTGTTTTCCAATTTTATACTATAAAGGTAAAAGAAAACTGCAATTTTCCCATTGTTAGAAGAAAGAAGTGTAAATTAGACAAATTCATTGGTCGCACTTGTTACGCCTGTTGACAAATGGACCGCCCATCAAAACTAAGAAGAGATCGCATATAAATATCTCTGTCTATGTTTCTAACACACACTTTGGTAGTCACTCTTCTCTTCTTCTAAATTCATAAACAGTGTATATTTGATTGACTACAGAAAGAATAAAGAATCTTAAGATACCCAATTCCCATTACATATTACAAGAGAGACTACGGTAACATTGTGGAGGTCCTGTCCCTTCCGGGATTTGCTGGCCCTTCGGGACCTATAGCACAATCCCCGGGGTTATGGATAATTTTTTCGTAATGGGTTTTTTAAAAAAAAATACTTACTACTACTTTAATTTTTGCTTTTTTTCTCTTTAGGCTAAATTTTGTTAAAATTTTCTTCTTAAATTTGCATAATAGTTTTTCTTTTTATTCCATTAAAAATGCTTTTGCACTTTTTCGTTTATCCTTAAAAATCTTTTTCCAACAGTAACTTATTTCTTTAACAACTTGATGTTTTGGTAAGACCACGACGTGATATTTGTCCGTGTCGAAGAGCGTGAAGAGGGTAGTAGGTAGAGGAACCCGACCGCATACCATCCTCACAGCGAACTGAAATTCTGCTATTAGTTGATTTTTTGGCAAAGCGTCAAAATCAAAAAATGCAAAAAAAGTGCATGTTTGTTTTTGATCGCAAATAATTTCTGGATTATCAAATTAATATTTTTTTGTTTCTAGGGTAAAAAACACTGAAAAAACTGATTCTGCCATGCATGATTTACTCAAAATGGACGTTTTTAAGGGTTTTAGGACGTGTTGAAAATGACCCTACCCTTCTAGGCTTAATAACGAAAAATTTCACCCGTCGTTTTTTTTATCTATGGTCTTAAAAAATTCAGCACATTCGACTCTATCGAGTGACAGTTGCCTTTTGTTCAAATTACTGACCATTTTGAAAATTTTTCAAAAATACTGTTTTTTACCGTATTTTTGCACATTTTCGTGGTCTTAAACTTGTATAATTGTTGTATATTCCTCAATTATGCATGTAATTTATTTAAAAATAATTAAAAAATGTGTTAAAAACACAGAATTCACTTAAAAACGGAATATTGGAAGATTGCTATCAACTGCAACAATTGTTATAGTATTAAAAGCAATGTGAAACTTAACTAAGGTTAAATATTGGATATTGCTGTTCATTCATCTTACATAACATTTTTTTATATATTTTAAATCAATAAATTAAAAGAAAAACAAATCTGTCAACAAAACATAATAATGACATTGTTTAACACTAGTACCTTAGAGTGTAAAAATGCATATATATCCAAAGATTTTACACATATTCAAAACTACAAATTAACTTTGTTCAAACAATTTGCACCATTATTTATTAAAAATATGATTAATTGTCACTAGTTTAGACTAAATTTCAGTAAATTAAGCTTTAAAACTGCAAGAAATAGACTAATGTTCTTTGAAGCAGATACTGATGAAGTACCAAGGATTTTAACGTTTTTTCTCAAGTTTTTTCTAACGTAAAACAAATATTTTTCATTATAATATAATAACTGACTGTTTCTCATTACATTTCATGCATAATTGAGGAATACACAACAATTATACAAGTTTAAGACCATGAAAATGTGCAAAAATACGGTAAAAAACAGTATTTTTGAAAAATTTCCAAAATGGTCAGTAATTTGAACAAAAGTCAACTGTCACTCGATAGAGTTGAATGTGCTGAATTTTTTAAGACCATGGATAAAAAAAACGACGGGTGAAATTTTTCGTTATTAAGCCTAGAAGGGTAGGGTCATTTTCAACACGTCCCAAAACCCTTAAAAACGTCCATTTTGGGTAAATCATGCATGGCAGAATCAGTTTTTTCAGTGTTTTTTACCCTAGAAACAAAAAAATATTAATTCGATAATCCAGAAATTATTTGCGATCAAAAACAAACATGCACTTTTTTTGCATTTTTTGATTTTGACGCTTTGCCAAAAAATCAATTGTCAGTTCGCTGTGCATCCTGCACTTTTTCCAACCTGCACTTTTTGACGATTGAGTCAACCTGCACTCGAGGCCAACCTGCGTGATATTTATACAGCATATGATGTTACAAAAAACAGAACCACAAATCATGCAGAAAATTATCATTCTCGTCAAAGACTATACTTCGAAAATTATCGCATGCCTCTTGGTGAATGGGTTGTTCAATTTCGTGAAATGACAAATGCTGAAGATAATGAAGTCACTGTAAGTTAAATATTATTGTTGTGCTAAACTATTCTAATTTATATTTTTTTAGTCAATTCGGATGCGTCACACCGATCCTCCAGTAAATGAAGCTGAAACTGAAAAAATTGATAAAAATATTGCAAAATATAAAGCAAAACTTGATGAAAAGCTTCTCGGAAAAGAAGAAGAATTATCAGCTGAAGCAATTGCTGCAATTGTAAAGAAATATCTTCGAAAAATTGGTGGATATCTTAAATGGATTGATACTTTGGATGATGAAGAATCAGAATCTCAAGATCAAATGGAAGAAGAAATTTTAACAGCATTTGAAATAACGGATGATGAAGAATGAAGATGAGATGCTGAATAATAATAATTGATAATAATATATGATATTCTTTTGTTTGTTGTGTTTTGTGTTAGATTTCACTTTGTTTTTGTATAAATTTTACTTTGTTCTTCGTTTAAATACTTTTCGGCTCGTTTTTTTCATGCAGCCAATTTTTATAAAATATTGATCAATAAAGTGCAGGTTGGGCATGAATATAATGCAGGTTGTCGATGAGTGCAGGTTGGGCAGTGCAGGTTGGGCCTCAGTGCAGGTTGGGCTGTGCAGGTTGGGCAGACGGTGCAGGTTGGGTCTGTGCAGGTTGGGAAAAGTGCAGGATAGTCCGGCCCCGAGGAACCCCTACTACCAGATAGTAATGTGCATTCGTAGTATGAATGGTCGGCTAGCTCCTTGTTCTTTTGATCAAGGCAGTTCATTTTATTTTTATTTTTTTATTTTTGACCCAGAGATCCCTATTATTTGATGAGTTAATGAGAGATCTAACTCAATGCCCGACCATTTCCTTTATTTGATTATTTTTGACGTTTTTGGATCTCTGCCTTCACGACTTATTGGAATTGATATGATATTAAACGTCCAAATTGTTCCTCCTAAAAACAAAAATCTCTCAAATTTCCGGTTTACCGCAGAATTCAAAATCACGAATAAAAGATTGGCCAGTCTTTTGTCGTTGGTTGGCACTGCCAGTAGTTATATTCTAACTAGAACATCGGCTGGCTTACCGTAATCCTTCCATTACGGAGGGCGCTATTTTTAGTAGTTTAGTAGTTTCATACTGTAGGTTTAGTAGTTTGGGATACTGTAGCTGGATACTGTAACAAGACCTTCAGAATCCTTTTACCAGTAATATTTTACCAGTAATATTTTACCAGTAATATTTTACCAGTAATATTTTAACAGTAATATTTTAACATATTAATGTATCTTATCATTCCTGATATTTTTTATCAGTGAACAATTTTTATCACTAAAAATTTTTATTTTTTTATTAAACTTCGTTTTTGCGATTATCATTTATTAGCATATCTCATTTCTTATCATTGGCTCTTATCAGTAAAGTTTTTTTTTTTGGCAAAGACATTTTTTACTAATTTTTTCTTATTAGAACTGATTACCGAATCATATAATCCCGGATATTGACCTCGATCCAAATATGCCCTGAGGCTATGATCTTATCATTCCTTATCAGTAAAATATTTCTTAACTTATTTTTATTTATATTTTCATTATTAAGCTTTATACATGTGTTATCAATTCTTATCACTTGTTATCAGTCCGTTATCAGTTGCAAAAATTTTTTATTCAAATTTCAATTAAAATGGTTACAGTCGCAATATTACAACTAAAAAAGGTCACATTTATAAAAAATTACAATTAACAATTTGGCGCCAAGATTTCAAAATCCGCGTCCTTTTTCAAAGTCACAGCAAAGCAGAAAGGAACAAAAGGAAAACTCACGATCAAAAGAACTTGAGTCTCGTTCATGGCGCGAGAAAAAAGGGAACATGGAAAGGTAAACATTAACGTTTGTCAAAAGCGAGGGCAAAAAGATTTAATTTGAATATTTCTTTATAAGTTTGTCGGTCTCAATTGTAGTTGTTGCAAATTTTCCATTATCAAGTTTAATAACAGGAACAGTCAAAGCATAATCGTCATAACTGGTTTGGCCAATGAATTTTTTGCTGGTATAATCAAATATGTGAAATACGAAAATATTTTTATTTTGAGAAGCAATTTTAGAGAATAACGTTAACTGCTCCATTGGTACCATAATCGATCCATCCGCTTTGGTAACATCTTTTACAAGAATATGTTTTCTAAGTGCAGGACAAATTCTTTTTTTCCATATTTTATCGTCTTTATATTCAGGATGTATAAAACATAAAAGTTTCCAAATCATTGGTTCAGGCCTTCTAACTAAATCGCATCTGTGAAACGGATTTACTGTAATATCTCTTAGAGAATATCCCATAAAGGCAGCCATTAGCGGTTGAATTTCGGCTGGAACTTTATCAGACACAGGAAAGAATTGTTTCGCAGGAATATTCATTTTTAATCAGAGAGCAGGAAAACTGCCGTTCTCTGTAGAATAATTTTCCAATAATGAATGATTCCTTCATTTTTTGTTCTTTATATACTGTATCCAATAATAAAAATCGGCAGTTTGCCAAAAAATATTTCGAAATAACAAAAATTTGAATTTTCATTGTTTATTAAATTAAAAGCACTTGAAAAAAAATAAAAAATACAATAATTTTATAAAAATTGATCAAAAATTGACACTTAAAAAAATACAAAAACGAAACAGTTTGTATATGGTTAAACATAGGAAATTGTTTAAAAATTATTACAAAAAAACGAAACAAAAACGATACAAAAATGAAACAGTTTATAAATTTAATGAATTTCCTTTGATCTTTGCCGACATTTCAGGGGGTGAGAGAGGGAGGTAGGGAGGGTGGGCATGTGGGAGTGAGGGAGAATTAATCTTCTTGAATAAATTTCCATTTGAAAAATGATTTTGGTTCTGTATTAACTGTTGGTTTCGTTAAAACGTTCTTGACAGTTTTCCTGCTAGCAGCGTTTTTTCTTTGTTTTTGAACTTTTTTTTTTATCGGAAATTCCCAATCACTTTTTTTATTGGGAGGTGGAATTAAAGTAACGGCTTTTTGCGGAATTTTCTTATCCAATCCTTTAGGAATTTCTTCATTAGCTTCCTTATATTCAGCTTTTCTGGTAATTAATTCTTGTAGTTCTTGATTTTTTATTGTTGCAGAAACATCTTGCTTGATATCGTGGATAGATTTTAAAGCTTTTTCTTCTTTTTCTTTCATTGCTTTATACCGCGCAAACGGTATCACGACAACTTTTTCAGCCATTTTTTTTTATCAAATATCACTTTAGGAATCAGTAAAATATAACTATATTTCTTATGAAACTTACAAAATATAGTAAAATATCAAGTTATACGCATGCCGCGGTGGCTTATTTAATATTTTCTTGTTTATTCTTTTGCTTGTAAATTTTTAAAGCCCATTTACAAATTATTCGAATGGTTTGTGGTTTTAAATAAAGAGAATTTTTCCTTATTGAAGTTAAATTTCGTGCTCGTGCAAAACGATTGATTAAAATTTTATCTTCTTGCACAAGATTTTTAACTCTTTCTGGTACAGGAAAATGTTTGTTAGCAAAATAAATAAAAATATTGTGAATAAATTCAATTTCATCCTCTTCTGCATTCGTTAATGTAATTGCAGATTGAATTCTTGCAAATTTTTTTAACGATTTTAGTTGTGAAATCATATTGTATATGAAATAAATTCTTCTCCTGGAATAATTCCTGTAACAAGTTTGAATAACGGATCTGTTTTTGGATGCAGCGAAATCCTTAAATAGCTTCCGATTTTATTATTTTCGACACAATCTGCGTAAACTTTTAACGCTTCTTTAAATTTGTTTCCGTAAATTTGAGAGAAAAATGTTCGGATATTCAATGTTTGATTAGGACTTTTTAAAAGCAAAACGTATTGACAATTTGCTTTTAGCAATCGAAGTTTCGGATGGAATAAGCTTTGGACAACAAAAATAATCGAAGTATTGTTATTATTTCCTTTCTTTAAAAATAATGTGTTTAAATACTTTTCATCCGCGTCCATCAAATCGTCAAAAACAACAAGAGATGGCTTTTTCAATTGATCGTCAATTATTTCGAAATCCGGAAGCCCTTTACAAGTTTTTATCCCTTCTTCTTTAAGTTGTTCAATTAATTTACTGTTTTGCCCGTAAGCAACTAATAAATCAATCGGTTTTGGACAAAACAATTGATCTCTATATTTTAAAATATTCCCAAGCAAAGTCGATTTTCCTGCTCCAGTTGATCCTGAAATAATGATATTACAAGGATGATGGAAGCAAAGATCTTCTAGATCAAAAATTTTTTCAAAATTATCCATTTAGAATAGGTAAAAACCCGTATATTTAATAAAACTTATTAAAATATTGATTTGAATTTAAGCTAAGATTTAACTTTTTATCAGAGATGCCTTTGAAAAGGAGTGTGAGAGAGATACATAGAAAAGTTATAGCGAATAAATTTTCTTAATAAATACGGTATTTGAACATTCGGTTGCTCATGGTTTCTTCTGGCAAAATGTGTTAAACACAAATTGTTTTCTGGAAAATACCGTATAAAAGCAAGCTTTTTTTGTAAAATCGGTTATTTTTTAAAAATTACGCTATCGAAAGCGGTGGTTTTATTTTAAGCTCTCTGAAATATATTTTCTTAATTTGTTAATCATGAAGCAAACTCGTTCTTATTACTACGCAGTTCCAGATGGAATTATTGAAAAAATAAGTCCTTTTATAGCTGCTTTTATGAGTTTCTATTTAAAACAACATGTTAATAAACATCGTAACAGAACAGGTGCGATTAAACGAAGTAGGACAATGATAAACGAACTTCTATTTTTGTTTTATCCGGAATACGAAGGAGATAAAAAATGGAGAAATGACAATCCCATGTCATTCCGACAAGGTCATCTTATTAAAAAGGTTACACATCAAGATGGCAGTATTATGAGCCCAACTGAACAAATTGAACTCTTTATCGAAAAAATCAAACAAAATGGAATTCAATTAGTTTGTTATTTATTTCATGATGGAAAACTACTTAATGTTATTGGTAATGTAAAAGAAGCAACAATGAGAATTGCAATTATTCGCAACAACGATGGTCAATACTTCGCAACAACAAAGAAAAATGTATTTGATCATTTTTTCAAATGAGAAACGAAAATTCCACAAGCCCTCCCTCACACATGCCCACCTGCCCTCCCGCTCATGCCGGCAAAGATCAAAGGAAATTCATTAAATTTATAAACTGTTTCATTTTTGTATCGTTTTTGTTTCGTTTTTTTGTAATAATTTTTAAACAATTTCCTATGTTTAACCATATACAAACTGTTTCGTTTTTGTATTTTTTTAAGTGTCAATTTTTGATCAATTTTTATAAAATTATTGTATTTTTTATTTTTTTTCAAGTGCTTTTAATTTAATAAACAATGAAAATTCAAATTTTTGTTATTTCGAAATATTTTTTGGCAAACTGCCGATTTTTATTATTGGATACAGTATATAAAGAACAAAAAATGAAGGAATCATTCATTATTGGAAAATTATTCTACAGAGAACGGCAGTTTTCCTGCTCTCTGATTAAAAATGAATATTCCTGCGAAACAATTCTTTCCTGTGTCTGATAAAGTTCCAGCCGAAATTCAACCGCTAATGGCTGCCTTTATGGGATATTCTCTAAGAGATATTACAGTAAATCCGTTTCACAGATGCGATTTAGTTAGAAGGCCTGAACCAATGATTTGGAAACTTTTATGTTTTATACATCCTGAATATAAAGACGATAAAATATGGAAAAAAAGAATTTGTCCTGCACTTAGAAAACATATTCTTGTAAAAGATGTTACCAAAGCGGATGGATCGATTATGGTACCAATGGAGCAGTTAACGTTATTCTCTAAAATTGCTTCTCAAAATAAAAATATTTTCGTATTTCACATATTTGATTATACCAGCAAAAAATTCATTGGCCAAACCAGTTATGACGATTATGCTTTGACTGTTCCTGTTATTAAACTTGATAATGGAAAATTTGCAACAACTACAATTGAGACCGACAAACTTATAAAGAAATATTCAAATTAAATCTTTTTGCCCTCGCTTTTGACAAACGTTAATGTTTACCTTTCCATGTTCCCTTTTTTCTCGCGCCATGAACGAGACTCAAGTTCTTTTGATCGTGAGTTTTCCTTTTGTTCCTTTCTGCTTTGCTGTGACTTTGAAAAAGGACGCGGATTTTGAAATCTTGGCGCCAAATTGTTAATTGTAATTTTTTATAAATGTGACCTTTTTTAGTTGTAATATTGCGACTGTAACCATTTTAATTGAAATTTGAATAAAAAATTTTTGCAACTGATAACGGACTGATAACAAGTGATAAGAATTGATAACACATGTATAAAGCTTAATAATGAAAATATAAATAAAAATAAGTTAAGAAATATTTTACTGATAAGGAATGATAAGATCATAGCCTCAGGGCATATTTGGATCGAGGTCAATATCCGGGATTATATGATTCGGTAATCAGTTCTAATAAGAAAAAATTAGTAAAAAATGTCTTTGCCAAAAAAAAAAAACTTTACTGATAAGAGCCAATGATAAGAAATGAGATATGCTAATAAATGATAATCGCAAAAACGAAGTTTAATAAAAAAATAAAAATTTTTAGTGATAAAAATTGTTCACTGATAAAAAATATCAGGAATGATAAGATACATTAATATGTTAAAATATTACTGTTAAAATATTACTGGTAAAATATTACTGGTAAAATATTACTGGTAAAATATTACTGGTAAAAGGATTCTGAAGGTCTTGTTACAGTATCCAGCTACAGTATCCCAAACTACTAAACCTACAGTATGAAACTACTAAACTACTAAAAATAGCGCCCTCCGTAATGGAAGGATTACGGTAAGCCAGCCGATGTTCTAGTTAGAATATAACTACTACTGCCTTAACATTCACAAAATTGTACAACAAAATTAATTTTTAAAGTTGTATTTAACGAAAGTTTATTCAACTCATTTTCTAAAAATGTTACTGTTAACAGAAAAAGAAGTAAAATAAGCCTTAAAAAACATTTTTTTTCTTCTGCACACAAATTTTTAAATTGTTTACTTTTGCTAAAAATTTTTTCTTTCTTTCACTTAACAAATAATTGCACAAAAGTATCAAAAACCAGTATTTTTCGATAAAATGCGCAACCACTTTAATTTAAGTTTATTTTTCCAAAAAAGGATCGGATAATAAATCGTACAAAAAACTTGCACATATACAAAGCTTATTTAATTTGGGCTGAAGTCAATAAAAGCAGTGAAATCAAAATCTCTGATGCCAATAAAAGTAGGGAAATCAAATAAGAAATTCAACAAATTTTCTAAATTTCAAAAACAGATTATTTTAAAAAAGCAATTTAGAAAATTTGTTGAATTTCTTATTTGATTTCCCTACTTTTATTGGCATCAGAGATTTTGATTTCACTGCTTTTATTGACTTCAGCCCAAATTAAATAAGCTTTGTATATGTGCAAGTTTTTTGTACGATTTCCGGACTTTTATTGATATCTTTGATATATAGTTAATAATGATGCTCAGTATTAATACCCCTTATTTAATGACTCATTTTGGTCGCTCTTTAAATTTTTAAAAGGCGCCACGAATTCTCTTGTGAAAACAGTGACTAAGTTGGTATAAATCACAGCTTGTTATATAAAACTGAGATAAAGTCTGAGATAAAATCTTAGGTCTAAGATAAGCTCATAAAGTCGCGTAATGGAAAGAAAATCGAGGCTGAGTGTTAAAAAGCTTGTCTGAGCTGTGAGATATAGCGTATATTTATATATTACCTAAAATAGAACAACAAATACTAAGCGATCAATAATTTACATAATTATAATTCATAGCTAACAAAATTAGAAAGTATTGCATATTTACTTACAAAGAAAACATTATGGGTAAAAGTATTTTTTACAACCGCGGACAAAAAGAACCAAGAAATAATTATTTGAACATTAAAAAACACATCATCAACTTTCTTTACATGAAAAAATAACTTTTTGCTAGATTTATGTTCAGTTTTCAAAAATGTATAATTAGTGTTGTGGGCCACAAATGCAACCCGGTCCATTTTACTGCGGGCTTTTTAATCTGTATTTATTTTAAAATAATTAACGGGAACAAAAAAATTAATGTAAAAATTAGCGGGCAAATTTTAATTTTTTGCGGGCCGGATTTTACCTGACCCGGTCCATAAAATGTGAACCCAACGTTTTACACATTGTCAAATTTGCAAAAAAAAGAAAAAAATTTCACTTTTAAAAAATTCAAAAAATTTTTGCGGGGCTAAACTTTTTTTTGGCCCTGACATTTTATGGCCCGGGCCAAAAAATTCGATTGAAAAATAATTTTTATTATTAATTTAAAAGATAAACAATATATAAGTGTTTTTAAATCTCAGCAACAAAAAAAAGAAATCAAAAACATTTCTTTTCGCGCCAAAAAAAAACTCCCACCACGAAAAAAAAAAGAATTTTTTTGTGACTTACAAACGAACGAAGAGACATCAGCATAATTTCTTGTGACAAAACTTTCTAAACGACGTTATACTGGTCCAATTTTTTTAATTTTTTTTTTATTTTTCGACATTAATGGACGCCCGGAAAGATAGTCCAAACTTAAAAAAAGTAAAAAAGTGAAGGAGAAGCCGAAAAGTAGGGGTTTTACGTTTTCGGGTCTGTGGCAGTTGGGGAAGTGAACCCAAATTGCCCCAGACTCCCCTTCGGGTCGTCCTGGGGCCAAAAGGATAATGTAATAAAAATAATGAAAAAAAACTAGTCGCGAATCCATTAATGTTCATCAAAATGGAACATGACAATGAACACCAAAATAATGGATGCTCAAAAATCTGGAACGGTAACCAAAAAAATAGTTTTTTTCAAAGTAAATAGAAAAATACCTTCGTTGAAAAAAAGGGATGTAAATCAAATTTTTTCGTCAACTTTAACAATTATGAAAATCTTCTTCAAGGGTTAATCATCTTTTATTTAAATTTTAAAATTCTAAGATATGAGATCAAAATTATATTTGCAGTAAACTTTAAATACCATCTTTCAACCAAAGTTATTTGTAATACTTTCTTTTAATTAATTGGCTCTTGTCCTATTCTTCATTTTGGACAAAATTTTAAAATCAAAATTATGTGGCACAAAAATACTAAATGTTTTTAGTTTAAATCGCGAATGGCTTTGATAATTGAATAAAATAAAAATAAGTATTATTTTTTAACGCGATAATTGAATCTTAATTTTTAAAGCATGCCCTTATTAATATTTTTAATCTGAAATGCCAAAGAAAGTCATAAAATCATAACATTAACTTTTTGGAATTTTTTAAATCACCTTCCTTGTTACTGCATATATCATTAACTGCGTGTACGCGTTAATCTCATTTAGCATCAGAAATGGTTCATCAATATGATAAAAGATGCAACAACTACAGTAACCCAAATCATCTACAACAACAATTCGATATCTTCATGCAAATGTTTAACATCACTTAATTTCACGAAAAATCCCATTTTCAACAAAACCATCTCTAAACATGATCACAACAAACGGCCCTGATCCTACACAACAAAGACGGGGTCCGTCTTTTTCTAAGCTGGAGGAAGAACTCAACATTCATGGAACACCACAACAACATAACTCCAATAAAATCTTTAAAAAAATTAGTTTTGTTTTTGCAAGAAAAGATTGTGTCTCCATTACCAAATTCTTCTTTGTCTTAGTAAATCAAATCGAAAATACTGTAACAACACTTTACCACTTTCATAAAAATATTGTTTCAATATCTTTTATTACTTTTATTTGTACTTTTAAAATTTAAGTGAATTGTATTGTAATCTTTTGTGTAATTTTTATCTGCTTAATTTGCTAAATACCGCTACACCAAATTTTTTATGTTATCTCTCTCTCTTTTTGATTCTCTAATTCTTTCATCTTGGAGATTCTTTTTTGTGTATCTCTTCTCTTTAATTTGCGGTCCATGTCAACATTACGTAACAGTTTCTCCAAATCTCAAACAGCCTTTTACCCACATTATTAACGGGATTAGCCGTCATATATTAATTATGACGAGGGCGTCATTCAAATCATCAAGAGGGGGAATATGTTACGCCTGTTGACAAATGGACCGCCCATCAAAACTAAGAAGAGATCGCATATAAATATCTCTGTCTATGTTTCTAGCACACACTTTGGTAGTCACTCTTCTCTTCTTCTAAATTCATAAACAGTGTATATTTGATTGACTACAGAAAGAATAAAGAATCTTTAAATAGCCTATTCCCATTACATATTATTAGAGAGAGTACGGTAACACACACTTTAAATGCATATTTAAAAATATTTCTCATATTAATTATTTATTTAGATGACCGAACGCATGTTGAAAATTATACATAATATAAACAAAAAAAACAACACAAATAAATTAAACAAACAATATAATAAATTAAAATGAACACTTTTTCAAAGAAGATGACTGTGGATGTTATTTATTTTGATTTCGAAAAAGCATTCGATAAAATTCCTTTCAATCGTCTGATTCGTGCTCTGAAAAAAGCTGGAATATCTGGGCATTTACTAAAATTTATAACAACTCTTCTCACATTTCGACCATTCAATGTCAAAGTGGGCAACACTTTTTCCGAAACCTTTGAATCCACAAGCGGAGTTCCACAAGGGTCAGTCCTTGGTCCGATTTTGTTCATCATATTTATTACTGAACTTAGTGAAAAATTATCCAAATTACCAGGAATTCTTCATTTGTTATTTGCCGATGATTTAAAAATATATTTTGCATATTATAAAAATGCCTTTGATATTTCAATTATTCAAACTGCAATTGATACTGTATTTGATTGGTCCTCCGAAAATTCAATGACCACTTCAACATCAAAAACTTTTCACATTCAATTTGGACAGGAAAATAAAGAAGCAAAATATTCCATCAATAATATTCCAATCACTACCGTAACCCTCGTCCGTAATCTTGGAATAATGCTTCAAAATAATCTTCATCCTCAAGCACATATCAAAAAAATCGTTGGCTCTGCAATGGCATCTTTATTCACAATTATGAAAAGAGTTCTTATTTCGTCCCAAGATGTATTAATTTTCCTCTTCAATGTTTATGTTCGACCAATTCTAGAATACGGTACTCAACTATTCAATATTCAACAGAAAAAAATTGCTGCATATTTAGAAAGGCCTCAAAAACTTTTCACCAGAATGCTCTATCGAAGACAACACCGTTTTGGAATTATCCCATCTTATCCAGCAAGACTCAAACAATATGGTATGAAATCCCTCCATGAAAGAAGAAATATCATTGATCTCCAAACTGGATTCGAACTTACTCACACCTCAACTCGAAATGATTCTGCGCTACAATTCAAACCATCATCTCATGATACCAGATTCAAAGAGAATTATTCATCAAAAGAAAAAATCACAAACAAATATCAACAGAGTCACTATTCTACAAGAACTTCAAATTTCATGAATAAACTCAAAACCAACATTTCAAACTTCAATCAAAAAAAGCACTTCAAACAGTTTTTGCTGAATACCGAAATAGAAAATTATTATTCTTAATTTCATTGTTTTTTTATTGTATATACTTTCCAAATGTAAATTTTTATTTATGTATTTTTCAATTTGTAAATATTTGTTTTTTTGCCCCGTTCCACTACTTCGGTAGTCGGAGCGTATAAATAAAACTAAAAACTAAAACACTTCAACTACTTTTCAACTAGCACAGTGATTTTTTTGTAAATACACGGCACACTGACTAATGGATAAGCATAATAGAGACTAAAGCAAAAGTATATGAGCAAAAACCTTCATGTTGGTAATTTTTCCTTTAAAATGGTCAATTTCATGCTCATTTAATCGTTTAAACCCATCACTGATCATTAAATACATTCTTAAAAGCACTAACAGCAATATTATTAAGTATTAGAAACAATAGCACTAAAGAAAAATAAGAATAAAGCAGTTTTCTGCATTATTGCTGCTTGATGATGTATGACATCATCGTCTTTGAGGGGAAGTTTGAGATCAACGGCGCAACCTCAAGCGCTAAAACTTTTTATATACTTTCTTAAGACTAATATAATTAAGATTACCGCGTTAGATTTTAAAAAAAAACGCTTATAGAAATAATCTGGAGCAAATTAATGATCAAATTTTTTAGTTTTTTGGAAATGCGTTGACTTTGAGGGGAAGTTTGAGCACACAGAGGAAACGTAAAGGCGTGAAACTTTGCATACATAGGTAAAAATACCAGACAAAAAATATTACGCCGTTATATTTTTTAAAAAATGCCTCAAAAAAGCGGAATCTGGAGAAAGATACAAAAATCTTCTCTTTTTTTTCTCATCAACTCCCATCTTCGCTTGGCGTTATGTGTACAGTCTCATTTGGACCAGTGTGACACGGTGTGCTGAGCTGTTCCCTAAAAATTTTTGAAAAAAACTTTTTTTCCATATTAAATTTTCAATCCTAGATTCTGAGAGACACAAACAACTTAAACGAATTCAGGATTACAAAAATTTCAAAAGCCGGATTCAGAATCCTGCAAAAAAATTTTTTTCTAATGAATCCATAAAAATGTTAACACTGGATCCGCCTCGACGAGTAGATTCCAAAAATATAAAATCTTTTTGTTTTCGGTGGATTTTGTAGGCAGAATCACAAATCTAAAAATTTGTTCTTCATTTTTTTCTTGTGATGTTTACGCGAACGAACGCTTTTTCGTGATTTTTGGTGCAAAAAACGCCTGTTTTTGTACCAAAAATCGGTCGTACTTTTGCTAGCCCTATTTTCAATTTTGATGATATCGCTTAACCAAGGGTACCTGCATATTCCTGAGGATTATTTAAAATGAAAATTCGCAAAAATGATCATTCGAGAATGCTTTTTCAAAGAAAATCCAAAACACGTACGAATTTTTGGGAAATGAAAAAAAACCACTTCAAATATTCTCGGAGGGCAAATTTGGATGGAGCAGTTGTGTGCGCGTTTGGCTTTCAGTCAAAGGGAAAATTGAGAGCGCGGATCGAATGCAGCCGGGAACATAAAAAATATTTTTTTGTTTTGTTGGTGTTAGATTCTTTTCCGGTTGCATTAAAAAATATTGTACAAGTAATAAAAAAGTTATTAATAATTTTTCATTAAAAAAATAAATATATTCAACTTTTTTATTTATTCAATGGCCTTTTTTTCACTGAAAATCAATGATGTGCTATAAGCAAAAACAGAAAAGTTTCTGTTTCTTTTTAAAAAGCATCTCTAAATTAATTTTTTGAACTTTTTATATTTTCAGTTACTGTATATTCCATCAATATTGGTAATTCGACAACCAAGATTTCAAAAAGAAAGTTGCTTCAAAATTATGTATGTTATGGCAATTGTTGATATGGTTGCTTTAATTGTTTGTGCTGGAATTACGGGTTATTTCTTTATTATTGGTGCAGTATACTGTAGCTTCCCAAAATTTATGCTTGCACTTTCGGTTATCGGTTTTGGGTCATGGGTTATTGAATCGGATTTTGCTGTAATTTTAGCATTCAATCGATGCTTAATTATTGGTTCACCAAGACTGGGAGAATTATTATTCAAAAATAAAAGAATTTATTTTTGGATTTCTTTTCCATTTTTCCATGCTGCCACTGCAATGTTATACGGTAATGGAATAATGTTTAGCTCAATTGGGGGAGCATGGTTCTTTAATCCACATTACGGATATGCAAATGTCAAAGATAAAGATTTTGATGTAAGTTTACTTTTGTTGAGCAGCATATTTCATGTATCCCCTTTATGGATTTCATATATCCTTGTTCTATTTTACAGTATCACAATCCATTTCAAACAATACAAAATATTGGTGTTGTATTTGTTTTAACACTCGTATATGGAATATTTGGAATAACATTAACAAGAAAAAGTTGTCAACATACCCAGAATACTGTAACTTCATGCATTCTAAATAAAGCTCCAATTTTTACCCAAGTTGGAATTATTTCTTTCATAAATCTCGCAAGTGCGTTGGCATATTATTTTATGCAATTTTTTGCCCTTCCTTTAGAAGCTTCAAAAATAATTACATTTAGTTGGGTTCTAATTCATGGTAAAACTTTTTTTTTAAAAAATTATTTTTCACATTTTCTATTTTAAGGAATTCCATCAATAATTTATCTAACCCTGAATAAACAAATTCAATCTCATGCTTCACAATTGCATACTTCCCTTTTAATTGGCGAAATTTCTTCTGAATCAGTTGTACGACTTCGAATGTAAACAAATATATGTATTTGTTGGTGATAATTTTGTATTTTAAATGTTTGGCATTGTGTTACCCAAACTTTATTGTCGTCTCTCTCTTTCTTTTCTCTCTCCTTTTTTACGTCATCGTTTCTTTCCTTTTTTATTGCTGTAAGAGTGGGTCTTGGTGTTGTTGAAAAAACGGCTTGCCAAAAAGACTTTTCGTTTCTTTTCGCCCTGTATTTCGTGCATTTTTTTTAAACAATTTTTAGTTCTGATTCATCTGTATCTGTTTAACTTTGCTTTCTAGGATGCAATGTTTGAGGCGCTATCAAATGGATCGCTAAACTTAACATCCGCGTAAAAAATACACCTCACATTATTATTGTTCTTTAAAAAAGGTGCCCAAATTGGCCCCACGACGACCCGAAGGGGCAATTTGGATTCAGTTCCCTACGTGCCACAGACGCGAAAACTTTATAACCCGTTCTTTGTTTCTCTTTTATTTTTTTACTTTTTTTAAGTTTGCACCCCCTTTCTGGGCGTCTATTAATGTTAAAAAATAAAAAAAATATCGGTCTGGTACAAAGTTATTACAGAAGTTCTGTCACAAAAATTTGCGTGATGTCTGTTCGTTTGTTCGTATGTCACAAAAAATTTTCTTTCGTAAAACGAATACTCTCTGCGCGAAAACTTAAGCGCGCTGCGTTTCTTTTTTGTTTTTTTTTTGAGGTCAAATCTTCTTGCTAATTTTTTGATCATGTCATTGCAGAATAATCAGCGAGAGTTATTTTATAGCAGCGGGCAGCGTAATGTCCGATCCTAAATTAAAATTGGGCTCTCAAATTTTTTTGAATTTATCCAAGACTTTATGTTAGAATTGACAAAAAAAATTGGGTGCACCTTTTAACAATTTAAAGAGAAAACAGAAATTTAAAAAAGGGTATTATTATTGAATATCATGGTTAACTAAATATCAAAGATATCAATAAAAGTAGGGAAATCGTGCAAAAAAGTTGCACAAACACAAAGCTTATTTAATTTGGGCTGGAGTCAGTAAAAGCAGTGAAATCAAAAACTCTGATGCCAATAAAAGTAGGGAAATCAAAAGAGAAATTCAACAAATTTTCTAAATTGCATTGATTAAAATGATTCACTTTGGCATTTAGAAAATTTGTTAAATTGCTCTTTTGATTTCCCTACTTTTGTTGGCATCAGAGTTTTTGATTACACTGCTTTTATTGACAGACTGTTTGAACGCCGTTGCGAGGGATAGTACATATAAATCATCAAAAAAACATAATTTACTGCAATGCTGTTTTTGTTATTTATACTCTTCGAACTATCATTTATGTTTTAAGAGAATTTTCTGTAATAAATTGTTGCTTTTTCGTCGTCGAAAATTCCGGAAGAAAATTTTTTTTGTATTTTTGGCGTGTTAGTTTTATATATTGCATATACATCGTGTTATACAAATGCATTTGTGAAGTTTTTACAAAATGAAATGATCGAAATTTTTTAGAATGTCAAAACCTGGAACATCAAACAGTGATTCAAACACTCAAGAAGAATTAAAAACTGAAGTAAAGCGTCAACAACGTTTAATAGAAGAGCATCGTCAAAATGAGAAATGTTTAAAAGAAAGAGAAGAAAAGCTCAAGGGAAAAGAACAAGAGCTTGGTCTCAAAGAAAAGTTTTATGAAGCACAAATGAAAGCTGTGGAACTCAAAGGTGGTGAAAATGAAAAATTAAAATTTTTATCTTTAGTAGTGAGTTGTTTGCACAAAATTTTTGGTTTCGATAATTGTTTCACTTTTAGGCAGAAAAAAAGGTAACGAGAAGAATTCGAAAAGATCCTCGTCACAAAGAGCTAAATAGCGAATACGGCATGCTAACTCTTGAAGAAGCAATGATGAAATATGTTGAAGTTGTAGAAGGTCTTATCGCTGAAGAGAAAGGTGCTGCTGGGTATGTTATTTTATATAAGGCATTAATAATGCATTTGCATTTTAGAGATCAATCTGAAACAAGTACAACAAGTGGTGGTGTTGATGGATTGAAAATTAGTATGGATAATCATGTTTATCGAATTGAATTCAATCGTCCAAAGAAGTTTAATGCTATAACTTTTGATATGTACACTGGAATTGTTGAAGCTTTGAAAGAAGCTTCCGCAAATAAAGATGTTAAGCTTGTTGTCTTTTCTGGTAAACACATTTTTATATCTTGTTAGACATGCATTAATTCTATTTTTGAAGGGGCTGGTCAATATTATTGTAGTGGGAATGATTTATCAAATTTTGAAAAAGCTGCAAAAATTGGAAAAGAAAAAATGGCCGATGAAGCTCGGGACCTTTTCAAAGGTTTCGTTGATGCCTTTATTGACTTTGATAAGCCTTTAATTGCTCTTGTTAATGGACCTGCAGTTGGAATTTCAGTTACTTTGCTTCCATTATTCAATATTGTTTGGGCTTCTGATACTGCAACATTCAATACTCCATTCGTTCAAATTGCTCAATCTGCTGAAGGAACTTCAACTTACACTTTTCCTTATCTTATGGGACATGCCAAGGTTAGTTGTGATTAAGCATATGAAAGAAATCTCGTCAATGATGTTTTTCCTGCTACAACATTCTTCAATGAATGCAATGGTCGAATTGCTGAATATGCAAAGCTTCCACCAGAAGCTTTAAAAGTTAATAAACAAGTTCTTCGAGATGTTCATCGTGATATTCTTCACAAAGTCAATGATCATGAATCCGCAGTTTTACGCGATCGATGGGTTTCAAAAGAATGTGAACAAGCTTTGATGGCATTTATGATGCGAAAGAAGAAATAGAAGAAGAGTTAATATATGATTTTATTATAGTCTATATTATGTGCCTTTTATATTTATTTAATTTACTGTATTAATTTTTATGTATATTCTTGTGAATAAAAATACTTTTATGCAATTTTACAAATGTTGTTTTTTATTCAGGGGAGATGGGAATGAATTTTTTATTACAATCATTTTTTGCATTCTTTTTCTTTTTTATTTGCCAATCATCATAACTTTTTCATAAAATCAATTTTGCTTTTCACTTTTGATCGACAAAAAATGCTCCGAATTTCTTCAATATTTCGTTCTTCAAAACAATTTTCTGCTGCTGCTACTCGTGCTCGATATTACGGTACATCAAATTCCGAAAATGTTGAAGGTTTAAAGGTTTCAAATGCCAATCATGTATGTAAAATTGAATTTTGTCGTCCATGGAAATATAATGCAGTTACAACAGAAATGTGTCAAGCAATTTCGAAAGCTTTGGAAGAAGCATCTGCAAATAATGACATTAAATTTGTTGTTTTTGCTGGTAAGTTTTTTGTACAAAGTTACAGTATTACAGTACATAATTCAACGAAGATGTTTATAGGTACTGGAACTTATTACTGTAGCAAAATTTTATTTTTTGATTTTTTTCATCAGAATGGATGTCAGGGAGTGTGCTGAAGTGTCCTGCTAAAGATTTTTGCATAATTATGCAAATTTGGCTATATGGAAGCATGTGAAGTTAGTAAACATACCGTAACTTTTTGAAGAAGGTTAAAAAATTTGTAAAAACGTTTTTCTGCATTTTGGTTGATACTATTGTTTTCAGCAATCATTGAATAATATTTTTTTATTGTTTCCAATGATATTGGAGTGCTACAGAAAAGATTTTCATTGAAAAACTCCAGCTACAGTACCCCAAGCATTAAAAATTCCACAAAAATTCCAGAAAATTCCTAAAAATTCCAAAACCCTTAAAATCCATTAGAACAGTGTCCTGGCTACCCAAATAGGCCAATTGGATGTTCTGAACGGCTAAATTTGAATTTTTTCAGAGCTCATTCCTCGAGAATTTCGAAAATTCCGGACCTTGTCACGAAAATCCCTGAAAATTCCATGAAAATTCCAATTCCACAAAAAATCCTTTTAACCCCCTTCGCACAACCCCTGAGGCTATCTGTATGCAAAATTTCACTTCAGGTTGTTCTGTTAATTTTAAAATGCCAGCTTGTCAAACAGCGGACAGAACTTATTGACTACCCTTATACACAAAGTCAATGATCACGAATCAGCAGTTTTACGCGATCGTTGGGTTTCTAATGAATGAAAAATATTTGATGAAATTTATGCTGCGTGTAAAACATGTGGTTTTTCATTTCTTGCTTTAATGAATTACATTATGTTTTGATTTCTGGGTTATGTTTTTGTGAATAAAAACATTTAATTTATTAGTTCAAATTATGTTTATTCTTTTCCGTCAGACGAGAAATTCTAAGAAATCGATATATATTACTCTTTCGGTCAGAACAGAAAAAGGGGGACGAAATTTTTTATATGCTATTTCTTTTACTATAATACATATTCTGTGAAAGTGTGTGATAAAATTAAAGTCAAAGATAGCGGCGGTTTAAGTATTTTTTTAGTTTTCACATTTTCTTTCAATTACTGTAATTTATCCTGCTGATCCACTCTATTTTGTAGATGCCCCTCTGATCCACAACTTTGTTGTGTAAAAATTACTTCATTAGAAGATAAATCGTATAACAAGATAAAATTTGAATATCAACATAAAAAGAGCAGAGTTCGCAGAAAAAAAGTTTTAATACAAAAAAGACTTTGTGGTTTAAAATTGAAGAAGGAGAAGAACACTTTGAAATTCTTATTTATCATATACATTTAAGTGCTTTGAAATATAAATTGAATATTAATAGTCAGAAAAGTATTTATTTCATAAAATATTGTTTCAAATATTTCTGCCTAGAAGATTTCGTTTGTTTCATTGATAAAAAAATAATTTGATATCTCCCTGATAATAATATGATTTTTATCAAGCTTTTTAATTTTTTAAATAAACATTACTCAAGATTTAAAATTATGAGTCCTTTCTACAGCACACTATCGTTTCACTTTCATACTGGTCGACCCAAAGAAGTGTGATGGTGTTAAAGCTGTTCGTGTCGAGAAAAATGAGCCTTATTTTTTTTTGATGCGACAAAAAAAGAAAGAAAAAAAAGAAAGGCAGAGGAATGCTTATTTTTCTCGACACGAACAGCTTTAACACCATCACACTTCTTTGGGTCGGTAAAACGATAGTGAGCAACCATGATTGCAATCAAGAACCAACAACATTCTTTCAGTCTGCTTTTCCCTTTAAAATGTCTTAAGTGGAATCCCTTGTTCAAAAGCTTGAATCAAAAAAGCTTTTTTTATCGTTTGCGTGATTTTTAACACTAAATAAATTTTACAAGTAATAGTAATTTTAATAATTTTTGCATAAATTATCGCATCTTTGTATGATAAGCAGTATTATTACATTATTGTCTTGCCACGTACGTGTTGATTATCTTTTGCGTTATTGATTTATTTCTTGTTTAAATATTTTAATCTCTAACAAATTATAAATTTATATAGATTTTAGCGTCATGTCAAACATCGTTGCACGTGCTGCTGTATTTGCCAAATTGGCTAAAAATCGATCGGTTTCACAAATTGCTGCTGTTGCTACTCGCACGTATGCTACTGAAGCAAGTCCAGAAGATTATGGTTATTGTAAGTTTTTTGGCTTTATTTACGCAATTATTTTACTTACAACAACCAATTTTTTAGATCCTGATCCATTAGAACATGCAACTGGTCGTGAAAAGAAGATGCTTATTGCTCGTCTTGCTGGTGATGATCGTTATGAACCAAAAGTTTATTACCGTGCTGAAGTATCAACTCGTGAAAAACCAAATTTAGTTCCAGCTCATTTTGATTTCCGTATTGTCGGTTGCATGTGTATGTTGATTTTTTTCATTCAATATGTACATTATCTATGTGCAAATATATTTTAGGTGAACCTGACAGTGGTCACGTTAATTTCATGGTTGTTCGAAAAGGATTAACTCAACGTTGTGAATGTGGAGCATGGTACAAAGCAATTGATGCTGATCCAGAATCTGTCTAAATCTTTGAGTAATGAATATCTTTGAATAGACTTCCATATTATTTTTTCTTTTCTTGAAAAAGTATTTTCTTTATTCATTTAAAAAGAAAAATAATAATTTTGTGATTTATTAGATGCTGATTTCTATTGTAGCTATTTTTGTATGTGGCTATATGAGGTTTATATAAATGTGTAAAAATTTTACTCGGAAATTACTTTATTTATACGATTACTGTAACAAAAAGATAACTTTATGCTTGATTGTCAAACCAATTGGCAAATTTACTTTTAACATTTTCGAAGAATCCTGGGGCTTTTGCTTTAGCGTCTTCAACAGCAGCTTGGATTTTGGGTTGATTTGCAGCCATATTTGTTTTAACTTTTTCTGCAAGTTGTTGTAATGATTTTCCAACATTGTCAAATTCAGTTCCATAACTTTGTTTAATCTGGTCGGCTGATTTAGCCACATTGTTTTTCATATCCTCAAGTTTAGTTTTAACATCTTCGGGGACGCCTTTATTTTTCATTTCTTCAACATTTGCGGCAACTTGAGTTTGTAATTGTTGGAATTTGCTACTGAAGGTGTCCTTTAATTTGTTTAATTCAGCTTTGTAATCAACTTGGGGTTGATCTTGAGGGGTAGCAACGGGAACATCTTGTGCCCAACTGGAAACAAACATCGTAGCCACCAATATAACAACGGCAGATTTCATTTTTTTAAAGATCTAAAACGATAATAAATTGAAAGAAAAACCCGAGCGAATAAAGTTAGTTACCTCTGTTCAACACTAAAGCCTTACAACAATAACTCTGTTTTAGATTTATCTTTCAATTTATATACCCTTTTGCCGTCCAATTATCCGCCTAGTACAATACACAACCCCCGAAATCCCCTTTCCTTTTTATCCCTTCATCAAAAACATATTTAATCCGAATTCATTCAAACTCAAAATGTAAAATAAAACATAATAATTATCCATTATCAACAAATTTTATATTTCAAGTAACAACAAAAATTAATAAATCTGAACACGGATAAAAGAACAAAACGATTAAATAAGACAGACGTTTTAGTTCTTGTAACCACGAGACTTTCTGCGACCACGAGCTTGTTCGAATTTGCGGCCTTTTGATTGAATCTTGGGACGAGCATGACTTCCAGGAACACCAGGAGCAAGACCAAAGTATTTTTCAGCAGTACGAGCTTTACGTGGACCTTGAAGGAAAAGAGTATTTTGTCCTTTTGGAGCACGAAGAGCCAATTGATCAAAAGTAATAATTTCACCACCAGCTTTAGTAATACGAGCACGAGCAGCATCAGTTACACGAAGAGCAGCAACAGTGAATTTTGGAACTTCAAAGATACGCTTGTCATCAGTAACGGTACCAACAACGACAACAGTCTTCTTGTCATTTCCTGGTTTCTTGAGATTGCGAACAATTCTTGCAATTGAAAGTGGTGGACGCTTGGTTTTGGCCATCATAAGACGACGACGAACAACTTCATTAAATTTACGTCCAGTTTTACGAGCAAGGAATGAATATAACTTGACTAGCAAGCGAATATACGGATCTTCACTCTTTGGAGCAACGCGGCGAACCTTGCGGTCGTGTTTATGATTGATATCGATACCCATGCTAAAAAAGAAACGATATAAGCAAAATTAATAGACCATTTTTAAACAACAACTGAACATCACGCTTTTAAAGCAATACGTAAAAAAAGACAAAGGTAAAAAAATAGAAAACGCGAAGATTATATCGAAAAAAAACCTTAAAAACAGTTAAGATTACGGTTTTGACATTTTAAACATTTAGATACAACATTAAAATTAAGAAAAAGGCAAATAAGGTGGGAAAAATTATTATAAGTTTGAGTTTTTTAGTCTTTCCATTGAAAATAGGAGAGAAAAGAAGAGAAAAGAGGGTTAAACAAGTCGAGCCCATTTTCGTGTTAAGACAATTCCTTTGCAGGCGCCTTTTTTAAAATTTCCATCGTCGGCCACTTCGGGGGAAAAAATAAAATCATAATATATATAGATAACAAAATTGAATGTGAAATTAAAAATTTTAGATGGAAGCAAAAGATGTGTTGTATTTGAATAATGCGAAATAGGTTCTAAAAAAGACAATAAAACGTATAATTTAAACAAAGCCATTAATAATATATTATTTGCTTGGTATAACTTTTAATTTGTGGATGTTGTAAATTAAATACGACGTCATTTTTGCAAATTGCAACATTTAAAAATTCTAATTAATCTTTTTATTTAGGCAATATATATTATTAGCTCAAAGAATCGTAACACACTATTTTTCGTTTTTAATAATATTTGTTTTTTATTTTCGTAAAATGCGAAGAATCGTATAAACAAAATAAATAAGTTTTTTTAAATAAAAAAATCTCTACAAAAATGAGAAAAAATGTATACTGTATAATAACAATGAAAAACAATACTGATTAAAACAATAAAGAAAATGGCAAAAATAATAAATAAAAGATTTGTCAAAATTCCAAATTTTGTGGAATGATGACAGCTTAAAGAAAATAATCGTAAAGTTGGGTACCATAAATATGAGTTAAAGAAAACAATATGAAAAATAATTATGCAAGAAAAAGAAACAACAGAAGACAAAAAACGATTAAAAAATAAATGACCGCGTTTAAAAGTCTATTGAACCCTTCTTTCGTAAGCACATAAAAGCTATAGAAGAAAAAGAAAATAATTTAAATTTTAAAATTTTGAATTTATTAAACCATTGGAGTTGTAACTGCTGGATTTATAATTGGAGTTTGAGTCCCTTCATCAACAAGAGGGAGGTGATGTTCGATGGCAACTGCGGTTGAAGTTGTTGCAGTCGATGCCACAGTATCAGCTTGACGGGAGCGATTATTCGGTAAAACTCTTGTGTTACTTCCACCAGATTCAATATCATCATCGTCATCCAAGTCTTCATCTTCTGCTTCTTCATCATCTGCTGTAGCTTCACCTTCGGATCTATTTTCAGCATTTTCACGTGGACGAGCACGTTTTTTACCAAGAAGTCCATCAGCTGCCATAACTCGATAACAAAGTACGGTATTTGTAACAGCCTAAAAAAGAAATGTTTATTACAGCGTTTTTCATATGCATACATACCAATGAAAGAATGACCAAAAATGTGACTACAGTATAATACCATTCCAATTTCCATGCTTCACTAATTTGCCATTTAAGTAAATATCCAGAAACTGCCATTCGGAATACCATAAATGATGCAATATTCAAAAGCGAAATCATTTTAAAGCCAACACTATCCTTTGGTTGTCGATATAAATTCATAAGAGATCGAGAATGAAGAAAGACGGAATTAACTTCCATTAAAAGACCAAAAACAACAACAGCCAAGAATTTTCCAGTAATAATTGTTGTCAAGAAAGCAGTAATAACAACAACATGATGGAAGAGAAGTTCAATAATACGAGCAGATCGTTCATTTATAAGTAAATCAATTAAGTCATGAGCAATGTATCCAAAGGACATGTAAATCTAAATTATAAAAGTCAGGTAATTTAATAAAGATGACAAAAAAGTTACCAAGTAAAGTGCAAATTTGTCAGTAAAATGTATCATATCACTAGCGATTTTTTCATGGAAATTCATAAGAATGTATAAAGCCCAAAAACCAGAGACAACGGAATGAATAAACGATACAGCTTCATTGGAGATACGCCACTTTTTATTTGGTGGAACAACTTGAATATTTCTAAATGAAAATTATGTTAAAAATATTTCCAATTAAAAACCACAAATACTTACTGACTATCTAATGTATTACGTCTACGAGAACGTCGTCGAAATCTCCAATAATTGAATGTTCGAAATGTGCATTTTCCAAATAAATACCATCTAACAGTAAATTGTAATATCCGGAAACAAATAAATGATAATACAATCTAAAAAAACTATCATCATTACGGTAATGGAGAGGTTTAAAAACTTACATAAAATAGTATTTCCAAGATATCCTGCCATTTTTGATCAATTAATGGTAAACCCATTGTTAGTTGGTGTTAGATATAATCAGCTCCCCCTGAAAAAATTTAATTATTGCAATTTTTATAAATCTTTTTGCGATCTCTGCTCAAAAGATTTAAATGACTACATTTTTTATAATCCATATCAAAAAATACACGGATTAACACGATACAATAACACAAGTACCAAATAAAAAAATTATTTAAAAAATAATTAATAAAAAAACTTAATTAAAATTGGAAAAAAGCAGTAGGTTTTTTTTCTGCAGCTTCGGTTTTTTAGGAGGCAAAAAATTGATTGAGGGCGAAGAAAAAAAGAGGAAAGGCCAACGACCGAAAGCTTTTTTAGGGAAAAATTGCTTAATCCCATTGTCAGTCTTTGGTTAAAGCTTGAATGCAGAAAAAAACGGAAGCAAGGATAGAAAAAAGAGGTGAGCATTTAAATCATGACGGGGTGAAGGTTCTCCTCATCAAAAATAAATGTCAATGATAATAATAAGCATTGCACACGCTTTCTTTCTTTTCTCTTATCAAATGACATTTCTATCCTTTATATTTCATATGTTTCAAGCAAGCAACAATAGATCTGACGATTCATTTTTTATGGATGATTCAATTTTTATTACGTTTTTTGAACAAAAATTTTTTATACACAGAAGAGATGGAAAAAAGGGGAAAAAACCATTCTCAGCGTGGGGGTGCTACACAATGCATGTGAATAAGACAAAAAACTTATGGCGGAAAAAAAGAAACCCGATCAATCAAAAAGATAAGACTTAATTTTGTTTATGAAATTAACTCAGCGTTGTTTTTTGTTTGAGTGACGTTAGTGACACACACACACTTTTTTTCCTGCGGTGTTACTCATCATCGAAGACAGATTGGCTTACTTACGTTTACAGCAATGTTAAAAATAGCAATTATTTCTTTAAATAAAATCTATTTTTAACTTTAAATAAAGCAAAAGCATGATTTATAAAATATACCGGAAATGTTGTGTTTATAAGAGATTTTTCTTTTAATTATGGGATATGATGAAAAGGAAACAAATGAAAAGTAAACAGAAAGGAAAACGTTATAAAAGGGTCATCTTCCTTTGCATTTTACAATGTGAGAGAGCGCCAAAAAAGCAAAAGTGACTCATCACTTTTTTTACATTGGAAAAAAGTTGTTATAGCTTCATCGTCGATAAAAAAATATATTTACTAAAAAAACACCATTTTAGAAGACATAAAATTATCGAAAAATACCAATTGGCCCCAGGACGACCCGAAGGGGAGTCTGGGGCAATTTGGGTTCACTTCCCTAACTGCCACAGGCCCCAAAACGTAGAACCCCTACTTTGCGGCTTCTCCTTGACTTTTTTACTATTTTTATGTTTGGACTACCTTTCCGGGCGTCCACTAATGTCGAAAAATAAAAAAAAAATTAAAAAAATCGGACGAATACAACGGCGTTTAGAAAGTTTTGTCACAAAAAATGATGCTGATGTCTCTTCGTTCGTTTGCTTGTATGTCACAAGAAAAATTCATTTTTTTTTCGTGGTGAGAGATTTTTTGGCGCGAGAAGTGAAGTTTTTGATTTCTTTTTTTGTTGCTGAGATTTATAATAGCTTTTTTTGGTTTTTCTTTTTATTTAATAATAAAAATTATTTTTCAATCGCATTTTTTAGCCCGGCCCATAAAATTTCCAACCCAAAAAAATTTTTAGGTCCCGCAAAATTTTTCAGAATTTTTTAAAAGTGAATTTTTTTTCTTTTTTTGTAAATTTGACAATGTGTAAAACGTTGGGTTCACATTTTATGGACCGAATCAGGTAAAATCCGGCCCGCAAAAAATTAAAATTTGACCGCTACACAGAAAAACCATATTCCTATGCGATTCCTATTCCGTTCCTATGCCCTTCCTATTTCCTATAGAAATCCCGGAGGATTCCTGCAGAATTCCTATGGGATTCCTATGGAATTCCTGTAATTTTTTAAAATACAAAAAATATGGGATGGTTATAGGAATTTTATCGGAAAGATATAGGAAAAACAATTAAAATGGCTAATTTCCTATAGGCTTCCTATATCATTCCTATAGTTTTCCCCCGGGACTTAGGAAATTTTCGAAAAAAATTTTAAAAATTTTACAGTTTAAATAAAAGTTTACAATCACGGTTTAGAAGATGTTTCTTATCGATAAAAACTTTAAATGCATTTTTTAAATATTTTTTGTTAATATTTTTTGCCCTGTTCCACTTTTTGCATTTTAGCAACTTTTGGAGTAGATAAAAGCATGCAATGTTTTATACTATATCCACAGGAAGGGATCAGTAGAGATTTTGGCCACCTTGACATCTTTGTTTACTGTATTTGTATTTATTGTAATAGAATTAAAACTTTTGCGCATAGCTTAACTTTCAAGATATTATTTACAGTGTCTAAAATTTGCGAGTATTTTGTTTTGCATCATTTGAGTAACCGTCACTTTTATTTAAAGATCTCATGTTCAAAATTACTTATACAAGTAGTTTAAGAATATATTGTCCTTTATTTGATTGAGTTGACTAATTTATTTTGTTTAAGGTATCTCTGGTTGGTCAGTACAGAGTTTTTATTTTATTTACTGTTTATTTCAGGAAACTCTGTTTGGTCAGTTACAGAGGTTTTTTATTACTCTAATTTCTATTTTAGGTGCTTCTGTTTAGTAAGTCACAGAAGTTTTTTTTCTATGTTTTTCTATTCATTCCCTGTTAAATAGCAGAAAATTACCCCATTAAAAAGCTGTAGATAAGCGATTTGATAAAAATCTTAACTAAATTCGTGTTCCGGAAGTTATAATTAGTTATTTTCATATTCCAAACCCACTAGTATCTTTTTCAAAAAAAATCAAGAAAAAAAATTTTTTTGGTCAAAAACGAAAAAACTCTAAGTCCTGTAGGAAGCCTATAGGAATTTTTTTCCTATAGTCTTCCTATAAGACTTTGAAATTTCAAAAACCTCATTTGGGAATCTTATAGGAAATAATTTCCTATAAGACTCCCATATGAGGTATATAACCTTCCCATAAAATTCCTATGCGAAGATACCCCATTCGCATAGGAATTGTATAGGAAGGACATAGGAATATGGTTTTTCTGTGTAAATTTTAAATTAATTTTTTTGTTCCCGTTAATTATTTTAAAATAAATAAATACAGATTAAAAAGCCCGCAGTAAAATAGTCCGGGTTGCATTTGTGGCCCACAGCACTAATTATAATTATAAATACATTTTTGAATACTGAACATAAATCTAGCAAAAAGTTATTTTTTTATGTAAAGAAAGTTGATGATGTGTTTTTTAATGTTCAAAAAATTATTTTTTGGTTCTTTTTGCCCGCTGCTGTAAAAAATACTTTTACCCATAATGTTTTCCTTGCAAGCAAAAATGTAACACTTTCTAATTTTGTTAGCTCTGAATTATAATTATGTAAATTATTGATCGCTTAGTATTTGTTGTTTTATTTTACGTAATATATAAATATACGCTGTATCTCACAGCTCAGTCAAGCTTTTCAACGCTCAGCCTCTATTTTATTTCTATTACGCGACTTTATGAGCTTATCTTAGACCTAAGATTTTATCTCAGACTTTATCTCAGTTTTATATAACACGCGTGATTTATACCAACTTAGTCACTGTTTTCACAAGAGAATTCGTGGCGCCTTTTAAAAATTTACAGAGCAAACAAAATGAGTCAGTAAAAAAGAGGTCTTATTATTGAATGTTATTGTTAACTATATATCAAAGATATCAATAAAAGTCGGGAAATCGTACAAAAAACTTGCACATATACAAAGCATATTTAATTTGGGCTGGAGGCAATAAAAGCAGTGAAATCAAAAACTCTGATGCCAATAAAAGTAGGGAAATCAAATGAGAAATTCAACAAATTTTCTAAATTGCTTTTTTAAAATTATCTGTTTTTGAAATTTAGAAAATTTGTTGAATTTCTCATTTGATTTCCCTACTTTTATTGGCATCAGAGTTTTTGATTTCACTGCTTTTATTGCCTCCAGCCCAAATTAAATATGCTTTGTATATGTGCAAGTTTTTTGTACGATCAAAAATATGTTCCGTGCTGCGCAAAATTCTTGTTTTTTTCCTTAAAGATTTGGTATAAGGATAAAAAAAGACCTCGAAAGAAAACGAATGGAAAGACGACCTTACGTTTATCCATTTCTCTAACCAAAATTGTAAATGAAAGATGAGCACAAAATGACGCTGAGATCTTCATCGTTCTTTGAAGAATAAGGAGATATCTCGGCGTTGAAAATCCATCCAAAGAAACACATTTTTTAACGCAAAAAAAGAAAGAATTCACCAAAAAAAGTCCGCTGGCTTACAAGTAAAATGACAGGAGATATTTTTTCTGTGACACAGAAAAATTACTTTGACACTTTAGTTGTTGCTTGTGAAAAACTAGAATGCCAAAAAAGCGCCGGCAAAAGAAAAGAGATGCCAGAGTAATCGCTTGCTTCGCCTGCCTTGCTTAAATAAAAGCAAGGCAAGCCAATTTTTAAAAAAAGTAATGCAGCACAAAAAAATAAATGGGAGAATGTCACTTTTTTGCTTGCTTGCCTCCATCGCCGTTGTTGCAGCTGGCTGCTTTTTTGTCTTGGAGGAAGACATTTTTCAGACTACAAAAAAGACTCTTGAATGGCACCCATGAGCAAAAATATAAAATAATAATAAAAGTGAAACATCACGCTTGGAAAAAAAGGTTTTTGAACCTTTGAAAATGGCGAATAATAAATAAACAAAAGTCAACAACACGGAACTTTGAAGCAAATGGGATGTCTACGAAAGATTTTTCCAATTTTAAAAAAAATAAAATAAAAAATTTCATTAAAACGAATTATGGCTACGGTATAAACAATCCAACAAAAAAAGACTTCAAAATGTTAAATAAAAGCAAGCAGCAAGAAATCAATTTTGTGTTATATTACTTTTTGAAATTATATAATTTTTAAAGCTAACAATTGTAAAACATTTTTGTATTTAAAAAATGTTTTTTAATTTTAACAATTAAAATAACATTATCTTTCCGCCGAAAATGTTACAGTATGCACCCCTTTGCTTATTCAAATTCTTACCGCGATCACAGCGTTATTTTTTACGTAAAAAATTTTTGCTTTGTTTTTTTTTACTTCACATTTAAAATATTGTTGCTTAGCAATACAAACAAATATCTTCATCAACTTTTTAAATACTCTAAATGCAACAATAAAATTTGTAAGAAAACTTCCTTCTTCAAGCAATGATTCGATCTGGTGGAAGATATAAAAACCTCGCACTTTTTACTGGACAATTTTCTCTGGGTATTTTACATACAATTTTTCTATTCTATTATGTCAAAGTCTTTCTGAATGTATTTAAAATTAATACATATTGGTTCAATGTTGCTCAATTTTTGTATATGATTTGGAA
Organism: Panagrolaimus sp. LJ2414; assembly: GCA_024447195.1. NCBI lineage: Eukaryota > Metazoa > Nematoda > Chromadorea > Rhabditida > Panagrolaimidae > Panagrolaimus > Panagrolaimus sp. LJ2414. The sequence continues at coordinate 114,789 of JAMRXY010000290.1, read as the reverse complement.
TGCTATCAATGATCCATTGTTTGGTTATTTACAAGTGAGCTTTTTACTGTATTTGATTACTCAATTTATTGTATTTATTTCAGGATGTTGGAGGAACATGGATGAAAAGCAGAAGCAAAATCTTCACATGGTTTGGACCCGTGTTAGCTGTGTCGTTTTTGACTTTTTGGTTTCCATGGGGTAATTCTTCAAGTCAGCCATGGGTTGAAGGGCTTCATCTGATTGTTGCATTATTTTTATATGATGCATTCTTCAGGTTTCGTTTATGCATAAGTTTAAGATTTTTAACACATTTTATTTTTACAGTTGTGTCGGTGTTGCTTGGGGAGCTCTCTACACAGAATCTACTCGTGATCACAGAAGACGAGTAAAAGCTTTAAAATATTCCCAACTTGCGATTCTCTGTTCTGTAAATGTTATTGTTGTTGCAGAAAAAATTTCACATAGTTTAGATGTAAGTTTTATTTTATTTTTATCAATGTTAATTCTTTCTTTCAGAATTTCTTTGCTTTCCAAGTGTTTTGTGTCTTCCTGTCTTTTCTGGCAATTGCCTGCTTCTATATTACTGGAAAACTGAGTGAACAAGAAATATCAGCTTCAAAAGATAAATTGATCGCTGAAGAAGAAACAACTCCTCAATCCTTTAATTCCATTGTTACTCTTACCAAAGAATTATTAGGTTCAAAAGATTTTCAAAGAATTATTTTTACAAATTTTATTCAATCTTGTCGTGCAACCGCCCATCTGAATTTTGCTTCGATTGCAACAGATTTGGTTATTCCACAAAGAATTCTCGCAAAAGGTTCATGGCAAATTAGTGCCTTCTTTGCTGTTTCGACTTTGCTACCTCAAATTTTGGTTATTCTTAACGAAAAAGTAATTCTTAAGCATGGGGCATATAGAATTATTATGTTTAGCTTTATTTGTTCTGTTATTTCTTCTTTTATGTACGTTCTAAGTTGGAGTCCGTACGTGATTATCTTCTTTATGATTATTGATGCAATTACTGTACATTCCATGTCGCCTCTCTTTAATATATTTTTGGCTGAATTTACTGAAGATGATGCAATTAGAAATTCAAGAAGGTTTGATTTTGTGAATGCATGTTTTTTCCATTATAAAAGTCAAGTTTTTCAGATCAACTTTATCATCTGTTGTATTTGCTTTGAATGCTTTAATAATTAAACCAGCAAATTCAATTGCCCCAGTTGTTATTGTGTATTTTTTGAAACAAAATAATTATGAAGTTTGTTTTTTACTTGTCATTAATCGTATATTAAAATTATTTTTATTCAGGCATATCAAAAAGATGCTTTAAGAAGTCCAGAACTTTCTTCATGCATGCTGAAAATTCTTTTTATAACTCCATTGCTTTTGGGAAGTATTCAATTATTTTTGTTTAAAAAGTATTCAATCCGACATCGACAGGGAAATGCAGCACTTCCACTTTAACATTCTTTCAAAAGAAAAATAACGAGGTACTAGTCATATCATAAATAATTTGTTCAAAACGGTTTAATTTTTATTGTTAATAATTTTTGTTAATAAATCTTTAATGTTTTCGATTACTGTATATTTATAACACATTTGGTTTTGCGTAGAAATCCCATTTATTTTTTTAAATTTTAAAAACAGATAAATACTAAACTTAATATTTCATTAAAATTAGGCATAAATAGATGTAATCTAGACATTAAAACATTGATAAATTTTTCTAGTGGAAAAATGTTTTTGTGATTTTTAACTGCGGATGGAAATAATGAAGGTAGATTTATTAAAACAAATTTGAAAGAAAGATATGCAAGAAAGAAACCGAAAAAAGCAATAGAGATTTAATGATGAATTTTGAAAATGGAGAAAAAAAGAACGGTAGCAAAGATTTCTAATTATTAGCTTTAATCTCCTTTTTCATAACAAAGAAAAGTCATTTTTTCTGCATTAAATGACAACAGTAACCTGAACTAAAAATAACACTATTCAAAAGAGAAGAAGCAATTTAAAAAAAAATAGAATTAAGTAGAGTTTTACAGTACATTAATTAACAATTTGCACAATAACTTGACATGCCTTGCCCGGAATTTATTGCCGAATCATCGTCAACAGTTATTCGGCCAGCCATTCCACCACCCCCAAGATATTCAGCAGGTAATTCACCATCAACAGAAACTTGTATTCGTTGCATTACCATATCCAATAAACAATCAACACTCTTTTCAACATTTGTTGAAGTACAGGCAGATGTCTCAAAATATGGTAAACCCAATTGATCTGCTAATTGTTTAGCTCTTGCAGTTGAAACTTGTCTTCGATTTTCTAAATCTGCTTTATTTCCACATAATATTATATCTGGAGCTTCACAATATGCATGAATCTAAAAATTATGTTTTTAATAGATACCGTAATATAGTTGTAACGTTGAATTATCTGTATTATTTAGCCATTAATTAGCATATCGATAAAAAAGCACAACTCAAATTACCGTAACCAAATATCAAAAACGAACCTTAAGTTGTGACAACCAATCACGGATATTTAAAAATGATTGTTCATTTGTGATATCAAATATTAGAATGAAGCCCATGGCATCACGAAAGAATGCCGTTGTTAAAGATCGAAACCTTAAATCATTGTTTTGTTAATTTATTTACCAATTTTTTTTATTTTGAATATTACCTTTCCTGCCCAGCTGTATCCCAAAGTTGTAACAGTACTCTTTGCCCACGACCCCCGAAGCCACCTTTTGCACTTTTATACACCTGAAAATTTAAATAAACTTTATGAAATCATTTTAATAAAAACAATTCTAACCACTTTTTTCTCTTTAAAATCTATTCCAACTGTGGATATGAATTGTCCCGTAAATGTATTATCCGTATATCTGTGCTGAAAAAGTCATTTTTTTTTATTACAGTATCCTATTTCCAGTCATAAAAAAACGTACTAAAAAAGATGTTTTTCCAACTCCGCTGTCACCAAGAGCCAAAAATTTAATTAAATAATCGTAATCAGTCATGTTTTCTTTTTTAGAGACAAAAATCGAATTATCTCTCTTTTTTTGAAGTCTATTTTTCGCCCCAAAATAAATTTATCTTCTACTGCTTTGTATTTTACCAGTTTTGTTTTTCAAAACTACTTTTTTTGCAAAAATGTATTTGACATTACTGTAGAAATTGGAAAAAGTGTCAGGATACTTTGGAGGCTTTTTTTGACTTTCAACGTTTTATTTAGAAAAGGTTAACGTTGTTTTAAGCCTAAAAAGTGTGTTTTTATTAGTATTAAAATTTGAAAGTTGTGCAATATAAAACGTAATAAATTTATGAAGAATTTTAAAATGAGAAAATAAAATTTCGACACAGTACAGATTAATAAATTACGGTAGTTTTTAATATTAATAAACCTTGATATTTTTCTCGAAATTTATAAAACAAAATAAGATTTGCGGGCAAAAAGTGCAATTACACAAATATAAATATCATATTTGGCACAAAAAATGAATGCTGTAAAAAAATAATTCTTCAACTCTAATAAGTGAAGCATTAAATAATCCAAGTTTAATTATTTTTTGTACTATTTTGAAAATGAAAATTCGAGTTGGCCATTTTAATATAAAAAACAGTAAAAATAGAAATTAACATTTGCACAATAGAAAGGTTTTCGAAAATGATCCAAAATAGAAATATATATTTTAACAAAATTTTAAAAACGGTTTGTTTTTGAACCTTAGCTTCAAAACTACACCTGTTTTAGTAAAGCTTAAAAATAAATATTTTATTTCAAATTTAAAAAGACCATATTTAAATTTTTTGATCGAAGATACGGTTAATTTTTGGAGATTAAAATTATTCCTATAATAATTTTTATTACAAGAAACGATATATTTGGGGTTTGCCAAAAAGAAATGTAAGTATTAACAAATGAATTTTCCAAAAATGAAAGGAGAAAAATGTTATTTTAAATAAAATGTCAAACATCTCTTAAAAAAAGTGATGAAAGACCTCTTTTTTCATTTTTTATCAAAGTAAAAACAGCAAAGATACTTTTTTTCCTTTTTGAGCTCCGTTTTTTTCACGTATAAAAAACGCATTAATATTATTTTTTGGAGGCTCATGCCTTTTTTCAAACAGAGGAAGAAGGCTTGATAAATAATCAATAGACAGAAAAAAAGAAGAAAGAAAAAATACATAAAAAAAAAGTGTCTTTTCCATTAAGAGGCTTTCCGGTTCGTTTGATGTCGACGTCGTCGTCGGTTGCCGTATTTTGAAGCCCAAGAAAGCCTGCCTTCTTTTTTTGTAACAAAAAACGTTGAAAAAAATGCCAAAAAACACAAATAAATTTGAAATTTTTCGGAACAAAAAATATATCTTTATGTATGTTTTTTTTGTTGTTAAAAAACATTCATTTGAAAAAGCTTCAGAAAAAAGAGGATGAAAGAATTCTTGATTAAACTTGACACAACAAAAATTCTTGTCTGTTTTTTTTGTTAAAGATATTAGAAATAAGAAAAAGACGAAGAAGAAGAAGCTGAAGAAGGAAGAAAAAAATGCGAAAGAAGCAATGATGATGACAACTAATGAACGGGAAAAAGAAAATATATTTATTTGGTTTTAAGAAAGAAAAAATACAGAGAATTCTATGGTAAAAATACATTTATTATCTTTTTCTTTCTGTTAGCGTTACTTACTACCCTTAAGGCAAAAAAAGGGGATAAATGAATAATTTTCTTAATTACAACAATACTTTTGCTTCTGAAAAAACCGGGAGAGAAAAAAGCCTTCCTTTTTGTTAATGTTTGAGTTTTTTGAGGCAGAAAAAAGCATGATAGTTGAAGCATGAAAAAAGAAGTAATGCGGCTTCAAGTCTTGAAAAGAAAACAGTAATTGGCCAAAGAAAAAAAGGAAGAAAAAAAGTAGCCTATAATTATTTGCTTTTTGTTAGAATCAAAAAGTTAAATAAAGTCTTAAAAGGCACGACATTTTTTCCTGTTTTTTAAATTTAGACGATGAAATAATGGACAAACATGACATTGGTATGATTCCGCATATTAAATTTATGAATTGTATTAATTATTTTACAGTTAAAATCATGAATTAGAGCAATAAATTGATAAACAAAACCCATTTTTTGAATTGTAATTTTTAAAGAAACCTATATTTGAAGATAGAATTACTGTGTTTCGAAGCACCAACTTAAAAAATCGAAAAAAAGCAATAATAAAGTTAATTCCATTATTTCTTCTCTTTGAAATTATTAAAAAAACTATAAAAGGCAGCTGAAAAAAAGTGAAAAAAAAAGACTTTTGTTTTTGCCATAAATGTCTCCAAAAGTTACTACTACTTCGAAAAACCCAGCAGCAGCTTTTTTCTGAGAACCTTTTTTTTATTATTTTTGGAAGCGAGCTTTCTATCGATCCTTTCTTTCCCCGCAATTTTTTTCCCCTTTTTTTCACTTTTTGCATTTTATTTTGCATTCCCTCCCACAAAACATGAAAAAGTTCTCAAACTCCCCCTCCATAATTTTGGCAGTTTTTCTTTTTGTTGCTGGAATTCTTCTTTTAAAAAACCTAGACAAACGTCGAAAAAAGACAGTTTCAAACAAGCAAGTAAAAAAGCTTTTACGCATTCTTTTTAACTCTATAAAATCCAAAAAAAGAAAAAATGGGTTTTAAAATGTGTTTAAAAAAAACTTAAATTTAGTTTTAAAAGAGGCAATAAAAAATTGCGGCGAAAGTGTTTTTTTTTTGTTTGGGGTTTCGGTTGCTATTGTTTTTTATTGCGGGGTTTGCCAAAAACTGAACGGATGCAGTAAAATCTTTTGCAAGGGTATGTTTTTTAAAAAAATAAATGAAAGAAACTTAAGGCAACAGAATTCTGTTTTTTCCCTTTTGTTTTCAAGCTTACCCATAAAAAGAAAGTAAGTCAGTCAGAATTTCTCTTTTTTTTCTGAAATGCAAATAAGGAAGGAGAAAATTTATATTACGTAAGCACACATATTTTTTTAGTTGAAACAAATAACAATGATGATGTCAAATTGGAGGGTTATTATATTTTTTTTTGATTAGAAAAGGGGTATATTTTGTGCAAAACGTTCAAATAGATGCGCATTCTTAAATGGATACAGTATAATTACCAAGATTCAGTTGATCACAAGCAAAGATTACGGTAAATTTTATATGTCTTTTTAATAACAATTAAATGAATATTTGTTTGCACCTTTGTATTACTGTAACCTTCGTTGCTTATGAGCTATAAAAATAAATTTTCAATCAACTTAAAAAAAATTGTTTTTTATTTGCCAGAGAAACAATCTGGAAAAAATGGTACAATTTTTAATAAAGTTTTGTAGGTTTAAAAAATTGAGTGCAATCTTTGCTGTTTTTAGTTGTTCGAATGAAAGGACAATTCTAAAAGAATTCACTTTGATTACTGTGATGTTAAAAAATTAAGCTTACTGGATCTGGACAATTAATATCAAAATCATAATCTGAAAGATTTGCTTTTCTACTTTTTTGACCAACAGGTTGCAAAATATTGTTCCATAAATATTTTGAAACAGCTGCATGCCCAAATTGTGAAAAATGGAAGCAATCTGCGGCAAAGAAATCAAGATCAATTTTTCCATTGGCCTAAAATATGAATATTAAACCATTGGAGGAATTTTGCGTGAAAAATGTCTTACTAATTCTGGTGGAATGATGTCATCTGAAAAATGATGTTATTTTAAACTAGGCTTGGAAAAATTTAACGGATTACTGTAACATGAACATTATTGGTTTTGTCAATCAAAAACAATAGTGTTCAACAATGATAAAAAGCAAACCTTCAAAGAATGGTTGAATAACAAAAGTGAAGTCATCTTTTTCAAAAACTCCTTGATCTTGAATATCTTGCTCAGCTTTCATATATCCTTCACAGACATCAGAAATTTGTTGATCCGTAAAACCATTGTCAGATTCACAGGGGCATTCAAAAACATGTAAGCCTTGACAAAAGATTTGTCCATTATCGACCATCCGAAGCATTTTCATATTAAACATTCCCGTAAGAGAGACAATTGTTCGGGGTAAATGATCGTACAAAATTTGGATCGTATCTCGAAGATTCTTTCCAAATTGAAAAGCTGAATGTGGTCCAGTTGCATTATTCAAGGTATCTTTACACTCGGCACAAACATCCTAAATCATCATTTTTTTGTTTTTAAATTTCATTAATGAAATAAAAGGACATTACATTTCCACCAATGAAAATATTAATTAATTTCCAATCGGTTTCAAGATTGACTTCTTGATGAGTTTGCATTAATTGTACGAGTTGTCGAGCTTGTCCAACTAAATCTCCAGATTCAGCACCTGGGAATCCAAGATTTAAATGTGCCTTTTCCCACACATCAGATGCAGAGACTCCGTTAGCATATCCAAAAATGGATGGATTAAACTTTCGTAAAATATCTAAACAATAAATGTACTAAGTTTATTCTTGAAAAAAGTGCAAACTTGGAAGAGTGATATGTCCATCAAGGCCTTTATCTCCGCCGCCTTGAAAGGCAAGACCACGATATTGTAACAAAATTGCCACGGCATCTTCCTTGGGTGCACCAGCACCATTTGCAGCAGTCAAAGAATCTCCCAAAGCTGCAACAATTTTAATATCTGCTGGTTTTACAGCATTCACATTTGTTGGAGCTTGTGAACTTGGGGACATATCTGAGCAACTATAATTTGGTGCTCCCATATCCTTTAATGCCACACATCTGATCACCAAGATGCCGACAAAAGCCAATCCTAAATCATCATTTTTTTGTTTTTAAATTTCATTAATGAAATAAAAGGACATTACCATGAGCCCAACCTACCATCATTGTTGATATTTCGGACAAAAATGATACAATTAAAAGAAAGAAAAGCACATTTTTTGAGGGTAAATATATACACTAAAGTTCCGGCTTCATTCTTGTTTTGATAACAAAGATGTAAAAAAGGCATTGGCTTCTTTATCAGAGATAATGATCATACTACATTAAGAAACAATAAAAAACAATAAAAGTGGAAAAAGATTTAAAAGGAATTCTTCATCAAAACTCTGACAATAAAAACACACTTCATTTGGGTATTCCCAATTTTTTAGATGCATAAACTTATTGTAAAGCACACAGAAAATTTCAGAATGAAAAAAATTTATATATCTATTACTATAGTTTATTAACGGTTTCTTTCAAGTAACCAAAATTTTAAACTTCTCAAAATATTTGTCTTTCAAGAAAGTAACAAAGATAAACTAACAACTTTAAGTTGAATTAATCAAGGTACAGCAAAATAATTTTTATTAGAAGAAATGAGTAAAGTTTAAAAATTTTCATATAAAATACAGACAAACTTTTAACAATAATAATTATTACAAAAAAACAAAATTACAAAATGTTAAAAAAAAATGAAAAGGGTGCGGTTTCATCCTGTAAATTACGGTATATGATACCGTAGTTGAAGCTAACAAATAATTTATTCATCCTTTTTAAGATTTTTTAACTTTAAAATTTTCAAGACTTGAAGGTGCAGGAATTGGAGGCATTTCAGTATTTTTTTGGTGGATTTCTGTTGGATTTGAAGGGGGTGTTGTGGTGGCAACAAAAGCATCACCAGAAATTGCAGAAACTCCATTCATGGTTGTGAAATCTTTCAATTGAACTGGAAGCCGACGTCCAAATGCATCTGTAACATCTTCACGGAAAAAGCCTTGTTGTAAAAAATGTGGGGATTGTTGGGGTTGGAAGGGTTGTCGTTGAGGGGCTTCAAATGGATTGGCTTGTCGCCGAAGAAATTCAAGATCCGTTGGATTCAAGGAAGAACTTTGTGGGACTAAAATTAACAGTGATTTCAAAATTGAGTAAATAATTTGCATACCGATTTGATCTAAGCCATTTGCAGCTCGAGAAGTCATTGTTCGAATTGAATTCATAATTGCCAAGGGATCAAAAGCATTTTCTCTTCCCATCGGAAGTAACCCATTTTGTTGTTGTTGCTGTTGTCTTCCATTCATCAATAATTCATTTCTTTGCTTATTTAAATCAACAAAACTTGATGGAATCTGACCCATTTGACCTCGAAGATTGCCATTTGCTGAGGGATTAAATCTATCATTTTCTTCTTCCATGAAAGGCATTACAGGACGACCTTGACGAATCACTAAAAAACTTACACTTTTTTTACTGTTCTTTGTGAATTTGAAAGAAAGAGTTTTTATTACTATTTTGTTGGACGAGTCTTTGAATTTCAAGTTGTTGCCGACGATTTTGTTCCATCAATTCAAGAAGAAGGCGATCCTTCTCCCATGGCGGTAATCCTGCAAAGTTTTGAGTCCCAAAATTTTGTGATGAATGTCCAGCAGAACTTGGATGGAGGAGGGCATTGAAAAGGTCACTATCGGCGACCTGGGAGGCGATAGTATTGTTGAAATTTGGGGCATCCCGAGTGGTTAACATGTTATTTCGACGAAATGCAAGTTGTTGAAGGATTGCATTCTCCTAAATTTTTTAAGAATTACTATAATCTTGATTAAATTTGAAGAAACAAAAAAGATGCATCAACATTTTAAAACTTTGTCATCACATCGAATACCGTAACCCACTTGATTAGTTCGAATTGCGGCATTTTTTGTGAAAGTTTCCAAATCCATTCCATTTCCGCCAGGCGCTCTTCGCATTTCCCCCGTTAAGGCATCTGTAAAAAATATGAATTTAATTTCTATCAATAATGTTCGAAATAATATTTTACCAGTAATATTTTCTTCATGTGCCAATTGCTGACTCAACGGTAAAATTGCTGCACCATAAACACCGACAAAGAAGGCAAAAATGCCAAATATCTTTGCCAGCTTCAACACCATTTTATGCCTTTTAGCAAATAGCAGCAGCACAGAAACAACAAAATTTGACCACCAAAAAGTTTTTACAAAAAATGCTTTCGATCAAACAATGCCTGGCCTTTTTTGTGAAGGCGTTTTTCTCCAAAAATAAAACTTTGAATGATATTCTTTTGTTGATTGAATCGGACATGTTTTTTTGGCTATTCATTTCTGACATTGGCGGAGTTTATTTCCGACTTTTCTTTTTTTTATTACAAAATCTGGTTTAATAGTTTTTGTCACTTTTATTCTTCTTTTCTTGTTATTGTAAAAAGGCAAAAGAAAGAATTGCTCCACTGCTCTACATATTTGGATATTCTCAAAAAAGAAGGATTAAGCATTTTTTGAATAAAAGAAAGAAGGTGAATGAATAAAACAGAAACAGATAAATTTTGAAATTTTTTATGACAGGTTTGATTCATTCACTTTAGAAACTTTTTTAACTTGTACAACATTTTTGGATACTGTACTCTTCAAAGTTCTTTTTTTCGAATAAAAATTTATTATTTACAAAATAAAATTTTAAAAATTAAATATAAACTATAAAAAACATAAAACAACAATATTTCTCAAATTAAGCCAAAACTCGTGGAAATAAAAAGAGACAAGAAAAATAACAAATTTATTTTGAGCACTGGCTGACGTCACCATGGAACATACATTTTAACATAGAATTAAAAAAATACAAGGCTTTTTCAAATATATTTTTCTTTTTGCACTAATAAAAATATAATAATAATAATTCTTTGATTAATAATAATAGAGCAATTTTAAGACGAACAAAATCATGTTTGGTTAAAATTTGAAACCCATTTCAAGAATGTTTTGATGAAATTTGAAAAGTAGTAATTTCCCGCAAAATATTTTATAGCTGAATCAGAAATAAGAAGTCAACGAAGAAGAAGTACCATTGAAATATATAGATAGATAAATAATATTTAACGTGCAAGAGAACCAATTAGAGCAGCACACATTTCAAAGAATTGCATTGTTTGAGATTGTCGAGATGCGGCAGATGCAGACGGCCGATCAGTTCTCGAACTGGGGAGTTGAATCTAAAATTGAAAAATTAGTTTTAATTATGTAATTATATGATTAAATCTTACTCTTTTTCCAACTTCCATTGGCATGGGCAATGATTGAGCACGACTATTTCGTAAATTTGGGCGAACTGGAGATGAAACAGATGCATGCCGAGATCCAAGTACTTTCATATTTTCGTCATCATCAATAAGATTTTTGAAATCCAAGAGATAACTTCTTTGGTCAACTTGATATAGTTGGAGAGACATTTTAGGTCTTGAATCAGATGCATCATTTCCATTTGGAACACGCCGCCGAACTATAACATGATAAGCATTCAACATTTTCCATTCGAAATCCAATGCCTTCATTGCTCGGAATACTTCATACATTATATCATCTAAAAAAATAAATAATATTGTACATTATCTATTACTGTATTAAAACATACCGGGACGACTTTGTGACCGAATTCCTAAATGCCATTTTGCACGTTTTATATGAGGCGAGCGGGCATTTGGTGAAGCCTGTGGAACATTCGCCCCACCACCGGCTGCAGCAGCAGCTTGTTGAGCATGTTCTAAACTTTCTTGATGTTGAAGAGATGAAGTAATTTTAATCGAACCTAAAGTGCATTGGCAAAAAGATGGGATAGATTTTTAAACTTTAAAAGAAACAAAGGGAAAGAAATTTTTAAATACTTTCACACAAAGTCTTTAACAAAGCAATAGAAATGATTAGCAGAAAACGAAAAACATTATTTGGGAGAGAAACAAAAAGTTAGCCAATGTTTGCACTTCAGTTAACGATTAAACTTTACAAAAAAAAACAAACCTGGAATTCTTTCGGGATGTCGATGCATCATTGAATCTTGATGATGAAGTTTTCCAGCTGGCATTGAATTATAGAATTCATCAATACTCATTTTGGCAGCTAAAAAGAATTGAAGATTTATAAAAAGATTTTGTTAGTAAATAGGAAAATGTTAAAACCCCAATTTTTAAAAGGAGAGGGCTAATCTACAATCCCATATTAGTTTGTATACTGTATAAATAAATGAGTTTTAGCGATAGCTGATAGATATGAAAGTTTGGAATATAAAAAAAGTTACAGTAGGAAAGTAAGCAAAAGCTTTCAGGATAGAAAACTTACATTTTCTTTGATTTCTAACCCGTCTTGTTGCGGCTTCAATGATGGCAGGATTGGCAGTGATTGATGCAAAATTATGAGCATTGATTTTTGCGGTCATTTCGTCAATGGATGTCTGGGAATCCTCATCTTGGACCGGTGAAAATGTGCAACCTGGAGCACCGTACTTTGGGCATAAATCACAATACTCTAATTTTTTAGGGTGTTTCCCAAAAAGGCATTCCTTAGCACCCCATTTAGGGCATTTATCACAATCCGGAGAGCAGAATTGTCCGGATGGAACGGTTGTACGATGAATGCACGTACCTTGTGGTCTTACAGCTGAAGCAGGGGGTGATACAATTGCATATCCGGATCCCGCGGCAGGAGATGAGAGTGATGCTGATGGGACTGTTGGGCCAGCAGTATGTGACCGGGCATGAATTTGTACGGAACCAATTCCCTTTTCTAGACCAGTTGTTGTTAAGCCTTGCTGTTGAGAGGGGGATGTTGGACGGCTTGTTTGAATTGCTGTTGGATGAAGGAGTTGATCACCAAGCGATACTGAAGCGTCAACTGTTAAACGAGAATTCGTTAACAAATTACTGGGATATTTACATATTTTTTAAAATTAAAATTTCTTTGTAAAAAATTTTTTGCTTAACGTTTACAGTATTTTTCCAACGCATTTTAATATAATGGCAATTTTAAATTTTACTTATTTCCCTCACTGGCTAATTATTTACTCAAAATATCCCAGGAAAAATTCAAGTTAAAAAAATCAAACTCACTTTCATCAGCAATTCGTTTATTATCAACGATAAGATTGTATGCAATACTTAAAGGATTATGTATATCTTCAGATAGCAATGCAGTTGTAACATCATCTTCAACAACATGACATAATTTGCAAACTTCTTTTACTGCATCCATATCAACAATTGAAGCTTCATTTTCATTAATTGGTGGAAAGAGATATGCTGGAAGATCAATTCTAAACCAATCATGACTTATGACATCCTTGATTGTTGCACGTTTCATTGGATCAACTTGTAGCATATGAAGAAGCAAATTCACGATTGATTTATCCAAGTAATCTGGAATTGGAAAAATACCAGATTTTATTTTTCGAAATAGCGTTGGAACATGTTCATCATCGAATGGCAGAGTTCCACACATTAATGCATATAATATAACACCACAGGACCAAATATCAACTTCTGGACCAGCATAAAGTTTTCCAGATATAACTTCAGGCGCTGCATAATTGGGTGAGCCGCATGAAGTTCGAAGGAAATCTCCATCTGTCATTATATTGGATAAACCAAAATCAGCAATTTTAACATTATTCTTATGATCAAGTAATAAATTCTCTGGCTTCAAATCCCTATGAACAACCATATGACGATGACAATAGTCGACGCCGGAAATAATTTGTTGAAAGAATCTTCGAGCTTCTGGAGTCTTCAATCTTCCATGCTTCACAATATAATCAAATAATTCTCCACCAGCAACATATTCCATAATCATAAATATATCAGATGGAGTTGAGATTACTTGATATCTAAAAATATTTAAGAGAATTACTAACGGTCTTCATCAAAACTACAAATCTCAGACCCAAATAAAAGTTTTAAAAGTTACTGTAACACTTTAAAAATGTTGTTAACCTTGAATGACTTGATTTTAAATTACGTGTTATTTAAAAAATGATAAAGAAATTGGTTAAACAAAATTGGTTTTAAAATTTTTAAAAAGTATCTAATTCGAAGGATAAATGTATCAACTTTATATATCAAATTTAACTTACAGTTTGATAATATGCGGATGGCGAAACAATGAAAGATTTTGAATTTCTCGTCGAATTTTTCCAACAACATCCAAAGTTTTAATTTTTTGACGATTTAAAATTTTTACTGCAACTTTATATCCTGTCATTTCATGAAGTCCAACTGAAATATTTATATTACATAAACATGATATATTTGCATAAATACATACCTTTTACTTTGCCGAACGTGCCAACCCCGAGTGTCTCCCGGAGCTCATAATGTGCCTAAAAATAAATTTAGTAAAACCTTTAGTATTGGTAGGTTTGGAAAGTGCCTTTTAATTTTATTATTAAAGGTGTTCGATTAGAACATTGCATTTTCACATTTTAATGTTCTACATGATGTTTAAACGTTTGAAAAAAATAATTATGAATCAAGTTTAAGTTTGATGAAATACAAATTAAACTTACTATTTTAATTTGTGCTTTAGTTTCTCGCTCAGCTTTGGTTAATTCTGTTGACGCCATCTTTCTAAACGGACTAAAAAAGGGGATAAAAAAGGTGAGAAAAGAAAAATATAAGAAGATTTTGTAAATAAAATAAAGTAATAAATAGTTCACGAAACCAAAGACAAAAAGTAACAAAATTGAAAGCAATTCTAGAGTATTTTTGTTGAACAAATTTTAGCGATCGTCGTGCTTGTTTTGTTTGCAACTTTTAAAAACAGAAAACTCTTGAGTGGAAAAAAAAGGCAGGAAAAGTGGAATCAATTTTTATTCAAAAAGATTGAAATTGCAGAAGTCGTTCAAAACCAAAATTGTTTTTATCCTTTTAGATTCACCGCTTTTTTACGCAAAATAAGAAGGCTATGATTAGCTCTTTCTTATTATTTTTTTGTTGTTTTGCATACAAAAAAGAAGATGATGATGGAGGAATTGAGAGAAGATGAAAGACAAATGATGAACGAAGGAAGGAAAGAAAGAAAGGAACCGCAAAGAAGAATACATTTGTAAAAAATAAAGGGAGTGTTCAAGTTTGTCCCTTTTTCCACGTTTGGTTTTTTTAGCAAGCAAAGCAATATAAAATATTTTTTTCTATTTTTTTTGTTCCCTTTAGTCCAGTCACATGCTGCTGTTGCTGCTGCGATGTTTTTGAGATCCCCAAAATGCAATGCAAAAAGGAAGGGAATGAAGAAGTAGTAATGAAAGAGACTTTTTGGTTGTTGTTGTTTGTGTCTCTCTTTCTATCTATCTATCTGTATGTGTGTGTTACGCTATATATATATACTTAAATGTTAACGTTTATATCAGGAAAAATCAAAATAATAGTTAGAAGGGAAGACAAAAAAGGTTTTTAAAAAAATGGGCAAGACGCCAGCTTGGTCCATTGGTCTTTCGGGAAGAGAAATCGAAAAAGAGAACGAAAAAACAATTGCAAAACATTTGTTTTTATTTTGTTTTTTTTCAATTCGTTATTGATTTGAGGCGTTGAAAAGTAAATTAAGACGGGGATAAATAATAATAAAAAACTATTAATCGAGGATTGTGAAATTCTTTCTCTCTCTCATTCAAAAAAGTAAACCAAACCAAAAAAATAAGTGTTGTTTTTCAAAAGAAAACATTTTTGAGGGGGGTTTTTCTGAAATGAAATGTAAACTTAAAGCAGTTTTTTCAATTATGTTTATTCGTGTAAAAAAAGTTTTTTTGATATTATTACAAAAACAAAAAAAGCTGAGAAGTATTTTTGTTTATGTATTTGTCAACAATAATAAATAACTAGAAAGTAATTTGTTTATTTATTTTTGTAGACAAGTTTTAACTGATAGAATTGGGTCAAAAATTGTTTAACTGTGTCATGTTCGAAAGCATGTTTTCTATCTTTTATTATTTACAATTAAGCTTAATGAAGAAACAACGTTTATTATCATAAAGATAATTTTTAAAATTCTGTGTTTTAAATGGATAAAACGGTTTGAATTAAACAAAATGTAAATTTTAAAGTATAAAAAAATTCGAAAATAAATTGATTAAATTGAGATAAGGTTTTTATATTAAATTTAACATTTCGCACTGGTTTAGCCATTTATGCAACAGTAATCGCGTATACGTTTTTGAATATATTTGTATATTTTTATAAATTTCTAGCAAAATCAAGAGAATTTGAGTAAAATGCATTTGGGACAAGCTGTATCCCGTACTAAGTACAGATTTGTTTTAAAGTTTAGATCAGCAAAAATAACTATTACAGTTTCTCGCGGTTTAACTTTAAAGAATGTTATAAACAAACACAATTTTGACTAAAAAAATAAAAAAAGCTAAAAATATCGAAGAAGCTCAAAAATTAAAGCTTTGTAACATTCTTTTGTATTTTTAGACATTCATGTTAAACATGCATACTGTTACGATGGAATTACGCAAAAAGTAAAAAACGCCAAAAATAGAGGGAATCCAAAACTTTGTATTTTGATGGATTATTTAATTAAAGAATGCAGTTCAAAACTCTGTTTAAAGTCAAAGAAAAGTATAAAAATTTAAACCGAATAAGACCAATGAATCCCATGGGAAAATTTAAAAAAAAGAAATAATTTTTCAAAGCCAAAAACAAAACCTTACTTGTTAGTTTTAGCTTTTGCAGATAATCGACGATGAAGGGATTTCATTCTTTCTAAACGATTTAGACCAGTTGGTTGGGATCGACTTTTTTCTTTATCCGATGCAGAAAGCTGTTTTTCATCGTCATTACTGTCATTCCCGGGTGTTGTATTTAATCCAGGTACTGTAGTAGTTAAAGTATTACTTGGTCCTGCACCACCACCTCCACTTCCACTTCCAGTGGGTCGATGTTGTTGTTGCTGTTGATAATCACGATTATACATTCGAAAAGAAGTTTACTCTTTTTGTAGTTTCTGTTTTGTTATTTTGCGTGGGTGGAGCTGAAAATTTTTCTTTTTTTAGACAGAAAAAAAGTAATTAAAATATTTTACAACACAAAAATACAAATTTCATGTTTATGATAAAATTTTTGCAAACGACATCAAAAAACTGGAGAGAAACAAAAAATACAAAATGGGTAAAAACATTTTTTTAAAACTTTAGATGCCACAAAAATTGAAGAGGGAAAATAGGTCTATTTTGAAAAAAACTATATTTTCACGGATATCATATGACCTCCAATAAAAATATGCTTGAAAAACGTTTTATTTTATAAAAATGTCACACGGAAAAAATAGCAGTGTTAAAAAGAAGAAGAAATTAGAGGGGGTAACACCATTATTATTATTATTATTATTAA
This sequence comes from Panagrolaimus sp. LJ2414, assembly GCA_024447195.1. NCBI lineage: Eukaryota > Metazoa > Nematoda > Chromadorea > Rhabditida > Panagrolaimidae > Panagrolaimus > Panagrolaimus sp. LJ2414. The sequence goes on along the minus strand of JAMRXY010000290.1, from coordinate 97,682 downwards.
TGTGATGATAATAAATCAGTGATGAGAAAAAATATAATAGCAAAAAATAAATAAAAAAGAAAAGTTCTTTCTTTTGCGAATATTTTGAAAAAATGAATAAATAAATATAATGTCAAATGTTTTCAAAAAGTGTTTTAAGCTTTTAATAACAGAAGGAAATAAATCTTAAAATTTACTACAACTACTTTCTACATCAAAATATAGACAAATTAAAATCATTTTTGCGTTAAACATTAAATTTTTGATACAAAACAATCAAAATTTGATCCAAATACTCCATAAATACAAATAATGGAAGCAAGTTAATTAAAGATTCTATTTCAAGTGAAACCCTATTTCTCATTACCGTACTTTTATGCTTTTACGTTAAATCTTTATAACCGATAATTTAGATATTCCTATTTTTGTAAAATTCTCAATATCGAGTAAATTATTAATGACTATTTCAAATCCTAGATAGTCCATATATAATACTCTTCAACGGATTAGAAACACTCATGAAAAATATGCGCATCAGTTTTTTTCCAGAAGCGTATCTTATCAAAAAAAATGAATTTTTTAAGAAAAGCCACAATGAAAGTTTTGAGATAATAATTATATCTCCAAGTAAATATTTAAGAAACTACGTAATACATGGTTAAAAATAACTTCAAAGCAAAGAAGCAACAATTATTTATAATTGTAAAAGGAAATGAAAAAGTTAAGAAAAGGCTTTTTCAGCTTTGAGACTTAAAAAAATGAGAAAATTCAAACTGAAAAAGTTGTTGCAATATTTATTTGGGAGTCGTGGTTTGAAGTGCAAATAAAAGAAAGTCGAAAGATGCAATGTAAAAGGGTATTCCAAAAAATTGTGATTCAGCATCTATGATAAAAAAAAAGTGAGGAAAAAAGATAACAAACAATGAAAAAAATGGAAAAAAAGGAGAAGAACAATAAAAAATTTTAAGCGACAGAGGTTTAGCAGAGATAAAAAATATTACAGTAATAAATATTTATTACTGTATAAAGATCATAGTTGAGAACAAAGTTTAAAATTAAGCTTCTAAAAGGTCAGGCAGAAGTCTATTGTTAAAACATAAAATTGCCAAAATGATAAATTTTGTTATAATTTTTATCCAACGGAATTTATAAACAATATCAAAAAACGCGTGACACTTAATTAATCATTTTTGGCATTTTTTTAACAAATGCAAACATGCCATAATAATCATAAATTGTTAAAATTCAAAGATAATGTTTTTTTCAAATTTTGTGTTAAAAAATTGTTGTATTTCTAAAATTCTCAGGAATAACTCAATCTTTTATTTTTATTTTTTGAAAAACATGAATAAACTTGTTTTTTCGATGATGAATAAAAAAGGCTCAAAGCTTGTGAGCCCTCTCGAATGATAAAAACGGGACAAAAAAGTGAAAAAAGAACCCGAAAGAATTGAGTCAAAAAATATGAATTTGAATTATTTCATTCATTCATTCAAACATTCAGGGCAGTCGTCGGTTGAATAGTTTAGTTTTATTTTTTTTGGAAAAAAGGCTTTGATTATTATCGTCTGCTTTTTTTACTTCAGAGAAAAAAAGATTAACGGCAAAAAAGGAAGTAATAATTTATAATTTTTACTTTTTAAAAAAGTTGATACTTTATAAAGTAAGTTTAAGGAGTAAATAAAGATCCAAACACTCTGGTTTTTTGTAGTTTTCATGGTTGCTAAAAATTACAAAAAAAACTTTGAAAAACAATTTTTTATTTTTACGTAATCCATTTTTTATGGGATGTCGTAAATTTACTAAAAAATGCAAAATAAAAATTATTACGGACTATAAATTTTGAATTGTTTTTTTAAAATAAGCTTAAAATTAACACATTTTTTGATCGTAAAAGAATGTTTTTGAATCATTTCAAACCTATACATCTTATTTCATTTAAATTTTTTAGAAGCGTCTGTCATAAATTTTTTGAATAAACTAGCTTAGCAGTTTTTTAAAAAAATATTAATTAGTTCTTCGGTTCAGATAATTAAATGAAAATATACACAAAAATAGCTAAAAGAAATGAGGTTATTTGTTTTTAAAAATGTCACACAAAAAATGCAATTTTAACTCCAAAAAATACATTTCTTCGGAGTCGTTTTCGTTGTTTCAAAAAAATATAAATGCCACTTTTTTCTTCTTTTTCTTTTTCTTCTTTTGTTTCTTATTGTTTGTTGCTTGCCGCTTTGAAAATTAAAAAAAGCTCCAAGGCGGTGAAGAAAACAAAAAACTGATAAGACGTTATTTTTTCCTGCAAAAAGTTTCAAACTTGAGTTGAAAAAAAATATTTCAAAAATTTGAAATTTGAGAAGAAACTTGTTTAAAAAATTAGTAATTTAACTTCGTGTAAGAAATTGCATAAATGTCGGAACTAAAAAAACAAAAGAAAAATGCCAAAGTTAGTACAAAATAATTTCCATGACAAAAATGTCTTTGTCTTTGCCTTGTTTGAAAGAAGAAAAAAGAGACTTCCAAAAAAGTTACAAAAAAGGCTTTGAAAAAAAAGAAGAAAAAAGTCAAACGTCAAAGCTTTTTTTCAGGATGCCTTTAAAGAAGAAATGTTACCTTGTAAAAAAAGTTTAAACTAATATCAAAGGGGGGAAAAAGGACAAGCAGAAGAAAAAAAAGGGATGATGGAATTTATGTACTTCTTTTTTTGAACAATGAAAGAAAAAATGGAAAAAAAGAGGGAGTTAAACGAAGAAAAAAAATCACGTGGTGGCTGTTTTAGAAAAAAAACTTTGGAAAAAAGGTTTACCTTTATTTTAACAAAACAAAACAGCTGAAAAAGCAACGAAACAAATGCTTTTTTTTCAAAATTTTGGTTGAAAAGAAATTTTTTAAAGGAAATAATAAACAAAAACCTTTACCTTTGCTGCTGCTGTTGCTTGTTTGTTGAAAAAATTAGAAGATCAAATTATTTTTGTCAACAATTTTATATAAATGCTTGATTTTTTCCAGGATCAAGAAATGGAAAAAAGCACGTGAAAATTGCCAACTAAAAGAGAAACATGACAATAATAACACTAATAACATGAAACCATCAAAAGTAGAAAAAGATGGAAGAAAATGTGTTTTTGTAAAAGGTTTTGTTTTTTGAAAGCAGTATTAATAACAATAAATGAAAACAATAGCTTCAACAAAACACACAACAGATTTTTGAAAAAAATAACGTGACCATGGTATTTTAATAATTTAAAAATATTGCAAATGAAACAAAAGAAAAGCTACAGTATAAAAAAAGTTCGAGATTATGATCAAATTTATATTTTTAAATAAGCTATAATTATTTAATTTCTGTTTACTTTATTTTAAAGGGTTTTTATAATAATTGAAAATCTTCTAAATGTTCTGGATAATTTAGGTATTTGCTAACAATTTTTGTAAATCTAATTTTGATAACTCGTCATTGCCCCTTTTAAAAATATTTCATCATTTTACGAAAAGGGCATCTACTATGACATTAACAAAAATGATTACACAGAAACAAAAAAACTTTGGTAAAGAAAATATCGAAAATGTCAAAAAATGAATCAGTGCAGACGCAAAATTCCCGCTATTCCTTTAATCAAAAACCTTCAAGTTTGAAATATCACACAATTACGATTTTTAAAAACGAAACACGATAAAACAAAAACATAACAAAAAAAGAGAGAGAAAAAGTAAAAAACGAATGATTTAAAACATTTTTGTTTAAAATTTTTTTGTCTAACATAGCTGACAAAAGAGATTATGCTAATCAGGTTTTAAAGTTTCAACTGTAAACAATTCAACACAAAACATTGAACCACAAAGTGTTTGAAGGAAAACAAATGTTTGGAAAAAGTGCAAAAATGTTTGGATGGCAGCAAATTTTAATTTTAATAAAAGGATTTTAGTCCTAAATTATCTCTGTTTCCGGCAGCGTTATTTTTCACCGCCAAACAAATTTTTAAAACCCTTTTGAAATTGAAAAACTAAAATATATGATTTTCAAATCTAAATCAGTTCAATCAACAGTCACCAAAAAGAAAATAAAAGCGTAAAAGCAAACATAAATTTTTTGAAGAATGTGCATCCTCAAATAAAAAAATGAGTTTTTTATTGTTTATTTCATGGGAAAGCGTCTGCTGGTTTCAAAAATATTTATCATCTTTTGAAGGTTTTTTTCTGAGAAAAATGTAAATCAAAATTATTTACAGTGAAAGGTATTTTTAGCCTTTTGATTTTCGAAAGAATTTTGTGGCGTGATAGCTTCGAGGAATCACTAAATTCTTTGATCGGTTATGACGTCTGAGACATAAGAATGCATCATTGTAGAAACAACTTCAACACAAAAGCATGTGTGTAATAACTTGAATAATGTAAAAAAGGGCTACTGTAAAATATCAATCATAGACCCCCGAAAAACGAAAGTTTAATCATTTTTAAAAACAAAAATCCTAAAAAAAGCTTTATTATTTTTTTCATTGCTTTTCGAAATCAGACTTGAAAAAAAGAAATGAAAAATCATTGAAGAAATGAGTAATTAACATTTTTTTCGTTTTTTTTGCCTCAGGAATTACATTTTTTTGGTTGGTTCAAGGCGTTTGTAATGTTGCCGAAAAAGAAAGAGAAAAACGCCCCAAAATCAAAAAAAAAAGGATTTTTAGAGGAATCACGTCAGCTTCTGAATCAAGTTTCGACATTTCTTTCGAAAATGTTTTCCATTAAAGAAGCATATAAATTGAAGCATGTTTATCAAAAAAATCATTCAATTTGATCAAAAATAAAACCAAAATTTGGTATTGTTTTTAAGAGTTTTTGTTGAAAGAAATAAAATGAATAAAATTTTTGTCGGAGCTGTTTTGTGCTTTTTTATTCTTGGATTTACTTTTGCTGATGTAAGTTTTTATAAATCTTTCGACATCTCAGTTATGTGTTTGAAGGTTTTAATATCAGTTTATTATCTTTGAAAAATTAGTGGTTTAAAATTAACATTTTTGAAGGATGACGTGTTTAGTTCGTCAGCAGACCCTTTAACGACGAAATCTGAACAATCTTCAACAACAACAACATCTGAACCCACATCAACTTCGGATTCAACATCTTCTGAAACAAATGTTTCTGATGATGATAATTCAACCACAACAATTTTGCCATCAACAAATTCGGCTTCAACAAAAACAATTTCAACAGCAATTCCAAAATTTTTTACACCAAATTCTACCGTAACCCCAGGAACAACAATTCCCTTGGAATTTACTACCATTGAAGGGGCACAAGAATTACATCCCGAAAGTAATAGCAGTCCAACAATGTGGAATCTTTCAATCGCTGTTCTTTCAATTAGTTTTGCATTTCTTATTTAAAATATTGTAATATGTTTTTGATTTTTTAAATTCTTAATATTTCGATAAAAATAAAAAATTTGAAAACAACCATTTGTGAAGCAAAAAAACAAACATTTCCAATTCCAAAAATGATGAACATTTTAAGATATTATTTATTGAATTTTAAAATTTTCAACGTCAAATCCAATGTTTTTGGCAATTAATACAAAAAGTGTGTAAAATATTTAATGTTTTGGACAGCGCTATCTTTAAATGTATAAATTTGAAAAAAACAATCTTATCATTGGTTTTCCATTTTAACTATTATAGTTTGTTTTTAAATACGTTACAACAAAAAGTTTATTTTCCAAAATACGATTGTTTAAAAATTAAAAAGCAAAAAGAAAAGAGATCAATTTTGAGAAGAAAAATATTCTTTGGTAAGATTGCAACTGAAAAGGATAATAAAAATAAGACTCTTTTAGAATAAAATCTCAAAAATTAATTCATACAAAATGTTTAAAAAGAAGCATATTACTTTTTAGGACCCGTTAAAGCTCTTTCATTAATTAAATTAAAAACTCAAATAAAATAATTTTTGGATAAGAGATTGGTTGAAGTATTACATGATCGAACATTTAGGTGCAACAAAATGCGGTGAACAACATCGAAATATTTTATGTAATTTTCTTTTGGCATTTTTTGTTGCAGTTGAAGTGCCATTTGTGGAGGTGAAGGGTGGAAGAAGTTCAAGGTCATCTGAACCAGAATCCGCGTCATCAAGTTCTATTTCATCTGTAAGTCGGGAAGCAGCTTCCCGCTGGGCTGTTTGAGATTTATCCCTCCAAGATGGAAATCTTTGGGTTGTTGAAGTCGATGATGAAAGGGATGATGAAGCTGCAGCAGGTGTAAGCGTTGATGGATTATTTAATAAGCCCTGTCGTTGTTGTTTATCTGTTTCATTTAGCCGAAGCTCTTCAAAATCATCTTCCAAAGAGAATTGAGCACTTTCTGAAAAAAGAAAAGTTTTTTGCCAGAAATAAGTATACTGTAATTAATATAAAAGGAAAAGCGAGAATATTATTTAAAACATTCTTTTTGTTTGATATCCCAAAATTATCAAAACCTCAAAATTCTTTGGAAATCAAACATTTTAAACTACTTTTAAAAAAAGGTCTTACCTTCAAGTGTAAGTGGTAAAAGATGATCGTTTGCACTTGGATTTGCTGTCATGTCTAGATAAATATGTTAAAAAATAATAGAAAATAAAGATGAGATCAAATATTAATAAAATAAAAAAAAGCAGTGAGATCTGAAAAGCCTAGAAATATATTTCAAAACATAACATTTTTTACAGAAAAAATAAAAGTATTTATTTGTCAGAGAATTGCAACTGACATCTTTTTTTTCGGGAAGCAAACATCTTTGGGGGTTTATTTTAATTTATTTAAACACACGAGAAAATTAATTAGATATATATATTCGTTAAAAAACGTCATGGCACAGCTTCATAAATTTTGGTTAGTGGTAAAAATAATGAAAAAGAAAATATGGCTAAGTTGAATATGTGAAACACAATTTAAATGTTATTAAATGGGTAAATATAAAAAGGTTACGGTATTCTATAAGTTTTTTGATCTCTTTTGTTAATGTCGGGTTCAAAATTAACAAAAAAAAATCAGATAAATCAACAAAAAATAAACTCTAATTTTAAAAAAGCTCAACAAAATTTAAAATAAATTCTTAAAAAACTTGATCTTGTTCCTTTTTCACTTTTTTTTCAATTATTTTATTTATGGCATTTTGAAATGTTTTTTAAGTGGCTGCCAATCTTTGTGATAATTGACATCAATATTTCCATCGGTTAAAGCCCATTCTGGAACAACAAGGCTAAGGCTTGACTCAAACATGAATGACTGAAAATATAAAAATATTTTTTAAAAAAATAAAGAAAAGCCAGTAATAATTATCACAAAAAAGGGGGGATATGAGAGAAGAAGAAGAAGAAGAGGAGGAGGAGGCAAGCTGAGACCAATTTACTTTATCTTCAAAAAACAATTAATATTGGCTCCATTTTCTTTTTCTTTTTGCAGACTTAAAAATTTATTGCTTGTTTTTTTCGAAGCAGCAAAAAAACAGGGTTCACAACAAATTTTTCAATTTTTTTGCGTTTTTTTGCTCAAAGCTTGAAGGAACGCTGACATTCATTTTTTCGTTCTGTTTTTTGTCTCATGTCTTTAAGAACTTTATGAAACGAAAAAAAGAAAAGAAGTTTGTGAAAAAGTGAAAAAAATGAGATAAAGAAATGATGGCAATATGGTAAAAAAAGGAAAGACTATCACATTACAAAGTTCAGTCTTCTTCTTCTCTCTTTTTTTTCAATGTCTTTCTTCTTCAAAAGTTGGGATAGACTTTATCCATATTCAAATAAATAAGAAAGCGAGCAGTTTTTTGAAGGATTTTAAAATGTTTTAGTTTTTTCTTCAATTTTCTTAGAATCAATGCCCGAAAAGCTTTAAAAATCTCCCATGGGATTACGGTAATCTAAAAAGCTAATCCTTCCTCCATTCTCAAATCTTTCAATAACAGAAATGCCAAAAATTTGCATACCATTGTACCATCGGCAACTCGTTGAGGCTTTAATTCATCATTGGACGCTTTTTCAAAGCATCCAAAATCTGGGCCATGTGGGGTCATCATTGAATGCAAACTTCCACCACCGGGTCGGAATCCTCCTTCTTTTGCTTCATAGCAGCCAATAATTAATCCCATATACTCACTCATACAATTTCCTGTAAGAAATATATTTCAGACACCAAAGAAACATATACTGTGGGAAAATGTTGCATAATTTTAAATTAATGTATGAAAGAAAGGGTTTGAAATTTTTGTTCCGGTTTTTAAATTTTTCCCATTTGTATTTTGTCGTGGAAAAGCTTTTAAACACTTAAAAAGTTTAAATAGAACTTTGAAGTGATTTTAAATCACCCAAAACTTACGATGATAATATGGTGGTCGAAAAGTATTCTCTGCGACACCCCATCTTGGAGGGAAAATTACAAAATCTGCGATCGCAACTCCAACTTGAGTCGAAGGGGCCGTGAGTACGGTAAAGATAGAAGGATCACAATGATCAAAAGATACAGTATTGATAACCATAAATTTTCGTAAATCATATTTAAATGGAACATAATTTCCATGCCATGCCACAACATTGAAAGGTGAAAAATTTTGAATTGATTCAAAGAATGCCCCTTGATATTTTCCAATTACTCGATATTCAATTCCTTCGGTATCTTCAAACCATGCCGTTGAAGTTTCAAAATCCCTGGGATTTGCTAAACCATTTGCCCCAATTGGACCAAGATTTGGTAATTCAAAATGAGTGCCATAAACTTCAAGCATGTATCCCCTTGAAGGTCCATCCACGAAAACAGTAAACCGGATTCCAGATGGAATAACAATAATTTCAAGGGGTTCAACAAGGAATTTCCCAAATTCTGTAACAATTTTGAGGGGGCCTTGTTGGGGAACAATTAAAAGATCTCCATCAGCATTGTAGAAGCATCGATTTTTCATAGATTTATTGCATGAATAATTGTGAATTGCCATTCCTTGTCGGACCGTTGGATCTCCTGCGCCGGCAGTTGTATAAAGTCCTTCAACAAAGTCTTTATCCTCAGATGGAAGGGGATGAGGATGCCATCGAAGTTGATTTGGTGTGGGTGGAAATGTATCAAAACGATTTGTGAATCGAAGATTTGCAGGTTTTAATGCTTGAAATGGTTGATGCACAACTGATGGAAGAATTCGATATAACCAACTGAAAAATTGGCGTTGAGTAAAAATAGATATCACAAAAGAAATACCTTCTTTTATTATCCTTTCGAGAAACCGTGAATGCTGTTCCGCTTAATTGTTCGGCATAAAGGCCATGGGGGCATTTTTGTGGACTATTTTGTCCAATTGGAAGAGAATTCGGAACTCTTGGATCTTCACTTGCAAATTCATTTCCGAAACCAGAAAGATATTTCAGCTAAAAATTAGTATATATATCATAAACAATAAGCAATGACAAAATCTCTAAATCTTCTTCTTGGGTACTGTATAAAAACCTAAATTTTAAGAAAAATTACAAACCTTTGAAAAATTTTCAGCTTCCGCGGAGCTCATTTTCACTTTTTTTCTTCACTCTTTTTTTATACAATGTTTCAAATGACAAGAATAAAAATCAAGGGTTTCTTTCTCTTTTTTGTAATAAATATCAATCGGTTTTGTTGTTATTGTTGGTTGCCTGCCTGACTTAACAATTGTGTGTATGTCCATATTTTCTACTTTCTTATCTTTTTTTTCTTTCTTATTACACAAGTATGTATCTCTTCTTTTCCCATTTTGTCAGTTTTACAAACTGATAAATTCTTTCAAGGGAAAATAGGCGTATGTTTAATCGAAGAAGATTTTGATGATTTGATAGAGAAAAAGAAAAGAAAGAAATCTTTGATCAAAGATGCATCATTGAAATATGTCGATTGTTGATGGTGGGGCTGCATTTCTTTTTTATTTTTTTTGTAATTGCGTGTTTCAACTTTTAATGCACGTTTTTTCTTATTTCTTTGCAACACTAAAATATTGGAAAAAAATATAATAAATTTCGATGAAATTCTAAAAGAGACCATTAAAACACGTGTTTGTAAGAAGAAATCAATGAAAAAGAAAATGATAAAATTAAAAAACTAATATAATGAAAGTTACTGTAATAGATACGGTGTTCTTGTTCGTCGAAAAGCTTTTTGAATGTAAAAGATAAAGGGAGAGTAGATTACAGTAATATGAAAAAAAACTAAAAAAGGATAAAACTGCAAAATTTTTTAAATTCAAAAACAACAAACAAAAGAAAAGTTAAAATCGCCATAAAATTAATTGAAAAAATTTTTTCATCTAAAAACATGCCAAATAACGGGAAATTTTGCAACATTGAAAATTCAGATAAAATTTCATATTTTTACTTTTGTTTTGCATTCTCCGAAAATTTAAATCATCTAACTTTTCTTTTTTCCTTTATTTGGCACAATTTTCTTCTTTCATTTCAAACATAAAAAATTAAAACGAAGAAAGATTGGAAGAAAAAAGTCGGAGTAAAAGCTTTTCCTTGAGAGAGAAAACTTTTTTTTGAAAATGTCAAACAAGAAAAAGAAGGCACCTGCCTTCTTTTTTTTTGGAGTTGTTTTGGTTCAATTTGAAGCAGAAGTTGAAGGCTGAAAGAAGCTTCAATTTGATGCCGCCCTTTTTTTGAATGACGACAGCAAGCAAGCAGCAGTAACGGCAGCAGCTTGTTTGGAAGAAGCTTGAACGAAAAGACAGAAGGGTCAAGAAAGAAGGAAACGAAGAAAAAAGAAGGAGTGTTCCCTTTTCAAAAATGCATTCAACAAAAGTGCCAAAAGCATTTTCTTCTAAAGCAAAAGTTGCTTTGCCTTCCTTCTGTCGGGAGAATCGATTAAAATCTTGGATGGCACTTTTTTCTGCTTCCTTCGTTGAAAAAATAAATGCAATAAAGTTTTTTTGCCTTTCCTTTTTCTGAAATTTCCGAACAAATTTGTTTCTTTTTTCTCTTCTTCTTTCTTTTCAGTTTCAGAATTATCCTTCTTTCTTCATTTTTTATTTTAAAGACAAATCGTAAATGACAGAAATCAAATGCCTTTTTAAAATTTAAAATAAATTCAATTTTTCTCAACAACAATAAAATGAAGTGGATTCTTCGTCTTCAAAAAGTTCAAACAAAGAAGATTAACATTACAAAAATATACTCAATGTTACCGCAAAAATAATAAAATTCTAAGAAAAAGTTTATAACCTTATTCTAAATATTCATCCTTTCCCCCAAATTACCAAAAAGCTATTTAAAAGAAACTGTATTTGACACAAAATCAAATATTAAATAATATTTATTTGTCAACAACACAACAAGACAAATTTAGGACCACCAAAAATAAACAAAAACATAAACCATATAATTCGTGGATTAATTAAACAATAACTTAAACCATTTGATGTTGATGTTTGAAATTATTCTTATTATTTGTGTTCCACTTTCTTCCACCACCGCCGCCACGACGATCTGTTTGATGAAATCCACGTTGTCGAGGTTTTTCGTCACCACCAGTTCTGTCATCTCCACGACGTTGAACGTACCAATTTCCAGCTCCAGCATAACCACGTCCAGTACCACGAGGTTCAATAATCTAAAAAATCATAGTAAAAGATAAACTTGAAAAGATAAAAAATACTTGTTCATTGTTTTCAGTAAGTTGTCCAAGTTTATCGGTAAGAGAAAGCGCAGCAATTTGAAGTCGGGTTGGCTCGACACGATGCATAATAAGGCAATTTGTTGGTTCATCAAGTGTTGCAGAAAGTTCTTCTTGAATAATCATTTTACTAAAAATTTACATAATCAGTGACAACTCACAAGATAACAATAAAAGCTTACCTAATGATTGAATAAACCCTTTGCTTAGGGAGTTCAAAACTTTCACATAAAACGTCAAGAGACACAGTAATATAAACAGTTGAATACATCAAGAGATATGTGCGAAGAGATTCTTCTTGGATACGTTGAACGACCATTTCTTTAACTTGTGGAGAATTACGGAAGAGATTCCATACCTAAAAGTAGAAAATTTTATATTAATTTATCAAAGGGGCAACATACCTTAGCATTCATCTTTTCATTAATAATATAATCACGACATTTCTTCCAATCTCCTTTTAACATAGCTCTTGATGCAGCAACAACATGTTCACGAGTATTTTCAGGTGGACCAATGAGTGGAGATTTCTCAGACATTTTAAGCTGGTAATGGAACGAACGAGATAAGAGACGTCGACGAGCATCATATTCATGACAAGCAATATTTGGAATTTCTAATAGCATAGAACAAATTAAATAAACACATTCAAGAAGCTCCAAATTGATGTGCATATGATAAGGAACTTGAAGAGAACGTTCTTTAGCTTCTTGTTCTTGAGTTTTATCAACTTGACGTGGTGGAACGCCTTGGGCCAGAAATTCTTTAGCTCGTTGAGTATTTTGTATTTCAGAGAGACCTTGATGAGCTTCACGAATCATGCCATGACGGAATGCACAAAGACCAAGTTGACAAATAGTTCGATTATATAAAACTTGTGTTGCAGCATCAGAGTGATCAACGATTGCTTGAAGATGTGACATAAGCAGAAGATCTTTTGCTTTATGCCAACGATCATGAAGGGCATGATTATAAATTTGGCAAAGCATAGCACGCTGACGGAATAACATAACATTTTTAAGAGCATAAATCTTTTTACAGAGTGTATCCATAAGTTGTTCAGTTTCACGTTCATTTGAAGAATATTTGTAATACAGATGTTCAATACGAAGAAGATAAACTGTTGCAACTTCTGTATTATCGAAGATATTGTTTTGAAGATGAGCATCGACAAATAATTGAGCCTTTTCAATAAGAGTACACAATTCACGTTCACCTTTGAGTTTTTCAATGTAATCTGTAGAATGGCAATCAGCATGTTGGAAGATCTTGATCAACTCATCATCCAAACGTTTGATAAGTAAAGAAAGGGATCCATTGATGCGATAAGGTTTATCTTCAAGATGGAAATTTTCATCATCATCAGTAGTTTGAGCAGAAACAATAACATGTGGATGTTCTTTCAAAAGATCAAACAAAGTAGCAACAGCTTCACGAGTTTTATTCCAAGCATTGTAATCCATAGCGGCATTTGTTTTAGTATCCATTTCAAATAATGCTGATATGATCGTGAGACGAACTTTAACAAGAACACCAGGACCAAAATTTTTCTAGAAAATATTCTTACGTTAATCATGAAGAGTAAAAAAGCATATTAAAAGATACCTCAACAGCAATATCATAACATTCTTGCAAATAACGAAGATGAGCACGACTATTAGTTGATTTACGTCCACGGATCATATTAACTTCACTGAACTTTTTCAAGTAAGATTCAATTGTAACATCATTTTTGTTTGGGAATAATGGCTTTTCGCCAATAACTTGAACAACATTCCATCCTTCATCATCACTTTCATGGCGCTGCTTCTCAACGTTATGTTTAACACGATCTCCTTTATCTTTTCGATCTTTCTTTTGCTTTCCTTCAGATTTAGTTGATCTAAAAGAGTAATTAATTACATAGAGAGTATGTAAAAAAACTTGCTTAAGAAAGTATTGTCTTAAATCTTCCATTTGCTTTCCTTCAAAATCAATATCTGAATCAGAACTGTCATCGGTATCGCTTGACCAGTCATCTTCATCAGTATCATCACCAGAAGGAACATTAAAGGTGCCACTTTTAGGTTGAGCAGCAGGAGCAACATCATCCTTGCCATCTTCAGATCCACGGCCATCTTTTTCTTCATCGGAAACATATCCAACTGGATCAGGGCCTTCACGATATGCAGAAATTTCTGTATCAAAGTCACGATTGTATTTACGAATCTTTTGCCGAATTGCGCTTAAGCTTTTGGCATTAACTTTAGATAAACTTTGACGAGCATCTTTATCATCCCATGCAGCATTAATGAAATCTTCTAATTCAACCAGATAACGAATATAGAAACGAGGAATTGTAAGACCTTCACGATTCATTACTGTTCTTGCTTTTTCATAAGACTTGGTGATGCTTTCAAAAACTGAAAAGAGCTTTCATTAATGACAAGTAAAGTGCAGATAATAACTAACCTGTTAAAAGCTTTGTAAAATCTTTAATCTTTTCTGCATTTCTTGAAGTTTTGATATTCTCTTTCAGTTCATCATAAACTTTGTCCTTTGAAGCACGAACAACACGACGAGGAGATTCATCTTCACTTTCACTCAAAAAAGTTTTGAAGTCAGAGGGTTTTCCTTTAGCTGGCTGACGATTAACTGGAACGTCGTCCGATGATTCGGAGTCGGATGACTCACTACTTGATTGACCACCTTTAAAAAATTTGGACATCTAAAATTCCGTTGATTAAGAAATGATAATAAATAATAATTACAGAAATGTAAAATAACGATCGCGAAACACGATGATGCAAGCCTGTTTTTGATTCACAGGAAATAGGAGCGGTGTTTTCGTGGTAAGACCATTTTTGGTTCGACAAAAAAGAAAAGAAATTTTTCTTTTTTTTTAAATTTTTAAAGTTTTTATCAGCACTGACTTTTAATCAGCATTAATCCAAAATTTAATATTCTAATAAATAGAATATGCAAATTAAACAAAGAAACAAAAAAGGGAACAAAAAAAGGGAACGCGACACGAGGGGGAAACGCGAATGGGTAAAACCCAAAAAAATGTGCTGCGGCCGAAAAAATATACAAAAAAGAAAGAGAGAGATGAAGAAATCTATTCTAAAAAGAGAGTCACGCAAAAAATCAACGTTGAAAAAGTTCAAGTGAAAAGCTAAAAATTGATTAAAAACAAACGAAAAGAAATTCGAATGCGAATAAAAAAATTTGTAAACTTTCAAGGTGCAACTGCCACTTTTGCAAGTTTCGTGTGAAGAACGTTTGTTATTTTTCTCATTGCGCATGCGCGGCAAAAGGAAAACTTAAAAAACTCATATCGGTACAAATCGGTATAATATCGTGATAAATTACTTAAATAATCTGCAACTAATTCTTAAAAATATGTTAACTATATTATGTTTTGCAAGGATGTTGAACCCCAGCAACGAATGGTCATCACCTTTTAAGGCAGGATAAGATTATTCTTTAAACAAACTGTTGTACAATTTTTGATAAATTTTACTTTACACAATTTTTCAATAATTTTACTCCAGTTTGTTTAAGAAATAATATTTCAACAAATTTTATTAGTGGATAGATGATGCAATGTTACAAAATGAAAAAAAATCAGGCTGTCCAAGGAATGATTTTGCACTAAATGGTACCATTTAAAAAAGAGCTGCGACAAAGCTCGACATGCTGCAAAAAACGGCAAAACACGACGAAAGTCGTTCTACTTTGTTGTAAAATATCATAAAAAATTTTCCAACTTAATCATAAAATTATTAGTTTTTTTCTTAAATAAACGTGGGCAAGCTGGTGTAAAAAATGTTAAATTGTTAAATTTCAGATTTCTTTACTTCTCATGGATGATGAATTAATGGCCAAATATGGTCCTCAAAAGTCTAAACGAAAAAGGCGGCCGGTTCATCAATTCCTTCCAGCTATAATTCCAATCAATTATTCGCTACCATATTTGGGTAAAATTTCTATATAAAGTATACTTAAATACCGAGAAACAATATTTTTAGAAACAATCCCCGAACTTCCAAGAAATACATTGCATTATATTTCAAAATATTCTTATCCAAAGAGGAACACATGGACACCACCTGAAAAAGTATTTGATTTGGGAATTATTCGTGCAAAAACTGTTAAGCCTTCTGTGGTTGCAGTGACGAAACCTGTAGATTCTCAAGCAATTACACTACCTACAAAAAGAACTCGACCAATAAAATTTTTTATTCCTCAACAACAAACTCCAAAGCTTCAAGGATATCATAAAATTTTCCACGGAAAACACAATCGGGAATTACAAACATATGATGCAAATGTTGTACCACAAAAAAAGAAACGCCAAACTTCAACAAAGGCAAAACCTGAACGATCTCGTCAAGTTTGGAATTGTTCGTCATCAATAGAAAATTTTATTAATCGTAAATGCAAAATTCTTCGCGGCAATAAGAAACCATTCCCGAAATATATCTACAATGAACAAAAAGAAGCATTTATAAATTTTGGAATTTTCGGGTTACTGTCTATTTTGATAATTTTAACACAACGATCCTGCAGTTGGTTATATCGTATAATACTTTCATTCTTAAGTATTGAAGAAAATTCTGAGTTGTATTCATCTGAAATTTATGGAAAAACTTTTACAACTTTAATCCCTTCAACAATTGATCATATCCATTTATTGTTTGAAAAGGACCTGCATCAATCATCTGCTAAATATTATTACATTGAAAGCGCTTCCATTTTTTTACTGGTGATGTGTATATGGATTATTAGCAATTTCATTATCCCCAGAGATAATGAAAAGAAAAGATTTTTACAAAAATTGGTTAAACCATTAAAAATTAAACAGCAACAATCATATTCTAGCCCAAAACAACGGCCAATATTTTATGATGATACAAAGACTCCGATAGCACATCCACCAGAATTCTATAAAATTTTTGTTGAAATACCAAACAAGAAGCCAATAGTAGTCAAAATACATCAATTGCATAAAGTTGCCGATTTAAAAATTTTGATTGAACAACAAACTGGATATTCTTCTGGGGAACAAACTTTATACAACGGTTCGAAAAAACTTTGTGATGATAATAAAACTGTATTCAAAGCAAACATTCATCAGCATACTTGCTTAAACTTAAAAATCCCGTTGCGTGGTGGAGCAAAAATGTCAGAAACAACGTCATATACAAAACCCAAACAAAATGGTTCAACCTCCGGGGATTCATCATTCGCCAATATAAATTTGAATGTAAAACATAAATGCTCACCCATTATCCATTCCTTCGGTCAGTTTTATAAGAATTTTACATAACCATAAACTAAGAAAAGCATACTGTATAATTTCAAAGCACTTTATTAGAATCTTTTTTTCAATATTAAAAGTTTTAGGCACCAATAATAATCCTCCAAAACTACAAACATGGGATACTCAACAATTATCTAAGGATATTAGTTCGAAATTGGTTAACTCTATGCGTCATGAAGTTAAAGAAGAAACATATAAAAGATGGAAAGATAATCCCAATTCTTCTTCCAAAGCCTGCAAATCGTCATCATCTTTAACATCAAATGTTAAAACCAACAGCAGCACCCTTTCCCTTCGTTCGTTTAAATTATTTTTTACTCATTAATTTAAACAGTAGTATTTACAGATATTGCAGCTTATGAAAACTCTATTGAAGCTGTAGCTGCACCAGAGAAGTTGAACGAGCTTTCTTCTAATATATCATTTAAACAACTTTGTGTCCTTCCTTCATCGTCAGATTCCTTTGAATATGCAAGACAACAAACAGATGTTGAATGCACGCCACAAATCATGCAATTTAAAGCAACTCAAAAATTGTTCAATCCCAATCAGATGGCTGCAGGGTAAGAATTCAAAGATTTGCATACATTAATATCACATCGTATTCGAGCAAATTTCATATTTTGCCAACACAAAAAACTTTAGCGGGAAAACGACTTTTTATAAAACAGACTTCAGTAAACGACATTTAATTCTGTATTAATTTGCAGCAATGCTCCACCGAGAGACGGAATTGCAGTTAATTCACAGCCTTTGGAAGAATTTTCCCAAGGGTTGGTCGATTCGCTTGATGCACTGGAAGATGCAACTCAAGAAAGTAATGACGATATTACTCGAAAACGAAAAACTAATGGTAATATAAACCTTTTATAAAAATAATGTTTAAACTTTCGTATATTAGATGACGTTGTGGAGGGTATCAAAAGAGCAAAAAGCAATGATAATATTGTTGACGAAGAAGATGAAGAAATGGAAGTTGAACCGATTAATTCTTTATCCCGTAATTCTTTATCCAACAGTGTGAACAGTTTGGCGTCGTCCACCGCCTCAGCTCCGATTTTTAAAAATGAAAATGCTCGCATAAACTTCGCTAAACTTCAACCGATTCTTACAGTAAGCTAATTAAATTTAAATACAAATATTTCAAAATTTACCTTAAAATATTGCAGAAATACGGTATTCCTAACGATATTCAAGTACAACTTGGACCAAGAATTTCAACATTCAAAAGAATTTTTATTGATCAACTTGTAAATGGAATGACACATGATCTTTCTTGTATTGAATCAGAAGATTATATGAATAAAAATGGACAAGTAGCATTCATGCAAATCGTGAGGGCCTTTCATAAGGAAACTGACAGAAAGATTGGTGTTGATTTAAACCATCCGACATGTCAGAAGCTAAATTGCATTCAACCGTATCATTACAACATTGTAAAATCAACGGGTAAAAATCCACAAAACATACATGTTACTGATCGACAAATTTTTTTAATCCTCCAGCCATTTTTTATTGTAAGTTTGATCAATTAATATTTTTTAACGAATGCTTGTATTAAAATATTGAAGGAACATGGTGTAAGCGAACATATTCAAGAGAAAATCTGTCCTATGATTTCGAAATTTCCAAGAAATTTAACAACTCAAATTGCATCGGGTGTGTCCAACAAAGCTGAATGTATTATCCCCGAAACTACAATGTCCAAAAATCAACAAAGATTATTTATAATTATTGTAAAGGCATTTAATAACCGAGATATTTCAACGACAACGACAGATATGGAAAACCCTTTATGCGAGAATAGTGATTGTATCCACCCCTTCCATTATATTCCTCATGCGAATCAACAACAACATCATGATCGTGATCAACCAATTAAAATTCCAAAATCTCTTATTTCAACAACTGACAATATTAAAAACACTACCGATTTCTCCAATTCTCCACCTATCAATATGGGAACAGATACAACGGAAGAAATCTCAAACGAGAATATTCAAGAAGATGATAGTGATGAAGAGGTTACAAAAAAAGTTGAATCGTTAGTTCAAATGATATTACAAGATGCTGAAACTCCATCAGTTATCAAAGAAAATGAACAAGCTTTTACTGAAACTTTAAAAGCTATTTTTTTATCGAATACATTACAGCAAGAAACTAAATGTCACACAAATGTTAAAGAAAATTTCAAAATTGCCCAGATTTGTAAGTAGATTCCTACAGTATAATAATTATTTGTCATCAGTCCACCAAACTTTTTGATAAGTATGTTTGTTTAGATGCCACTGAAAATATTCCACTTAATTCTCTGTTATACTCATCCAGACAAGCATACAATAAAACCATTAACTTTATTTCTCAGTTGGTCCCTCTTTCTGAAATGTCGTGTACGGTAAATCGTTTCCGGAAACAACAAAATCTTCCAGAATACACTGACCAAGAATTGAATGAAATTTTCGCTGCATGGAAAATTGAAATTTTTAAAATGGCAGCTTCACTTGTTGGTACCGATGGTTTTAAAAGTGACAAAAATGGCTGGGCAATGGGCCTTCATGAAGCTTCGGTAAATACATAGAATTCATTTTTCCTTAAATAGTCAAAGGTTTAGAGAAAAAATGCTGCAATCAGTGGTCTTCGATATGCTTGTTATTGCATTTCTCAGGAAACAGATCTTGCTACATTCTCTGATCCTGCGTTTCATATTTCAAAGGTTGAAGAATATGCAAATTTTTTGGATACATCTAATTCACGCGTTACTGCACATCTACCAGCTTTAATAAATTACATTCACGGCAAATGCAGAACCAATCAAGAGGAAGAATACAATGACAAAGAATTCTTATCTTTAAAGGCTGGAACTATCATGGGCACCGTTGTTAATATTGGAGTATTTGTAAGGGCATTTGAATTAATTTATCGAAATATTTACAAGTTAAAACTTTTAGCTCAAGTTACTTGGTATTTTTGAATTGAGTAAATCATCTTTTTCACTTTCGTCTGAACAATATACGACAAAATTATATAAAAAGTTTTCTCAAAATAAAGTTAGCTCGAGTTCAACATGTTATCCTATCATGTTACCAGATATCATGTCTTACTTTGAAGAAACCCCATGTGATAATGTAATAGCACTTCAAGGTAAACATTTAGATTCTGATATAACATAATCCATTGATTTTTTTAGCGCGAGTTCTTCTGCTTCTGGGATTTTTTTCTGGATGGAGAATTGGATCAATTCTAAGTGTTAATTTGTCACCACATAAACAATCTCCCGGTATTCGATTAGGTGATTTGAAGTTTACATTCATTGAAGATCCGCTAAACAAAGAAGATCCAATTGTCGAAATCACGGTGAAGGCAACTTTTCATAAAGCTCAAACCAACCCTCAGGATATGTATGCTTTTAAAGCATTTAAAAAAATTATTCTGGTCTTTTTAGCCTCACGTTTAATACAAGAACAAATGGGACAAATGTTTGTCTTACAAGATATTTGTTGTTTTTATTAGAAAAAATGGAAGCATTTGATCAACCTCTTTGTGAAAGTATCCAGAATCGGAAATTGAAAATCAAAAATAGTCGTCTTCGTGATTATTTATTCGTAAACACTGATTCGAACAAAAGATTTAAAGTTTGTTTTTAGAATTTTTGAAAAGATTCAACTAAAATTTATCTTATAGAAAGATCCATTAAGCATTTATATGGTTGATCAGATCTTGCGCCATTTTGCCGAAATACTCAAAATTTCCAAATGTTTAATTTCATTTAAAAGTTTGAGAAAAGTATGAACCACAGTATAATTTTACTTGTCTGTACTTTTTTAAATTTCAGGGATTTGCGGTCTGTCTTGCCTTTCGTATCTTAGAGCAGTTCAAAGGACTAACATCTGTTATGGATATTGTTCGCATCTTAAAAGGAACTAATTGGAAAAGCGATGCAGCCGTTAGTTATTTGACATGGGGAGAAAATGATCTGCAGTCAACAATCGATAGATATCGTTCTTCAATTTTGCATAATAGGGATTTGAAACCGGAAGATGTTCATGTTTACCTGAAAGACATTGGAGCATCACTTGAAATTTTTTTTGATAACAATTCTGCCACAGGTTAATTTTTATTCTCTTTTAGTTCATCAACAAGACCTTTATTTTCTAGTTGAACATATCATGAAGCAATTTGAAAAGCCTGGCGCAACAGATGGAAGGCATAGGAAGCGTCTCTCCATTATTTGTAACTTAAACCTGTTCTGTTTCTTGTACTCCAATGGAGAAGTTCGTCGTACAAAACCTGTTGAAGCTGTAAAAAATATTTCTCTGGATTTTGAAGAATCTTTGAAATATACCCCTTATCCTGCTCACAATGATCTTGATGGGTTTGATAGGCATTGTTGCCCATTTTCTACCTGTTCTTTCAAACTCATAAATTCGTCGAGAATTATGAGACAACATTTCGATGAGCAACATAATGGCCAACAGATACCTTGTCATAAATGTGATGTCAAGTTTAACTGTGTGAGATCGATGAAGTCTCATGAACGTGTATATCATAGCTTGATTTACGTATGTAAAAGTAAGACACTTTATGTTTCCAAAAGAAGTACATTTAAATACTTCTTTCCTTTTAGAATGTTCATTTTTAACGACACCTTATAATATCAAAGCATGTTTAAAGGAAAATCATCCTGTTGGATTAAGCTCATCCATCACCATTAAATGGAAACCGTTGGAAAGATCACCAACAAATATGCATTTATATGATTCGCTGAAAAATCGTATACCTGATTTAGATAATCAACAAATGGTAACTGCAAAACCAAAAAGCGAGTTGTTGTTAGATCTCGAATCGTTCCATGATCGCCCACAAATTGGTGCTGGCATAATCATTGCTCTTCTAAATGCCAAATATGTTATGCCATATTTAACCGATGTGGAGTTTGTACCATTCATGAAGTATGTAAATGAAAACCCTTTACCTCAACCAAATGAAATTAATTCAGAGCTTCTCGATTTAATTAATGATTGCCATCTTACCCTTGATATTCAAACATGGAGTGTAAGGTTTTCTTGTTCAAATAACCGTAAAAATATAAAAGTATTTAATCTTTAGAAACAAAATGTTTGTGTTTTTGTGAATTTTATTACTGGACTGGAGGAATGCGGTAAACGATTCGTCGATGAAGAAATTGATGGAAAAGCCTTAATAAAGCTTAATGAAAACGATCTGAATGAAATGGGGTTCAAAATTGGTGTTAAAGTGAAATTACGACATATTTTGAAGTTAATTCACGAAAATGATTGATGGAGTTTTTGGCATTTTTCGTTGTATTGAGATTGTTATTTTGGTTGTTTTATTTTAAATTGTTAATTGAGGAATTGCAACAAATATATATTAAATTTTATTATATAACTTTAGTAGGATCTTTGCCTTTCGAATAAACATTTTGTACTGTAACGATGAAAAAAAAAGAAAAGGAAAACGTGTTTCCCGCTTCTCTCAAAATAAGGTTTAAAAATTAGATTTGTATTGTTATATCCATAAATACCGAACCATAAAATACAACATATGTTAAGAATTATTAACACTATTTTAAAAAACTCTCCTAAACTTTTAAAGAAAATATTGCACAAAAATTTTCTGCATTTTTATTGTACAAACGAGGAAAATCTATAATTCAATGTGCTAAATCTGTAGTTTATGGGTTCAAGAAGAGTAAATTCATTCATTAAGTAAATAATAATCAAAACCTTTTTTTAAAAATTTTTTTTTATTATTTCGTTCTGCTATGGATTAGTGGTTAGAACGAAAGGCTTTCGCGCAAGCGAAAGGCAAAGTTCGGGTTTTTTTGGAAAATTTTAAAACAATTACCAATCCATTACCAAGTTTTATCCTGTGCCTGCGCTCACAAGAAACGGAATTATGTTTTTGATATTTTTATTAAATTTTTTTAATAAACATAACAAACAAAACGAAATATTTTCATTAAATAATAAAAATGAAAGAAAATATGAAAAAACTCAACAATGCTGAACAAAAACAGCTAAAAACAAAAAGAAGTTGTAATAAAAAGTTGTTAATCATCAAATTTGATTCTTTTATTTTGTGGTGTGCTATTATCATTTGAACCATATCGTTTTTGACCAAAGTTATTTCCGCCACCGCGACTTCCACCACGATCAAAGCCTCCACGACCTCCACCTCGGCCTCCTCGATCACCACCGCCACCACTTCCAAAGTTCTTCCGCCTCCTCCTCCACCGCGATCACCACCAAAGCCACCACGATCTCCAAAGCCTCCTCGGCCACCTCCACGACCACCACCTGAAAAAGAAGATTTTGTTTATTATCAAAAATACATAAAAAGGAGTGGCTATTTTTAAGGAAACTAATCTCATGGATTAAGATATTTTTATGAATTTTTCATCACAATCGGACTTGTGAAAATCCGGTGTAAGCCAAAGTGAAAGCTCAACGCACAGTAGTTTAAAAGTTATGATATACTTTGAAGCAGCTGGTTTAGACTTTAAGTAGAAAAAGAATTTTTAAACTTTGTACAGAAAAAATAACCACCACTATTAAACTAAAATGCATCTGGTTGTTCATGTGCATTACTGATGGATGAGAGAAAAACATTAGCAAGATTAAAATCTTAAACCAATAGATAAAATTTTCTAAGTTTTACAATCCCAAAAATTGCCATGCGACAACAAACTACAAACCTCGATCACCGCCTCATCCTCCTCTAGCACCACCACGACCTCGTCCACCACCAGAACTTGGATTTGTAAAACGTTCAACAGGTAATAACTTTGCAGGATCAATATATACTTTCTGGATTTCCTTGAATGACTTTGTTTTTAGTCCATCATTGAGCTTGACAGTAAATCCCTAAAAAATTGAACAGTATTTGTTGTTCATAAACATAATAAGAATGCTTACATTTTCAGCTGGGCCACCAAAAATTTCATCAACTTTTCCAATTGGTTCAATATTTTCAAAATAAATATTAGCATTGAAGAATGGAATCTTTCCTGATGTTGACCAAACAACTAAATCATTTTCACATGGATGAGAGAAGTAGCCAGCTTCTGAAAAGATATAATGCGTGTTAATACAGGTTAAGACTTATAAAATGAATGAAACTAACCAACAACTTCGGAAGGTGGACCATTATCGAATCTTCCACCTCCTCCGCCACCACCACGACCCTCCATATCCGCCGCCTCTTCCACCACCTCTTCCGCCACGATCAAAGCCACCACGGCCACCGCCTCTTCCGCCGCCGCCACCGTGTCCGCCTCTGAATGACATATTTGAGATCTATAAAAAATTCTGTTAAATAATTTATTAATAGGATTAAATATAGGTTCTTTAACATTTTTAACAAAAAAATTTAACCGAAGAAAAAAATAAATGATAACAAGAAATACAATAGAATTCTGATTTTCTGTTTCTGATGCAGAATCAAAAATAAATACGGGGAAAAGATTTCGCATTAAAAACCTAAAAGCAGCAAAACGTGGTTTAGTTTAATATATGGTTAAAGTAATAAGCATGGAAAATGGCATTTTCAATTCGATGTCAAATGGATACCAATGAATATTATTATTTTTTGTTATATCTTTGACAGATTTGATTAATTTAACATAATTACTAGCCCGCAAACATAAATGAAATTGTCTTAACACGATTAAAGTTTGTTAGAGAAGCAAAACAAATGCCGACGGTACGCAAGAAAAATTTTTTCTACAAACATGTTTATCTTTTCGTGTTAAGATTTGTCATTGCGGCGCAAGTTCAAAATTTTGCAGTGCTTTCAAAAAACATGAAAGCAGCTTTGTCGAAAAAAATATGCATTTTTAAAGCAGCTGTTTGATTTTAAAAATGGGTTAATTTTTTTTAAATTAAATTTTAAATAAATTTATCAGATTAATTGCATTATTAAGCCGCAATTCTATGCATAAACAATCTATAAAAAGTCCGACAAAATCGGGAGCCAGTTTTTAAACAAAGAAGAAAAAATTTAGACATTGACGTTTCGACCCTAAAGTCTAATATCTTGCTAAAAATAATATGGAAAATCTACACCAGTGATTTCAACTGCGAAGCAGTGGTGTTGCGACTCCAGAGTCGGAGTCGATAAAAAATGGCCGGCACAACACTGCTTCGAAGAAATTGCTTACAATCTTTTTGCTTTGCTGAAGTTGTGTTTGATTTTTGCTTAATTTTAAAAAAAAGATCAATTGTATGAATTCTTTTGTACTGTAGAATTGTGTAATTAATTACATTTTCATGCGATTTAAAACAAATTATAAAGATTTGAAAAAGGTTTTACCATTCAACATCCGTCGTCGTAAAACACTCAAAAATTTATTTTAAACTATCTTGCTGATTTTTATTATCTAGATATTACGTGGCATAAAAAAGAGGGGATATGTCATTTTGAAGTTGAAAAAGATAAAAGGAAAACTATCAATGAATGTGGGAATATTTCGTATTACGGAATATCTGGACAATTCCAGTTTTCGTTGAAAGACTTTTTCAGAGTGTAAAAAGACATCCGTTTTTTTCTATTTAGTGTTGGAAGTATGTTTTTGTGTTTTAAAGATCCCATCAAAGCTTTTTTAACTTTTTAGTTAATATTTTTCAAAAAACTTTTTTGATTTTGTTTTTATCATTTTAAAACTCAAAACTGTTCTACAATTTTTTCAAAACAAAGCACGTGTTTTGTGTATTTTTTATACACTTCTTTTTTTATCTTTCATTGTTTTCCCTTTCATCTTTGCAAGTTGAGTGTGTTGCTTTGACCACCAAATGAATAAACTTTTCTGTTTAAAATAATAATATATTTGTTTCTTTTAAACATTTTATTTTTACGCTTTATTTTTTCTCAGCTGTTTTTCATTCATATTTTTTGACAAATGAGTCATTAAAACGGAAGTTTGAAAGAGAGGATATCGCGTGTTCTTGTCTATTTTTTGGCTCCTTTTTTCTATGTGTTTTGAGAGAGAGAAGAAGATTTTGCAGTCTTTTTTCTTTTTCCATAAATTTTCACTATTATGAGCTTTTTTTATTAGGTGATGTTTTTAAACTGAAAAAACAACCATTAAAAAATTCTACGTCATCTTTTTGATTTCTATTCTCCAAAGCTCTTCCAGACATTAACAATGATTTAAAATAAAAAATTATTATTTGAAGAATTTTTGCAACCGTTTTTGCAAAAACTATTTTTTCCTTTTAACTCTGTCTAGCTAATTTGATTTTCAATGACACTTTTTAGCCTTTCTTTTTTCTATTTTTTCGGAATATTAAATTTTTGGAAAAAACATTTATGTGGTCGTTTTTAGTCATGGAAGAAGAAAAATGTTAGTAGTCCTCTCTTTTTTTATTCTTCAGTTTTCTCATCGTTTTTAAAAACTATTTTTTTGTTCAATGACGAAGGTTCCAGTTTATGAACCATTCAGGGGCGTAAAAAACCATTTTTTGCTTTATTTTCAAAAATTATGTAATCACACTTGTCGAACCACGATTTTATTTTCACATCGATTTCGCATTTTCTTTTCACGATCTCTTGCCTAAGCATGGCAACGGGTCGACTTTTTGGAGGCCCGGCCCGTTTTCTTTTTTTGTAAATTTTCACGTGGTTCCCCCTTTTGGAATTTTTTTAAAAATCAAAGCCCGGCAAGGCCCGGCCCGGTGCCATGCTTACTCTTGCCTCAAAATTATAAGGAACTGAACCTCGATTTCACGTCCCTTTTTTCGAGGTTTTTTGAAATAAGTAAAATTGTGGTTAGATTATAACGGGGTAGAATGAAGACAATATACAGAAACGGCGTTATAAATTATCACAAACATTAAAGCGACCTTGCTTATAGGCGCCCTGTCAAAAAATTGTACCAAATGGATCTCCCCCTTTAATTTGCTTTAGTGTTTTTATGATACTTTCTTTCCGGAGCCCCATTTGTTTTTTAATTTATTGCGTCAAAAGCGCTTTGATCGAAATAGTCTTGCATACAACTTACAAACATTCTGGGGTCAATGACATCACATTTTATAAAACAACACATTTCAATCAAAAAGTGATGTGATAAAATGTTTTTTCAAATCAAAAGGATATCAATATCTCACTTTTTAGTTTATATTTCTGTTTGATTCATTTGTCTTCCCTCTTTTACAATGTTGCCGTTCCAGTATTGCCCAAATTCTAATGTTTACTTTTTTCTTAATTACTTTTCATTTGTCAAATTCGCTGTTTTCTGTTTTCCAAAAGTGCCCCGAATTTTGTACTTCTCTTTTTTGTCCAAAATTAAAATGGTGTTTCTTTTTCCTCAAAAGACTCTTTCAAAAATGCTCCTCCAACATAAAAATATGTATATCCAGTATTGAATTTTAGACTTATTAAAAAGCATTTCATTTTTTCCGTTTTTTTGCATTTTTTTAACCTTATCCTGTTCCACTTTTACGTTTTCTCTTTTTTCTGTAAAACGTCATACATTCTGTTCTGTCTTTTATCATTTAAAAAAACAGGTTCTGCTTTTTACCACAAAAGCTGACTTTAATTTGTCAAACGTTTGTTTTAAAGTTTAGACTTTTGTCTGAAATAAATTAAAAAAGAAATGTTTTTAGGAGTTTAGTTTTTTTTCACTTTCCTATTTCCCCATTGTAATCAGCAGATTAGCCACCACCTGTTTTCTTAAGGTGATTAATTTTAATTTAAATTGATTTAAATCGGTCTACCTTCTTTCATTTGTTGTTAAATAGAAAAGCTTTTAATTTTTAATGTGATATTAGTTTTATAAATTTTCTTACGTTTCATTTCCAACGATGATTGAATTTATTTTTTTTTGCATTATAAAACTTTTTTTCTGTTGACATTACAGAAAAAGAAAGTATTGTCTTGAAATTGATTTTGCTGTTTTTCAATCAATTTTTTATGAGTTCTAAAGTTTTTTTCTGTTAGTTTTTTGTCACCTCTTTTTTCATGTTTTTTTCGGTTGGCTTTGATTCAAGAATAACAGGAGTTTTTTCTTTTGAATCAGAGCCAAAGGGAAACAATCAACTCTGTCATTTTTTTTTTGTTAATTCTATTTGCGCTTGTTTGAATGAAACCACTCATGGGGGTATGAAAAAAAGGAGTTTTTCCACAATTGGTTTTGTACTTTTTTCAAGTGCAGAAAAAAACTATATTTAGCACTTGCTTTGATTGATCATGTTTTTAAAAGGCCTCTTATAGGGAATTAACTTATCAACTGTCTTCTTCTAAGGGATATGAAAGTTTAAAAATATTCAAAATACCAGTGCTTTTTTGTGTATTGTAGATGTTACAAATATTCCCTCATTAAATTAGATCTCGAGACAATTCACAATCAACGTATTCCTTGTCATTGACTCCCTTCATCTTCCCTATTAAGTCTGAACACTTATCTCGTTTTTCTGCGATATTGTTAATCTTATACGATTTGTCACAAAATCGATTCCTTTTCCGTGAACAACCTTTTTCTCTTCTTCTTCAAGAATAAAAGGAAGATATAATACTTTTTTACCCCCGATTTTTTCCTTCTTTTTGTCCGTGTTTAACTCAATTCTTTTTTTGGGATTGCTCTAATTTTTTTCTGTCTTGCGTCAAAAGAAGGTAATATATCTCTCCTTTTTTTGTTTTTTCAAATTTTTTTTTATAAATTTTGATACTTGAAATCTTTCTTTTAAAGTTGTCATCTTTTTCTGCAAATGAGTAATTGAGTAATTTGAGTGATGATAAATACGTGAAGGAATTCAGTGGAAAAAAATTTCTTTAAAAGATCAGCAAAATTTGAGTTCTTTTTTAAACTTTTATGACTTAGTTTTTTTCTGTGTGATTGATCTAACAATGTTAGTGGCAATATACAGTAATTATTTTGTCAAATGAGGGATAATTTTCGAATGTGGTTTGTTTTATATTTTTTCAATATAGTTGATTTGAGTTAATTCTAGACTATAAACAATTTGGATCGGAAAACAGAAAAAAATATTCAAGATTTTTTTCCGATTAAATATTTGCGCTGAATTTGATCTTTAAAAATCAAATCAGCTCGAATTTTTCACTTGTCTGTCATCTAAAAATTGTTTATTCTATTTTTGGGCAGGAAAGAAGTGGTTTGAAAATAGATATTTTCCCTTTCATTTTTGGTTGTAGAGTTTATTTGAAACTTTTTGCCACTTTTCTATTCTCCAACCGTCCTACAAAAAATAAGAAATTTGATTTTTTCGATTGCGCGAAAATTAGAAAAAAGAGAGCAGACGACAACATAGTGTTGGAAATTGCAAAAAAGGTCACTCCAAAGATCTGTAAATGTCTTTGCCCGAATGAGTTTCTTCTTTTTTGCTGCATTATTGTTTTCATTCTTTATGTTTGATTTTAGAAGGTTCTGCCAATTTCACAGATTTTTTTGGCATGTTAATATTGATTTCATGGACACGATATGTATTATAATTATTTTGAGCTTTGAAAAGTCATCTGTGACATTCACCGTATAATTAGCAAAATTGTAAATAAAGTCAAATCTTGATTTTGAAAAATTCAAAATGTAATCTTGCAAAAATGCATAAAAGAGATATTTTCTAGTGAAAATCCTGAGAATGATTTCTATCAATAAATTTTCGCTAAAAATCTGATATTCTTATTTTTTTTTGTGTTTGTCACAATCCATTCTCTTTCTTTTCTTCGATTATTTTGGTTCAACACATCTTTCATTTTTGATGCCCTCTTTTTCTTCTTTCACAATGCAATGCCCGGTGGTTACAACTTTTTTCCTTCTGTGTTCTTTAAAAAATTTTCTAAGACTGTCAAAAATTCCAAATTTTTGTGTTATTGGATATCCCATTTTTATTTGTTCATTTTATAAAAAAGATATGTTTGAGTAACAAAAATCCATTAAGGTCAAAATTTGAATCGATTTGAACAAATTTTTTGTTGATCGAAAAGAAACTTGATTTTCTCTTTGTTCAAACATGAATCAACTTTTGTTAATTCTTTTTTTTAAACTGAAAAACTTGAAATATACTCATTTTTATTTTTTGTTATAATCTCTGGCACTTGACTGTAATATTTTTTATTATATTTTTATCACCGACGATGACCTTGAATGTTTGATTTTGTTTATCAAAAAAATGGTTTTCTTTAACGGAAGTCTTTTTCCAAATTTATAATTGTTTGATAATACATATTATTATTATTATAATCTGTCAATAAACGATTTTTGAGAATTGACAAAATGAAAAAAAAAATTAATTTCATCTGTATATAAAACCTATTGTTAAAGTTTACAGGCGCACACATCATAGTAAATTTACCCCCAGAAGCAGAAATTATTTTAAGGTTAAACAACAACTGACATTCAAAAAAAGATTTTTTTGTGTGTGATGTTGGTATTTAAAAACTTGATTAGAACTTTTTGAACGATTCACACATTTAAGATTCTACTATTTTAGATGACCTTCTAATTCTTACAAATCCAACCCTAATCTGTCATTCCCTTTACATATATCATGAAAGTTTTAATTATTTTATTCAACAACCACAAATTTATTCTTTTTCCCCCTCATTCATTCCGGATTACAATGAATTCCGACAAAAATCGTTTTTCCTGTTTATGTCAGAAAAAAAGTTTTTTCAAACTTTTTTGTTGCATTGTTTTCTGTCACTTTTTTCTTTTTTTCCTTCGAACAAACAATCAACAAAATTTCAATTTCAATGACATGCTTTTTTTAGTCCCGCGGTTGTTGTTTCTAGTCTTTAAACTTTTGTCGAATGCTACTTTCTTTCAGCTGCTTGAAATTCCTTTTTAAAATCCGAGCTTGAACAAATCCTGATTTTTTTAAAGAATTTTGGTGTTTCCGATCTGTCAAAATGTTTCACACTTGCTTTTTTCTTTTGCGGACACATACTTTTTTGGGGAACTGAAATTATAAAAGCACTTTATAAATGAACTAATTTTTCAGATTTCCTTGAATATGATTTAGGGATTTAAAAGTCGTTCTTTGAAAAAAGCAGCTTTTCATCAATTAAATCTGCATCATAAAAATCTCATTTTTATTGCCTCTTTTGGCATTGCTGATGATGATTGTTCTAACAATTTGTTTCATTGCCTTAGGGGGGGGGGACAAAAATCTGGATATTAACAAAAGTTGATTGCGCGATTTTAAAGTGTATTACATCTGTAAAAAGCGGATTTAATATTTTTTATTACATTTTTGTTATCAGATTGATTTTATTGGGGGTGGATGCGATTGTGTAAAAATTAGCGAGTTGTCTGGCCTAAAAAACCTTTTTAAAAACCTATATTAGCTGTTAACTTTGTTGGGATTAGTTCATTGGGTTGTTTTTTTTGTAAATTTTAAATGCTTTAATTAAATTGTTAGTTCAAAATGGTGAACTTCAATATCACTGTTTACCTTTTTTGAGTCAGTGAATTGCGCAATTGATAATTTTAATTTATCGAAAACGTTTTAATTTGGAAAAAACCCTTTTAAAAATTTTATCCTGGATGAATGTTTTTCAAAAGGTTATAGAATTTCTAAAGCTAACACAATAATTCTACCCAATTCCCTCTTTTTTGACACGCCCTTTTGTATTTCAATTTCAAGAGTTTAAAAAGCTGCCTCCAAATAATGAATAACAATTGCCCCCTCTTCTTTTTTCCCATATTTGTTTTGAGAAAATATTCCATCATCATAGAATCATCACTGGTGATGATTTAAAACAGGAACAAAATAAAATGAGAGAGGAAATGATGATGAAAAAAGAGAGGAGAGGAAATTTTTATAAATCTGTCTGAATTAAACAATTGCAATCAATTTTTTAAATACACAATTGACAGATATTTTATTTTTGAAAAACGTGTTTAAAAATTATTTTTGAGTGGAGAAAACTTAGAACTTTTTAGTATGATTGTAAACGTTTTTAAAAAAGGACAGTATTTAAATACTAAAATATTTGTTTGTTGATATAAAAAATACGTGGCAAAGAATATGAAAATTTCTAAACAGTTATGCTTTGTAAATATAGATTTTATCATAAATGCTCTGTATGATGCCGCTTTGAAGTTGCGGCAAAGATCAAAGCAATTGTATGACGAATAGGGAGGGAGGGGTAAAAAAATGTCAATTTTTGTATGACGTCATATCTGGATGATCCCTAATTTTAAAATTCGTATTTTTGCAGTTGTGGCATAATGTGACAAAATTTACATCTTTAAATTTTACCTTTATGAAATTATTTGTTGAACACATGTTAAACCTTACTGTAAAAAAGTGTCTCGATAGATGCATCTTTTTTGAACATTTTATTCTTTCAACAAATCGCTCAACATTGTTCTTTGTATCTTCGCTATCTTTTTATATTCAAATTGTTCAAGTGATTGGCATTACCCATCTGTCACTGAGCCTAGATAATTATTTGCATTTTCGTGTTTTTCACAACTCTATTTTTAGAAATGTATAATTAATTAAACACTATTTTTAACTTTAATAATTTTCAGGCCAGCCCTCAAATTTGCTGCCGTATTTCTTGCTGCTGATTCTTATCTTTTATCTTTAAAAAAGGGCATAAATTTCGATTCCTTGCCTTTCACTCATTTTTAGATCTTTGATCAAAAAGGAAGAATCAATCTCATCAAGTTTCAGTATTTAAATAGAAAACACTTTTTGAATAACTCCCTTCTCCTCCTCAATGAACTCAATCAATTGAAAAAAAAAAGATTTTTTTGAAAGTGATTCATTCAGAAAAATTTTATATATTTGATCGAATTATGTCAGCACAGCAGCAGCAGAATTGGTGGCTAAGAACGGGTTCAACATCTTCACTGATATCAATAAAAAGAATTTTATTACTTAGTATTGTTATATTAAATATTTTAATTATTAATGTTACATCTGCAATTGAGCATGATTCACTGCAATGCGAAAAAACTGGTGATTGTCCGGAACCGTCGCATACAATAATAAAGTTAGATAAAAGAGATGATGAACTTGCAAGAAGGATAGCCGCAGAGCATGATATGGTTGTGAAAGTCGGTTTTCTTTATTACATCTTTTTTTACAAATATCGAATTTTTCAGGGTCAACCATTCCTTGATTCTCATTATTTTGTTGAACATGCAACCTCAGAAGTATCACATCGAAAAAAGCGTTCCACAATTCAGTCCTTGAATGATCATCCAGATGTTAGGTGGGTCAGCGAACAACGACCCAAACGAAGATCAAAACGTGATTATGTTTTTAATGATGATGAAGCACCTGAAGAAGAAAAATTTCATGAATCAATTGTAAAAGAGACATTTCGTCAACGAAGAAGAAAACGTGAACAGATTGCATCAATAAATCCAGATACAAAACTTCCAGTTCCAAAATTACCATTCCCTGATCCCTTATATGAAGCACAATGGTATCTTGTTGGAAAGGCAGTCGGAAATTATGATATGAATGTTCGAGAAGCGTGGGCACTTGGATATGCAGGAAGAAATGTTTCTGTTTCAATCTTAGACGATGGAATACAAAGAAATCATCCCGATTTGGCAGAAAATTACGATCCTTTAGCTTCTACAGATATCAATGATCATGATGATGATCCAACTCCACAAGATAATGGTGATAATAAGTAAGCTTTTGGAGACAACTTCTATAGGTAAAAATTATTAGGAAATATGAATCCATTTAAAAATGTAAATAAAAAACAACATTGATATTTTAAATAATACCTTAGATTTTTATCTTCTTTGGAGAATAATTTAAGTGAGTCAATGTGTATTTTTTGAATGGAAGGTTAAAAAAGAAGGAAACTTGTTTTGGTCTTTTTTGTAATTCATGTGCTAAAAGGAAAAAAGTGATGTGATTTTGTTTTCTTTTTTGAAATGTCTGGAAAACAAAAAGGAAAATTTTAAGAATGAGTTGTTTAGATTACTGTATGTATTGATTATATGTATTTTTAGGCATGGAACTCGATGTGCTGGTGAAGTTGCGGCAATTGCAGGAAATAATCAATGTGGTGTGGGAGTAGCGTATCACGCAAAAATTGGTGGTGTTCGGATGCTTGATGGTCCAGTTTCTGATTCCGTTGAAGCCGCATCACTTAATCTCAATCAGGATCATATTGATATTTATTCAGCATCATGGGGCCCAGAGGATGATGGGAAAACATTTGATGGACCAGGGCCACTTGCTCGGGAGGCGGTAAGCATAATACCGTATCCATGTAATAAAACACAAAGTTTATATTTTTAGTTTTATCGCGGTATTCGAACTGGTCGAGGTGGTAAAGGTAATATTTTCGTATGGGCATCTGGAAATGGTGGTTCAAGACAAGATTCATGCTCTGCTGATGGATATACAACATCAATCTATACTCTTTCGATTTCATCTGCAACTTATGATAATCATCGTCCATGGTATTTAGAAGAATGTCCATCAACTATTGCATCAACGTATTCTTCAGCAAATATTAATCAACCTGCAATTGGTGAGTTATCCTCATTGCATGTTTTTAATGAAAAATGACGAAATTTTAGTAACCGTTGATGTTCCAAGTGGATGCACTAAAATGCATACAGGAACTTCTGCCTCTGCTCCACTTGCTGCTGGAATTATTGCTTTAGCACTTGAAGCAAATCCAGCCTTAACTTGGAGAGATATGCAACATATCGTTTTAAGAACTGCGAATCCTGCTCCACTTTTAAATAATCCTGGATGGTCTTTCAATGGTGTTGGTCGTCGAATCTCAAATAAATTTGGTTATGGTTTAATGGATGCTGGAGCTTTAGTCAAACTTGCAAGAGTATGGAAAGTTGTCCCTGAACAACATGAATGCACATATGAATATAAATTAAGTTCACCAAAGTATGTTTTATGCATACACTTACAGTAATATTAAAATTGACCTTTTTTTAGTCCTCGACCACTTGCTGGACGTTTTCAACAAAAT
The DNA here is from genome assembly GCA_024447195.1 of Panagrolaimus sp. LJ2414. Taxonomy (NCBI): domain Eukaryota; kingdom Metazoa; phylum Nematoda; class Chromadorea; order Rhabditida; family Panagrolaimidae; genus Panagrolaimus; species Panagrolaimus sp. LJ2414. The sequence continues at coordinate 62,811 of JAMRXY010000290.1, read as the reverse complement.
TATACTCTTGATGTTGTTGGATGTAAAGAAGGAACACCAGTAATGTATCTTGAGCATGTTCAAGTTCTTACAACAATTCGATTTGCAAAACGTGGAGATCTTAAATTGACATTATTTTCACCTATGGGAACCCGAGCTGTTTTACTTCCACCTCGTCCACAAGATTACAATCAAAATGGTTTTCATAAATGGCCTTTCCTTTCTGTTCAATCATGGGGTGAAGATCCAAGAGGAACCTGGACACTTATGATTGAATCTGTCGCATCAAATCCTAAAACAACTGGTATGTTTTTGATTTTAAGGTTTTTATATACTGTAGTTTTTAGGCTCATTCTCTGATTGGACTTTAATTCTTTATGGAACTGCTGAACCTGCTCAAACATCGGATCCAAAGCATACTCGTCAACCTGTTTATCAATCTGGTAATGGTACTCCATCAGTTGCATCACCAATTACTTCACAGGTTGGTATAAAAAAATTTTAAATCTTGGGGAAATATAGAAATTTTTGTCAAATTGTGGAAGTTTAACAAAAAAATAATTACTTTAATGCGATGATTTTCGGATATCCACGACTTCCTCAATTTATCAAAAGTTTGGGGAATAAGCTTTTCTGTTTTTTGTTAATTTCTGTTCTTTCATTTTTTTTCACCCACTGCTGCTGCTACCTGCCGCTTTTTAGTAATTAGCAAATTAAAAGAAATTTTTGAAGTAAAACTTTTACAATGACAATTAATAATTTTTTTTTGTGATAAATTGCTGTGTGAAATTTTTCCAATGTCTTACTGTACAATAACCCTAACTCGATTAAAAAAAGGAAATATCTGAGAAATTTCTGTAAAAAATGTGTTACCGTACTTTTCTTTTATTTGTTTCTGCAGATTAATTGGCAAACAGTAATTATCGTTGGACAGTGTATTATCATTGCTCTTGCATGTTGTGCTGGAATATTTGTATGTCGAAGAATGTGTGATTCTGCTCGTGGACCAAAACGTCAAAGAATTTCTCCAAATGGTGATAATCAAGCCTTTGAAGTTGCATTAACTGATTTACCAAAATCAGAACAGCATGCAAAAAGATCTTCGAGACGGAAAGATGAAACAACGGCATCACCTTCATCATCTTCCGAACAACAAAATGGTACAACAACTGTGATAAGTCTGAATGAACAGTCCTGATTCTATAATTTTTTGTGTTCTTTATCATTAATGTTGTTGTTTCTAAAACAATGAAAACTTGTCTAATAATTTTATGTGTTTTTTTTTTCGATAACGGGTCTATCCATTGTTGATATATTTTAATTGTTTTCTTCTAATCTTTTCTAATTTGGTCTTCTTTTTAATTGACCTTCTAATTTAATGCCAGTTAAAACATGCCTAATCCATGCTTGCTTTTTTGTGTTTATTTTAATTTTTGCTTGCCGTTTTTATTTCTAATTTACGCTTACGGGAAATAATCTTTTGTGATAATAACAAAGTTTTTAAAACAACGAACCCCCAATACTCAAACATGGTTTTTTTTTAGACGGGTGCTCATCAAAAATACAATTAATTAATTTTATAAAAATAGAAATATCCCTTTTCTTTTTTTATGTTTTTGAGTCTTCATTTTATTAATATATATTATTTTTGGCAATTTTCTCCAATATTTATTACAGGATAATCCCGCATCCCGATTATGGAAGAAATTTCTTAATTTTGTTCGTCCAATAACAGATGGAATGTGAAAAAAGAACCTTTTCAACGATGAAGGCAAATGAGAATTCGTGGTGGTGCTTTTCTGTTTTTGCTTTTAATCCAAATCAAATTTTTATCAACTCTAAATGATTCATTCTTTTTTGTAATTTTGTGTTTTAAATTTTTTGGGGTTTTGTAAATCATAAGTAAACTAACATCCACCTTTCTTTTGTTTATCATTTGTCTTGCACATCTTTGATCCACACCATTAAATGCATTTTGTCTTTATTTTTTAATTGAAATTTGATTTTGAAAGCTTCGTTTTTTACCAAATTTCTTTTGTACTCCTTTCTTGTATACTGTATTAAAAATTTTGCCTAATTTAGTCTTTCCTCATTTTGATAAATTTCGTAGCATTTTTTATTTCCTACAAATTTCACCACAAATCCGGGCATAAAAATATTTAAATAAGATCAACAAAATTCTTTTTTTAGAAATTCCAATTCTTTTTTCTGTTAAATTAGTAGTTAACTTTTAAAAATTGTTGTATTTTTTAATGGTCAGTCGTGTAAGAATTAATTTTTGCAAATCGTGCCTTTCTTTTTAAAATTGTTATTATTAATTGTTCAAAATATTGTAAAAAGTTTTATAAATATTGAAAAATAAAAGACTTTCTTTTAATTTCTTGAAATGCATTTAATACTTTGAAAGACAGGAATAAAGAAGCAGCAATTGGGGAAAGAATGGAAGGGAAACTGTAACATATGGGTTATTTAAGATCAAATTTTTCGGAATTATAAATACAAAAATGATATATAATTTTAAAAGAACATACCCTAAATTTAATTTAGTAGTTCAAAGTATTTTGATTACTGTAGTTGGTAAAATTCAACAAAAAATATAAAATGATTAATTAATTTCTGTAATGTTTTCTTTGCTTTATTTAATTTCGGTTCATTCCTCTCTCAGTACCTTTTATAATAAACATATTGCTTTCAACTGAAATAATGTGTAAATGTTGCAGAAAATTAACCTTTTCCTCATTCTTTCAGACCGAACAACTTCCAACCTATGAATCTCCAACATTCTCTGATTTAACATCAGCAGGAAATTGTCATTCGGAATGTCAAGGCGGATGTTCCGCTTCAAATTCAGCGGCCGCCTGTTTTGCCTGTAAACATTTTACTCAATCACTTCGAAATCGAGCTGGATTTAAATGTGTTGAAAGATGTGATGACGGCAGTAAGTTTTTAAAAATTTCTAACATAGTAATATTTTGAAATAGAAAAAATAAAAATCTCAAAATTTATTAAAAACAAATTTAGCTGCAGTAAGAAACTTAACTAATTTGTACTGCAATTATAATTAAACTAATTTTAGATTATCAGGATAATGATAAATGTAAAATTTGTTCAATACATTGTAAAACATGTGTAAAAGCTGAGCAATGTGTTACCTGTCATGGCGCACAACTGTTAATTGATGTTGATCATTTTGGGCACTTTGATCATGGACAATGTGTTGATAAATGCCCTGAAGGTCTTATCAGTGATTGTAAGTTTATTGAATTTCCCGAATTCTGATATTGATTAAATGGCTTCAGATGACTCAAATTTACTACAATCCCGTTGTGTTTTAAAGAAAAATCCATGTTCAAGAGGATATTATGAAGATGCAAGAATGAATTGTGTTGCATGTGATGCATCATGTTCAACCTGTCATGGACCAGGTGCATTAAAATGTGATGAATGTGCTCAAAGTTACAGTAATACAACATATGGCTTTTGTCGGCCTTGTTGTGGTCAAACTGAAAATGATGAACATTGTGGTAAGTCATTTTTTAAATCTTTCTATAAAAAATCCTAATTATTCCAATCATTTTAGAAGATTGTTCAATCCCGCATAATAATTCCATTGATTCATCTTCATCCGCGCGTCGCCCATCAATCATTAAAACCTTCTTAATTGCGATAACCTCTGTTACAGTATTTGTTTCAGTAATTTATTGTTGTATGAAATGTTTTGATGATGGAATTCTTTCACCTTTGGCATATTTTACTCGATCCAATGATAACGAGTATGCGCTTTTCAATCAAAATTTTTATAAAAACAATTGTGAAATAGAAGTTTCAGATATTCTCAACTCAATAGTGCCTTACAAGATGAAGACTCAGATGACGACGATAATTATGATTCTGATGAAGAAGAATTATTTAAAGTTCCCAATCAGAGGGAGAAACCTGCTCCAACAGATTTAACATCAATTTTAACTCGGTGATGAAAGAATATATTTAATATGTTTTCAATCAACGGGTTTTTTTTCCTTTTTTTAATTTTTCAATTTTCACTTTTTATCAATTTTAAACGTATAATTATTTAATCACTGTTATCGATGACGAGTAAAATATATGACGGGCAATTGTGCCTTATCTTTTTTTGTTCGATTTTTTTATAATTGTTATCAGATTTCTATTTTGTTGTTGTAATATAAATAAAGCTATATCTTTGCTGTTGGTTTTCAATTGTTCTTCAAAGTTTTAATAGAAATTATAACTTTACAAGGATTCATCTTTTGAGAAATGAAAATTTTATTGCTATTTATTATAAAAATAAATAATTTACAATACTTTTATATAATATTATTTAAAAAATCGTTTTTTAAATCATCGTTACTTAGACAATCTGTCTTACAACGAAATAATACGATATTAAGCACACAATAATGCAAATGTTGCATTCCTGCATAAAAAGCTTGCACATATCTCATCATTAATACTTGTGATAGTTATTTTATAACATTGAATACATTTAATTCTATTCAAAATTAATTGAAACGTTACTAAGTATTGGCAAAGCTTTAAAAAATGTTTGATCCAACTGCTGGAAAAAAGAAATGGTTCCGTGGAGATGCTGAAGATTTTAAACGCAATGTTTTTGTTCTTTGTGGAACAAATTCAGATCAAATCATTGGGTTAAATCGAATTGTAAGTTTTTTGCGATTTAACATCGGCTTATTCTTTCTGTAGTTTTTTTGCCCCAAAAGATTGTATTTGGGACAAATTTTTTGCCAAGCTGCTTCTAATAAACTGCAATACTTATATATTTTAGGGAATTTATCCACGTGTCATGGCTATCAAAAATAAAGGAGATACTCTTCTATCTCTTCCACCTGGTGAACTTGTAAAAGAAATGTCTGCTGCAACTGCTGGTGAAGTTTCTAAATTTTTGGCTGAAAAAGTGGGTTGAATTATTTTTAGTAAAAATTTAACCTTTTTTTAAATTTTTTAAGCTTGATTTTGATGTTATTATCGCTTGCCATACAGTAGTCGTTGTTGATGGCGACGTTATTGAAAAACCAATGGATATGGATGATGCTTTCGAAATTCTTTCTCGCCTCAACAATCGATGGCACTCAATTTTTACTGGAGTTACTCTTCTGGATGCAAATCGAAGAATGGATAAATTTCATGTTGAAACAAAAATTAAGTTTGGAGATATTCCTGCTGAAATGTTCCGAGAATATGTCAGAACTGGTGAATGTTTCAATCGAGTTGGTGCATATAATGTTCGTGGACGTGGGGCAGATTTTATCGAATCTTTTCATGGTACTCTTAATAATGCTGCTGGATTTCCTGTTCACGAACTTCAGATCAAACTAAGAGAATTTTTATCGAGAGCTTCTGCTTCAACTACAAAAAGTATTGAAGATCTTTCCGTTCCTGTTGAAATGAAGAAGGAGCGTCCAATTCCAAAACCTCGACGACTTCCACCTTCAAAACCTGTTGAATGTTATGATATAAAAGATGAAGATCAACCTTCTGCTATTAATGAAGATCAACCTTCTGCTATTAATGAAGATCAACCTTCTGCTAGTACAGAAGGCAAATCTGCTACTGAAATTGGTGGTGCAGTAAAGGCACACGTTAGTTGTTTTGATGAACCATGGACTTCGAGAAAAATGTTCCCAAATCAACGTATTATTATGCCTCCTCGTGAAGTTATTCCAGATTATATTCCTATGACACTTGAAGAAATATATTATAAGATTCATGGACGTCATCGTCATCGTGCTCCACAACGGAATCCTCACTCTTTTCGAGGTACTCGACCACAAGGCCCTCAATTTCGTGCAGGCCAATATCCACAAGTTCCTCGTCCACAATTTGTTTCTCCTCAACTTCAAGCAAGTCAACAATTTCGTCCTCGTCCACAATTTGGTTCTCCTCAACTCCGAGCAAGCCAACAATTTCGTCCTCGCCAGCAACAACTATACCAACAAAATCAAACATCTCGTTGAAAACTTCAACATGATTACCAACCCAGTAGTTTTCTTTTATTATATTATTGTCGTTCGTTTTTTTCACTTCGCATTTTTACAATGCCATAGTATTATCGCATAAATATATTTATTTATATCTATTTGTTTTTTTCCGCAAGTGTTCAAAACATTACATACATTTTACTTTTTGTGAGTTTAATGAGAATGTTAATACAGTAGTGCTCATTAAAAAATCTTTGTTGAAGTATTCCGTTAGAGATAAGTCTATATGGATTTTGTAACACACACCCCAATTGCAAAAAATTTCATTGAGTACTCGTTTATTGAACAAAGTTTGCAGGAACACTTTTGTCGTTAGTAGTATTCAAATGCATACTCTTTTCCGTAAAGTAATTACCGAAACAAGGAAATATACTCCAACTAGGGTTGCAACATCAATTCCATTAAAAACAGCAGAAAATATTGAAATTAAATAATAAAATTTTTAGTATTAAAAATGTTTAGATTTTTCGTTACTTTAAGTTTATATGGGTTAATTTATTTAAAGTGTCGTTTGATAAATTGTATGTACTTAAAATATTTTAATTATTACGTCCACAATTATCAATAATTTATTTACAGTAAGCTGTTTACTGTAAACATAAAAAATCACTATCGTTTCACTTTCATATTAGTCGACCCAAGAAGTTCTGATAGTGTTAAAGCTGTTCGTGTTGAGAAAAATGAGCCTTCCTCTGCCTTTCTTTTTTTTCTTTTTTATTTTTTGTTGCAGCAAAAAAAATTAGGCAGAGGAAGGTTCATTTTTCTCAACACGAACAGCTTTAACACTATCAGAACTTCTTGGGTCGCTAAAACGATAGTGAAATGTTTGTTTGGTGAAATGAAACTCGAATGCCAAATCAAACTTGCTTCAAAAAAAGTGGTTTTCTTTTCGGTAGATTTGGTAAATAATTTCGAATTATTGAATTTTGTGTTCATCTGCTGGTTATATAAAAAATAATGACTTCAAAGAAAAAAAGAAGCCGAAGTAGTCGCAAAAAGAAGTGTCAACGATCATCTTCTCGTGAAAGTACAATTATTTTATCATCATCATCCTCTTCACCTTCTCCATCTAACACAATGTCTACAAATAAAAATGAAGCAACAAAAAATAGTGATTTTGAAGTTGAAAAAGTTGTTATTGATTCATTTGATTCATATTACAAACTTTTAATGGAATATTTATGTGAAGAACATTGGCTTTCAACAGAGACTGTAGCTCCATTATTATCATTACAACATGAACATTGCAAATGTCCATTCTTACAAGTAACTTAACTTTTTTGTAATGTAATTTTATCTTTATTTTTAGCTTGAAGATGCAAATGAAGCATTACCAAATCGGCCTTATGTTGAATCAATTTTTGATGATATTATTTTAATGCATCTTGCTGCTGCATTTTATGTATCAAAGAAGAAATATTACACTGCTTACAATCTTCAACATTTAATTGTAAATACTTTTTCAAAGGAGCTTCTGCAAAAAGAGAAAGATAGTAATTGGTATTTGCCGCTTCTAGGCGTATTTTGTTCAGATTTACGAATTCTTGCAAAAAAGTCAGAAGAACACGATCGTGAACTTGATAAAGAACCTTACTTGGAAGATGTTGCAAATGTTATTATGTCGTTGTATCGAACATGTGTTGCTGATAGTCGTAGAGATTTGAGAGCAACAAAAAAGGTTGCAATTATTGCGATGACGGTTGAGCTGTTTCGAGTGTATTTTGATGTATGTTTTTCTGTTTGCTCACTTAAACTTAGTTATTTGCTTATGTCTTTGATATTTAGATGAACAAAATGGCATTGTTAAAACCATTGATTCGATCTGTTGAAATTCTGAATACTTCATTTATTACTTTGATGAGTTTGTCTGACCTTGTTGCCTATAATTATTTTCTGGGAAAGAAAGCCATTTTTGATGGAGATATGCAAATTGGTAAATTTTAACATGTTTTTCGGATATCCGTAATAATATTTTTTTTATTTTAGCAAATAAAGCCCTTCGACATGCATATGATTATTGCCCAGAAAGATTTTGGATTTCACGAAGAAATATTCTAATTTATTGGTTACCTGTAAAAATGTTTTTGGGATTTATTCCAACACCAGAAATTCTCGAAGAATACGATTTACAAGAATTTTTGCCAATAGTTGAAGGGGTCAAGTGAGTTTGTATTTATACTTATCATTTTCATAGCAACAAATTTTAGTCATGGAGATATTCGACAATTCCGTCAAGGTCTTTCAGATCATTCACAATTCTTTCTTCAAAGTGGAATCTTTTTAATGCTTGAAAAACTTACATCACTGACCCATTTAGCATTATTTAAACGACTGCATGCCATTGTAAAATCAGAAAGAATAAAACTAGCAGCATATTTGCATTTGCTAAAATTTGTTGGAGAAGAAGATCTTGATGCCGTTGATGAAGCAGGTAATATTCTTGCTGGATTAATTGCTGCTGGACGAATTAAAGGATATATTTCACAATCTCATCAACTTATTATAGTCAGTAAACAAGAGCCATTCACTCAAGTTGTTGAAAAATAAATTTTCATAAATTTTTTGTTTTTGTTCAATAAATGTATTATTGGTTATAGTTTTATCTCAGATTTTAAAAATTTGTTGTGTTTCAAATAAAATATTTTTGTTAACTAAAATTTAAATTTAATTATGGAATGCTATAGAATTACATTTTCGCTTGAATATGAAATCATCGTGGTTTCTCGCTATTGAAGATGAAATCAAAGATGCCAATATTGTACTGGCTTCTCAATCACCAAATCGTTTGGCGCTTCTTAAAGAACTTGTAAGGCTTGTTTGAGTTTTGACCAATGAGAAAATACATTTTTTGATTTAGGGAATTGAACCAAGAGTAATTGTTAGCGGATTTGAAGAAAATCTTCCAAAAACTCTTCCACCTCCACAATTTGTAGAAGAAACTGCTGCTGGAAAAGCTTTAGAAGTTGCAAAAGTCTTAAAAGAGAAAAAGGTTAGGATATAGCTTTTTTAATTACTGTACTTACGTTTTTTTTCTTCATGTAGGATGCCTATGATTTAATAATTGCTTGTGATACTGTAGTCGTGGTCGATAATGATATCATTGGAAAACCAAAGGATGCTGATGATGCCCTCGCAATTCTCTCTCGCCTCAACAATCGATGGCATTCAGTTTTTAGTGGTGTAACACTTATTGATTCAAATCAAAGAATGGAGAAATTCCATGTTGAAACAAAAGTTAAGTTTGGAGATATTCCTTCTGAAATGTTCCGGGAATATATTAATTCGGGTGAATGCTTCAATCGAGCTGGTGCCTATGGAATTCAACATAGAGCTGCTGCATTCGTTGAATCAATCAATGGCTGCTACCCAAATATCGTCGGAATTCCTATTTATGAACTTGTAAAACGAATGCGAAAACTTTTGTTAATAAAAAAATAGCTGTATAGAATTTTTAAATCGTTGTTAAGTTTTTAATTTAGCCTTTTTAATGGTGATTTTTTCTTAATAAAAAACATTCACCCTTATTTTTATTTTGTTTGTTTAAAAAGTATTTTTAAATTTATTTAAGTCATTTTAAATGGGTACAAGACCTGTTGTTACAGTATTCTTGAATTAAATAAAATTACGCATTGAATTTTTTAAATTTTTTAAAATCTTTTATTTGTCTGTGCTAGTAAAAGTACATTCCGTTTAATGCGGATACTGTATTTTTGACATTAAAGGATACAAAAAAATTGACTGTTGAAAGCATTAATTTTCTGTCGTAGTAAAAAAGGCTACAATTATATATTTTTGACAGACTTTGATTTTTAAGTTGTTAAACAAACCTACTCATATTTATCTGTTTAAAATTTGTAGAATTACATTTTGTCAAAAATCTTAAATTGAGCATTAAAAATGGTGAATTCTTATCCCTTTATTGTTCTGTTCCATCATATTTTAGGAACAATTTTGGTTGTATTTTCATTGAAATTCTCAACAACGGTTATCTTTTATCGAAATTGGATAATAAACAACGCAAAAATGTCCCCTGTTCTAATATATTTTTTTATTTTTACAATTTTTTGGAGTATTTCATTGTTGATTCATAAACTTTATTCAATTGCGTATTGGCGCCCGATTGAAAATGAATACAACGCTTTCATACTGTATTGGACGGGATTCTTTCCTCAAATTTTTGTGTTTGTTGGAACAGTTTTTGAATTCTTTCTTTGCATTGATCGATGTCTTTCAATTTTATTTCCAATAAAATATTCTTTGAATTTTCGAAAATATTACGGTTTTGCAACATTATTTGGTGTTGTAATTTATATTACAGTATTCTTGTTTCTAAATAATTTATTTAATTCTATTCCAAATTCGAGTGTCTCAAATTGTTTAATTTTTGGTTGCTTCTTAAATAATCTTTCATATTTAACTACTACAAAATATGTTACAGTATCTATCAATTTTTTAAGTGGTTGTATTTTATTTTTGGTAATAAAAACAAAGTTCAAATCTGGCGATCAAAAAAATAGACATTTGAGTAATACCGTATTAATCATCATTTTGACATCAACATTTGCAGATATTTTTCCGACCTTTTTATCAAGTTATTTTTCAAATGTAAGTTTTTTATTTAAACTTTCTTACAGTATTCATTCCAAAATTATTTTTTACATTGCTTTGTTCTATTTTTTAGGTCCATAATATTCGATTAAATGACGTTATTGGACCATTTTCACCAACACTGACATCAATAAATATAACAATTTCAACATGGCTTTATTCAAGGGCTTTTCGGCGAACCTTTAAATTATCCCCCGTAAAAATTGGAGTTGCTTCTGTCACGCAAAGATAAATTATAGCCTAACCAACTTTCACAGAAATCTCAGACATTTTAACTATAGTAACCATTGCGAAATATGCAAATAAAATAAATCTTCAGAAACTTAAATATTTTGAAATTTGTATTTTATTAAATTGATACCTGGTTTAATGTCAACATAAAAAAACATGAATAAATTAATGTAACAAAATTTCAATGAATAATATTTTTAAATTTTATCGTATAATATGTAAGTGATTGTCTCATTTTTTTCGCAAAGTACAAATACCACATCTGTCTATAAAAATTAGTTCACCTCATTTAATACACATTTTTGAAGTAATTACAAATAGATTTCTTCTTTCATGCTTTTTTTTGATTCGGATTCTTTTGAATACAATGGCTTGCTTTTTTTCGTGTAATAATTACTTCTTTTTTAAAAAGTGACAAATTATATTTTTTTGCAACCAAATACATTTTTTTCCTCTTCCAAGAAAAATCTTGTATTAAAAAATATGTCATTAAATAATTCATTCATTTATTTACCAAAATCATGGCCAAAAGAGTCTGATTCCGAAAATTCAAAGGACTTCGTTTTTCATTGGATTATTAATTTTTCTTTAATTTTTTCTTCAATTTCATTATTTTCTTTAATGATCTCGTATCCGTTATTAGTAATTAATGTTCAATCATATAATAAAAATATTCAAGAAAGTATGACAGAATGTGCTGTAAGTTGTTTTTAAAAAAAAGTTACGGTAACCCAGTGTTTCTCTGGATGGTTTTTTGAGGCTTCAATGTGTAATAATAAAAATAATAAATGCCTGTATCGCAATAATTTGAGACTAGTTGAACTTTTGTTTTTAGGAATCTTTAATTGAATTAGAAAATTATGTTGCACAATTCAGCACTGATTATTATTTACAAAAGCTACAAAAGCTTAATCGAACAATTCGTTCGAATAACAAAAATGAAATCAAACCTAGAAAATGTTGTATCAAAGGAATTCCAGGAAGCCCAGGTATTTTTAAAACATGAATCTGAATAACAATTTTTATCACCCCAATTTTTTTAAATTGTTATAATTTTCCATTATCAGTTTTTTTCGGAAGTCAAATGAGGACATTGATACAAAAACCGATAAAATTTGTAAGCTTAAATTTTAGGAAAAAATGGCAAAAATGGTATTCCAGGTTCAAATGGATTTAATGGTTTACCTGGAAGACCAGCATCAATGTCATGTAAGTTATTGATGTGATATAAAATCTTACGATAAGATTGCATATTTAATAAAAGCATAATAATCCACATCTTTTTAGCATTATGGAATCAGTGTATAAATTGCAAAAAAAGGTTTGAACTTCATGCTGTGTTAAGAGATGATGAAATGGCGGATACCAAACATGATACACAAAATAGTAGCAATAATACAGGAATAAGAAGATCTCCGAAAGTGCCATTTAAAGGAAGAAAATGGTTGCAAAAACACATTAAAAATCTTGTAAAACAATAGCATCAATATTAAAAAAAAGTATCCGTCTTGTTACCGTATAAATTTTTACTTGAATAAATTCTTTTTTTTGCTTATTAATTTGTACGAGCCAATCCCTTTCTTTGATGACGTAATTCAAGAATACAATTTTAAGCTAAAAGTCAAAACACTTGAACAAAAACAGTTTTTGAAAGACTGTCTTTTTTGCTGAAGATCTTTCGTTTCTTACTTTTAAAAATTTTCTCTTGTTTTTGTTTATCTCATTTTTCAAAATTTGTATTTGTTTGTGTTTGGCAATCTGCCACTTTTTAAATTTCAACAGAAAAAAAGGAAAAATTTTTCGAAAAACAATGTTGTTGTTGTTTGCTTCATCGAAGTTGTTTTTGCCGTTGGTATTGAGAAATGAAATCGGAAATAAAGCACTCTCGATTTATTATTGTAAAAGGTTATTCGAAGTAAGTTCCTCTCCTTTGCGTTTGCTTTTTAAACTGACAGAAATTTATGAATTATTAAATATTCTATTTTGTTTATTACATATGATACAGAATATTCAATAAAAGTTATTTTTAAGAATTCTTTTGACTTGTTTTACTGCTGCACTTTAACTTTGATTAACCTATGATATAAATACCCACGTGTGTTACCTCTGTGCTTTTATTTTTGCATACGATTGTACGAGATTTTACGTTTGAATATTTTTCTTCCCGCATCACTTTTACTTTTTTATTACCTGTTCATTTTTCAGACAATGTCAAAGTCTTCACCTCAAATTACTCACGTAATTTTTGATTTTGATGGTGTTGTTACAGGTTAATTTTACCGTAGATATTCGTTTTATTGACTAAAAATCCTTTTTTTCAGACACTGAAACATCATATGCTGAAGCAGTAACGGAAGCTCTTGAAAAATATGATAAAAAGTTTAATAATCACATTAAACATGGAATGATGGGACGAAAAACTGATGAATCAATTAAATATGTTCTTAAAGAAACTGGCCTCAAAGATACCGTTGATTTGGAAAAATTCAAAAAGATTTATCATGATAACTTCATGAAACTTCTTCCAATAGCTGATCCACTTCCGGGTGCAAAAGAATTAATTAAATATTTGGCCGATCAGAAGCTTCATCTTGCCATTAGCACTGGTAGCGGTTCGGAAGAATTTGATATCAAGAAAAAGAAATTCGAAGATGTCTTGGATAAATTTGATACAATCGTTCTTGCTGGTGATGATGATGAAGTTAAAGAAGGAAAGCCCGAACCAGATGCCTATGAAATTCCAATGAAGCGTTTTAAAGTCCAACCCGAAAAAAGTGACAAGGTTCTGTAAGTTTCTTAACAATAACAATTAAAAAATATAAATTCGTTGTTTAAGGGTCTTTGAAGATTCAATCAATGGTGTACAAGCTGCTCTTAAAGCTGGTTGTAAAGTTTGCTTCGTCCCTCAAGAAAAGTTTAAGCCTGATGATTGGGAAGAAATGATTGCTGAAATTAAACCAAAATGTAGCCAAATTATTAAATCCTTGGAAGAATTTGATCCTGAAGTCTTTGGATTGCCTCCAATGAAATAATAATAGGTAATGCTTGTAACATTTCTTGCTATTGTTTATATTAATTTTAAAATTGTATTTTTCTTGCTGTAAGTAATAAATGAATCATAGCTTTATAAATTACTGTATTTTTTGGACTTTGGTGAAAGACATGCAAAAATTGCTACCGCAGTTGTGCCCTAATTTGAGAAAATTTTTTTGAAGTTATCGTGTGGATAAAAACTAACGGGTTGTCCAGATGTCATGTGACACAAAAATTGGAGTTTTTTGACCCCCACCCATTAGGTAACACAACATCAAAGCTTTTTGCCGACAAACATCAAAGCGGCGTGACGAATCGTCAGACCCCCTCCCCGAAATTTCGAAATCAAACATCTCCATGCCGATAGGATGGAAAAATTGGAATTAAGCAAAGGATTCTGGTTAATTCAAGCGTCTTAAAATGCCATTTCATTGTTATCTCCATCTTTTTTTAGAAAATCTTCGATAAAAAAAAGTTAAGAAAAACGTATTTCATTTCTGCAACATGCAGTTTTGTCCGTTTTTGACTTGGCAAAATGTGTGTTAACCATTTACGCATCTTTTTTTGTTCAGAAATTGTGTTGCTTCGAATTATAAAATAATTTTAGAAATTTTTCGATAAACTTTGTTTAATCTATGTTAAACCTTTTCACTTTTAGCATACTGTAATTACTGTAAATGAGTGACGAATCAAGTGTTACTGATCACGGTGCATATGCCGATAATGTGGTTAATCAAGAAGGCAAGAAAGAACATTCTGCCAAACCGCTTTCACAGACAAAAGAGGTAGATCATGATGCTGTTGAAAAGTGCAAAATCAGTAATTCGGAAGAAGTTCAAGACGTTGAAGATGTTCAAATGAAAATTGCTGAAGGTTTGCGATAAGAGAAGCGCGATATATTAAAAACGTACTTTTTTAGAAAAAGCTCATCAGGAACTTCAAAAAATAAATTTAACTTGCTCAACTACGATGACATTGCTTGCTGCAACTTATGCTTCAACAGATCCGTCTAAAACTGCAACAGTTGAAGAAGATGATACAAAATATATTACCGTAGATGATGATTCTTCGTAAGAATAATTTCCCTTTTTTGAATAATTTGGTTTATCGTGTTTCTTTTTTAGCTCTTCATCTTCTCCAATTAGTACACTGTTTAACGGTGAAGAAAAAAATGGAATGCCTTCAAGAAAAAATTGTCTTCGTCCTTCGATGAATGGTAATTCTTCTTCTTCGAATCAGCGTTCTAAAACAAAAAAAACACGTCGTCGTGAAAGGGTAAGAATGATACTTCAAAAAAAGGCTGAAAAAAGAGAACAGATTAAACTTGAAGGTGAGAAAGATTATATAAAATTTGAGGTGAAAAATGATCATTTGTGGTTGCAGTTGAAAGACGAATGGCGCTTGGACTTGATGTTGAAGATTTAATGCCAAAACCTTTGCTTCCTCCTCTTAATCCGCCTCAAGTAAAATCAATTTTTGCTTCAGATAATGCGGGATATGTCAAAGGAAAATATCGGTTCCGTGGAGATACTGTTAAACGACCTTCAAGTTATGATCCCCAGGCATTATTGGAATGGAGTAATAGTAATGAAGAAGATCGACGGGAACGTGAAAGACAGAAAAGGCTTGATTTTCAAAAAGAACAAAAATTGATTGAATTAAAACGCAAAAGAAGTATGAATTTTTTCGTTTGATATATGAATACATAAAATGTTTTAGATAAGAAACCAAAGAAAATGAAACTTGCTAATAATAAAGAAGTTGTGAATACTAATCCAACTTCATTATCAGTTGGTCCTGCAGAAGAACAACAATTCTTGAATGGTCAAAGCAATAGTAGCCAAGATGTTAAAATTTTGAAAGTGGTGAAGAAGCAAAAAGAAAAGTTACCTGCAATATTGGTGACACCATCGGTAATGGGACCACCGCACCTTCGAATTAGTTCGGAAGAAGCAAGAAAGCGGAATAAATTTCAACTTGTTCGACCAGCAGCTGTGCCAGTAACATGGATTCCTCCAAGGCCAAAACAACCAGTTGCTTGCATTCCATCAAGTTCTATACGGCGACCTCAGCTGCATACAATTCCCTTTTTCCATCCACGACCGCCAGCATTTCGATTTCCATTACGTGTTGCTGCACCTCAAACTCAAAAACCATTTACTGATGAATGTTTCAGCTTTGTTCCATGTTCAACTCCTTCGTCTTCAACACCTTCAAATGTTACTGTAGCTCCACCGGTTTTTTCAACAACTTCAAGACGGGTTCAAATGAAAAAACAAGCTGCATTGCACAATGCGATGGCAAATGAAGAAGAAACTGTGTTTGATGAATGTTTTACATCCGTTCCATGTTCAAAATCTTCGACCACTAAACCATCAGCAACAACAATTCGTCCGCAGTCAAATGCATCTTTTACAAATCACCCATCAATATTACCTCAAGTTCCTGTTACTACTTCTACTGCGCATATTCTTCCTCAAACTACAATGATTACAGTACCTCATTCAACAACAATTACTGTACCCATTTCAAGTCAAACAACTTTTATTCCACAATTTTCTACTTTTTCTGGAACAACAGCCACAACAAGTACTGCTGCAATTTCTACACCAATTCAATTGACTCAACAAGCTCAAATTATTACAATTCCTTCTTCCATGCTTCCGCCACCTGGAACTCCATTGCAACTTGTTTTTGTTATTCCACCATCAAATAATAATAATATTAATTCATCGGGTACAATTATGCTTCAACAGCAACAACCTTCACCTTCATCAAATGATACAAACATGATTAAGGTTAAAACTGAAATCAAAGAATAATTTATTTATTGTTTTGTTTTGAAATTAATTTTTACGGGTTTTATGCTTTTTTGCTGGTTTAAATTGATTTAAAAAATGTTTGTTAAAGATTGATTATAAATTTATGTTTTGTTTTTTCTACTTTTATTTAAATTTAACACGATTTTTTATTAGGTCTAAACAGAGCACTTATTAAATTTTTGATGCACTTTTATTAAGTAATTAATTTTAAAATGATAGACGAAATTTCGAGTTATTTTTTTAAGTTTCTTACAGTAAGAAACGTAAAAAAAATAACTCGAAATTTCGTCTTACTGTAACAAAAAAAGATAAATTTCTGTATCAGTTTCAATCCTGCACATTGCAATTCACAATGTTCAATTCACAACGTTGCGTTACCAAAATGAGTTAAAACAATTTACTGAAATTTGTATAATGAATACATTCTTCTTTTTTTGAAGAAACGAAAGTCTTCTCACATTTTGAAAAGTATTATTTGATATGTCAATGTTAAGAATAATTTTATTTGTTACAATTCTAATAACTTTTGGATTATCAGATCTTGCTGATAAAAATTGGGATGCTGTATTTGGAGAAGAACTTATTCGCAGTTTTGAAGCGTATGTTATTTTTTTAAATAAATATTCCTAGGGTTTTTTTTACATTTGTTTTAACATTTTTTTTGTAGGCAATGGAAAGATGAAACTCCGGTTAAACGGATGACGATTTTATCAAAAACAGGAAAAATTGCATTTTATTTACGACTTTATCGAGCTTGGATTTTTACTCCAACCGGAAAGAAAGGATTTGCAGAGAGATTCCCAGAACCAAAAATTGCAGTTCATCCAGATATCGTTCAAAATTGTGATAGAAATCTTTATGTAAGTATTTGTTTTGTTTTACTTTAATTGGATACTGTTGCTAAGCAAGAATTAATTGGATGTATTTTTTATATATAAGGCCTTTTTAGGTATGCATTGATGCAATATATTCTTCAATTCAAAAACGTTCAGAATTTTTATTTCCATCTCGTTATCAACATATGGAAGATTTTAACCTTGAGTTTGTGTATTATTTTTGGAATGATTTTCTAATTTATTGTTTTTTTGTAGCGAAGAAAGCTTTCGACGATATGTCGGTGATTCAATGTTTGCCTTTGATGTTAGTGTTTCATACTTGATGTGTTTTTTAACAAAAAATCAATTGTCATTTTTAAAATCATTACCATTTTGTTCATATGGGTTTGAAAAGAATCAAAAAGCTATTGTGAGTGATTCAACTGCTTTTTTACATTATCCTTTATTTTGGCGTTTTTTTAGTGGCCATCTTCAGTATTTCGGGATTCAACAAATAATCCATCAATCTCTGAAACTCTTATTTTTGAACCAATTGATAGCTTAGATTCAAAAGGTGAATTTATTTGTGCAGATGAATCATTTTGTCCTGATCCATGCTGTGGTCGAACAATCAATCGTTCAACATTTTGCTCACATGAAATTTGTCGTGAACAAGATATTCGTCGGAAAACTCTCGAAAAACAAAATACTTCTGTATCAACAAATTCATCAGAAAATCATCAACAACCACAACATTCTTGTCGTGTTGATGATAAAAATAATAATGATTTTTTGGGTTTAGCTTTAAATAAATGGAATGTTTCATGTACTTGCAAAGAATCGGATGAATATATTTTTCGATTTGATACTCTTCAATGTGTTGATGTTCAAGAATGTAATAATGATTTGAATAAGTGTGAAGGAGAACAAGAAGAATGTGTGAATCATATTGGAAGTTATTCATGTGAATGTTTTCAAGGATATTATCGTGATAAAACCAGTAATAAATGTATCGAAATTAAACTTCAAGAATCAATTTGGTCCGGTCCGGCATATACTTCTTCGGCATCATCTTTTTCAACTTTTCATTATCCATGTTTGTTTGTACTTTTTCGTCTTTATTTATATTGAATAAAATGTGATGGAATTAAGATTTTTATTGATTACTGTAATTTATGTTGCAAAATATTTTACACCGGATTTATTTTTTATAATTTTTAAGATACGTTTTGAATTTTGAAAAAATACATTTAAAAGTGTTTATAAATGGATAAAAGTGATTTGATAAGATTGGGACATTTTTATGTTTTTTGATGATTTATTGTTATGAATCAAAAATCTTTTAAAATTCACTTTTTTCCAATTTTTAACAACAATTTTTTTTGAAAAAAAAGTCTAACAACTACACATTTTTCATTTAAAAATATATATATAATTTTAAAATTAACGGGGTTCAGAAACTTGACTACTCGTTGATGCATCAGATCCTTGGCTGTTATTTCGATGCTTTGAAATATCATCAATTGGTTCAACATCTCGACTATATTTCAAGTATGGTGGTAAATTATTATCACGATATGAAAAAAATATTGAATTTGGTTGATCATCCATTTTTTCGATATTCAAAGTTGTGGGTCTTCCATTCACTCCATTATGTCCACCACCTCCCCCAGACATCGAACTTCCAGGTCTTGAATCACCTTCTGAAATTTCAATAACGGGTGCGAGCTTTGTTGAATCATATGCCGCTGAAACCTTTCGGTTCCCGGATCCGGTTCCAGCAGAATTTATTCCAGATCCCGTGGTTGGATGTTTATCCGTTTCGGAGCGCCTCTTTAATCCTCGACGTTTTACAAGTAATGGAGCAGTGTCAACATCCATCAATTGGAATCCATCTCGATTTGCTGTTAAAAAGGCATTAAAAGTATCATTAAAGATGTCATCTGCACTTGATGGAAGAGCTGAAGGTGTTTGAAGTTCATGCGCTTGTGAGGAATCAAATGCAGCACGAAGCCATTTATGTGCAGATAATTGTTGCAAGGTTAATCGTTTATTTGGATCAACTGTTAAAAGGCCTAAAAAAAGGAGATTTAAAGAATTAAATTTAAATATTTAATAGTTTTTAACTATACGATTATACAGTAATTTTTCTTATATGGCATGCTTACCTGTAATTAAATCTTTTGCCAAATCACTGACAGAATCCCATACAGAATCTTTGAAACTAAATTCTGCCATTCTAATTCTTGCAATAATATCTGTTGCGGTATCCGTTGCAGTTTTAGCATGAAATGGAACATTCCCACTTAACATTGTAAACTAAAATAAAAATTTAAACAATAAATAAAAAATGCCTCTATAAATGGTTACCAAAACAACTCCAAGACTCCATAAATCACATGATTGATTATATTGTGGTAACTCATCTTCAAGTTCGATAACTTCTGGTGCAGCATACTGTAACGTATAACATGGAGTTGAAAGTTGTTCAACAGAATTTGGTAATAATCTTGCGAATCCAAAATCAACTAATCTCAATTTTGCTGCGGCATCTTCAGATTCAAATAAAATGTTCTAAAAATTACTATTGTTTAATATCTATAGTCAATATTATAAGAAATCAAATTATATGATATAATAATAAATACCGTACCTCTGGTTTTAAATCCCGATGAACAACTCCTTTATGATGCATATGTGTGACAGCTGAAACGAGTTGATACATAATTCTTGCAGCTTCAGATTCGGTAAATTTTTCCAATTTTCGTAATCGATGCAATAATTCTCCACCTTCTAATAATTCCAAGACAATATAATAATGAAGTGGATCACTTAAAGCCTCAATTACTTGAACAATATTTTCATGATGGCCCAGATGATCCAATATTCTAATTTCTCGAAGAGCATGATGTGAACATTTCTGTGAAATAATTTTAACCGCAAACATTTTATTATCTGATAATCGACGGCACTTTCGACACATTGAAAATGAACCTCGTCCGAGATATCCTCCTTCACTGATATCCAACTCGTATTTTGAAAAGAATGATGAATTTTTTGAAAGCAATTTCACAGATTCTTCCAGGGAATCTTGTCCAACTGAATTATTATTCGAAAATATCACAGATGGAGAAACAAATGAATATCCCTAAAAAGTATGTATTTGATTAGAAATTTAAACTACCGTATGCAAATTTAAACAAACTCTAAAAATTCCTTTATAATCGGGTGGACTGTTCACAGGAGAAAATAGAGGAACTTGATTGGTGAATTCTGGAGCAAAATTATTTAAATCCATTTTATTTTGAACAACAGGCTTAATTGCAGGTGGCATTTTTCGTTGTTCAACAAGTTCCCAATTAATTCCTTGAAAGAATGGATGCATTTTAATTTCATTTACGCCTTTCGCGCCCAATCGAATTGAAGCATCTTTCTCCAGAAGTCCAGCAATGAGAGATTTTGCAAGTGGATCAATATTTTTTGGGAATGGTACACGCTTTTTAAGAATTCTTTGAGCGATATCATGTGTGGTATTCTGATCTCCGTCTACTGTAAATGGGGAACAACCCGTAACTAATTCAAATGCAATTACTCCAAGGGACCACCAATCAACACATTCATTATATCCTTTTGGTGTTCGCTTTACAATCTCTGGAGCCATGTATCTAAAAAAAGCAGAAACTTTGTAACCTATTATTTTGATTTATGTTTCAAAAATTACTGTATCATTTAAAACATTTTTCAATGATTTTTAATTACAGTACTTTAATTTTTTACAAATTGTCAAACATGTCTTTAAAAAAATTCTTACTCAATGGTTCCACAATACGAATTTGCAATTCTCTGTTCCTTTAATTCTTTCGATAAACCAAAATCTGTTAATTTAATATGTCCATCTGAATCAAGTAAAATATTTTCCAGTTTTAAATCACGGTAAATTACATCATTCTAAAATTAATCAATATTTTATATTGCTTTGACATATTTCAAACATACGCGATGAATTAATTCCAATGCCGCAACAAGTTCAGCTAAAACTCCCCGGGAAGTTGGAACATCAAATTGCTTCTTTTTGCATAAATGTGTAAAAAGTTCACCGCCTCCAACAAATTCTATAAATTAAAAGTTGGGATACGGTAGCAAAGAGAAACAGGCTTACCCATTACAATATGAAGCTTTGCATCGGATTGAAATGCATAAACCATATTTACCAAAAATGGTTGACCTTTTAATCTTTCAAGTACCTAAAATTTTCAAAAGTTTTTTTAATTCTAAAAACAATATTCTCAAGGGGTAATTTATTATGATTCAAAGATTTTTTTAAAGCTTTTGGAAATGGGCCTAATTTATGTTTCAAAAAAAAGTTTGCTAATTAATCTGTTCCTTGCGTTCTTAAATGAATTTTATTTTTGGGTCATTTATTTCTTTCATTTTTAGGGAATTTTCCATGTTGAGGATGATGATACAAAAAAAACTTACAGTTCTTTCAGCTAATGTATGTTCAAGTGTTTTTTGTTTATGCGCAACTCGTTCCTTCTTTAATACTTTCATTGCATAAAATCTGCCATTATCGTGTCCGCCAACTTTTTTAACCAAAAACACTTTTCCATATGCTGCAAAAAATATGAACATTATAATTACGCTTGTTAGAAAAAAACTTGGTTTTTTGGCATCCAATTTACAGAAAATTTAAATTCAAAGTTATGGCAAAATTGCTTTTTTTTGAGAAAATTAGCAGTTTGTGTAAATTTTAAATAAATTTTGGAGCTCTATCAAAGTAATTTATTCAAAAAATTTAACGTTTAATAATTTTTAAATTGTATTATGCAGTTTCAGGGAAAATAAAACAGCCATCAAAAAAAGATGTTGATGAGTAAAAAAAAGTAAACGAACCTCCTTTTCCAAGAACTTTAATAAGGGCAAAATTTTCCATTGAAACTTTTTCCGATTCCATCTTTGAAATTTAGAAATATAAAAAAATAACTGAATAAAATTTTTGTTGCTTTTGATGTAAAAAAACAATTAACACTGCATTTCAAATGGTTCGGCCTTTTTATGTTAAAATAAAGTTTTGAGGGCTAATTTTTCTTCTTTCAAAAAGAAAAAAAAATGCCTGAAAAAAGAAATTGTAACATTTGTGAAAAAAAGCGGCGAGAAAAAAAGTGTTTTAATCCATTAAAAAAACGTGAACTCGGAGAAAAAAAGTGTATGAGGGCCAAAAGCAAGCTGTTGTTTTTGGATGGGATGGGATGGGAGGACCCTGTTTGGGGGGAGAAGTGAGGATGGTAAACAACAACATTCAAAGAAGAAGAAAAAGATTTTCAAAAAACAACAAAACTAAAAAAAGGCGCATGGAAAAAAATAGAATGTGTTTAGCAAAAGTTTGTTTTTTTGCAGAAAAAAGTCTGCCATCTTTGACAAAAAAAGAGATAAAAGAAAAATGCCTTCTAAGATGCCAGAAAAAAGAAATAGTAAAAATATAACAGCAACACATTTTTTATAAGAAGAAATTTTTTGTCTATTTTTTTTGCTTGTCGCTATAGGGATTTCACCACCTGAAAATATACTACTTATATGTATTTTACAGATTATAGAGCTTAAACAGCTTTTCTTCTGGTAATTTTTTTCTGTTTTAAAAACAACACAGAAAAAAGTTAATCAAATTTTTCAGAAAAAACAACACTTAAGCTTAAAAGCAAGCTTATATCCCATCCATTTTTCCCCCCATGAACTGGCTGCACTGACTGGCGGCGGCTGAAAAAAAGGCTAAAAGTCATTGGGAAAAAAGAAAAAAAGGATGATAAAAAAAGGCCGAAATATCTATCACATTTAAAACAAAAGTTTTAACAGTGAAAAAAGACAAAAAGAAGACATTAAAAAAATGAAAGTGAATGTGTTTGTCGACGTCCTTCTCTCATCAACAACAGAAATAATAATAAAAAAACATAGAAACAAATAATATGTATTTGGGAATTGATTTTCACTCATAAACATGTGAATTGAATTGAAGTAGCAGACGATAAATGGCGCTGGATGGAAGAAAAATAACCACACATTGTTTTAAAACAAATCACACATTTTATATTCTTCTGACTGGCAGGATGAAAAATGGAACATTAAAAAAATATGAACCGAAACTACTCTTTTTTGATGATGGATTAGAATTGGCCAACAAAAAGAATACGTTTTTCATGTTTGGGGGAAGGCTGTAATCAGCAGTTGAAAATTAAAAACGGTAAAAGACAATTCTCTCTCTGTCTCTTTATTTCGTCTTTAAATCAAAGAAGAATGATTACTTTTGATAATATAATACATTGATAAAACACAAAATTTTTGTGTCTAAACATAAAAGAATTCCAACAACTAAAAAAGGAGAAAAAATTGATTAAAGTCCTTTTTTTCATTTTCAAAAATCTGCCAGCTAACAAAAAATAATTGAAAGAGAAAAGAAGCATAAGATGATGTTTCAGAGAAAAAGAAGAAAAGTCTCAAACATGCAATTTTTGAAGTTTAAATAAATTTTTCAGCTGTTTTTGTTGCATTCAAAAAAAACCTAAAAGTGTTTGTTCAAAAGACAGATAAGTTCTTTGTAAGCAAAAAAAGAAGAGGAAGCTAAAAAGTATGGGATAAAAGCTCAGGAAAAGTCAAAAAAAAGGGGTTTCAGAAGAAGAATTGCAAGTATAAGAAGCATTTCGCTTCATTTTTTTGGTGCCAAGAATAATATCCAACATACATATAATATCTTTTTCTTGCTTTTTCCCTTTTTTTCAATGCTCATTTACGTAGTTGCTTTTTTTTTCAGAACTAAATATAATGGGAGACAAAAGTATGTATTTTCAAGAAAAAAAAAGACGGGAGACAAGTTCGTCACTGTTTTTTTTGGCTTGCTTGAAAGGAAGGAGAAGAAAAAAGATGACTGAACTGAAGTGAAGGAAGTGAAAAATATGTTGTTCCTTTTTGAAAAAAAAATAGAGGACTGCCGCTGTCAGCAGTTAAAACATTTGAAAGAACCAGCCGTTTTGTGAAAAACAAAATACATATAAAAAAACAACAGCAAACAAAAGTGAAATTTTTTAAAAAATGTCTGAACGACTGCCAAAAAATATTAAAACAGATTTTGTCCTGTTTTAATATTTTTGGAACATGAAGTTCATGGGGAATCCATTCTACTAAAATTATCCCTTGAGGAATTCGTTTAACTTCTAAATTTTGGATTCCATCTGCACTGATAAAGTACTCAAAAATTTTATCGTCTGCTAGTCAAAATTATAAAATTGTATTACTTTTTCGTTTCAAATAACTTTCAATTACCGTACTTTAATTTACTTAACCAAAACAAATTCAATTAATACACGTTTTTAAAAGCATTTTTAAGAAAAGAGTCACCACTAATTTCAATAAGCTACTTGAAAGAATAGTTATTACACGAAAGTATAATGAAAGAATGAATCATTTTTTGTTTCTTTTGAATTGGGTAATAACACTATAAACAATATAAAAGTAAGCAAGTAAACAAACATTAGCAATTTTTTCAGAATCAAAAAACAAAAAATAGAAGAAATGAGTCATCCGTGTGAAAAGTTTTTGGAACAAAGAAAAAAAGCAAATCAAAGGTCAGAAAACTAACACCAGAAAAGTATAAATTTCGGCACAGAAAAAAGATGCACAGCAGAAACCAAAAATTTCAAACCACTGAAAATAGCAAAAAACGGAAATAAAGAAATACAATATGTGTTTTTATCCGGATAAATTTTATCTGATAAAAAATCAACGTTTCTTTTAAAACATCTGTCAAGAGATTATTGAAACATAAAAATATCAAACCTTAAACAAAGTTTTTAAAGCTCATATAAAATGGTACAGTTGAAAAACTAATCATTACTATTAACTTTCTTTATGTTTCTATCGTTTACCCCTTAGAAGCCACCAAAAAGAAAAGAAAAACTTTTAATCTGGATCAATTTGGTCTTTTTTCATTTCTATTACAAACTTTATTATATTTTTAATCCTCCAACATTTATCTAAAAACCCGATTTTATAGAAAAGAAAAAAAACTTTGACGCAACTTTAAAGTTTTCAGAAATTCAACCGACAACAAAAAATAAAAATTTTAACTTCAAATTTGGCTGTTTTCATTTCAGAAAAAAACCCTTTTCCAAAAATACGTCCCAAACAAATGAAAGTCCTTCAAAGTTCAAAAAGCCACCAAAAAAACTGAGAAGTGCAACGTCAAAAAAATGTTTGTTGCATTTTTTTCTGTAAAAAAACGTTTTTAATCGATTCAAAAAGCATGAAAATGAAAAGTGTAAATAAAAAAAGAGGAAAAAATCAAGCAAGAAAAAAGAAAAAGAAGGAAGAGAAGCAACATTTTACAAAAAAATTATTTATCAGAGAAAAGTAGAAACACGTTTTTTTTTGTTCATTCAATTTCCGTTATTACATATACATAAAAATGCATATACATATATGTTTTTATGGTCACTTTTATTCAATAATAAGAATAATAGTAATAACAAAAGGCTAAGATTTTAAAGAAAAAAAGGAATAAAAACGGCAACATAAAGAAAAAATGAAGAAAGGATATTTTATATTCGTCGGCTTCAATTTAAGTGATTAAAGAACATAAAACACAACAGAATTGCAAAAAGCATATGAAACAAATGAGAAAGAAACGTGAAAATAAAAGGAAGAGAAAAAAGTGACTAACAAAAAACGAAGAGAGAGAGAATAGCATTTTAAAAACTTTTTTCAAAGAAATTCTATTCCAAATAAGTAATATATCAGACTTGATAAAAAAATGGTAGAAAGAAATATAAAAAAGTGATCAATAGCCAAGATAATGAAAATGGAAAATATGCGTGATAGAATTATGGAATTAGGAAAATATTTGAATTTTACGAACATATCCCAAAAGTTGTGAAATTATCTTCAAAATGATTTCAAAAGTTTATTTAGACGCACAAACGACGCATACAAAGAAACATGTTTTAATGATAAGGTGTTTTGTATTTATAAAAACTAATTTTAGAATCAATTTTGCAAGAAATGTTAAAGAGAACAACGATTGATTTTATTTTCGAAAGTGTTTTTTATGCCCCTTGAAAAGATTCTTATAAAGTTTATTCACTATAAAGCTTATTAAACTAGCTTAGGCTTAATATTGAAACGTACTTCCTTTTTCTCTCTCTGACTAATTACAATAATTAAAAAGGGGGAAAAACGCCATTATTACTTATTTTAAGTGATTATCACAGAAAAGAAGAACATTTGATAACTTTATTTGATATCAAAATAATGTACGTTTGACGAAGGTATGAATTTATCATTTTGAAAAAGGGTGGGAGTTGCAATGATTAATTTCAAATCAGAAAAAGAAACGTAAAAGAAAAACCTTTTAAATTCAGCAAATTAAAAATATTTTATTTAAAAAACGTTACAGAAAATGAGTGCTTAAACATTTTTATATCTCTTGAAATGAAAAATAATTAAGATATGTTTTAATTTCGAACAACACAGTTATTCGAGTTTTATGACAACCAATAATTCAAACATTTATTATTTCAAATTCAACATTCTTTTTACAAATTTTAGAATACTAGGGATAAAGCGGGCCTTCGGCCCGCAAGCGTCTAGTTTAAACTATAGAACTATGTTTTAAAAAATAAATTTGAGCTTCTAATTACAATCTTTCTATTTCAGCTCTTCTTGCTTTTTCAGCTTCTGATAATGTTTCTCGATTATGAGACAAAATCCGTTGTCGTTTGAGCTCATTTTCGCTTCTCTTTGTTCAAAGGTTTGCTTAGCAGGCCTATTTCTTTTTCTTTGCCTTTCTGCTTGTTTTCTTTTTAGCTCTTCTTTATGAGCATCTTCTTGAAGAGGTTTTCTTCCAATTATTTTTCTTAGCATTTTTAGACTTTACTGTCTAACAGGCTTACAACAAACAATTACATATTCAATCAAATTTTAATAGCAAACACACAACAAAGAGAGGATTAACCAATTTAATGGACGCTCCAAACCGCGTAGCAAAATTTAAGACTGAACTGTTGAAAATAGCTACAGTCACCAAAAAAATACACATACACATAAACACGTACGATTGTGCAATCTGCTAAAAAAACATAAGATGTAATGTGGAATATTACTCACAATCTCATGCAAATTATGTTAATTTGTATGAGCTTGCACATAGCAGTATTTGCTGGACAAAGTTTGAATTCACTTTTTGCTTTTGCATGCAAATTTCATGTGTTTTTATTCTTCGTTTTTCATTTTGTGAATGAAAAAATAAAAGCGTTACAAACCAACAAACAAACCAACTAACGAACATTCTCCATTTATTTGAGGGACATTCTCACATTCTTTAATCTTTTTCATTTTATACAAAAATTTAAAAATTAAACAAAGATCGTTCAACTTAAAGCTACAACCCCTTTCTTCCCATGACACACTGCTTTCTTTTAAATACAGAAAAATATAACAAAGAAAATTCCACAAATTTTTTGAACAGCTTAAAATACAAAAAACTACACAGAAAATCAAAATGAAACAATTTTTTTATCGTGTGTTTCAGTACAACTTTTTAAAACTTTCTTACAAATATTTTTTTCTTTATTCAAAGTCTTTTGAATCAGAAAAAAGAAGAAAAAGATAAACGCAACGGAAAAAAAGAAACTAAAGTTAAACATGAAAAAAGAAGAGATACGTAATTTGTTTGTTTTAGAACCGAACAAAAATTGGACGTTAAAAAATTGGGGAAAATTTTGAAGGACATAAAAATTTGAGAAGAAAAATGGGTGGAAAAAACGCAAAATGAAAGAATGAAAATTGCTTGACAAAATTTCAAATAATTCATTTCATTGTCATTCTGTCAAATTTGTTTTTTAAGGCATTAAAAAAAAGGAAGAAGAAAGGTATCACATGCATGTACACATTAATAATAATGGTCGAACACAAAGTGAAACAATTTTATGATACTTCTGATTACAATTGCAGTTTGTGTTTTTGCGATAATTAAGTTGACCGGGCAAAACAATAATAAAAAGTAAAAGATCCTTTTGTAAAATGGGTTATCACATAAAAAACGTAAAAAATTAATAAAAAAGATGAGTCAATTGCATTTATAATTGCATTTATTTTTAATTTTATCATTTGAGCTAGGGATGGTGCGGGCGCATGCGCCCGGGCGCGCCTGGGCGCAAGGGTTTTTTCTCCTTATAAAATGTCGGGCGCGCCCGGTCTCAGGCGCGCCCGGGCGCAAAATAAGGAATGCGCCCGCGCCGGCGCGCCCGATTTTTTTGGATTTTCGGGCGCGCCCGCATCCCTAATTTGAGCACAGTAACATTTTTTGTGGGAAAAAAAATTACGGTTTCAAAAATAAATAAGAAAACCGACATCCATTTTAAATCTTGAGACTTATGCGTTATTTTTTTATGACTTTGGCAATCATACCCAAGCCTGTGTTTGTGATGACATTTTAAGTCATTGACTGTCAAAACCGGTTAATCCCCCAAATTTGGGATTTAGGAAAATGTTGCATTGATTAAGCTCTCATTTACAAATAATCTTTATTATCTTCTTTTATCGCTGTAAACACATTTGTAAATTGTAAAAGCATTTTGTTTCATTTTTGCAATAATTTTTCCCCCAGGCAATCAAACAGCTTTATTTTATGTATTGTTGTTGTCAGGAAGGGTGTCATGATGATTTATTTCAATTCTTCTTCTTCAGATTCAAAAAATTTGTTCTTTTACATTTTTGTGATGTTTCATCTATCTCATTCTTCTGAAATTTATGGCGGTGCACATTTGAATGAGGTTGTTACTTGACGTGCAATTTACAACTTTTTTCAAAATAAATTAATGAAGGTGACATTTTTATACATTAACAGCACATTATAACATATCAAAAGTTGTTAAATATGAAAAATTTACAATGCATTGCCCTTTCATGTTTTTGTGAAAAAGTCAAAGCTGTCACTCTTGGGAAAAAGGCATGAACCAAAAAAAATACACAAAACAATCTTTTCTTCTTTTCGAGCTTCTGAAGGAAGAAAGAAGACAAACGATTTTATCATTTGGTGCTACAAAAAATAACAGAATTTAAAAAATTGCTTTGTTTAATCCATTTTTTAAAAAATTCCAATAATGTATTATAAAAAGTCAATTATTATATTTAAATTAATTTCGGTATCGTATGCAAAATTATCATCTCAAAATTCAAAAATTTTTGCGAATTCTGAATCTGAAATTCGATTCTTTGGATGGATATTACTTGCACTCTGGATTGCTACAGTACTTTATATGACTCGAGATTTCTTTTTTCCTTCAATTTTTTCAAATGAAATTATTCCGTCAAAGTCACAAAATGATTTTCTCAAAAAAATTCATACAAAAATTGAAAATGAAGAAGAAGATACTGTAGCCTCGAATACGATTGTTCGATATCGGTTTTCTGGTAATCATTTTTTACAACAACAAATGTTTCGTTTCTAAGTATTATTTCTTTACAGATTCGACATCAATCAATAACGAGCAAGTGTTCCTTTAAAAATTCAGCAGTATTTTTCAAAGAATTTCAAAAATCTAAAAACTCTGTTTGGTTTTGTGTAAAAAATTATTCCCTTGAGAAATCATTTTTTTACGTGTCAATAATAAACATTTATCTATTATTTAAATCCTTGTGATTGTTTGCTAAACTGTTTTTTTCCATACTACTTTTGATGTATTATTTTTTTTTGTTTCAAAAAGAGTCAGGAAGCCACGTGGTTAGAAGAGCTTGTGCCCTACATCAGATATTCCGTGGTTGTGATTGTGGATTGATTATGTGTATTTGGACATGTACGAAAAATTAAGAAAATGCCCCGAGGTCAAAAAAATAAAATATCGTAAGCAGTATTCATAAATGTGTATATTTAAAAACAATTCTTGAAATAACAAAGTAAATGAAGCCGTCGATTTTAGGAATTTCGAATTAGGTAACTGACTTTATGTATGATGTTAAATGATCAACAATTATTCGATATCATTCACAAAAATTGTAAGTAAAACTATCATGTTAAGTTTCTAGTTTACGAAATTTGCACTTTCAAAACATATATAAAACCACATCATTTTTGTCGCCAAAAAGCTTCTGAATATTTACGAAAACGGACGGCAAAGCTGTCTTTAGCATTGAACAAGATTTGGTCTTAATTGTGTTGTGATTTGCTCTATATTATTATATATTTCTTGTTTAATCATAATGTATTTGGACAATCATTTACTTTACAAAAAAATTTAAACTTCAAGCGGATCTTTGATATTCCCCTCCCGAATTTGAATGAGGATCTGGAGCATAGTTTCCACTGGATGAGGAAGCAGAAGATGAAGAAGGAGAATAGTCAGCTCCTGCAGAACCGGAAGAAACATCATTTTCAATTCCGCCTCTTGGAACAGGAACGACTTTACTTCGGCTTGGACAGGGACAATATTCACCATTTTGAGCTGGAAGCCCAGGAAATCCAGGTCCTCCTCTTCCCCCAGGTCGACCTGGATTTCCTCGATATCCTGCTTGTCCAGCAGGGCCTTGTTCTCCAAGGGGCCCAGGGCCGCCATTTTGCCCTCGATCTCCCTGCAGACCGGGGTAACCGGGCGTTCCAGGGCGTCCTTTTGATCCTGCAGTTGGAATCCATCGGGTTCCATCTTGTCCAGGTCTTCCATCGGACCCTGGTGAACCAGCTTTGCCCTGGGGCCCAACATCACCGTATTGGCCTGGAGGACCTTTATATCCATCACGGCCATTTCGACCTGGATTACCACGAGGACCGGGAGGCCCAAGAGGGCCTTGTTGCCCAGGAGGTCCACGAGGGCCAGCAGGTCCAGCTGGGCATCGGATACATCCTAAAATTGTTATCATTTTAAAACGAAAACTTCGGCATTTTTTTACCAGCTTGAGGTAGATCGAGTAATACAGTCATTCCGGTAGCTCCAGGTAAACCTGGAGTGCCAGGTTCACCAGCTTCCCCTGGTATTCCTCTTTGACCAACTGGTCCTGGCACCCCTGAAAGAGATATGCTTTTGTTTGAATAAGATTCAATTTATTTACCTTTTGGACAACTTTTACCTCGATTTGCATTACAATCTATAATAATTTGCATATTAAATAAATGACAACTTGAACAAGTGTTTTATCACATTTTTAAACTTACTGCATTTTGGTGGAGCCCGTTCAGTTGCACGTTTGACTCGACGAAATTCGAAAAGATTTCTGATATCCCCATTTCCAGATTTTTGTTGCATATTCATCATAGAATTCCATGCATCACGATTTGTATCCCGAATTTCATCAAGATCCGATAAAATATCATTATAAAGGGAATTGATATCATTGATAAGAAATGAAACCACAATCGTACATGTAATAATTACTCCACTACTAACTGCCACAGATATCGCCGTGCTGATCTTTGCCGATGACATTGTAAGAAAAGAATGTGACTGAAAAGATAAACGAAAGGAAAAATATGTAATAATTGATGGTATTTATACCCCGCTTTCATAAATCAAGGTCACTGGATTTAATTGGGTTTAAAAATATTGCGGTAGATAAATTGAAGCAGGTTTTTCTTATGAGTGAGATTTGATGCTTGAAAGATTTTTTAAAAAACTTGTTTGTTGCGTAATTTTTGAACCCTTTTTTTTAAGTTTTAAAATAACGGCTGTCACATATTTTTTTACGAAAAAAAGAAAATGAAGAATTTTATTATTTTAGTTTTCATCACATAACTTAATAAGAAAAAAATTATTACAGAATTAACAGATATCAAATGTACTTTTTCAAACATTTTTTGAACAGAATATTTTCTTTTTGCGTGATTAAAGACAGTAATTAAAACGTTTGGTGCTTTTAAACTGTTTCAAAAAAGCTTCTAAATAAACTTCATTTTGATATATGTTTTTTAAAAACAGAAAATACATATGTAAGAATATTTAAAATTCTGTTTTCATATTTGTTGCGTTGCTTCTCAGCATCTTAAAACATGTTATTTTTTCTGTCATTTTTGCAGGCAGGAATATTAAAAAGTAAATTAAGCATTCCAACATTCACGATTGTTAGCGAAAAAAAGAAATTTGTCTTTTTACTAACATCAACTTTAAAAAAAAACTTTGAAGCCGGCAAATAATAATGAATATTCATTGAAGCAAAAGAACAATTTTTGCTAATTTTTCTTTTAATTTTTTTCGAGTTCAGTAAATACTTTGTTCTCCAAAAGGTTACAATGAAATTCTGTATTTCTAAAAATTGTTATTTCGTCGTTTTTCAAAAAAGTACAGGCTCTTTGCCGACACACACAAATATCAGACAGCCTACGAAAAAAATTAAAAAAGGTTTTGAAATTTACTAAGGTGTTTTTGATACTGTGTTTCGTAAGAAGATAAAACTATACATTGTGATTACGGTAATTGCATCAAAGCTAAAAATGATAAAACTGGGAGTTACTTTCAACCACTCCTTTTAATCATTCATTTTGATAATAATAGTGTGGAGTGTCTTGTAAATCTTACAAGTTAGGTTACTGTAATCTATTGATTTTTAGAAGTGTTAACTAATTCAATGTGAAAATTTTTCCTACGGTTTAAGATCAAAGACACATCAACAACCTTGAAACACTCGATCATTTTGGCTCTCATTTTCTACGCTTTTTATGTATTATTTTTTAAGTTGTTTCTTTGTTGTACAATGTACAACAACCTTCATGACAAATTTAACTCTTTTTTTCCCTCAAATCTTCGCTTCCCTTTTTATTCTTCCACTTTCAAAAATTTTTACATTTTTCATTCATCTGTCACTCAAGCAACCTCAATTTGTGTTTTTTCCTTTTACAAAAAAAAGTATTTTTCTTTGAATTTATAAAAAATAGCGCAATTTAAATGCGTTTTTCTGGTAAAAAAATTGTGAAATGTTTGAAGGATTTCTTTTCTCTGTTTTTCCTGTGTTTGAAAAAAAGGTTGGAAAATCGGGGTCATTTTTATACGATTTCCTTTTTCCGACATGTCCTCATTTGGTGGGGTTGTTATTGTTGGAAGCGGAGGGATAAATGGCCTTCATCTCCTCCTCCTTAATTTTTCCTCCCTTTTTTCTGATTCTTTAAAAAGAAATTTTTAGTTAAAAATTGCTGTGATTATTCTTCCGTAAAGAAAAAATGTGAAAAAAGGGTCACATTTACTACATACATAATATGAGGTTCAAATTGCATAAAAAATATTTTTCTATATTTTCATATTTTTACTTTTTTTATTTTAAGATGATTGAAATTTAGTTACTATAGCAATAACTAATTGAGTTTAATCTTTTAATACTAAATTTGAATATTCGAGACTTGTTGTAAAAGCTTATGAGAAAATGCTTTCGTTTACAGTACATTGGATTAGAAAATGAAAAAGAGATTTCCTTTAATTGTTTTTGAGAATTTATTTAAAAATAAAATTATAAAAAAGCTATATTTTAGTTTTAAAATTTTAGATTTCTGTATCTTTTTAAAGTTTTTCATCTGTTTTCTCGAACTTACTTAAAATAGGAGGTGTTTTTTGCAAAACATAAATAATGACTTACAGTATCTTTTACCTTACTAAACATGTATTTACCCAACACCATTTGAAAAAACATTCCATGATATTTATCGTCTTTTTGGAGTCGGTTCTTTATTTAAAATATTTTACCACAGTATCAAATTTTATCCATCCCAAAACATTCAAAAAGTAAAAAAGAGGAATGATAGATTCATGTTTGACACGTTAGTCGAAAGTTTATCGCTTTTTAAAAAGCTCCAAGAAAACTAGGCAACCTTTGAAATTTGAATGAAAGTTGGGGGAAAAAAGTGATGGGAGTGTATCAAGGGAAAACTAAAAGCCTTTTTTGAAACAATACATTTATCATTGCTTTATCTCTTTTTAGAATTTTCGTTTTTCTCTTTGAAGGTTCTTTTTCTGAAGTTTGTAATTCTCTCATTTTTTTGGGATTGCTTGGTAATAAAAAAGGTTTTTTTTAAATATTTAATAACAGTTTTCGTAAAATATTATTAAGGTAGGCCGACTACAGTACTACTAAGTTTTCGTGTTTCATACTGTAACTTATGTCCTTCTAAGAAATTTTCATTATTTGTCAGAAATATTTTGACCACAAAATTTTGTTTTTACTCTTTTGAAAAACTGTCTGCTTCTCTATTTTTTTATGTTGAAGAAAAAAGTGAGACGAAAAAAGTTTCTAAAGTCATTGGGAAAAAAGGCTGTAAGAATATGAGAAAAAAAACACAGCAACTTTCTTGTATATTTTTTTGTCTGTTAAAAAAAGAAAGGAAAAGCCAATTGACTTTCAAAAGGGGAAAAAAAGGGCTGTTTGAAGCTTCTTGAAGAGGTTCTTCTTCTTCTTTATTCTTTCCCTCCTGGTGGGGGTAAAGTTCTTCCTTCCTTTCATTTTTTTTTCACCCTCACTTTTTCTGGCTTACCAACAACAAGAAAAAGGATACATCAAAAAGGAGGGAAACAGAAAAGAAAAGGAACATCGCCTTCCTTCGGTGTTTCCATCATCCTCAACTCCACCACCACCACCAGCAGCAACATCACCGCCGCCGCCAATGGCGACTACAAAATGCCTGCAAGCCGCTGCTGCTGCCCCCCAGTCATTTTAGCTTCTTTCTCCCAGAGAAAATATAAAAATGCTCACTTTGCAGCTTGCTTGCCAACTTTTTTTTGTTTTTTTAATGTTGCGACCTTTTGCTTGCTTCTTCTTTTAACAAAATTTTCTTCCTTTCTTCGTTTTTAAAAAAGAAAAATATTTCTACCAACTAAAAATTGCCTTTTTTTGAATGTAATTTAATTTTTCCTTTTTTAAAAATACCCATAATTATATAATATCTATTGTTCTGTCTCCATTGAATCTAACCTTTTTCTTTTTTTCAATTACTTTTATTTTTTGTCGTTTGATTGTAGTTACTTTTCTACAAAGATGTTAACTTTCCCAGCAATAATTATCTTTTTTTTATCTGTTGAAAAAAAAGTTGTTTCAACGGGATTTGAAGTGAGTGTTAAGTGACTTTTTAAATTCCACTCAACTGCAAGAATTTTGTCAAGTACATTTCAATAATTGAAAAGATTGAAGAAAAAATAACTTTTGTAAAGTCTTATTATTTTTACAGTTACGTTTTTTAATGATCACAAAAATTGAAGCAAAGAAAACGATGTAAAAAAAGAGATATTTTTACACAAATCTTTTTTCTTCTTCTGTTAAGAATGTCACTTTTGTTTTTATCAAAAGCAAAGTGTGACTATTTTTTCACAATGCTTTTAACGGATAAAAAAGTGTGGCTAAAGATTGAGATTTTTTTGTATTTGGTTTTTTAAAAGGGTGATAAGATTAAATGCAGATAAAGGAAAGAATATTGAAGTTTAAATCCGTTCAAATAAAAGATATTAAAAAATGTCGCCATTTTTAATTAAAAAATAACGACAAAAATTTTGCAGAAACTGTAGGATATTTTTAGTTACAAAAATAGATCACGTCAATGATGTCATAATCAGTGTAATTTATTATTCAATTCTATTATTGTATCTTTCTATAAATATCAGTCTTGCCTAGTATTTCATTACAATTTTCATGCCTCACTACAATAAGTGGCTTTCAAATGGTCACTTCAATCACTTAAGCATTTGCAAAATTTGATTTTTGTATTAACAAATACTTTTCAAAACTTATATTAGTTTTTTATTTATTTGTTAGCTACAGTAAACTGATAGATTGGTGTAAAAACTTTATTCTCTTCTTTTTGGCCTACATTTAAATTCTATTTTATACGTCCAAGCAATAGTTTATAAACATTTATAGTTTTAGTTTAAAAACGATTCCAATTAGCAGAACATGTTTTAACCAAAAAAATCTTGAAAAGATCAACAATAAAAATGTTCATTTGCTTGCCTTTTTTTGAGGTTTTAAAACCCCAAAAAGCATATGTGACAAAGATGTGAATTTTCCTTTTCCTTCAAAGAGGACAAAAAAAGTGTTCCCTTGCGTATCATAAACAAACCCAAAAACAAAAGAGATGAAAAAAAAGTTTAAGACTTTTGCCGCCGCCACCGATAACTTTACTTTCTTCTTTTCATTGTCTCTGTTTTTTTACCCTTTTGTTCCCAAATCATTTTATTTTCTTGCCTGATGTTATTCATATTATTAGTATACATTATGCTTTGAAGAATCTTTCATTCTTTTTTCCCTTTTTTGCCCATATCTGTTGCCTCAATCTTGAAAAATAAAACGTCAAAATATCTCGTTTTTTTTAACAACCTTGTTGCAAAATGTCATTTTTATTATTTTTCGACATTTCCATCGTCCTTTTTTTGCGCACTTTTTATTGGCGTTTCACTTCCCTCACAATTTCTCTTTTTTTGAAATTTAAACTATCAAAAATTGACAACAGTGAATTATTTTCAATGAAAAATGATTCTTTTTTTTTACCATTGATCCTCCTTTTTTTGTTTGGTACCTTTAAAGGTAGGAAAGAAAAAAAGTTAAGAGTAAAAAAATGGAAGCCAAATGTAACTGTTACAGTTAATTTTAAGTTTTTTAACAGTTCTTCCTCTTTAAAGATCTTTCTGGATATCCCATGTTTTATGTTTCTTTCTTGGCATTACTGTAGATGTGTATTGTTTATGCTGATGGAGACCGTTCAAAAAATAATTGCTTTGTTTTTTTGAACGGAAAATGGTTCAAAATGGAAATCCGATATATCTCTGTGTGATTTTTGCTGATTGAGATAACAATCATCCCTTATCGACAACGAAAAATCAATAAATAACTTAAAGGTCAAAGGAATAAAGGAAAGGGTCAAATATGACGTCCATTTTTTCTTTTAATAAAAAAACAGCCGGACATGAGTGGATGACAAATCTCATCCCATCCGATGAATCTCTCTCTCATATAGTTATCTGTGGGCAATAGTAGCTTTTTTTTGTTAAATATATATGTATTGGTGCGGCCTTTTTTAGTTTGCGCAGATGAAAAAAGACAAACTTTTTTTTGTATATCTGCACTATTTCGGGGCGGCAGCAGTCTTTTCTTCTCCATCCTATTTTCTGCTACTGCCAAACACCTGCGCAGTACTGAGTTTTTCCTCCTCAGTAGTTTCCTCGATCCCTCTCTTTTTTCTTTCAAACTCCTCTTTCACACATACTACACCTCACATAAAATATATACATAAGAGAGAGAGAAAAGAAGAGGAATCAATGAAAATCCATTTCCGTTCACCATCGTCGTTGACAACCAAAAAGACGAAAAGGTAAACTGAAAAAAAGTCGAAGGAGAAGAAGAAGATGTTTCCAATCATTTTTAGCGTGTACAACCTCTTCAAATAAAAAAAAAGAATTGAGGGAGAAGAAGAAGATTCAATTCTGAGGTATATTTCTTTTCACCCCTCCATCTTTTTTTTTGCGTTGCGCAAGTGTATTTTTGCTTCAAATTTTTTTATAAAAAAATGTAAAAACAAAATGTTGTGATTTCAAAAAAACTTGGTTGTCCGAAATTTTTCAGACAAAAAATGACCTTTTTCTTTTCTTATTTGCCGCCTGTTTCAGTTTTTTTCATTTAAAATCGATTTAAGTTTTTTTGGAATTGTGACAAAACATTTTTTTCTGTGATTTTTGAATTTCTTAAAAATTTTAAAAAGTTTTTTCGAATTTAAGAATTAATTTGAAGGATTCGTCAAAAATTTTTCGCATCAATATATAATTATAGCTTTTATTTCACTTTTGTGTCACGCAATTATTTTAGATTTTGAAAACCATGAGTTTGATGACCGAAAAAATGTGGCGCCAAAATTTAATTGTTCTTTGACAGGATTTCTTTCCCCTCCTTTTTTGTGGCTCCCATAAATCCATCACATGTGAAAATCAAAATTGTTCCATTTTCCTTATGTTTCGCTTCTCTGTTTTAAATGTCTCTATTCACATATTTTGTCTGCTGCAAAATGAAAACCCGAAAGATTAATTTCAATGTTTAACGTCTCTAAAAATGGCGCCGTTCTTTTGATATAAACAAAAAAAAACATATTCAGAATTTTGTCTCTTTTTTTGCAATATTAAATATTTCAAAGGGAAACTGATTTGTTTTCCTTTTTCTTTGACCAATGAAATGATTCCCGATCGTTTGCATTTTGCTGCTTCTTCTTTTCTCAATGGTTTATTTCTTGCTTTTTTTCCAATTTCTGTTTTGTAAACTGATTTGCTCTTTTTCCTCTTTTTTTCCAAATTTTTTTGCTAGTTTTGTTGATTTAAAAGCTGCCTTGCTGATTCATATTTCTTTTTTGTGCAGAGGCAGTGATGTTCCTTTCCCCAAAAATGGCTTTTTTCAATTTAATGTTTGCTTTCAAAGCAAAAAATGGTTTTGATGCATTTTTTCCTTTGAAATCCAAAACAGATTTTTCAATATATGTACATTTTGATAAATCCTGACTGACTGACTGCCCAGTACCACCACTAAAAACACGTGAATGTTTTTTTATATTCCTCGTTGTCCCCAACGACGGCCATCATCATCCTGAAAAAGAAGGCACCTTTGACTATACCTTAAACATTCACTTTTGGAGGATTGCCATTGGGACCCTCTCTCCCTCCTTTGTCTTTCATATAGTTTTTTCTCTCCTTCTTTCGTTTTTTTCTCCTCCCCTCTTTTTCCTTCTCAAAAATACTAATAATATTTCTATGCCTACCACCACCACCTGTGCGGTAGAAAAAAAGTAAAAAAAACGTTAGCACTTTTTTTTTCTCACTCAGACAACGACCGACCACCGTTGGTGCCCATTTTGTCATTTCTCCTTCATTTTTGCTGCTTACGAATGGCTTGAATTTTTGCCACTGCTGTTGAGGAAAGAAAAAAAAGTGCTTTGAACCAAAAATGGTTGAGGGTTATTTATTTTTTTGTGAGAAAAAAAAGTTGCGCGAATGAGTTTCGTTTTTTTCTTTTTGGCCCACCCACTTTTTCCCTTTGCTTCGGCCATCGAGTCAGCCCCATCATCATCATGGTGGTGGTAGTGGAAGTTGTGGCCTGCTTGTATGCGCAAAAAATGAGAAGAAAAAAGGTCGTCATCAGAAAACCATAAATAGCGAATGAATAAGTGTTCTCCTATATTTTTTTTCCAATGTCTTTTTTTTCCTCTCGATAATGATGATTTTTTACCTTGAAAAGGGAAAAAAATGAATATGCGTGTGTCGTTTGCCATTTATTGCCTGCGCAAAAAAATATGAAGCAAAGTAGAATAAAAAATTTGAGGGTTATTTTTGTTTTCTTTTTTGATTCACATGTTTTCTTCTCAATGTTATTTTATTTCAAAAAAGGCTCTTGTTGAATATGGTATAGTATAGTTCACATCATCATATACTCTTAATGGACACTTGTGTTTTTTTTGCAAATTTTATTTTTGTTATCTGATTCATAATTTCGAATTCATTGATATTTGATGATTGATGACTATTTGGAAAGCATCTGCCCAAAATCTGTTAAAATCATCAATATACCCATTAAGCTTTCACACCAATACAGTTGCCAATTCTCTCCACTGTAATTCTAAAATGTCCTAAAAAATTTACACAAAATGGTTGCATATAAATTTCGTGTTTTGTCCTAAAATATTATTTTTTTAAGTATTAATTACGTGCCTTTATATTTTTCACTTTTAAATTATTCCTTTTTGCTTTTCATTAAATTCTTTTAATCTCACCATCACATTCTTTTCCAGCCCTTTTTTTTACCAAAATAAAACAAAACATAACTTCACCCACTGTTGTTCCACCGTCCACGGGTGCCATCACTTCTTCTTCCCTCAATATTCTCTTCAAAACAATAATTTCAAATTACCGAATAAATTTGAATTATTATCTTCCCATCATCAACAACAACACTTGCTTTTTTGTAATCAAATCTAAAAAAAGCACAACCGAAACATCATCATCATCCTCATCAACTGATTATCAGTGATAATATTTTTTTAACATTTTAAAAAAAGAATAAAGTGTTTTAAAAGATTTCAAATAAAAGGATATCAAATATCCTTAATTTTAAATCTTTTATCACGACTTTATTTCTTTTTTGCCAAAAATTTCGGCAATCCTGGCATCACTTCAATTTGAAACAGCTTTATACGGTGGTGGTGGAGTCGTCGGTGGCGGGGGTGTATCTGCAACCAACAATTCCGTCGGAAATTCACACCATCAAGAATTATATTCTCAATCATCGTCTTCAACATCATTATCCCCATCAATATTATCATCAGATAGAAAACCATTCAAAATTTTACAACCTCCAGAAAAGCGTGCCCGAATTGATACCCCTTCTTCAACATCTTCATCAATTCCATCCCCAACAAATAATAATAACAACAATAATTGCATAATTGGCACAAACGGGGGAATGTCTGTACAAACAAATGGAAACAATAATGATAATGACATTTTTACAAATGGGCATACAGAAAATTCTTCAAAAATTACTTCTGCAAATTCAATTGATTCCTTAGATAATTGTTCAACCGTTTCATCAGGGGATCCAACAAATCAGGTATAAATTTAATTTTTTGATTTTATTGACCATAAGCAAATCCAAGATATTTTTGGTGTCCCTGACTTGAAATACAAAATCTCATTTTAATCCTTTTTAAATATTTTAGGTCAGAACATTGTTTGTTTCCGGCTTGCCAATGGATACAAAGCCACGAGAACTTTATCTTCTATTTCGGGCATATTCCGGATATGAATCATCTCTGCTAAAAGTCACAAATAAAAATGGAAAACCTTCGGCACCCGTAGGATTTGTGACATTTGCGACACATCAAGACGCAAATGAAGCACGGCGAAAGCTTCAAGGTGTTCGATTTGATCCAGAATTATCTCAAACAATCAGATTAGAACTTGCAAAATCAAATACAAAAGTGTCAAAACCGAAGCAACCATCACCTCCCGCATTTACTCCAACACTTTCGGGCGGAGTTGTAACTCCAAATTCAGGAGGTGGAGGAGGATTCCTTCCCCTTCATCATTCTGCACATGAACAAGCTGGTCTTTTGGCGGCTGCAGCAGCAAGCAATAACATGTTTGAACAAATTCAAGCTTTAAATGATCAACAACAATTATTAGCTGCAAATGGAATGTTATCACATCTTCCCCTTCAAGGGATTCCTTTGCTACATGGAGGAAATCAATTCCTTCAACAAAATACTGCTGCTTTAGCTGCCATGGCACAACTCCAACAACATCAACAACAAATTTTTGCTGCAAATGGAATGCTAAATCTCATTGGAAATCATCCGGCATCTGCGGTAGCGGCGGCAGCGGCTGCTGCTGCAAATTCCCATTCAGGTGGTGCAAATCCTCCCTGTTCAACTCTATTCGTTGCAAATCTTGGTTCAAATCCATCAGAAGAAGAGATTCGGCAATTATTCAAAAAGTTCCCAGGATTTTGCCGACTTCGATTAAACAATAAATCAGGTTCACCTGTTGCATTCATTGAATTCTCGGATGTTCGACAAGCTTCAATGGCATTAGCGCATTTACAAGGAACTCAATTGGCATCATCTGAACGTGGAAATGGTATTAGAATTGAGTATGCAAGAACTAAAATGGGTGAAGGTGTTCCATCAATTCCACTTTTATAAATAAATTATAAACCCTTATTTTTGATCTCTCTTCATTTTTTCTTACTTTTTTTTATCCACCTCTTTTTTCTGAGCTTTAGC
Organism: Panagrolaimus sp. LJ2414; assembly: GCA_024447195.1. Lineage (NCBI taxonomy): Eukaryota > Metazoa > Nematoda > Chromadorea > Rhabditida > Panagrolaimidae > Panagrolaimus > Panagrolaimus sp. LJ2414. The sequence goes on along the minus strand of JAMRXY010000290.1, from coordinate 20,552 downwards.
ATTTAATTACTGTATAATGGTTCACACACATTTTTCACTTTTTGTTGTCCTTTCTGTACATTTATTTTGTTGTTTTCGAGACAAAAATATACAAATTTAATCTCCTTTCTCAAAGATTCTGCATTTTCTATTTTTTTCTTTTGAATTACTGCAACTACAGTAATAATAGCATTTTAATAATACAAAAACTTTCCACTTTCCGTTCATTTCTGATTTTTTATTCACTTCACCCTTTTTGTTACTTTGTTACCATGTTTATCTGTATTTCGACAAGAGCCTTAAAAAAATCTTCAAATACCGCTTTTTTAAATTTCTTTGTTGAAAGAATTAAAAGATTAATGCCTTGCTTCAAAAATGCTTCGCTCCAATCATCATGATTCTTTCATTCTCATTCTACAAAAATTAAGTAATTTGATTCTTTTTTTCCTATAATAATTGTTTTTCACGCGGTATTTTGCAATAATTTCATTTTTTTCTTCTTCCGAATCTCAGACGGGCGATCTTAAATTTTTTTTTCATTTTTACATAAGGATTCCAATATATGAAAAATATGTACCTTTTAAAAATGCATAATTTTTGTTTTTGATTATCAGGAATAAAATTGTTTTTCAATAAATTTTTGTATTAATTCACATTTAAAAGTATTTCAAAGAAATATGAATGCAATTATTTTAAACAGACAAGAAAAAGAGAATTAGTTGTCTAGCAACATTTCAATAGAATCGTATTTAAAAAAACTCAGTAGCTATGACGATAATCCACTCAAACGGATTTTGAAGGCCATAAACAATTAAAGCAAAATATTTAATTTTTAGTTTTTTGAAAAAAGTAATTGCAAAAAATACTGTAACATAATGCAAAAAGAACAAAGCCAAAAAAACCGATTCAAACACACCTGAAACTTCCAAATGATTTAATTTTTAAAATTTTCTATATTCTTGCTTTAAAATAGGGTTGTTCGTTTCCCTCTCCCGGGAAATTCCCGGGAATTTCCCGGGAGATTTCCCGATTTTTTGCGGGAAATGGTTCTGATTTCCCGGGAAATCTACAGTAATATTTTATGTTTTTACATTAAACATTTAAAAATGGGATAAATATGCAATAAAAACACTGTAAATAGTTTAAAATGATTAATTTAAGTATTTTACAGTCCTTTTATAGGTTATAAGGTTAATTTTGGTAAAATATTACTGTAGCTTGGAATACTGTAGCTCCGGGAAATTTCCCGCCATTTCCCATGAATTTCCCGGGAATTTCCCGGGAAATTTCCCGCCTTTTTTCGATTTCCCGGGAAATGAACAACCCTACTTTAAAACCATGGCAAGGTAAAAGCGAAAATAAGATAAAAAGAAAACGAAACACAAAATAAATAATTTTTGGTCGTTATGCGTAACAAGGTTCACTTTAGTTTTAATCAAAGAAAAATGAAAAAAAGCTTTATAAAATTATTAAAGCGGTAATTAAAATAGGAAAATGAAAAAACAGGAAATGTTTGTTGGAGGAGGAAGAATGAAAAACGGAGGAAAAGGAAACCATAAAAAGATTTTAATTGCTTGAAAGCAAGAGAAAAAATTGGATAAAAGCCGGAAACAAAGTGACAAAATGCTGTTTTTGAAAGTCAATAGTGTAAACAGAACTGGTATAAATTGCCTGTGGTTACCTAAATATTTCAAGGGAAGTTCCCTAGGTTTGACATTTGGCATAAATTTTTGCATCAATTCGTCTTTGCAAAAATCTTTTTTATTTTTATCTGCCAATTTGGTGAGGCCAAAAAATTTGAAATAAAAAATAAAGTCGAAGTTAAGAAAAATAAAGTTTAAGACGAAACATGAAACATCTTAGATAAAAAGACAAAAAAATTAAAAAATTTTTTTGTTTTTTGATTTGTATTGGAGCTAAGGGTTCGTTTCCCAGGAAATCAAAATAAACGGAAAATTTCAAAGGAATTATAGTATTTTATACTACAATTATCAAAAATAGCCTACAACCTACAAAATGATCGTTAAATATTAAACTTTATCATAATAAATATTATTTTTCTTATTACTGTATTTTTATTGCAAATATGTATGGCTTATTTTTCATGATTATTGTGTAAAATCGTATAATATTACCATAACCGAGAAATTCATAGCCCTTATTGAAGCTGTTTTCAAAAAAAGTAACGTCAAAGAGAGAAAACAAAATGTTTTTGTTCTTTTCAATTTGATAGTAACATTAAAAAGAAAAAAGAAAGATAAGGGTTACTTTCACAAAAAACAGCTCCATTTAGCATTTACAAAATTATGTGACAAGTTTTAATGTTTTTTGAGTGATTCAAAGATGTAAAATTTAAAATGGCATTGATTTTTTTGGCAAAAAATTATATTAAAAAATTTGTCAAAGTCGACGGAATATTGCTTTCCGTTGCAAAAAACAGTGGTCTGTCTTTTGACCATTATTGCATCATTTTAATTTTTCTCATTTTTGTAAGGTTTCCAGTCTTAGAGAAAAGAATGTCTCCGTCCCTTTTTAACATTTGTTTTTTCGAAGGCATTTATTTGCTTGTTTTATAGGCAAGAATCTTCTGATCGTCTATGTTTTTAGAAAAAGGAAAAATACAGAAAAAACCACACCCTGTTTTTTCTCAGTGAATATGCTGAACTGGAGAACCGACTATTCCTCAAATCCGACACAACATTTTTTTTGTGTTGAAAGAAGCATTGCATTTTTTAGCGCAATGAACAATTTCAAATTTAGCAGCAACAATGCCGGGAGAAAGAAAGAAAATGGTTTTATTCACTTTTTTCACTGTGATTTTTTTCCGGTAAAATCGGTTCTTTCTTTCTTTCTTTCTTCAGTCAGTAAAATTTTTCTTTCTGTTTGTTTAGCGATTCCTAGGAAAATTTAATGAGGTAGTTTAATTCAACTCTTATAATCTCTTACTTCTTTCTTTGGTCATCAAAATTTATTCGTCTTGCTTGTTTAGAAATTCCTAAAAAATTTAATTCATCTTTGAGAATCAATATAATAAAGAATGTTTGTCCGACTACGGTAATAATATCCTTCCAATATAAATTAAAATCGTGTTTAATAAATTTATCGATGTACTATTCGTGTAAAATAGAGTTTTAAAGAATCACTTTTCATTTAGTGACCAAAAATGACAACAAAAGAAGATTATTGTTGGAAAGATGAACACCAAACTTTTGACAAAAAGAATGGCATTTTTGATGGCACAAATCAATTCAAAAATATTAATTTAAATCATCAAAATTACAAATGTGCTGGAAATGTTGATGCATTTTTAAAATCTGGAAGCAAATCATCCGAAAATGGAAGAAAAGATTACTGTAATTTTGAAATAAAAATGCTGCAGTCCCAAAAAACCTAGATTATAATAAACTTTTTCTGGCGCAAGTTCAACTTTTTTTCACCTTTAAAGTGATCCTAAAAAAGGTATTGCCTCACTATTATACCATGTCCAGAATAACCTCTTTCTTGGGACTGCAGCTTTCAACTTTTGTAAAGTTAAAACTTTGGTTGTTTCCAAAGATTCTGTTCGATCATCTAAAAACGATGGCTTTTCAAATTCATGGAAGAAAAAAGGTGTTTCAGAAGCATTTAAAACTTTAAATCGTTCTTCAAAAATTGAAGGTGAACAGAATAAATGGACGACAAAGAAAACTGAAACTTCAGAATCCAAAAATAAAAAAAGTTCTAGCACCCTTTCCCTTCATATTGCAGCTTATGAAAATTCTGTTCAAACTTCAGAATCTGATAAAAATGTTTTGGGAGAGGTAAATTCTTATTTTGTAGAATACTGTAGCTGGATACGGTATTGATCAATAATAAATTTCAGCCTAAAAGTTGCAAAACTTCTTGGAAGAATGGTAATTCTGTTTTGACGAGCTCAAATTCGATTCGTGCAATTCATGTAAAATATTTTATTTCTGGGTTACAGTAATAAATGCAGTAATATTTTATAGGATTCATTTGAATTTCCCCGTCAAAATGAAGATGAATCAATGATGCCAGAAGTAATGCAATTTCAAGCATCACAAGTTTTATTTAATCCTAACGGAATGGGGGATGTTTTTTATGCAAATGGGAATCTTTTATTCAGAACCATAACTGTTTATTCAACATTAATATCAACTGGATTATTTGCGGTTGCATGTTTTACAATAATTTTCGCATTATGTGATAGAAAGAAAAAGAAATCACAAGCTCAACAACCATCAATTAAAATTCCATCATCACCACTTCCAGGAGACCCAAATAAGAATGATTTACAAGCTTCACAAAAGACAAAAGCAGGTGCAAAAACTAAAGGTAAAATAAAATCTGAGCGACAATTAAATATTGGTGTTGCTTTGGATTTCTCACCGTAGACCACCCCAGCTGGCGCCGGAATAAGACCCCATATTTTGCCCATATACTTGTCTTGAGTAGAGATACTTATGGTGAAAATATTAACAGTCCACAGTTTTTTTAACATGTTTAACAAATTTGAAAATAAATACTTAAAAGACATTCACGGATAGCTAAAAATTAGGTGATTCTGGAACTTGGAGAATCCAAATTTGTTCAAATGTTTCAGATTTGGATTCAACATCTTCAAAAAACCTATGTATCCGTGAAATAATGTCAAAATTTCAAAAAGTGCTGAATTCACCCACCAAAATGGGAAAAAAGAGAAACGAAAATGCCTTTTTTTTGCAAATGTACAGCCGAATCTCGTTATAACGTTACCCGAACTGACAAGGAAGGCGGAAAAATGACCAATCCTCGCATAAAAAAGACGAAAAGAAGGCGCTTGCAAGAAACTTTTTTACGTCTTTCTTCCGCCTTTTTTCCCCCTTCTCCTTTTTTGTGCATTTCTTCCGCCTTTTTTTGGTCTTCTTTTCCCCTTTCCCTTTTTTCCATCTTTCCTGCGGCTTTCTTCCGCCTTTTTTTAGCATTCTTTTTGCAATCTTTTTTTTTAAATGCAAAAAAAAGGCGGAAGAAAGGTGTAAGAAAGATGGAAAAAATGTTAAAAAAAGGTGCAAAAAAGGAGAAGGCGGAAAGAAGACCAAAAAAAGGCGGAAGAAATGCACAAAAAAGGAGAAGGGGCACGGTGTGTCGATGCATGCAGTCACTTTTTTTCATCGCCTGCTTGTTTTCCATACTAAAATTTAAAAGACATTTTCCGGAAGAACCACGTTGTTTAAACGAATTCTGTAAAAACACAAAAAAAGGCTATCACTATAAAATTAATCGTGCATTGAGAAAATAAAAATATCTGATTCAGATTCCGCAGGATTCAGAATCTTTCTTTTTTCCTTTGTAAAAATGCAGTGAAAATCTTCTTTTGGCGAAATGAAACTGTTGCGCATGCACAAAAATTTTAATGTTTTTTGTATGAGTTTTGTATTGAATTCTGAATCCTGCGGAATCTGAATCAGATATTCTTATTTTCTCAATGCACGATTAATTTTATAGTGATAACCTTTTTTTGTGTTTTTACAGAATTCGTTTAAACAACCTGGTTCTTCCGGAAAATGTCTTTTAAATTTTAGTATGGAAAACAAGCAGGCGATGAAAAAAAGTGACTGCATGCATCGACACACCGTGAGGGGGAAAAAAGGCGGAAGAAAGCTTCTTACAAGCGCCTTCTTTTCGTCTTTTATCCACGAAAATTCGTCCTTTTTACGCCTTCTTTTTTATTTTTTGTCAGTTCGGGTATAAACAATGTTTTTCAAGGAACCGTGAAAAAATGACGTTAAAGCGAGGTAAACGTTATATAGAGGGACGATATAGTGAGGTTTGACTGTAAAAGAAAACCCCGGAAAACAACTTGTATATGGGCATATCTTATCTCTGGCGTCAGTTGGGGTGGTCTACGGTCAGGAAGAATTGAAACGTTCAGTAAATTCAAAAGAATCTGGTGAAAGTAAAAAAGCCAAAAAAGAAATGGATGATCTCGAAGGGTATGCTGCTCCTGGACCTGCAAATATTTTACCGAAACTTGATCCTGCTGAATTGAAAGAAGCTTCAGAAGTTTTTCCTGTTGCATCACTTAAGGCAAGTTTTCTTTGATGTTATTGAGATTTTTTGTAGTTTAAGTGGTAAAATTGGGTGAAGATTAGCAACATCTAAAATAGCTTTTTTGACAGAAGCTTTTACAATTAATTTCTCTCATTGTTATCCCAAAATTTTACAACGTTAACTTTTTAAAAAGATTCTTGATATGATAATTCCATAAATACTTTTTAGAAACAAGTTGTTAGTCATGATCGATCTGCAGATAAAATGTCAATGGATAATACATTGAAAGAAGTTCCAAGACAAATGCCTGAAACTGATATCGTACACGATAAAGATTCTGCAGCACAAATATTTACAAATGATCAATTACTGTAACTTTCTTTAACAAACAATTGTATTTGTGACTATTTAAACTGATAAGTATGCATTTGAGTGATAATTAATTATTCTACGTTGCGTTGTACTTTAATTTGTAATTAAAAATACATCTGTTTAACAAATATCGGTATGATGAACGATAATTAGGTCTTCCATGAATATCGGTACTGGATGTCCGAAGAATTAGGCCGCAGTAATTCAATCAGTTAGCAATTTTCCTGATCAAAGTTTGTGATTGTTTTCACAATTTTAAAAAACTTGAATTTTTAAGTAATCTACGTCGTCGTCGTATTTCGGCCACTAAGATTTTTAAGGTTGGAACTTGTGCCTGAAAAATCGATTCCCAAAAAATCACTGCAGAAAAATCTGGACGGAATAACGACGTCGCCAAGTCTGTAATATGCAAATTTCAAGCGTTTTACTGGAACTGCTTTTGATAAGTGTAACGTGAAAAACCACAAATAAAATGCTCTGATTGCTGTCATTGTGATAATAAATTCAAGGTAAAAAATAAAAAATCAGAATTACTATCAACAAAAGCAGCTCTAATAAAAAATGTAAAATTTATCGTTTTGAGACATTTGTGTTTTTTGCGCTCATTTTTTGTTGCAACCAACTTTACTTTTTTATGCTTATATTTTGAGTTCCATTCTATTTTTTTAATTTATCGCTTTTCTATTTATTAAATTTAATCCTTTTTTATCAAAAACTGTTACCGATATTTCTCACATTCGTGTAGTGTAATCTTTGTCAAATCTATCGTTTTAATACTAAAGTTTTTCTATTATTTTTAGTAATGGATTCCAATAATGCAGATTCCGTTGACATTAATCTTGATGATGATGCACTCGATGAATCCTTAGATGATGACACTGCATCGCTTCAAGGAAAACTCAATGGTGCTAATAATGGAGACCATGACGATTCACTTTTGGGGACACCTTCTAATCCAGTAAGTTTAAATATAAATTGAATTTGTATTTATATTTATATCACTGACAACATTTTTAGGGCCAAGGTGAAATTCAAGAAAGGCTAAAAAAGATTGAAGAAGAAGCACAAAAAATTCGTGATATGCAAAGTGAAATGGATCGGCAGTTTAGTACTTCATCTGCGTCAGTTACTTCTTCACAATCTCAACAACCTCCCATTCATTTAACCTTGGAAGAAAAAGCCGAACTTGATGCAAGATCTGTTTATGTTGGAAATGTCGAATACGCAGCGACACCAGATCAATTGGAAGAACATTTTCGTGGTTGTGGGCCTATTGAACGTGTAACAATTTTATCAGACAAATTTACTGGTCATCCTAAAGGGTTTGTTATTTGATAATTTAATGATATTTATAGCTTATTTATAATACATATTGATGCCTGTTTATTTTGCATAGTTTTATGTGAAATTAAACCTTTTAATTATCCATTTCGTTTCAGATTTGCTTATATTCAGTTTACTGAAATTGAAGGAATGCAGAATGCTTTAGCTCTTGATGAATCTCTATTTCTTGGACGTCAAATAAAAGTTGGGATGAAAAGGTAACTTTTGTTTTTCTTCAGGAATAAGAACTCAATTAAAGTGGAATTGTTTTAGAACAAATAAACCAGGATTTTCATCAACAAATCGACCGCCTCGTGGCCGTGGAATGCGTGGTCGTGGTTTTGGAGGATTTCGCGGTTCACGTGGCCGCGCACCCCGACGACGAGGTTTTGCTCCATATTAATTTCAAACTTATGATCTTGCTGTCTTATTTCCATTCATTGCTGAAGTAATTAATGCTGTTTTCTTATTTTTATCTTCCCTTTTTATGGTCAATATTTATGGACTTCTTGCACTAAATTGTTTTTCTTCTTTTTATTTATCTTTACGTCTTAAACCTTATTATTTTATTCTGCCAAAATAGCGGCTTTTCTGATATTAGTTTTCATTGATTGTTGTTTGATTCTGAATTGATTCTATTGTTTTTTTTTCTTTTTTTGATTTTTATTGGGTTTATGATTTTTACTATGTTTCCTTTTATGTTAAAAAAACTAATGTGAAAAACACGAAGCAGAATTTCTGCTTTTATAAAATAATTTCAAGTTTTGAAAATTGCTCGTGTTTTAAAAAAAATGATTTGAATTCAGACGGGTACTTTAAACAATTATTCCGAAAAAAATACAATTATTTTTAGTAATTTGAAATATTGAAGATGTTTGATAATTCTGGAAATGATTACACAAGTGTTGAATACTGGGATTCGAGGTTTAAAGAAGAAGAAAGCTATGAATGGATTGCAGATTTTAAACAGTTTTCCAGATTGATTATTGAAGAGTTAAAAGGAAGTGACAGGTTTCTCCAATTGATTCAGAGGATGTCTCAAGAAAATTCCCGGCTAACAAAAGATCCACATTTAATTTTGATGACAAATTCGTCATCCAAATTAAATTTTCAAAAAAACCCATGGCATAGTTTGTTTTGCCAATTATCTGAATTTTTTCTTGAGACACCCTGCATATTTGGAATGTTGTTACAGTATGATTTTAGCATTCTCCATATCGGATGTGGCAATTCTCAGTTATCATTTCAATTGTATTCTGCTGGTTTCGAAGATATTACAAATCTTGATTATTCAAATGTTTTAATAGAAAAGTTGTCAGAAAGGAATCCAGAAATGAAATGGATTTGTGATGATATGAGAAGTTTGGAAAAGCTTGAAACCGAATCCTTTGATGTTGTAATTGAGAAAGCAGCAATTGAAAGTTTATTGGCAAATGAAAAGGTAAATTTTTTGTACATCCTCAGCTATTGTATACTGTAGATTTTATTCTTTAACCATTTATTACTTTATCTGCCACTATTACAGTATGATATTTTTAGAGTGTATGGACTTTCTCTGATTCCGGTCAAAAAGATCTTCGTTCAACTTTGGCATCAATTTATCGAATTCTCAAACCAGGTGGAACATTTATTTCGATATCATTTACTCCACCATATTTTCGGGTAAATTATTTAATTGAACAAAACTGGAACATTGAAGTTAAAGAATTTGGTGAAGGTTTTCATTTTTATTTTTATAAAATGACAAAAGGAAATGAACCAAATTTGAAAGATCTTGAAAATTATTTAAGAGTTAATCGGAATTGAAATAAATAAATAAAGGACAATATTTGTATGTTTCTGTTTTTTGAAGAATTGGGGAGAAAAAGGTTTGCAGAAGGGAAAGGTGGAGTTTCTAGAATTTAAAGAGGAGATAAACAAATAACAGATTACCACTATATGTTTTTTATTGCAATCAGTTTATTTCTTGTTCAACTCGTTGATGAAGTTGTTGCAGGTTTTTCACAGAGTTTAAAAATTGTTTCGTTTGTTGATTTTTATTTTTGGTTTTAATAAACGTCGACGGAAATTGAGTGAGTGGATGACGACAAAAAAGGGGGATAGGGATTCGTTAATGGAATGTTTTCGAGGTCAAAAACGAACATGTTTTGAATAATAGAGTTGTTTTATCCTCCGGAGCTCCGGTCTTTCTCTTTTTTTTTAGTGGTTACATTATTATTAGTTCATATTTCAATGCCTTTTCTTTTTTTAAATAAAAATATATCCCTGTTTTGGTTCAATAAGTTTTATTTGTTTTTGACTTTAATAAAAATGAATAAAAATGATTGTTTTTTAAGTTTTTGCGTGCTTAACATTTGTTTAGAACAAATTCAAAACTTGAATTTGAAATAATCGGTATAATAATTAAGTATTAGGTATTGAAATTTATTAAACGTATAATTAGGACATGGCTTACCAATATGTGAGAGTTATCTAATATTATACGTAATGAGATCATGAGATGCATGCATAACAGAAATTCAGTTTGCAAAAAGTTTGTTTTTTATGTAATTTTTAAAAACGTTCTTATTTTTGAAAGATTGAATTTATAAATAAATAATGTTTGCTTTTTCCGAAACAATAAAACGCTGTATAAAGTTTTTGACCGTTCATTTATTTTTCTTCGCCAAGAAACAAAAAGGTTGTAAGCTAGCTTAAGCTGCATTTATAAACATTATCGCTACAAATGATCTCCAGCCTTTCTTTTCTTTTCCCCATTTTTAGCATAAATCCCGTCTCAAATTTCTCAAAAGGGTGACAGTTTTCTTCTGTCCCAAATGATTTCCCACATATGTATTCCAGAACCGAAAAAAGAAAATAAAAAATCCGCAAAATTTTGACCCCCTCATTTTTTCCACAATTCTTTTCCAAAAGAGCAAAAATGTCCCAAAAAAAGTCGCGACACTGTTATTTGTCAAGAAAACACCCTCTCTTTTTTTATGCTTTTCTTCCAAGCTGGCTTCTCTTCTCATTGCTTTCTTCCCCTCATCATTTTCTGTTACTTTTATTTTTCAAGGCTTTATAAGCATGCATAAATAGCAGCAAGCTGACTGCTGGCGACTGCTGCTGCCTGCCTGCCCTCCTTCCTTCTCCCAGCTGGAGGCCTCTTAAAAGCTTTTCATTCAAAAACATTGCCATTGCCCAAAAATGGTTTTCTTTTGTCAAAAACAAAATTCAAAGTTTTTCATCGATTTTAAAGTATTAATTTTTGTAATTTTTAGTTGTTCTTGTTTTTTTTAAATCTTTTATAAAAACTGCTAAAATGTTTATTTTTGGGATGGCGTTTTTTTAACGTGCATAAATTTACTTTTTTGGAAAGAAAGGGGGGGGGGGAGGATAAACACCACGTCAAATTAAATAAATAAAAAGGGAGCTGCTAAAATAAAGCTTTAATTTGAATCCGATTATATTACGTTTCAGATGAAATTTAATTATTTGTTTTAGCACTGCGAAAATGCCATAGAATTTTTTAACTAAAAACTTGTATTGATAACGATTTTTTAAATTTAATAACGTGTTTTATTAAAAAAATTTATCAAAAAGATATTTTTCAGAACCATTTTTATTAATAAATAAAAGATGGTATCTGCAGATGAAGTTGAATCTGAACTTTCACAACTCCGTTCAAATGCGGATAATCTTTCCCAATGTTTGCATGCATTATTAGAACGGATTGAACAATTGGAAGCCGCAACTGGAGACAACTTTGTTAGAATTAAAAAATCGCCGCAAAAATTAGTTGTTGTTAATCAAAACAAAGGTGATAATACAGATGAAGAGCCGACATCCGATGTTCAGGTAATTTTTTTAAATTAATGGGGGTTTTATTAAAGCTTTCTTTCATAAAATAATCAAATTCTTAGGACTTTCTAAAACCAAAGAAATTAATTAGAAAAAATGGATTCATCATAATCTTTAAAATTTTGAACCATTTTCTTCGCATTTTTTCAGTTAAAATGTCATACATTTTAATAAATTTACGAACATTTAACTTCATCTATTATAAAAGTCAGAAGTCCAAAAAAGAATTCAGTTAGTCATCGATCTTTTGTTTCTCTGTTCCATAAAAAGGCATTAACATTTTTCATTTCATCCTTTCTTCATTTTTTGGCAAACAAAAGCAACTTCCATTTTTTATGTTCAAAACTTTTGCATTGCTTTTACTTTTAAGCTTTCTTTTAAAATCGGAAGAAAATGGATAGCTTAAAATGTTACTTTTTTGGATGACTTTTTTCTTCTTTTTATATTTAAAGTATTACTGTTTAGCTTACACTTTTTATTGAGAAAAAAACAGAAGCATTATTGCTTTTTCCTTCTTCCTTAGTCCTTAATTTTACGTTTCTTCAGCTACTTATCGCCGCTTTAGCTGGTTTTTTCTTGACAACATTTTTAATCGTAAATACAAATAAATGTTAACAGCTTTCCTATTGTTTCGTTTCTTTGTTGTATAAAATTTTAAATCGTAAGAAATTGAGTTTCAAATGAATTTATATAATTCAAAACCAAAAATAGTACAGAATGTTCAAAAAATTAAGGCATTTTTTAAAGCATAATAATTAGCTTCAAAGATCAATTATGAGTTAGATTTTGTTTCACAAAAATTTTTAAAACATTTTTTTGTTCTTCGTTAAAGCTGTTTTCCAGGATAGCAGCTTTAAATTTTAATTATTTTTTTTAATGTTACTCTCAGTTTAACTATCAAATTGATAGTAACGAAACTGTTTGGTTTTCTTTTCTGATTTTACTATCATGAAAAACAGCTAAAATGAAAGCAAAGTTCTTGGAACTACGAGTCAATCACTTAAAAGATCAAAGAAAAACATGTCATTTTTTGGAATACCCAAAATGGGCAAAACCTGAAGTCATAATATAGGCCAAATTTTTTTATAATAATGGATACCCAACAAATTTTTGTAAAATACTGAGGCGCACGTTTTTGAATGCATTTTAAAACAGAAAGTAGATTCTAATTTTGAGGCAAATTTTGCCAAAAAATAATATTTTTTAACATTTCAAATATAAGTATAAATTTTTGCTTTAAAATTTCAGGTTGTGCAAAGTGAACAAATTACTGTAGATCCTGTAACCGGGCTAAAAAAGAAAACGATTGTAACAGAGAGAGTTCTGACAACTCGGACATTTCACGCCGTGGCGACTCCAAAATCTCCAACTTCAATAATTTCCTCAGAACCCTTGGAAAAGGAACACATCAATGCAACAGTCGTCAATGGGCATCTACCATTACTTGGTCCAGCATATGAATCAAGGCTTATCCAAACCAGAGCAGATTTATTGAAACAAATTGAGATTGAATTTATTTGTGGTGAAATGGTTGTCACCAAAGTAACCCCATCAATATCAGATATAATAAAACCCGGAGATACAATTCAAGAGATCAATGGAAGGCCGGCCAGAACAATCAAAGATTTATATTCACAAATTGGTGATGTTCAATTAAAAGTTGTTTTATCAGATTTATATAATGCTCCAATGGTAAATTTTATAAATACCATTTTTATGGAGATGCAAATGTTTGAACTGTTTACGAATTTCAGGAATTTGTAAAAGCTTTGACGAATTACAATTCTGAAAAAGATCCCTTAAATCCAAATCAACATTTACCAATAACTGTTCGAAAAGGAGAAATCCTTCAAGTAATGTCGGAAGATAAACAATGGTTACAAGCCCGAAAGGTGAATGATATTTCGCAATGTGCATTTATTCCAGCATCTTTACCAACAATTAGTGTTTCAATGTTATCACCATTTGGTCGACGAACACTTATTTTATTGGGAGCACCAGGAGTTGGTCGAAGAACTATCAAAAGTATGCTTCTTGCACAGTTGCCAAATTATTTTAGTACGGTATTACCGGGTAAGAAGATTGTTAGAAATCGTTATTTTTTATCATTTTTCTTAAATATTTACAGTAACATCAAGAGCACAAAAAAGTGGCGAACAAGAAGGCCGTGAATATCATTACGAAACAAAAGAAAATATTCTTAAAAAAATTCGTGATGGAAAAATGGTTGAATGGGGTAATTTTTTGGAAAAACTAAAAGATTATATTTAAACCAATTTTTAAGGCGAATTAAATGGTGTCATCTACGGTACATCAGCGGATTCAGTTCGGCGAGTTGTTCGATCTGGACGAGTTTGTGTACTTGATTGCTCTGAAAAAGCCTTAGAATTTTTATATAATTCTGAATTTATGCCGTTTGTTGTTGTAATTGGTCCACCAAAATTCGAGGAACTTCAACAAATGTCAAAATTACGTGGCGATAATCAAAGCGATGTACAACTTCAAGCAACTGTAAATTATCATGAAAAACTTATCAAAGGACAATACTCCAAATATTTTGATCAAATTTTAATTAATCGTAATCACGATGTCACCTTCCGAAGGTAATTTATGAGGAAAATGTGATTACATAGATTTTTCAAAATGATATGTTTTAGATTATTAGAAGCATTAGAAAATCTTAAAAATGGTTCACAATGGGTTCCTTCTGAATGGCTTTCAAAATAATATCTGCTGCAATGCTTTCTTGCGCAAAGAAAGAAATTAATTCTAGTCTGAAATTTTTAAGATCTCAATCAGAAATGACCAAAGCTTCTTTTTTGAAAAATTTTGTTGTAAATCTTGGTACAAAAATTACAGTACACTATTACTATTACATCATTTTTTGAATCTGTCAATTTTTTAATCAAGACTATATTTGCCTTAACTTTTTCTTGAAATTTTAAGTTTTCAATAATCTTCAATAAAAATTTTACTAAACCAGAAATTGAAGAAAAAAACAAAAACATGCGTTCAGATCGTTAAAACCAATCAATCAAAAATTGCAAAATAGAAAGCATTAATCAAAGCTGAAAGAAATATATCAAAACAAACTTTTTCTTTTTTCAAAAACTCATTTAAAAAAGCTATCAGCAAAAAAGGGTTTCCTTAAAAATCTTTATCGTTAAACCGTTTCACCTTTTAACAACCTGTTTTCCATTTTCAAAATCAGTAACCCAAGTTTCCAAGGAAAAAATTTCATTGCATTTTGAATTACTTTTGATCGAAAGCTGCTGAAAGGATGATAATGATATTTAATAAAGGTTTATGCTTAATTATTATTTTAAGGCTTTGTCATCTGTCTTATGGTAATTTAGTGATATAATAATTAAATGATCATATTATAAAATATTTCAGGAAGTCCATTTGATAAAGTAATTGATTCTGCATGTCGAACAAATCCAGAATTGACCATTTGTCAAACAACTCCACCAAAGACAAAACTTAAAGATGATGTTATTCCAAGATCAGGTGATGAGCCCTCTTCTCCCTCTTCAACAATTCCTTCATCAATGGAAACAAATACTGTCACAAATGTTACAAACGCTGATGATGAAGAATTCATATCCCTCAATGAAACAACTTCTTCTCCATCTTTTTTGGAAATGACATCTGAAGAACCAAAAAACTTGTCACCAGAAATCAGTCCCAAAGATATGGTATTTCAAGCTGCAAGTTTTTTGCAAAACGAAACATTTTTGGAAAATGTTTCTGAAACTTCAGCTAAAACAGCAGCTGGAAATAAAATGGAAACATTGAAGCAGCATTACTGTCACACATATATTTCTAATTTTACAAATTACTGTCATGGAAAAGAGAGATTTCGACTTCCAGGAATTTTACAAACAAGATTAACGGCATTTTGTGATTCATTTAAAGCCACTTGTTATCCTGTAAGTTTTATCATTTTTAGACACACAGGTCAAAGATTTCCCTAATATCTTATCCGCATATAAAATTTTAGATGCATTCAACACCCTGTACACCCGATTGTGATCAAAGATTTCATCCACATTGTACAGTCGCATGTAAATGCAATTACATGTATCCATTTGTAATCAAATTTTGTTCACCTGTAACCATTCATTCATTGGAAGATGTATGCCGATCATGGTTTATCAAATGTGCTAAAATTCATTCCATTGATGATTAAGAAATTTAATTTTTTATGCTTTTTATTAAAAAATAGATTTAAAACTTTGAAAAGAAAGTTTAAATTTTTTCTGTTTAAATTTAGACAACACTTAAAAACAATAAAAATTAGACAGAAAGATCAGCTTGAACCACAAAGAAAAAGATTATTCTGTGAAAAACGGTAACATTGCCTAAGGGGATAAAGATCAAACAGTTTTAATAATCTGAATATAACACAACAAACACAGATTATTAATATTATTCATGACTAAAATTTTTAAATTTCATTTTTTTATACATTTTAAAAAGAACTAAAAATAAATTTATGGAAAAAGATTCATTTAATCAAATAATCATTTATAAGCTCCTTCAGCGGTATAAAAGAGAAAGCTATTTGGATTGCGCAAAAGTTCCGCCGCCAGTTGAAGAAACAATTTGATTGTTTCTGTTGAAACAACGAAGTGGCGCGATTACAGCTCTTCGATAACTTTTAACAGCAATAATTGTAACTAATCCATTGCCGATTGGGATCCATGAATAAAAAATTGAAAGAATTAAACCGACTCCGCCAACATTTGCTCGAAGAAAAACCATTGTTACCGTAACAAGAATAGGAAACAAACAAATTAACAGGGGTGTTATGGCCTAAAACAATAACTGCATTGTAATAATTTGGGACGGGCTGTTTAAAACAAAAAGAATGTACAGTACCTGCATAATTAAAGTTTTAGTAATTTGTGAATTAATTTCGTGAACACTGGTGGAAAGATGACTGCGCATAACTTTTAAATATTTCCAAACTTTAAAACTTGTCCAAACAACAATTGTATACGAAACAACCATTAAAATGTAGCAATAAATATAAATTCCAAAAAGGGGCCATTCTCGAATATCCGAGGTCACGTAATTCGGAGTCCCCTTGTAATAATAAATATCATTCTCAAAAAGTTTTCCCTTTTCACTGTAAGATGGCTGATGAGGCCATAAACAGAAGACTGCGTAAATTGTATACGATAATGCAAGGATAAAAGAAGTTGAAAGCATTGCCGTGTATTGCTTCTTAGTTAAACGAATATTTTTCACGATTAAAAAATATCTAAAGACAAATTGAACAGGAAGTGATGTGATGCAAAAGAGAAGTGCAAAGACCCAAACACATGAAAGAATGCAATTGTATGGAATTGGAACGCGCCCCCAGGCATCAGTGATTATTACAAAGAGGTTGCCATCTTTGAATTCGAGTTCCTAAAATAGTAAGATTACAATAACACTTGAAATTTAATAAAATGCTACAATTTTTTTATAATGAATAATCAACTTACAGCTCTTGTTGCGAGATGTGAACAATTATACATGATATCAATGACACAATTTTGAAGCAAAAGTTTACGATATTCTTTCAATCGCAAACTTGTTTTATACATTATTAAATACAGTAAAACAAAATTGAAAAGGATGCCGACGATTGAAAAAAAGCCATCGGAAATTTCAAGAATTTCTCTTAGGTCAATCCCTGGACGAGTCCTGTTTCCACTCATTTTGTAGCCAACCTGCTACCGTAGAATAAATTTTGTAAAGTCCTATAAAAAAGTTTTTTTTTCAATAGAATAAGATCAAGAACACAGTGCCAAGTTAAGCACAGAAATTCTATTTGCACATTAAATGCCAGCCCTGTTATGATAATAAAAAGTGTTCAAAGAAAGTAAGCTTCATTAGTTTTTTCTAATTTTATGAAAATTTGATTACCGTAATCATTAAAGTGTAACAAATAAGAAAAAAACAAACACGCTTCACTGGATTTGGCTTTCAATATAGATGGAAAAAAGTAATATTAATGTTATTGCAATTGTTACTAATTTCTTTCTTTACAGGCAAATTATTAATAATTAACTATTCTTATTTTTAATTCATGATTAATTTTTTGGGTACACAAATAGTATTTCATTAAAATTTAATTTTTGACAAAAATACGCTTGAAAAAACTTATTTTTTCACATTTTGAAATAATGTTTGTACTTTTGATTTATTTTCAGTTTTCGCATTTGCTAATTATACAAAATAAATTAATATTATTATCTATTAAGAAAAATTATTTTTGGAAATTTTCATTTAAAAAATATTCTGAGAAACTACAAATATTAGGATATCGTATAAATTACCAGCAATATCAAACTTAAAAAATTAGAATTCCATCAGCAATGTCAGACATCGCAAAACTAGAGTTCCATGGGTTTCCCAACGGAAAAGGACAATCTGCACAGATGTACATATGTTTTAAATAATGATTTTATTGTGCTCAAAAATGTAATTTTTTGTTGAATAAGTTATACTGTATTATCAATTATGCTTATGTTTAATAGGTATTTTGCATAAAACATCCTATATATTGACAAAATAGAGGAAGAACAAAAAAATAAATAATTCAAAAGAAAACAGTTGTTTGTTTGAAGAACTTTTAATTGCTTCATATTCATCTGGATTTCCTTTAATTTGAATAACACCACAATCAATAACCCTCATAGTCATTGTATCAATAATGATAACAGTTGAACCAAGATAATTTCGTCCAAGCACTTTAAGATCTGCTTCACCCCACGGATATACTGCCATTCCACTTGAATCTGTAAACATTTGAAGCAGTCGATCACTCAGTTTTACATCTTGCCGTTTCAATGCAAAACAATCTTTAACAGCTTCATGTTTGATATTAATATCGATCAAAGAATTTGCTCGAACACCATCAACAACTGCAAGAATTAGCGGAAATTTTCCAGCAACTTCAGCAATTTCAAAAATTGCCCGATTTCCTTTATAACTGCTCATTGAAGCTGCAGCAGTTGCGGCGGCTGAAAAAATGAGATTTATATGGGAACAATTTATTTGATGTTTCTGTTTTGTCTCCTACGAAAAATTTAAGCCTCACAAAGAAGTTTTTCTCAGAAGATTAACAAATTGTCATAAAGACTTACGTCTGCCAAAAGGAGATTTTGCACATTTATTTTCGAAATAATTAATTGTTGACATAAATCCAAAATCTTCAACTTTTTCGACTTTTGCACCTGTATACTCTGACATGGAAGTCAAAACACAATCCTAAAAATTTGGTTATGATTATTTTGTTTTGAAATTATGTTTTCTAACGTCGTCCCGGGGCATGTGCATTAAGCTCCTGCAAGTGAAGTGATCTTGAAAAAGTGTTTTTAAACATGCTCGAAGACAGTCATCTTTGAATTGAATTGAATCTGTTCCGGTCATATGCGCTTCAGTTATATCAATTTTATATCCTTTTTTTAATTCAAAACATTGATTTAAAGCAACAAATGTATTTAATGGAGGATTCACTAACGAATCTGAAATATGTAAACAGCAGATTTATGAAGCTATGAATTATTGAGAATGAAAATTGGAGAAGTTGTTACTTACCTACGACATAAAGAATGCAAAGAAATACAAAAAGTTTATCCATAAAATTAACCATAATAAATTAAAAATATATTTTGCAAAAAATGTTTTTAAAAAAACGACTAACAAAAAGGAGAACCTGTACCAATCGAAAACCTTTTAACTTTCTTTCCATTTCTTTCTTCCGATTCCCGCGTGGTCATTGGAAAAAAAAATCTGACCGTGGTCTTTTTCTTTCTTTTAACAGACTCGTTTCATTTTTTCCGTTACTCCTGATTTCCTGTTCTGTTTTTGTCGAATAAAGCATTCTTTTTCGGTCGTTGCTCCATTTTTTTTCTCCTTTCTTTCATTTTTTTTACTTCTTTCGGATTTCAAGATAGTGTGCTGAAAACATGGTAACAGTTTTTAAAAATTGTGTATTCATCATTCATAACGAAAACAGAACATAATAATCGTCAAACACAAATTCCATGATTTGCTTAATAGGGGGTAACAATAAGAGATCACAACAATTTTATCAATGCAAAAAAACCTTTAGAGAAGTTTTCCACCTTGATTATGCGGATGATAAAAGATAAAATTAACAAATTGTAAGTAATGTTAAATAATTTGAATGAGTTCAAAAAATTTGCATAATGACATAATGTTTCCTGACAAAAGATATCATTTGAATCAATTTCAATGATACAGAAAAATATCAATGTCTTTCAAATCTTTGATTTTTATTGTTCTTTGTTGTATTTTTATCAAAGCTGATCCAATTTCGTCCAATTTAATGAATGGAGCCAATCATCAAAATGAAAACTGTGTGCCTGTGAATGTGAAAGAAGAAGAAGATGAAGAAAAGTGTAAAGATAAATCTGATAATAAAATGTAAGCCTTTTTTTATCTTTAATTTATTTTTTAATCGGGTTTGAACCATTTAGAACAAAAAATATTTTTTTTGCATTGTATTTTGCTGTTGGTGCAGAAATGGTTCTTCTAATCTTAACTATTGCCGCTTTTATTACCATAATGATTATAACAAATAAGAAATATATTAAAGATTTAAAGAAAAGGGATGAAGCTAATATCGCTCTTCTTGAAAACTAAAATTATTGATACTATTACTTATGTTTTTATTGTATACTTTTTTAAATCAATTGTACAACTTCAAAAATAAATTTATTTTTTAATCTTATAAGTTATAACATTTTGGCGATTTTTTTTAAATTTTCAATAAAATTCAATAAGAGCATGATTGACTATTTCTACGGGTCTGTCGAATGTTAAACAAAAACAAGGAAGATAATATCCAAAAAATATATATTTTATGTTACTTTGTACTTTTCTCCCTACATCCATCATTTGTTTTGATTTAGCATTTTAGAATGCAAAAAATGTTTTACTTTGATGTTTGACCGAAAAATGATCACGATCAAAAAAGTGATAAG